>CM055785.1:1442394-2884788 GCA_029405325.1 Claviceps purpurea
GGTGATTAACCGCACACGCGCGTGGATTACGTAACCCTCTGGACCTCGTGCGGCAAAACCTGACGCCGGGGCCAGGCAGGCAAGGAGTCCTTTGACCACTGCACCTCGATTCTCGACATTGTTACCACGACGATAGCCCACCGCCACCGAAATCTCCCCTCGTACACGTATTTGTCGAACTTCACGCCAGTGTTCTCTCTTGAACTAAGCCAATCCCAAATACCCCGTTTCTTAAAAAGCTCGACAACCGTCAAAATGGCCATCACCGAAGCCTGGTACGTTCCTCGCGGTCGCCCCCTGTCCCCTCTTCCAAACCGAGCATATTGGCCATCGAACGAAGCTTTGGGCGTCGTTCGCACAGCTCGGGTTCAATTCGCCTTATCTCGGCATACCTCATTCGAAAGGATCTCAGCTAACTCACCATGCTTGCAGCCCCGTCTATGCGGTTAGTACAGCCTCCAACCCAACTCGCGGCACAGGCGAGCGGCCGACGGACGACCGACACGACCGACGTCACTCGCCGTCTCAATCCGCTCAAGCCTCGGCGTCATCGCGACGCGTTGCACGAACACTCAAGTCCCGTTGCTGACTTTCTCAATAGCCTTTCTTCGGTGCCATGGGCTGCACCTGTGCCATTGTCTTCACCTGCTTGGGTGCCTCTTACGGTACCGCCAAGTCTGGTGTCGGCATTGCCGCCATGGGTGTTCTCCGCCCTGATCTTATCGTGAAGAGTGCGCATTACCTTCCTTGTCCCGATGTGAATGGATATTAACAATTGGCTTCTGCAGACATTGTTCCTGTCATTATGGCTGGTATCATTGGTATCTACGGCCTCGTTGTGTCTGTCCTGATTTCCGATGGTCTGAAGCAAGAGCTCCCTCTTTACACCGGTTTCATTCAGTTTGGTGCTGGTCTGGCTGTCGGTCTGGCTGGTCTTGCCGCTGGATTCGCCATTGGTATTGTTGGTGACGCTGGTGTTCGCGGAACAGCTCAGCAACCTCGTCTATTCGTCGGCATGATTTTGATTCTCATTTTTGCTGAAGTTTTGGGTAAGCTTAATTTCTTTCACTCTACTAGACATGAAGAACCCATTCTAACCAATGCAACAGGACTTTACGGTCTCATTGTTGCCCTTCTCATGAACTCTAAAGCCACTCAAGACGCCACCTGTTAAGAGGAGAGCATCACGAGAGCTGAAATGGCAACTCGATAAGATATTCTTTGATCAGCAAGAGTTGCGAGTTTCTATGCAAGTTGATCGACAAAACGCAGGTGAATCAGCCTGAGGGTATGCTTCAAGCGCAGCAAATGTGTGGAAAGGTTATTCTCGAAGAAGGTTGGCGCATATATGTTATCCATGGTGCAGGGAGTGGAATCGAAAGACAATGTGATGTTGTTCATGGTGCAAGGAGTGGTAATCGCAAAGACGACGTCGTTTATGTATGTACACTAGTGACAGGGGATGTGTGGCTCGAGCGGTTTTATTATAGACAATGATAGTGTGAGGGGGATTTTCGTGTAGTCTCTGTTGCTCATAGCATGCGTTATTACACCTTTTGCCCGTTTCTGATATATACGTGCCAAAGCCTGTCTAGCGACAATTGGTTAATTCGGCCTCGGCTCAGCTAGAACGTAGACACACCCGACCAGGTAGGCGTTTCCCAGCATCTACAGAATACAATCATCTTCTTTGGCCTTTGCATCTATCATATATGCGCCACTTGTGACATGGTCTGTCAATGCGATGGTGTCCACGACGACTCCGTAGGTAGATGATCAATGCATGACACCACAAACTATTTATATTTCCGTCTCCGCAACTTTCTTATGCTGGGGAGGGGCCCCGGAAGCCAGAAATTACCGACAGGCTATCTATCACACAGCTACGAGGTTTCGCGGGTACCTACCTACATACCTAATGTAAGAATGACAAGGGTGCCGAAAACTCCATTCCCTCATCAGCGACCCGGTTGCGTGTCCCAAAAACGGAACAACTCCCGCGTTATTTCGTGCGCTAAAAGATGACGAGACCCTCAACGTCAGCGGATGGCACCCTCATCGATTTTGTTTTCTTTTTTCTTGACATGTTATGTATTCCAAAAAGGGAGGACCCCCCAGCTACTAAATGTAAGAATGAAGTGAATAACAGTATTACGTCTTATAGGACATTACAATGCCATAGGATAACAATTTCCATCACGCAGCATTACCCGCCCCCGCCTCTTATACGCCATACCCTTCCAAGTTCCGTCCCATAACCTCGATATTTTAATTTACACGACTCCATTCCATGAGTGTTTTAAATTTGTCCCATTCATTTTACCTCGTAATAGCATCGATACTGAGGCTTCATTGCATTCTTTTGCCGTGCCGCGACATGGGCAGTTCTTTAGTTCATTTCCTCCTCATAAATTCTTCGTCATTTCTTTTGTTTGATCATTGCAACAGGCTTGGTATGTACGTAGCGGGTTTCACGTTCCCTCGTTCGCATGGATCTTCAAATGTAGGTTTGGTCAAGGCATTTAGTAAATGTACTGGGAATTGACACTTGTGTTAGCGGGTGTGTTGCTTGTTGCGGCAGAAGTTGATTGCTATCGAGGAGACAGAGGAAGGAACGAACCGGAATAAAGAGATAGGGAACTTGTCGCTCGTATTGAAGCCAGTATTCGCCGTACTTGATGCGGCAGCGATGAATGTCTCTTGCGGCGCGATGTATGATCATGCAGCAGAAGAAGACGGGGTAGAACCAGGGAAATGGGCTCCTGTGTCGTACCGGTTAGAATATGAATCAATTTTGCAATGGCTCTGTCTTAGCTGCGATAGGCTTCGGGAAAAGCTATCTTGAATCTCTGCTGGGTTGGGGTGGAGGGAAGGGGTTCACATACTTAAATCCTGTAATCAGAGCCCAGGACATGGCGAACCAAAAGTCTGCCGTGTAGTGAATCTTGCGGGCCAGACCGTACCATCCATCGACAAGGATCGTGCCCTGGGGTGTCTCGATGGTCTTGGGGTTCTTAATCGTCTGCCAGGGAACCTGGGGAAAGGTGTTACGAGCAATCATCTTTCCACGTTCCATGGCACGGAAGCGGTTCTTCTGGCTGTTACAGCTATCCCAAACCCAGTACCAGAAAAGATAGGCGGCGAATATGGCTACAAGCAATGCCCGATTCCAGCGGTACTCAGACGGATCGTGGTTGGCCAGGTAGATGGTGCAGTGGCAGTAGGACAAGGGAACACCTGCAAGGTTCCAGAAGATGAGCATGAAACCAAACTTCTCATAGTACATGTCCCATGTTGTTATGATGAGCTCTTCGCCCTTGGCACAGGCATTTGCGTAGAGGTAGTGTGCCATAACAAGAAACCAGACCTCGCCGGAAACGTAGCCGTACCTTTCCCACTGGCGAGCGGCGGCGCCCAGACTCAGGATGAGGAGAATGTACCATGGCATGCGGACCTCAGCGAACATCTTGAAATCCAAAATGCCAAACATGCGAGGGTTCAGCTCAGCGCCCATAAAAAAGTCATAGATAGGATAGCCCGTCATGCGATGCTGCCTGCCGCGGTATAGAGCAGAGAAATAGGCGACGAAGCTAACGAGAAAACCGCTCAGGATCGCAACGGAGAGAAGAGGTCCGAATTCGTCAATGGCGGTATACAAAGGCCAGAGACCGGTGAAGTGCAGAATAGCCAAAATGGCGAGAGTGGTGTACAGGGTGACGTAGGCATTGCAGAAGTACTTGAGCTGCTTGCCGTCCTCATGTGGAAGAGGCTTGCCCCAGCCCCAAACGCCGGGAAGAATACAGTAGCAAGCACCCTGGAAGATGAGGTAGGACCAGTACCAGAGCCAGGCCTTGGCGTGAGGAAAGGCGCCGATGTAGACGAAATTGGCCAATTCAGATGCGAAGGAAACCCATGTCTGACCTGGAGTACGGGACGGAAACTTGCCATCATAATAGGTGGCACCGATCCACATGTACCACATGAGCACGGGGAACAGAAGCATCATGGAGAGAGTTCCCCATGAGCCGCCAAATTCGAACTCGCCCGAGTAGTCGATCTTGGGGTCCTGACCCTCGATCCAGCCGTCAACGACGCCAGCCTTAGCCGATTCGGCTGCCTTTGGTTTGGTGGATGCATTTGAGGTCGATGACTTCTCGGACGAAAACCCATTGGAAGGGGCCCCGGTTCGAACATCAGTCGGGCCATTGGTACTGATTGCGGCATCATCATGCTCCTCGTCGAGATATTCTACGGAATTTCTGTTGCGGCTGCGCAAAGACTCTGATCGAGTCGAGGTGTCGGCAGTGGAGCTGTCATCATCAGACTGTGTCTCGAGAGGGTTAGGAGTACGGCGACGCGACGAGGAACGGCGCGATGCAGTGGGAGTCTCAATCATGCCCTCGAAGAGTTCCTTCTTCCTGAAAAGGATGTCAGTCATTGTGTCGCTTTTGTTCAGTGACTCAAGATGCATCACAAGTTATCGAACTAGTCAATGCAGAGCCAAACTACTATGTATGTGAAAGCCCATCGACCAGAATGGGCGGACAGGAAACAAAGTGCCGGACTCTGACGTACCTGGGGGTCTGGCGCAGTGAATACCGGGACATGGTGAGGATAGCCTGGGGAATAGCCCGCCTGGCGCTGATGACAATGTTGGAGACGGGGGCAAGAATATGGAGAAAAAGACCTCCGGAAGGGATGAAAGGAAGCGAGTTATTGCATGTAATAATAAGTTCGGACTAGGAGGCGTGGGAAGCGAGAAGCTGACTTTGGATTACACAGCTGAGGAAATTGGTCAGCCGGACCACCAAGTCGTAGCGTTAGGTGGTGAGCAATGACAAGAAAGATCAGGCAAGATCGGCGACAACAACAGCGAAAACACGGGGTCGCAAAGCTAATGATGCTTGATGCAGCGCGTTGGCCGGCGCGTAGCTAATGTTTCGTACATATGGCGGACGGAGTTTTGCGCTTTGTTCTCAAGGGCGAGCCACTCCTTGTTGATTTTGGGCTGAGCACAACAGGGGGTGATTTGACAACTTGACAAGGCACCACTGACCAGAATCACGATTCACGACCCGGCCTGGTTACATCGAAAGCAGTCGTGGACTCGTGATGATTGACACTGGACAGACGTAAAAGCCGGGCCGCCTGGTGCATCCGGAGAGACGAAGGCTTGGCAAGCCGACACCAGGTACGCCATACGGGGCGAAAACAATTTGTCTTCTACGGAGTACATAAGTTCTGCCTCGTGAGTCGTGAGTCGTGAGTGAGCAACTGAGACGTCATGCTCGTCTTTCCACCCGAAAGCCTCCACAATACGGAGAGTTAATTGCTCCCCGATCGAGCGAAGACTCTAGATGTGTACCTGAAGATACCTTGTACTGTGCCTGGCTTTCACGGTACGCAAGTACCTAAATGTCTCGTCCCATGGGCCATCGCAACTCGGGCAGAAATGACATCTGGTCTGAGATGAAGTCTCCACTTTTAGGCGGACCAGGCCAGGCAGCCCCATTCCAGGCAGGCGGGACTCGGATTGCAGGGGCAAGGGCGACGGGCCTGGTGGGTATTTATGTACATACATACCTATGTACATATATACATAGGTACATACATATATGTACATACATACCTACCTAGGGGTC
The DNA here is from genome assembly GCA_029405325.1 of Claviceps purpurea. Lineage (NCBI taxonomy): Eukaryota > Fungi > Ascomycota > Sordariomycetes > Hypocreales > Clavicipitaceae > Claviceps > Claviceps purpurea. The sequence goes on from CM055785.1 coordinate 1,448,037, forward strand.
TAGGTAAGAGTGTACATACGTAGGCACGGAGTACATATGTATATAGCCGACTGGGCAAGGTTGCGACTGGCGGCTGCGGCCAGCTGCCAACGACCGCCGAGAACTTGCCAACAACTGCCAGTTGCCAGCCGTTCTGTCTGCAATTGCGGCTTCACTGTCGCCAACTCAATCTCAACTGACTTTTCAAACCAGCTGCGTATGGCTCCTTCTGCTTGCCTTTATCCAGATCCTGCCACCAGTTGCCCGCTCAAGTAATAGCATCGCGTCGCCATTCGCCGTATTTGGCCGTTGATTTACCTCCTCGCTGCTGCCATCTGTCCACGCTAGACCCCCAGCACCGCTCGACCACGCACGCTTCAGAACCACTGACCGATCCAGTTCCCAGAGACGACTTCAGACGCGACCCAGGCAGTATATTGACAGGCCGCTGAGTCAGACCTGCCGCGTTGTCATTCGAGCATCAACTTCGTCCATCGTCGTGACTTTTCTTCCTAGACCAGCATGTCATACACAGATATCGTTTAACCCGGCCCACCCGACTCGCGTCCCTGACGTATCCGGCTTGTACTGAGCGTTTCTCCATTATATCCTCGTCCCCGAAGCGCCCCTCAACCTGCCAGATGGTCAGTCCACGGATGAATGCCGAAGGGCCTGGAGAAAACTTTGTGTCCGCCTTGGAACACGCTCCTCGCAACGAGACGGCAACCCAGATGGGCCATTCACCGCCATGTCCACCATCAGTTACATCCAAAGTCCCTCTACAGCCCCCATGTTCCATCCCCTCAGAACACCATGCTGAGTTCGAATCAAGTGGGCCTGCAACCGATGCTTGGCATGGAGGAAAACAGCATAGCGATATGCCTCTGCTCTCAGACAGTATTGGCAGTTACCGGGAGGGACACGATCAATCGCACAAGACCTCGGGCGATTTGGCATCTGTCATCGGTCATGATATCGCCATACCTGCAGGACCTGACATTCCGATGTTGTCCGACATCAGGAGCGTTCAGTTTGCCAAGAACAGTCATCAGACACAACCTTTTGCCACGGGTGGTCATAGTCGGAATGGGTCCGGGGACGGGCTGGATACCCCTGGAAAGCATAGGGGGACTTCTTTCATGTCCAAGATAAAAGGCTTGGCTTCCACCCCGAGTACACCGACTCTAAGATCACCATTGGCCCCCTTTGCCGAATCTGGTAGTCAATCCGGCGGCAACTCGCCTACGATCACTCGCTTTGGTAGCAGACTGCCAGATACTCTTGTTGTAGAGCACACTGAAGCTGAAGCTGACGGTGATGCCGATGCCGATGCCGATGCCGATGCCGATATCGAAGAGACTGCGGATGAGGCAGCTATACCCGGAAATGATGCGCCGAAGAAGAAGAAGCGTAGGACCAGGCGGTTCAAAAAAGGTCATGCGTCGACACCTTCCACCTCTAGTCGTTTCGCTGGCGAAACACAGACCTTAGGCGCCTACAATCGTCTTCTCAGGAGAAGGGCCAGTATGCCTGACACCTCTACACATGGTGGAACGGATCAAGCTTTATCAGAGGGGGATACCCGTGAAGCACCTAAACGTAGGCCGTTCCGTCGTGGACACTCCTATGTCGGAGCATCGTCGCACTCCCAGTGTGAAGAACTGAATGGGACAGAACCCTCTGCCGCGGTGGGCCGTCGCAACGGTCACACAAGACGCACTACCGTGTTTGGAGGCGGCGGCGTCTCTGATGGCGATACCATGGCACCCCGTCGACCATTCTTCAATTCGGAGCGAGCTTCCAGCTTTGGTGTACAGAAATGGAAACAGGTCAAAAGCACTCTCAAGCTCTTGCGGCAGAAGAAGGAAGACCGTTTCGACTACTACAAGTCCGCAGAGTTGATGGCCGAGCTTCGGGCCGGTGCTCCTGCTGTCTTGATGCTTGCTAGCATGATTCAAAGAGATGAGCATGGGAATAAGAGGATCCCTGTTTTGCTTGAACAGCTGAAGCTCAAAGTCAAGGACAGCTCGCCAGTTTCAGATGATGACAAGGACCGACATTGGATATTTACAATTGAACTCGAGTATGGCAGTGGACCGAGTCGTATGAGCTGGATAGTGACCCGAACGATCAAGGACATCTACAATTTACACTTTCGCTACAAGTTTGCCCTCAATAACGACAAGTACATGCTTGGCCGTGAGCTTGGAGCGCGACCGAAGCAGCCCAAATTTCCATACTCCGCATTCCCCTATTTGCGACGGGCGCGCGGGAAGGGAGATGAGAGCGACGAGGACGATCAAAGTGTACGAGGTGACGAGACTGCTGGCGAGGTTACAGGTGGAGAAGATCAACTCGACGGTACGGCAAGCGGAGTCGAGGGACACTCACAGCCCACCAGGAAGAAGTCTCGTGCGAACTTGTGGGGGATGAGGCGAAGGTCGACTGGCTTTACAGATCCCGGAGAGACGTCCAACCCCGAAGGTCCAAATACTCCGGCAATTGACACGGTCACACGAAGGCAACGTTACGTGGAGAAACAAAGGCGCATTGTTGAAAAGTATTTGTCAGAAATGATCAGATGGCTTATGTTCAGGGCTGATAGCAACCGCCTTTGTCGATTTTTGGAGCTATCTGCACTTGGCGTTCGTCTTGCCGCTGAAGGCAGTTATCACGGCAAAGAAGGCTATCTACACATTCAATATTCCAAGGGTTTAGACTTTCGGCGGGTCCTGACGCCGTCCAAGGTCATTGCCCGTCACAGTCGCAAGTGGTTTCTCGTGCGCCAAAGCTACATTGTCTGCGTAGAATCACCGGAGAATATGAACATTTACGATGTCTACCTCGTTGACACCAAATTCAGCATCTCTTCGAAAAAGAAGAATTCACTCAAGCAGATCGGATCCAAAGACAAGGGCAAGGAGATTGACCTTACCGTCGAATCGCCGCCGCAAAAGCACCACACTCTCACATTGCACACTTCGGAACGGAAAGTCAGACTGTTTTCACGTTATCAGTCTGTATTGAGGCAGTTTGAGGACTCGATCAATGAAATGCTGAAACAGACTGCTTGGTACGAGAAGAAGCGATTCGATAGTTTTGCGCCCGTCAGAACAGGCGTCTTCGCGCAATGGCTCGTTGACGGCCGAGATTACATGTGGAACGTGTCCCGGGCTATCAACATGGCCAGAGATGTGATCTACATTCACGATTGGTGGTTGAGTCCCGAGCTGTATATGCGCCGCCCGGCAGCTATCAGCCAGAAATGGCGTCTAGACAGACTGTTGCAGAAGAAGGCCAGGGAAGGCGTCAAGATTTTCGTGATAATCTACCGAAATGTTGAAGCCGCTGTTCCCATCGATTCCGAGTATACCAAGTTCTCGTTGCTGAACCTACACCCAAACATCTTTGTTCAGCGATCGCCCAATCAATTCAAGAAGAACCAGTTCTTCTTCGCCCATCATGAGAAGATTTGCATAGTAGATCACGACGTCGCATTTCTCGGTGGTGTCGATCTGTGCTTTGGCCGATGGGATTGTCCGCAGCATCCGATTGTCGATGACAAGCCCACTGGTTTCGAAAAGACGGAGCAACCAAAGGATGCTGAACACTGCCAGTTGTTCCCTGGCAAAGATTACTCTAATCCCAGGGTACAGGACTTCTTCAGGCTTAATGAACCATATGAAGAGATGTACGACCGCGGCAAGGTCCCGCGCATGCCCTGGCACGACGTTTCAATGCAAGTCGTCGGCCAGCCCGCGCGCGACTTGACACGCCATTTTGTGCAGCGTTGGAATTACCTCCGTCGAGGCCGGAAGCCGACTCGTCCATTACCATTTCTATTACCTCCGCCGGATGCTAAATTTGCCGAACTTGAATCGCTTGGCTTGACCGGGACGTGTGAAGTGCAAATGCTCCGTTCCGCAAGCACATGGTCTTTGGGTATTGATGAGACTGAACACAGCATTCAAAATGCTTACATCAAGATGATTGAAGATTCTGACCACTTCGTCTACATTGAGAACCAATTTTTTATCTCGAGCACCGAGGCCTACAACACAAAGATTGTCAATCGCATCGGCGACGCTTTGGTGGAGCGAATCATCCGTGCCCACGAGAACGGTGAAGACTGGCGTTGTGCTATCATGATACCACTGATGCCTGGCTTTCAAAATACGGTTGACGAACAAGAAGGCACAAGTGTGAGGCTCATTCTCATGTGCCAGTACAAGAGCATATGCCGAGGCGAGCACTCGATATTTGGACGACTGCGGGCTGCAGGTATTGAGCCCGAAGACTACATCGGCTTCTACTGCTTGCGTCAGTGGGGCATTATGAGCAACGACGCTCTGGTGACGGAGCAGCTGTATATCCATGCCAAAACCATTATTGTCGACGATCGGGTTGTTTTGATAGGATCTGCCAACATCAACGAACGATCAATGCTGGGATCGAGAGACTCTGAATGTGCTGCCCTGGTTCGAGACACAGACATGATTTCTTCTACCATGGCGGGCAGGCCGTATCAGGTCGGCCGTTTCGCACACACGCTTCGACTGCGTCTTATGCGCGAGCACCTGGGTCTCGATGTAGACGAGATTCTAGAGGAAGAAAGGCAACAGGAAATGAACCGCGGGGAGTTTGAAGAGGAGATGGAGGAGATTTATAGAGAAGATTACCCACCCCGTGCCGGTTCCCGTGCAGGTCGCAGGGATGGTTCATCAACGTCACACTCTCATGAACCCGATGCGGAAACGGCTATGGCCACACACGACTCATTGCCATCGACCTCTCGAGATTCCATAGCTGGAACAGGGCAGACGAACAAGCAACAGCTGGGTGCATCTAGCGACGGTCCCGATCAAGGGACATCCACAGAACAGACGCGCTTATCTGAGAGCCGAGACTCAGTGATTGTGCATGGCCGCGAATTCTTGTTGCGCAATATCAACGCGGATAGCAAGGAGACTGTTTCCAGTCCAACCGATCCCCACGTGCTGGCTCTAGCAACAGATGACCGCTGCTTGGACCCAGTGATGACAGACGATGGAGAATTGCCTCCCTTGCCGCAGGTGGATCGACCAAGTACAGATGACCTCGGGGTTGGTCGGCCTGATCAAGTTCCCTCGCTGGCACCAGCTGACGATACGGATATTGGCGACCAACCCGCTCGCCAGGACTCGACGACGGGCTGTACCAAGAGTGCAGTCTTCCATGCCATGGCTGCGGATATCAAAGCTGCGGATATATCCAAGGATTGCATGCGGGATCCTTTGCTCCCTAGTTTTATTGATGACATTTGGAATCGAGCGGCCACCAACAATACCAAACTCTACCGAAGAGTCTTCCGCTGCATGCCAGATTCTGAAGTAACGACGTGGCAACAATACCGCGACTACATGGAATATGGCGCCAAGTTCCAGGCCAGCATGGAAGGCAAACCGGTTGGAGAGGAGACAGAGCTGAAGCCCGAGCCGAATAATAACGATAACAACAATGAATCTACTGCGGCAGCGGCAGGCGTAGGAGCACCAGGCCCTGAAGCCATCGTTTCAGCCGCAACGGACAAGGGAAACGAAAAGCTTCCGACACTCGAAAAAGATCTCAGCAAGCTGAATATTCCGTCACAGCCCGAGGACAATAGCCCAGTGCTGAACGAGAAGTCGCACGAACCCGATTCTGGAACTCTGGGCTCAGTACATTCCAACATGGCAAGCAAGACGGAAAACGACGGGGAAGTGCCAAGCCAGCACACTATACTCGATGAAACATGTCCAAAAGTGTTGGAGCCGCAGACTAGCAGGAACACGGATCGTAAGACGACGTTTTCCCCATTGGATAAGGCTTCATCACGAGACTCGGCCGCTGTGCCTGTGCAAGCACAATTTGGATCCGTCAAACGTCGACGGCGTGCTGCCACCAAGGGGAGCCGCCGTGGATTCTCGACCGAAGACATGCCTTCGCGCGCCGAGGCGGAAGAGCTACTCAGGATGATTCAGGGCAATATCGTTCATTTTCCGTATGATTGGCTTGTTACGGAGGAGCAGAATGGCAATTGGGGCTTCCAGGTGGATGGTGTGGCTCCGTTGTCGATTTAGTAAGTTGGCCCTGGCCGTGACGTCTGCATTGGGGTGACAGTCGACTAACACTTGCATAGCAACTAGACTAGTACGTCCCAGAAAAGGGCCCTCGAATGTTGCCGAGGGAGAGAGAGGAAATGAATTCCGGGGAGGGGAGCGAGGGGGTGGTATAGAGACACCGAGTATAATTCTGCATTGCCAGAGGAGTCCTTTTTAAAAAGCGTGGGTGGTATTCGAGTGTGCAGCGTTTGCATCACACAGCAAGAGGGGGCAATAGATTAGCGTAGCATCCGACAATCGTTTACGGTTTCCTGTTATTTCTTTTGTCTTTGGCTCTCCTGCTACATTGTATACTGTGGAGGGAGAGAATAATCATTAGGCTTGTGTCCTAGTATACGCTTTAGTCGCTTGTAATTCTATACTACTTTCCATTCTTTCAAAGCCATACAGTATGATGTGACTTATAAGTCTTCATGTTCGAGAAGATGATCTTATGGCTCGCGAATATTCCGTAGATGAGTGACTGCACATCAACAAGTCTGTAAGCTGAAAATGAAGTTATAGGTTGCTGATTATATATACAACGCACATCTAAACATCAACATAGAGGCTTGGTATCTGAGCAACGATGTTTTATATACTTCTCGATTGCTATTGTACATCATCCACAAAGAACCACCATAAACATTGATATCCCGATATAAAGCCAAATCGAACCCTCAAACCCGCTCACTAGCCCAAATCGCGCCCCTACATCCCGCCCGTATAACCCCCGTAAGCAACCAATGCGGCTCCGCCTTCTTCGCATCATTATCCACCGCATGATCCAGATGCTCCAACTCCTCATCCCGTATCCTCCTCAACGTATTCACCAAATCCCTCATCTCATCACTCACATCATACCCTTCCTCCTGCCACTGCGTAATCATGGCCAGAACCTCCCGGATCTGACTATTATAGTGGTCCCCGATTTCGGTTTCTACGGCCTCGGTACATGCCATGGCTGCTTCGCGGCCCATCAGCGCGGTGGACCAACCGAGGCCCGTGGCGAGGACTGACCAGAGAGGGTAGAGGGCCGTGGGACGAACGCGGTGCTTGTGAATGAGGTGGTTGAATGTGCGGAAGTGGCCGGCTTCTTGGTCGAACATGTGGGTCATGAGGGGGCGGAGGTGAGGGTGTCGGCGGACGAGGGGGCTTGTTTGCGCGGTGTAGATGAGGGTGGCGGCAAGTTCGCCGGCTTGGTTGACGCGGAGCTGAGGGTTTTTTTTCGCTCTGATTAGTTTCGCTGGCCATTATTTGACTTTGAGGGATCGTATAGCGTGATTGGGAGAACGGCATTTTTTGTGCCATCTTGTCTTTCCTTCCCATTATTCCCCTCCCCACGGCAGATATTGATGGGAATTCTTACAGCAGAAGAGAGATATTGGCGTTGTTTTTCAGTCAATGGCTTGAGTTTCTTGGGCTTGGGGTCTTTGTTTGTTCCTGGGGTGGAGGGCTCAGGTGCGGAAGCTGGCGACGCTTGATGTTGCGCGGTGTGGGATGATAATGAGCGGCAAGTTGGCGAGCAGGGTAATAAACGTAGGGGCCTGGCGGCCCGTAGAGGCCTTGCTAGACAGCGTGTGGAAAGAGGCATTCTGAGAGTGAGAGTCGGCAGCTGAACAGCTTTTGTGATTGCGCTGGAGGTGAAGATGCGGTGATATGTATGGAATCTTGCGCGGCGGTGATGGCATGACGCCGATATGCTTCAGAGTGGATCCTCGGTGCGGGAGAGCGCCGATTGGAAGACTGGACTGCGCAACTGGACGAGCCGGACAAATGCTTCGCCGGAGCTGGTCGCAGTGTTGAGCTGGACAGTGGAAAGGCATCGACTTCACACGCTCAAATACAAATAAGCACACGTCTGCACTTTGCTTGTTCAGCCAGCGTTTTTTTTCTCGACCTTCCAACAGAAACTCTATTCTCGTTTTCGCTACTATTCGTCCTCCTGAATCCCACGTCTGGACCTCTGCTGCTTCACTGTGCTTTAGCTTGCGGACAGGTACACGGGGAGCTCCCCTGGAACACACCTATTGGCGCAACATCTTTGCCACGTCTCCTGGTTGTTCGCCCGCCTCTTGCAACCTCGTCAAACACACGACCGACAAGTTCTCTATACCACCCTATCCATCCCCAGACGCCAGTTCGGTGCGGGGTTACGGATATTCATCATGTCTGACATTGATGATGATCTCCTCGCTCTCGCGGGCGGTGCTTCAGAAGATGAAGCCTCCGATGGCTCGAGTCGTGATGGATCCGACTCGCCTCGTCAGTCAAAACGAGATACCAATGGAAAGTCGAAAAAGCCCCAGAGGCGAACGACAAAGGATGATTCAGAAGAAGAGGGCGAAGCGTGAGTCTTTTATTGCCACTGCCGACTTGGCGCTTAACTTCCCAAGACCGTTCTTTGCTTACGAGACAACCTTGTTCACTGAATGTAGATCATCGATACCCTCATCACCTAATTCACTAGCATCGGCTGCCATGGATGAGTCCGACTCAGATGCCGAGCCGGCACCCCGACGTGGCGCAGCAACAGATGGCGACGACAAATACCCGGTTGATGGCTTGTTTATGAGTGAGGCGGAAAAGGCCGAAATCATGGCCATGCGAGAAGTCGAACGTGAGCAGATCCTTGAAGAACGTACCACGGAGATCGAACGCCAGCGGCAAAACCGTCTGCTTCGACAAATGGTAGAAAACGAAGAGCGCAAAACTGTCAAGAAGAAGCGCAGTGCCGACACGGCTGAGCTTGACGAAAGCCAGCGCAAGCCCGCTCGTCAACGTGCAACAGGGAAGGCCGAGACAGCCATGGACTCTCTTCGCAGAGCCCGCGCTGAAAAGGCGAAGCGGAAAGAAGACAACACCCGTGGGCGTGATTATTCTCCGGGGCGGCAAGGCTCAGATGGTGCAGAGAGCGAGGATGATTTCGGAAGAGCAAGGTCTCGGACACCAGAGAAGGAAGAAGAGAAAGAAGCGCCGCTGCCGGACTTGAAAGACTTTGAGCGCATTCGACTGGGCCGCAACGAGTTTGCCCAGGTCTGCTTCACCCCGGGATTTGAGTCGGCGATTACTGGTTGTTATATCCGCATTGCGTTGGGACCTCATCCCGAGACCGGCGTTGAGCAATACCGGATGGCGGTCATCAAAGGTATGACATGGCGTAGGACATGTCTTGGTTGGTGTGGGCTGTGAGTGACTGACAAGATCTCGATAGGTTTCTCAACTAGTCGGCCGTACGCGCTGACTGGGCCACAGGGAGCCTTTGTCACAGACCAGTATGTCAAAGCATCACATGGCAAGGCCGTCAAGGAGTTTCCATTCATCGCTGCATCAAGTAGCAAATTCACTGATGTATGTCCTCCCCCATTTTGACTTGAATAGACATCTGGAAAACAAGATGGAAAGTGTTGGGCATGAAAGAGCCCATGGTCACTAACGCTATCCCTAGAATGAGCTCAATCGATACCAAGTCATATGCAAGAATGAAAACGTCAAGATCCCTACCAAAGCATTTCTTATGGAAAAGATCAACGATATCAACAATCTTATCAACCACACATGGACCAACGAAGAGATCAAAGCACGACTAGCAAGACGAAACGCCCTGAAGCGAAGGTTTGATCCGGCGGAGCGAGAACGCATCGGCAAGCTTCTCGACGAGGCCGTCGCTCGAGGCGACGAGACAAAGGCCCAGGCGCTGCAGGAGGAACTGGAAAAGCTCGGCACCCAACGGCTAGCGTTCCGGACAACGCTGGGTCCATCCAAAGAGCTGGCCTCATCAAGAGGAACGACGGAGCAAGACCGACTTGCAGAACGCAACCGCGAAAACAGGCGAATGAATGCCGAACTGGTACGCAAGGCCCAACTCAAGGAAAAAGCAAAGTCACGAGAGATCGAAATGGCCCTTAAGCGGGGCGAGGCAGTAGCCGACGACCCATCACGACGACTGCGAACCAAGGCCAAATTTGTGCACGACGTCAACGACGCAGCAAAGAGACTGGCGGGTAACGGCAGCGAGGCCAGCACCCCGAGCAATACCACCCCCAAGGTGTCGGCAACGAAGCCGGAGATGCAAGCCCATCTGGCCAGACTGCACGAGAAGAACTACACGGAGAGCAATGGAGTGCCGACGATTCATAAGCCCCTGATGGATGATGACGTGATTGGAGCGCTGGATCTAGACATTGACGTGGAGATTTAGTTACGGGCTGTGTGTGCAAAGAGACGACGATGGCTAAATGAGACAAGGGAACGGATGATTTTTGGGCAATAGGCGTGCGTTTACACAAAATGGGAAAGACTGCTTATGCTTTTGGCGTCGATTTAGGGAGCTGAGACAATACTATAGGCGAGATTTGCTTTGAGATAGAGCGCACGGGCGTCCCTGTACAGAAGCGAACGCAAAGATGCATAAGAATGACCACCTCTGCTCGTTTGTTGAAGAATGAACGATGTGAAAGGTGAGTGCAGTCACTGCAGTGTGAGAGGCATAAATTGGATGAGCAATATGCCTGTTTGTCCTGCATCACTGCATCACCAGTCGGCTGTGCTGCAAACAATTGACTTTCATAGCTGCATGATGGTGTCCGTATTTTATGCAGGTATCAGCCGCTGCCCGGCGTTAAGTTGTGAACTTGTGATTGTGAAAGCGCAAATCCAATTCGCGCCCTCTGATTGGCCCTCCCCGCTCACCCCCCGTCACAACTTCCGTTTGTTATTTTTTACTCAGTGCAACCACCAGTCCGGCATCGTCTTTCCCATAAATATTCCACCTCCCGCCACCATCCAAAGAATCCAGAAAGACCTCCCAAGACTCCAGGAGTCTTCTTTGCATGCTCCGCCGCATCTTCTCCGCCATGGCTGAATCCGCCCCCAAACGTCTCAAGTCCGGCCCCACGATTGGCACTCATAATGGCCATTTCCACGCCGACGAAGCCCTCGCGGTGCACATGCTACGCATGCTGCCCGAGTACCGCCACAGCCCTCTCGTACGCACCCGCGACCCCAAAGTCCTCGAGACATGCCACACAGTCGTAGACGTCGGCAGCGAATACGACCCCGAGCGCCACCGCTACGACCACCACCAGCGCGGCTTCACCACCACCTTCCCCGGCCGCCCAACTAAGCTCTCCAGCGCCGGCCTCGTCTACATGCACTTTGGCCGCGCCATCATCGCCCAGACCCTCGGCAACGGAACCAAGCCCGAAGACACCCAAGTCGGAATCATCCACGACAAACTATACGAGAGCTTCGTGGAAGCTCTCGACGCCCACGACAACGGCATCTCCAAATACGACACCACTCTCCTGCGGGCCGCCGGCGTAGAAAAGCGCTTCAAAGACGGCGGTTTCGGTCTCGGGGCTATGGTCTCTCGCCTGAATCGCAACTGGAATGATCCCCAGCCTGAAGATCCCGTGGCGGCGCAAGATGCCGAGGATAGCAACTTCGAACAAGCTAGCCAGCGTATTGGAGAGGAATTCGAGCGAGACTTGCAGTACTTTTCGCGGTCGTGGCTTCCTGCGCGGGAGATTGTTGAGAAGGCGTTTGAGAGGCGCATGGAATTTGATCCCCAGGGACGGATCCTCGTGTTTGAGGGGCAGTCTTTGCCATGGAAGGAACACCTTTATAGGATTGAGGGCGGGAGCGCTTCCGTGCTGTATGTGCTGTATGCGGAGAGTAGTGCTCCGGGTGCCAAGTGGAGGATTCAGTGTGTGCCGGAGTCGGAGGATAGCTTTGTGAGTCGGAAGCCGTTGCCTGAGGCGTGGAGGGGGTTCCGGGATGAGGAGCTGGATACTATCTCGGGGGTCAGGGGCTGTGTGTTTGTGCATGCGGCTGGGTTTATTGGTGGAAACAAGACGTTTGAGGGTGTCAAGGAGATGGCTGCCAAGGCTTTGTTGTGAGGTGTAGGGAAATTTGGGATATTGCGTGAGGGAATTGCTGTGCCGGGTGAGGTGTAGGAAAGTGCACAATTGTACTTCAGCAGATAATTGCTGGTGCAAGACATTATGATAGGAGTAAAACAATTGACATTTGTGACCCTAAGTAAAACAAAAGAAGAAGGGAAAGAAGAACACCCGACGACACAAAAAAAGTACATCACTGACTAGCAACACATGTTCATGTAGTTCGGTGCGACAACGTCTCAACGCAACAGAAATCATACTGAACCTGACTGAAATCCTCAAGGCCTCAACTCATGCGCCAAATCACTCTGCCAAAGAACGATTGATAGCGCAACTTCGTACCAGGCCTTGTACATGAAGATGAGGGTTCCAACGCCCTTTGCCACAATCTCTTTGCCACATCCTACAGCGTCTAGTTTCTCTCAAGCCCTAGACAAGAAAGACTTCACTGAGATCTCAGAGATAAGAGTATACACCCTAATCGCTCTTTTTGAGTCGCCGAGAAAGCATCAGCCTAGGACCATTTTCCTAGATAATGTCCTGTATACAAGAAGCAGCCCCGTGGCATGAAGCGAGTAAAATCGTCGTTGAATGATCCCTCGCTCCGTCTTTGAGACGTTGTATATTGTGGCCCTGACAATTGGCACCTGTGCAGCGTGATACAGCACTGCTTTGCGAAGCTCGCGTGTGACATGAGATAAAAAGACTGATTCACGCGATGGCCAGACATTCCGGCATTGTTACATGACCAAAAGAAAAGTGTAGAGCCTCTTTCAGCTCGTCAACGTATTCACCATATCCTTTTCTGCGCGGTAGATCCGGTGTACTTCGTTTTCGAGGCTATTGAGCTATTGACGAATCGGAATGCCCTCTTTCGGTTGCAGCGGCATGGCAGCAGCGACAGGTGCATTCTCCTTATCTGCGGGAGGGTTTGCAACCTTATCTGCATCGGAGCCCTCATCTGTGGCGCTTGTCTCACGATGGAGAAAGCTGCTCTCTTTGACAGGGCTCCCTGCCTGGATGCCTACAACGGATCCGCGATGTCCCTGATTGGTAAGGCTCCCTCCGTTGGGAGCAGGTGACGAGAGATGGGGAATATTCTCAGGAAGAGGATGCTCGGAGCCTACTGAACCGGCATCGACCCCATCGCCTTTCCCAGCCTTTGACATGGCATAGTCACCGGAGTCGAAATATTTGCGGTCTTTGAGATGCTTGGCGAATTGATCAGATCGGGATGGAAGCTTGCCGTAGAGGCGGAACAGGCGCTGCTCCTCCGGAGAGAGCGACTAGAATGCGCGAGGAGTCGGTCAGTCTATTACAACAGAACTCTTGATATATCTTCAAACGATCCATCGTTGGATGATGTGTCACGGCAACCTCCCTGCCATCGGACACTCCAGCACAGCCAGCAAAACTAGAGCGAAGATGGCTGCGATTGTCACCCGTAGACAGAAACGTTGCGAGAATGAAAAAGCGTAGATGTAATGCTTACCGACACGTCCACTTTGTTCTTCTGATGAGGGTTCATCGTTCAGACGGTTAGTTCCGGGGCCTCGCGAATTGCCAACTTCTTGTATCAGGCGATACCAGAAACAGGATGCCGAAAGCAGCCGTCGAGCTCGTTGTGGAGGGTTGACGACAGCCACCACAGCTGTGGGGGCGGCGACGATGGGCTGTAGAGACTACTCGAACTTGTCGAAGCGAGGAGGTTGAAGTGCGCAAGCAGTCGTGAAGCTGGGCGAGATGACGGCACATGAAAAGGCCCGATGCTGTCGGTGGGGAGAGTGATGCTGGATCGTGTGGGCCCATCGTTGGGTTGGAGCCTTGGTCCTTGGAGGTACCTCCAGGTTGGTACAGCAGCATGCATGACACCATGTACTGTAGCGGGGAGCACAGGCATCAAATATCTGATGTAACAGGGAAGGTGCGAACTGCCGCTCCAGCCAAATGCGTGAACATGCCGATTGTCACGGGCTGCACGCTTGACAGCCGACGTACTGCACTGGTGGGCTTGTACATGCATCGCGACCATGCGTCGAAGTCATCACATCTTCCTCTTATTACTCACTAAGATGACCAGCTGCTTATCCGTAATTTCGAGGGATTTGTTCCAGGTCCGAGCTCCGTATGTACTGGGAATGACGTCAACGGGCCACTGGCAAGAAGTCAGTCGGGTTGGTGCTACTGCTGCCTGAGGATTGTGCTACATGTTGTGAACTTGTTGATGCAAAGTCGGCATCACATGATGCGCCCTTGCCAAGGTGGGGAATGTACCTGTACCTAGGTACCTAGGTACCTGCTCGAACTTCTTGTGTTTGGTTGGCTTCAAAGTTCAGACAATTCACCATCAACCACAAAGCGGCTGAATTGTATCCGTATCTGCCCTTGGATGAGCCTCCAACTGTTGATAACATGTCAAGCTCTTGGCTCCAATCTACCTAGTCCCTTGTGTCCCCCCACCAGCCCTTCGTAGTCAGAAGCCGCGCGTTTGGCCGAGTGCGGTCAGCGAGCAGCACCTTGTCGGATTTCTAAGCATCCGCCGAATCAGTCGCTGATTGTGGAGCTCCACGCCGTCTCGCGGGATATCATGATTTTTCCTCTTGCGCCTCGGCAATATTATTTCGAGACGCCAGCGCTGTAGACTTCGGGACTGCAAGACTGGGCGTAATAGGTACTTGCGACAGCGTGCATCTCGAGTTTGGCGTTGCGTCTGGCGTTGCGCCGAGATTCAGCAACCTATGCAAGCGACAGCCGTGACGCTCACATCTTTCAAACGCGGATGAAGTGAGAAGTGCGCTGCACTGAACGGTTCTCAAGACACTCAGCATTACTACAGACAGAGCCGCGACCTGAAGGACACGGCAAATAGGCATATGCCAGACACAGAACGCCGCTCCGCGCCCATCTCCGTTCGTTACCGAGTCCGCAAGGCCCCAAGTTTGCATTTGTGTCGACAGAACCAGCTGCTCGGGTGCCCTGATAAGCATCTTACTCAACATGGGTCTTTTGTAAGCCTCCAGTTGGACTGCGAAATGTGAAAGGGGCCTGTTGGCACATCTCTAACTCACAGACGGCAGAGCGTTGGGAACTGCGCTGGAGTGGCCTGAGGCGAAGAAGCGAGCCAACCAAGTAAGAGAATGGGGTATCAAGGTAAGTTGTTTGTGGCCTGTTTCATGTGGTTGCATACTAACCATTGCCTGGCAGCAATTATTGGAGATCTGGAACTTGGCCAAGGGAAAAGAAAGAGATGTCATGTTATGGGGAGATGAGGTTTCACTTCCCCTCCGTTCACCAGACCTCCACACCTCGCTGTTGGGCATGGCTAACCTTTTGTTCAGGTTGAATACTTGGTTGTGGTGTACACAAAGGAGAATGAAAGGGTCTTGCTTTCTTTGAGGCAGGCTCAGATTCTAGAGGCCCTTGCGGCCGATCAAGAACTTGCCAAAGAAGGTTGCGTCCCCGCCTTGCAAGACGGGCCAATCGTAAAGTCCGGGTCAGTGTGAAACAAGTCCCGCATATGATCGTATGCTCTCTGCTTACCATGAAGTATGCCAAACATCGTTGCCACCATATAGGCCCAATTCGCTCCCGGTATTTCACCCCGAGTTTGGGCGTTTTATGCTTGAAGCGACCCCCGGCAAGCCATGGGGCATCGGATTCAAGGAACTGCTCAGCGTTGAGCCAGATATGAAACTTCGCCGCAGAATTGCCAAAGATCACATGCTGGATAAAGAGTATCCCATCACTCTCACAACCTTTCCACAGATAGGCGTCCCGGGACAGTTCACGGACCCCTACTACCCACCCTCTGGACCCAGGCTTCGATCACAATTTGTGCCTGACGAGATAGCAAACCCTCATATTCGATTTCCTACATTGGCTGCCAACATTCGATCACGTCGTGGTCGGAAGGTGCAGGTCAATGTTCCTGTTTTTCATGACAAGAACACAGCAAAGCCTTGGACTGATTCTACTATAAACTTTGACCTTCACAACTGGCCTGAGGATGATGATGAACGCAACGGGGCGGCCCCCAATGACTTCATTCACATGGATGCCATGGCGTTTGGTATGGGCAGCTGCTGTTTGCAAATTACGTTCCAAGCAAAGAACATTACCGAGGGACGGCAAATGTACGACCAACTTAGCCCTCTGGGACCCATCATGCTAGCCTTGACCGCGGCGACACCTATCTACAAGGGCTTTCTTGCCAACACGGACGTGCGGTGGAATCAAATCAGCCGAGCAGTAGATTGCAGAACGCCCGAAGAAATGGGCGAACAGGTACGTACAATCGATTTTTGAGTGAAATTCCGAAGCGCTGCTGCGGTGACTATGGCGCTAGCCGATTGATGGATTCATACCGTTCCCACGTACTGATCATCATGGGGGGACAGCCGCTCAAGAACGACCGGTGGAGGATACCCAAGTCGAGATACGCCTCCAACTCGACCTACATCTCCACAGACCCCCGACTCCGCGAGGAGTACATGGATCCCGACCTAGTCATTGACCCCGAGATCAAGGCCAAGCTCCTCGAGGGGGGCATGGACGACCGCCTCGCCACCCACTTTGCCCACTTATTCATCCGCGACCCCATCGTCATCTTCGAAGAAGACCTACAGGAACTCGACCTCACCAAAACGGACCATTTCGAAAACATCCAATCTACCAACTGGCAACACATGCGCTTCAAGCCACCCCCCGCCGAAAACAATATCGGCTGGCGCGTCGAATTCCGCCCCATGGAAATCCAAATCACCGATTTCGAAAACGCAGCCTTCTCCATCTTCATGGTCCTCGTCACCCGCGCCATGCTCTCCTTTGACCTCAACTTCTACATTCCCATCAAGAAAGTCGACGAGAACATGGAACGCGCCCACGCCCTAGACGCGGTCCTTCACCAAAGCTTCTTCTTCCGCAAGAACCCCTTCCCGCTTCGCCCCTCCCGCGCGAATACCGTCTTCGGAGACGACAGCCGGCCTAGCTCTGCCATGCCTAGTCGGTGTGGCTCCCCAGGCCTGCCCGTCGAGGAAGAGTACCGAGAAATGTCCATCAATGACATTATCAATGGGTCTCCTGATGAGGAGTTTCCGGGCTTGATTCCCATTGTGGAGAGCTATCTCGATAGCGTCAACGTAGACGTCGATACCCGCTGCCAGATTGCTACGTATCTTTCTCTGATTAGCAAGCGCGCTAGCGGTGAACTTGATACGGCGGCTCGTTGGATACGTAACTTTGTGGATGTGCATCCGAGCTACAAGCACGATAGTGTGGTAGGTGACGATATCACGCATGATCTCATTGGGGCCGTCATTGCCATTGGCGAGCGGGAGA
The DNA here is from genome assembly GCA_029405325.1 of Claviceps purpurea. Taxonomy (NCBI): domain Eukaryota; kingdom Fungi; phylum Ascomycota; class Sordariomycetes; order Hypocreales; family Clavicipitaceae; genus Claviceps; species Claviceps purpurea. Next base: position 1,465,375 of record CM055785.1, read on the forward strand.
GCGCGGACAAGAACTTTGCTGGGCTTGACATTCATGGACTGTCTCGGTTTTTGGGCGATTTTCGAGAAGGGTGCGGCCAGGAATCCTCGACTTCGCGGAATGGCGAGGACAGAAATGCCGTGTGAGAGGGGTTTGAGCTAGGGATGGGACGCGGTTGCGTTGCAAGCGGGATGAATATCCGTCAAAATGCATAGACGAAGGGGCATTGCATCTCAGTTGGCTAGGATGTATGGCTCGTGAAAGATGCATCCTGTTCATCGCAGAGAGGCAGCGAGCAGGCCGGGGACTCTTTCGGTTAAGCTGATGAATCATTTAATGTTGCAATATAGTTGCTGGATAGACAAATTACGTTCCTAACGGGCTTTAAGACCACTTCCGTCAATTTTTATTTTACATTGGAACAACGAGAATTCAGCGTGCCCTTGCGCCCCGCCCCGTCTTTAAGTTTCCGGATCTTGGCCTTGTCGGTCAGCGCATTAATATCATCCTGATGGACGTCGAACATCAGGCTGGAAAGGGCGCGGCTGGCTGTTGCTGAAGGCATGGAGGTCACCGAAGATTGCCTCCAGCCAAGCCAGCATTTTTTGGGCCCTGCAAAGGGATGTTCTTCCGACATGTACCTAGACTGGACCATCTCGCGAGGTTCACGGCTCACTCGATTGAAAGTGTCGGACATGCGGGTCTATCGTCTCGGAAGTAATCCCGATTGTTGTGGATATAGTCTAAACGGAAAAGGGAATCCATTACTCGAAGCCCTCCTGTCCCTCCAAGACTTTAGGCTGGGAGTGCGACGTGCGTCTCGCGCGCTCGGTCATTGTCCAGGGAGTTATCGGCATTCTGCGTACTGCCGTTTAGCCAGACTGGCTTAAATTGCTTGACTTGCCAGCTTTCCCAGTCGTACTCGACTTGCCAGACTTGACTTTCTGATCCGTAAGGCACACGAGCCCGCTGTCTTCACCCACGGTGGTCAGAACGAGACCAGGGCCTAGTTGATCAGAATTACTCGTGAGACGGCTTAGGCAAAGATGAGGCATTACATTGTCAAGTGCCGAGAATGCCAGCGCAACAAACCTGTCATGAAAAGAACCCAGGGCTGTTGCACTCATTTCCGGTCCCGTCAAGCATCTGGCATACGGTCATCGTGGATGGCAAGCCTGAGCCTCAAGGCGATGCCACCTGACGTTCACGGCTACGACTACGTCTGGGCCTTCGAGTCATTCGCTATCTCAGCAGGCTCTTGATAACTCTGCCCGGAAAGAAGACCGAGAGCTCCGAGTAATATTACTGGCCCGTCCGGCGTCTACTGGCTTCTAGAAATGCCTCTGGCGTGGATGTCCGACGACGCCGGATGGTTTGTCTGTGAGTTCTCGGAGACGATCAATAGGCTGTCCGGTACTGAATAGGCATGGAAGCTTCCGGTACTCGTAGAATGCAAGGACACAATGGGGTCACTAACGCCGGCTTGGATCAATGCCTGTGGTTTTACATTGACATGTGCCAGGCCCGCTGGAGTGAGCAACTACCGTAGTCGGCTTTGCTTACTTCAAACTTGATGGACTTGATGAAGTTGATGGACTTGATGGACTTGATGGACTTGATGGACTTGATGGACTTGATGGACTTGATGGACTTGATGGACTTGATGGACTTGATGGACTTGATGGACTTGATGGACTTGATGGACTTGATGGACTTGATGGACTTGATGGACTTGATGGACTTGATGGACTTGATGGACTTGATGGACTTGATGGACTTGATGGACTTGATGGACTTGATGGACTTGATGGACTTGATGGACTTGATGGACTTGATGGACTTGATGGACTTGATGGACTTGATGGACTTGATGGACTTGATGGACTTGATGGACTTGATGGACTTGGCTGCCAGCTGGACCTGCTGGTGCTGGACTTACTTCAATTTGTCTCGCCAGACTTGCCAATATTGCCATTCTCAGACTTGCTCGACAGTCGACTTGCTCGACTTGCTCGACTTGCTCGACTTGCTCGACTTGCTCGACTTGCTCGACTTGCTCGACTTGCTCGACTTGCTCGACTTGCTCGACTTGCTCGACTTGCTCGACTTGCTCGACTTGCTCGACTCGTTGCGAAAGGGGAGAGATGAGGTCAGTTTATCACGCATTCACAGTACAAGTAAGACAGATGTAAGAATAACTTGTCTTCACGCTCATTATTTGAGCAAGTTTAAGCGATGGCATCCTGAGGGGCTACAGTAGGTACTAGGTACTAGCCCTTCAGAGTCTAGGACTTCTTGGAAGTCTAGAGCGACTCAGTGAGTGCAAGTATAGCCATTGCCCAGCTACCTAGTGAGGCCGCATCGCACAAGTCCAGGGAAGCCCAGATCTCGAGTTCATCAGCGGTTTTTCTTCTCCCTTTCATTTCACCCTTTCGTCCCACTTACGATACTAAGCTCTGCTCTGTACCTATTTGGAAAGGATCCTCGCTGGCCTGATTGTGTGCCCCGAGATTGCGTACATCATTCGTGTGTGATAAGACTACACTTCTGCTGTAATACGTCTTATTCCGAAAGGCACCTGACGGTCCAGAGACATGCTCTTTTCAGCCAAGACTATAAACGTGACTACATGGAACTTGTTTCACAGCTTTGATCTTACAAGAGATAAATGACAGGCAAATAGAAATACGTACATGCCTATAAACACGTACAGAAGCGCACAAATCAAGTCGCACTCCGAAAATGGTTCAACTACACATGATAGATAGCTATAATGTGATTGAATGCGAAACAGTAGCCTCGGAAAACGCCAAGCTAGGCAAAAATAGAACGAAATCTTAAACGCGGTGGCACAGAGAGCTCAGAGAGCCATACACCTTGAAGCTTGGTCTGCGACAGACCTCGTGCTGTCATTCGCCAGTTGGCGCTGTTGTACTGGCTGCGAGCTAGTGATCACTGATGGTTCCAGGTTCAAGATGAAGAGGGCGTCTTCCTGTACTCATGAGTCTATGAGATTGAACGAACCATGACGCAGTCTGTGCGTATGCCCAACTCACGACCTGGAAGACCTTTCATCCTTTTCTAGATTCTCAGTATGCACATTGTCACATTGCTCACTGACTCCTTTTCACATGGCATTTACATTTATTGCAATTTGCTGATATTGCTGACTCCTTTCCTTACAGCATGGAGATAAGTCAGACAACCTGTTGTAACTTGTAAGCGAGTCTTAGCGGCCGGCTGAGTTCCATCCAGACTGGCAACCACCATTCAAGTAACACCACACGTGGCATCGAGATTCGACTCAGCCGTTTCATCTTACCACCCCCCTCATTGCTTAACCCCGTCACTCCCCGTGTCTCCGTCACTTTATTTAAATCTTGCCCTGCCTTCTTTGGCTTTCGGCCCCCGTTCGTGCGTGAGCATGGACACAAAAAGACCAACCAGTTAGTAGTTACCAAGGCAGGACTGGCAGGTTACAGGTATTGTAGCAGGGGGGTGGTGTTTTGATGGGAAAAAGCGGGCGATCGGATCTGGCGGACGCCGGAAACCGGATCGATTCAACAAGGAGGCCGCTAAGCTGCATCTGGTGGTGGGTGAGAGATGATGGGGATGCAATTGCACAGGAACTTATTAGGCTATGCTGTGCTGCGTGCATATATGAAGGTTGCGTGGCAGAAAAGACAGATGCATCATGCGTATATACGTAGGTAGACGATGCTACACGGCGAAGCGAAGCGAACCATGCGAGTTTGTTCCGCCCCCCCCGCGATAAGCCGTCATGGGTGTACCGATCAGAAGGGTTGTAACTTGTGACTCGTGAGGTTATTATTGACACACTCGGTCTGCATGAGATGATGAGGTGATGCAGGAAACTGGGCAAGTCCATCTCAATGGTGAGAGCCGCTGACTGTTTACTTACGGAACAGTAGCATGTTTCCAATAACCATGGAAAAGAGAGAGAAAGAAGTCATGCTGGCAGCTGTCGAATAAGCAAGGTAAAACAAAACAAAAAAGCTTGCCATGTTTAGATATCACACACACCCCGGTCCAAGAATGCGTGCTGATCTTCCGCTCAGCCGACACACATGGCAGTCCCTACATGCAGACATGAGACAGAGCCCGTCACATCATCTACATAGCTGCTTCAGTCTTCCGAATGTTCCGCAAAGCGGCAACAGCAGTCGAACTGTTTGCTTGTTTCCTACGGACCAGGATATAGGTAGGTATGTACCTAGGCGCGCTTGGCCAGAGCGGATGCATTCAGGTCGCACGAGATTCATCTTTGATCGTCGCCGGTCGGCCTCCTATCGAGATGCCAGATGGTCCCTGGCCGACGTTTCCGTTCCAGGTCAGACAAGTCACACGAGACGGATCTTCTTCCACTGATGCCCGCAGCTCTCCCCCGTTTCCGGTGTTCCCTCAGGTAACTATAGGCTATAACGTAGCCTGTAGGTACCTGGTAGTGTGGCATGAAATCGATGATGAGCAAAATAGTCGGGCGACGGGAGCGACCCCTCCCTTCGCTTGGTAAAATAACATGAAACATGACACAGCAGTGCGAGAATCTGACATGATGTGATGTGATGTGATGTATGTGATGTGATGGAAAATCGGCGGCAACTTGCGGCGCAGAATCTTCCGGGAAAAGCAGCCTGCTGCAGCCTGCAGCCAAGCCAGCAAGCGAATGGTGAATCGTGATGGACCAATATGCCACATGGACACGTGGAACGCGTCATCTCTCGTTGTGTGTGACGCGATGCTTATTATTCTTTCCCGTTTGAGGGCTTTGAGGACTCAGGAGGGGGCCGCGCACGTGTCGGCGCGAGAAAGCTACGCGGTTTCTGACCGATGTGGCGCGACCATGTTGCGTTGCCACGTTGGACTACGATGGGATGCGCGCCACCTGTGACCTTGGTCCTAATTACAGAGTTATTAGGTAGGCACGGACAAGAGAGATGCGAGGCATTCGCGTTGGTTGGATGAGTGTGCATGACACGTCTCGTCTACAGTGTACAGCCGCATGCAGAGGCCATCATCTCGCAGCAAACAGGCGAGCTGGCTGTGTTGCCGGCGTTGTTGCCCGTGTCGCATTTGTTGATATGTGACATGTGTTCGTTTTGGCAGAGGCGGGCAGCAGATGCACACAAAACTGGCCTGATTACCCGCCATGTTGGGGGTTGGCGATGGCGGGTTGAAGCACGAAGGGCACGTTCAAGTGTATCATCATCATGTACCTACTCCGTCCGTATGTATCATACTGTAGGTATGTAACGTGCGTGCATGTGAAGATGATGTGAAGATGGGTGCAATGCATAGGTAGGTACACAACAAGGGACGGGCTTGGCCATGCAATGAAAGCCGTCAATGCAAACAATGCACCGATGCGCTAATGCAGCAAGACGAGACCAATGCAGCCAATGCAACCAATGCCATGGATGCAATGCAGGTCATATCTCGATGGACTCAGAGGTCGACTCGCAAATCTGCCATCTAAGACACAGCGCCACATGCATCCACGCGTCGTCCATGCCGCGGGTCAAGGGGCCTCGGCAAATGATTCATCGGGCTCGGGAACCTTCCGAGGAAGAAGGGAATCAGTTGGAAAGGTAAATATAGAGCAGCGTTAAGATGAGAGGACACATGACGACAGAGAATAACCCGTGCCAGGTACCTATGTTAGTACGCCTCGACCTCTCCTATTATGAGTCCTATGATCTATCCATAGAGTCTATGTATGTATGTACCTAGGTCTGTATGTATACATATGTGTGTACTCCGTAGATACATCTCAATCTCATCGGCCCATCGGCTCAACCGGTCAAACCCCACACCCCATCATGCCGAGCCGATTCTTCAACAAGGCCCTGTTCCCGGCGCCGATCCGCCCCGCAATGTCGCAAACGATCAAAGAAGAAAAACGCAGTGAGAAAAAAGCCCATCTCGATCCAACGCCCCGACGTGGCAAACACGACGACGGGACGGGAGGAGAGGGGGGCGTCCATCTTGTCAGTGGTGGCCCACTCTGTGCTAACATGTCGCTGCATTGCAACGTACGGAGTATTCTCTCTGCACCGCAATGCCCATGCCATAATTCGTCATGGCGCGTAAGACAATGGACGATGGTGAGAGGGAGAGGGAGAGGGAGGTTCTATTCTGATGTGAGCTCTCTTAGGATATCGGACGCGGGTTTATTGTCAGGATGGAGGGTGGGGGGAGGGAGGAATGGTGTGTGCTGAGCTTGTTTGTGGTGTTAGAACTTAGAACTTAGATGGGAGGAATAACAATCGAGTGGAGACAAGATTATACGATAGAGAATGGAGCATTGGAGATGGAGTAATTACAGGCCACTGCATGTGATGTTTGCAATTGATTCTCTTGTTCGAACTTCGGACAGCCAAACGAGACGGAGGCATGCAAGATTCGCGACAACTGCACACTGAATCACATGGGAATGCACCCCAAACTGAGTATAAGACAAAACTATGCTACGGTCTACCGGTACCTCTTGCGGCATCATGCTGCGAATCCAAACTCTAATGGCCGTTGAAACGAGACAAACCCAGAAATCACACAACCTCAACGACACAGACCCGTAAAATACGAATCCAAAGCAACAACACGGAGTACGGACTCACGGAGAGGAGGTGGCATGTATCATGTATGTACGAAATAACCCCAACGAACTCATGCTCCTCCCCCTCCACAAGTTACAGCACTGAACAGTGAACCCGCCCCCAAACCCAAACCCCCACGCATCACCACGATATGTAGGCAGTCAACACCAAAAACGAAACCCTGAGCATCAATCCGAGCACTTCTCCTACCGATATCCCCCAGCAACACACCACCACCACAGCCAACAAACAAAACAATCCAACGGCACACAACACAAAGAACCCATCCAAAACATCAAACAAGAACTTGCTTTGTCGTCACATGGAAAGGTACATAACGTAACATGCACATACATATGCATGCATGCAGCAGCAACATAACACGCACGTGCATCTCCGTAATGGTATGTACCTACCTAGGTATGCGCACACCCCTCCCCCTCCCCGGTCCCTCCGGCCCCTCAATGCCCGGTACGGAGTACGAGGACCGGAAGTTCAACCGCGCTTGCTCGCTTCAAGCCTCCAACAGGAGACCGAGAGACTTTCTGTACTTGTATGTATGTATTTTGTTTATCACATAGGTACTCTCTCGTAGAGACTAGAGTAGCATTGCGCCTTGGATCTACCCATCATTTTGGTGATACCTAGGTAGGTTTACAGTACCTACTTGGGGTGGGATGGTTTTGAGCAGGTTTGACGTTTGCCGGAGTACATACCTACCTTAGGTAGGTACCTACGTTGGGGAGGGGCCGGGATGTTGAGAGGGGGGAAGGGGGGCAGCATCGGCTCCTTGCATGCATGTGTGGGCATGGGATGGGGGGAGGGGTGATGAGATCTGATGCGATGCGATGCGATGCGATGCATGCCATGTTAGGGGTTAGTGATCAAGGTTAGGTAGGTAATGAAGGGCGGCAAGGCAGACGAGAGCTCTCACTGCGTTGCACAAGGCGGGATTTATTGCCAGAGCTGTGTTGCCAGCCTCTCCCTCTCCCTTTTTCATTGCAACCAAATCAGGAGTAATAACAAGCCTGGGTGGGATAAGTAGAAGATTGCCGTCGTCAGGATGTCGTCGAGATGGACCGGACCATATACAAACACAGACACAGACACAGACACGGACACAGACCATAGAATAGAATAGGCCAGCACTGCATCAGTCCATCCCCACCACAAACGTACCACAGTCCACGCTCAAGTTTCCGACAAAGTCGCTCCGTAATTATTACGTTCATCTGCCTGCTTCGTGCTTTGTGCTTTGTGCTCGTGCCATTTCCGTGCCGGTGCAACACATTTCACATCTTGAAGCAGCCATCCCATCCCCCATACCTAGCAGCCGCACATGTAGCATGTGAGATTTCCTCCTTTCCTCTCTCCTCTCCATTCATCTGCCACCACGCAGAAAAGCTAGATATGTAATACCTAGAATCAGAACATAGGTCTTTCCTCCTTGGGTACATAAACCAACAAAAGAAATCTCTCCACAAAAAAGTTGGAAATTTCAAAGGAAAAAAAATGTTAAAAAAAACGCCCGAGTATGCCAAAGTTGTTTCGCCATGGATAGTAACACAAAAACATGTAAATAGACAGCGCGGGATATCCATCCCATCCGAGAGGGGTAGGGGACGGCCTGCAGCATGTTGCATAAAAACAAAAGACCCCATCAAACAAAAGATAACATCAAAATTCCTCCCAAACCCGCATAAATAGATGGAGGAGACAGACAGAAAAAAAAAAAAAACAATCGCTAGCACAGACAAGTACGCAGCGAGTAAAAACAAGAGGGCCCCAACAAGAGTAAAAAGACGTGTTTACAATGTGCAAGCGTTGTAAGTAAGGTGAGGTGAGGCGGTCGTGTGAGAATGCATCCCATCCCATATCCGCCTGCGTTCGGCGTGTAAACGAGATGTAAGAATGCATCATCGATCCCTCCCCCTAAGTCCGCCCGTCTGCCAGTCTGCCATCTGCCGTCCGCCGTCCGCCGTCCGCCGTCCGCAAATTCATCAATCCTCGGCAGCCACTTTTCTCCCTGACCGCGCTTCCATCTGGCGCTTCCTCTCGAGTTTCGCATAGTGCAGCCCACACGCATTGCAGAGCGTCCTCGCACCATCAGGCCCGCGCCTCCATTCTGGCGTGTCGATTCGATTGCAGCTATGACATCGTCCTGGCGGTGCAGCGCGCTATCCGAGAAGCAAGGAAAACCCCCAACACAGTTAGTTTCTGCGCTACACTAGCCGATAACCCTGTGCTTCCTTGGTCCGTAGTGTCCATGACTTACCCCGCGGCGTTTCTTCACCTCGCTCATTGCGTACTGGCCCTTTGTGCTCGCGTCAAACATGACCATATCTGGGTGGTCCTGCTCGGGTGATGGCTTTGCCTTGTTTCCTTCGCGGGCACGCTCGCTTTGGATGGATGCCTGGACAGATTCTTTGACGTGCTCGAGGGATTGTCGAATGAGGTCGGCATTGGCTAGCATGTCGTGTACCTCCCGCTCTGTGGGCAGTCTCTCGGGAATGGGATGCGAGCCGTGTTGTTCCTGCGCAATTCGGCCGTATGCTTCGGCAAAATTGAAGATGGTCCGTGTAGAGGAGGCGATCTGCGCGGAGCATGTCCCAGTTAGCAAGCGAATCTAGTGACTAAGACCGTCATAAAGCAGAGCCCTTTCGTGCCCTCAACGGTCAGAAGGAGCAAGGGGGAACTGTCGCAGATGAACTCTGGGAAGGACACAAAAACGACAGGAAATCATACCCTGCTGAGTGAGTCCTGGTAAGCCCACGCTTCGAAACCGCGACCGACTCCGTGATCGTATCGTGCCCGATTCGCATAGTCGGCTTCGTCGTGACGTATCGGAGTTCCTCGCGGATCGTAATGCCCAGGTGGTGGGGGTGGTGGTGGAGGTGGGCCGGCATGGCGAGGGGAGATCGGATAGACCGGAAGAGAAATCGGATGACCAGCAGGATGGTGTCCGGAAGGGTATGGATGAGATGTGTGTGAATGAGGCGGGGGACCATGGCCGTAGGCTCCATTGGGTGCATGAGGATCCGACGTCGGTTGAGGTTCATTTAAACGCATCTGATGCAGTGGCAGGTCTGATTTGGAAGGTGGAGTCGATCGACGGTCGGTGACGGGGGGGAGGCTGTGCCGCCCATTGAACGGCGGGCGAGGAGATTCTGAAAAAGGTGGCAGAGTATCTTGTCGCGACGAAAATGATGACGGGGTATGGAGCGATTGAGGAGAGTGCTTCTCCGCGTCGGCGAAATGGCGAGCTGCTGAGGGAAACGGTGAGGGCAGGCCTGTCCCATGCGGCATGCTCGACTGTGAGTGTGAGTGGTGGTACTGGCCCGGCCTCGTGCCAGAAATGACTTCGGAGATGGAGGGCAGGGATTGTCGACCCGACTGCTCCTTATCGTCAGGCAGCGGCCTTCGATGCTCAGAAGAAATCATGGTCGAAGTAGACGATGCAGTAGCAGCAGCAGCAGGCGCTAGAGCCGGAGCCAAAGCCGAAGGCGCAGACGTCGGTGCCCCTGCTGGATAGTGGTGAAAGCTCGGATGAAGAGGAGAATGAGGAGAATGAGGGGAATGAGGAGGATAGTGAGACGCGGGAGGGAGCACGGCGGCGGCGGCCATGGAAGAAGGCTGTTCGCGATATCGTCTTTCAAGGTGTCCTGACTGCGATTGGTAAGCAGCCGGCGGTGTGAGGGTGCGTTGCGGTTGATGCAGATGCGCTTGCTGCCGCGGATGTTGCTCAGCAATGGTGGCAGAAATCGGGTGAATACTAGAGAGACGCGCGGTCGACAGTCAATATCGTCATGTGAAGGGGGATGGATGGCTTTCACCAAGCCAAGAGCTGCATGGAGTCACAACTCTCGAGCCAGAAGCCAGAACAATGCAGTGGCGTGTAGGACGCACCTAGAGCGGGATCCAGAGTCACCTGGTTCCATAGCGCGCGTGGCAAGGGACCGAGGAGAGATCTAGAACAAAAATCTAGGCCTGTTGACACATCGAGCTGAACTTGCTTTTTATTTCTTCAGACCGCAGACCAGGACAGCAACAGATTATATTGTGGCCGAGCTGAAGATGGCGAGTGAGCAAGATAGACCACAAACGTCGCAAGAAGCTGGGCTAGGAATCGGCAAAATCCGCTTGGTGAGCCGACAGCTGTTACGGCTGTAGTCTGGTAGTGCTGGAAGTGGTGGACGGGATAAGGAGTTGTCCAGAACCAGTGCGATGACAGTGCGATGGGAAAAAGGAAGCAAGAAGGGAGAAGTCAAAAGGGAGATTTCGGCGAAAAAGTGAACAAGATGAAATAGGAACAAGGGAAGAATAGCAATATAATACCTAGTGTAGGGAAAAAGGCATCGGTGCCGATACGACCCGTCAGCCACCAACCAGCAAAAAGCAGCCTAGGATCGCCTGGGATCGCCTTGGGATCGTCTGGGATCGTCCGAGAGCGCCTGGAAGCGCGCCTGGCATAGGGGACCGGGGTTTGACTTGGAGGAGATCTGACGCGATGGGCCATCAATCAACCTCGTGGTGGCGGGCCAAAGGCGAGGCGACATGACAGACACGGCCGCACTGAGACGATGGGAACGGCGTCAGCTTCTGTTCCAGTCTCCGGGGCCCCCCAGGTCGGGCCAGGTCCCATCTGTGTCCATCTGCGTCCATCTGGGCGATTGCGAGAAGCAGCACCAGACAAGGGGTCCAGCGACGCAACTGTGATGAGATGGGCGGAGTGGACAGGTGGGGTCGCTTAGATGAGAGAGATCCGCGGCACTGGATTGTGCGTGTGGGTGCTGGTGTTGCTAGTCATGGGCGTGCGAAGCGGCGAGCGGCGAGCCGGGGCCGCGTCACAACGTGGGAGTGCCTGCCACGATGGAGGGCGTGCAGGACGTTGCAACTTGCAGGACTGGAGAGACGCCCCGCCGAGGGTGTGGAGACACGCCCTGCTCCCGCAAAGTTGCACCTGGGGTGGGCCCAGAAGGCCGCAGTGCTGGTGCTCCGTGCTGCTGGCTCGGTGCGGGTGCTCGGTGCGGGTGTCCAGAACATTGGATGCGCAACGGAGACGGGCTCAGGGCACTAGCGCAGCGCTATCGTGGTGAACTGAGATGTGTTGCGGAGCTGGCCCCTTTTCGCGCTGTATCTTGAGTTTTAACTGTACATGCTCCGTACCTCCCTATGCATCCGATCAATGCTACCGGCCTCTTATATTGTCCCTGAACCACAACAGCTGTATCATGTATGAATGTCGGCTATACCTTTACGTACGTCAACACGAGCCTGTACGGAGACGCTGCCTCGCTGCAGCGCTACATCGCTACATCACATCGCTGCATCGCCGAGCCCACGCTAATGCCCTTGCCCGTGCCCTTGCCAGGCCCACACCAGCATCAAGCCTCGAACCTGATCGGAACTGAAGTGCGGATGACCTCGCTCGATTTGGGCCTCGCGTGGAGCGGCGGCAGCCGAGACGTCTTTGCGGCGCCAGCTGCATCTTCACCGTCAACTTGCTCGGCTTCCATATTCTTGTTTTGGTCGTACCGCTCGGCCTTTTTGGCCAGATTGCGATTGTGCAGCGGTGGAGTGAAAGGCCGAGATTGGAATAGGCAAGTATCTACTATGTAGTATGTACATATTCGTCTGCAATAGTTAAATTATGGCTGCTTCTAGAGGGCTTCTGATGGCTTCCGAGCGGCCCCATGTGGGACGACCTGTGGCGATCCAGATGGGCAGATTGCCAGATTGCCAGATCCCACATCGTCAGACTTGTCGACAGACGTCATGACGAGCATGGCACGTGGTGAGAGAAGTGCAAAGAAAAGAAATGCCACGGCCAAATACGGAGTAAACTCATCATCCGTTCAGGGGTTCGCCGCAACACTGAAAACTCCAAATTGTCCTTTTTGCTCTCTGAGCCGTGGCCAGTGGGCTCGGCCTGGTTCCGGTCTGGTTCCTGTCCTCAAGCTCCTTCCATGTCCAGCGCCCAGGCGCGCCTTCGCTCTCTGCACTTGGCTTTTCAAGGAAGGATTGCATGATCCGACTTGCCTTTATTTACGGAGTATTCTGCCGCCTTCGTCCACACAACGTCATGAGCAGGTAGGCTCCCGATGCCGGTGTTCGCACCTTCGCGCCTTCCATATTTCCTCTCTCTCGCCTCTCATTGTTGTATCCACATGTGCGCTGTTAGATCTTGACCGGTGGAGCCCATAATTGACGATTTGTGGCGGTCAGTGGGCGTCAACCCTGCAACCCCAATCATCATCATCAGATACGGATAAAGGCTAATGATGCATAAGAGCATCGCAGATCAACTACGGAGTAGCTCTGTCATGGCAAGCCCGACAAAGCCCGACAATATCGTTGCCAACTTCCTCTGATTGACTTTAACCGCCACCAATGACACAGATCTTGTGCTCCCGTCGTCCCCCTTTTCCCCCGGTTCAATCTCCCTGCATCGTCGTATGTACTACGTATAATTATCCCATCTCGTGTTGACCAAAGTCGCTCTCGCAGAGATGAAGCCTTGCACTTTACGCTCCTCATTATGTACTTTGGTTTTCAACGCGTGGCTATGTACATATCGGCCAACGGGTTGATCCTTTCTTGCGTTAGCATGCTACCCTCCTGGCTTCAACCAACTGTGGCAGACGAGCGACGCGGCCATGTCTTCCAAAAAGACCTCAGCCGGTCAAGCTCCGAGCTGGGCACAGTATCAATGCTCTCGAAAGCGCCAAGATTCGACAAAGCCTTACCATGCACATACTGTACATAATCTGGCTTGCCGTTTCCAGTGCAACGGTCGCCGTGGGCTTTCGTTGTTGCCGAAAATCTTGTCAGCACTTTTTCCCCACACGGAAAAAGACATCGTGGCGCTAAGAAGCTTCTTTCGTCGGTGGGGCACAATTCTTGCGCGCTCAATGTTACTCTGTACAATACGACTAATCTGTCTTTATCTCCCTGTTCATCGGCAGAGCATGTGTAGTGAGCCGATCCGTTGCTTCCTGACTGGGAGCTTCAAACACAACGCATCGGCAAACGGGCGACTCATGCCTCTGCAGAAACGTCAAATCAACTTCCCGATTCGGATGTCATGCAACCCCTCCTGCCCTCTTCTGTTCCACTGAGATCGTTGCAGCAAGATATCGTCAGGGTCGTGTTGATATTCGAATGTATGTTACTAACCAGATCCTTGCTCGTGCAATTCTGCGCGCAGATTCGAACCTGACAGATCAATGTACGCACAGGCCAAGATGAGACAGCATAATGTCTCGCGCGAATAATGCCTCCCCGATTTGAAACCTTGAGATACCAATGTCTTTTCTATGATTTTGTCTGAATCAGACATTGAAGCATGGAAAGCTTCCATAAACGCCAAAGCTTTTCTGTGCCTTTCACCAATGTTTGTTTGATCATGGCCGAGAACTTGAGTCACTCGTCCATGCAGGCAGATAAGAGGTAGGCGGCATGTCCAGACTCCAGTAGTTTCAGTAGTACCAGCATTGATGATTGATCACAGGGTACGAAAGAGAAGTTACTATGTATGGACGACGGACGTACCAACTCAAAGAACGATGCATTGCGTGTACCTCGTCTACCTGCTTGGCAAACGGAAAGCTAAGATCATGGACTCGGCTACCACCGAGGCACGCGGCGACTTGCTTGAGCCTTGCACACACATGAGCAGGTTATACCTTGCCTGTGTGAGCACTGAGCGTCGATGTACTTATCCGCCGACGACATGGTAGCAGACGTAGGCGTGGCTCATGTATAAAATGGCTAATCTTGAAACCGGTTCAAATAGGTGACCAGTGGCAACCATGCGCCTGCCATCCATGTACCTACTGACATGTTGTGCGGCGCGTAGGTATGTATTCGGATCTGGCAGATCGGTCACCAGCCGGCACAATGTCGATGCACAAGCTTAATATATTTCGCGCCTCCGCCGCTGTGTGCGACAACCGATCGAGTCTATCGGAGCCGAATGAAAACGAAGGGTGCTCATTGATTGCAAATCAGCCATCAAAGTAGTACAGAATCCCACACCTCTGCCAATACGAAGTTACGAACACCACAAGTGGCTGTCCATTTGCCAAACTCTACTGCGAATGCGGCCCAAGACCCCATTAATGAGTTCTCGCGGGTGATCATCAGACGTAAGTTGTCGCTGAACTGTGTGTTGGAACTTGGTATCGCATCATGAAACGGATGGATGCTCGGATTTAGTCCTTTGTGCTCCGTCGTCTGTTACGGGAACCCACACCGCACCCCTTCCATGTGCCATGCTAGGTCCCGCACAAATCGAACCATTGCAAGGGCAAATGATCAACGGGGTAAGTGACTAGGTAGGTATGCACAGAGTAGGTACGGAGGACGAGCACCTGGTTCCCAGCCCATGGTGAACTTGCTAATCATATAATCAAGGGTCGTCATAAGAGAAAAGCAGAAAGCACACAACCAACAGCCTTCCTTGCATGTAGCGGAAAAAGGAAGAACAGAAGGCTACGTAGCAGCCAAGTCGGGTCATTTCTTTGACTGTCTGGGTGGGCCTTCAAAAAACGCTCTTCCACGATGATGCAGACGTTGGAGTAGGAAGGCCGATTTGTCTTCCTCGCCGCTCGAGGCTGGGCTTTGTTACCTAGTGCAGAAAGTGGGGATGCTGGCCTTCCAGAAGGCACCGCGTCAATGATTGATGGGGACCTCGGGGCTCTACCCTGAATTTATCCTCGTCTTGAATGCTCCTTCCCAGGTTCAGCGAGCCGGGATCTACGTCCCTCCTCCGTAGTCATTGTATCCGTAGAACATTCCATTTCGTGGCTGGGGTCTTCGCATTTTTGCCACATTCAAGCTTCCCGTTCATCAAACATGTACACTGATGAGGTCATTCGCCACGACCCAAAGAACGACTACGGACGAACTGACTGTTGCCGACAGCAGTGCTTGCTTGCATCAGCCAACAACACGTGGAATTCATGAGCATCTTGTTCTGCGTGAATGAACGACGACGGGGTTTTTTTTTTCCTTACCACTGTCAATTGCCACACCAGCAGACATGTAAGCAGAGCAGAGCAAAGTAATGGCTGAATCTGAGATGCAGTTGCAGTCTGCAATCCTCACAGCTAAGCGGCCTGAGCAGCAAATGAACAGATGACTGACGCTCTCCAGCAGTTGTGAGCTGTTTGTGTGCGTCTCGGGCCGCGCTATCCTCTTGATAGTCAGTCTCACCATGGACATCAAGACAGCATTGCACATCGACAGCTGTCATGCCACGCCTTGCTTTTTCATGTTTCACTTTTGAATACAAATCTGCCCTGGAGCCCCAACTCTGTCGCGATTTTTGCCAAATTGAGCACAGTACTGAAAGCGACTTTGAAGTACATACACTGGCGTTCTATTCTTGGAAACTTACACCACGAAAATATACCACCAAAGACATGGAGGGTGGAAGAAAAGGGAAGGAAAAAAGAGAAACCTCGGATAGTAACCGATCGCGATTGAAAACGCCGCTCGTTGCCGCGAATAGCGTTTCGGTCCGTGCTTTCACACTAGGAGGGGAGGGCTTGGAGGGCTTCTTCAGCTTGGATGATGCGCAAAAAGGGACTGTTTTTTATGAGATGTTATGAGCTAACCCAGCCGCCCAATCTGCCAAGGTGGGTAGGCATCTCCGACAGGTTCATGCTTATGCTGGCTGGTGCCGAACCCAACCAAGCTTTTGCGCTCCTCCGAACTGAAAGAATATTTGAGGTTCTAAGCGTAATAAAGCATGAGCACGGATGGTGTGATCTGGGCCCAGCTTCCTCATGGAGGGGGTGTGGATGGCCTGAAATCTGACCTAGTTTCCCAGTGTACGTCGGTCACGTTTGAGACTTTTATTAGCCACGATGGTTGACCTTGTGCGCGCTTCAGATCACACTGGCACGAGTAGCACCTCCATTGCTTTCGTTGCAGGCCCGTGAGGAACGAACGCCGGGTATCAACAATGCCTAGATAAAAACGGCAAGTACGAAATTAAATGCAGTGCACACGCACGGCTTAGGCCATACATGAGATAATACTGATGCCATTCAGCGATAAGTCGACGTCCAACGGGACCCCCGTCATCATGGGAATGAAAGCAAGAATGGGCCCATCCTCTGACAGAACCAAGTTATCGGCGACAATGCTTGCTTTATTATCCAAGTCATTGGCGAAGGGCGCTTCATGGCGCGAAGGATGCAGGGCATCTCACATGTGTCTCGCGGCAGTTGAAAGCGTGGCGTGCTGATCAGACTGGCAGAAGCACGTTGTTAAGAAAAAAAAACAATTATTCTGCGGAATATAGACGGAACGTGGCGGCCGATTCTGTTTCCGCGGCAAGGAGATTCGTGCGTCCAAGCGCGTAAATCAGGTGGCGGTTCAAGTTGGTGGATGGTGGGCCCTGGGTCAACTTTCAAGTTCGGACAAGGCCCACAGCCTACGGAGTACAGGAGAACGATTCGGTGAGAGTTGCAAGAGGAGCCGGTTGGGAAGGCATCCATCTATCCGGATGGCTCTACTCCGTACTCCGTACTGTCAACTTTTCCCCCGCTCTCTCCGCCAACACGGCATGACTCTGTACAGATGTAGGCACAGAGCGGAAAGGGTGCGGAAGAAGCAGATCGACTCAGCCCCCCGCCAACATGAATGAACATGTCGTGAGGCTTGCCCGTGTCGACTGTCCATGCCGGCAGATCCATCGTCGATGCAATGCGCGACGGCAAGCCCTGGCCCGATTTCCCGGGGGGCGCCCGAGTCAGGTCTACCTATCATTTCATCCTTCGTTCTCTGCATCGTGTCGGTCTGACGACGCCGCAGATGGCTCGCTTCGCTTTCATTAGAGAAGCAAAACTGTGACCACTAGGGCTGGTGTAAGTATGGTAAAAATAGATGTCAGCATATATTTTTCATACAAACTTACGTCAGTATTTAAATTTCAAACACCGGATGTGGCCCACTTTTTTGGTTGGGTAGGAAAAAGCCACTTAGGTACTTAACCACGGACCGATTAAGCCCCGCGAGTCGCGACTCAGTGCTTACCCACCCTATACCCTCTCGTGAAGAAACTGATAACAACAAGTTCAACAAGTCAAGAACAAGAACAACAACGTGAAGAAACTGGTGAACATGCGTGTCTTATTACATTGTTTTAATAAAACTTTGATTTTCTCCTCAACGCTGTATACCGACTCACCGAGACTGTGCGCACAAGCATTAAGGCGTCGGGGAAGGGGAAAAGTTCAATCTGTGTGTTGATCGGATGATTTATCATTCGGATCAACTTCAAGTCTTCAACTATAGGACTCTGTCATAGATGAGCCAATAAGAGGCCAGAATGAATTTTATTGTGGGTCGCACGTGATCATCCTCTGTAATGTCACTTGTCAGAATAATTTTTCTATTTTTACGCGTAATATGAAAGTATTTAAATTTCAGTAAAAATACCAGCCCTAGTGACCACACATTTACGCTTTAATCTCTTTCAGGGGCACGGCACATGGTGTCTGTACGTGCTCGTCCGATCGAAGAGTACGTATGTACCTACCGGCACGGCACAATACCTAGGTAGGTAGTTCATGGGTGGAGTCTGGAGATGTTATGGACTACAGTCTACGGCAATAACGCGAGGAATACGGAGTACTCCGTACGGAGTACAGAGCACATATGTTTGGGATCCATTGGGCCGAGGCATGTTACATTACCCCGTTCTCTCACCTCTTGAGTCTTGAGAGACTGAGCAGTTGGAACTTGGAAGAGGCTGAACCCACCACCGCAGTGCAGTTGATGGTGTAGGTATATCCATGACAAGATTGAAGAGGCCGAAAAAAGCTGACTTGTCAAGCATGCGTTAAGAACGCCCTAGGTACATAGGTAGGTATATTACCTACGTATGCACATGCGCCTGCTGAAGACCAGGTCTCATGCCAAGCAAGATGGGAGTGGAGCGCCGCGAGATGACTTGCCGTACAAGCATGCATGCATTGTACGCTACCTACTGATCAGTGATGACGATTTGACGACCAAAGACATTCCATGCGTCCGTCAAGCGCAGCGGCAACCTCGAGTTCGGCTGGTGAGTGAGATTTGTCGCGGTTGCGACAAGACAAGACCCCGCCGCCGAATGCCTCCCTCCATGGTGGAAGTCGATTGTTTCGGAGGCCTCGGACTGAGGACCAATGAAGAAGGAGGTGCACGTGAAGAGAGAGAGAAGATGCAATATGTACAGGCAAGGCCCACGGCGCAGTATTTCGGCTGTCTGACACAGAGTTTAACCCTTGGGGCCCCCAAATTGTCATCCTTGGCTTCTCATGCCATTTCCATGGTGTTTTCTTTTCGTCTGAAAAAATAAAACCATCGCCAGACCAGGCCGCCGTTCTCGAATCTCGTGTCGTCTAGCGGTAAACGGGAAACGGGAAAGACTAGACTAGGGCCAAGGCAACATTGGATGAGGGCCCAGGGGACTTGGCACGCATCACTTGTTTCCGACCTACCTACCTAGCCAGCCAGCCAGCCAGCCAGCCTTTTCCCTCATGATGGACCGACGAGGTAATTACAACAAGATCTCGTGCGCTACAGTGGCCTTCAGCAGGTAGCACTGGGGGCTCGTTTATATTTAGGGTCTTCTCTCGTTGGCCTTTTCATTCACAAAGGGGGGCGTGAAATGTGGGGTGTGCAGAAAGAGGATCGGATGGTGTGGGACGGGGATTAAGAGATGGGAAAGGGAGACAAGGGGGGGGGGAGGGGGCGTGTTGAGGGCAAATTCGCGGTTTCATGGCGTCAAGAATGGCTTATTTCGTCGTTGAACCCCAAGGCCCGAAGGCCCGGGCCCTAATTCCTCTTTCTCCCCGACTTGTCCGTTGTGAGAAGTCGGCGAGTTGTCAAGCGCGGCGCCACAAAGCACAAGCACAAGCACAAGGGAAGGGGGCTTGGTGGCGGGACGGGCGGCCTGCCAAATCGCGCTCACCGCATCAAAGCCACCCTTGTTTACTTGTTTGTGAATCTTCAATTTTTCGGGGGTGGTTTTCCATGTCATCTTCAGATCTTCTTGAGGTGGTTTGCCTCACGTGCCCGCCCTCCGAGTAGGTAGAGACGGGGGGCTTATTGGCGGGCCGTATGCGATGCGATGCGATGCGATGCGATGCACTTCTCGGGGGGCCCTGCAAAGCAAGCATTGGCGCGGCTAACAAGCCTGTCTTTGATTCCTTATCCCCTCGCATCGCATCGCATCGCATCGCATCGCATCGTGCTTGGAACACAGATCGCGGTGCGACGTGGCGGGCCGATCCTCCCCACACGCACAAACGCACAAACGCAGATGCGAGTCTACTTACATACCTACCTTGGTCCATGAGAGAAAGAGAGAGAGGTGGTGGTTGACGATTTGGCGAGGGGCCCAAGGGGGCTTGTCGCACCATTGGAGGGGGGAAGTGATTGTTTGATGGAAAGTTTGATCTTCTGTTTGTGTTTGATGAGGCTTGCTTTGTGTGAGACGTGATGGGGGGGTGTTTTTTGGGGGCCTTGGCTCTGACTGGACTCGGACTGGACTCGGACTCGGACTTGGACTTGGACTTGGCATGAAGGGGTTGTCTCTGTGCTCTGTGCGCATATCTGCTCGTCTATCTGGTGTTGTCTCGTCTGGTCTGGGTCTGGTCTGGTTAGGTTACTGTCATCTATAACGGAGTATGTATCTACAGTACATACCTACCTTGTACTCCGAAGTTACGTCCGTCGAGTTTGTGAGTCTGTCTGGTCGGATTTAGTCGGATTAGCTCGGGAATGGGAGGCGCAGCGGGCCAACGGCCGACGACGTGGGGTGTTCCAAGAAGCACAGAAAGTTGAAACAACATCGTCAAGCTACGTAGGTATGTGCATGCTACATATACTGCATCTTGTCACGCGCAGATGCAATGCACACATGCCACTGCACGCGCTTGCAAACTAGGTATGTAGGTAGCAGTTGATTAAATGCCACACCCGTGGGCCGTGTCAGGGCGCCATCTTTGGCGGTTTCCTTGGTGCATACATATCCTTTTGTCCGGCCCGGCTATGTGCCCAATCGCGACCAAACGGCCTACGGGCTCGGAGATATTCCACGATGACGGGCCGTGGTCTTGGATTCTGTGAGTACATACATCAAAGAGAGAAACTTCGCTATACTCCGTACTCTGTACTTGTACGCGGTTTGTGCGCCGACTCCGAGCCGCTCCGTCCGCTTATTAGTTAGCATGTTGCATGCCAAAACGGCCCTCGGGAATCAAGTGCGCGCAACGGCAAAACTTGCTTCCTCTTCTTGTCAGAACTCTCATTTCCCAATTCTTCTTGTTTCGTCTTGTCACCGCGTCCCTGCGCTGTTGTGCGAGGCCAGCAAGCGCGATGCCTTGGCGGCGTCACGGTGATGAGAGGCAACTTGCTTGCAAAGGGGGACGCGTCATGCAATAGCCGTTGGTGTGTGAGTGAAGTGAAGTGAAGTCGTAAATGATAAATTTAAAATCCTACGTTAGGCATTTGTGAGCAAAGAACGACCTGCAGGCTGCAGTTTGTCCCACGGGAATTGCCATTTCGCAGTTGTGTTAGCAGTGAGCACCCTGCAGTTCTTGTGCGTAGGTCATGTTGCATTTTGCCAGTTCCGCCAAGCCGATACAGAGCATGACTCCAGATGGACTGACTCAGGCCAGCCGGAGAACCTTTCCTCGAAATAGTTGTACGCGCAAGCAATGCTACAGACTACATACTCTGTACATACATGATACAGTGCTGCATACCAGGTAGATACCTAGGCTAGGTAGGTATGTTACATGTATGTTGGATCTTGACGGGTAAAAGATGAGTGGACCTAAATTGAAGGTATGTATGTACAACCTACTCCGTACAGAGTTCTTCTCCGTAAACAACACCAAAGGAACGGCGAACGCAGAGAAACGGGAAAGACGGCAAGAAGATAGGTACCACGAGGACCCTACCTATTGTATGTACATATGTACCTGCTGCACCCAACACTCTCCGCGCTTAATCCTCCCTCAAGACTCAAGAGCCAAGGCACAAGAAAACTGTCTTCCTTCGCGGCCTAAAATGAGCCGAGGCCAAAGACGAACATGCCTACATTAACATACACATGTAGGACATCTTACGGGGTTTACATACCTCGTACATGGCGGAGAAGACACCCCCGCCGCCCAACCTGCTCCTCGGGAGTCGGGCTGACATGGAACAACCCCCCCAAAATAGAAGAAGGAAGAGAAGAAAAGAACAAATCCGTCCAACCAGGACGCTCATATTAAGCCGTGCCGGATCTCCGATGGCCGATGGGTGATGGGCAATCATTGGGCATGGCAATTCAACGGGCTTCCGCGTTGCCGCTTTTGCCTGACTGCGGGATGCGGGACCTGCGAGATTGCGGCAATGGATGGTGGTAATGGCCGGCTGGCGGGGTTCCATGCCCCCCACCAACCCTCACCAAAGCTGTTCCATGTACCTATGTACATAGGTACCTACCTCCTCGAACAGGAAGTCGGTATGTACATACATATATGTACCTACATACCCACAGAGTACATGATACGTATGTTACTGCATTACATTGATGGAACGGGTGTGCAAATCGGCTTCACCACATCAAATATACACCACAGATTGAGTGACTAGATACATACCTACACCTAGGTACACATTACGGAGTACATACACATGCAATGCACCACAGCACGGCATCGCCAACCCGCGCGATCGATCGATTGCCCGTCCCAAAAGCCGGCGGCCTACGCGACGTGATGGCAATGCCAAGGCTTGAGTTTGAAATTCGGATGGATGGATGCTTTCTCTTATATTACGCAGGAGGGGGAGCTGGAGTCTGAGATCAGAGAGGGTAATGCCGTGGATGGCCGAGCGTTACACAAACAGTGCTTTTTATGCCGAGGGCCTCGTAAATGTTCTTTTTTGGTTCCCTGACAAAGCTTTGAACAAGGTTGTCGTCTGAAATCATAATGTATCGCCTTCTTAGAGCATGGACACAAGAGCGGGAGAACCATGTGCTGGCTTTTATATGTACCTACATACCTCATGATACCAGGTACAACTTAACTTTGCACGCCTTCCTTTATACTCCGTACCTACGGAGCTACATACCACCCTTTGTTTCTTTTTCCTCTCCTTTTTCATTGTTCCGATCTTCATTGTGCGGTAGGACAATGTACACTTTTCTTTTGCGGCGGAATTGCGTGCGTCCTTCTTTCGGCAAGACCACGTGCAGGGTAGAGATCCGAAAGGGGCCAGCCGCAGATGATGTGGCATTGGGGGCCACCATAGATCTGCGGTTGGGTCTGGACTAGGCATCTTGACGAGGTGGGAACGTGTCATCTGCATGCGTACTCCGTTGACACCTCCATACCTACGTATATACGATGTGCTATAGATGTTGCGTGTGCACATATAGACTACATCGTGCGGCATACGAGTTCTCTCTATAGTGCTTGGGCCCTGTACACAGATATAGAGTTGTCGGTGTTCCATTATATACCTATTGCATGTACATACTCCGTATACATACGCATGTACTTACAGAGTACATACTCACATGGAATTGCCCACATACACCTACATCAACATGTATACACACATGCGGAAATGTGCGTATACGGAGTATGCAATCTTTGAACACACACATAGCCAACCAACATGCATGATACACGCCAAGGCCACATCTACGTACATCACACGTACAGCCCGATTACTTCATTCCACAACCACGCCTGCTCGATTCTTGTCACAGACTAGACTCTGACTGGAGCGTGCGAAAATAAACTACTCGGCCAGCTCTTGGCATGAGATACTTGCGCATGCTCTCTGCTTTCAACACGCATGACGCGCAAGCACGGATAAGCACAGAGGCGTCTCCGGTTACAAGTAAGCCTTTTTTTTGCCCCTTCTTCTCGGTCCCAGGTCGACAGGTTAACAGGTCGGATCGGTTGCCCGCGCAAGGCCATCGTCATCGACGACGGTAAGACGCTCGTTTTCTTTCCGGTTTGCTATCCTGCGACCTGCGACCTGCGCACTTAGTTGGGACGGAAGTTGGAACAGAACAAGAAGAAAACGGCAAAGAAGTAAATGGGCTCAAGAAGCAGGAAACCGCCTCAGAAGAAAACACTTTACTCTCTTCCATATCGCCCCCTCAGCCCTCTGCCCACGCTCGTGCTCCCCTCCCCATCTGGCATCCAGTCATATGATGCAAGACAAACAGTGAATACGCAAACAGGGAATTTCTTCACGGGCTTCATATCGTGAGACTACCTCTGAGCGGTAAATCGCGACTACTCGTTCCAACGTAGATAGCATACCCACCCCTCTGCAACCGCCACTTCTCAGATCCCGCCGCGTGAGGATAAACTCAACCATCTGAGCCTCTCCCGGTCGCAAAAGGGGCTTCTCAAACCCACGGAGCTGCTTCGCCGGGCCCGTTGGAATCCCGACATACAGCTGCGGAACTTCTGCGCCTGCCAGCAGCCATCTCGCCCGTGTTGCGCACCCTGACGCTCCCCTGGGCGATGGTGTCGAACAAATCTGCCTGGCCGCCAGGGACAATAGGGCCACTCGCCGGTATTGCCACTTCCACTTCCACTTCCACTTCCACCTGTGCTCTGCGACTGCGTCTGGATCTTGAGGTGGGAGAGCTCAAAGGTCGTGTAGCTGAGACCGAAGCCGAATTCGTACCTCGGCGTCACGTTGTACTTGTCGAAATACTTGTAGTCGAGGTACACACCATCTGTAAAGTGACAAGTCGGACTGCGAAAAGTTTTGAAACCTGCGCGCTGGCTCATCTGGGCTCAGGAGGTGGCCGTAGACGGAGGCGTTGCGCGCGAGCGTATACGGCAACTTCCCAGACGGTGATGCTTCCCCGTAGAGCAGTTTCACCGCACGGGAGCTGTTCCGCTTTCGCGGCCCGGGAGATGGGCCATTAGAATGACCGTGACGTTGGGATGGTCGGCGAATTCGTTCACGAGGCGTGGGCCGGCGTTGTGAAGCACTACCATGGTGTTATTGCACTGGCTTGCCACTTTCTTGACCAGCGTGTCTGTGTAGGTATCTGAGAGGCCCGGCCGGTCGATGCCCTCGCTGGCCCAGGCGCTGCCGAACACGAGGCAGGCGTCGCTGCTGGGCATTACGTCGGGACTCGGGGGTCGGCGAGCTAAAGTCGTGGTAGAGAGCCATGTCGTCTTGTGCGGCGCGTACGGAGAGAGCGTCATACGGAGAGACGAATACCGCGGGTGTGCTGCCCCCGGAACCACCTCCTCCCATGAGAGTGCCCTTGGTGGCAGCTGGTTGTGCGTTTCCTAGCAAACCTTCCACGGCCTGGCCTACGCTTATTGATGTCTGGCCGTAACGCCACATGTTGAGAGAGACTTCATCGGCGCTCGGTGCCAGCACGTCGGCGGATCTGGCCGAGTATCCGAACACGGAAATCGATCGCGGAGATCGCAGGGGTAGGGCTCCTTTGGTATTCTTGACCAGCACGTGGGCCGTGGCCCTCCATGGCTCCTGATATGTAGTAACGTGGGCCGGTCTTTCCTATCTCGGCCTTCGACCGGTTCGTGGGGTTCCAAAAGTTAAAACGCCATGCGCCATGCCGAACCCGGGGTTTGGAAACTTTGTGTCTTGGCCAAATTGATACCAGGCGGTCAAGATTCTTGGAGAAAGGTCAGCGGACTGGAAAAGAGTGGGCGCCGTATAATGGTACATATCCCCCATCATAGGATAGACGCGAGCTTCCTGGGAGCATCCCTACCTTGTGGTCATGTCTGTCACTCGAGATTCCGGCACAAATCCGTTCTTGACCGCCTCGACGAGATATTTGCCCCAAAGCTCAGCCAGTGAAGGCATGGCATTATGGCCACATACATGCCCGCAAGCGCTGCAGCCATCCCTGCACGTTGTGCATCCCAGTCTGACACGACGAAACCCTTATCACTTTGTTAGCCGGGTTCATAGACTGGATAGAATCAGTATGGCGAGGCATGATGCGTGGTTCGTACCTGGAACCCCAGTTCTGTTTTCAAAAGGCTGTTTAGGGTCTTGCTGTTGGCGCAACCGTACGAGTTATTGACGCGTTGATATGAGCACATGATATTGGCGGTGCGGCGGTGCCAGCGCGTACGCCATCTGAAAGGGCCTGCCAAGCGGTCAGACACTGATGAGCGGGTAAGAGTTTCTGACTATCAGTGAAGATGGAGTGGAAAAGGGAAAGTTGCAAAGAGAACAAGGGTCACGGATATTTCGGAGGCAAAAAAGAAAGGGGGGGTCAGAACTTGAGAGGAGAGGAGCTTCAGAGGGAAGAGGAAGAGAAAAGAGGAAAGGAAAAGGTAGAAAAGGGAAAACGCGTAAATATTGAGCAAACGAGGAGCGATCAACGATGCCAAGCACTGAGCAGCCACTTTTCGACATACATGAGATATATTTCATGCATAGTCCGATCATCCAGATTAGGCGACACAGCTTCAGCCCCAAGCACAGGCCTTCGATTCAACTCTTGCTCGTTCGCAATAAAATGCTGTATCCCATCCGGCGTCATGTCAGCCAAGTACATCTTGACATCTTGAAACCGTACAGCTGAGTACATCTCAACAAACAGAAAAGGTGAGACAGTAGGAAAATCGTACCTTGAGACTACTCTGCAGTGCTGCACCCCTTCACTTTGAACCCCCTCAATCGTCCGCGCCGCCAAACAGCCCGACAAGTACGGATCAGTCGAAAAGCCCTCCCAGCTTCGACCACCCCGGACAATTCGCCCCGCGGGCCTAACCACCAGTCCGGCGGTCCCAGAAAGACGTTGACGCCTTTTCTCCTGATTTCGCCGCCCATGGCTGCGCCGCGCTTGCGCGTCAAGGCCTTGTTCCAACTGCATGAGAACAAAGGTATTAGACCATCATACCGACTCCCTGAATTTGCGTGTCTTGAAAGGTCCAAGGATACACATGATTGTGTCAGGCTCAAAAGGGAGGGACGTACCTCGCGCCTACGTGAAGACCTGCAGGATACGTATTCACAAGATCCGTGCAAAGACCATTTCTCGAATCACTGAGACACATGCCCGAGAAGTTGAGCCGTGGAATAGGCGCAATGATCCCGGAGCAGCCTGTCTTGGAGAACGCGCCTCCTGTCAAGCTGACCCTCTCCAGTAGACTTATCTTGGCGACCAAGGCTTTTGCCTTGCCGTGTGCAGTGGCCCATTCCGATCCGCCCGTCATTTCAGCTAGTTGAACGTTCCCCATTAGAAAGTTTTCTCGTAAGACAGTCTTCCGGGAGGTTTTCCTGGAATGCTGCTATCCAGGGACCAGGGATATCCGCCTGGGACAGCTCATCGTAAGATCTCCTCGTCAAAGGACCTATCCAACACGAAGAATGGCAATGACTGAATAAAGAAATAAAGAGAACCAGAGCCTCCATAAATTGGGAAAGCACTCCGGAAGGAAGACAGACGTACGTGATGGATAAACAGCAGGCGATTGCCCATAGAAGAACGTATCGCTCGTGACGACATCATCCCCAGCAGCAGCAGCAGCCGCACGAGCGACCAGCACAGCAAGGCCAGACAGCCAGACAAGTGGCCCTGAAACCATGGCGCGTCCGTTTTTTGCGAGAGGTTTGAAGCTGGTAGGCCCTTGGAAACCTCGTAATCCGTGACCCGTCAGCTAAACCTGCTTGACCGAACCAATTTCAGCTGGACTACACCGACGCACGGCAACAAAAAGACGATGGGACTAGAACGAACGCCCTTTATAAATTATATGTATCCATGTTTTCTCATGGGAACAACGCAACGCGCGGCGAGTAAACAGACCAGCCCTGATGCGTTCCTCTAGGCCTCCCCCAGCCTCTTAGGCCCAATGAAAAATGAGCATTCGCAAAGACCGAGATTCGCGAAGCTTGCGCGTCTGTCAAGTAAAAGTTGTTCAACAATACTGCGTCGTTGAAAGCGGGGTATGTAAGTCGAGGCACGGCTCCGCAGCTGTCACCTGTGGTCTAGGAAAGAAGCTGAAGTCCAAACAAGGAAAAGGGAGGCGCGAAGCTATCCCTTAAAATGAAGAAAAGCCCACGGACGTAAAAAAGAAGCCAAATGAGGACAAAGGCGTGGACTTGTCAAGGTTTGTAATATCACAAAATCAAGTAGCGGCCCTCCAAGGCGACCCAGTCCGTTTTGATAGTGCCCTTCATACCTCAGATGGTGAAGGTGATTGGGCCGGCCAAGACACGTCTCGTCCAACGAGGGCGACAACTTTGCTATGCACCAACTAGGTGCGTATGAGCCTATGAGGTAGTAAAGTAGGCGGGTACTCGGCCATGTAGCTCCGTACCTGTTTGGACTGCTAGCAAGACCCAACTCAGTGGTACCTATATAGGCTGAGGCTATAACTCATCGAGTGACATAGCACGTGGGTGGCTACATCAAGACAATCGCTGTTATGAATCTATCATTGACTTTATCCTATCAATCGAGGGCTGGTGACTATCGCTGTCGCGGACGCATATCCAAGAAAGGATCGGGGGCAGCTCTGCCTTGTGACGTCCTGGCACATTGATCCTTATTGCTCCGTCAGTGTAACCCACCCAACGTACGCAGTGCATACAGATCGCGCCCCCTGAGTCCCCGCGAAAGTGAGAGCAAGTAAGTCGCAGTACACGAGCAGGTCAAGGCCATAAAGCTGGCAACCTGGGCAATAATATGGACTCATCGAGACGTGGTATCGTCCACGTCGTCATGGCCACCGTTCACGTGGCAAAGAAGTCTCCATTCGGCCAGCCCTCTCTACAGCCTTTTTCTGCGATCCCCACTGCCGCATGGAAGACACGGGGGTCTCAGGGATGCAATTCCTCGTGCCATCCATTGCCGCATCCGGCCAGCGTCTCGTGGCGACCCGGGCAGCGAATATCCTTTTGGTGAGCCCCTTCCCGTGATGACCCTAGTCCTTTTCCCTTCTTTTCCCGAGCTACAAAACAAAATGGGCGCAAGCGGAGAAATGGCATGCATATTCCTTGTGAGATTGCTGTGCTGTTATCATTGTGAACCTCGATACCGATACCGCTTTTGGAAGTAAAACGCAGCATGTCGATGTGTTTTTTTTGAGTGCTTTTTTTTGGAGAAGAATAGAAAGAGAAACTGGGATGGAATAAAAAGAAACGAAGAAAATAAGTCGACCAAAAACAAGAAGAAAATAATAAAAACGAGCGAGCGGTCGCGGCCGTAACCCATTAGTCATACAAGTTCTCAAGTCGAGTCTCTTGTGTAAAATGGAGAAATCAGAATGAGCGTGGGGGCGTTGCTATGTATTGCTGTATGCATGTTAGTCTATTGTCTGTGAATGGCTGACCATGTTTCACATTGGCAGACCTGCATGTTTCACATGCGTATGCTCGACTGTACGAGCGGACCCAGTCCTCGCGCCTTCCGCTGGAAAAAGCATATTGTTCTGTGGAATGAAGATGTACGAAGAGCAATTGCACGGAGTATATATCGATTGTCAAATGCTTGACAACTCAGCCATGAGCGAGCACAAAGAGAATGGGCGAAATGCCTTCATTATCACAATATCAGCTGCTTCAGGTTGCGCTGGATAATCATGTCCTGAACAGAGCCCATCGTGATCTTGAGCAGGTTGGTGTCGGTCGCGTTGGTAAAGTGTCCGTATATTTCTTTTTCGGGATTCCGGCTCAGGGCGCGGAACTTATCGAGGAAGTACTTGCTCGCCGCCTTGTAATCGTCCGCAGGGCCGTGGTAATCGGTAAAGCCGTATTTAGTGATGGGGCTTTTGGGCAGCTTTTCTCTAAATAGGTCCATTTTGTTCAAAAACAAAATCATGGCAGACTTGTTGAACCAGTGGGAGTTGGCAATGGACTCCCACAGCATCAAGGCTTCGTTCATTTGGTTCTACAGTCCGTCAGCTGTTAGTCGTCTGCCAAGCACACTGATAGAAAACGAGACAATGGGGCTCGTTGCGACGTACCCCGTCTTTATCCTCAACCAGACACTGATCATAACCACTAATCGCAACCAGAAACAGCAAGCAGTGAACGTTTTCGAAACAGTGAATCCATTTCTTGCGCTCAGATCGCTGGCCACCCACGTCAAACATGCGGTACGTCAGCTGACCGAGATCAAAGACGTTTTCGGTGATGCCCGTAGTTCGAAGTCGCGAGCGCAGCAAATCTTGGTTGTTGGGCACATATCCATCGGCCCAAATTCGGTCCATATCGTCGATGAAGCTGAGACATCAAGTCAGCATCGCCATACATGTCTTCAAATTTCTAGTCCATGAGGGATTTAGACGCACTATGCCAAGTTGTCATGAAGCGCATATTCGTTGCCTTTTGCAATGGCCTTTCTTACTCCACTGTCTTGCCACAGCGCCTTGATAGCGACCAGATAATCCAGTGGGAGCCTGTCCTCTTGGCTGATTTCGAAGTCGACGAGAATATGTGCCATGTGCTTCTACACAGAAGTCAGCAAGGCATACAAGTATAGGACGCTGCGTGGTTTGCACGAGACTCGAAAAAAAAAAAGAGGGGAAAGCCTTGTAAACAAGAAAATGCCGCACCTCATTTTCGGGAGTGTCGAAGCCGTAATGCAGCTCAGTCATAGCATCGTGAATAGTTCGGAAGGATTGGATGATGTTGCTGAAGACGACGGGTTTCCATTCCAGCCTTTCAATTTTGTTGAAGCCTTGTGAGTATATGAGCCGCATCTGCTTGAGAATAGTCGATTTTCCCGATTCGCCGGCACCTAGAGGTCACACAACAGTCAGCGTTCATGTATGCACAGGGCAATTGCCCAAGTAGGAAGGCCTCCAGTCCGTTACACGGCATTCGGCACTTCATAACTCTCTACCGTAACAGCAGGTGCTGCGCATCATGAATCATACCCAGGAGAAGAAGCTTGACTTCTTTCGCCATGCGCTTCTCATCTTGACGTATAGTGCGGTCGATGTCGCGCGAGCGGGTCATGCCGCTGCTGTCCTTTTCCCTTTTGCCGAAACACATGTTGTTTCGGTCTGTGCGACTGGTGATTTGCCGTTGCGCAAAACGAAGCAGCCCACAAAGATTCTTTGCAAGGATCGCTGCCAGACAAGATGGTGTCGAGTCGATGCCGTGTCGCTACTGGTGAGTCGATGGCTAGATTCGAAGGAGGTTTGGTAGCCAGCAAGGTTGAATCTCAGGGACGCCACGCAGTCGGGTACGGTCGGGTACAGTGGGCGGTAACAAGAAATTGCGCTGACCGACAGATTGATCAAGGACAACGAGAACAGTTGATGTGGTTTTTCAGAGAGTTCAAACCCGCCAATACGATGTTTCACCGGCCTGCATCTCAAGTCGAAGGCTTGCTTGATGCCACAAAATGCGATGGAGAAGCGACGAACAAAGTAGGAATGGCTTTGACAGGGCGGTGGAGAGAGACCAACTCGATACGGGTTACGGGGCTCCGGGTCTCGACGGATACCGGAGAAGTAGCAGAATGGCCGGATTAGAGAGACGGAAAAGCTCAAAGAGAAAAAAAAAGGCGCCCGCCCACGAGAAGGACCAACGACGGAGAGGAAGCAGTGCGGTCCCGGCAAAAGACGTATGTAGGCGCAACTCAAAAGGCTGTTGGAATGATTCGAATCCGGCTGATGGCGATGTAGCGACAAACCAGGGTTCGCAGCCAAGGCTTTGGGGGTGGGGCAGCCACCATGGCTGGATCTCTCTTGGACTCGTGGCCCGTGGGACAGCCTCGTCGGATTATCCTCAATTTGTCCTTCGTGTGTCGGCCGTTGTTGCACTGGAAAGAGAAACAGAGGATGATGCCGCATCCGTTCCATGTCCAGAACGTGTCTCGTTGTCTCGTCGCTGTCTCGTCGCTGTCTCGCCTTCGCCTCGCCCTTTTCTTTTTCCCCTTCCGCTCATCGGCGAGCCAGGGTCGTCGTTTCGTTCATGCTGGTCGACAGGGGCGGTAGCGACGGGTGGGGTTCGCCGGTTTCAAAGCCATGACTTCGATGGAGTTTCTGTCTTCTGATGTCACTTTGGTGGTGCAGGAGTTGGCAGGATTACCGGTAGTGATGAGTGGCGATGGGTGGTGCACTCGTGATGGGTGATGAATCGTGATTCGGGGCGGGAAGGTCCAGCCGTGGCCGCAATTGCCTCAAGTGCGCCGACGGTACGGTACGTAACCCGAGAGGACAGACTCTGACCAAGGCAAGCGACAATCAACATCCACGCCACCCGCAACTTGCAAGTCACGTCACGATTGATGCGGGGAACCGTGAACATGACTGGATACGACGTCCGAGTCACCGACAACTTTGGGACGGCGAAGGCTTGATGCAAATGAATGCGAGATGCCGTGATGTTGTACCTGTTGGCAGTTGCCATGACGGATGCTACGAATCCACGATGCATGGCATTCACCCTCTGCCGTGTTTTATCCGGGCCGGCTTCCGTGCCCATGTGCAAAGCCCGAGCGCCCAGGATCAGATGAATCACCATTGACCAACCATCAATCTAGAAGTCCTAGAGAACCAGGCGCCATCGTCAGGGACTGGTCCCTGCAGTGCAGAACATATACGGAGTACGGAGTACGGAGTACATACCTACCGTATGCACGAACCACGTGCCGCCTGACAAATGGCCCTTGCCGGCGATGCCCATCACAAACTGCGCGCCCATCTACAAAGCATAATAGGGAGCAACACTGTGTGTACTCGCGAGCTTCTACCTACGGAGTATACCATTCAGATGCAAAGTACTCCGCAGGCGCGCATTATGACGATCCGTGTGCATTGAGCGGGAACAGAAGTCGATTTATCATTTATCCGAAATCCATCGAGTACGGAGTATGTACATACCTATGTACGGAGTAGGTAGAGGGAACAAGCTTGTGCTTCTCGGCTATAAAATAACAAGCTGCCTACGGAATATTTCCATGTACTCCGTATGTATGTACCGGTACCTATGCACTCTGTTACCTGTACATACGCCATCACACGCGTGATCGTGGACGCAGCTGTGGGATGTTAGACGAGGGGACATGAAAAGAAATGAGTAATCCCCGATATGATCATCCGGCATCAAGCCCGTCGCGTCGGGGCGAACGAGGGCGTGACTCCGTGAGGTTGACTGGCTGGGCCTACTGCCTAGGTATTTACATACTGCCTTTCCGTGTAGACGACACCCACAGTACGTTCTTCTGCGTTCTCTCGTTTGTCAGCAGCCATGGCAAAACTCATCGACGTACTCCGTACAATGGCATGCCAGGTGTGCCATTCATATGTAAATACGGAGTATGTAGTCACTTACAAGTTACGCCTGGCTCTGGCAACCCAGCAGACGAAGTCAAGCGCAAGGGAACCTAGCGCGTTCGTGGGAATATCATCCAGGCCCCAGGGCCTGGTACCTGCAGGCTGCAGGTGATTAGGCGCATCTGCCATCTCAAGTTCTCAACTGCGTGTACGGAGTGCAGTGAGGTAGGTATAATGTATATGTATGTACCTATGTAGATACAATGTACATATGTCCATTGTCCAACAACCCGGAAATAGTCTCCCTTTTCGATTACTTGCAAGTTGCATACCTAACGCATTATGTACTATGTACCTACTGTACATAGTACATAATACAATGGAATCAACGGGAGAATAGAGAGACGGAAGATCCATGAGCCCCAGACTCTTCTCACCGGTGACCACATTGCAATAGGTATCTACTCCGTAGGTATGTACATATGTATGTACATACTATTTGCGCAAGGTTCGCGCTACAGTCTGATCAGTGATCAGTGATCAATGTGCCT
This sequence comes from Claviceps purpurea, assembly GCA_029405325.1. Classification (NCBI taxonomy): domain Eukaryota; kingdom Fungi; phylum Ascomycota; class Sordariomycetes; order Hypocreales; family Clavicipitaceae; genus Claviceps; species Claviceps purpurea. Next base: position 1,498,780 of record CM055785.1, read on the forward strand.
CCTGGAGTCCTGATTCCTGACTCCTCGACGCGTTGCTAGAGTCGTGTCTTGGCTTGGCTCACGCCAGCCTAGTTGGGCAATGGGGTACCTTACTAGGTACCTAGGTATGTAACTTGATGTGTCTGCTAGTGCGGTGCGTGCTATGTACCTATCATTTTGGTGAATCTTGTACTTTGTAACTTCGCTTTGTGTTCGGCTTTTCGTAGTCATAATAAAGCAGGAGGTATGTCTCCGCAGGTATGTACCTTACCTACAGGTAATGTACTACATATATCCATCCAGATTTTGTGCGTGAAATTTTCGTGACAGACCTCGGAATATGCATCTGCCCGCTCCAGTCAGGTTGGTTCTGCCCCGCGCGCGGCACCAAAAATTTTGCACTCCACCATCTGCAACGTCAGCCAAAGACATCATCGGGCGCCAGAGATTGTTCCCATTTGCAGCTTGCCCTTCCTCAATCTTCCTTCAACATTCCCACTCGCTTTCTACGTTTTCCAGACTTTTCTCATCGCCGACACCGCGAAATTTTCGTCTCCTCGTCAAAATGTCCGACATCACTCACCCTACGATCAAAGGTTCGTACTGCCGTTCTCGTCCTAAGCTCAAATCCTTGCAAGATTTTGTGCCTCACTTTTTAAAAAAAAACCCTGCTACCCCGCTGCGGTAATTGATGAGCTGTTGGCGCACGCAGCACCATGGGCAATGGGCATTGCGATTCAGAATGTTTTATTGGGCGCTTGTCTTTCACATAGTTGATTCATCTTGCTAATTGGGAGTAGATGGCTGGTTCCGAGAGATTTCCGAGATGTGGCCCGGTAGGAATCCGCGAAACCCCGTACTGTGTGCACCTTGCTTCGGCCTTAATCCTCATTCTATTCCTGTTTTTAGGCCAGGCTATGACGCTCAAGGTCGAAAAGGTCCTCCATCACGAGAAGAGCCAGTACCAAGATGTCCTCATCTTCAAGTCCACCGACTACGGCACCGTCTTGGTCCTGGACAACGTCATCCAGTGCACCGAGCGCGACGAGTTCTCCTACCAGGAGATGATTACCCATCTCGCCATGCACTCTCACCCCAACCCCAAGAAGGTGCTCGTCATTGGTGGCGGTGACGGCGGTGTTCTCCGCGAGATTGTCAAGCACGACTGCGTTGAGGAGGCCATTCTCTGCGACATTGACGAGGCTGTCGTCCGCCTGTCCAAGCAGTACCTGCCCAACATGGCCGAGGGCTTCAGCCACCCCAAGTCCAAGGTGCACATTGGCGATGGCTTCAAGTTCCTCAACGACTACAAGAACTGCTTCGACGTCATCATTACCGACTCGTCCGATCCCGAGGGTCCTGCCGAGAGCCTCTTCAAGAAGCCTTACTTCCAACTTCTCCATGATGCCTTGCGCGATGGCGGCGTCATTACTACCCAAGGTTGTATGTTCCCATATTTCATAAAGGAAAGTCTGGGGAGTCCCTAGGAGCGGCAGAGGGTTGATGAGTTCAGAGACCCGAGGGATTGCTGCCTCATTCAAATGGGCTGGCGGCTCTCTGAATTCTCATCTCACTGAAAGGGGAGAGAAAGGAAAGAGAGAAGCTTTGCACGTACCATCTGACCTAGGGACTGCCCGAAGCTCATTGCTGCTTTCCTGGCTCTGCTTCCGGTAGTCCCGAGATGCATGACCTTGCGCAAACCCCCATGGTGTCTTGAGCACTTCGGTCAACTTGGCCAAGTTGCGCTCCTCAAAGAACAATTACCCCCCTTCCATCTGTTAGACTAGGCAGTCGTTATTTTACTGACCAGCTTCTCTTCCAACAGCCGAGAACCAATGGCTCCACCTGCCTCTCATCACCCAGCTCAAGAAAGACTGCAAGGAAATCTTCCCCGTCGCCGAGTACGCCTACACCACCATCCCGACCTACCCGTCTGGCCAGATCGGCTTCATGGTCTGCTGCAAGGATGCCACCCGCAACGTCCGTGTTCCGCTTCGCCAATGGACACCCGAGGAGGAAGAGGCCAAGTGCCGCTACTATAACGCTGAGATCCACAAGGCCAGCTTCATTCTGCCTAACTTTGCCAAGAAGGCTCTTCAATAAGCGCGCTCTCAATTCAGTCGACGTGCATACAAGAATGGAAACAGGACGCTCTTGTCTGCCTGCCTTCACACGCACCTCTCATGACTTCTATGAACACAAGGATTTTTGATATTTGTTTGGATTCGGGATCTGAGGAAAAGTTGGAAAAAGATGGGACTTGTACTGTTTTGCTTATACGCGTGTCACCTGGACGAGCCCCTTTCCCAAGGCTCATGTTGAAGCCATTTGTTGCATGACGGACTCTCGTTTCGACCCTCGAACCTCGAACTAGAAAAGAGGCGGGCCTCGCCGCATCACTCCCATGACTATGTTGATCAAGAAAGAGAATAGACGACACGACGTTACGTCGCAATCTGCTTGGCTACGTGAAGATATGAAGCCTCGAGACGATTCCCTACCCCGGGACGGGACATGTTCCACCTCGCGATGCAAAACTGTCTCCTCTTCCAACAGGGCTCATGCCGACATACGTTCATCATGCCACGCCCTGTGTTGCCATACTTGTGTCCTTTGCCATCTTTCCCTTGTCCTCGAACCCTTCTTCTTCTCATGAAACAAAGAAGAACGAACCCAAAATACCATCACCCCCTCGGCTCCTCATATCGCACCTCCCCCGCGCTCACATCCGGATACACATCAAACCTCCTCTGCATCCCCAGCGGAATATTCCTCCTCGTCTCCGCCAACACATCCGGCCGCAACTCCGCCTGCACAATCATCTCCCTCTGCGTATCACCATCATCCCTCCGCACCTCCTCCTCCTCCTCCTCCGCCTCCACCAACACCCTCGCCATAGGATCCACAACCATACTATGCCCCCAAGCATGATACCCCGCCCCCAGATCCCTCGCCGGACTACAAACCGCCACATACACCTGATTATCTACCGCCCTCGCCCTCGCCAACAACTTCCAATGCAGAGGACCGGTCGTCATATTAAACGCCCCCGGATACACCAGCGCAAATGCCCCCCGTCTAGCCGCCACGGTTGCCATTTCCGGAAACCGAATATCATAGCAGATCGCCACAGCAATGGTCCCATACTCGGGGAGATGAATAAGCGTGATATTGTTGCCTGGGCTGAGGACATCGGATTCTTTAAAGGTGATTTTGCCGGGGATGTCGATGTCGAAGAGGTGCGTTTTGCGGTGGGTGCCGAGGAGGGTGCCGTGGGGGTCGAATGTGAGGCTTGTGTTGTAGAATCGCGGCTGCTGCTGCTGCTGCTGCTGCTGCGGGGGAGATGCGCTGCTGGTGGTGGAGGTGGCAGGGGAGTATTTTTCGGGAATGGACCCCCCGATGAGGTAGATTTTGTTTTCGGCAGCCATGGTGGAGAGGGCATGGTAGGAGGGTGATTGCTCGGGCGTCGGGGGCGAGGGGAGCAGGGTCTCGGCGTAGGAGGGGAAGAACTGACATCCGTAGGGGGAGTTGAAGCATTCGGGGAGGACGACTATGTTGGCGCCTTGGGAGGCTGCTTGGCGGACTTGGGAGGCTGCGTGGGCGAGGTTGGCGGCTTTGTCGGGGCCGGAGGCGAGCTGGATGCAGGCGAGCTTGACGGGCTTCTTGAGCACGGGGGCTGGTGGTGTTGTTGCCTGGGACGACATTGTGCGATTGAGGGCCGCGTTGAAGAGGGGGGAGGTAGGCCTTGTGAAGGAGAGGAATCTCGTGAAGAGGGGAGCTTTTATTCTGGAGAGGATGGGTTTGGCTGTCTGGAGGAGGAGACGGGGTTGCATGGCAGATGAGGCCGGTGATGTGGACGTGCATGCGCGGGAGAGAGCGCTGTGTTGGTGTTTTAACTTGCTGGTATGGAACCGGTTGTTGGTGGCCGAACTTCCGAACTTCAAAGATGCAGTGTGGGGTGCGGGGGTATACAAAGATCAAACGAACCCGTGCATTGCATTGGTCGATTCACGTCCGAGTTGCATCATCGCGCCTTTGTCAGGCCATCTTGGCCCCAATCCGGATCGCCCCATTTCTGTTGTGAGTTCGTCATCGTCACCGGCCACGATATGCAGCCAAGTTTCCCTTCCCCCTTCTCATCGAAGCTGTCCAGTGCTTCTCTCTTCACGAGCTGCCGTCCATTGTACGCGCACGTCTTAAGATGACCCGCCTTCACGTATACCTCTTGGCTCTGGCGGCCTTTACAGCTTGTAAGTGTGTTTCTTTGTTTTCAGGCCGGACCTTGTCGCTGCGGCGCGAGGCAGACAATGATGTGTTTGAGGGTTCAAGTCAAGCGACGATGCCACTTGTCAATGCCAACTGTCTGGCTACATCTCCGTCTTGAACGATTATCTCCAATTCGACGGAATGAGTCGCTCTTTACAGTTACAGTAACAGCCGTGCCTCTGGCGCAGCCCTTCGCTAATGCCAAACGCAGCAACTCTCATGATCATAGCCTCCATCTTCCAACCCAGATGGATTTCCTACCACGTCACCTCGCAGGTAGGCGGCTCCTTCGACGTCCACATCGGATTACATGAACGCTGCTTCAGCACACACGACCCGCCGTGCGCGCCCTACCCTCCCGCCGATCTATGCGAGGGAAACGGCGGGCGCTACTTTTGCTCCATGTGGAGGACCGTCGGCTTTCTTGCCTCCTTCTCCGCCATCCTGTGTCTCGCTACTCACGTGTGCTTCCTTATCATCATCACGGGGGGCAAGTATAGACGCGAAACCGGCTGGCCGCTCGTCAGTGGCATGCTCACCGTTGTGGCCATGACGGAGTTTGTCGTCATTTCCGCGGTGGCTTTTCTGTTTGACCACGATGATCAGTTTGCCATACCCGACTGGAGCCTGGATGTGTCGTGGACAATTAGCCTCGCGAGTGCTATTGCTACCTTGGCTGCTGCCGTGGGATTGACGGTATCGGCGTACTTGCTGGAGCCGGAGGAGGGATATGATTACTTGGAGGATCCGTTCGATGATCCATTTCCAGAATATGTTGGATAGAGCGTAGGATATGATTAACAAGGGATTTTTCTATTTTGTTTGTTTTCAATTTTTTCTCGGGGGGATATCTGAATAATTATACTCTGTTTCTCACGGCTTTTACATACACACATGAATCGCTCGTTCAGACGGTGTACAATTCTCAACTGAGGACAACATGCGAAGGCAGACGCTGAGAAAGTGAGCTGTCAATTTTTGCATGTAGCCGATTCTTGTCCCCTTGACCTGGTAGCCTCATGAATCGGGCATGAATCCTTGCCAGAGCAGAATACATAATATGTACATACATTACACGAAGGTGTGGGAATGTCAGATTATCGGATATGTCCCTAATATGTACCCTGTCTACGCTGGGCGGTAATACAGGGTAGAAGTCACGTGAACACATACATCTACTTTGCCCCTAAAACTCTAGGGCAACACACACGGAACAACAGTGAACATGATCAATCAATACAAGAACACCCAACACCAAAACTACTTTAAATCTGACAATCAACGAGTCTCACTGCCTCTACTAAGCATTTGAGAATATTTCCGAACTATCGCCAAAATGTCGACGTACACCTTCCCCACGAACGAAAAGCTTGGCTTCCTACGCGACGAGGAGGACTGGAGGCCTTGGCTCAATATGATTCAAGGTCGCGCCTCATCCTTGGAAATCTGGGACAAAATAAATCCGGATCACCCAAGTACTTTTATGGAAAAGCCAACAGATCCACAGAAACCAGACCCCAAGGATTACGAAGCTAAAGCTGGCATTGAGGAGCCGACGCTTATCTGTCGAAGGGCGGACTAAAAGCATACAAGGAAGACAAGCAAGATTACAAAGATTCTATCGATGATTGGAAGATTCGATTCCATTACTACGAGGAAGAACGACAAAAAAAGGTCATTACTACAAGGAAGAACGACAAAAAAAGGTCCTTCAAATGACCACGCTCATACAAACATCGGTAGCCTCACACTTACAGGAATCGAGCCGCCTCGCAGGGTTAACACTTTCAGAGTGGATTTCCAACCTGAAGAACAGTGTTGGGGCGGACGATGATACTGAACGCGAGCGAGTCCGCGCGTGGTATCGGATGACACTCAAACCAATGCGAAAGTGTTAACCCCGCGAGGTGTCACGACCTGTACATGCAGGGCGAGGCAACGCACAATATAACCTGGATCAAGCTGCAGACGTGCAACTTGGCCACTTGACCTTTTGGGTGGAACGGGTGGTTGTGCGATTCTCACACGAGGCAGCTCGGTTCCTGTAAGTGTGAGGCTACCGATGTTTGTATGAGCGTGGTCATTTGAAGGACCTTTTGTCGCTCTTCCTTGTAGTAATGGAATCGAATCTTCCAATCATCGATAGAATCTTTGTAATCTTGTTTGTCTTCCTTGTATGATTTTAGTCCCTCTTTCAAGTTTCGACAGATGAGACATCAGCGTTGGCTCCTCGATGCCAGCTTTAGCTTCGTAGTCCTTGGGGTCTGGTTTCTGCGGATCGGTTGGCTTTTCCATAAAAGTACTCGGGTGATCCGGATTTATTTTGTTCCAGATTTCCAAGGATGAGAGGCTACCGATGTTTGTATAAGCGTGGTCATTAGAAGGACCTTTTGACAATCTTCCTTATAGCATTGGAATCGAATTATCCATCTCCACCACTTACACCACCACCGCCGGTCACGTTATTGGCAGCACTGATGTCTGGAAGTCATGCATCGCAGACGACACACGCACAACCACAACTGACGCCACAAGGGTCATCGAATACTGTCCCATGGGCAGCGGCGTTTATGGCGGGTACTCAAGCGGGCAATGTTGGACAATTTGAAGGAGACGGTGTTGACAAGGCACAGAAGAAAAAGCTGCTGGCTACAGGCATAGAAAAATTCAAAGGAGAGAAGTTTGACGAGGAAGAGCAGAAGGGGACACTGGCAGCAGGCAAAAAGATCCGCCGAAGTGAACTCCCGCCTCTACCAACTCAGAAGACCAACCTTGAAAAACATCCAATGGGCGCTCATTTCAAACAAGCGGAACTTGATCACCTGGCGAGCCATCGTCAGATGAAATCTTGGACAGAGGTTTCCCACCCATCAGTTAAACGCAAGGGGTCTCAGATTTTGGATTGCATGTGGGTGTATACCTACAAGCTCAACAAGCACCACAATACCTAAAGTGCAAAGCCCGGCTGGTTGTGCGTGGAGATCAGCAACGCCACGTCTCATCGCAGGATACCTATGCGGCAACTCTAGCGAATCGATCGTTCCGCATGCTCATGTCCATTGCAGCGAAGTACAATCTGGAACTGAAACAATACGATGTGACGAACGCTTTCGTTCACGCGAGTATGGACTGCGACGTGTACATGATGATGCCCAAAGGATACCAGAAGAGAGAGACGATCGTGAAACTTCAAAAGGCCCTTTATGGCTTACGCATCTCACCTTTGCTGTGGCAGAAAGAGTTTACAACAGTTCTCAAGACTTTGGGTTTCCAGACTGTGCCGCACGAACCGTGCTACTTGATCAAGGGCGGCATTATCATTTCCTTCTATGTTGACGATATCATAGTCGCCTACCGAAAAGAAAACGCCAGTGAAGCTAACCGAGTGATCCAGCTCCTCAAGGAGAAATATACCGTGACTGGTGGGGACGACCTGCAATGGTTGCTGGGAATGGACGTGATCAGAGATTGACAGCATGGATTGCTGCGTCTCTCACAGGCCGCGTACATAGACAAGATTCACCAGCTGACCGACAAAACTGATTTGCGACACGATACGCCCATAGAGCTAAAGCCGTCGACGTCGTTATCATCACCATCTCAAATCAATAGATACCAGCGAAAGATCGGGTCACTCCTGTTTGCGGCCGTCACGACACGTCCGGACATAGCTTTTGCCACTTTGCGACTCTCACGTTTTCTAACGAACCCCAGTGAAGAGCATCATGACGCGGCCGATCGCGTTCTTCTGTACCTATCTGACACCAGATGGCTGGCATTGCAACTAGGAGACGGAGATAAGCTTCAAATTGCGAGCGATGCATCGTTCGCTGACAATACCATGGACAGGAAGAGCTCGCAGAGCTATGCGATTAAGTTGTTTAACGGCCTTATAGCGTGGAGAGCAAGCAAACAGGACACGGTCACTACGTCTACGACCGAGGCAGAACTTCTGGCGCTGTCACAAGTCGCAAAAGAGGCCATGTTCACCGCTCGCCTGCTCAAGGAGCTGAAAATGAACCTTCCTTCGGATACCATTACCATCGATTGCTTGCGACAACACGCAGACAATCGGACTAGTAACAAAGGAGATAGCAAAGCTTCAAACCAAGCTCAGGCACGTCGACATCCATAATCACTGGCTGAGGCAAGAGGTGTCAAGAGGAACTATCAGCGTGGAATACGTTGAATCGGCTGAGATGATTGCGGACGGATTCACGAAGGTACTGCCGGTTAAAAAGTGGCCAAAGTTCCTTCAGCAAGTCGGACTGGTGGAAATTTAAATCGAAGCACGAAGTAAAGAACGACGCGCGGTTGGAGGAGATTCAGCTCCATTAACGGGTTTCAGCTTGCATATGCTATCCAAGCTGAGGGTTGTGTCGGATTATCGGATATGAGTCCCTAATACGCTGGGCGGTAATACAGGGCAGAAGTCACGTGAACCAATACATCTACTTTGTAATTAATGGCCCCTAAACACAAGGGACACACGGATCAACAGTGAACACGATCAATCAATACAAGAACACCCATCACCAAAACTACTTTAAACCTGACAGGGAATAACGGCCGTCGTGATCGGAGATTAGCCGCCCGCTTATCTTATCATCCGATTGTCCGGACTCCGAACCACCCGCTGGTGCGGGAAGGAAGAAAGAAGAAATGCGGGGGCGATCCCTCTCCCGAGTCCCGCGTCCTCAACCACAACCTCATGTGCGCATAACCATGTCACGATCATTTTGACGAGAAAGGAAAAGAAGAGGCAACACTCGGATCATTGGCACGTTGTCTCGCCATATTAAGCACGAAGAACTATCCGCAACATCAAACGGCCCGGAAAAACCCTTCAGAAAGTTAAAAAAAAAATCCCAAAGACAAAGGAGGGGAAAGGGTAAAACACACGCACACACACACCCACCATGCCAGACTCCCCCGGCCTCACCCCCTCACAGCTCTCCTCCTTCCACAAAGACGGCTACCTCATCATCCGCAACGCCCTCCTCCCCTCAACAGTAACCTCCCTCCTCCACGAAACGCGCTCCCTCCTCGACAACTTCTCCCTCGCCGACCACCCCCTCACGCGCTTCTCCACCGGCCAGGGCCCAACATCCGAACACGTTGGCGATGACTACTTCCTCACCTCCGGCGACAAGATCCGCTTCTCCTTCGAGGAAGACGCCTTTGACGCGAACGCCCAGCTCACGCGCCCCAAGGAACAAGCCGTCAACAAGATCGGTCATGGCCTACACATGGCGTCTCCTGTATTTGCAAGGTTGATTGACCATGAGGCCATGACTCGCACGGGGGAAGTATCTCCGGCGGGGGTAGCTCGCGCGTTGGGATACACGGACCCGCGATGTCTGCAGAGCATGGTCATCTGTAAGCAGCCTGAGATAGGTGGTGCGGTGCCCCCGCATCAGGACTCGACGTTTCTGTATACGGATGAGCCGTCTGCGACGGGGTTCTGGTATGCGCTGGAGGATGCTACGCTGGAGAATGGGTGTTTGACGTTTTGGCCGGGTAGTCATCGGTGGGCTGGCGTGGAGAAGCGGCTGGTGAGGCGGCGGCGTGGGGAGGGGGAGGGGACGGAAATGGTGCGTAATGAGGGGAGTCGGTTTCCGAGAGGGTGCGGTCCTGAGGCAGGGAATGATGAAGACGAGACGAAGCGGGGGGGGCTGTGAGGAGGATGCCTATGTGCCTGGGGAGGTCAAGGCGGGGGACTTGGTTCTCATTCATGGGAATCTGCTGCACAAGAGTGAGAGGAACACGAGTGCGAAGGGGAGGATTATTTATACGTTTCATATTATTGAGGGGCATGAGAGGGAGTATGATGAGAGGAATTGGCTGCAGCCTACAGGGGAGGGGTTCACGAAGCTGTATAGATGAGGTGAGGTGAAAAGGACGAATATAACAAGAACATGTGTGAGATAGGACTGGGATATAAGAAGATGATTTGGCTGCAGTCTACGGAGGCGGACTTGACTATGCTGTGTAGATGGGGCAGTGGTTAGACAAGGTGTGTGGCATGGAGAATGTGTGAAGGGCATGTGCAAGAATCATTGGGATTTATGACGAGATATATGTACCAGCTGCTTTCTATGGCCAGTTGGTTGACCAATGACTTCCTACACATCCAGTAAGTAATTACATTTGGAACTTCACTTGAACACCCTCTTGATGCTTGCATTATTCCCACTCCCTGCTTCCATTAGACGAATTCTGTCTCTTCCCATCGCATCCTTCGTTGATTAACAAAAGGTCCTCTTCCCAAGTAATTTCGAACGAGCTTGTCCGCAACTATCGCCTCATCCCAGAAGGCAATTGGAACTCGGAAATCCGAGGTCCTCAACAGCGCTCTCGTGTCTGCTTCAACAGATTGTAAATTTTGCTCTACCAGCTCCTTCTGATGTGATGAAGCAATTTTTGTGCTGTGCGATCATCGATACAGTTCCTTGCTGGGTTCCCATTCTTTCGAGGCTTTCAAAAGCTCCGCCACATTGTCTGATCCTGTCTACTTGGTCTTGTCATCTGATTCCAGTTTCACTTTCTTCTTGCAAATGAATAATCGAGTAGTGTATGCTTCACCCTTTGTTTTACAAGGGGTCACCCATTCTCGTCACGTGAAGGTGTCAATGAACTAAATGATCAGCAGGAAACACTTGTTTCTTTCAAGAGAACTTATAAACAGAGGGAGAAAAGATGGAAAAAGAAAAAGGCAAACTTCCAGGAATGGATCATGGATGACAACAACATAATCATGCGTGCGGTATAAGGCTACTTCAAGCCTTGACCCGAGATAACCAAGAAACATGGTTCCGCCAAATTAAATTGCACGTCGTCGAGCTAAAGATCAAGAACGCCGCCGGGCAGTCCCTCCCGGGCTTGAGAGTCGTATCAGCGCCAGCAAACTTTCGTTGGTGGTCCTTCAAGGTCCTCCAGGCAGCATCGATTGTCATTCCGTCCTCAAACTCAAACATAGTGATCGCTGTTTGGTGCTGAGAGGGTATGGCTGCATCCGTCTTGGTGTAGAACGCCTCGAGTGCGCCGCACTCGGCCAGGTTCCTTTGCAGTGTACTTCTGGAACGCAAATTGAAGACGTTATGATTAAACAAGTTATACGCAAAGTTCATTGTGATGAACATCGGAAAGCCACATCAAGAAACCACGGGGAAGAAATCTCTCAACGGTCAACATTGGCACTTCTGCTTACTGATACAACTACATATCAACAACTCGGACTCTTCCCGCATAAATGTGGCAGTCCACCCCCCTTGTACTACGGACCTTGATCTATGTGCATCACAACAATAAAGTAGCCTGCGTCTGTATGACTCCGCGTTGGGTATCTGTCTATCGTCCACCAGTGATGCTATAAATAGTACAGTTCAAATGAATGCCTGTCGACATGTCTATCCGTTCCATCTTTATCCGACGCCTGATTTTTTTTCCCTTCATCCCATGTATCCTGTGCGTTGTCAGTCACGCATGCATTTACTCATCATCATCGCCACTGTCGCTACTTGAGCCAGAATCCTCGGCAGAGGACGACGACGAAGAGGAGGACGAGCTACTGGATGTATCATTGCCGTCATCTTCCTCATTACCGTCAGAATCGTCGTCGGAAGAGGAACCGTCTGAGTCGTCGGACGAGCTACTGCTGGAGTCGGAACTGCTTTCCGAGTCTGACTCGGAACTGCTGCTGTCATCCAAGTTGACCCGGAGTTTGCGCCGGCGTTTGGCCGTGCCGTCGTTTGGCTTCACTGTTTTCTCGCCATCAGCCGCCAGGGTCTCTGGGTTTTCGCTCACGGTGAGCGTATTACCCGAGGACAAGGTCGTTTGGCTGGTGTCCGTCTGTTCCCCATCAGACAAATCTTCGATGATTAATTCGGCGCGCATGCGTTTGACTACGCGGCGCACAATCACGTCGCCCGCTTTGGACGATGCAACAAACTCAACCTCGTCATAACCCTTTCGCTTTTGTCCGAGATGCTGCGCGCGCAGTAGATCGGAGAGTAATTCTTCGTAAGACTCCTGCGTGCTCTGAAGATCTTTGGTGCCGGATGGGAACCCCGATGAGCCGTCTGTAACGTCCTTTGTCTTGATTTCCATAGCAGTCTCGTGGAGCCTCGTTCTGACGAATCCTTTCAGGTCGCGTATATATTCATAAAAGATTCCAATATCAGACGTGGGAATATCATCAGCCTCGAATACCCGCTTCAGAAGAAGAGACTGGAGGTTCTTGTTGAACTTCCAGCTGTCGCGAGATGATTTCCACTGTCGGAGATAGTCAAGAGCAGGCTTGATATCAGCAGGGGCCACAGGAGTCTGCTGCTTGGCTGGGCCTTTGCTCTTCTTGGGCTTGGGCGACTTGTTGTTGGTGGTGGTGTTGGTACGAGAATCTTTTGGACCCGTGGCATCTCTGCCTTTTGTAGGAGTGTCCCCAAATGCGACCGACTTCTTTTTTCGCAAACTTGGCTGGCTGTCCGTATGCTCGTAAGCATGGCTTTCCCTTCGAGGCTTTTTAAATGCTGAAGATGGTGTTGTGGCCGGCGAGGCATCGATTTTCCTCTTGTTCGACTGGTCTTCACGCTGGGAGCTACTTGGATGCCCAACGCCTGGGGTACCAATCGCGGAGTCGGGTGCAGCACCGGGCTGCTTGAGTTTTAGGCCCAAACGCTTCCATGCTGGCACCTGTTGTGCAGTCGCGCCGTGAGACGACGTCATCTTGGACGTTTCGAATTCCGACCGATATTGATGCTTCAGGAGGTGTGGTCTGATAGCGCGGGATGACGCACAAGTTCTGGCACGCGGGATCGAGTATGTACCTAGGCGGCGCAAAATGTCGGGTGGTCAGTCAAGTCGTGTGAGCACCCAAGAGCCGCACAGCTTTGTCGGCTGTCGCGGAAGGTCTGGAAGGAAAATCGCCGTCTTTGCAGTTGCTGATTTAGCAAATGTCGATGAGATTGACCAAGATTGCGATGTCGGACGAGGACTGCTGCTGCGTTGCGTTGTGCTGTCTTGTGCTAGGTAGGTGGTTCGGCGTAGAAGATCGTGTGGAATTTCAAAGGTCTGATCTTTCAGCCAGAACTTTTTTCTGGGTCCCGAATAATCCGATCAAGACCCTGGAAGCGGCCCCTGTTGTCCCGAATTTGGGATGGAAGGTTGAACAACGTGGGCGTTAATAAACCATTTCTGCTCCAATAACGAGAACAAAACGCCCAAAACATCAACCCATAATGAATGCAGTCAGATGCCCGGCGAGCTTAGCAACAGCTGGCGATGTCGCGAGTAGGACCGCCAGAGCTGTTTTGTGCTGCAGCCTGCGTATCAGCGTATGTACATAAGTCGATGTGCCCTCGAATGACTCTATGTACCGGCCAGCAGCGGGTCGCTAATACTGGATGCCTGAGGCGATAGTACCTACCGTAACTTGCGCAAGGCAGCCCATGCTCACGTCACGCGTTTGGGTCTAGCTCCACCCATCAGACAGCTCCGTGACAAGCTTCATCACTGTCATCAACTCCGGCTCTCACCCATTGTGATTCTCAGCCACCGCTATCGAGTCTATACCTCCAGTTGAAAATTCAGCCATCATTCACACCTGCTCTGCTTCGGTCAGAGCTGTCAGTCTGCCACAATGTCCGGTACGTCGGCTCACGAGAGGGTTTTAGCGCGCTCCGAAAAGGATGTGAACGATGAAGCTAACTTGCACGAATTCTAGCCAGCGCTTACGATAGACACATTACCATCTTTTCCGACAATGGTCGACTGTACCAAGTCGGTATGCATTATCAGGAGTTCAAAAGCCCAGGAGGCCCCAGCAACTTGCCAGCTGGGTCGAGAAGAATTGGCGTGATGCAATGATCAATTTGCTGACTGGTCCCAGAATATGCTTTCAAGGCAATCACGGCAGCAAACATCATGTCTGTGGGCGTACGGGGAAAGGACTGCGCTGTTGTTCTGTCGCAAAAGAAGGTGCCCGTAAGTCTCTCGAAGTTGCTACCGAGTCTTACTCGTAACACATAGGTTTTTGACGAATCAACAGGATAAGCTCATCGACCCCTCCTCGGTCTCTCACATATTCCAAATTTCTCCATCAGTAGGGTGCGTCATCACTGGCTCTATCGCCGATGCCAGAGCCTTCGCCCAAAGAGCGCAGGGCGAAGCGGCCGAGTTTCGATACAAGTTTGGCTACGAAATGCCCGCCGACGTCCTGGCCAAGAGGCTTGCCAATATCAGCCAGGTTTACACACAAAGAGTATGTGATGACTTCTCCGCGTGCGAGACGAGTGAGCAACCTTGACTGACCATTGCCTCCAACAGGCATACATGCGCCCGTACGGTGTCGCCACGACAATCATCTCTCTCGATGCTGAATTCGGTCCACAACTATACAAGTGCGATCCTGCAGGATACTACATTGGGTACAAGGGCACCGCTGCAGGTCCCAAACAGCAGGAGGCTCTGAATCACCTGGAGAAGAAGCTTCGCAACAAGGAGCACGCCGAGGGAACGTGGGAGGAAGTTGTCGAGCTGGCCATCACAACGTTGAGCACCGTGCTCAGCATGGATTTCAAGAAGGGCGAGATTGAAATCGGCATCTGCGGTGGGCCTCGCCGGGACGGTAAGGAGGGCACCGACCCTGCCTTCCGATTGCTCACCGAGGACGAGATTGACGACAGATTACAAGCCATCGCGGAGAAGGATTAGAGCACTCATCGACTAGGCTTCTAGTATGGAGTGTGGTACTGTACATTCGTTGTTAATGAGGAGTCCAATTGAGACTTGAGACTAAGGTCATGGTGCTACCCGTATCGGAGGGGCTTATTGATATGTCCGCACGTGACGCCTCACTTCGGCAGTTTGCAAATATTAAGTTACACAATCACTTGCCAGGGTTGTTTCGTGAAGTTGGAAATGCGAATCGCTTGCTTCGGGTGGTTTGTATTGACAGTCCCATGACACAATGTAGCACAACTACTATTAAGCGTAGTTGTCCCATGATTCCACTAAAGTAGCCCTGTTTCCTATACTATCTAACCTTTCTTCGCAATGTGCCTTTCTCCTTTTAACTCTCTCGCTCTTTCTATATCCTTACATCCCTTATGTAACGTATGTATATTATGCTGATTGGCAAGGTGATCAACCCGCCCTGCGTTCGGTAAAACGGGCTTGGCTAACCCAGGGCCATCATCACAAACTTCGCTAACACGAAGAGCTTGTACACTAGGTTCACAGACTGGATGGAATACGACAAGAAGAGAGCGACAAGAAGAGAGCGACAAGAAGAGAGCGACAAGAAGAGAGCGACAAGAAGAGAGCGACAAGAAGAGAGCGACAAGAAGAGAGCGACAAGAAGAGAGCGACAAGAAGAGAGCGACAAGAAGAGAGCGACAAGAAGAGAGCGACAAGAAGAGAGCGACAAGAAGAGAGCGACAAGAAGAGAGCGACAAGAAGAGAGCGACAAGAAGAGAGCGACAAGAAGAGAGCGACAAGAAGAGAGCGACAAGAAGAGAGCGACAAGAAGAGAGCGACAAGAAGAGAGCGACAAGAAGAGAGCGACAAGAAGAGAGCGACAAGAAAGAGGGCAGCAGCCGAAGCTAACGTTGCAACTTGCAGACCCTTACATCGCCAGTGAATTGCTACAACACATCGGGCTCTGCGATCTGGAAGCCGGTGCGGACCGTTGAAGATTGCCACCAGCAAATACTTCTTGAATTGATGTATCTGGCATCTCGTCAACAATCACTGGTTTCGTGGTCTAGTTGGTCATGATTTCTCGTTAACACCGAGAAGGTCCCCGGTTCGAGCCCGGGCGAAACCACACTTTTTGAGACTTCCTTTTTGCTGTGCGCCTCTATGGAGACGCGTCCACGGTCCAGAACACGAATTGAGACTGAGTCGGACTGACCGAGCGAGCATACCTCAGTTTGCCGAAGTGTTCCATGCAATTAGGCTTCTAGTCTACGGCCACGATAACCACAGAACCACGACGTGCTCCTATGCGCGGGCTGTCGTAGTCATCCTAACACAAAATGCGTTCACACGGTGCCTTCAAGAATCGTCGGCCCACGATGGCTGGTCTGATCCAGTCGAGCCGCCAATCTTACGTGGCCGCGACCCGAAAACAAATGCGCGCGTTGATGCTCGTCACCAAAGTCAGTTGTCGTGAAAGCACCCGAGGTGGGAAGAAGCAGCATGTCTGACATTTACCTGGATTGGGAAATAGGCCATGAGAAGCTGCCCCTGCACCAAAGGTGTCAAACGGCGGCCTAGATGCATCTGCAAAGACTATGGAGGCCCTACTGCCAACGGCCATTCAATTTTAGAAGAAGTCATGCGTACTTGTGAATGCAGCGTTGGCAAAAAGTTCGGAAAATGCTACAACATGCAGCATATCAAGGCTTTGCATGTCCGATCTTCAATGCATGAGGCGATGGGCAGACTTGACCTCGCTGAAGAAGACGCCGAATGGATACTGGAACTGGCTCCTCGACTTCCAGATGTAAGCAGTCCAGGCCTGAGCCTGAGCTGTCGCCGTCTACGCTACTTCGCTGACCAGTCTCGGCTCTAGGGATACCTCCGTTTGGGAAACATTGCACGGCAGAACGGGAATGATGAGTATGCCTGGAATTTGTATTCGGCCGGACTTGAGGCAAACAAGGAGACTCCCGTAGGCTCCTCGCCCAAGCTACAGGTGAGATGAAACAGCATGATAGTCGGCCAAGTTCATCAAGGCGCGGTTGTATTTGGTGTCTAACCAGTCACGTTTCAGCAACTTTTCGATGCCCGTAAACCCCTATGCCGGCGCTTCTTGAGACAGGATCCTTTAGTCATGCCCCCCGAGATTGTCACGGACATCTTCTCGTACCTAGACTTTGTGGAACTTCCGTGCGTTGACTTCCCCTCTTCTAAGTTCTATTTCGTACCGAGCACCGACTCGTTGTCATTTTTTTTTTTTTGGCTGACACCAGACATGGTACAGTGTCTGTCTCCGCGTTTGCAAAAAATGGTACAGTACACTCACGAGGCCTCCGCATTGCGAATTATGGAGGAACATGAGGTTTACTGTAAAGCACGCGAAGCGGGCCGCTCACCTCGACGACATCAAAAGAGTACTTACCTGGGCTGGGAAGGGCGGCGCCAGGAAGATCGAAATAGCGTTAGGCGTCAAGTTGACTCAAGCAGCGTTGTCGGTGCTGCTCAGAGCGTCAACCAGACTGGAGTATTTGGAAATTCTGCAGCTAAAAGGCCTGACCTTGCCTTTGAGGGAGAATAGATGGACTCGGCTCAGGCATGTTGCCATTGAGAGTTATACTGGACTTCGTGGCGTTCATGTAGACGGTCCCGGGGGTCTTCCTCAGTTGTTCATCCAAAATGCTGCTGGGTCTTTGGAAAATCTCGACCTCGTGGGGATTCCACCGCAATGGTTCCGCGGGCTGCCAGCATTACCAAGTCTCCCTAACCTCAAGACATTGCGAATGGGCGATCACGACGATGATGATGTCGATGCCTATTTTGAGCATCGAGAGCAGTTCGAGATGAACATCATTCAGGTTCCATTTCCCATTGTATGTGTTTCCCGCCCACGAAGCTGGAGTTAAAAATTTCCTCTTTCTTGCTTCTTTCCCTCCCTCTACTCCTCCTCTTCTTCTTCTTCTTTTTCTGTCTTTTTTCTCTTCTGCGTCTCGCTGCTCAGTGCTAGATACAGAGGATGAGGGGGCGCGCCCGAGAGCGAGAAGCTAACTCGATGAACCTTCTTAGTTACCTCTCTCCGTGGCCTTTCCAAAGCTCGAACAGCTCTGTATTGGCCCGGACGTGCCGTACCTAAAGCCGGACATCTCGACAAGTGGACAGGATAAATGGGAAGGCATATGGCCACACTTGAAGGTGTTCATGTTCGGCCCACGTAGTGGTGCAGGCTCAGACTTCTTTGCAGAAAATTCGCGTTCGACGCTACGGCACCTGACGCGTCTCAGCTCACTACAACATATTTCTCTTGATTTTGGGGCGGACAGGCGCAGGCCTTGCATATTCAGCAGCAGTGACGATCATCATCCACTCCCTGATCTCGACGTCAGCCAGCGTTCAGAATTTCAAAATCTACGCTCTTTCACCTCGCGAGAATTCTGCATCTCGGCCGACGGAGCTAAAAACTTGCTCTCCAACGCGGTCAAGGCTAACCAATTGATATCCTTGGACATTGTCTTCCCTGATAGAGAGGACGCTGATAACCATTTGAAGGGCTACGAATGGCTGCGCGGTGCTCCCTCAATTCAGACGTTGGGATGCTATCAATACCGCTTTTTGTCCGACCTCAAAAAGGACGATGAACTCCTGCTACCGCAATTTCTGGCCACGTTTCCTAACCTGCGGACGTTGAGCATTGGAAATTACTCGCGCATCGAAACCGCTCAGCTAGCGAGGGTGTTGCTTGCAATTTTGAAAGTCACTCATCTCAAGACCATCCACACGAGTGTGTTCCAGTACGACAACGCATTTGTGAACTGGCTGAAGAGGGTGGCAAAAGGCTACGGCGTGAAAGTATCCAACAGCTTACTAAATAGTAAAGGCCAAACGCACCTATACGGAGCTCGCCCACTGCAGTGGCCGATGCCGATGTCGGCCTTGGGGGGATAGAATACGCCACAGTCGGTGTGTTTTACGATATGCGTGTCGCGCGTGTCCTGCACCTAGAGTTAATCATATATGATTCCATCTGAGATGAGTATATGTCCTGGGGGTGTTGGCAGAGAGAAGCAAATCGAGCGAGCCAGTTCGACGTCAAACAAAATATTTTGGTGTTGTTGTTTCCCCGAAATTTGCCCTTCGCCCACGAAGGATCTGTATTATATATGCAAATAGTATCATGGACCAAGAAGAAATGTTTTGTCAGGCGAGATTGCCTTTGGAAAAGCTGCATTCCGTTGTTTCCTCCAATCTCTAACTGCAGGTTGAGTCCCTCCGTACGCGACCTACCTTGAACCAATGTGCGGGAGATCAGTTCACAATAATGTCCCAAGATAATACAAAATCTGCGACATTTCGTTTCCCCTAAATGTACTGGGCCATGCAAGCCGGCCATGAGGGTTGGTGAACGTGAAAATTGCTTCTGGCATGTGGACAAGCTGGCTTGTCTGTTTGTGACTGTGAGTCGTGACTTGGCATCGATCAATTGTGTGTAGATTCACCTCGCGGCGCCCGCCTCTCCCACTTGATCTTAGATCTACGACGCGTGGGGAACAGAAGGTACAACGCATACCGCCACTCCTTGCCTTGTTGTCGATCGCATTGTGGTATTCTTGCAGTGTGAGGCTATGCAGTTCTTTAAAGACCGATTTCTCCGAGTGTAGCATTTCGCTTGTCGAAGTGTGAAATCCGCGACTTGAAGCTCGTAAACACAAAACAGCAGGTATCAAAACTTGAAAACTATGACCTATAGTGAGGGCGAAAAGGAACTCGAGACCCCTCACTGCCTGTAGGCGGTCGCGTCGCGTCATCACGTCTCCATCCACATACGTCATTTGGTGAGCATCTTGCATCGGCGGCGACGTCGCGGTCTGGCCTTGCCGCGTACACCTCACGCACAATGAGCGTCCTAACTAACTGTCTTACTCGCATAATGGGCTTTAATACCATACGGGCACGATTGGGTCAAGAACTCGTCAGTTTTAGACATGTTAAGCTGTTGTTGTGGGCGGAAGAAAGGAGTATGCATCGGATGGTGTGGTCACTGGTGTATTGCCGATTGGCGGGGCAGTGGGCAACTAAGGTTCTTTGTCACTCATCATCAATTTGATCATCGAACTCAGGCAGGTCGCGCTCCGAGTCATTTGCCTCAATTGTACTCTGTGAAGCTGAATTGGTCAACATCCGCGGCCGCGAGACTATCTGGCACCACGTCATGTCCGATGCATGAGCTTCTCGCAGTTATCCCAACACAAAATGCGTTCTCGCGGTGCCTTCAAGCGCCGTCGGCCTACGATGGCTGGTCTGATCCAGTCGAGCCGCCGCTCTTACGTGGCCGCGACCAGAAAACAAATGCGCGCGTTGATACTCGTCACCAAAGTGAGTTGTCGTGAAAGCACCCGAAGGTGTTGGGAGAAGCAGCATGTCTGACATTTGCTCGGATTGGAAAATAGGCCACGAGGAGCTGCCCCTGCACCAAAGGTGTCGAATGGCGACCTAGATGCATTTGCAAAGACTATGGAGGACTTACTGCCAAATCAATTTTTAAAGAAGTCATGCGTACTTGTGAATGCGGCGTTGGCGAAAAGTTTGGAAACTGCTACAACATGCAACATATCAAGGCTCTGCATGTCCGATCTTCAATGTATGAGGCTATGGGCAGACCTGACTTCGCTGAAGAGGATGCCGAATGGATACTGGAACTAGCTCCTCGACTTCCAGATGTAAGCGGTCCAGGCCTGAGCCTGAGCTTTCACCGTCTACGCTACTTCGCTGACCAGTCTCGGCTCTAGGGATACCTCCGCTTGGGAAACATTGCACAGCAGTACGGGAATGATGAGTATGCCTGGAATGTGTATTCGGCCGGACTTGAGGCAAACAAGGAGACTCCCGTAGACTCCTCGCCCAAGTTACAGGTGAGATGAAACAGCGTGATACTCGGCCAAGTTGATCAAGCCGCGGTTGTATTTGGACTCTAATCATTTACGTTTCAGCAACTTTTCGATGCCCATAAACCCCTACACTGGCACTTCTCGAGACGGGATCCTTTAGTCCTGCTCCCTGAAATGGTCACGCACATCTTCTCGTATCTTCACTTTTTGGAACTTCCGTGGGTTGATCCCCCCTCCCCCGTTTTGTATCGAGCATCGACTCGTTGTCAAAACGTTTTGGCTGATACCAGACATGGTACAGTGTCTGTCTGCGCGTTTGCAAGAAATGGAACAGTACACTCACGAGGCCTCCGCATTGCGAATTATGGAGGAACATGATGTTTACTGTTGATTACGCGGAGCGGGCTACTCGCCTCGCCGACATCAAAAGATTACTTACCTGGGCTGGGACGGGAGGCGCCAGGAAGATCGAAATAGCGTTAGGTGCCATGTTGACTCAAGCAGCGTTGACGTTGCTGCTCAAAGCGTCAACCAGACTGGAGCATTTGGAAATTCGGCAGCTACAAGGCCTGACCTTGCCTTTGAGAGAGAATAGATGGAAACGGCTCAGGCATGTTGCCATTGAGAGCTATACTGGATTTCACGACATTGATGTGGACGGTCCCGGGGGTCTTCCGCAGGCGTTCATCCAAAATGCTGCCAGCTCTTTGGAGCATCTCGACCTCGTGGGGATTCCACCGCAATGGTTCCGCGGGCTGCCAGGATTACCAAGTCTTCCCAACCTCAAAACATTGCGAATGGGCGATCACGACGAGAATGATGCCGATGACTATGGAATGGGAGAGCTGGTCGACTTTGACAACATTCCGGCCCCATTTCCCATTGTAGGTGTCCTCCGTCGACAGAGCTGCAGTGAAAAATTTCCTGTTCCTTTCTTCTTTCTCTCCCTCCACTCGTCTTCTTCTTCTTCTTCTTTTTCTGTCTTTTTTCTCTTCTGCGTCTCGCTGCTCAGTGCTAGATACAGAGGATGAGGGGGCGCGCCTGAGAGCGAGAAGCTAACTCGATGAACCTTCTTAGTTGCCCCTCTCCGTGGCCTTTCCAAAGCTTGAACAGCTCTGTATTGGCCCGGACGTGTCGTACCTAAAGCCGGACATCTCGACAAGTGGGCAAGGTAAGTGGGAAGGCATATGGCCACACTTGAAGGTGTTTATATTCGGCCCACCCGTCGCCAGAAGACCAGACTTCTTTGCAGAGGATAGTCAAGAGACACGTTCGACGATACGGTACCTGATGCGTCTCAACTCACTACAACATGTTTCTCTTGAAGTAGGGGGCTGGGACTGGCCTTGCATGTTCAGCGACAGTTATGACCCATTTCCTGATTTCGACGTCAACCAGGGTTCAGAATTTAAAAATCTGCGCTCGTTCAACTCGCAAAAGTTGTGCATGTCGCCCGACGGAGCTAAAACGTTGCTCTCCAACGCGGTCAAGTCTAACCAACTGACATCTTTTGACATTGTCTTCCCCGATAGAAACGACGCTGATGGCCATTTGAAGGGCTACGAATGGCTCTGCGGCTCTCCCTCGATTCAGACGTTAGGATGTTATAGATACCGCTTCCCGCTCGGCCTCGAAAATGGCGACGACCTTCTGCTGCCACAGTTTCTGGCCACATTTCCTAACCTGCGAACGTTACGTATTAAACTCTACTCGAGTTCCGAAAGCTGTCAGCTAGTGAAGGTGCTGCTTCCAAGCTTCAGGGTCACTCATCTCAAGACCATATACACGAGTGTGTGCGAGGACAAATTCGTGGTCCGGCTGAGGCAGGTGGCACAAGGCTACGGCGTGAAACTGATTAACATCTCACCACATAGTGAAGGTCAATCACACCTATACGGAGCTCGGCCACATCAGTGGCCGATACCGCTGTCGGCCTTGGGGGGGTAGAATACTCATTAGTATGTGTGATTTACGTTATGCGTGCCGCGCGTCTTTTGCACCTCGAGTTAGAATCTCTCTGAAATGATTACATGTCCTTGGGGTGTTGACAGAGAAAAGCAACTCGAGCGAGCCTCTTCGACGTCGACAGAATGCGTTGGGTTATTGTTTCCAGGTGCGAAATTTGCCCTTCGTCCACGAAGGGGTATGCGAATAGTGTCATGGATCAAGGAGGATCTCGCGCTAGAAGAGTTTGTCTTTAGACAAGCTGCATTTATTTTTCTACTTCTTCTCTAATTGTAGGTCGAGTTCCTTCGTACACGACCTACCTTGAACGAATGTGCGGGAGGTCAGCTCACATTAATGCCCCAAGATAATATTCAATCTGCGACATTTTGTGTCCTCTCAAAGTACTGGGGCGTGCAAGCTGGCCATGAATGTGATGAACGCGAAAGTTGCTTCTGGCAAGTGAATAGGTTGACCTGTCTGTTCGTGACTTGTCATCGTTTAACTTGTGTGTATTCTCAACTCCCGTCGCCCCTCTCCCACCTGATCTACGACGTGTGGCGGAACAGAAGGGACAACGCATACCTTATCACGTTCCAAATAGCTACGAATTCGCGTTTCTCAGTAGGAGTTGAAGATAGGATAATTAGAGGCATTCATGCAATGAGCAAACAGTGTTGTTGAAGGTGGCTAGCTTAGGAAAAGAGAAATGGGATGGGGCGTTGAGGCATACGAGCAGGTGAAGTGCGCGACAGGGTCTTTGGATGAACAATTCTATCATCGCCAATTGCGCCTAGATACGCCGATTATCCTCCTCTCTGAGTGTCCGGGATGACTCCCCCAGACTCTCAGGCAATATCCAGAGCCTGTGATACGGTTTACTGCGCCAAGCGAACCCTCGAGCCACTTGTGACCCCTTCGTGCGGCCGTTCGAAGCTCGTGGCGCCTCTCCTTTTTCTATTTCATATCGCTATTCGAAAGGTCTGGCACTCGGACGGAGGGTCCCTGCTGCTACACGCGACGTCTGCCATAAGGAAAACAGGGCCGGCGGTGGCTGGCTCCTAACTCGAGAGGTCGACGCCAGCAAAGTTATAATCGACAACTATCCAAGATAGGAGGAAGAGGCTCGCCGGGCTCTCTAGCTGGGGCAGATACCCGAGTCGGCTCCCGATCGGCGGCAGTGCTGATGATGATGTCCGACCCGACTGCCTGTCACTGGCAGGTGGCATAGGACTGTCTCCTGCTTCTTCCGGGACACCCGTGGCCGGCCGCGAAGGCTTATGACGTCCTCGGGGTCCCCAATGAGAAGAAGTGAGTCTTGGTAATCCTCGAATTCGTCAACAACATCTAGGGCAAAATCGCCGCGTGTTTCCTCTCTTGCTAGGGGCCTTCCCAACACCAGCGGTGATGTCACTAGCTCATCTGTAGCTTCTCATCTCGTGCAATGACACCGGCGATGTGATGATGGTATGGGGGACCGTACTGCTGGCCGAAAGTATTCCGACATCGCGGTCAGGCTTGTCAGCCGTCGCGATAGCGTCGGGTGGCTAAAGCGATGTGTGCTCGTTGCAACATGAGGGTGGCTGTCGTCGTCGTCGTCGAGTTTTATGACGGTGCGAAGACTTTGAGGAGCGAGCTTGCATGCAACGGAATCAGGTTGTAAGTTGTAAACTTGTAACTGGTAAGTTGTGGGGTATGAATTGGGGATCGTACCTGGCGCCGATGGAAATCGTACCTGGCGCGCAGTTCGTCTCAATTGAAACCCCTGTCCGTCGCGTCGCGTCGCGTCGCGTCATCACGTCTTCATCCACACACGTCACTTAGTGAGCATCTCGCGTCGGCGGCGACGTCGCACACCTTACGCACAATAGGAGCCCTGACTGTCTTCCTCGCCACTTGGCGTTTATGCCATAGAGCAAAATTTGGTCGAAAATCAGTTTTAGAAATGTTAAGCTGTTGTTGTGGGCGGAAGAAGGGTTGCTTTCCGATTTGCGGGGCAGTGGACAACTTTTTTGTCACCCGATTTGATCATCAAGCGACAGGTCGCGCCCCGAGTAATTTGCTCCAATTGTACTTTGTAAAGCTGAACTTCTTAACGTCCGCGGCCGCGAGACTATCTGGCACCACGTCGTGCATGATATATGAGCTTATCGCAGTAATCCCACAGTCATTCCAACACGAAATGCGTTCACGCGGTGCCTTCAAGCGTCGTCGGCCCACGATGGCTGGTCTGATCCAGTCGAGCCGCCAATCTTACGTGGCCGCGACCAGAAAACAAAAGCGCGCGTTGATGCTCGTCACCAAAGTGAGTTGTCGTTGTCGTAAGAGCACCGGAGGGTGTTAGAAGAAGCATCATGACTGATATTTACCTATTCTTGGCAAACAGGCCATGAGAAGTTGCCCCTGCAACAAAGGTGTCAGGCGGCCTAGATGCCTCTGCAAAGACTTTCAAGAAGCCGCTTACGAAGGGTATTCGATTTTTGAAGAAGCCATGCATACCTGTAATTGTAGTGTTAGCGAAAAGTTCGAAAAATGCTACAATATGCAGCATATCAAGGCTCTGCATGCCCGATCTTCAATGTATGAGGCCATGGGCGAACTCGACCTCGCTGAAGACGACGCCGCATGGATACTGGAACTGGCCCCTCGCCTGCCAGATGTAAGCAGTCTGGTTTGAGCCTTTCACAGTCCACGCTACTTCGCTGACCAGTCTCGGCTCTAGGGATACCTGCGTTTGGGGAACATTGCACGGCGGAACGAGAATGACGAGTATGCCTGGAACTTGTATACGGCCGGACTCGAGGCAAACAAGGAGACTCCCGTAGGCTCCTCGCCCAAGTTAAAGGTGAGTTGAAATGATATGGTAGTCGGCCAAGTTGATCAAGGCACGGTTGCATTTGGTCTCTAATCATTCACGTTTCAGCAACTTTACGATGCCCGTAAACCCTTATATTGGGATTTCTTCAGACAAGATCCATTACTCCTGCCCCCCGAGATCGTCACGCACATCTTCTCGTACCTTCACTTTTTGGAACTTCCGTGGGTTGACCCCCCCTCCCCCGTTTTGTATCGAGCATCGACTCGTTGTCAAAACGTTTTGGCTAATACCAGACATGGTACAGTGTCTGTCTGCGCGTTTGCAAGAAATGGAACAGTACACTCACGAGGCCTCCGCATTGCGAATTATGGAGGAACATGGTGTTTCCTGATGGGTACGCGAGACGGGGGCTTCGCGTCGACGACATGAAAAGAATAGTTACCAGGGCAGGGAAGGGAGGCGCAAGGAAGATCGAAATAGGAGCAAGCGTCAGATTAACTCAACAAGCGTTGACGTTGCTGCTCAGAGCGTCACCCAGTCTGGAGTATTTGGAAATTCTGCAGCTAAAAGGCCTGAACTTTCCTTCGAAGGAGAAAATCTGGAATCAGCTCAGACGTGTCTCCGTTGAGAGTTACGGCGTCCATGGCTACACTGATACAGACAGTCCTGGGGGATTCCCTCAGACGTTCCTCCAAAATGCTGCCAGCTCTTTGGAGCATCTCGACTTTGTTGGAATTCCAACGGCATGGTGCGTCCTGGTATCAGCAATACCAAGTATTCCCAACCTCAAGACTTTGCGAATTGGCCATCACGACGTGGATGTTGGAGTCGATTCCCATTTTGCAGTCGGTTCCCATTTTGGAGTCGATTCCCATTTTGGAGTCTATTCCCATTTTGGAGTCCATTCCAATCATGAGAACGAAGATGAGAACGAAGATGATGACGAGGATGATGACGAGGATGATCATCGCAAGATCCCACTTCCTATTGTATGTGTCCCCCACCCACAGAGCCGCAGTAGAAGATTCATGTTCTTTTCTTCTTCTTCTCTTTCACTCCCTTGTTTCTTCTGCGCCTCGCTGCTTGATGCAGGGAATAAGGTGGCGGGCGCGAGAGCGAGAGGCTAACTCGTTGAGACTTCTTAGATACCTCTCGCTATGGCCTTTCCAAATCTCGAACAGCTCTGTATTGGTCCTGATGTGCCGTACCTGTCACTGGACATCTCGACAAGTGGGCAAGATAAGTGGGAAGACATATGGCCACACTTGAAGGTGTTCATATTCGACCCAATAACTGATATAGAGCCGATCGATGTTGCAGAGAAATCACGTGCGACACTACGGTACCTGACGCGTCTCAACTCACTACAATATCTTGGCCTTGAAGTAAAGAGCAAGGACTGGCCTTGCATGTTCAGTGGCACTTATCATCCACTCCCTGATCTTGACGCTTCCCAGCGTTCAGAATTCCAAAACTTGCGCTGCTTCAGCTCGCAAAAGTTGTGCATCTCGCCCGACGGGGCTCGAACGTTGCTCTCCAACGCGATCAAGGCTAACCAACTTACATCGTTTGACATTGTCTTCCCCGATGGAGAGGACCCTGATGACCATTTGAAGGGCTACGAATGGCTCCGCGGCTCTCCCTCAATTCAGACATTGGGATGCTATCGATACCGCATCGAAGGGCGTCGTTATGAGGAACCGAACGACGACCTGCTGCTACTGCCGCAATTTCTGGCCACGTTTCCTAATCTGCGGACATTGCACATTGAACATTTCTCTTCATGGCGAACTTCTGAGATTACGAGGGCGTTATTTGTAATTCTGAGGGTGGTCACGCATCTCAAGACCATCTACACGAGTGTGTCCGGTGACGAACGTTTGGCCCAGGCGGCACGAGACCAAGGCGTAGAATTGATCACCACTGCATCATCTACTATGCCACTACCACGTTACGGAGCTCGGCCGCGGATGTGGCCGATACCGCTGTCGGCCTTTGGCGGATAGACTACTCGTTAGTCTGTGTAATTCACGTTATGCGAGCCGCGCGTGTTCTGCACCTCGAGCTAGGCATGAATGAATTCATGGGAAACGAGCACATGGCCCTCGGGATATCGACAGAGAGCAACTCGAGCGAGCCATTCGGCATCGATAACTTGTCTTGGGTTATTAGATCCAGGGGCGGAATTTGGCCTTCGTCCACGGAGGGGTATGCGAACCGTATCATGGTCCATGGATCAGGAAACGATCTACACGCCATTTAGTGAACATCTTGCATCGGCGGCGACAGATAATGAATGGCCACATTGGGACCATCTTGGACTACCGTATGCAATAGGCTCACTCAACTCTGTGTATTCAATTTAGTTTGCATTCTAGAGAATACGCAATTGAGTATTCTTCAGTGTTCTAACTGGGCCATTAAATGGCGTGCGTGAATGAAGACGTATTGGCGCGACGCGACAAGCAGTGGGGGGTTTTGGTTTTCTTTTGCACCTTCACTGAAGGTAACAGTTGTGAAGTTGTGAAATTGCCATCTCTCCTGTCTTGTTAGTAAAGCTGAACTAATATTATACGGTGCAGTGGTGCTTGTAAATTCTAATCGCGCGTTCCACACTCCGGTTCGGGAAATGCTACACTCGGAGTAATCGGTCTCTAAATAATAGCCTCACAGCGCAAGAGGATCAGAATATAATTGACAGCGAGGCAAGGACTGATGGTATACTTTGCCCTTCTTGTTCTGCGCCGCGTCGTAAATGGAGTGGACGAGGTAGGAGAGGCGGGCCGACGCAGGGTGAATCTACACACAAGTTGATCGATGCCAAGTCACGAGTGACGACTTACGAGCCACGAACAGACAAGCCTACCTGTGCACATGCAACAAGCAATTTTCACGTTCACCACCCTCGTGGCCGGCTTGCATGACCCAGTATGTACATTTAGGGGAAACAAAAAGTCGCAGAGTGTATATTATCTTGGGAAATGAGTGTAACTCCAAGTAAGCTGACCTTCCGCACATCCAGTCAAGGTAGGTTGCGTAAAGAGGGACTCAACCTCCAATCAGAGAAGGAGGAAAAAAGAACTGCAGCGTCTAAACCTAGCGCGAGATCGTTCCTTGATCCATAAAGCTCTTCGCATACCCCTTCGTGGACGAAGAGCAAATTTCGCCCCTGGAAACAATAACCCAACGCATTCTGTTAACGTCGAAGAGGCTCGCTCGAGTTGCTTTTCTCTGTCAAAACCCCCAGGGCATGTGCTCATTCCAGATAGATTCAAGCATGATTAACTCGAGGTGCAAAACACACGGGGCACACATAACGTAAACCACACAGACTGATGAGTGGTCTAGGCCCCCAAGGCCGACGACGGTATCGGCCACGGATGTGACCAAGCTTCGTATCGGTGCCATTGGCCATCATAATCTGGTTCGTTGTTAATCAGTTTCACGCCGTAGCCTTGTGCCACCTTCCTCAGCCGGACCACGAATTTGTCCTCGTACACACTCGTGTAGACGGTCTTGAGATGAGTGACGCTGAAGATTGCAAGCAGCAGCTTCGCTAGCTGGGGGGGTTCGGCAGTCGAGCAGAGTTTAATACGCAACGTCCGAAGGTTAGGAAATGTGGCCAGAAACTGCGGCAGCAGGAGGTCGTCGGCATTCGCGAGGTCGAACGGGAAGCGGTATTTATAACATCCTAACGTCTGAATCGAGGGAGAGCCGCGGAGCCAGTCGTAGCCCTTCAAATGTCGATCAGTATCATAGGGGAAGACAAAGTCAAACGATGTCAGTTGGTTAGACTTGATCGCATTGGAGAGCAATGTTCGAGCTCCGTCGGGCGAGACGCACAACGTTTCCGAGCTGAAAGAGCGCAAATTTTGGAATTCTGAACGCTGGTTGACGTCGAGATCAGGAAGTGGGTCGTAACTGCCGCTGAACATGCAAGGCCACTCCCAGCTCTCTACTCCAAGAGAAATATGTTGTAGTGAGTTCAAACGCGTCAGGTACCGTAGCGTCGAACGTGAGCTTTCAGTAAAGAAGTCAGATCGTGAACGTAGGTGGAATGCAAACACCTTCAAGTTTGGCCATATGTCCTCC
The DNA here is from genome assembly GCA_029405325.1 of Claviceps purpurea. NCBI lineage: Eukaryota > Fungi > Ascomycota > Sordariomycetes > Hypocreales > Clavicipitaceae > Claviceps > Claviceps purpurea. The sequence goes on from CM055785.1 coordinate 1,528,459, forward strand.
CATTTATTTTGTCCAGTTCTCCCGATAGAAGGTGCTAGGCACGGCACATCAGGGCCAATACAGAGCTGTTCGAGCTTTGGAAAGGCTCTGGCGAGAGGTACCTAAGAAGGGTCAACGAGTTAGCGTCTCGCTCTCACGTACACCTCCTCATTCCCAACATCTAGCGGCGAAGCGGACAGGAGAAAAGGGAGAGAAAGAGAAGAAGTGGAAGAAGAAGGGGAAGGGGAGAGAGAGTGACGGAAGAAAGAAATAATAATCTTTTCCTTGCAGCTTCGTGGGCGGGGTACACATACGATAGGAAATGGAGTCCTGATCATTCCCAGGTCGAAATAATCGTCCATATTATCATCGGAATCGGGATCATAATCGTCGTGATCGCCAATTCGCAATGTCTTGAGGTTGGGAAGATTTGGTATTGCTGGCCGCATGCCGTACCATTCCTGTGGAATCCCCACGAAGTCGAGATGTTCCAAAGAGCTGGCCGCATTTTGGATGAACGTCTGAGGGAAGCATCCGGGCCTGTCTGCATCATTGTAGCGGAGTCTTTGATGAGTTATAATGGAGATATGCCTGAGCTGATTCCATATTTCCTCCTTCGAAGGCAAGGTCAGGCCGTCTAGCGTCAAGATTTCCAGATGCTCCAGACTGGGCGACGCTTTCATCAGCACCGTCAACGCTGCATTACTGAATCTGACGTCTGTCGCTATTTTGATCTTCCTTACGCCTCCCTTCCCTGCCCAGGTAAGCATCCTTTGCATATCGTCGACGCGAAGCTCCCGCCTCGCGAACCTACCAACCACCATGTTCCTCCATAATTGGCAATGCGGAGGCCTCGTGAGTGTACTGTTCCATTTCTTGCAAACGCGCAAACAGACACTGTACCATGTCTGGTATTAGCCAAAACGTTTTGACAACGAGTCGATGCTCGATACAAAACGGGGGAGGGGGAATCAACGCACAGAAGTTGCACAAAGTCCAGGTACGAAAAGATGTGCGTGACGATCTCGGGGGGCAGGAGTAAGGGATCTTGTTTAAAGAAGCGCCAGAATAGGGGTTTACGGACATTCAAAAGTTGCTGAAACGTGACTGGTTAGACACCAGATGCAACCGCGTCCTGATTAACTTGGCCGAACACCGTGCTTTTTCATCTCACCTGTTTCAACTTGGGCGAGAAGCCTACGGGAGCGTCCTTGATTGCCTCGAGTCCGGCCGAATACAAGTTCCAGGCATACTTATCATGCCCGTTCTGCCATACAATGTGTCCCAAGCAGAGGTATCCCTAGAGCCGGAACTGGTCAGCGAAGTAGCCTAGACCGTGAGGGCTCAGGTTCAGGCTGGACTGTTTACATGTGGAAGTCGAGGAGCCAGTTCCAGTATCCATTCGGCGTCCTCTTCAGCGAGGTCAAGTTTGCCCATGGCCTTATACATTGAAGATCGGACACACAGAGCCTTGATATGTTGCATGTTGTAGCAGTTTTCGAACTTTTTGCCAACGCCGCAATAACAAGTATGCATGGCTTCGTCTAAAATCGAACGCCCTTCGTTAGCGGTTCCTTCATAGTCTTTGCAGGCGCACCTAGGCCGCCCGACACCTTTGTTGCAGGGGCAGGTCCTCATGGCCTATTTTCCAAGAATAGGTAAATGTCAGTCATGATGCTTCTTCCAACACCCTCCGCTGCTCTTACGACAATGACAACTCACTTTGGTGACGAGTGCCAACCCGCGCCTTTGTTCGCTGGTCCCGGTCGCGTGAGAGCGGCGGCCCGACTGGATCAGACCAGCCATCGTGGCCCGACGACTCTTGAAAGCACGGGATGAAGACATGGCGCGTTAGGAAGATTGCGAGAAGCCTATATATCGGACGCGACGTGGGGCCGGACGGTTTCGCGGCCGCGGAAGTTGAGTCGTTGACCAGTTTAGCTTTCGGAGTACAATTGAGAGTCGAGACAGATTATGTACTCGGGGCGTGACATTTCTGAGCTCGAGCCTCGATGATCAAATCGGGTGACAAAACAAGTTGCCCATTGCCCCGCCAATCGGCAAGCACTCTCCTTCTTCCGCCCACAACAACAGATTTACATGTCTAAAACTGATGAGATTTCGACCCAATCGTGCCCGTACGGCATGCCCATCATGCGAGTAAGACATTTAGGACGCTCATTGTGCGTGAGGTGACGCGGCAAAGTCAGACCGCGACGTCGCCGCCGATGCAAGATGCTCACTAAATGACGTGTGTGGATGGAGACGTGATGACGCGACGCGACAGGCATTGAGCGGGTTCAACTTTCCTTTCGCTCTCAGTTTAGGTCATACATAGGTAGTTTGAAGTTGTAGTACCTGCTCTGCTGGCTTGTGTCTGTGATGCTTCAAATCGCGGATTTCACACATTAACAAGGGAAATGCTACACTCGGAGGAATCGGTCTCTAAAGGACTAGTCTCAAAGTGCAAGAACGTAATAATCGGATTGACAACAAGGCAAGGAGTGATGGTATGCGTTGCCCCTCTTTTCCACGACGCGTCGTAGATCGGGTGGGAGAGGCGGGCGACGTGACGTGAATATATGTACACAAGTTGATCGATGACAAGTCACGAATAGACAGGCCGATCTGTTGTTCACTTGCCGGAAGCAATTTTGAGGTTCATCACCTTCATGGCCGGCTTGCACGCCCCAGTCCTTTGAGGGAATACGAAATGTCGCAGATTTTATATTATCCTGGGACAATAATCCAAAATGCGTTGACATCGAATAGCCTCGCTCGAGTTGCTTTTCTCTGCCAATAGCCCTAGGTATGCTCATTTCAGATGGAATCATTTATGATTGACTCGAGGTGCAGAACAGACTCAACACGTGCGGCGCGCATCACGTAAATCACACAGACTGTTGCGTATTCTATGATCTATCCCCCCAGGACCGTCATCGGTATCGGCCACTGCTGTGGCCGAGCTCCGTATAGGTACGGTTTGCATTCCCTGTATGAATAGTTATTAATCACCTTCACGCCGTAGCCTCGTGCCACCCACGCCAGTTGTTTCACAAATTCTTCATCGTACAGACTCGTGTAGATGGTCTTGAGATGAGTGACGCTCAAGATTGCAGGTAGCACCCTCGCTAGCTGGGGGGTTCCGGTACTCAAGTAATGTGTAATAATCAACGTCCGCAGGTTAGGAAACGTGGCCAGAAACTGCGGCAGCAAAAGATCGTCGTCTTTTTCAAGGTCGGACCGGAAGCGGTATTCATAACATCCCAAGGTCTGAATTGAGGGAGCACCACGGAGCCACTCGTAGCCCTCCAAATGGCGATCAGCGTCGTATTTATCGGGGAAGACAATGTCAAAGGATATCAATTGGTTAGCCTTGATCGCGTTGGAGAGCAACGTTCGAGCTCCGTCGGGGGAGATGCACAACTTTTGCGAGCTGAAGCAGCGCAAATTTTGGAATTCTGAACGCTGGGAAGCGTCGAGATCAGGGAGTGGATGATAAGTGCCACTGAACATGCAAGGCCAGTCCTTGCTCTTTACTTCAAGACCAATGTATTGTAGTGAGTTGAGACGCGTCAGGTACCGCAGCGTCGAACGTGTTTTTTCTTCTCGGAAATCTGTTCTTTCATTAGTCCGTGGGCCGAATATGAACACCTTCAAGTGTGGCCATATGTCTTTCCATTGATCTTGCCCACTCCTCGCGGGGTCCGGTTCTAGGTACGGCACTTCAGGGCCAATACAGAGCTGTTCGAGCTTTGGAAATGCCATGGAGAGAGGTAACTAAAAAGGTTCAACAAGTTAGCGTGTCGCTCTCGAGTCTTGAGACTCGCGCGCGCCCCCTCATACATATAGCGGCGAGGAGCGGAAGAGCAAGAGGAGAGAAGAAAGGAACAAGAGCTTTTTCACTGTAGCTCTGTGGGCGGGGGACACATACAATAGGAAATGGATTTTGAATTGTCCTCAAGTCGTGGGGGTACCCATAATGGATATCGACATCCTCACCGTCGTGATCACCCATTCGCAATGTCCTGAGGTTTGGCAAACTTGGTATTGCCGGCACTGGCTCCCCGCGGAACCATTGCGATGGAATCCCCACGAGGTCGAGATGTTCTAAAGAGCCGACAGCAAGTTCGAGGAACGTCTGGGGGAATGCCCCGGGACTGTCTACATTTGTGTGGCGACGAACGGCATAACTCTCAATGGCAACATGCCGGAGCTGATTCCACACTTTCTCCTTCGAAGGCAGGGTCAGGCCTTTTAGCTCCAGAAGTTCCAAATGCTCCAGATTGGGTGACGCTTCGAGTAGCAGCGTCAACGCTTCCTGAGTGAAGTTGATGCCAACCGCTATTTTGATCTTCCTCGCGCCTCCCTTCCCTGCCCAGGAAAGTAACCTTTTCAGGTCGACGAGGTCAAGCCCCCGCTTCGCGCGCCTAAGAGTAAACATCATGTTCCTCCATAGTTGGCAATGCAGAGGCCCCGTGAGTGTATTTTTCCATTTCCTGCAAACGCGCAGACAGACACTGTACCATGTCTGCTGTCAGCCGAAACATTTTGACAACGAGTCGGTACTCGATACGAAACGGGGGAGGGGGAATCAACGTACGGAAGTTCCACAAAGTCCAGGTACGAGAAGATGTGCGTGACGATCTCGGGAGGCAGGAGTAAAGGATCCTGTTTGAAGAAGGGCAAGTATAGCGGTTTACGGGCATCGAAAAGTTGCTGAAACGCGACTAGTTAGACACCAGATGCAACCGCATCTTGATCAACTGGACCGAATACCATGCAATTTCATCTCACCTTGAACTTGGACGGGGAGCCTATGGGATTCTCCTTGTATAACTCGAGTCCGGCCGAATACAAGTTCCAGGCATACTCGTCATTCCCGTCCCGCCGTGCGAAGTCCCCCAAACGCAGGTATCCCTAGAGCCGGGACTGATCAGCGAAGTAGCGTGAACTGTGAAAGGCTCAGACTAGACTGCTTACATCTGGAAGGCGAGGAGCCAGTTCCAGCATCCATTCGGCGTAAACTTCAGCGAGGTCGAGTTCGCCCATCGCCTCATGCATTGAAGATAAGGCATGCAGAGCCTTGATATGCTGCATATTGTAGCAATTTTCGAACTTTTCCACGCCGCAATCACAAGTTTCCATGGCTTCTTCTAAAATCGAATACCCTTCGGCAATAGCTCCTCTATAGTCTTTGCAGGGGCATCTAGGCCGACTCACACCTTTGTTACAGGGGCAGCGTCCCAGGGCCTATTTTCCAAGGATAGGGAAATGTCAGTCATGCTGCTTCTTCCAACACCCCCCGGTGCTCTTGCGACAACGACGACTCACTTTGTTGATAAGTAGCACCGCGCGCTTTTGTTTTTTGGCCGCGGCCACGTAAGAGTGGTGGCCCGACTGGATCAGACCAGCCATCGTGGGCCGGCGACGCTTGAAGGCACCGCGTGAACGCATTTTGTGTTGTGATGTCTGCGAGAAGCTCAATGCTCATACATCGGACAGGACGCGGTGCCAGATGATCTCGCGGCCGCGGATGCTGGCCAGTTCAATTTTACTCTGTCGAGCTGAGACAAATTACTCGGAGCGTGACCTGTCTGAGTTCGAGGATGAAATCGGGTGACAAAACAGTTGCCCACTTGCCCCGCCAATCGGCAATCCACAACTCCCTCTTCCACCCACAACAACAGCTTAATTAACATTTCTAAACTGTTGATTCACCTCGCGTGGCGGAACAGAAGGGGCAACGCATACCATCAATCCTCGCCTTGTTGTCGATCGCACTATGAGTTCTTTAGAGACCGATTACTCCGAGTGTAGCAATTCCCTTGTCGAAGTGTGAAATCAACTTGAAGCCCGTAAGAAACAAAACAGGAGGTATTAAAACTTCAAAACTACGACCTATACTAGGTACCTAATAGTGAGGGTGAAAAGAAAATTAAACCCCATGTCCGTCGCGACGCGTCGCGCCGCGTCGCCACCACGTCTTGATCCACATACGTCACTTGGTGAGCATCTTCCATCGGCGACGACGTCGCACACCTCACGCACAATGAGAACCCTAACTGTCTTCCTCGCATGATGGGCTTTCATGGTATACGGGCGCAATGTGGTCAAAATAAATGCACACAAGTTGATCGATGACAAGTCACGAACAGACAGGCCAACCTGTTGACATGCAGAAGCAATTTTCACGTTTGCATGGCCCAGTACATTTAGGGGAAACGAAATGTCGCAGATTTTATATTATCTTGGGACATTTTGTGAGCGGACCTCCCGCACATTAATTAAAGGTAGGCCGCGTACGGAGGAACTCGACCTGCAGCTAGAGAGGGAGGAAAGAAAGGAATGCAGTTTTCCAAAGGCAATGTCGTCTGACACGAGATTGTTTCTTGGTCCATGATACTGTTGCATAATACATATCTCTTCGTAGGCGAAGGGCGAATTTCGTGGAAACAATAAGCCAAATTATTTTGTTGACGTCGAATAGGCTCGCTTGAGTTGCTTTTCTTTGCCGACACCCCCAGGGCATATGCTCATTCCAGATGGAACCATCTATGATTGACTCGGTGTGCAGAACACGCGTGGCACGCATAACCTAAATCACACATACCGTGGCGTATTCTATCCCCCCAAGGCCGACAGCGGTATCGGCCACTGATGTGGCCGAGCCCCATATAGGTGTGATTGACCTTTAGCATAGGGTTCGATGTTGAACACTTTCACGCCGTAGTCTTGTGCCACCCGCCTCAGCTGTTTCAAGTGCTCGTCATCGTACATACTCGTGTAGATGGTCTTGAGATGAGTGACGCTCAAGATTGCAAGCAACACCCTCACTAGCTCGGGGGATTTGCAATTCGAGAAATGTGTAATACTCAACGTCCGCAGGTTAGGAAACGTGGCCAAGAATTGCGGCAGCAGGAGTTCGTTATCCTTTTTGTAGTACAGCAAGCTGTATTTATAACATCCCATCGTCTGAATTGAGGGAGAGCCGCGGAGCCAGTCGTAGCCCTTCAAATGGCGATCACTGTTACAATTACCGTCAAATGAATCGGGGAAGACAATGTCAAAGGATATCAATTGGTTTGCCTTGATCGCGTTGGAGAGCAAGGTTTTAGCTCCGTCGGGCGACATGCACAACTTTTGCGAGCTGAAAGAGCGCAAATTTTGAAATTCTGAACGCTGGTTGACGTCGAGATCAGGAAGTGGATCGTAACTGCCGCTGAACATGCAAGGCCAGTCCCAGCTTCGTACTTGAAGAGAAATATGTTGTAGTGAGTTGAGACGCGTCAGGTACCGAAGCGTCGAAAGTGATCTCTCTTCAAAGACGTCTGTTCCTGTATCAGTACGTCGGCCGATTCGGCCGAATATGAACACCTTCAAGTGTGGCCATATGTCTTCCCACTTGTCAATGTTTTGCCCACTTATCGAGGTGTCCGGCTTTAGGTACGGCACGTCAGGGCCAATACAGAGCTGTTCAAGCTTTGGAAAGGCCACGGAGAGAGGAAACTAAAAAGGTAGAACGAGTTAGCCTGTCGCTCTCACGCGCGCCCTCTAATTCTCTACATCTAGCGGCGAGGCGCAGAAGAGGCAAAAGAACGAAAAAGAACGAAAAAGAACGAAAAAGAACGAAAAAGAAGAAGAAGACGGGTAGAGGGAGAAAGAGAGAAAGAAGAAAGGATCAGGAACTTTTTCACTGCAGCTCTGTGGGGGGAGGACACATACAATGGGAAATGGGAGCTCAATCTTAGCAAAGTCGGTCATCTCTCGGTACACAAAATGGGAATCGACATCGTCATCGTCGTGATCGCCCATTCGCAATGTCTTGAGGTTGGGAAGAATTGGTATACCTGGCAGCCCGTGGAACCATTGCGGTGGAATCCCCACGAGATCGAGATTCTCCAAAGAGCTGGCAGCAAGTTGGAGGAACGTCTGAGGGAACGCCCCGGGACTGTCAACATCAATGTGGGGACGAACAGCATAACTCTCAATGGCAACATGCCTGAGTTGATTCCACATTTTGTCTTTCGAAGGCAAGGTCAGACCTCCTAGCTCCAGAAGTTCCAAATGCTCCAGATTGGGTGACGATTTGAGTAGCAGCGTCAACGCTTCTTGAGTGAAGTTGATGCCAACCGCTATTTTGATCTTCCTCGCGCCTCCCTTCCCTGCCCAGGAAAGTAAGTTTTTCAGGTCGATGAGGTCAAGCCCCCGCTTCGCGCGCCTAAGAGTAAACATCATGTTCCTCCATAATTGGCAATGCAGAGGCCCCGTGAGTGTATTTTCCCATTTCTTGCAAACGCGCAGACAGACACTGTACCATGTCTGCTGTCAGCCAAAACGTTTTGACAACGAGTCGGTGCTCGGTACGAAACGGGGGAGGGGGAATCAACGTACGGAAGTTCCACAAAGTCCAGGTACGAGAAGATGTGCGTGACGATCTCGGGAGGCAGGAGTAAAGGATCCTGTTTGAAGAAGGGCAAGTATAGCGGTTTACGGGCATCGAAAAGTTGCTGAAACGCGAATGGTTAGACACCAGATGCAACCGCGTCTTGATCAACTGGACCGAGTACCATGCCATTTCATCTCACCTTGAACTTGGACGGGGAGCCTATGGGATTCTCCTTGTATAACTCGAGTCCGGCCGTATACAAGTTCCAGGAGTACTCGTCATTCCCGTCCCGCCGTGCGAAGTCCCCCAAACGCAGGTATCCCTAGAGCCGGGACTGGTCAGCGAAGTAGCGTGAACTGTGAAAGGCTCAGACTGGACTGCTTACATCTGGAAGGCGAGGAGCCAGTTCCAGCATCCATTCGGCGTAAGCTTCAGCGAGGTCGAGTTCGCCCATCGCCTCATGCATTGAAGATAGGGCATGCAGAGCCTTGATATGCTTCATATTGTAGCAATTTTCGAACTTTTCCACGCCGCAATCACAAGTTTCCATGGCTTTTTCTAAAATCGAATACCCTCCGGCAATAGCTCCTCTATAGTCTTTGCAGGGGCATCTAGGCCGACTCACACCTTTGTTGCAGGGGCAGCGTCCCAGGGCCTATGTTCCAAGGATAGGGAAATGTCAGTCATGCTGCTTCTTCCAACACCCCCCGGTGCTCTTGCGACAACGACGACTCACTTTGTTGATAAGTAGCACCGCGCGCTTTTGTTTTTTGGCCGCGGCCACGTAAGAGTGGTGGCCCGACTGGATCAGACCAGCCATCGTGGGCCGGCGACGCTTGAAGGCACCGCGTGAACGCATTTTGTGTTGGGATGACTGTGGGATTACTGTGATAAGCTCATATATCATGCACGACGTGGTGCCAGATGGTCTCGCGGCCGCGGATGTTGACCAGTTCAGCTTCACAGAGTATGTACTACAATTGAGGCAAATTACTCGGAGCGTGGCTTTTCTGTGTTCGATGATCAAATCGGGCGACAAAAAAGTTGCCCACTGCCCCGCCAATTGGCAACCCACCACATCATCTTTAGATGCACCCTCCCTCCTTCTTCTGTCCACAACAACGGCTTCACATCAATACCATGTCTAAAGCTGATGACATATTGGCCGATTTCTGCGAGCATGGCGTAAAGAACCATGGTGTGAGTAGAGTCAGAGGTTTTCTTGTGCGTAAGACCCTTCTACCTACCTCCTAAAGTACCTAGTGTATGTACTCACATGTGCATACATCCTCGCGCGCAACACCATGATAGAGTCAACAGGCCGTCTTAGTTCTCTCTTTCTATCGATTTTCCGAGACTCGAACAGCTCTGGATTGGCCCTGGTCTACCATACCTGAGCCCGGCGCACGTTCAGATGTGGCTAGAAGAAGCGGAGGATATATGGCCACACCTAAAGGTACTCACATTCGACCCGACAATTTCTTTAGAACAAACTTGGGATGCAGAAACGACACATGCGACGCTACGCTATTTGATGCGCCTCAACTCAGTACGGCATATTACTATTGAAATAGAGAGCGGAGCCTGGCCCTGCATGTTCAGCGGCCATGACTACTATCGACCTCCTGATGGCCGCGTTGCCCCGTGCTCAGGATTCTAAAATTTGCAATCCTTCAGCACACAAAAGTTGTGCATCACTCCTGATGCTCGAGTCTTGCTCTCCCATGCGATCAAAAGCAAACAATTGATATCCTTTGACATAGTCTTTCCCCGCGAAGACTTCTATGAGTATGAAGACTACGAGGGGCCCGCGAGTATTCACCATTTGAAGGGCTACGAATGGCTCCGCGGGGCTCCTTCACATACGTTGAGATTCTATGACTTCGACTTGCCTTTGATGCTCGAACACGATGGGGGCCTCTTCCTGCCGCGATTCCTGGCACGTTTCCCAACCTGCGGACGCTGAGCATTGAATATAGAAGTTATCCAAACCATCTAGAAAGCGAGTATTGTAGTCTGGTGATTGCGATTATGAGGCTCACGCATCTCAAAACTATTTACATGATATGCCTTGATTGCGGAGCAGTACCAGCCCCAGCTCCTGCAGGCGGCACGAGAACAAGGCGTGCGATTATGTTCATTCACTCAGGAACTGGACATGAAATTGGATTGGCCGAGGCCGCTGACGCTGTCGGCAAAGTACCTATATAGACCACGCGTCAGTATTCATGCTGCATGTGTGTATGTGCTTGTGCAACTCAAGTTACTTTTGAATGAGTCCGTGTGAAATGAGCACATATGATGGGGCTGGTCTCGGAGTATCGGCAGAGAAGAGCGATTCGGACGAAATATTTTGATGTCGAGAAAACGCCTGGGATAGTGTTCTTCGGAGGAACAATTTGCCCTGCTGTTCCCGATGGGGTCCGCAGATAGAATCCTGATTCAAGAAATGATCGCTCGCGAGACGAGATCGCCTCTCACTGGCCAGTGCCTACTTGTTTGCCTAACTGGCCTAAAAGCCGGCTCCAGCCCATCGGTATCTACTGATACTTCTACGTCGTTTTGTCTGTTTCATATCTATCTTTTGGGGAGGCTGGAGTGTAAAACCGTATGCAATTGAAGTCAACCGCCTTCTTTGTGTACCGCGCCAAAATTACACCACTCCTAACAACTCATAAATCATCGCGCAGAATGTCATAACAAACACACTGACACACAAAGGCACAGCGATTTCAGGAAGCAAGTCGGCTTCCAATGGAACAGGGTGATCTGCAAGCGAGGCTGTGATGCCCGATTGGTACCTTGTAAGGCATATTTTGCTCTGTTATATAGAGAGTTTCCTGGGCTTGAATGCTTCAAGGCTCTGACGGCGGCATAGGCATATCTCCTTTCGCCCTTAACACACCTCGCGACCCATCGCGCTGCCTCTTGAGGCAGTGATCCGTCGCTGAGGCTCAGACAGTGCAGCTTGACGCTGATCCGGATGGTCTGCCTCGAGGTAAATAGGGCCGAGAGCTGCTGACTTTGTCGTTGGAAGTTCGGTTCGATCTAAGGGCCGAGAGACTGTCCGGTCGAAGAAGGAAAAGCTCGTCAGGCTTTGAAGCCAAGCGGCGATACTTGAGTCGTAACTTGTGGCAATCATTTCATACGACGGTGCAAAGGTTCCTGGGGCGCACTGTACTCTGGCGACCCCAGGTTCTTGCGTTTTAGAGACGTAATTTACACGTAATTTACGCCCTAGACCTGTTAGGCAAAACTGAAGAAATCGTGTTGCCGACGCGCAGCGGGCGCGCAAATTTCGTGGGTAGGTTATGGAGCCTTTCAGTAGGTCAATGCACTTTCATTGGTCAACAAACTTTTGAATTCTGAAGCAAAGGAGCTCACGGTTTTGCCTTCTCGTGAAACTTTTTAAAAAAGACACACACGAGTACAATACCTTTTGGCGCGTCCTATGACAGCTTCGCGTCACGGCATTTTAATTTACATTTTGCCCATCCAGGATTGCAGACCGAGCACGGTTTCCATTCCACATTACACATCATCCGCGGCCGCGACGCCGTCCGTCACTACGTCGTGGTAAATGCGCTGGCTCTTGCAGTTTACTAAGAAACGATGTCTTCGTCAAATCAAAATGTGCCTCAGCCCAGGATGGATCATCTCATCCGGTCTGGCCGCCGCTCTTACGGCGCCGAGGCCAAGAACGATGCCATATGCCTGCCAGCCGAGACTCTCACGCACCTCTTCTCGTATCTGGAATCGATGGATCTTCTGTGCGTTGAACCTCCCATCCCCTTTTGGTACCGACTACAGACTCATTGCCATTTCTTCTTGACTGATACAAGACATGATACAGTATCTGCGTGCGCGTTTGCAAGCAATGGAAACATACGCTCACGAGCCCACTGTGCCGCCACCTATGGAGGAATATGATATTCACTGCTAGATTCACGGGGCGCTCGCCAAGCGTCCACGAGCTGAACACGATACTGTCCTGGGCAGGAGAGGGAGGTGCCAGGAAGATCGCGATACAGAAAGGCATGGAATTCCCTCAATCTATTTTGACGCTCATGCTCGAATCATCACCCAGTCTGGAGCATTTGGAAGTTTTGGAGCTTAAAGGCCTGTCTCTTCCTTCGACGGAGAAGATATGGAAGCAACTTAGGCATGTTTACGTCGAGTGTTCTGTCGAGTTTGGCCTTACTGCAGTAGACCGCCCCGGAGGATTTCCTCAGTCGTTCCTCCACAATGCTGCCAGCTCTTTGGAGCATCTCGAACTCGTGGGGATTCCACTGCAATGGTTCAGCGGGCTGCCAGGATTACCAATTCTTCCCAATCTTAAGACACTGCGAATGGGCGATCACGACGAGCGTAATGTCGTTCATCATCAAGACGACTATGATCATGATGTCTTTGATGATTATGAGCCCCATGACTTTTACGACGACGATTATGATGAGGCTTATGATGAGGCGGTCAATGATTGGCATGACTACCCTGCCCATTATTCGCGGCAGATGATTAAGGATGCTCAGAGGAAAGAAGCCCAGAAGAAGTATGACCAGAATAAGAATAACGAGAATGAGGAAGACGAGATTGACGAAGACAGGATTGACGAAGACGGTATTAACGAAGACCGGATTGACGGAGACGACATTGACGGAGACGACATTGACGAAGACGGCATTGACGAAGACGACATTGACGAAGACGACATTGACATTGACGATGACGACATTGACGATGAAATGAATGAGGAAGACCATATTTCATTTCCTGTTGTATGTCCCGCCCACAGAGCTGCAGTGAAACGGTTCCTGTTGCTTTCTTCTTTCTCTTTGTCTCGCCCTTTCGTCTTGTTCTTTATCACTCTCGATTTTCTCTTCTGCTCCTCGTCGCTGTATGAAAAGAACGAGGGAGCGCGCGTGAGAGCAAGAAGCTGACTCGTTGAGCCTACCTAGTTCCCTCTCTCCATCGCCTTCCCAAACCTCGAACAACTTTGGATTGGCCCTCAAGTGGCATACCTGGATCCGGAGCCCGTGGAAAGTTGGCGAGATAAATGGAAAGACATATGGCCACACTTGAAGGTATTCGTATTCAACCGGCGTCGTACAGATTCGGACAAGTGTCCCCCACAAACGCGTTTGACGCTACAGCTCTTGACAAATCTCAAGTCACTACAACATATTTTTCTTGAAATAGAGAGCCCGGAGTGGCCTTGCATGTTCAGCGGCAATCATGATCTGCGCCCTGATCTCGACGTTGCCCTGCGTTCAGAATTTCAAAATTTGCGCTCCTTCAGTTCGCGAACCGTTCGCATCTCACCCGACGGGGCCCGAAACATGCTCTCCAACGCGATCAAGTCTAACCAATTGACATCTTTTGACATTGTCTTCCCCGATACAGGCGACGCTGATCACCATTTGGAGGGCTACGAATGGCTCCGCGGTGCTCCCTCAATTCAGACGTTGGGGTGCTATAAATACGGTTTCCCTTCCAATATCAAAAGCGATGAGGACCTCCTGCTGCCGCCATTTCTGGCCACGTTTCCCAACCTGCAGACGTTGAGCATAATCATTCCAGATCGATCTCTATGCTCAGAGGCCGACATTGCGAGGGGCTTGACTGCAATCTTGAGGGTCACGCATCTCAAGACCATCAACATCAATTTGGCCGATGACCCACTCATGGACCAGCTGAGGCGGGCGGCACGAGACCAGGGCGTGCAATTGAATAACAGCCTGGCATGCCTATTCGAGGCTCGGCCAAGTCAGTGGCCGGTACCGCTGTCGGCCTTAGGGGAATAGGATACGCGATAGTCTGTGTGTTTTATGTTATGCGTTCGTAGCCATGAACGAGTCCATGTGAGAAAGCACATGTAATAATGGTGTTTGGCTTTGTCAACAGAGAAGAACAGTACATCGAGCAAGCTGTTTGTACGTCAAGGGATGTTTGTACATCAAGGCAACGCCTCGGGGGGTTTTATTTTTTCAAGCTGCGAAGTCTTATGTTCGCGGAGGCGTATGGAAATATAATTATGTTTCAAAACAAGTCTGCGCGAGACGAAATTGCCTTTGCGAAGGCTAAATTCCTTTTCTTTTCTGTCCTCCAGTTACTACATTATAACGGTTCCGAGGTTCCGGGGCGCACTATACACAGTACAATAGGTGCCGGGCGTGTGATGGAAGAGGAAATGGCTGGATACCTGTTCCGAGTTCGCGCCTTTACCCCTCACTTTTCAAACATTACGTTACTGCTCGTCATCCCTTGGTCATAACCATTCTGGAATCTGTTCAGGCTTATCGTATCACCTCTGATTTTGCTATATAATGAGGGTCTTCTCTCATTCAGAGTTTAGAGAAGAGAAGAGAGGGAAGTTCGATTAAATATACCGTCAAGTTATATCGTCAAGTGTTGGCTCATTTTCTTTCACGCCTTTTTGGGTGTTCGCGATTGAGCAGAAGCAAGCAGATAGATCCTGGTCTTGCAATTGTTTGTTGGGTAGATTTATCTGTTGGCGTCGACGGTCGTTCCATTCCTTTTGTTTTTCTGTGTGAGGTAGATCTATCTGTCGGTCCACGATAACCGTTCGTATTCAGTTGTTTTTGTGGCGACCGCGCCAGGAGATTGGCAATCTCGCGCTTCCTTAAGCGTCTTGGATCTCCTTTCGTCATCAAGGTTTTTACATTTCAGTTTCGTCTTGAGAATATTCAGTCCTTTATGTTACGACATCAAGAATCCTTTCCTGTTTTAAGCTGGATCCAAGTCATCAGTGGCTGGATTCTTCTTCTTTCTCATCGTCGAAAGAGTGCACGTTATTTGATCATTGATGTCCGCTCTTTTTCCTCTCCTATCAACACTCAAGTGCTTAGCCAATTGGTCGAGCACTTTGAAGCCTTGAGTTTTTCGGCAACTGTACATCAGGCCCTAAATATGTCTGGACCAGCAGCTACGACGATATCCGACCCATCGGCTTGTAAGCTTCCTACAGCTCGGGACATTGGTACCTTCGACGGAAAGAGTTGGTTGACCCAACTGACGTATACATTCCGGAACGTTAACAATGGCCAGGATGCCAATCCTAATGTGCATATTCAAGCAATTGATATGCCATTAATAGGAGGCGCTGCCGCGTTCTCGGATTCTTCGGACAGGGATACGGACCATCGTTAGTCGAGCTGAAGAAGGCGCTGCAACTTCTGAGGACCTTGAGATTATACAGCGCGCCCTACGGGAACGATTTCCTCCGACATTTGTCGAGGATGAAATCTAGTCACGTACAAACACTCAACTTCAGCAAGCTGCAGACGAGGTTCTGGCTGCTTATTATGCTCGGGTTCACCGTGTTCTTCGACGTGCCGGTGGACGTGACAAACCTGTCATCGCGTCCATTCCATTGTCTGTACTGCAAAGCCGTACGCTGCAGGATTTTGTCTGCAGGTGCATCAACGGTCTGTTTGATATGACCTTGATGCAGAAGGCCATCAGTCAGAATGCCCTGGCTGCTGATAGCCTGCGACAGGCAAATGAATGTGTTAAGCAGGCTGCTCTTGTGCTGGAGGTGAAGGCTGGCCATGCTAGATTGGACGCCTAGAATGCGAAGGTTACTATGATGGAGGAGCTCATTAGAGTCCAGAGTGGGTTTCCAGCGGACGAAGCCTTGGCCCATTCGTATAGCCTCTCCCGAGGTTCATGAAGGCAATTGGCAGTCAGAAAAAGTCATCGACTCCGGTGGACTCTTTCTTCACTCAGCTTCAAGTTTCAACCTCCGATTACTCACTTTGTAATGAATGGACATTGGATGCTGGGGAGGCGGATGCCTCATCAGAAAAACAACTGAAGCTGAACGGTTATCGTGGACAGGATCTAACTGCTCCAAATGAACATAAGAACTAACTGCCGTTGGCGACTGAAATGTAGGATAATCTTTGGGGAAAACTGGTTTGTATTTAGAAGAACCCGGGATTAGCCCTGCACGCCCTAGTATGCCCAAAACTGGGACGCAGTGGCGTAAAATACAATACTCAACAACAACAACAACAACAACAACATAACTGCTCCAAATGAACATCAAGACACTGACTGATGTGGAAAGCTTCGTTCATATGTACTGAGGAGCTATCAGCCTATCTCCTAACAAACAAAACATTACACAGAACATCCAAGAAAAACAAGAGGCAATCCTCGCAGGCTCCTCGCAGGCTCCTCGCAGGCTCCTCCGAGGGTATAGAACAACTGACCCTTACCCCTGTCACATACCTGACCCTCTCACACACCTGACCCTCTCGCTGGCCAATCATCTTCAAGACACACTTTGACACGGTCAGGCAAGCGACGCTCGTACAGTAGCATACGCATGCTGAAAACGTCGAAAACGTCCACCGTCGCCGAAACGGCAAGAATTAATTTGGGCGACAGCCACACCGCAATGTCGCCGACAGTTGCATGATATGTACATAGTTCAACGCTGGATAATTTACAAAACCTGAATTAAAATTCACATACCTGATCTCTCAAGAAACGCGTGCAGAAAAGTCGGCATGTTTTGTTTTCCTCAAATGCGATCGCAGAAACACGTAATACGTAGGTTGCTTGTCAATTGTCTCGGTAAGATCTCTCAAGAAAGATTGTACACACCGGATCATCCGCACCACTTAGGCTGCAAATAGAAAGCAATGCAGCGAATGTTACCCTGAAAGGAAACACCTGTTGAGAGACTGTAACTTTTAGTTTTCAAAGAAGATTTTGAGGACTGAGTAGAGATGAATGATGTAGTGTCAAGTGATTTGAAGATGGGGTGTAAACTCAACCTGTGCACTTACAGCTAGGTAGCTTCACCAGGATGAATTACGACCGAATCTTGACCTTTTCGATTCTCGATCCTTCTAAAAGTCTTATGATACTCTTCTTCAATAGAATGCGCAAATTTCAAGTCATCGAACATGGTAATGGGGACAATCAAGTGCATCAAATTGGCAAAGGCAGTGAGCAGCAATAAGTTATAACATTTGTTCAGGTTGACATCACTGATCGATGTATCCTCCAACGTCTTGATGCTTGCACTTATCGATTCTTGCCAAAAATCGAACAGGAAAACCAAAGCTCTCTCACGATACATATAAAAGTATAGTTCATGTATTTTGCACCGTCTTATTCCGTTGGTGAACTGGCTGCACTCAAAGCTGTGAAGTGGTTTAGGGTGGGTTGTTACAACTTGCTACGTGGGGACGTTAAAAAAACGCACAATTCAATGCACCTTCGTCCCGTACCAAGTCAGAAGTCATTACCTTCTACCAGTGACGGCGACACCGCAATGCCCTTAGGTAGATGCCATGCCGCAAGCATACGACGCTTCGCACGAGGAGTCGCGCGTGGTGAGCCATTTCTCACTGATCAGTGGGCAGATCATCCGCGCATATCGCGATTGAAGAGGATGTCCAGGAACCCTAACGCCCATTTTTAAACAGATTGAGCTTGCCGCAAAAAGCCCCAAGTTTAGTCTTGGATATTGCAGCATGTCGCTTGAGTCGTTTCACCGCGTTTTATGGACGGGTGAATGCTCTGTTGAGCGCGAGTTGCGACGTTGGACAGACCTAGATCTGAACTTAGCGTCCGGGAGGTCGAAATCGCACACCTAACTTATGAATAACTACAACTTGGTCTCCAACCGACGGAATTGGCTCATTCTAGAGAGAAGAGATAAAACGCGCCCGTCATAATTGCATGTTTCGAAGCAATATTCCCCACGGAAATTGGGGTGCCCCCAGGCGGTCCTAATCAAAGAGAGGCGGCATAACATGCGCTATTAATCGTGATGAATTTGAAGAATATCTTCCACATATATGATCTATGACTAATAAATCTTTACGCGCTATAACGAGCCCATACGATGGATTGTCTCGAGAAGCCAGGAATCATTCTCCGGACGGCCACCGCCTCCTTAAAAACCTCAAAAGAGTTTGCGACGGGTGTATGGGAGTAAATTGAAATTGAGGTCGTTAAGAGGCCCGCACACAGCATACTTCGCCGTCTTCAGGCGGTGATGGGTAGCCGCTAGCTCGTGGTACACTAAGTACCAAGATCGCTGATCAGCAGCAGGTGCGGTGGCAGAAGTGGAACAGCAGGCCATGATGTTGCATCTGCAATCCTCTGCATTGTTATCGCCCTAATTTCATGATCATTTACTGCGGCTTGAGGCACTGCAGTGAGAGCAGCTCTTCAAAGTGTTCGCCCCTCTCGAGTCGCGATTGAATTGTGGGATTGCTTCTCGCGCCTCTTGAACCGCAGTCGAATCTTGAGCTGCTATTTCTGGATGCCCAGATCGAATTGTTGACGAATGACTGGCTCCCCCGAAATCGCACAATCCGCAATAGCAGATGTCAAGGCCACGGTTGTGGCAGACGGCATTTTGATGCATATTGGCCTCATTACGCTCGATGAAGGCGGTCCGAGAGGAGGTGAAAATCTAAGGTCCGAGATTACGCTGGACGAAGACGGAGAGGAGGTGAAGATTCAAGGTCGCATAGCTGAACTCATCTTCCTATAATTCGTTAACAAACTAACAGCTCAGTCCTCCCATTGAAACACTTACGTCTTCATATTCAATCTCCTCGACGACCTCAGTGCCGCCCTCAAATCTCAGTGAGTACCGTTCTCAAATTCTGCATCAAAGTGCGATCGCAGGTCAGCTAAAACTGACATAGTTGGATAGATGGACTAGTTCGTCCGGAACGTGTAGTTGTATAGGGGAGTGACGAGAGGATCGTCGACAAGTGAATTTTGGGAACATCGTGAGGGAGGAGAAGAGGATGAAGAGGGGACGCGTTGCAAAATTTTCGCGCGCGTGTCAGTGTTTACATAAGTGGCTGGTGCGTTTCGCGCCACTGAACCGAGTCACCGTTTTGAAGAACGTTTTGAAATACGTTAATCGTGGTTAATCGTTTACCTGACCGTGTCAAAACTTAGCCTCGAAGATGATTGGCCAGCGAGAGGGTCAGGTGTGTGAGAGGGTCAGGTATATGACAGGGGTAAGGGTCAGTTGTTCTACACGCTCGTAAATGATTAACCGGAAAGAGAAGCTTGACAAAAAAATCACAGGCCAAAGAACGAACAAGGGGTGGGTCCTCCTTCAGTTTCGATGTCCGGAAAGTACGGTCCCGAATAATATCATCTTACTCGTGGGTGAAACGTTTGAAAAAAGTAACCCACTATATCTAGTGGGTGACACAAACCGAGTACTTTGACGAAAGTCGAGAACAAAAAAATGGGTGCGAAAAATCCAGCTCTCACCAATTTTGGTCGATTTTCGTCGTCCAATATCTCCATGTCTGCGGCAATTGATCGGATGATTGTTGGAAGCTGAATTTGGTATCTATTAAGACTACCTAATCATTCACAGTTTCATGAGTTACAAAGCGTGCATTGATGTTTCTATGATTTGGTATGACTTGGACTCAAGGCGCAATTGACGACCCAGCCCGTTCTTTCGTGACCAAGAAATAGGAGAGTTCCCCACCGAAACTGAAGTACTCCCGTGTCAGAAAAAGGGTCCTGTTCAAGGCAAGTCGCACCCTCTAGAAATAGTGGGAGCCCTTTCTAAGTAATCTTAGTAGATACTTGATTCGGCTTTCAAAAAATATGTGATCAATTGTCGCAGACGTGGAGATATTGGACGACGAAAATCGACCAAAATTGGTGAGAGCTGGATTTTTCGCACCCATTTTTTTGTTCTCGACTTTCGTCAAAGTACTCGGTTTGTGTCACCCACTAGATATAGTGGGTTACTTTTTTCAAACGTTTCACCCACGAGTAGTCAAGAACGAGAAAGAATGATGATTGAATCAGGATGGCGACAACAATGAAGGTGTCGTGTTGACGCAAAACTACCTAGCAAATGAGGGAGGCAGATGGTTATGTACATATGTAACCGGAAAGGGAAGTTGAATGAAAAATCACGAGCCAAAGCAAGGAACAAGGTGGGTCCTTTCAGTTGCCTCGAAAGGCGGGGTCTTGAATTTACAGACGTAATTTACACAGACGTAATTTACACAGACGTAATTTACACAGACGTAATTTACACAGACGTAATTTACAGGCGTAATTTAAGCCGCCCCCGGCGAGAGGATTAAATTCCGAATTGTACTCCGTACCGAGCACGTACATTTTCTACATTCCACATTACACATCATCCGCGGCCGCGACGCCGTCCGTCACGAGGTCGTGGCATATGCGCTGGCTCTTGTAATTCGCTAAGAGATGATGTCTTTGCCAAACCAAAATAAGTCTGAGCCCACGATGGCTGATCTGATTCAGGCTGGGCGTCATTCTTACTTGGCCAAAAAATACAGTCGTGCGTCAGCACTCTTCACCAGGGTGAGTTGTCCTGAAAGCGCCTGGGAGTGTTTGAAGAAGCTACCTATCTCAGCCTATCTGACATTCTTGAAAAAGGCCATATGCATCTGCCCCTGCGCCCGAGGTGTCAAGCGAGATCGATGCACCTGCAAAAACTATGAACAGGTCGCTGCTCAAGGGGGCTCGATTTTAAGAGAAGCAATGTATACTTGTCATTGTGATGTTGGCAGAACATTCAGCAAGTGCGACGACCTACACCACATTCAGGCCCTGAATTCACGAGCTGCAACGTACGGGGCTTTGGGTAAACTCGACCTCGCTGTGAGGGACGCCGAATGGATGCTGGAACTGGCTCCTCACCTGCCAGATGTAAGCAGTCTCGCATGAGGCATCTCGACGCCAGCGCCCCTTGGCTAATTAGTCCGACTTCAGGGATACCTTCGTCTGGGGAACATTGCACGGCTGCAAAAGAATGACGAGTATGCCTGGAAGATATATACGGCTGGTATCGAGGCCAACAAGGAGACTGACGTAGGCTCGTCGCCCAAGTTGCAGGTGAGATCGCATGGTCTGCTGTTACCAAGTCGACACGATGCAGTCACGATTGGTGTCTAACGAGTCGCCGCTCAGCAACTTTACGGGGCGCGCAAACCTCTGAATCAGCGTTTCTTCAGACAGGATCCGCTATGCCTGCCCGCCGAGATTGTCACGCAAATCTTCTCGTACCTGGAACTCTCTCGACGTTTGTGCGTTGACGTCCCCCCCCCTCTTTTCTCTTATTGAACATCGCCTCGTTGTCAACATGTTTTGGCTGATACCATACGGGGTACAGTGTCTGTCTGCGCGTTTGCAGGGAATGGAGACGTACTCTCACAAGCCCCATACATTGCCAATTATGGAGAACCATGACTATTTGCAGTAGTTACTACCGGCGGGCGCCAGACATCGACGACTTGCAAAGAATTATTCCCTGGGCAGGAGATAGAGGCGTCAGAGAAATCAGAATCAGTCTGGGGACGCCCATAGAATTCACATTCACTCAAACAATGTTGACGCTGCTCCTCAAAGCATCGCCCAGTCTGGAGAATTTGGAAGTCTCGTACCTTAGACTCCTGTATCTTCCTTCGAATGAGAAGATATGGAAGCGACTCAGATATTTCTCTATTAAGAGTTGTGCCGAGTCTTATCACATTGCTGCAGACCGTCCAGGAGGATTCCCCCACAAATTCCTCGAAAATGCTGCTAGCTCTTTGGAGCATCTTCACCTTTCTGGGATTCCACAGTACTGGTACAACATGATGTCATCACTACCAATCCTACCCAACCTGAAGATCTTAAAAATTGGCGATTACTCTAAGCACATGGTTTATCCTGATGATCAGTGGGACGGGTTGCCACATCCTGACGCGATTCCGTTTCCTATCGTATGTTTCTCGCACCCAGAGAGTCGTAGTGACAAAGATTTTTTGCTCCTACTTCACATCTCATCTCTTCATTTTTCATTTTTCTCTTTCCCTCGCTTTGCTCTCATGCCCTCTGTCCCTATGTGTTGAGAGCGAGTGCACGCGAGTGAGAGTCAGAAGCTAACTCATTGGACCTTCTTAGTTCCCTCTTTCCCTCGCTTTTCCGAGACTCGAACAGCTTTGGATTGGCCCGAACTTACCATACCTGGACCCGGCGCCCGGGTGGATGTGGAGAGAAAAAGCGGAAGATATATGGCCACACCTAAAGGTACTCATATTCGACCCGATAATTTTTATAGGACAAACTTCTGGTGCACAAGGAACGTACTCGACGCTATGGCACTTGACGCGTCTCACCTCACTACAGCATATCACTCTTCAATTAGGGAGCGGGGACTGGCCCTGCATGTTCAGCGACAACGACGATCTACTTTCTGACAACGACGATCTACTTTCTGACAACGACGATCTACTTTCTGACAACGGTGATCTACTTTCTGACAACGACGATCTACTTTCTGACAACGACGATCTACTTTCTGACAACGACGATCTACTTTTTGACAACGGCGATCTACTTTCTGACTACGACATTGCCCGGTGCTCAGAATTCCCAAATCTGCACTCCTTCAGCTCACAAACGATGTGCATCTCGCCCAACGGAGCTCGAGCCTTGCTCTCCAATGGGATCAAGAGTAAACAATTGACATCCTTTGATATAGTCTTCCCCTGTGAAGACTACATGGAACACGCAAGCCTCCGCCATTTGAAGGGCTATGATTGGCTCCGCGGTGCTCCCTCGATCGATACGTTGAGTTGCTATGGTATCGACTTACAGTCGACTCTCGTAAAAGATGGGCGCCTCTTCCTGCCGCGATTCCTGGCCACATTTCCTAACCTGCGGACGCTGGACATTGTTGCTTGCGATTATCCATTACATCTAGGAGAGGAGTTTGTAAGTCTGGTGATTGCGATTATGAGGCTCACGCATCTCAAGACGATTTACATGGCATCTACCTCGTTTGCGGAGTATTACCACCCCCAGCTCCGGCAGGTGGCACGAGACCATGGCGTGCGATTACGCTCAGGCCCTCGGATACTGCAATGGCCGATGCCGCTGTTGGAAAAGTAAGTACAGAATACCCGTCAGGGTGTAGGTTGCATGAACGTATGCTCGTGCAACTGGAGTTACCTTTGAATGAATTCGTTTGGAATGAGCACGTGTCATGGGAGGCTAGGGCTGGCCTGCCGCCTCGGAGTCACGAGTGTTGGCAGAGAAGAGGAATACGGGTGAAACATTTCGATGTCGAGGAAACTCCTGGGATGCTTTCCTTGGGAGAGAAACTTGCCCTCCCGTCCACGGAGGGGTCCGCAAATAATATCAAGAATCAAGAGTTGAATGCTCGCGAGACGACATTGCCCTTCACTGTTCAGTGCCTACTTACTTCAAACTTGCCTTACTGGCCCAAAAGCCAGCTCCAGCTCATCGATTTATATTGGTATTTCTGCGCCGCTTTGCCTTTTTCCAGGCTTTGCCTTGGGGAGGCCGAAAGCCATGTCATTCTTGTTTCCTAGATCGAGTCCTTCTGTGCGCGGCCTAAAAAACAGTGGCAAAGAATAACTACCTACGTTCACTTCTTGCTGCGTTGCCTATTGCATTCTGGGCCCTTGCACTGTGCGGCTCTTTTTACAGCCCGAGGTAAGCAGGGCCGACAGCTGCTCAGCCGTGTTTGGAAGTTCGTTTCTGACAATCTAAGGGCCCAGAGACTGTCCTGCCGAGGAAGACAGAGCTCGT
The DNA here is from genome assembly GCA_029405325.1 of Claviceps purpurea. NCBI lineage: Eukaryota > Fungi > Ascomycota > Sordariomycetes > Hypocreales > Clavicipitaceae > Claviceps > Claviceps purpurea. The sequence goes on from CM055785.1 coordinate 1,552,433, forward strand.
AGAAGCCAAGCGGCGAAGCTTCAAGTTGTGACTTGTAAGTTGTGGCAATCGAACAACGGTGCCAAGCTTTGGGGGCGCACTGTATTTTTGCGAAAGGCGGATCCCAGCCTCTTGTGATTTACAGACGTAAAATTTACTTCCCAGACTTGCTACAGTCAAACCTCGATATAACGATTCGCCATAAGACGATATATTCACCTTAACGATATTTTTGGGCCAAATTTTTTGAAACCCCTTACAAATAGCGATAAACCTCGCTGGCGTGATTAAAATATTTTTTTGCCAAAAAATCGTTATATCGGGGTAATCGGAACACAGTTTTTGGGCCCATTCCCCCCAATTCCTCACGCAACATCTGCCCTAACTCATCGCGAAACAGTTGTTTTGGCCCATTCCATCCAATTCCTCGCCCAACATCGTACCTAATTCATCACTCCAATGGCTCCTAAGGCTCCTGAGGCTCCTAAGAATCTTAAGAAGAAGTACAAGAGGCTTCCAATTACCGCTGCCCAACGACTGGACCTTCGAAAACACCATCCGAAATACCCCCATCTCAGGCAGGCCGCGCTAGCTCTCTACGGTGTCGGGACCTGAGGAGGATGAGAATTGATAGAGTACATACAGTGACTACATACGTATCTAAATTGTATGGTGCCCTTGCCCTTCGCTTCCTTAACTGGTACACTGGATCTTTGCGGCGCCACTCTCATCTCTGGCGACATATTCTCCTTGTCCACCGTCGGCTTCTCCTTGGCCTCCTTCTGTGAGGCCTTTCGCGCCCGCTTGGGCTGGATATTGAAATTTTCCGTACTGCTGCCGTGGTGGGGCAGCATGCCAGATAAATGATCATGTGATGAAACACGTGATGAAATGTGATCACGTGAGATCTCGATAAAACGATATTTCGACATAACGATGGGGTTTTGGTCACTTTTACGTTATCGTTATATCGGGGTTTGACTGTAGTGCCACACATTTCGTGTTATCCTGCGGGGCCTCTCGCCTCAACTCTCTTTCATTGGTCAGCTCTTCCAGTTTTACCTTTTGGCGCGTCCTGTCACAGCATCGCGTCACGGCATTTTATTTACATATTTTGCCCATTCCTACGTCATCCCTACGGAGTGCAATTACGTATCATCCACGGCCCCGACGACGTCCACGGTCCCTCACTACATCGTGGCACACGCGCTGGCTCTTGCAATATACCAAGAAATGAAACCATGTCTTCGTCAAAGCGAAATGTGCCTCAGCGCAGGATGGCTGATCTAATCCGATCTGGCCGCCGCTCTTACGCCGCCTCGGCCAAGAAACAAAAGCACGCGTTGCTGCTCCTCACCAAGGTGAGTTGTCGTGAGAGCACACGACGTTCTTCGAAGAAGGCATCTATCTGACATTTACATATTCGTGGACAACAGAGCATAAGAAGCTGCCCATGCGCCAGAGGCGTCAGACGACATAGATGCACATGCAAAGACTTTGAAAGGGTCGCAGCCGAAGGACGCTCGATTTTCAGAGAAGCCATGTATACTTGTCATTGCGACATTGGCAGAAGATTCAGCAAGTGCGACAACGTTAAACATATCAAGGCCTTGAATTCCCGAGCTAGAATATATGAGGATTTGGGTAAGCTTGACCGCGCTAAGAAGGACGCCGAATGGATGCTGGAACTGGCTCCTCGACTCCCAGATGTAAGCAATCCTGTCTAAGCCTCCAGGGGCCTGCACCCCTTCGCTTACCCTTTGCGACTCTAGGGATACCTTCGTCTGGGGAAGATTGCACGGTTGCAAAAGAATGACGAGTATGCCTGGAAGATGTATACGGCTGGGATCGAGGCCAACAAGGAGACTGCATCAGGCTCGTCGCCCAAGTTGCAGGTGAGGTAACATAGTTTGGCCCAGGTCGATCGTGACGCGTGTCTAACCAGTCTATCTTAGCAACTTTACAACGCTCGCAAACCCCTGAACCGGCGCTATTTCAAGCAAGATCCCGTATGCCTGCCCACCGCTTTTGTCACGCACATGTTCTCGTATCTGGAACCGATGGATCTTCTGTGCGTTCACATCCCAAACTCTTTCGGTGTCGGGCGCAGTCTCGTTGTCAAGACTTTTCTAGCTGATGCAAGACATGATGCAGTGTCTGTGTGCGTGTTTGCAAGGAATGGAAACGTACGCTCACGAGCCCCCCGTACCGCCACCTATGGAGGAATATGACATTCACCAATAGATGCACAACGCCACGCGTCCACGATATGAACAAGATACTGTTCTTGGCAGGAGATGGAGGTGCCAGGAATATTGAGATAGGGATAGGCATGAGATTCCCTCAATCCATGTTGACGCTCATGCTCGAATCATCACCCAGTCTGGTGCATTTGGAAATTTCGGAGCTAAAAGACCTGTCTCTTCCTTCGAAGGAGAAGATATGGAATCAACTAAGGCATGTCCACATCAAGAGTTTTGCCGAGGTGGGAAAAACTGCAGTAGACTGCCCCGGAGGATTCCCTCAGACATTCGTTCAAAATGCTGCCGGCTCTTTGGAGCATCTCGACCTCCTGGGGATTCCACAGCAATGGTACCGTGGGGTGTCATCAATGCCCCTTCTCCCTAACCTGAAGACTCTGCGGATGGTCGATCACGACGAGCGTGATGAGTATTTCTGGGATGCTTATGCGAACGATGATTCCGAGGAACAATATGTTTGGGATGATTATAGGCCCTATGATTTTCTGGAGAACGATTATGATGAGGCTTATAATGAAGCGGTCCATGATTGGTATGACGACCCTAACGATTATCGCGAATATCAGAAGAAAATGATCAAGGATGCCCAGAAGAAGGACGTCCAGATGAAGGATGACGAGAATAAGGATAACGAGAATGAGGATGGCAAGATCGCATTTCCTGTTGTATGTGTCCCCTGCCCACAGAGTTTCAGTGAAACGATTTCTGTTCCTTTTCTCTTTTCTTTCTCTTTGTCCCGCCCTTTTCTCTTGTTTTATTACTTCCAATTTTCTCTTCTGCTCCTCTCCGCTGCATGAAGAGAACGAGGGAGCGCGCGTGAGAGGGAGAAGCTGACTCGTTGAGCCTACCTAGTTCCCTCTCTCTATCGCCTTCCCAAACCTCGAACAACTTTGGATTGGTCCTCAAGTGCCATACCTGGATCCGGAGCCCGTGGCAAGTTGGCGAGATAAATGGAAAGACATATGGCCACACTTGAAGGTATTCGTATTCAACCGACATGCTACAGAATCTGACAAGTGTCCTCCACAAACGCGTTTGACGCTACAGCTCTTGACAAATCTCAAGTCACTACAACGTATTTTTCTTGAAATAAAGGGCAAGTGCTGGCCTTGCATGTTCAGCGGCAATCGTGATCTACGCCCTGATCTCGATGTTTTCCAGCATTCAGAATTCCAAAATTTGCGCTCTTTCAACTCGCGAACCGTTTGCATCTCACCCGACGGAGCTCGAACCTTGCTCTCCAACGCGATCAAGTCTAATCAATTGACATCTTTTGACATTGTCTTCCCCGATACAGCCGACGCTGATGGCCATCTGAAGCTCTACGATTGGCTCCGCGGTAATCCCTCAATTCAGGCGTTAGGATTTTATAAACGCCCCTTCCCCTCCAATCCCAAAAACGATGAGGACCTCCTGCTGCCGCAATTTCTGGCCACGTTTCCCAACCTGCGGACGTTGACCATTTCATACCACTATACATACCCAGACCTCGTACTTGCTGCGAGAGAGTTAATTGCAATCCTAAAGGTCACGCATCTCAAGACCATCTACATGCCGTTGTTCGACACGTCATTCGACAGCACACTCAGGCGCAACCTGAAGCAGACGGCACGAGACCATGGCGCGCAATTGATGAACACCGGGTTATACCTAACTGAGCCTCGACCAAATCAGTGGCCGGTACCGCCGTCAGCCTTGGGGGAATAGAATACGCGACAGTCTATGTGTTTCACGTTATGCGTGCGTAGCCATGAACGAGTCCACGTGAAAACGCATACGCGATGGTGTCGGGCTTTTTGGCCTCGTGGTCTCATCAGAGAAGAGCAATTCGAGCGAATATTTTCGACGTCGAAAAAACGCCTTGAGCTTTCTTTTTCTAGGTTGCGAAGTTTTAAGTCCACGGAGGCGTGTGTATATAGAATCATGTACCAAAACTAATTCCGTTCGAGACGAAATTACTTCTGTTCTATCCTCCAGTTGCAGATCAAGTCCCTCTGTATCTGTACGCTACTTGTCTTCAACGAAAGAAGCCGTATGCGGAGGCAGCTCACACTAAGTACTCTGCAATGCCCCAGAATCGCAGGACGTACTCTTTGGTATTTGCGACTACTCTCTTGAAAATGCAGAGATGTTCCAAGCCGGAAATAACGTCGCTGGTCGGGGTGTTGTGACTCCGAGTGAGTGATGAAGGGCGTGCGCCATGGGATTTACCTGCATTGGTATTAATTAAATATGAACCACCGCTCCCGTCCCGTCTACCATCTCGTCGATCGCGTACATCGCGAGCAACAGCGGCAAATCATGACTATCTGCATTCACTCAATGCCGAGTTGCCTCTTGCATCGTGAGCCTCTTGCACTCTGTGGCTGATTACATGAGAAGTGTTTATCCCATTGACGGTCCAGAGGCTCGCTTCAAGTCACGTCCTAGTAGGGTCGCACACAAGACGCGCTCTCCGACATCCGCAATACATAGCGCCATTTTTGTGTTCGAAATTTTTTCCCAAGCACATTATCTTTTAGTTCACAACACCTGCTCATGACGTCAAAACTGACGAAATTTCGTTCAAATCATGCGCGTATGTCATGCGAAACCAGGAAACTAATCGAGAGTCGAGACAACCAGAGCCCATTTAGCGCGAAGTGAGGTCGGAAAGGTCGCGTCGCCGCCGATAATCATGCACCATGTTCACCAACCTTAAACCTACGTTTGTGTGATATTTCAACGCCGGTCAACTCTACAAGACCTGGATAAAACACCAAAAATCTTGACCTCTAAAGAAACGTGTGACTTAGAAGATTTTCATGGTCAGATACGACCCCAGGATCACATATGAAATGCTTGTCAATTGTCTGGGTGGGAAAAGCTCCCGGAAAAACAATGCACCAGGTTGCCCACGCCCTTTCAGATCGATGGTTGAAGATAAACCTCAATGTTTATCAGCACCGAAAGAAACACCTAATCAGCGGCTATCGACGATCTTTTAAGAGAATTGGTGAGCAATTGATGGAGTTTTGGCCATTTGAAGATAGATATAGTACACACCCAGCTCAGGAACGTTCCACCTCACTCCGGACCATGATACCATCTTGTATCACAAATCGCCAGTTCAAGTGCAATTTTTTCTTAAGCAAGATGATATATTCTTGAGCCTCTCGAGCCTTTTGAAAGACCTTTCATTCATAGATCACTATATTAAAGTCCAATGCTGTGAGGTGGTTGACGATGGGGTGTGCAACTTCTTTCGTCACCCAGTAACAATAGGGGCCCTAACTGAATTACAGTAGCCCCGCAATGAAACCGCAAATCCTCCTGAGTCCTCGCGCTCAGGTATTGCGTCGTGTCAATACACTTTTACGCATATTCAATGAATTAGCCCCATCAAAATATAGATTAAAATCTATTTTATTGCGGAAATTCAGCATGGAAAATAGTCTAAGTGAAGTCACTTCATGTGGTAGTCCAGAATGGGCGCAATGTGCGGTATCTTTGAAGAGGGAGGCTTCTACATACATACATGATAATGTGTAGGTCCCTCGGTGCACAAGTTCACAACCCACCCTAAAAACCACCTCCCAGTTTCAAGTTCAGCCACTTCACTCATGAATAAAACGGCTGAAAAATATGATCGTGGTGTTTTCTTCCTCATAAAACGGCCCGTGGTTCTTTGATAGTGACATACATGATACGTGCATGGCTGTCCACTTGCGCCCGAACGAGTGCAGATGCTGATGGCCCGATGCAGTGTCTTTGAAAGTCTCAAGATCTTACTCCCTAGATAATTGACAAGCAATTCTTGTGTGACCTTACGGTCGTACTTGATTCAAAGTATACGAGTAAGTTGGAGTAACGAATCAAATCTCTCTAGACACGCGCTTCTTAAGAGACCAAAATTCTGGGTTTTAATACAGGTTTTATAGAGCTATCTGGCGTTGAAATACGATACAAATGTAGGTCGGTAAGTGGCAACGACACGATATGACCTTCCCGCGTCTACCTCGCGCACATCACCAGCTCTAAGTATCCCTGGCTGAGGTGATTGTTCAATGTTGATACATAGTCACGGGCCGGTCGGCGGTCTTGAGGGTTGAATCCGCAGCTGACGGCGTTTCCGAAGATGTGATTGACAGTGCGTATAGAGGTACCTGTAAGCGAGGCAAAATCTTTTGTCGAAATGCCACATGCCTTCAGTGCTAGCGCAGAAGCTCAGGTCGCGGACTCGCGATGCCGTTGTAGACCGTCATCAGTCCGAGTTCAGTGAAGTTGTCAACAATCTGGATTTCGAACAAACTTTTCAAAAACTTTGAGTAAAAAGTTTAATAAGCGATAACAACAGACCAGAATTGGGGATTCACTCACTAAGATTGAGGCGTCTTTCCTCGTGGGCCGGGGCACCAGCTTAAGCTCACGAAACATGTTATGCGAAGCGGATGCATCAAAAAAAACACCGACCCTTCCAGCATCAGAGAGCTCCGAGATAGATGCGCGCCTCATGCTGCATCGCAAAGCCGCGCGACGCCCAATTCTGACAGATGGCCGCGTCCAAAAAAAAAAAAGGAAAGAATCTACTTCGTGCTTCAGTACCTATCGCGAAATGAAGCGTAGATGTCTTCGCCGCGTTCAATTGGGAGACAGATGCTCTGTAGATCGCGGCGCTGGACAGACCTAAGCCTAGGTTCGGCGTCCGAAAAGGTCGGAATCGTACACTTGAATTGTAAGTTGTAGCTACGATAGCTTGGTTCTCAGGAAGCGAAATCCATAGCATACCAAGGTATGAATTGTGGGAGTACCGTAGAGCCATGTGTATTCTTTCAAATGGTCAATATTTTCGTCACCCAAGCGCTCATCGTAAGTGTTAGAGTCCTCCGGAAAGGCAATGTCAAAGGATGTCAGTCGTCCAGAACGGATCGCCTCGCGCAACAATATGTGAGCTCCTTCGGGCGAGATGTGCATTGTTCGCGAGCAAAAGGACTGCAGATTCTGGAATTTTGCATATGTACTCGCCAAAGTTGAGATCAAAGGGAAGACGATCAGGGTCGAATATGCAAGAGTCGGACAAGACCGCTGGGACACGCTCTCATCTTCGAATTCTAGAGAGATATGTTGTAGTGATCCGAGACCCGTCAGGGCACGCAGCGTCGAATGGGTTACTTCTGCTGCTGCATCGGGGTCTGAGTATGTACAAGGGTCGAACACGAGTTACCTTCAAGTTTGGCTATATCATACATGGCGTCACTCAATTCTTGCCAAATCATGATGAGTTCGTTGTGCCGTTGATTCGGTTTGACTTGACATTTGAAAGGATGTTGATTCGTGCAAAGTTTCATGATACCGATTCTAGTGCATCATGAGCCGTGAGAACTGATTGGCGCACCCAGATGGCAGATGGTCGCGGCGGTTGTGAAGTTGTATGTAACTTGTAAGTTGGAACACCTACAGTGGGAACAGCCGTAATTCAGTGGTCAGGACTCAGTGGTCAGTGGTCACGCGTAAAGGGCCTAAGTTTAGGCCACAAAGCTTCCTCCACTTTTCGTCGCGACGCGTCAATTGTTGAGCTTCATAACGAATCAACCCATCATCTTTGAGAGCAGCCAGGAGTCAGGACGACGCCACCGCGCCCTTTGAAGCCATTCCAAAAAATTCGACGGCACGCTGGAGGAATCGCTGTACAACCTCAGCCTCAGACCTGGGTAACACCGTAACACTGCCGACCTAACTCTGTACTCGTCCCACGATTTCTCTCACCATCGTAGACTCCGACGAGAGCAGAGTAGTCCCCATCACCGCGTTGTGTCACAAGCACTGGCTCTCGCACTGACTCTTGCACTGGCCCTTGGACCTGGATTTTCTAAAGGGATAATGTCTCCGTCGTGTGCCCTCGGGCTCAAGCCCACGATGGCTGATCTTAATCGGTCTGGCCGCCACACTTACGCGACCGCGGTCAAGAAACGCAAGCGCGCGTTAGTTCTCTTCACCAAAGTGAGTTGTCGCGGAAGCAACCGAGAGTGTTCGCAGAAGCTATCTGTCTGGCTTCTAATACCTTGAGAAACAGGCCATGAGATGCTGCCCATGTGCTAGAGGCGCCAAACGGGACAGATGCACCTGCAAAAACTTTGATAGAGTCGTTGCCGAAGGGCGCTCGATTTTCAGAGAAGCCATGTATACTTGCCATTGCGACGTTGGTAAGGCGTTCAGAAAGTGCGACAACGCTCAACATATCGAGGCCTTGGAGTCTCGATCTGCAATGTATGAAGCTTTGAATAAACTCGACCGCGCCAAGAAAGACGCCGAATGGATGCTGGAACTGGCTCCTCGACTCCCAGATGTGAGCAATCCTGTCTGAGCCTTTGAGGGCCTGCACTCCTTCGCTGACTAGTTGCGACTCTAGGGATACCTTCGTATGGGGAATATTGCGCGGCTGCAAAAGAATGATGAGTATGCCTGGAAGATGTACACAGCTGGAATCGAGGCCACGAAGGAGACTGCCGTAGGCTCCTCGCCCAAATTGCAGGTGAGATGGCATGGCCGTCGGCCACAAGTTAATCATGACGCGGCCGCGTTTGGTGTCTAACAAATTCACCCTTCAGCAACTTTTTGATGCCCGCAAACCCCTATACCGGCGCTTCTTTAGATGTGATCCGCTATCGCTGCCCACCGAGATTGTCGCATACATCTTCTCATACCTAGAAATCAGTCAACTTCTGTGCGTTGAATCCCCTCTCTTTTTTTGTGTCTAGTACCCAATCATTTTAAAAATGAAGAATTTTGGCTGATTCCATAGTGCTACAGCTTCTGTCTGCGCGTTTGCAAGAAATGGAGACGTACACTCACGAGTCCTGTGCATTGCAAGTTATGGAGGGCCATGGAACTCACCAATAGGTTCCATAAGCCGGTGTTAAGTGTCGACGATGTCAAATGGATACTTTCCTGTGCAGGAGATGGAGGTGTCAGGAAGATCGAAATATCGGGCCGCGAGGCATGCAGTCAATCAACATTGACACTGCTGCTCAAAGGATCATCCAGTCTGGAGCATTTGAAATTTTGGAACCTAAGAAACCTGTCTCTTCCTTCGAATGAGAAGATATGCAATCAACTCAAGTATGTTTGCTTTACGACCTCCGCCCAAAATGCAGTAGACGGTCCCGGTGGATTCCCGCAGACATTCCTCCAGAATGCTGCCAGCACATTGGAGCATCTCGACTTCATGGGGATTCCGAAGCAGTGGTACGACAGTGTTCAATCGATACCACTTTTTCCCAATCTGAAGACTTTGCGAATTGGCGATCACGAAGTTCAACCCGAAACTTTAGATTTGCCCTATTCTGATGAGGAGTATGATGACGGAGAGATATCATCATTCCCTATCGTATGTTTACCCCGCCCAAAGAGCCGCTGTGAGATTTATCTTCTTGTCTTCCTTCTTCATTCTTTTTCTGACTCCCTTTTCTCCTCTTCTTCTCTTTCTCTTGCTTTTCTCTTTAGTTTCTTGTTGCTGCGTGTAGAGGCAGAGGGGGCGCGCGTGAGAGCAGGAAGCTGACCCATTGAGCCGTCTTAGTTTTTTCTCTCCATCGCTTTTCCAAACCTCGAACAGCTTTGGATTGGCCCTTACGTACCATATCTGAAAGCGGATTCTGTGGAAATTTGGCGAGATAAATGGGAAGAAGTATGGCCACACTTGAAGGTACTCATATCCGACCCACATACTTCTACAGCAGACGACCCCAATCAGGACTCGCATGTGACGATACGGTACCTGACGTGTCTCAACTCACTACAACATATTTCTCTTGAATTTGAGGATGAGTTCGACCCCGTGGACTGGCCTTTCATGTTCGGCGACAGTAATAAAATTTTATTCCCTGAACTCGACGTTACCCAGCATTCAGAATTTAAACACCTTCGCTCATTCAGATCGTCAACGATGGTCCTCTCCCCCCCCGCAGCTCGGAACATGCTCTCCAACGCAATCAAGACTGGGCAATTAACATCCTTTGACATTGTCTTCCCCCCGGAAGACAACACAGGAGTCCTGAGTATTCGTCATTTGGAAGAATACGAATGGCTCCGCGGTGTACCCTCAATCCATACATTGGGATTCTATCAATGCAACTTGCGGTCTAGTTCCAAAAATGACAAGGATTTGCTGCTGCCACAATTCCTGGCCACGTTTCCCAACCTGCGGACGTTGAGCCTTGAGCCTTTATCGGGTCGGCCAAGAGCCGAGCTTGCGAGAGAGTTGCTTGCGATTCTGAAGGTCACGAATCTCAAGACCATCTACTTGCGCACGGAATCACACTACAAAGACGGATTAATGAAACACGTGAAGCAGGCGGCACGAGACCGAGGCGTGAAATTAATTGGACACAGACAAGAACAGCAGTGGCCGGTACCGCTCAGGGTATAGGGAGAATTGAATACGTATAAGTGTATAACTGACCTTAATCGTGTGTGCTTGTGCATCTCCATGCAGTGGGGGCCACCCTTGGAGATTCGACAGTGCAGAGAAATTCGGGCATGCCATTTCGAAGTCGATAAAACGGCCTTGGGTTGTTCTTTTTGGGATTGAATTTGCCCATTTGTCCACGGAGGCGTCCGCAGACAGACTCATGAATCGAGAAATGATGTCGTGGGAGACGAGATCGCCTTCAATGCCTACTCACTTGTCTAACAGGGCCAAAACTGCCAATCAGATGGTGATCAGAATTTCTTCCTCTAGGCTCTCCAGCACTTCATGTAATGCGTGCGCAGTGCACAGAAAAAGAGAATCTTGTGGTACGTACGTACTCCGTACAAGAAGACAAAAAAAAAGGCCAAAAAAATGTTTAGCTTCTCTTTGATTGAGCGTGTCATCCTTAGTGCAGGGGCCATGCTAATCTTCTCTGTGGAGGGAGTTAGTCGGGATTCGAACGCGCGAGCTTTTGGAAGTGGGGCAGAGCTGACGAACCTGTATCGTTTCAAATAAACCAAATGCCCGAAGGCAATGTAAACCGTAGAATTATGGCTTATATACCTACCTCTTGAAACGGGGCGACGCGGTCTGATTGGCTTTCCTTCGGTCATGTCAAGTCGATGGAGATGTTGTGAGTGGGTCGGATGCAGGGGTTGTGGGTCGGTACCCGGGGGACGTGACGTTTGAACGCGACTGTATGTAGGTACATACACTGTTGCCTCGCGAGTCGCCTTGCACTGTACTCATAATTGCTCTCATACGCGACCACGAAATAATCCGTCACCACGCCGTGACCCGTTCGCGGCCTCTCAAAATCTATCCGACACATCATGGCTTCATCCGGGGCCATAGAGGCCTTCGAGCCTGCGCCCACGACGATTGGCCTGGTCGAATTTGCCCGCCAAGCTCATGAGGAAGCAATCGAGGAGCACGAGCAAGCGTTGGAAATCTTCGCCAGGGTGAGTTATTGTGATGGCAGCGCCCGAAATTGTCCGAAGAAGCTAGCTGTCTGACGTTTTCTCGTTCTTGGGAAACAGGCCATGAGTAGCTGCCCCTGCGCGAAGGGCGTCGAACGGCGCAAATGCACCTGCAAAAACTTTGAAAAGGTCGCTGCCGAAGGGGGTTCAATTTTCAGAGAAGCCTTGTATACTTGTCATTGCGATGTTGGCAGAACATTTAGCAAGTGCGACAACGTGTACCATATCCAGGCTCTCGATCTCCAAACCTCAAGTTTTGAGGCTGTGGGTAAACTCGACCACGCTGCGAGTAACGCCGAATGGATGCTGGAACTGGCTCCTCGTCTCCCAGATGTAAGCAGTTCTGCCCGAATACTCACTGCTCAGAGGCATGCGCCCCTTTGCTCATCAGTCCCGAGTATCGACTCTAGGGATACCTTCGTCTGGGGAACATTGCACGGCTGCAAAAGAAGGACGAGTATGCCTGGAAAGTGTATACGGCTGGCATCGAGGCTAACGAGGAGACGGCATTGGACTCCTCGCCCAAGTTGCAGGTGAGATAGCATAGTGTTCTGCCCAAGTCGACATGGCACAGTCACGTCTGGTGTCTAACGAGTCGCGGCTTAGCAACTATACATCGCGCGCAAACTCTTAAACCGGCGTTTCTTCAAACTAGATCCATTATGCCTGCCTGCCGAGCTTGTCACGCGAATCTTCATGTTTGTGGATTTTAGTAGTCTTCCGTGCGTGGACTTCCCCTCCATCTTACGTATCAAGAACCAACTCGTTGCCAAAAGCATTGGACTGACACCATGTTTGATACAGTGTCTGTCTGCGCGTTTGCAAGAAGTGGGCAAGCATCCTCCGGAGTCCCCTGTACGGTACAATTTGGAGGGATATGATATTTCCCGACGAGAGCACGAAGTGGGCGCCACGCGTTGATGAGTTAAAGAGCATACTGTCCTGGGCTGGAAACGGAGGTGCCCGGCAGATCAGGATACCGGCAGGCATGCATTTCCGTCAACCACAGCTGACGCTGCTGCTCGAAGAATCATCCAGTCTGGAGCATTTGGAAATACTGTGCCTATCAGGCCTGTCTCTTCCTTCGGATGCGAAGATATGGACCCGACTCAGGCATGTCTCCATTAAGAGTTCTCGCTCGGCTTTCTATAACATTCCAGTAGACTTTCCGGGGGCTTTCCCTCACACTTTCCTAAACAATGCTGCCAGCTCTTTGGAGCACCTCAGGTTCAAGGGAATTCCACATCATTGGTTCCATTTGTTGATATTAAATACACCTATGTTTCTGAAACTGAAGACTTTGCGAATCAGTGACGACTATGATGGGAACGATGTGATTCCATTGCCTATTGTAAGTCTTCCCCTTCAAAACAGTCGCAGTGAGCAGCTTTCTCTACCTTTCTTCTTTTTCTCTGTGACCTGTCTCCCTTGTTACTTTTTATTCCTCTGTCTCTCTCTCCATACCTTGCCGCTACATGTACAGACTGAAGAGACGATCCCGAGAGCGAGAAGCTGACTCATCGAGTTCTCTAGTTACCCCTCGCTATGACGTTCCCAAACCTCGAACAGCTTTGGCTTGGTCCTTACCTACCTTGTCTGTGCCCGGAGCCCATGATGAGTTGGCAACATAGACAGCATTTTCTATGGCCATACTTGAAATTACTCGTATTCGAATCTAATACTGATACTATATCAGCCACCTATGCAGAAACATCCCGTCCGACGCTACGTTTAATGTCGGGCCTCAAATCACTACAATATATTTCTCTCGAGGTCGAGGAGGGCGACGGGACTTGCATTTTCAGTGGCAGTAACGATCTGATCCCGGATCGTACCCTTGAACAGTATTCAAAATTCCAAAATCTGCGCGCCTTCGAAACGCGAACGATGTGCATCTCGCCCGAGGGAGCTCGAACCTTGCTCTCCAAAGCCATCGAGTCTGAAGAATTGACATCCTTTTCGATTGTCTTCCCTGAGATAGACACTGACGACGAGGAGCCTTTCACTGACAATGGAGACATAAGTATTCTCCACTTGAAAGGCTACGAATGGTTTCGCGGTACTTCCTCAATTCACACCTTGGGATGCCATGATTTCCACTTTCCCAACGACACCCAAAACGACGAGGACCTGCCCCTCCCGCAGTTCTTGGCCTCTTTTCCCAACCTGCGGACGTTGAGCATCGGCTCCAGATTTTACGAAGATGAGCAGTTTACGGATTTGGTGATTGCGATTCTGAGGGTCACGCACCTCAAGACCATCTATATACCAGTTGAATATCTCTGTGAAATGGGCCAGCTGAGGCAGGTGGCACGAGCCCAGGGAGTTCAATTGGTTGATGGGTATCCGCCATTATTCGGGTATGGGCCGCAGTGGCCCATACCGCTCAAGGATTAAAAACTTCACGCCAGTTGTGTGGTTCTAAGTTTAGGCCTGCGGCACGGCGCGCACTTGCTTCTGCACTTTGACTTATTGTTGAATGAAGTCCATGTGAAATGGACACACGCAATGGGGCCCGTCCTTGCGTGTCGACAGAGAAGTGCGACTCGGACGAACCGGGTGCAGAAACTGGCCTAAGGGTCCAATGAGTAATCGGGTCATCTTTTGAGTTCATGGGGAGCGATCGGCCTTTTTGCTCTTGAAATCAGAAGCGAAAATATGGTGCGCCAGCGCCTAAGATAATGAATCCTGCTGGCAGAAGCCTTGAAACTTCGAAGAAAGACACTCCGTGGCGTTGTCAATGTGAAAACACTGGACCTTGTGTGAGTGAGGACCCAGAAGATGGCTTCACGTGCCAAATGGACGGACTGAAACGTCGCTTATACGACATTTGGATCCCTGATGAGCAGCTGATCATCAGAGCACGAGACGTCAAGTTTGACGAGAGAGACTCTGCAGCGGTATTATCTACAGATGAGGATTTGTACATCGCTGAGCTCGTTGACCCTCCTTTGAGGAAGAGGGCCGTCGCATTATTGACATTCCTACTGCATAGATGTTCACTGCAACTTCGTACTCAGTAGTCGGCTTGCCTGCTGCCAAGGACACCACTTCCGAGGCATCCAAGCCTGTTTCGATGCCTCTTTTGGATGGCATTGAAGTTGGTGATATTCCTGTTCTCAAGAAGTTACACGTGTGGAGGAAGTTGTATGTATGTACCTAATGTATGTACTCCGTAGGTACACAAAGCGTAGGTACCAGATACATTAGGTACCTAGTACCTACCGTGGGGAGGGGTTGTAACTTGTGGGTCGAGAATTGTGAACCCGACCTGTCCCCGTCCCATCCTGGACGATCGACGGAACGCAAATGACAAAGGCCACACCATGCACAAAGATTTAGCCCTTGCAGTGTTGCTTCGTGCATCGTGAGCCTCTTGCCTTGCACTGTATGTTTAATTGCTCTCATACCTCCCGACGACGATATCATCCGTCACCACGCCATGACCCGTTTGCGGCCTCTCGAAATCTACCCGACACATCATGTCTTCATTCCGTGCCTTTGAGGCTCACGAGCCCGCGCCCACGACGATTGATTTCGTCGAGTTTGGCCGCCAAGCGCATGAGGACGGGATCAAGGAGCATGAGAAAGCGTTGGAACTCCTTACCAGGGTGAGTTGTTGTGATAGAAGCAGTCGATGTTGTTCGAAGAAGCTAGCTGTCTGACATTCATTTTCTCGTTTTTTGGGAAACAGGCCATGAACAATTGCCCCTGCGCGAAGGGCGTTGAACGGCGCAAATGCAACTGCAAAAACTATGGACAGGTCGCTGCTACCCAAGGTGGTTCGATTTTCAGAGAAGCAATGTATACCTGTCATTGCGATGTTGGCCGAACATTCAGCAAATGCGACAACGTGTACCATATCCAGGCTCTCGATCTCCAAATATCAAGTTTCGAGGCTTTGGGTAAACTAGATCACGCTATAAAAAACGCTGAATGGATGCTGGAACTGGCTCCTCGACTCCCAGATGTAAGCAGCTCTGCCTGAGTCTTTCAAGGGCTGCGCCATTTTGCTGATCAGTCTCGAGTATCGACTCTAGGGGTACCTTCGTCTGGGAAACATCGCACGGCTGCAAGATAAGGACGAGTATGCTTGGAAGGTGTATACAGATGGAATCGAGGCTAATGAGGAGACTGCAATGGACTCCTCGCCCATGTTGCAGGTGAGATAGCATGGTGTTCTGCCCAAGTCGACATGACACAGTCACGTCTGGTGTCTAACGAGTCGGGGCTCAGCAACTATACGTCGCACGCCAACCGCTCAACCGATGTTTCTTTAGACAAGATCCATTACGCCTGCCCGCCGAGATTGTCACGCGAATCTTCTTGTTTTTGGATTTCACTGAACTTCCGTGCGTGTATTTCTGCTCCCTTCTGACGTATCGAGTGCCGACTTGTCGCAAAAAAGCATATGACTGACGCCATGTATGATACAGTGTCTGTCTGCGCGTTTGCAAGAAGTGGGCACGCATCCTCACAAGTTCTTTACACGGTACAATCTGGAGGAACATGATATTTCCCGACGTGAGCACGAGGCGCGCGCCAACCGTCGATGAGATAAAGAGAATACTGTCCTGGGCAGGAGATGGAGGCGCTAGGAAGATCGAGATACCGAGAGACCTGGCGTTCAGTCAACCAGCGTTGACGCTGCTTCTCAAAGGATCACCGAAACTGGAGCATTTCGAAATATTGGATCTGACAGACCTGTGTCTTCCTTCGGATGTGAGCATATGGAACCGACTCAGATATGTCTCCATTGATAGTGATCCCGAGACTTTCTATCACACTGCAGTGGACCTTCCGGGATCGTACCCCCAAACGTTCCTGACAAATGCCGCCAGCTCTTTGGAGCATCTCGAGTTCGTGGGGATTCCAGAGCATTGGTTCGATGGGTGGCCGTCAACGATACCCTCTCTCCCCAACCTAAAGACTTTGCGAATCGGTGACGACTACCAGAAAACTGAGGAGGTGGTCCCATTCCCTGTCGTACGTCTCTCCCATCCAAAGAGCTGCTGTGAGCAGCTTCTCTTCTTTTTGTCTTCATCTCTGTCTCCTCTTATTTCATCCTCTCTGTCTCCCTTCTCTCTTCTTCTTTTTCTTCCTTCCCTTCTGTTCCCGCCTTTCTCTTCTACTCCCTGCCGCTGCATGTAGACTGAAGGGCCGAGCCTGAGAGCGAGAAGCTAACTCATTGAGCTCTTTTAGTTCCCTCTCTGCATCGCCTTTCCCAAACTCGAACAGCTTTGGCTTGGCCCTTATATACCATTTCTGGACCCGGAACCCTTGCAGTATTGGGAAGAAATGCGGTGTAATATGTGGTCAAACTTGAAAGTACTCGTATTCGAACCTTGTACTTCTACATCATCAGACATCTATGCAGAAGAAACCTGTTCGACGCTACGGTTATTGACGGGTCTCGAATCACTACAATACATTTCTCTCGATCCCGAGGACCAGGGCGAATGGCCTTGCATTTTCAGCGACAATCATGATCTGAGTCCTGATCGCAACCTTACACAGTATTCAGAATTCCAAAATCTGCGCGTCTTCGAATCGCGAACGATGAGCATCTCGCCCGAGGGAGCTCAAACCTTGCTCTCCGACGCCATCAAGTCTAGACAATTAACATCCTTTTCGATTGTCTTCCCTGATGAGCCTTTCACTAGCGACGTTCGCGTCATTGGAGACGCAAGTATGCTTCACTTAAAAGGCTACGATTGGTTCCGCGGCGCTTCCTCAATTCATACCTTGGGATGCTATGATTTCCGCTTTCCATTGTTTCCCAAAAACAATGATGAGCGGCCCCTCCCGCAATTCCTGGCTTCATTTCCCAACCTGCGGACGTTGAGCATTACATCCTTATATTACGACGATGAAGATTTTACGGATTTGGTGATTTCGATCATCTCGGTCACGCGTCTCAAGACCATTTACATGAGATCTATCCCAGGAGTAATAGCAGACTCGCTGAGAAGGAGAGCACGATACCAGGGCGTTCAATTGATTGACGACACTCCGCCACTGTTCGGGCATGAGCCACAGTGGCCTATACCGCTCAAGGGTTGAAAGAATGCGTGCTTGTGCACCTCAATTAACTCTTGAATGAAGTCCGTGTGAAATGAGCACTTGCAATGGGGCCTGTCCTCGGGTGTCGACAGAGAAGAATGACTCGCATGAACCATCCCGACGTCAAGTCCCGCAAGCAATTCGATTGTTCTTTCAACGGCACGTTTCCCCGTCCTGCCCACGGAGGCGTATGCAAATGGGATCACAATCAAGGCACACGACCCCGTGTGAGACGCGACTGTCTGTTAATACCCACTTGCTAGTCTGACAAGTGCCAAGGGGCTTCTTCTCCAACAAAATTGTCTCTTTCTGTTTTTTCTGTCTATTTTCTGTCTATTTTCTGTCTATTTTCTGTCTATTTTCTGTCTATTTTCTGTCTATTTTCTGTCTATTTTCTGTCTATTTTCTGTCTATTTTCTGTCTATTTTCGAAGTCTGAATCTGGGCGGATGCCGGATTGAAGATTCCTTGTTTCTCTCCTATCACCAACCAAGTTCCTCTTGTCCCTGCGACCTACAATAACCTGAGAAAGGAATGACGATATGAACGACGAATGCTTAATTATTAATCAACAATTCAACACATTTCGAAAAGAAACCTGTATCCCCTCAACCCGCTACTCCCCCTCGGCCTAACATTCATACGGACGCGCCAACCCCAAACAAGCAGCCATCTTATAAAACACATCCACATTACTATACGTGCCCCCAAAGCTCTCCTGGCACGGCCCCATCGCATAAACCGGCACATCCGTCAGAGAATGCACCCCGTTCGACTCACTCGTCGACAACGTCCCATTCACAATAAAGCCGTCCACGCTATCTTTTGCATTAACGACGTATTCGTGGCTATGAGGACCAGACACGGTCGGTCTTCGCGGGCCAGCCTTGTGCACCTTGTAGTCCTCGCGGTGGTCCGGCGCGGCGCCCACGCCCCCGGCTATGGCGTACCGTGGCTCCCAGTTGGAGGGGAAGTTGACGCCCGTGCCATACTTAATTTTGCTGGAATCTTGCTGGACCGTGTACTGGGAGAGGCCGGCTTTTTCGTACAGGCCAATGGCGTTGCGCTTTTCTCGGTTATCGTTTTGCTGGGCGAGGTATTCCGTGTCGGCGGAGCCCCAGACGCTGTGCGAGGAATTACCTAGTGAGAACGCGAAGGGCGTTGAAAAAGTGATGGTGGAGGAAGGAACTTACTCGAATCCGTGGCCGTGGTCGGCTGAGACAATCACAAGAGTCTCGTCCAGAATGTCCATCTCCTTGAGCTTCTTGATGGTGGCGCGCACCGTGTCGTCTAGCTCAAGGAGGTCACCCAGGGCGCGGTCATAGTCCAGAACGTGCATTTGCTTATCCACCGACGCAGCTTCAGACATGAGGAAGAAGCCCTTGTCGCCGCCACGCTTATCTAGAACCTCGATGGCTTTGAGCGTCATTTCCTTGAGCCCGGGCAGATCAAGAGCAGAGCCGTTGCCGCCCAACGGGTCGTTCTTGAAGGCCTTGAGGTTCTCGGTGTATACGTTGCGGTCTAGCCAGACGGGGAGATCGCCCTGGCAGAAGATGCCGAGGGCTGGTTTGCTGACGTCGATTTTTTCCAGGGCTGTCTTGTTGAGGCTGATGGAGTAGTCCTTCTTGGCAAAGGCCTCATAGTAGTCCTTGCCCTGGTACGAGCCCTTGCCGGGGAAGAATTGCTCGGCACCGGCGCCGAAAAAGACGTCGGGACCGCCGTGGTTCGTCCAGGTGTAGTTTGTCACGCCGTTGAGGGCCTGGTCGACGAGTGCTCCCAATTCGTCGCGGCGGCGCGTGTGACCAGTGAGGGCGATGGGAGTGGCATCGGCCAGGTAGGAGGTGGAAACGGCACCCCATGCGCCTTTCTGTATGTAGGTATCAGCTTCCTGTTTTTCCCGGGACGATGATCGTGTCAATCACTGGAAACGTACCCTGATTCGGCGAAAGATCTCGACAATGGTTTCGACCTTGGGGTCATCAAACTCGTCTGGGGAGGAATCCGCATAGACACTGAGATTTTGTTAGCCACACTCAACGCCTCGACCGCAAGGCTGCGTTGCGTTGGAGGTCAGGAACTCACCCCATGGCATTCACAGTACTCTTGTGTCCGGAGTACAGAGCAGAAGCCGAGTTGGCCGAGTCGGTGATGTAGCTGTCAATTGAATGCGTCATCTGGTGGCCGAGGACAGGGAACTCGTCCATCTGCATGCGGGTCTGGTATTTGCCATTGATGCTCTTGTGTCCGAGCAAGCGAGCGGCAGTAATCTACCATGCTGTCAGTGTGCGGACTTGTGCAAGAAATGGCAGTCAAATAAATAGAAGACAAAATCGAAACAGAACCCCCAAAATAACAACAACACCGAACAACCCCCCACCCCCCGAAAAAAGGAACAAGTAGGGAAAAGCAAAAGCGAAGAACGTGTAATGGATAGGGCTTACCATGTTGGTCGTCATGCCATCGCCAATAAAGAAAATAACGTTCTTGGCCTTGCGCTCCTTAGCAAAGGGCCGAACGACCCATTGCGCCGTGGTCTTCTCGCCATTGTAATACTCCAGCGTGACGGTGTACGTGCCGGGCTCGTCCAGAGAGATCTTGCGGTACGCCTTGGAAGCGACATTGACCACAGAGGGAGTCTTCTTGTCTTGGGCGAACAAATCCTCGTACCACTTGAAAGTCCATTTCTCCAGCTTGGGCTCTTCAATCTTGAAGGCCTTGGTGATATCCTCGGGCTGCCTGCCGTCCTTGGCAATGGTCACCTTGAAGCCTTCGTCAGGCTTGCCATCGTGGGCGGCCTCGGAGCCATTGACCGGTGCGTGGATCTCGACTCGCAAGTCAAAGAGCTGACCGGGGAGAAAGTCGCTCTGGTCAGGCGGGAGAATGCATCCCAGAGTCGGACAGGTTCCCAAGCGCTGGAATGTCTGGGCCGAGACGGCGGAGAGCGAAGCCACCAAAGCGGCCACCAAAGCGGGAGCGACGTTGCGTTTGGCGAGCATGACTGCAAAGGTTCCTCACTAGGATGGGAATAGCAAAGGATTTCCACTGAAGTTGATGAGCGGTGGGAGCTTGGAGGGACAAGAAGGACGGAAGAGAGGACGGGTTTGTGCCGACTTACATACCTGCACGGCTCGTGGCATCTGTCACATTGATGCGGCATATGACGACGCTCGAACTGTATGCAATAGCCAGTCTCGCTCTTTTCAGACCAATCGACGAAGGCCGATCGACGGAATAGCCAGCCTATTGCCATCTTTTGCTTTGGTCGTGACGATTTAACGTAGCCCGTCTGATGCATCATCTCGAACAAGCTGGGGACCTTCTGCAGCAGACGGGAGACCTAGGGAACAACGCCAACTTGCCAACGTGATGCAACCAAGGGCCGTACATAATGAAGCACGAGGGCACGTGCTGGACTCAGCCGCGTGTCAATCATGTACATACCTACGGAGTAGCTAGATGAAGAAAAGAGGGCAAGAAATGCACAGCAACTTTGGATCCGCGCAATTCCGATGGGGTGTGTAGATGGGAACACAAAGTGTAGCACTCGTGATCGTGATTTGCTATTGGCTGCGTTCGCGCAACACCGGCTTGTCAGCCACAGCTGTAAAGCAGAGACCAACCAGCGCGTCTTCACGACACACATTGGCGGTTCTTCACCCGTGTGTTGCTGGTTGCGTTGCGCCTTGTGAAGAAGAACAAGATGATAACGCCTAGGAGCAAATCGAGAAGGCGGGTACAATTTAGCAGACTTTGAGACAATAACGAAGATGGACTGTGAGATGAAAGGGCGCAAGAAAGTTAAAGAGATACAAACAAAGATGAGATTGATACGCGGGCTTGTTGTACCTCATCCAGCTGCCAAGCTACCGCATCATATGCTGAATGTTCTTAGTAAATTCGTCATTCTCTTTCCAGTGTTGTAACTTGTATGTAGGAATGTATGTACGTACCTAATGTGTATAGTATGTAGGTACCTTTAGGTATACATACCTACATACATACATTATACATACATAACCCCGTAAACCCATGTTCCATTGGTTCCCCCACACAAAAGCGCGCTGTTGTGGGCCGTTGGATGTGACCACTGACCAGTGACCACTGACGACCACTGACAATGGTGTGGCTTGCCCAATGATGGCGCTATGAACAGGGTACGTACCGGGATGACAGTGTGCACTGTGCGATCACGATAACATCGTCAACGCGCGGCCTATCAAAATCTTGCCGACACATCATGTCTTCATTCCGTGCCTTAGAGGCCTTAGAGACTGAGCCCACGATGATCTATCTCGTCGAATCTGGGCACCAAGCTCATGTGGACGCGATCAAGAAGCAAGAGCAAGCGTTGGAACTCTTCACTAGGGTGTATGTACTTTTTGGGTGTCGACAGAGATTTGCAAGTCGAGCGAACCCGTCTCGCGTCGCGTCGCCGGTCGAGCAACGACTCGGGCTGTTATTCTAAGCAAGGGGAGCGGCGTGCCTAGTGCCCATGGAGGCGTATGCTCATCGGGTCATGATTCCATCTCAAGCGAGACGAGACTGTCTGACATGTCCAAGACTCCAAAATTTGACGTGTTGGCTTTATCCACTTTCCTGTCTGTTTTTTTCTGGAGTGGCTGAGCTTCTTGGACAGTCGCCGAAGGGCCTTCGTCAATGAAAGCGGCCCGGCACCGAGCGCATGCGGCTGTGACGTATGGCGGGTGATTAATTTATCATGAATTGTCCCTCTGCCACAGATCTCAATGTTATGGTCATGGACTCATGTCTTTGAATTTTCGAACTATGTATGTACATATGTAGGTACATACGTATCATATGGCAAGCCTCCGGGCAAGGGGGCCGAGAACAATACATGTATGATATATCATGATTCATATAGCCATGGGTGGCGCGCGCTGGACTAGGTAGGTAGCACATGACTCAATAACAATTACACTCATTGAGCTGTTTGGGAAAACGGACGATGGCCCAGGGGTGGAAAGAAGTGCCTGACACTCTGTGGCATATGATAATGCAAGCGCTATGGCGGTCACCGATTATCGGCGATCGCGCAGGGCGTTCAGTTTCGATAGCTGAACACTGCGATTTATTACTATATGTACCTATTTTCATATCATGTCTATCTATTTTGGCCATCTACACACGCACATACTGATGGTGCCATGGCATACTCCGTATAAGTATGTTCTGATTGGATACTGTCGGCTCGTAGGGGAGACAGATAAGAGAGCATGTATACAAAATGAATCATGATAAACGGGAGTATTGTTATTTATACCACCCGATAATTCTATTCATACCACCCACCACCTAGTCCTAACCTTAACAACTAATCCTAACCACTAACCACTAACCCTAACCCCTAAAAATTTAAAAAATACTTCCTCATCTGACATCATGTCAATTCACACTGATTTCCGAGTAGGTGGACCGTGGTATGAATAGAATTATCGGGTTGGTATAAATAATAATACTCATAGTCTCATAATTATAAACGGGTCTGTATTACTATTGTTCAACTATCCTGTTCATCTTCCAGAGAGAGGAAGATGGGATCAAGCTAGGTATACCAGTGGCTCGTGGATCAAGCCGATGCTTCCGAAGTTTCTGGCTGAGTCCCTTCCCTGCCTTCGTTACATACTGTTTCGTGTCTGTAAAAGGCAACTTGTTACTTTCCGTCTAACTAATTAAGTCGCGGAAAATCTGTCAAGAAGCAGGGCCACGGCGACACGGCCCAAGAGTATCCTTTCTTCCTGAAACCTCTTCTTCACGTGCGAAAGATGATTGGCGGTAGCCCCGGAATCACCGGATTGCCTCGTCCTTGTCCTCGGACCTGTCACGACTCACCTCATCTTCTAGCTCGCTTCGTGAAGTATATATAACTCGAGCCTTTCTCTCACGATACTCATGAAATACCACCAGCAGACACCGTCACATCGATTGGAAAAACTTCTTCCCTCAACACACCAAACCGGGAACCCTTTAAGAGAGATCTTGAATCCTCATAAATACATTATACAACATGAAATTTAGCAGCGTCCTCGGCACCTTTGCCCTCTCTACCCTCGAGGCCTACCGTGCGTATGCCGGTCCGGTCGACGCCATGTCTCCGGTTGCTCGAACTTTGGCACCTAACTCATACTGCTGCCTGCATCTGTAAGTTGGCTTGCTGTCTGAAGGGCTTTCAGCTACCTAGCTGTTGCAATGGAGCAGCTTCTGTCCAATGTCCATCTTGCCGATCATTTGTTTTCGCTAACGCCCAAGGTAGCCCTAACGGCAACACGATTGGCCTTCCCGTTGCCTCAACGTCGGAAGCAACGTTCGACATGGGCAATAAATGTATTGCCACGATCACGAAAGGGACAAATGACTGTTCAACATGGACGGGGACAGCCTCTTGTCCCGCAGGCGTCTCGCCCCCCGGGATGATCACGATAACTACTGGTCCCCCTTGCACTTAGGCCCTTGCTAGCGTGCGAAAGGTAGATGGCGAGGAAGTATGTACCTATGTTGGAGAGTTGGAACTTGGGATGCGACATACCTACCGGTACATAGGTACCTCTATCAAGATCAGATGATCTATATCAGGTTCAGGGTCAATTATTAGCTGGTGCGCACATTCGGGAATCGGGAATCGCCGAATCGGCATTGAGCATCACTCCAGATCATTCTAGGCGGGCCAATCTCCTGAGTCCTGAGGCTGGACTTGCTGGTCTTAGGCTAATAGTAATAATAAAAGGTGTTGATTTGTACGGAGTATGTACTATGTATTGCCTTCCGAAATGTTCGTAGGGACCAGGGTACTCCATATGGAGTAGATTCTAGAATTCACCGTAATATCTCAGGCTCTCAGCAAGCAGATGCCTAAGAAGCTCCTTTGAGGTGCTGACCTGCATGAATGGTCAGCACCTCCATGCTGCCCCAGCAGCCGTGGCCATCTGATACGACGTACATACCTACGATGATGCTCCCCCAGAGTGGAGTCTCAGTTTCACTGTAAACAGTTACTGAGGTGCTCTATTCTGTGTGCGCTTCATCTAATGTAGCTTTCCAGAGTGTGTGCTTCCATTGTATTCCAGCGCCAGGTAGGCCTTCGCTGCGCTCCAGCTCCAATACTCCTATTCTCCCCCATCAGCGTCACTGTGACAGTTGAGCTAGTCAACTCGCAGAGTTGGCGAAGAAGCGAGACTGATGATAAGTGGCGATGAAACCTCACAAAGTAAAGAGTGTCGAACGTAGAGAGCTTCAAGCGAGAAATCGAGTGGGATGGGGAGGGTAGGCGGGAAAACTCGGTTTCGAAGTAGGAATGGCAGTTTTCGCAGAGTAGCTGCCGAATTGTTGAATAGCTGTCGAAAAGTAGCTATTGAATTGGTTTCCGAAGTAGAACAACTATAGTGCTGTCTTTTGGTTACGTCGTCTCTGTACTCGTGTACGACCTTCCACAAAGAATTGAGCGAATTATTCTCCTTGATGCTGACTCAGCCTGACCTGGTACCTTGGTCTCTGAAATTCTTCGGCGCGCGCCGACCTTCCCCTCGAGGGGCCTCGGTCTCTGTGGCGCGGATTGTTTTCGCGAAGAATTACCTTCGTGCTTCGGCTTGTTGTTTGACTCATGTCTTTGCTCTTGACTTAGCTCAGACAATCGCGTCTTGTGCGATTTAGCTTGTGCAGTATCTTCCTCTGAAGATAGTCGTCTGATTTGTTGATGAGGTCGAGTTGCTGGGCGCCGGCCTTTTGAAAAATTGGTGATCTCTCTCGAAGCTGAAAGACTGCGCTGGGGTAGAAGGATCGTGTATTGCTACACGAGGACTTCAATCATGATCTTCTCGTCATCTTCGTAATCAGGTTGCTGGCTTGTGAGTCGGTTGGTTGACGTCTTTCTCTCGCCCTTTCCAGCAGTCGTCCCTGACGCTGGGCCTCGTCCCTGAGGACTTGTGGTGTCTTCTCCCTCATATGCGGCTGGAGATATCGGAGGCGACAAACTCCGGTCAAGATCTCGAAGGGGGTAGCCTCTGCGCCCCTGCTCTCACAGAGCTCGATCTGACGACAGCGACAGCTGCCGGAGTCAAATCCATATGCCAATGCCAGCGGAGTTGCAGAGCCGGGCTCATAACCTGTTAAGCAATTTGGGGGCACATGGTGGGTGTATATTTGACTACTGGCGATTCAATTTCACTCCCCCCTACCTTACAGGTATGGTTCGACTTATATCTTCGGGGGTGTCTTGGGAAATCGGGGTCTTAAGTCGGGTGACTCAAGGTTGTTCCTGGTTTCCATATGATCATGTGCCTTTTGTTTTCATTCTACCTTTTAATTCATTCGGCCGTCCTATTTATCAATGGCAATGAGGAGTTGCCCAGACGAGAAACGGCGTCGTTCATTGAAGTCGTCGTGCAGTTCGGAGCCTTTCATGATGAATTCAATGTTCATCTTTGTGTTGCTACACTCCATCTGGAGACACTACGTGCAATCATGTACAGCA
This sequence comes from Claviceps purpurea, assembly GCA_029405325.1. Lineage (NCBI taxonomy): Eukaryota > Fungi > Ascomycota > Sordariomycetes > Hypocreales > Clavicipitaceae > Claviceps > Claviceps purpurea. The sequence goes on from CM055785.1 coordinate 1,578,646, forward strand.
TCACGGCTGCTCCAAAAAAAAAACCCCCCACCAATGAATTCAGTCTCAGTACCAGTACGCTCTTAATATCCAGCCTATAATGACATAGAATTCAATTTTGAGTTTGGGGTGAAGCCCTCCTTGCTCCAACAGACGACAGGGTAAGTCCACATGCCAACAAGGGAATTAAAACACAACGGCAGAAAATCAACAAACCGAAAAGGAGATATGCCCTCCTTTATGTATTAGTGCTCTGTCATGACGCCATCTATGCAGGTATGCAGGTATATATGTACATCAAGATCCCCCTGGACTCCGTCGCAAAAGCAGACCCTACTCTATTCTTTTATCAACAACCCAGCCACAAATAACGACAACCCACACTCATGGATGATGAAACTGCGCTCCTCACAATGGCGAACTAGTCCCAAGATTCGTCTTCATCCCTAGCACACGCTTGACTTCCAACCATAGCTCAAAAGCTCCCAGTTTGGCCCCAACACGTAGGTAGCTCACCCATGCAGAGAACATGTGGAACGCATTCACAGGCCACAGCAGTGACCCCTTACGGCGAATCTCCTCCAGCCGTTCGTAAAAGACTGTTCGCGTACAATACCGCGCCAAGATGAGGAAAGTGAGAATAGGTCCCTGGCGAGTATGTAGATTCTCGTCCAGACAGCGCGTCAGATCATTGGTCTTGAGAATCAGGAGGATAATGGGCGGGACCCGGCTAAGCATCTGGACTAGGTCGACGATGAGCCCGTCCTGGAGCGACGCACTTATGTTCTCCTCCTCGGCGGCGGTCCGTGATTTCAGAATGGAGCCTTGCTTGCTGACGACTGTGAAGTCGCGGCCTGTGATGGCGGAGGCAAAGAGTGGGAAATCTCGGTCGCTAATGCCGGCTACTTCGTGTGCGTACTTCTTCATGCGGTCCATGTCGCCGTCGATAACTGCGAGCCACATCTTTGCGTAGGACCGGCGCAGGGGCAGCGGAATGTCGCGGTATAGGCCGTGGTCGTACAAGATGACGTCAAAGTTGGGGCCCCGCCCGAGACCCCGACGAGAGTCGTTTTTCCGAATGGCGATATTTCCACCGTGTGGATCGCAGTGCAGGGGGGCACCATCTCCGAAAATCATTTCATTGAAGATGCGCGCCAAGGTAGTGGACACTTCGTCCCGATCAATGCCGTTCTTGTCCAGATAGTCCAGATCGTCGGGTCGAGCGCCGGATTCGCACGCCATGACAATGATGCGCTTTTTGGCCCATATGACCTCGGGTATAACGAGGGGCAGTTCGGGAATTTTGGCGAAATGCGCCTTCATGCGCTGCGCGTTGTGGGCTTCTTCCAGAAAGTCGAGTTCTTTGGGGAGGGAGACCTCCATTTCGGACGAGAGCCATTCAAGGTCGTACTCGGGAAAGAAGCGCTTCAGTGTCGAAAATGTGTATCTGGTAAGAGTGAGGTCTAGCGGCGCGAATATTTCGAGGTCAGGATGCTGTACTTTGACGGCTACCTTGCGCCCTGTCTCTTTCAAGGTTGCGAGATGAACCTGCGCAAGCGAGGCAGCCCCAATCGGCTCGTCCGAGAAGTCGGAAAAAGTATCCCACAGATCTTCTTTGGTGTCCTTGCGGAACAAGTGTTCAATGGATCGAAGCGATGAGACAGGGCATTTATCTTGCAAGGGAATAAACGTCGTAGTCCACTCCGAGGGTAGCAGATAGTTCATGGCGCTCTGTGAAAGTTCCGCCGTTAGTGTCAAACCCAGCCGCGTCATTTCGAATCACTATAAAAGTTTGCTTCCGTACCAGATGTTGTCCGAGTTTGATGAAAATGCCTCCGTTCTTCTCCATTGCTTTAAGCGCTCTTTCGGCGCATCGTTTATGACAGGCCCGCAACACCTTGTTTTGTTCGTCTTCATCCTCGGTAACGGCCATCGCATTCAACGTCGTACGGTAGCTGCCAAAAGCCATTATGAGCCACAGTCCGTCATTACCCCGAACTAAAATGGAGAATACTTCAACAAGAAGGAGAGGGAGACACATACTCGTTGATGCAGATGGCCAGTACCGCAACGACCCTGCCCGTACGCTCCACCGAGTCATAACTATTCTTGATTTCATCTGAGAAGGCGAGCGCAGTCCCCGCGATACCGGTGACACCCGCCGAGGCGTACAGCAGGACTTTCCGCGATCGCGAACCGCCGTTGTCACTTGATCCTTGCGACGAGCCCCTGGTAGAAGAAAAATGTCTGTTCGCGAGCAGCGGGCTCGGTTTCGCCGCTATCAATTGTCCTTTGCATGTCGAGCACGTCCACGATCGACTACCAAGGCGAGCGGCCAACCGAGGGGTTAGGATGGCGTTCATCGTTATGCCGTTATGCCGTGAGGGCAGGAGTGACGTGTGGGATTTGGCAGAGACGCGCGCTGAGATTGGAATTCATCAAGTTTTCTCATCGAAGTCTGAAGATTGTTGCAAAGTTTTTGGCAAACATGTTCGATTTGCGAGCCAATTGCCAGCGCGTCCGACAATTCACGGTGCAGATACGAAATGTGCCAAACCAAACGGGGGGAAGGAATCCAAAGGGGGACCCCGAAAAAAAGTTGGGGCAGACCATGAGATTTCGTCACTCGGAGGAGTCGGAGGCGAGCGGTTCCTGCCTTTGCAGCGCCGTGATTCGCCGAGGCATTTCCGTTGTGCTTCGGTTGGGCACGGGAGCGGGACAGCGGGCAATGACTTCAGTCACCAGTGTACTCCGTACATAAAGTCCGATCGGAAGCCCCGATCGAGAGTTCCAATCAAGATTCAAGACGTTTGATCGAAAGTCAAATCAAACGTATGTACATATTCGCGGCCAACGGACGATTCGTATGTAGCTAGCTAAGCATCAAGAAACTCAAGAGGGAACTGGATTCTCGGGCACAGAAATGACACAATCATTCGTCACAACTGCCAGCCAATCCAATGCTCAGATGTGCACGCGTTTGTACTGCCACAACCTGCTGCACTTCCAACACGTGACTGCGCGAGCGCGACTTGCACCGCGTCTTAATTAACTTCACGACAACGACGCGCCGCGCCACCTCGAGCGCCAACCCGAACGACCACCCCTCATCGCCCAAATACCAGCCTTGACGATACAGCAACCACAATTCCCAAGAAGAAGCCCCCGACTCGAAGGCATTCGTCTCTCTGCCCCCAGCCGGGCGATCCCCCCCATCGCACATGCACAACATTACGAACAGTCACCCCCCCTCGCCACCACACACCTCAACCATGCTCTCCCTCTCATCACCAACCACAGCCTTCTCCGGGCCATGGGACCATCGTCCCAGCGTACCATCCCCGCTATCCTCGTCGCCTATCCGCGCTACATCCCCCCTCTCGCCCGTCGATCGGAATACCCTCCCGAAACGTCTGCGCGAGGTACAATCATCGCCCATCCAACAACCCAAATTCAGATACGCATCGCGACCAGCCCGTCAGAATCCACTGTTGCGCTCCCGCGAAACCCTCCAGGAGTCGAGGCGGCGGAATTTCTTCCAGAATGTGAGACAGAGGGCGGAGGATAAGGCTTGGCAGAGGAGGGATATTGAGGGTCAGGTGAGAATACTGGGATCGTTTTTCGAGCGTACAAGAAGAATGTTAGTACTGACGAGTCAATGATGTGTAGTTTCTTAAGAATAGCCTCCTGGCTGATATGGGACGCCTGTCGCATGATGCGCCCGTTTTGTCGGAACGAGATTTGGAAGATGCGATGACGGTGCATGAGGAGCGATATATGGAAGACGATGAGGATATGCTGGGTGATTGTCCGCAGGAGGATGATGATATTGAGGCTATGGTTGCTTCGTTTGAGCAAGACCAGCGACGGAGTCGTGGTGGAGGCGGGGGCGGGGGCGGGGGCGGTGGTCGAGAAAGAGCTTCTTCTCCGGGGTTATCTGATGAGGAGTATGATGATATTTTCGCGGAGTTGATTTCGAGGGAAGGGGAAGAGGACGGGGAGTCTATACAGCCGCCTGCGGATCACATGGATACGTCATAATTACGTTGTGGAAACAAGGCTGCTGGATTGAATTGTATATGCTGTAATTTTGCAAATGAAACGGGTATTTGGCGGCGTTATTTCGGGGGGAACTTTGGTCTGAACTCATTGCCGTGAGGTAGGAATTCTGTTGGGACTGGATAATTGTATATACCTGAATAGGCTCGCGTGCACCAAGGTTGCGTATTAAATGGGGCTATATCCGGGGTATGGTGTATCTTGAACAAAAATCAACAGCAATAACAAATCATTGCGGATTGCACTGGTCATCCGCTCCTCCAAACATATCTTGTGCGGCCGCCATATCGCCCATCAAGTCCGACGGCGGTGATCCAGCAGCTTGCATCTACAAGGAGTCAGCTAATGGCGAATGTACCTTGGGGGAGCTGAAAACCGTTGAAAGTGCGCTTTTTGATGAGATTCATGTTCGTGACGTACCTTCTGCATTCGATCCACAATATATTCCCGATCCGCAGGATTATCATCCGAATAGCTCGCCTCCTCAAACTTGGCCACAATCTCCCTCACGAGGCCCCTCTGCTCCTCGAATCGTTTTAGATCTTCCGGCGATGTCGACGCCCTATTCTTCTCGAACCACTCCGGGAACTTATCATCCAGCTCCTTGATGGGCTCGTAGAGAATCTCCTTGTTAGTGAGCTGCTCCATCATACCCATGAGCATCTTGGAGAAGTCTTCTTCACTGCCTTCGCCGCCGAGATCGCCGAGATCGCCGGAACCCATCTGCTTCAGTAGTTCGGCCATAAAGTTATCCCCGCTGCCGGCGGAGGCCGCGGCTGTGGCTTCTTCCCCCGAAGTCTGCATGCGCTCCATGGTGCGACGGATGGTCTCCTGGAAAGATGCGTCTTGGCTGGCCCCCAGGGGATTCGACTCGGTCGAGGCAGAGGCAGCGGTGGCGGCGGGCGTTGAGCCATCTGCTTTCGGCGTAAGTCCTGGCTCTCCTGAATCCCCCACAGCAGCAGCCATTTGTTTGAAAAGGTCTTCAAACTGCTCCTGCATTTCGGGCTGTGGCGCGGATCATTAGTGGTGATGAACTGTGCAAGTACACCAGAGCGGTTTCTCGTACCGAGTTCTCCAGCTCGCCAAGCAGATCAGCCATGCCCGCCTGTAGCTGCTTCTCGAAATCCTCTTCTGAGATTTCAGGCTCGCCAGACGTTGCAGGTGGTTTTGTTGAAGCATTCGCCGAAACGGGCGCTATCCGAGAAGCTGCTGCGGCGCTTGCCAGTCCAGTAGACTCCTGAGTCGAGGCCGACATTTTGACAGTTGCAAAGTCTTGGAGCATGTCTACCGCGGGCTATTCAGTATTTTCAGGTTCCTTGGAGGCGCGTGGTATAGCTCACCGTCCAAGTCATCCAAGTCATCTTCATCAGGGTCAGGCACATCAGCTGGTGGCTCCGCTTCAGCCGTTGCGAGAGGAGCCGCCGTTGCCGCCGTTGCAGGAGGGCTCATCGGAGTCGCAGCATCCTCCTTTTTGCTCTCTTCAGGAACGGGGGCCTTTGTGTCCATGATCAGTATTTTCGGAGGCTTAGATAGTCTCGCTGACCATCCAAAGTATAACCTTAGTCTCACATGCAAGTCTGGGCAACAGAATATGTATGTGGAGGTTCGGAGCCGAAATGTGCCCGCTTAGTTTAAGCTGATGTCATGCGCAGATGCGGCCGATATAAAGCACGGGACCCGATTTGTGAGTGGAACAGTGAAGATGGGATGGAGAATCGAGAATCCGAGATGCAGTCATGCGAGTCGGTCTAACGTTGTCAAAAGTTGGCCCATCCACGTGGTCGTGGTGGTGGTTGCGGGCGATTTCAAGCCGAGGAACTTGGACGGGCTGGCTGGGTGGAGAAGTTCGGCAACGAATGGATGTTCGTCCAACTTGCGCCGCCCCTGCCAAGACTACGAAATTTCAGTATCTTCGTACATATCTTCGACTGGAAGCTTCCTTTGCCACCTCTAGGCCTCGTGAAACCACTCGACATTCCTGCGCCTTCCTGCCGGTCGCATTGCCGCTGGGGATAGGTACGTATGTATTTCGACTGGTTTCCGCTGCGTCTTGACTCTTGACTCTTGGAGTCTTGAGTGATTGGCGGCCCTACTCCACCTGGCTCCACTATTTGTTGCGTGCGTTGCATGTTTGTGCCTCTTTGCCGGACTCTCGATGCAAAAAAGACTTGCAACTTACCATTCTTGATGCTTCTTCTGTAAATCTGCACTCGAGGCGTCTCTTTCGTGTAATACCAGTGCTCATCGTCTTCATCAAGCGTCGTACTTTTCTCTAGCCTTTCAGTGCACCTGGTTTGTCGACGAGGCTCATTGACCACCTGCACCTGCTGCGACCGGCCATCGTGAACTGTGAATCGTGAATCGCGTCGTCGCGCCATTGAAAAAGCGAGGCCATCTTGAGCCAACGAATCGGTTGCAAGCGATTATCGACATCGCACCTCTCTTTGACGGTAGAAGTCTATCCCCGCCGTATTTCGCCGATCGTATAGAGTCGCCACCATGGCTTTGTGTCAAAATCGACTGCAGGAAGAACGGTGGGTCGAGGCTCTGTCCAGATGAAAAAGAAAGGCCGGTCTGACGATCTGTTGCAGGAAACAGTGGCGGCGCGACCATCCGTTTGGCTTCTATGCCAAGCCAGCGCGCACGAAGGAAGGAATCTTGGATCTGAAAACCTGGGAATGTGGTGTGCCGGGCAAGGACAAAACGATATGGGATGGCGGCCTTTTCAAGCTGGTCATTAATTTTCCCGATGGTGAGTGCAAGGCGTCTCCTGTATTGGCACTTTGGGAACCTTGACGACTGACGACATCTTCTTCTTTATTCTTGGGTACAGAGTATCCAACCAAGCCGCCGAAGTGTAAGTGACTATGATTAAGGTCTACCGCTCGCTTTGTTGCCATTGCTAACGTAAGAGTCAGGCAAGTTTGTTCCACCGCTCTTTCATCCCAACGTATATCCCTCGGGCACCGTCTGTCTGTCGATTCTCAACGAGGAAGAAGCCTGGAAGCCCGCGATTACCGTGAAGCAGATCATGCTGGGTATCCAGGATTTGCTCAACGACCCCAACCCCGAGTCTCCTGCGCAAGCTGAAGCATATAACCTGTTTAAGAGAGACCGAGTCGAGTACGAAAAGCGAGTGCGTCGAGTCGTTCGAGAGAACCCAGCTCCTTGAGGTAGAGGAGTCCACGAACTCATTGAGAAAGAGAAGCCCATAAAATTGAATGGCTTTTCTATGGCGCTCATGTTTCGATACATTACCCGTCAAGACACAACCCCAATTATGTTGCCCGCTCGTTTGAGGGGGGAGGGCTCAAAGCGGCATTGCTTTAGGTGAAGGGCCAAAAGAAAGGCTCTTATTAGGCACCGAGACTGCGTATCGCACATGGGGGAGTTGCTTCCATCAAGTTTTGTTTATCCTTGACAGATTTTGCGATAGGCGTATCAGGGGCCAGGTTCTATCATTTACCACACTTCATCGGATGTCGCACATGTTGACGGGCGCGGATGTACACGGCAGGGGGGAAAGCTCGGGGTCTACAATAAGATAGATATTAAGAGGCCGTGAATCTCTCCAAGGTGCTCCCAATTTGTGTTGTCGAAAGCCCAACCGCAGATAGACCATTCGATATCTAGCATTTCTTCTTCGACTTGGTGCTTCGTGAATCGTGACGATGTATTACATATGGTCAGGAGTCAGGATTCAAACTGAATCAATCTTATATAGCGGACGGTGATTTGCCATTATACGCCGGCTACATAGAACATGTTCAACTGATGTTGCACAGCCAGTCCCATCACTCATCTTGGCAAAGGCGGGTTTATTTACATTCATGATACAGGATATGTACATAGATACCCAGCCTGCCGTTGAAAAACTACATTTCGCAGGACATACCTAGGTACATACCTACCTAGGTACCTATGTACAGATGTACACGGCCGGGACAGCGGACAGGGGTACCGTCTTTATCTTTGAGACCTGCGCACCAATAGCATTGCGCGAATTGGCCGTCCCGCCGAAGTCGGCCAACGAGGAGGGGCCGTCTCTAGCTGATGTAGCTGCTCCGCCCCTCGAATCTTTTTTTTTCTGCGTTTTCCGGCCCGAGCACAGGGCTTATCAGTGGTTATCACAGGCTACCAGTCGGAAATGAGCCCGATTTTGCTGCAGTCCCTGGCCTTTGACTCATGCGCTATTGCTTGTGCCGTGATAATGGCGTTGTCGTTCCGTAGCTACATATGTATGTACATAAATGTATGACTGTGCCGCGCCGGCGGTGTCGTGTGACGTGTCGTGTCGTGTCGTGTGAGAAAACGCAACAACTTCGCAGGGCGGTGATAACTCGGCAGCACCGCACCTTTTCTCCCTCCACAAATCCACCCTCAAGAATCTGTCTCTACCAGAACACGTACTTTACTCCCGTTCCTAACGCTCTCACCAAGTGGTGCACTATCCCAGAGTACACTTGTTGAAGCATCCGTCAGCCATCATGTGTGGAATCTTCGCCTGTCATGGGTAAGTTGGTCTTCGCCTCCTGCCGGCGCCGTCGTTTTGTGCGTTGGCGGGTTAGTCCGATCCATGCCGCTTCCCAAGGCACCGGCTCTCAACTCCATCTTCGACATCGCCAGCTGGTCTATAAATAACTCGACTGACGGCCGTCCATGGTGCAGCCATCCTAGCGTGCAGCGCTTCAAGCCGACTGCTCTCAAGCTCGCTAAGCAGTGAGTTCACCCTTCGGGAATCCGCCAGCCATTGCTGCGCCGCCATCTGACTCATTTCCTACAGAATTCGTCATCGTGGTCCCGACTGGAGTAAGTCACGCGTCGTTGGCATTGTGTGCGAAACTCGCAAATATGAAGGGGTTTCACATGGACACTTGGCCATGGATCGTTTGCTGACGGTTTTGCATTACAGGCGGGAACGTTATTTCCAACAACACGAGTACGTCGGTAAAATGAGCCTAATCTCCTTGATATTGGTGACGACGACGCAGAAACAAGCTAACTTCTCGACCAGTCTTGTGTCATGAGCGTCTGAGCATTGTTGGTGTTGGTGAGTCCTTTTTTCCCCTCTTGCAGCGCTGGGCCGGTGTCCTGTGCGAAGGCTAATCATGTTCTAGAGTCTGGTGCCCAGCCATTGACTAACGAGGACGAGTCGCTTGTTCTGGCTGTCAATGGTGAAATCTACAACCATCGTTTGATCCGAAAGAACTTGAACCATGCCTACCACTTCAAGACCACATCTGACTGTGAAGTCATCATCCCTCTGGTATGCCTCATATCATGACAGGATGGATTTGTTATGTCCCTGCAAGGGTGAGAGATGGACATATGAGGCTCAGACGCTAATCAGTGCTTGCAACTCAGTATGTGGAATATGGCCTCGACGCCGCCAGCCATCTCGATGGCATGTTCTCATTCGTTCTCTACGACAAGAAGCAAGATCGAACTATCGCTGCGCGTGACCCCATCGGCATCACTACGCTGTACCAGGGCTGGACGTGGAAGGAGCCCGGAACAGTCTATTTTGCATCCGAGCTGAAGTGTCTGCACAGCGTCTGTGACAAGATCATTCCGTTCCCGCCCGGCCACGTCTTCGACTCGAAAACTGGCGAAACCACTCGTTATTTCAAGCCTACCTGGTGGGATCCGACCAACGTTCCCTCCGCGCCCCTTGACTACAAGGTCCTCCGACACGCCCTAGAGAAGTCTGTTAGAAAGCGACTCATGGCCGAAGTCCCCTACGGCGTACTGCTCTCCGGTGGTCTGGACTCTAGTCTCGTTGCTGCCATTGCTCAGCGGGAGACTCTCCGTCTCAAGCAAGCAGCTCTCGACGCAAACGGCGGAGTAGAGCCCTCAGGAGACCCTGACTTGGGCGAAGGCCTCGTCGGTATTGACGACGACGAAAACCTATCCACCGTGACCTACCTTCCCCAACTCAACTCTTTCTCCATTGGTCTCCCCGGGTCTCCCGACAACAAGGCTGCGCTGGAAGTCGCCAAGTTCCTGGGCACAAAGCACCATGTCATGACCTTCACCATTGACGATGGCCTCAATGCGCTCTCCGATGTCATCTACCACCTCGAAACGTACGACGTGACTACTATTCGTGCCTCGACCCCTATGTACTTGCTCTCGAGAAAGATCAAGGCCATGGGCGTCAAGATGGTGCTGAGTGGTGAGGGTAGTGATGAGATTTTTGGTGGATATCTCTACTTCCACGCCGCTCCTGACAAGAAGGCTTTCCATGAGGAGACTGTCCGACGTGTGAAGAACTTGCACTTTGCCGACTGCTTGCGTGCTAACAAGTCTACGTCCGCGTGGGGCCTGGAAGCACGAGTTCCCTTCCTCGACAAGGAGGTATGTCACTCTCATGCCTAGTGTTTCACTGGCTAGCGATTCATGCCCAAAATCTCAATGCTTGAACCTTTGACCACCACTTGTTGCTAACGACTGCCCTCTCTTCATTATTACAGTTCCTCGAGACATCGATGAGCATCGATCCCCAGGAAAAGATGATCACCAAGGACCGCATGGAAAAGTACATTCTGCGCAAGGCCTTCGACACGTCTGACGAGCCCGAGACCGCCCCCTATCTGCCCGAAAACATCCTCTGGCGCCAGAAGGAGCAGTTCTCCGATGGAGTAGGCTATGGCTGGATTGACGCCCTCAAAGACAATGCCGAGCTGCACGTCACCGATGAGATGATGAAGAACCCCAAGACGGAATGGGGTAACGATATTCCCGACACCAAGGAGGCGTAAGTGGCCAGATTGTGCAGATACGATCACTTATTTAGAGAGGAGGCAGAGTACTGACCCTGTTCACAGTTACTGGTACCGTCTGATGTTTGACGAGCACTTCCCCCCGTCATGCGCTTCTACCGTTATGCGATGGGCGCCGACATGGTCCAAGCAGAGTGATCCTAGCGGCAGGTTTGTGGTATCCCCTCCTTGCACTTTTGTTTGTAAGGGTGCTAATCTATCGCATTGCAGAGCAATTGCCACACACAACGCGAAATATGAGACGGCTGTATAAATGGGTGGCTCTACGCAGTGAAGTACAAAGAGATGAGGAGAAGCAAAAAAAATGGACTAGACCGAGGTGGGGTGAAAACATCAGAAAAGTTTGCGTAGTTTTGGGAACGTGGTTCTCTTTGGAGCATGTTGATAGACATTTGAGAATCTAGTTGCATTGGCATCTGAGCGTGGGGATAAAGTTCACGTTCCTTCTGTGCTTCACATTATCGATGGGAGACTATGCGTCCTGTCGTACTTGATAGGAATCGGTGTACAGAGCTGCCAGTGGACGATGAAGATCGAAGACTTGACTTCCAGACTGAACCCATTACGCCTTCTATGATATTAAATCACATTTAATCAACCTACGCGGCTTATATTTGACCAATGGCCCGGGCATCACCGCCGGGAGTCTACATAATGCGGAATTAGCAAAGTGCATAAGCACCATGAGAGTGTTTGTTGGACCATCGAGGCCTCTCTGGAAGAAAGTCAGGTTGGCTCTACAAGATATCAGTTATGTTGTGTACTACTAATAAGGGGACACGAGAGCGCTGCAGCCTTGCAGGTGCCGTGAATAGGTGGTGCTCGGTATCTTCCCCTGTGAGTCTGTGGGTGAGGCTGCGTCCTGAAAATACCTACACCTGTTCTGGTACCTTCCACGGGTCTCTGCTCCGGTAGGTACATATGTACTTGAGAAGTTGAGAGTTCATGCCCTGAAGTGTCGCTCAGTGGTGACTTGCGTAGGTATGTAGTAGGTCCTCCCTATATACATTATGTTGGCGGATGGGGTACAGGTGAATCTATATCAGTTGATTATGGACCGACTAGCCCTTCAGCTCTGCTGTGCGCCATCCATTTTCTTCTTGACAAACTCTCTTCTTCGTTGTTGTCGCAAGTTGCAACATATCTCCGGTCCACCATTGATTGACCCACCGGCAGCTGATACCCCGCCCCGTGTACCCGTGACCAATTAGCGATCCATCGCGCGCAGAGCCGCGTCCAAACATTTTCCCTCTCATGTCCGCGGGAGTCCCGAAAAACTTCCCACGTTCCCGCTTATTAGGGTGCGATCCACGAACGGCGACAATTTTTACAAACTTTGGGACCGGTACAAGTTGTATGTGGGTCACCTGTGGGGCGACCACTTTGTACCCGTCCATGCACACATTCAGTGGCTGTCCTTCACCGCCTTCCGTTGGAAGCGCCAGTGCTTCTCGAATCTCCAGAGCTTCCCGCCGTCCCAGCGCCTCGATAGCGGCCAATACCCCCCCGCGAGTGCTAAAACTCGCTGCAACTGCGCTGCAACAGTGCTGTGCGGCGCTGTGTGCCAGGGGTTCTCTCCGACTCATAAGTCAAGGTTATCACGAGAACTAATATGCTCTTGAAGGCGTTGATAAGGTCAAAAGAGCACAATTTTCACTGCTCCGAGTGCACCGCAGTACCGAATAATCGATACTGCGAGGCGAAGGCCATCATCGGCATATTCTTCCATCACGAATTGAGAAAATCAGTATATTCGCTCCATGTAAAAAGTTTGCCGTTTGCAGCCATGCGAACCGATGAAAACCCATTTTGGGTTTTCATCGTTTCCTGGCAGAAAACGGCGAAATGCCATGTAATCTTGGCATTATTCCCTAATGCAGGCATTTACGCGAGCCCGGCTAGCGCGGTACCTCATGGAGTTTGTAAACCTAAAATCTATGCATTTGAGAAAATTCCCATATCTTTCTAAGCGTGATGGCAAACGAAAATGGCTAGCGCGATCAAAATATGCAACTAAGGTGGATGTGCAAGAGCTTGCAAAAATTGTCGCCGTTCGTAGATCAGGCCGTTATTAGCCCCATTTCAACAACCCCCCTGAGCCAAACGCAGACTTGTCAGACTCACAACGCATCTCCTCCGCACTTCAGCAAATCACTTCCTCAATCCTCGTCTCAACCTTTTCGACACCACGCAGCAGTCCGAATCCGAAACGAAGATGTCTGTCCCTGCCTTTTCCGACATTGCCAAGCCGGCTAACGATGTACGCTTCTCTTCCGTTTGCCCCGAGACCTTCAGGCTTCTCCTCCTACTGAGCTTAGTTTGCTCCACGCGCGGTTCGCGTCAACCGTGTTGTAGATGTCAACACTGCTTCAACTTGGGGGTTTATTGACTGTAATGAAGAACGAAACACGATGCTGACTGACTTTGGCTGCCCCTCTCTGGGGCTTATTTTCTTTTTGAATCATAGCTCCTCAACAAGGATTTCTACCATCTCTCCGCCACCACCTTCGAGTTCAAGGATACCGCTCCCAATGGCGTTGCCTTTAAGGTGACGGGCAAGTCCAGCCACGAGAAGGCCACTTCTGCTGCTGTGAGTGGTACATTTTCCTACGCTTTCTATACTGTATTTTTTGGGTCGTGGCTTCGAGGGAGCAAGCGTTTCGTCGCGATTTGGTGCCCCGGTCGTCATCAATAGCGACAGAAATAACCATCCTATACTCGATAACAATCACATCTTGAGAAACAGCCCACTGACAGCATCCGAAATACAGATTGAGGGAAAATACACCGACAAGCCTTCCGGTAAACCATCCCGCTCTACATATCCCCGTCGTCCCAATCGAGGGCGGCATCGGTCTCTGCCGAACCTTTCTGTGTCGCGCATACTCGGCCGTGGAACCGGCTGGCCGCTGGAACTCGCTCTGTTCGCGCAACCTGGCTTCGCTCAGCTGCTAACATGCTATACGCGTACAGGCCTCACCCTGACTCAGACCTGGAACACCGTTAACGCTCTCGACACCAAGATCGAGGTCAACGATACTCTGGCCAAGGGCCTCAAGCTCGAGGGTCTCTTCAACTTCCTGCCCGCCACCGCTGGCAAGGGCGCCAAGTTCAACCTCTTCTTCAAGCAGCCCGGCTTCCACGGCCGTGCCTTCTTCGACCTCCTCAAGGGCCCCGTTGCCAACGTTGACGCTACTGTTGGCCACGAGGGTTTCCTCGCCGGTGCCTCTGCTGGCTACGACGTCAACAGGGCCGCTGTCACCGCTTACAGCGCCGCTGTCGGTTACGCCGCTCCCCAGTACAGCGCTGCCATTACCGCCACCGACAACCTGAGCGTTTTTGCTGCGTCGTACTACCACAAGGTCAACAGCCAGGTCGAGGCTGGTGCTAAGGCTACCTGGAACTCCAAGACCGGCAACACTGTCGGTCTTGAAGTCGCCAGCAAGTACCGCATTGACCCTGTCTCTTTCGCCAAGGTATGACTGTCTACCATTCTTGAAGTGCTTTGTTCGCTCTTCATACAAGACTTTCAAAGCATAGCTGACACAACCCCCCTGTAAAGGTCAAGATCAACGACCGCGGTATTGCCGCTCTTGCCTACAACGTCCTTCTCCGCGAGGGAGTAACCCTGGGTCTCGGTGGCTCTTTCGACACCCAGAAGCTTGACCAGGCCACCCACAAGGTACGAGGAACATGAATCAGACACAGAGAATTATAATCAGAAACTAACAGTGTTCCAACAGCTTGGTGCCAGCTTCACCTTCGAGGGTTAAACAATAACCACCCTCCTTCCTGCGACACGACCGTATCGTAGTAGCACCCGTCACACGCTGCTAGGATACACAATGTTCCTCACTTGAAGCTAGCGTCCCACGCTTGCTTGTGTAATGTACTTGGAAATTCTCAGACCAAAATAAATCAAACGCAGATGTATGAGTCATGGGGTTGCTTAGGTTTCATATGTAGTAGATGCTGGGGTGCGAAGTTGATGTTGATATGAATGAGAAGACGTTTCTTGAAGGATACAAACTAGACTGCGCTGTGTATATAGACAGACGTGGAATGGTGCCGGGGAACTTGTGTGCAAATTTTCCCGAAGTACTTGTGTTAAAATTGGGCCGTGTCCTCGAGGGAAGTGCGTTGGCTTCATGCACGACGTGAATCATGAGTCCATGACTGTGAAGATACGAGGCTAGGAGTTGGGCCATTCGGGTGTCTTTGACACTTGTACCAGGTTGATGGGACATACAAGCACTTTTGTGTACTTCTGACGCCCGAGAATCAGGCTCCGACATGTGTATAGTGTAGATTTCCCCAGAGGGAAGAGTAGCTACTTCTAAAGGATCTCTTCAACGGACCATGCCTATTCTTTCGTATATGCAGAGTCTATCATATTGTACTTTTGAATAGTTTCATGTAGAGCACATTATAAGTAGAATCAGAAATATTGTACAGAGTTGCCCACAGGAAACAACACATCTCGCAGTCTATCCATCCATGAACGCATATACATCAACATATAACGCAAACAAACGCGCCCCTTCCTCCCTAATCCATCCTGCCCTCCCTCCTCGCCGAAATCCTCCTCTGCAAATACACAAACGGCCCCATAAACGTCACGGCCAATATCCCCGCCACAATAAGAAAATGGCCCCCCAGACTAACCTGCGGCTCAAACTCCTCATCTTCATCCCCAAACGCCCTATTCGCTCTCCGCGCGCGCCTCTGCCGCCGCTCATCCTCCCTCCGCTGCGTCCTCTCATGAGCCTCGCGGTCAAAATGCGGAGGCGGCTCCGACGCATACGCAAAGGGACCCGACCCGAAGCCCATGCCCCCTCCGCCTCCGCCGCCTAAATCCCATGGATCGGGTCTACCCTGCTGCGCACGCTGCGCATGGCTCGAATCCGCGTCTTGAGCAGAAGTGAAGCCATTCGCGCGCGCTGCGTGAGCGGCATGCGCAGCCGTGGCTCGTTTGCGCCGCTCCTCCTGCGAGCCCCAGGCGCCGTTTCTGTAGAAACTGGGAGGGGGGCCACGGAAGGCGGCTCTTCGGCGGGAGAGGCCGGAGGGGGATCGGCCACCTGCGGAGGGATGGGAGCTGTGGTAGGATGCTCCGGGGCGGTGGTGCTGCTGATGGTGGTGATGATGGAGTCGCAGCACGTCTCTGTCGTAGGTTGCGCGGCGGGACGGGTCGGAGAGGATGGTGTAGGACTCGGAGAGGAGGGAGAAGGTGTGTGCGGCGTGGGGGTCGGATGGGTTTACGTCGGGGTGGTGGGCTTTGGAGAGGGAGTAGAAGGATCTGTGTTGTTGGTTGGATTAGCACACAGGATATTCATGGCAGTTTGTATATCCAATTTCCTGGTTTGAAAATCTGGGGGCTATCCTCTCGCCTTTTTTTTTCTTTTTTTTCTCATGGACATATCACAAGCGGATGATCCTGGTTTTGAGAATTCCCAAGGTCTGAAGAGAGGGGCGCGGGAGGACCTACTTTTTAATCTCGGCTGGTGATGCATCGTGTCGGATATTAAGCCGCTCGTAGTGGTTCTTGCTGGCGGTGTCGGTGACACCTGCAGCGCAGACGCGACTGGTGTGAAAGGCTGCTGCTCGAGGAAAGCGGTGCGACGGCGCCCGTATCGATCTAGGTTGGATGGCGACACGGGGCGGCATGGCATGGCATGGCGGGGAGTGCGTTATTCTTCCTCCTTGCCTCAATTCTTAGCCACGGGTCGTTATTGTCTGAATTCGGGTGTGAGGCAGCGTTTTGTCGAGTGGAGATTTGGTTTTGGAGTCGTGATGAGGTCATACTGCCACGCGACCCGCTTATTGGCCTTTGTGAAGAGCTCCACACTGAATAAGGTTGGTTGGCCATGGGCGGCCCTGCGGTTCCCTCAAACTTCAAAGTCGTGAACGGCCTAAAGAAAGGGTCTCATTATACAGGAACCCCATTCTGTTACACAGGAACCCCAATCGCCGGTACCGGCGATATTTGTCATAAACACGTGACCATTCCGCACAACGATACTTGGGCAAATGCTTCAAAGATCAATTGATCGACTTGTAAATTTGAAATGTGGAAAATAAATTTGAAAATAAATACAAAATGCTTAATTGACTTCCCAATGTTCTTGCGCAACACCATCCCAATACTCCCGAGTGGCGACATCATCGCCTCCTGTGCCATCATGAGCTGCAATGTCAGCCTCATTTTCCGCTTCATTGGTAACGTCATCCTCGACTTCAATTGCTAACCCCTCACTATCTCTTAAGATGATGTCTCCCGAGCCTCCCAGTGAGAATGGCGCCTCTGGGTCCTCCAACGGCGGCGCCATTCGTTGAGACGCGCGAGGCATCTGCGTACCAGCCTCATACGTATCCCCATGAACGTCCAGCCACTCCAAAGCCTTGATTGTGGACGAAGCATTCGTGATCGCGGAAGGCGAATTAGGCGCATCTGGGACAGCAAACTCCGGATGTGGAAGACGTCGCTTTCGGTTTCGAACTGGAGGCGCTGATGATGACGGCGCGGATGAAGAATTTTGCAATGCTTCATTGCGCTCCTGATTAAGAGCTCTGTCAAGCAGCGTCGGGTCGCGTCGATGCGATCGTGAGCCTAGACCAAGACTACCTTTCGGCCTCCCCTTGCCCTTAACGATTAAGGGATCGTACGGTCCAAGAGGGAGATCATCTCCGGTCAAAAGCCGCGTCCGGTCGAGCCACCAGAATCGATCTACGGCTTCAAGAGGGATGGGAACGTCTTGTTCCTGGTACTGGAAGAGGCGATGCCGACAAGGAAGGCCCAGACCAATGCTAATCCCGCAATCGCATGGCAAAGAAGGCATCGGGACTCCGGGCCTGGGCTTCTGAAGCGACCTTAACTCCTTGACAATCAAGGAAAGAGCATTCTCACTCACTTTACCCCTCAGCTCTGAGTACAAGACACCCAGCGTGTCAGTACCAAACCGCCCGCTAACAAAAGTCTCTTCCGCGCGTATTCTAGCGCCCTGCGCCTTCCAGAACGAGACAAGGCCATCCGTTGCTGATCGAAGATCTCCTGTGCTGCCAGAAATGTGCCGTTTGATACTTGCGTGCATTGATTCAGCCGACGACGTCGTTGTGAGGCCAAAATGACGGTGCTGATCAATGAAAGCGGTCACGAAGTGCTCGGCCCACGGCTGAATCCAGGTCTTGAGGCAGTAATTGACTGCGGCAGGGGGCCAACCATGAGTTTGAAATTCCTGAAGTCGCTCTTCGTACACTGGCACCGTAGGTGCGTAAGTCAGTTCGGAGAATGCGTGGAGGAAGTCCGTAAATAGGGGATCACGGACTATCTTCCCGTCTGGCCCCTTCCTTGCAGGGCCAAAATACCCCTTCGTCTTTGCAAGAACGTTGGAGTTGACGTGCCAGCGGCAAATGTGCAAGGGGCACTCGTTGAAAGGCTCCATCTTACTCAGGGCGTTGATGATCGCTTTCTCCCGATCCGTGCAAATAATGCGAGGGCCTGGAATAGCCTCATCATGTAGCAGCTGGCGCAATTGACTGAGAGCCCATGCGTAGGTGCTCTCGACCTCGTTGGGTAAGAATATAGCAGCAACCGAAAATGTTTTCCTCGTGTTCGTAATGCCGCTGATGTTCAGAAGAGGCATTTTGAACTTGTTGGTCTTGTAGGTGCAGTCAAACTGCAGTACGTCCGGATGCTTCCTCAGAAGATCGATGCCGCTTCGTGGAGCGATGAAAAGGCATTGAATCCGGCCACCATCATCGGTGCAAGAGGCTGAGACAAAATATGGATTCTCGCGGAGCTCATCAATGAGCCACTCAATCGAGGTTCGTCCCCCAAGCATAGCTCGATCGTGAGCTCGAAGGAAGTTTGCGATATCCTGGCCCCTCAAGAGCCAAGTATCACGATCCTTTGTCTGTCGGAGGCCTGAAAGGATCTGATAGACCTTCACGCGAGAGTTCCACTGAGTGAGAATGAAGGCCGCATGCCTTCTCACAATCTTCCCTCGGTCGGCGGCAAACGATCCAAACTTATCCGGTTCGTGGGAATGCTTCCTCGCATCCGCATTTGGTGAGGGCGTAATCAACCAGCGGTTTTGATCATCACGGGCGATGAGAAGTCGAAAAGGGCATGACTCTTTGCGAGTTTTCGTGCGCCTCTTCTTCGAGGGGTGCGTGCCGGTATCGTAGGGAACGAATTTGAATGCCTTCGAGCAGCGTAAACGAACAGAGCTTACAACATCCTCGGAATTTTTCGTCCGCCGCTGGATTGCGAGGCTGTAGCCTTGAATTGAAGCTAGCTGCTTGGCTGACTCGATCGCGTCTTCGTACGACTCAAATGTTTGCAATGGCTCGAAAGCTTGCTCGGGGACTGGCTCAGAGGCACGATCCATGGTGAGAACACTGTAGACGCGCTTCGTATATCGTTAGCCGTAGGCGCAACTGCTTCATACATGAGAAAAATGGCGTTACATACAAAGCTTCGTGAGGAACTGCGATGGGATGGTATGAATTCGGATGATGGAGGGTCTGCTGAGAATTGAAAGCAGATGCAGGGGGCGGATGGTCACGTGTACGACAAAATATCGCCGGTCGCGGCGGTTGGGGTTCCTGTGTAACAGAATGGGGTTCCTGTATAATGAGACCCTAAAGAAACTGTCATCTCGTGAACGATTGCAATTATGGGTCTTTGCAGACAGCTGACATGAGCGAGGTGCCTACGTAATGAAAATCTTTTCTTCGCGTAGGACGCGTTTCCCGTGATATTGTGCCTATGCTTCCACTTTCTAATTCATCCAACAACACGTACACCATGGATACTTCATTCCCCAATGTCGACCCGGAAGGCCTCTTATACCAGTACGAGACCGAATCCGATGAAACTGATGATGTCGCAACCTGGCTAGAGGAGGAATTCACCGAATATCCAGATGGTGATTTCGATTACCCGGACGAAATCCGTCAGGACGAGCTTGACGCGATTGAATGTGCACCTTCAGAGGCAGCCGCCGCGAAAATCGTCAAGTCGCTACCGAAAAGTAATGGCGCCGAGTTCGAACTTACCTTGCGAGTCACAAAGCGTCAATTTCACCGCCTGAAGGATTGGCTAATTGCAAATACAAGCTTCAGCGACAATACACTACGGGCTGGTGAGCAGAAGTTGATGGTCTTCCTTTACATCATGGGCCATGCCAAGACTCAACGCCGTACGGCATATCGTTTTCGTATCAGCCGACGATCCGTGAGCCGTATATTCCGTGAAGTCCTCCGCCACATGCTCAAGTTACATGTAGACTTTGTTCAAATGCCTGGAAATACCTACGTCTCGGATAAAATCAGCAGCCAAGACGAGTACTCGGCCTTCAATGGATGCCTTGGCGCAATCGAAGCTGTACATCTCCCGGTACATGTGCCTTGGACCGAACAACGCCTGTATCAATCGCGGGACGGAGAAATCTCTCAAAAAGTACTTGCGGCTGTCACCTTTGGTGGGCGTTTCCTATACGTGCTAGCCGGCGCCGAGGGCTCTCTCCAAAATGCAACTTTTATGCGAATGGCCGGCGGGATGGACTTCAAGGTTCCCAAGGGCCGTTTCTTCCTCGGTAATACCGGCTTTGGTAATACCCGTCGTGGCGTCCTGTGCCCATACGCAAAGGTTTCTTATGATCTTGAGAAACTCGCCGAGTCGGGTGTGTTCCCGGAAACTCCCGAGCAACTATTTAATCTAAGGCATTCCTCAATTCGAGTCGTCGTGGAGAAGGTCTTCAGCATGATGAAACGACGCTGGAACATTCTCGAAATAAGCCCTCCAGAGTACAGCGTTATGGACCAGACGCGTATCATTTACGCGGCTACGGGACTACACAACTTCCTCCTAACGAAAGGGCTTCAACCCGAGGTTTATGCTGAACAGAAGGAAGAGGCTCTTTCAGCTTCTGAGAAGTTTGCCCGACAGCATTCATTGGAGCTTGCTGATGAGGTGGTTGGTGACAGGACTGGGAAGCACGTTCGTGATGATATTGCACAGGCATTCTGGGCCAACTACCGCCGGTTGGTGGACGGATCTTGAAGAACAGACATCATCATGATTGTGTAAAAACGAAAATTCGGGTACATGATAGCGCTTTATAGAGTGGTACAGTTAAATACAGGCCAAAACTTATCGGTCCAATGCATAAGGCCACATAATGAAAAAATAGCATAGAGCAGCCAATCCCTACTCCAAATTGGATGGGAATTCAACGTCTTCAAAGCCCGGCTCTTTTGATAAGAAGCGGAACTTCTTCGTGGTGTCTTGAATAGTATTCCACAACACAGCATTGGTCTCCGGGTCCTTCTGAATCCAGCACAAGAGCGCCGTGGTCAGGGATGTGGAGAAGCCAGAGGCATCTCGCGCGATATCTCGAAGAGCCACCACGTGATTCCGTGATTCTGGAGAACGTAGATGGGCGCAAACCATTGCATCGACTACTCTTTGGACCGTCCAAGAACTTTTCCTATCTGATGTTTTCTTGGCTGTCGCCTTCGCGATACGAAGCGGCTTTGGAGTTGTGCTCTGAGCCGGCGTAGTCTTTTTCGTACGTTGCCTTGGGCGTGTAGCTAATAATTGGGACCCGTTTGAATAGCTAACATCGTCGGCGCCAGATGGTGCACCTTCGGGCTTATCGGATGAATCAACGCGGATTGTGTCGTCGACGACCATGTTGTTCCTGCCTGCTTCGGGTTCATCGCGGAAGATATTCGCATACGTATCGATGGTGATGTGTTTGTTCATAAGAATACCCCTATCGATGACACGGCTTGCTCGAGTGCCGTGTTTCTTGATAAAATCTTCAGGTTGAGTACCGGAAAAACTGAAGCTATTGGCCCTCCTGTCCCACTCTGTTCCGGGGGTGTCAAGTATGTCCTTGAAGATAAGCCAATCGTCTCGAATGCGACGGAACTGTGATCGTAGAGTGCTGTCGTATTTCCAGTTGCGTTGAGGGAACTTCTCCCTCATAAAGTCGCTCGCTTTCTTGAGTAATGGACTGACAAACTTCGACGTCCTTCCGTCCTTCCTTTGATCATTGAGGAAGCCTAGGAAAGCGAACACCTCGGCGTTGGTCCATTGCCTACCATCTCTGGATTTGGTGCCTCTGCGCTCATTGTTATTAGGGGCCTCGTTAGACATGGTGGAATGATGTACAGCTAAATTAATTTGTAATAATCATGTGAAGAAGACGCGTGACGCGAAGCTTTACGTTTATGTACCTAAAGGCAGGTTCATTGTGGATCATTGAGTGCTCTGGGGAAACTTGAAAGTGTGCTATATATGTACATAGGTATGTAGAGTCTCTAGGCTCCTCTAGGGACCTAGTATGTAGGCTGCCCAGCCAAAAGTTTAAGAAGGGATAAGGATCGTCGCCGGTCAGGGCTGGCCAACCGTCTTGGTCTTGTACAGCTTCATAACCCCGATGACCAGATGAGCTATGTGCTGTGCATCTCACAATCGAATGCGCCTGTTGGCGACATAATGTCTCGGATCGACGCAAAACAAACTACGGCGCCTGAGACAATGGCCGCCGCTCTGTCCCAATTGAGCTCCTCGATGTGACTGGTCGCAGCCTGGGCATCAAGTTGCTCGACGACCTGCGGCATGCCGCATACCGACGCGCTGAGCCACGTCATGGCCGCGTTTGGGACGTCGACACAGAGGAGAAGGAGAACACGTCTTCTTCGTCAAGATCGCCTGCTACGGAGCGAGGTCGTGGCCTGGGCCCTGAGACACACTGAATCACTGACTTCAACGACGGATCATGGGGCAGTGTGCGCGAGCGTAGTTCTGGCTGAGTATGGCTCGACCGCCACCTGATTGCCCGCTCGCCATCAAAGAAACCCTCGAGCAATGATCCGACGAAACCGTGGCGCAAGCCATCGATGCCTTTGTCGTTGAGAAACTCCCCTCCATCGTAGTCGTCCTCAGTCGAGATGCTTCATCCCGAGCACGACGACGTTGCCAAGTTGCAAGGCCCCAAAGCGATGCTTATCTGCTCCTTCACTTCAGAAACCTTTCTCTCGCAGATAGGCCAAGTAGGCCTGATTCCCTATGCCGAGGATGGCGAAGGCGTCGAATCGCAGGCGACCTCATCGAGCAGAGCGAAGCCCCGGCGGCAACCTCAAGCCGCTCCACGACAAGAACGACCTCGCGTCGACGATCGCGAGGGCACGGTCATCTAACCGTAAGATCCATCGGCGTCGTGCAGGTTCTCTCCCGCGCCGTCCAGCTGCTGGGCCTGACCTGCGTATGCATTCTCTTCCGCAATATTACATCGGTTTTTGACAGCGCCGTCAAGTCGACGTACATACATTTTCTTGCGACTATGTCCTCGAGCAGGCCGTATCGCACGTGCTCAATTCACTGGGCACGCATAAACACGTACTCTGACGCGTTTTCATTCTCCCTATGCCCCGAGCGGCACCGGCCACTGCCGTCTCGGATACATCTCTATCAATTGTACGCCCTGGTCTCGTATATTGGGGGAGTGCCGCAGAACCATGTGTATTCTTTCAATTGGTCAATACTTTCGTCTCCCAATCGGGAAAGGCAATTTCGGTCGGGAAAGGAAATGTCAAAGGATGTCAATCGTCCAGAACAGATCGCCTCGCGCAGCAATATAGAAGCTCCCTCGGGCGAGATCTATCGTTCGCGAGCAGAAGGACTGCAGATTTTGGAATTCTGAATATTGACCAAAGTTGAGATCAGGGGTAGATTCAAAAGGGTCGTTAAATATGCAAGGCCGCAGGGACACGTCCTGGTCAACGATTTCCAGAGAAATATGTTGTGGTGACCCGAGACCCGTCAGGGCGCGCAGCAGCGAACGGATTTCTTCTACATAGAGGTCTGAGTCTGTATCAGTACAAGGGTCGAACACGGGTATGATATGTACCTTCAAGTTTGGCTATATGGCTTCACAATTTTCTTTCCAGAACATGACCGACTTCGGGTCCAGATATGGTACGAAACAATGCTCGCATTCGGGGGAAGTGGTTTGTCAGTTCCAAATTTTCATTGCTCCAGACCGGGCGATGCTTTGAGTAGCAGTCTCAGCGCTGATTGAAGGAATGCCGCGCCTCTCAGTATCTCGATCTTCCTGGCACCTCCATCTCCTGCCCAGGACAGTATCCTCTCCAACTTTCAACGTATGGCGCCCGCCTCATGTCCATGCCGGGGAAATATCATTTTCCTCAAGTTGGACTATGCGATGGACTCGTCAGAGCGTGTGCCCACCTCCTGCAAACGCGAAGACAGAAACTGTATTATGTGTCGTGTCAGTCACATGTTTTTGACGACGAGTCGGTGCTCGATGCGTAAAAGGAGTGTGGAAATCCACGCACAACAGATCATTTATTACACACATCTGACGCCCGTCACACGCGCGAACGCACCTATTCCGACCGGAAAAGAGATGCTATCTTGATGCCCCTTGTCGTCATCGAATATATGACCCGGACAACATTATGGGCATAGCTGGCTACCGTAGCCCCTTGCAGGGGGAAGGTGCAGAGATGTTCAAGATCCCTAGGGCGACAATAAGTAGGAATAAAAACCCTATTGAGATCATCGATGTGCGTCTTGTCTAGCTCTAGTTATCGACTTCATCATCTTGGTCGAGCCCATAGAATACGACGCTTTCATGCCATTGTCTGTCTAGTCGAAGTGTGTTGTCGTAACGTTGCCATCGCCGCCTACTGCTTTCTGCCCTCTCAGAGACCCGTTTCCTGCTGACAAGAAAGCATCATGATTTCGGTTCCTTTCTCAGCCGCGATGGATCCTATCTGGTGTTCTGGTGTTCTGGTGTTCTGGTGTTCTGGTGTTCTGGTGTTCTGGTGTTCTGGTGTTCTGGTGTTCTGGTGTAAGGGAAATGCCCGTTGGCATTCCAATTTCCGGGCGAGGAGGGTTGCCGACGGCCGGTTTTTAAGACTTGAGAAGTGTCCTACGTCGAAGCAGATGTCTGTATCGAAGTCATTAGTGACGTATATTGATGCCTTTCTATCCATGCCCCAAGGTTGCTGCTGTATATAACCTACAGACGACATCAAGGACGCCTGCTTTAGCCATTGTATCGACCGCGAATAATAACGAGGCATCACTTAGGGTTTTGTATAGCACCAAACGTCAAATTAATGGCTTTATTTACCCTTGCCTGCGGCCGCTGACTCACTCTTGCCGTTGCTGGCCCACGATGGCGTTGGGCGGCTGCTGCGATGTATGTCCGCGCCGTACGCAGGCACAAAACATACACACGGAAGCGTCTACGACTTCAGCTGCATCGGCCACTGCTGTTCCGGAAATTGACTCATCAATTGCACGCCATGTTCATGTGCCGTCTCCCTTAGCTGGTCCAAAAATTCGCCATCAACACATGTTGTGTAGATAGTCTTGAGATGCGTGACCCTCATAATCGAAACCACCAGGCTCACGAAGTCGGGTGTACTGTATTCCGAAGAGTTTATTTTAAGCGTGCGCAGGTTCGGGAATGTGGCCAGGAATCGCAGCAGGGGCGGATCCTCGTGGCTTTCGACATCGACAGGGAAGCAGAACTCGTAGATTCCCAAGGTGCGAATGGAGGGAGTCCCGCGCAACCATTCGTAACCTTCCAAATGCCAAATACTTATCGCTCCCACGGTGCGTCTTACAGGGTATTCGATAATGGTCGTGCCGGTTACAGGATCGTCAAGGCCTTCGCAATACGCCTTGGGAAAGACAAGGTCAAAGGACGTCAACTGTTTAACCATGACGGCGTTGGAGAGCAAGTTTCGACCTCCGGTGGGCGTGATAGGCAATGAAGGCGTTTCGAAGGAACGCAAGGTTTTGTAAATTGGAACCTGCTGAAAGTTATAGCGAAACATGCATTCCGATTCGTCTTCGCCTAGTGCAAGTGAAACGTGTTGTAGTGAGTGTAAAGCCGTCAGGTATTGAAGCGTCCGACGCGTTTGTAGCGCTTCGTAGTCGTAGGTTACTTCTTCAGGTTTCGAAGCGTCGAACTTGAGTACCTTTAGGTGTGGTCATACGTCCTCCCATCTTCCTTTCTCAAGCGCCACGAGCTCCACGTCCAGATATGGTATATCGGGGCCAATCCAGAGCTGTTCAAGTCTGGGAAAGCTAATCGAGAGATGGAACTAGGAAGGCTCAAGAAGTCAGCTTCTCGCTTTGACGCGTGCCCTTTCACGTTCAATACAGGTAGCGACCAGGCCAGGAATAAAGTGAGGCAAAGAGAGGAAGGAAGAAAAATCCGAAAAAGACATGAGCGTCACCAAGGCTCTTCGAGGCGGGGAGGCATACTATTGGGAATGGGCCGTTGTCCTCAAAAGCACCGCCCATTCGCAAAGTCTTCAACTGGGGAAGATGAGGTGCCTTTCCGCGATACCACGACAATGGAATTCCCTTGAAGTCGAGGTGCTCCAAAGAGCTAGCAGCATTTTGAAGGAACGTCTGGGGGAATCCCCCTGAACGATCTACTTCAAGGTCGGTGAAAATATCGCTCACACTCGATAAGGAGATGTGCTTAAGTTGGGTCCTTTTTTCTGGTGCGCCGGAAGCGTCTGTTTTGATATATTATGGAACACCAAATGCTCCAGGCTGAGTGATGATTCAAGCAGCAGCGTCACGGTTGATTCGGTGACTTCCCGGCCTCGGCGGCCATTCTCTATCACGATCCTTCTCACACCTCCTTTTCGGACAAGTCACCTATGCTGACACCCAGGAACTCCCTCACTGAGGGCCAGATCCAGGGTGTCAGAATTCAATAAGGGCAGGGATAATTCCACTTCCCATTCTGGATATTCCACTGCCCTAAAATAAAGTGACATAGTATTTGAGTGTGGCCACTGCAGAAAACTAAGTCAGAGTTCTTGTCATGGTCGAGGAATATCCATTTATGAGTGGCTGTTGAAACTTGAAAGACGTTAACAGCCACCCAATCGTATGGCTTGGGTTGGAATCAGATTTTAAAATTGGCATTGCTAGAGAGAATCGGTGTATCTACAGAAGATTAGTCTTTTGGCGTATTTGTTAGATACACCGATTCAAAAGACTAATCTTCTGTAGATACACCGATTCTCTCTAGCAATGCCAATTTTAAACTATCGGATTCCAACCCAAGCCATACAGTTAGGTGGCTGTTATGTAACGACGAACGTCTTTCAACAGCCACTCATAAATGGATATTCCTCGACCATGACAAGAAGTTAGAACTCTTCACGAATCGATCTATATCTCGCATCGCCAATTCCAACTTGTTGTGCGGCTCAGACTTTGGTGGCTCGGACTTCGTTTTCTTACTTCGAATGTTGTCAAGTAGGGTCACGACTCACGAGATTGTCGAAGGGAGAGTCCGAAGGTGCCGCTCGTTTGGGTCGCCCGGTCGCTGTCGAGACCCACCGCGCGTAAATTCTGGTGTTCCTGACGGTGGGACAGAGGCTCAGAGCTTGAAGCTGTCCGCGATGGGCGAGTGAACGCTGATGACATAGGATCCGGCAAATTGTTGTCGTTGTCCGAAAAGTCGGGCATCGTGGGGCGAAACTCGTCGCTTTCTTCCGGCGTTGGAGAGGATGGTGATACTCGGCCATGATCTTCTTCGTCTTGTGCTGTGTCGACTACGCGTTGCGCCCTTTTCGGGCTTCCTTGGCTCACATATAGTTCTGCCTCGATGATAGATTTCCCTGTTGTAATAACGACATCTACAAATACCTCGTCACAATGGTCGAGGTGAAAGGTATCGCGTCACAATAGGCCGATCTTAAAAATCCTTCGCATAGAGATGCCGTACTTGCCCATGAGATACGTTTTTCTCTCTTCCGCGTCATAGGAGATCTTCCCCGTTCTCCTGTCGGCATGACAACCAGAGAAATTGCATGCAATATACCAAAACCTGTACATTTTGGCGAGGTCGTCATGCTTGCTACGCACGCGCTTCGCATCCCAAGCACCCGGATCTGATGGGTGCAAATTTTGCAAAAGCTTCGCGATTTCTCGTATACACGAGGGGCGGTGAGGTCCTTGGGGCCGAGGAACTCTCGGTTTCGGCGTGCCTCGAGGAGCTCTTCCAGGAGCTTGAATGTGTCCTCCTTAGACCAGGGGGGTGCTCTCCCTGTTCTTCGTGCTGACGATGCTACCGGTGTTGCCGGTGTTGCTGGTGTTTCTGGGTCGCTAGGTTCGTTTGGCATTGTGATGAGGTACGGATGGGACGGGCAAATACGGCTTCAAATGATGGACAGAAGATGATTAGGCAAAACTGAAGAAATCGTGCGGCGACGCGTACATCGAGCTCCGCAAGCTCTGCAAAGAGTCTTGGAATTAAGAGGCAAACACGACATGTACGCGTCGCCGCACGATTTCTTCAGTTTTGCCTAATTATGGGCAGGGATAATTCCACTGCCCACTTTGGGGCTAATACGGTTACACGGTAATACCTAGTCCCGGCTGCCCTTATCTCCCCTCATCCCGGTCATCCATCCAGGTCCACAGACTGTCATTATCTCACCTTATCCCGGTCATCCATCCAGATCCACAGACTGTCATTATCTCCCCTTATCCCGGTCATCCATCCAGATCCACAAGTCTGACAGTCTGTGAGGCCCAGGGCCGTCACACTGTGCAATGACAGTGTGCATCGACGGTGATCCGTGATCGTACAGCGCTTGCCGGTTCAGGCAGTACAGGCACACTTACCACACCGAGGCGTTTCAGTCGAGACGTTTCAGTCGGGGGCGCTGTGCCGACCAGAGAGTGTCAGCTCCGCGATTGCCTACAGTGTACACAACGTTTGCCAGCATAGCGTTTGACCAGCGCAATGCTAGGTCAGCGCTTACCGGTATATAGCGTATACCTGATGATAGAGGACACACGCCTCTAGAGTTCCTTGTAGAGTCACAGTCGATCATCACGTTCTGAATTGACATTCCTCAGTTTGCTTGACCTCATCTCGCTTTGTACCTTCGTCGTCGTCCCGTTGAAACTTGAGGCCGTGCTGGAAAGGATATGGGCTCAAAAATGAAGCTCAAGTTTGGACGATACAAGTTGAAACAACGTATGGCGAATTATGGTACTTATTCTGGAACATTGGAGGCTGAAAAGAAGCTGTCTTGGGTCGGTTTGGCTGTACAAATCTCTCAATACTTTAGGGTGAAAAATAAGGTCTCCCGTTCGGCGTTGTTTGATGAAGAGTTTTCCCTCATGAGCTCGATGATTCCCACGATCATTTTTAGATAGTGAATGAAGTCTTGGGACGCGCTTCGTTCTTTCTGGTCGAGTCCTGCTTTTGTCCTGTGAGAACTGCCGTCTTTTTGGTCTACATCTCGGATCCAGGGACCCTTTGTTTGCTGCGTAGCACAGCTCCCGCGAGGATCTAGCCTACGTTCTACGTTCTCCATTCTCATCTTGTTCTCTCTAAGAGCAAGAAAACGAGAAGTATATATACACAAGGTTCGGGTAAACTCCTTGGGTAAACTTTAAAGGAAGTCAAGGAACTTAGGAAATTGGTCCATTGGATGAGCGCTCTATTTGGCTCAAAGCCTCAAATACGAACGACATGCGTAATTGCATGCGCTATCGCAAGAAGTTTTATAGAGTATAGTTCCGGTTTAAATCCCATCCTCGCTACATACATGATATATGTACATTTCATCCTCTAGCAAGGGGGCCCAGCAAACAGCGTGATAGCAGGGGCTTTGACGTCTTTGGGGCAAGAGACTGCCACAGGCCATGATTTACAGCCGTCTTGGCTCGGTGCCTTGCCTCTAGTGACCGTGATCATACAATTATTGTTTGTGGTGAAAGATTCCGTGTTATACTCCGAGTTAAAGGGAAACCCATAGGTGCTCTCGCCAGCGCTACCTTGGCGTTAGCGAATGAACAGATCGGCAAGAGGGACAGGGCCCAGGGGCTGCTTCAGGCATTGACCATGTTGACATCATTTACACGGCAAATACAAAAATTGGAACCAACTTACACTCGCACACAGCAGTATGAATTAGGTGGAATTGCTCGAGCAACCGGAGATATGGCTTCGAGTGGACCGGCATACACATGGTATGCCTCTAGGGTAGCGAGGGCGAAGGTGCCGAGGACACTGCTAAACTTCATGTTGTATGTATCAAAGATTGTGACGGCTTTGCTTTCTAGGGAGATTGTGATGTTGCTAGAAGAAGTATTTGATGTCGGTGACCTGGTGTGTTTTAGAAATGATGAGAGTATCGGTGACTCGTGAGGGGGGCCTGTGTTATATACTTCACGAAGCGAGCCAGAGTGAAGAAGTCTCCCCTACTCGGCTACTCCGTAGGGGCAGGTAGGCAATAGGCTGCTCATACTCCGGCGCTCCGCCGGATGAATACATACCTGGTAATTATGATTCATGATTCCAAGACAGCTCTCGCAGATTTCACTCTGTCATCGACATTGCCGTTCCTTCTTCCGTACTGGCGGGCGATTCAATTTCATCCCTCCCTAGCTTACAGGTGGGGGGGTCATTGATCAACAAGATGACCTTTGATTTCCAAAATAAAAAGGTACATAGCTGCCCCGTTGGATTACGACTACCTACATACCCCTACGCAGAGTCTCCATTCAAAACCGACGACGACGTCATTACCTTAATACCTGTAAGGTAGGGGGGGATAAAATTGAATCGCCCGCCAGTAGTACCTAGGGCAGGTACATTCATGATTCATTTACTACCTATAGGAAGACATCGGAGGCTACTCCATAATAAGCTATTATTTCGATAATCAACGACCAACTAAAAGTCTAAAGAAATTCAGAAAAATGGCTCATGAGGAGAAGGACAACGCAATCCGGGGCTGCGGCCAATTTTCTTTCTGCACGTGAAGAAGCGGTTTCAGGAAGAGAGAGAAAATCGTGGCCATGCTTCTTGAGGGCTTTTACGCGGTTTAGACGGTGTGTTACTTTTTATAGATACAGAAGGCAGGAAAGGAGCTCAGCCTCGACTTTGGAAGCATCGGCTTGCTGAGGTGATATGTACAAGGGTACTTTAACCGTTAACGGTGCACCTAGGTCCTATTCATAATTCTAATTTCTACCGTACTCCGTATATGCTCAAGATGCTTTGTGATTAAGAGCTACATCGCACTTATCGCAACAGTACTCCGTAGTTTGACTGAGATCGTGGGTATTACAATTTACCTAATTTCCGTCAATTGAGATCAATGATGAATTCATCAGGGTCGTCGAAAACGGTCGAATATGCAGGACCGCAAGAACACGTTCTCATCCTCGAATTCCAGAGAGATATGCTGTAGTGACCCGAGACCCGTCAGGGACTGCGGGCTCGCAGCGTCGAACGGGTTACTTCTCCATGGAGATCTGAGTATATGTATCAGTACAAGGATCGATCATCGCACACGAGTACCTTCAAGTGTGGCCACATGGCGTCACTCAATTCTTACCAATTCATCACTGAATTAAGATTTAGATATGGTATGGTATGTAAGGGTCAATCCAAATTTGTTCGAGATTTGGAAAGGCGGAGGCGAGAAAAAGCTAAATAGACGCAATGAGTCAACCTCTCGCTCTCACGCGCAGCCCCCGGTCTTTACCCTTGCGAGACGGAATAAACGAGAAGAGTGGGAGAAAGAAAGGGAAAGAAGATACAGAAGATGTAGGGAGGAAGGGAGAAAAAGCTTCTCAATGCAGCTCTCTGGACGGGGAAGACTTACGATAGGCGAAGGGGTCACCTCTTCGTCATTCTTGTAATCGTCGACAATTCGCAAAGTCTTTAGTTTGGGAAGCAATAAAGCATGGGTATTTTGGAAGGCCCAGATCTAACTAAGGCTGTGGAATCCCCACGAGCTTGAGATGCTCCAAAGAATTGGCAGCATGTTGGATGAACGTGAGGGACACCCCCGGATGGTCTACTGCATTTTCATAAAAAGTCTCGGGATAACTCTCAATGGGGAAGTGACAGGTCTACCAGTTCCAAAATTCCCAATTGCTCCAGACTGGGCGATGCTTTGAGCAGCAGCCTCAGCGCTGACTGAATGAATGCCACACCTCTCGGTATCTCAATCTTCCTGGCACCTCACTGCCACCTCCACCTCCTGTCCAGGTCAGTATCCTCTCCAACTATTCGACGTATGGCGCCCGCCTCATGACCGTGTCGGAAAATATCATGTTTCTCCAGATTGGACTACACAATGGACTCGTGAGAGCGTATGCCCACCTCCTGCAAACGCGCAGACAGAAACTGTATTATGTGTGGCGACGGTCACATGTATTTGACGACGAGTCGGTGCTCGATACGTAAAAGGAGTGTGGAAATCCACGCACAACAAGATCATTTATTACACACATCTGACGCCCGTCACACGCGCGAACGCATCTATTCCGACCGGAAAAGAGAAGCTATCTTGATGCTCCTTGTCGTCATCGAATATATGACCCGGACAACATTATGGGCATAGCTGGCTACCGTAGCGGCGTAGCCCCTTCCAGGGGGAAGGTGCAGAGATGTTCGAGATCCCTAGGGCGACAATAAGTAGGAAAAAAACCCTATTGAGATCATCGATGTGCGTCTTGTCTAGCTCTAGTTATCGACTTCATCATCTTGGTCGAGCCCATAGAATACGACGCTTTCATGCCATTGTCTGTCTAGTCGAAGTGTGTTGTCGTAACGTTGCCATCGCCGCCTACTGCTTTCTGCCCTCTCAGAGACGCGTTTCCTGAGGCTGCTGACAAGAAAGCCTCAACAGCATCACGATTTCGGTTCCTTTCCCAGCCGCGATGGATCCTGTCTGGTGTTCTGGTATTCTGGTGTAAGGGAAATGCCTGTTGGCATTCCGGGCGAGGAGGGTTGCCGCCGGCCGGTGCTCAAGACTAAAGAAGTGTCCTACGTCGAAGCAGATGTCTGTATCGAAGTCACCAGTGACGTATAGTGATGCCTTTCTATCTATGCCCCAAGGTTGCTGCTGTATATAACCTAGAGCCTAGAGGCGACATCAAGGAAGCCTGCTTTAGTCATTGTATCGACCTTGCATAATAACGAGACACCACATTATCACTTAAGGCTTGGTATAGCACCAAACGTCAAAATAATGGCTTTGACCACTCTTACCTGCGGCCGCTGACTCACTCACTCTCGCGGCCGTTGCGATGTATGTCCGCGCCGTACGCAGGCACAAAACATACACACGGAAGTGTCTATGACTCCAGCTGCATTGGCCACTGCTGTTCCGGAAACTGACTCATCAATTGCACGCCATGTTCATATGCCGTCTCCCTTAGCTGGTCCAAGAATTCGCCATCAACACATGTTGTGTAGATAGTCTTGAGATGCGTAACCCTCATAATCGAAACCACCAGGCTCACGAAGTCGGGTGTACTGCATTCCGAAGAATTTATTTTAAGCGTCCGCAGATTCGGGAACGTGGCCAGGAATCGCAGCAGGGGCGAATCCTCGTGGCTTTCGACATCGACAGGAAAGCGGAATTCGTAGATTCCCAAGGTGTGAATTGAGGGAGTCCCGCTCAACCATTCGTAACCCTTTAAATGCCAAATACTTTGTTCTTCAACGGTGCCGCTTTCAGGGTCATGGATAATGGTACCGCCGGTTAAAGGATCGCCTAGGACAATGGCTGTGTTTGGAAAGTACCCGGGTAAAGAAAGGAAAAAACCCAATTAAAGCGACAAAGCCAAAGCGCGGGCGAGGGACCCGAGCTTGTTCACGAATCACGGGTGATCCCAGCAAGTTTGACAGCTGGATCACCGCATTCTCAGACAAGATCAAGGAAGATGACGGTACATTCAGAACAGAGAACAGTCGCATGATGTTCTTGTTTGGCTGCCTGGATGGAGCAGCTAAGAGTTCCACAGTCTGTGAGGCCCAGGGCCGTCACACTACCCCCCTCTAAAAACCTCGAAATCGAAGATATCGAGGGAGTTTCCAATTCTGTTGTCGTGTTTCTGTTCACCGGTCAATGGTCATGTGCGGATGAACATCATCCAGAACCTAAACGTGCCGTCGTGTTCTGCCTTTCCTTCCTTCACCGGCGGCTCTGTTATCGTCAGGGTGCTCTCCCACTTCCTCGTCGGCTGCCGCTACTCTGATCCAATCATTGAGTCTCATTGGAGGTCCGGGAGATTCTCCGTGTCGCTCGTGGAAATCATGCAAACCCATCGCTCAGTTTTTAAAGTTCTCTGCCGGGTACCACGTATCGTCGGGATCGCAACCTTTCCACGGCACTTGGTATTGTAGCGTCTTGTTCCGACCCGTGAGGCGCGACTTGAGGATTCCCTCGACTTCCCATTCGGGTTCTCCGTTAATTTCTTCTGGCTCCGCCGGAGCCTCAATCTGTTGCGGTCGCCGGTAACGGGTCATCGGCAGCCTTTCTCAAGCGGTCGTCGTGGAAGAGATTTGTCATGCGGTAGCCATCCGGGAGGCCCAGTACGAAGCTGTGGCCCCGTTCTTCTCTTAGCTGCTCCATCCAGCCTCCAGGCAGCTAAACAAGAACATCATGCGACTGTTCTACCCGCAAAGGACAGATTAACCACGGAACCCTGAGGGGTCCAAGGACGAATTAATAATGGTGGCGCATAGGTTTTCCTCCCTCAGGCTCCCTGCACTAGGGGTTTTCCTGTGCGGCTTATGTAACAAGATGTACTAGATATTAGGTTCGCCTAACTAGAGTAATTAATAATAAAAGTTCTATGTTCTGAATGTGCCGTCATTTTCCTTGATCTTGTTTGAGAATGCGGTGATCCATCTGTCGAACTTGCTGGGATCACCCATGATTCGTGAACAAGCTCGGGTCCCTCGCCCGTGCTTTGGCTTTGTCGCTATAATTGGGGGGTTTCATTTCTTTACCCGAGTACTTTCCAAACACAGCCTTGGCAGCTATGCCCTTTGGCCAGAAGCGCCGTTTAGATCCGCAGACCAGCGTGTCTATTGCAGCCGTGTCACTTAGTAGTCGAATCGATCCCGATTCTCCCACATCGAGATCTGACCTTGCATCGAACCATAGCGTGATCCCGTAGATGTGATTATATAAGCAAGGTTGCTCCTGATCCTATGGTGATTTGAGATACAAGCCAATCTGGATGATGGCTCCTTGTCTGTGATGATGACATAGGGACCCGTATTCCAAGTGAAGAGGGTAGTTGATCATGTTAATGGCACATCCACTCGTAGCCATGGATAGGTCCAAGACACTGTCTGTATGCGGCTATGATAGTCGTACTTGATAGTGTGACGAAGCTGATCGTCTTTCAGGATCTAAGTGCCGGTCCAAGTCGGCCGAAGGGCCGTCTCTCGAAGGCGTTAGCTGTCCTCTTTAATTACTCTAGCTCGGAAGAAAGCAGTTCCCTTGCCAATCTCCGTCGTTGCTGCGGCAATTTTAGGGCAAGTAAGGGCTTATAGCAAAGATAGATTTACAGCGCGGGCTCGCTGGCCTTGAACCTGGCGACGACAAATATCATGCGCTGATTGATGAAGACTAATTGTGGGCGATTGCGTACGCCAGATTCCATATCGTGCCAATGCTAGTCGTCCTTTACTAATCCACATGAGTCAATACTCGCGATAATTTCGATCCTCTGAGGTTGATCATCGCGGAAAAGACACCGATGGGTCGTTATTTTTCGTGTCGTAGATCGCATATCTTCTTGACCAATGACGGGTCACGGAGTCAACGCCATTCAATCGACTCAGGTTCCAACGAGTCGAAAGAGATTGTGAAAATGGTTGTGCAGCACCGAGCGACAACGGTGTGATCATATTGACCCCAAACGTCATAAGAATTGCCTTGATCAGTCTCACCTGTCGCCGCTGGTTCAGTCTTGCCGTTGCTGGCCCGGCCGCAGCGACGTATGTCCACGCCGTACGTACGCACGCAACAAACACACACGTGATACACCCAAGCGTCTATGACTCCAGCGGCATCGGCCACTGCTGTTCCGGAAATTGCCACCACATCAATTGCACGCCGTGTTCTTGTGCCGTCTCTTCCAGCTGGTCCCAGTCTTCGCCATCGACACTGTACGTGTAGATAGTCTTAAGATGCGTGACCCTCATAATCGAAATTACCAGGCTCACAAAGTCGGGTGTTTTGCATCTCCAAGAATTAATTTTCAGCGTTCGCAGATTCGGGAACGTGGCCAGGAATTGAGGCAGGGGCGAGCCCTCGTTGTTTTCAGCATCGATAGGAAAGCGGAATCCATAGATTCCCAAGGTGTGAATTGAGGGAGTCCCGCGCAACCATTCGTAACCTTTTAAATGCCAAATACTTCGTTCTTCAACGGTGCCGCTTCCAGGGTCATCGATGATGGTAGTGCCAGTTAAAGGATCGTCAAGGACAATCCTGCCTTCGCAATACCTACTGGGAAAGACAAGGTCAAAGGACGTCAACTGATTAGCCATTACGGCGTTGGAGAGCAATATTCGACCTCCGGTGGGCGTGATAGGCAATTCAGGCGCCTCGAAGGAACGCAGATTTTTGAAATCTGAATACTGACTAACGTCGGTATCACAGATAACATGTTCATATTTCTCGCGAAACATGGATTGCCAGGGAACTTCGTCGAGTGTAAGTGAAACGTGTTGTATGGAGTGTAGAGCCGTCAGGTATCGAAGCGACAAACGCGTGTCTAGACTATCGGAGCTTTCTATTTCAACTTTAGAAGTTTCGAACTTGAGTACCTTTAGGTGTGGCCATACGTCTTCCCATCTTCTTTGTCGAATCGCCGCGAGCTTCCCGCTCAGATATGGTATGTCGGGGCCAATACAGAGCTGTTCAAGTCTGGGAAAGCTAATCGAGAGATCGAACTAGAGGGCTCAAGAAGTCAGCTTCTCGCTTTGGCGTGCGTCCTTTCACATTCGCTACAGGTAGCGACAAGGTTCAGGAATAGAGTAAGGCATAGAGAAGAAGGAAGAGGGAGCCCACAAAGAACGAGCGTCACCAAGGCTCTTCGAGGCGGGGGAGCATACTATAGGAAATGGGCCGTTGTCGTCAAAAGCACCGCCCATTCGCAAAGTCTTCAACTGGGGAAGATGAGGTGCCTTTCCGCGATACCATGACAATGGAATTCCCTTGAAGTTGAGGTGCTCCAAAGAGCTCGCAGCATTTTGGAGGAACGTCTGAGGAAATCCACCTTCACGATCTACTTCAACGTGGTTGAAATCATCGCCCAGACTCGATAAGGAGATGTGCTTAAGTTGGGTCCATTTGTTCTGATGCGCCGGGAGCGTCTGTTCCCATATATTATGGAACACCAAATGCTCCAGGCTGGGTGATGATTCAAGCAGCTGTGTCACGGTTGATTCAGTGACTACCCCGCCTTCCTCTATCACGATCCTTCTCGCACCACCTTCTCCAGCCCAGGACAAAACCTTTTGAAGATGGCTCGGGCGTAGCATCGGCCTATGATACTCATTGGAAAAAACAAGGGTTCTCCATAGCTGTCTATGGACGGGGCTCGTGAGCTTACGAATCCATTCCTTGGAAACTCGCAGAACGAGACTATCTCATGCATAGTATCAGCCAAAACAGTTTGCTCCACGAGTCACTGGTCAGTACCCAATGAGACAAAGAAGGGGGAGTAAATCAACGTACATAATTTCAATCCAGCTCAAGTACGAGAAGATCTGCGAGACAACCTCAGCGGGTAGACGTAACGGATCTTGTCTCAGGACATCACGGTAGAGGATGTACGGATGCTGAGTCCGGACTCGTTAGACACATAACGTGCTGCGTGACGTGCCACGATGAACTTGGCCAAGTCTACGGGATCTCACCTGCGATTTTGGCGACAAGTTTGCGGCGCTCTCCTTGTTGGCCTCGACCCCAGCTGCGTACAGTTCGCAAGCGTACTCCTCGTTCTTTTGCAGCCGTGCAAGGTTCCCCAGACGAATGTATCCCTAAAATAGAGACCCGAGACTGGTCAGTAAAGGGGCGCAGGCCTCAAAAGACTGAGGCAGAACTCCATACATCTGGAAGTCGAGGAGCCAGTTCCAGAATCCATTCGGCGCTCTTCACAGCGTGGTCGAGTTTACCCAAAGCCTCAAATATTGTGGATTGGACATGCAGGGCCTGAATATGGTCCACGTTGTCGCATGTGCCGAATATTCCACCAACGTCGCAATGACAAGTAAACATGGCTTCTTTAAAAATCGAACCTCCTTCGGCAGCGACCTTTTCAAAGTTTTTGCAGGTGCATCTGCGCCGTTCGACACCCCTGGCGCAGGGGCAGTTGTTCATGACCTGTTTTTTCACGAACGGAGGATATGTCAGACAG
Source organism: Claviceps purpurea (assembly GCA_029405325.1). Lineage (NCBI taxonomy): Eukaryota > Fungi > Ascomycota > Sordariomycetes > Hypocreales > Clavicipitaceae > Claviceps > Claviceps purpurea. The sequence goes on from CM055785.1 coordinate 1,616,740, forward strand.
ATAGCTCCTTCAAACGAGATTGGAGGCTGCCACGACTACCTACATTGGTGAGGAGTTTCAATGCACGCTCGTGCTTCTTGATCGCGTTCTCACGAGCTTGGCGGCCAGACTCAACCAGATCACGCATCGTGGACACGGGCGTGGAGGCATCTAAGGCACGGGATGAAGACATGGCCTGTAAGGAAGATTGCAGAGCCCCTGCATCGCACATAACGTGGCGACGGATGGTATCGTGATCGCGGGTGAAAAGAAGCAGGCCCTACTGTTTGCAGAGGGAACGCGACCAGCAGTGGATGTGCGTCCGTGATTGTCGTCAGTCGTCGCACCGCCCATGTAAATTTCGTGTATCTATACATGGATAACGGTACCATCTAATATGTATGACCGGAAACCCCGACTATGTATATTGTACGGGGCTGTACATGCTACATAGGTAGGTACCTAATGTACAAGTTGAAGTTACAGCACAATTTTGGCAGATGTACAGTGGCCCCAAGTGAATAACGCGAAAATCTCTCCACTCTTCGTCGCGACGCGTCAATCTAGCTTCATCCAAAACTCAATTTGTAAGTCGGGCCTCGGCCCCTCCCAGCGCTAGAGGCAGGTAAAACCCCTTGGCAAGATAACCTCATATTCACGCCAAAAACGTAGTTGAGAATGTGAGTTCTTTTACGCCTCCACTATACGCACCTGGCTTGTTCCAACTTCCGACTTCCCGAGAAGGAATTTCTCAACTGTCGTAAAACATAAATTGCGGTGCAAACGGACACACAGAGTACTTTGTGAAGCCGTTTCTGGTAGAGCGTTTTGGAAAACCATGAGCCAACTTACAGTCAAGTTAAGTGAGGCGTCCATATGGTGATATACATAGTCCCTAGTTAATCACACAAATACACATCATCTACACGCTCAGCCTTCGACCCTGCCATATTCCTAAATTAAATAAACGTATCATCGCTATCCTCACTAGTAGACTGGCTCCTGATTCTCCTATATCGAGATGCGATCTTGGATTAAACGACGTCGTGGTCATGTGAATGTGACTGTAAACGCAAGATTGCTGCTGAGCTCATGGTAACTTAAGACCCAACCCAACTTTGAAACTGGCTCCTTGTTTGTGCATTGGAGTCGGTATTCGATTCATAAGGCAAGAACGAAGTTGTTCATATCAATGGCACAGTTCGTCTGACAGGATCTTAATTCAGGCTCAAGTCGGCGAAAGACCTCGGAGGTCGTCTCTCAAAGGAGTTATCTATCGTCGTACATTATTCTATCGCAGAGGAAGGCAGATCCCTCGCCTCTTTTCGTCATCGCTGCAGCAATCTTGGGACAGGAAGAGCTGTGACCATGATAGATTTGAAGCGTAGGCTCGCTGGCCTCAAACTCGGCGACTATAAACACCATGCGCTGATCGATGCATGCTTAATGCGTGGGTGATTGTGCACTGCCAGTTGCCCTTTTGGAAGTCAAGGCACTGATTCGGATAGGGCAGGCTATACTCTGAGTCGATCTTAGAAGTTGATCTCAACACTCTGAGGTTGGTCATCGCGGAAAAGAAACCAATGAGTCGCGATTTTTCTTGCCGTTGATCGCATGACCGTTAGGGCCTATCTTATTGAGGATGCCAACGCCAATCAGTTGAGTCGGGGTCCGAGGAGTCGAAATGATCGTCGAGATAGGTGTGCAGCGCCGACGGCGGCAACGGCGGGACTTGACTGACCCCAAACGTCGGAGAATGGACTTTGACACCCTTCTCTGCGGCCGCTGACTCAAGCTTGCCGTCGCCGGCCATCATGATAGCGTTGGGTGGCTGTAGCGACGTCTGTGGCCGCCATACGCACGCACGCGAATAACGCACACACGAAAGCATCTATGACTCCAGCGGCATCGGCCACTGCTGTTCCGGGAATTTACTCATCAACTGCACGCCGTGTTCTTGTGCTGTCTCCCTGAGCCGGTCCAAAAATTCGTCTTCAACACATGTCGTGTAGATAGTCTTGAGATGCGTGACCCTCATAATCGAAATTACCAAGCTCACAAAGTCGGGTGTTCTGTATTTCCAAGAATTGATTTTCAGCGTTCGCAGATTCGGGAACGTGGCCAGGAATTGAGGCAGGGGCGAACCCTCGTTGTTTTCAACATCGATAGGAAAGCGGAATCCATAGATTCCCAAGGTGTGAATTGAGGGAGTCCCGCGCAACCATTCATAGCCTCTTAAATACGAAACATTTTTCTCTCCCATGGTGTAAGAGTCCTCAAGGGGTTCAGGGCCCCCGAAAGTAATCCCGTAGGTAAAAGGATCCATGCGCACTAAAGGGTTGGCGTAATGCTCCATGGGAAAGACAAGGTCGAGAGACGTCAACTGTTTAGCCATGATGGCGTTAGAGAGCAATATTCGACCTCCGTCGGGCGTGATGGAGAATGAAGGCGATTCAAAGGAACGCAGATTTCTGAAATCTGAATATTTGGCAACGTCAATATCAGAGAGCAGATCTTCATCTTTTTGGCGAAACTTGCAAGGCCAGTTCTCTCCTTCGAGGTTAAGAGAAATATGTTGTAGTGAGTTGAGTGCCACCAGGTATCGAAGCGTCTCACGCGTTTTTTCTATCTCGTCTTCCAGTTTGTCAAGTTCTAGCATTTGGTTTACTTCCGTTTCTTCAGGTTCCCAGTCTTGGAACTTGAGTACCTTTAGGTGTGGCCATACATCTCCCCATTTTGTTCGCCGAATCAGCGCGTGATCTGGTACCAGGAATGGAACATCGGGGCCAATCCGAAGCTGTTCGAGTCTGGGAAATGCGACGGAGAGATGGAACTAAGGAGGTTAAATAATTTAGCTTCTCGCTTTCACGCGCGTCTTCTCTCATTCTCTGGATGTGGCGGCAAAGAGTAGGAATAAAAAGTAAGACAAAAAAAGGAAGGCAGGGAGAAGAAGAAAAAGGAGGGCAAAGAAATAGACGAGCGTGGCGAAGGCTCTTCGGGGCGGGAAAACATACCACAGAAAACCTATTACTGTCGTCCGGGAGACCGGTTATGTGCAAAGTCTTCAACTGGGGAAGATAAGGTACCATCCCGCGATTCCATTGGCTTGGGATTCCCACAAAGTTCAGGTGCTCCAAAGAGCTGGCAGCGTTTTGGAGGAACGTCTGAGGGAATCCCCCGTCACAATCTACCTCTTTGTCGACGAAATAGCCGCACTGACCCGATAAGGAGACGTGCCTGAGATGGGTCCATTTGTTCTTACGCGCTGGAAGCCCCTGAGGCAGCATCCAATAAATTTCCAAATGCTCCAGGCTCGGTGATAATTCGAGTAGTCGTGTCAAGGTTGGTTCAGGGATATCTGAGCAATCCCGTATCACGATCTTTCTGGCACCTCCTTCTCCAGCCCAGGATAAAATCTTTTTTAGGTGATCGAGGCGTGGCTCCGGCTTGCAGAACAAATCTGGAAAATCAACGTTTTCCCATAATTTTCTATGAACTGGGCTCGTGAGCTTGCAAGTCCATTCCTTGGAAACGCGCAGAATGCGACTATATCACGCATAGTATCAGCCAAGACGGTTTGCTCCACGAGTTATGTAGCACTCGACACGAAAAAAAGGTGTGGCGGATCAACGTACATAAGTTCAATCCAGCTCAGGTACGAGAAGATGTCCGAGACAATTTCAGCGGGCAGGCATATCGGATCTGGTCTCGAGACGTGACGGTAGAGGGTGTCAAGTTGCTGATCCCCGACTGGTTAGGGACAAAACATGCTGCGTGACGTGCGACGATAAAAATTTGGACCGAAGGCTATATCATCTCACCTGCGATTTTGGCGGCAAGTCCGCGGCGATCTCCTTGTTGACCTCAATCCCAGCCGCATACAGCTCGCAAGCATACTTATCGTTCTTTTGCAGCCTTGCAAGGTTTCCCAGACGAATGTATCCCTAGAGTCGAGATTCGGGACTGATCAGTAGAGGGGCGCAGGCCTCGAAAGATTCATGCAGAACTGCTTACATCTGGAAGTTGAGGAGCCAGTTCCAGAATCCATTCGGCGTTCTTCACAGCGTGGTCGAGTTTGCCCAAGGCCTCAAATGTTGTAGCTTGAAGATCCAGGGCCTGGATATGGTCCACGTTGTCGCATTTGCCGAATGTCTTGCCAACGTCGCAATGACAAGTAAACATGGCTTCTCTGAAAATCGAACCACCTTCGGCAGCGACCTTTTCAAAGTTTTTGCAGGTGCATCTGCGCCGTTCGATGCCCCTGGCGCAGGGGCAGCTGTCCATGGCCTGTATTCCACGAACGGAGGGAATGTCAGACAGGTAGCTCCTTCAAGCGAGATCGGTGGCTGCCACGACTACCTACCTTGTTGAGGAGTTCCAACGCATGCTCGTGCATCTTGATCGCGTTCTCACGAGCTTGGCGACCGGACTCAATCAGATCACGCATCGTTGACTCGGACTCGAAGGCCTCCGAGGCACAGTCTGAAGACATGACGTGTCGGGTGTATTTGGAAAGCCCGCGCAAGGGACATTACCTGGTGACGAAGTTATCGTGGTCACAGATGAGAACAACCAAAAACGATTAAGCCACAAAGTGCAAAGCAAGACGCTCATAATGCAAGAAGCAACAGGGCCAATCGTGAACGTATCACCGGCCGAGGCAATTTTACCCACAACCAAAACGCGACTACGGATAGGTACGTACCTCCTAGGTACACATGTACCTTTGACACTTTTCGACGCACGCACCCTCCACGCCACATGTACTTTTTTCTTGAACGCAGGAATATCACCAATTTCATCACCTCGCAACTCCTGTACTTTTGGAAGACAAAACTTACTGAGATTACAATATCTTGGAACATGAGGCCGAGATGACCTCGGCACAAAGGCTTTGTCGTTCAAAGCCGGGCGTGTAGAGGCTCGGTCTATAGTAGGAGAATGAGATTATGAGAAAACAAAAACCCGATCGCCCAAAGAAAACAGCGTAAACGCAAACAGAAACAACCCAAGAAAAGGAAACACCTGTCCTGGGAGGCTAGGACGGAAAGTGGCGTTAATTGCTCTGTTGGACAGGAAAATATGACACCGAGGGACAACCAGTCTGCAGTCTCATGATCTCATCTCGAACGGGGTCAATTCTTGATGCATGATCCAATGTAATTGCGTACGACTTCCTTGCGCAGAGAATATATCGACCCAAGGGTCAAGACAACTTCATGTGCTCTTCTCGGTCAACACCTTAAGGACAGGCCCCATCGCGTGTGCTCATTTCCCATGGTCCATTCAATCGTAATTTCAGGTACACAAGCACGCACAAAAAACACACATTGGAGCGTATTCTATGCCATCTATGGCTCCAGCGGCATCGGCCACTGCTCTATCGGAAAACCAAACAACACTTGCACACCATATTGTTGTGCCGTCTCCTTCAGCTGGTCCAAAAACACACCATCGACACAATCCGTGTAAATAGTTTTGAGATGCGTGACTCTCAAGACCGCAACCACCACCTTCACAAATTCAGGAGTTCTATACTCCCAGGAACTGATCTTCAACGTCCGCAGGTTGGGAAACGTGGCCAAGAACTGCGGCAGGGGCAGATCCTCGTCCGTTTCGGCATCGAGAGGAAAGCGGAATTCATAGCATCCCAACGTATGGATTGAGGAGGCACCGCGCAACCAGTTGTAGCCTTTCAAATGGCGAATATGTGTGTCTCTATCGTAGCCCTGGTCAGGCCTCTCGGGAAAGAAAATGTCAAAGGATGTCAACTGCCCAGTCTCGATCGCGTTGGAGACCAATGTGCGAGCTCCTTCAGGCGAGATAGATGCGAAAACTTCAAAGTGACGCAAATTTTTGGAAGGTGGATACTGGGAAACGTCGAGATCGGAAAGTAGACCATGACTACCGCTGAACAGGCGAGGCCAGTCCTCGCTCTTGAAATCGAGGGATACATGTTGTAGTGAGTTGAGAGACATCAGGTATCGGAGCGATGAATATGATGCTGCTGTATGTTCATTGATTGATTGTAGGACTAGAGATTGAAGACACTGGAACTTGAGTACCTTCAGATGTGGCCATACATCATCCCAGTTCCCTCGCCAGATCTCCACAGGCTCGAAGGTCAGGTATGGTATATCGGGGACAATCCACAGCTGTTCGAGTCTTGGAAAGGCGACGGAGAAATGGAACTAAGAACGCTCAATGAGTTATTTTCTCGCCTTCACGCGCGTCTTCTCGATCTTTACCTCTGTATCAAAACGTAGCAGAAAAGAAGAACGAGGCAAAGACTGAAGTCTGTAGACAAAACGAAGAAGAAAAAGAAAAGAAGATGTTGTAATTGCAGCTCTTTGGGGGGGGGAGAACATACTATAGGAAACGGGGCATAGTCCTCCTGGATTCTGTCACTGCGCACTTGCAAAGTCTTCAGCTTGGGAAGCAGAGGTAATGATGACTTTTCGCGATACCATTGCAATGGAATTCCCGAAAGGTTGAGATGCTCCAAAGAGCTGGCCGCATTTTGAAGGAACATCTGAGGGAGCCCCCCGGGGCTGTCCACTTCAGAGTCGTTGAAACTTCTCCAATCACTCGAAATGATGACGTTTCTGACTTGGTTCCATATCTTCTTGTTCGAAGGAAGCATGGACGACAGGTTGGCGAGCTCCAAATACTCCAGACCGGGTGATGCTTCAAGCAGCTGCGTCAAGAGGGCATCAGTGCAATCCCTATATTTTACCACGATCTTCCTGGCACCTCCATCTCCTGCCCAAGACATAATCTCGTGCATCTGGGAGTAGGATGGCATGAGCTCAGGCCCAGGGTTTATGAAGGCGAAAATAATGTTTCTCCATAATCTTCCATGCACGGGGCTCGTAAGCACGCGTTTCCAGTTCTTGGAAACGCGCAGAACGCGACTATCACATGCATTGTATAAGCCAAAACAGTTTGACCACGATTCGGTACCCGATACGAGGAAAGGGGGGAGCGGATCAACGTACAGGATTTCAATCCAGCTCAGGTACGAGAAGATGAGTCCGACAATTTCGGTGGGCAGGCGTACCGGATCTAGTCTCAAGGTCTGCCGGTGGAGGGCATGCAGTTGCTGAGCCTCGACTGGTTAGAAACCAAACCTGTGAAGGTGTGTCATGATGAACTTGGGCCGAAGACCGTGCCATCTCACCTGCAATTTGGGAGACGACTCAGACGAGTCTTGGCCAGTGAACCTATTTGCGTCGATCCCAGCCTTATACAGGTTCCGAGCATGCTTTCCATTGTTTCGCAGCCGAACAAGATTCCCCAGACGAATATATCCCTGGACTCGGGTCTGGTCAGCAAAGATGTGCCAGTGTCGAGATGCCTCAGGTAGACCTGCTTACATCTGGCAATTGAGGGGCCAGTTCCAGCATCCATTCGGCGTCCCTTACAGCGAGGTCGAGTTTTCCTGTAGCCTCATACATTGCAGCTCGCAGATCCAAAGCCTGAATATGATGCACGTTGTCGCACTTGCTGTACTTCCAGGGAACACCGCAAGTTTCATGATCAAGCATTGCTTCCTCGAAGATCGAATACCCTGAGATACCGACTTCTTCATAGCATTTGCAGGTGCATGGATGCCGTTCGGTGCCTCTGGCGCAGGGGCAGCTCCTCATGGCCTTTCGTTAATATAAAAGGGAAACGTCAGACACATCACACGTGGTTGCTTCAAACACTCTCGGACTTTGCCACGAAATCTTACCATGGTCAAGAGTTCCAACGCACGCTCATAATCTTTGGTCGCCGCAGCATCACAGACGCGGGCCGCCGCGTAAGAAGCGCCGGCCGACTCGAGTTTTACGCGGCCAGACTCGACCAGATCTGCCATCGCGAGCTCAGGCTCCGGGGCACGGGATGAAGACATGACGTGTGGAGAAGACTGCGAGAACCTCGCGCATGGTACATATGTATGTGACAACAATTAGTATCGTGGCAGCGGATGAAATTGAGCCACAACTGTGAGAGGCGATACGGCAAGAAGTGTTTTTATAGTATGTACATACTCCGTAGGTACGAATACTCTGAGCTCTCCAGGCTTGGCCACTTGTTTCACGCGTCGCCGTGACACGACGTGACATTTGCCTTTTTCAAGTTACCGCCAAGACTCCACCCACGGTAGGAGGTACCTAGGTAGCATTAGGTAGGTAACTTGTAAGGTACCATGTACCCACTGCCTCACCCTTCCTAAAAATAGGTTAGTAAGTTCGTCGAGACTTGGAGTGACATACTCCGAGCCTGTTCGTAGGGTGGTAAACAAAATACAATCCCAATTTCAAAGTCAAAGAATTGACAGGAACACATTTAAATTGAAGTACGAAAGGACAATGTCAATTAGATAATTGCGATACTCCTCATCAAGCTGCGACGCAATTAGCTGCAACACCCTGCCCATTGACCTGATGAGGACTGAAGTAAGCCTCCGGACCGGTCACCGAATTATATATAGGTGGCACCTAGGCCAAGCTCTTGAATCTTCATCAACCCGACAAACTGACTTCCTCCGCCGTGAACCGCCTTCCTCTGAGGCCTCAAGCTGCCGGTGAATCGAGACTCACGGAACACACGGGAATCTGGTCCAATAGGTATACATGTACATGATGGATGGTGCCATTGGCACCACTACTGTCAAAGTGTCAATGGAGCGCTACTTATCGCCGTACGGACTACTTCGAGATGGAATCTGTGCATGTCGTTACACGCCTCTCAAACGTGGGTATGTACTCCATTGCGCTCTCACGCTCACGTCGCGCACGCACGCACACAAATCACACCTTGAAGCCTATTATATGACATCTATGGCTCCAAAGGCATCGGCCACTGCTCTTTCGGAATATCGGCCAACAATTGCACACCATAATCTTGTGCCGTCTCTCTTAGCTGGTCAAAGAATAGGCCATCGACACATGGCGTGTAGATAGTCTCGAGACGCGTGACCTCCAAGACCGCAACCACCACGTCGATAAATTCGGGTGTACTATACTCCCAGGAACAGATTTTCAACGTCCGCAAATTGGGAAACGTGGCCAGGAACTACGGCAGAGGCAGATCCTCATCCGTTTCGGCATCGAGAGGAAAGCTGAATTTATAGCATCCCAACGTATGAATTGAGGGGGCTCCGCGCATCCATTCGTAGCCTTTCAAATGGCGAATACTTCTGACTCCAATGTTGCCGGTGGGAGAGTCCTCGGGGAAGACAATGTCAAAGGATGTCAGCTGCCCAGTCTCGATCGCGTTGGAGACCAATGTTCGAGCTCCTCCGGGCGAGATAGGCGAGGAAAGGATGAAGGAACGCAAATTTCTCGAAGGTGTATACTGCGCAACGTCGAGTTGAGAAAGTAGACTATGACGACCCCTGAACAGGTCGTTCCAGTCCAAACTCTTGAAATCAAGGCGTAAATGTTGTAGTGACTTGACAGACATCAGGTAGCGGAGCGTTGAATGTGATATTGCTGCATCAATATCAATCGAGTCAAGATATTCCGTACAATTGAACTTGAGTACCTTTAGGTGGGGCCATACATCATCCCATTTCCCTCGCCAAATCTCCAAAGGCTCCAAGGTCAAGTATGGTATGTCGGAGTCAATCCATAACTGTTCGAGTCTTGGAAAGGCGACGGAGAGAGGGAACTAAGAACGGTCAATGAGTGATTTTCTCGCCTTCACGCGCCGCCTCGTAGATCTCTACGTGTAGCGAAAGGAGCAGGAAAGAATGAGACATAGCCTAGAAGAAGAAGAAGAAGAAGAAGAAAGGTAATAAAAATTATCGTCACTGGGGCTTTTGAGGTGGGGGAAACGTACTATAGGAAACGGGGTATAGTCGGTACGATCGTCCATGTGCAAGTGCTCTGACATTCGCAAAGTCTTCAGCCTGGGAAGCAGAGGCAATGACGACGGTTCGTGATACCATTGGCATGGCATATCCTCAAGATCGAGATGCTCCAAAGAGCTGGTCGCATTTTGGAGGAACGTCCGAGGGAACCCTCGGGGACTGTCCACTCGAGGGCGGTCGTAATGACTCATACGGATGGTGAAGCTCCTGAGTTGATTCCAGATCTTCTTGGTCGAACGAAGCGACGGATCTGATACGTAGTTAAGCTTCAAATACTCCAGGCTGGGCGATGCTTCGAGAAGCTGCGTTACGATGGGATCAGTGAATCCATTGCCATTGTTGATGACGATCCTCCGCGCACCTCCATCTCCTGCCCAAGACAGGATCTCACGCAGCTGCGAGGGTAGTGGCGCCCGCTCCCAGAATCGATGGGGGAAAACAATGTCTCTCCATAATCCTCCATGCACGGGACTCGTGAGGACGCGTTTCCATTGCTTGGAGACGCGCAGAATGCGACTGTGCAGTGTTTGTAGCTTAGTATCAGCCAAAATAGTCTGGCCGCGAGTCGGTATCCAAAGCGGAAAAAATTAAGGGAGGGTGGGGATCAACGCACAGAATTTCAATCCAGCTTAGGTACGAGAAGATAGGCCCGACAATCTCGGCGGGCAGGCATACCGGATCTTTTTTTAAGGCGTGTCGGCGGAGGGCATGCAGTTGCTGAGCCCGCAGAAATTAGAAACCAAACGTGCTGTGACGTATGTCAGGATAGTCTTGGGCCCAAGACCGTGACATCTCACCTGTAATTTGGGTGACGAGCCTTCGCCAGTGATCATATTTGCGTCGATCCCAGACTGATACATATTCCAAGCATACTCTTCATTACCTTGCAACCGAGCAAGGTTTCCCAGACGAAGATATCCCTGAGCTCGGGTCAGCCAGTGTCAAAGTGCTTCAGGTAGGACTGCTTACATCTGGTAGTTGAGGGGCTAGTTCCACCATCCATTCGGCGTCCTTTATAGCGAGGTCAAGTTTGCCCATTGCCTCATACGTTGCAGCTCGTAGATCCAAAGCCTCAATGTGAAGCACGTCATCGCACTTGCTGTACTTCCAGGGGACCTCGCAATCAACATGATCCCTCATGGCCGATCGAAAGATCGAACCTCTGTCGTCACAGATCGTTTCAAAGTATTTGCAGGTGCATTTGCCGTGTTCGATGCCTCTGGCGCAAAGGCAGCTTCTCATGGCCTTTCGTCAATAGGAAGCAAATGTCAGACACGTTATTTCTTCGAGCAATCTCGGACGCTGCTACGAGAATATTACCATGGTCAAGAGCTCCAACGCCCGCTCGTAATTTTCGGTCGCCGACGTACCACAGATGTGCATCGTCGAGTTAAAGGTGCGGGCCGTCTTGATCCTGATGCGGCTAGTATCAATCAGATCTGCCATTGTGAGCTCAGGCTCCGGGACACGGGATGAAGACATGTCGTTAGGAAATACGGCAAGGAGTTATTATAGTATGTACGAATACTCTGTATGCTTCGCTGTTTCACTCGTCGAGTCGTCGCGGTGGCACGACGTGACACTTGCCTTTTTGAAAATTCCGGGGCGGTACGTAGAACAGGTACCTATGTAGGAGTGAAACTCGGAGGACGGAGGGCCGGAAAAGGTGAAAACCCGGACAAAGGTCAAACGGGTGATAAGATGGAAAAAGAACAGACTCTCGGCTCACAGAGAGAAGACAAGAGAAGAACGACTGATAGATCTGACAAGATCTCCCAGACTAGAAAGATAAGATAGAACGAGACTCAATCTACTACCAGAAAGACAGGAACTAAGTCCTCAAAACACGACGAAACCCCCCTCCTCTCCTCCCCTCCTTTCCTATCCTCAATGGGCTCCCTCCCCTCCTTTATACAAATGCCCAAACTGGCCTCCGATGTGTTGAACTTCGGACGTCCCATGCGATCTCTCCAGATGCCAAGGAAACCAACAGATCGGAATGCAACTAAAGAACAGCAAGAGAAACATGACAATCCAGACTGATACGACAACTCCGCAGGAAGCGCTCCTCGATCCCAACAGGTGTCTCAACAAGTCGCAACAACATCTCAAAAGGGAAATGTGAGGGAATGATAACAAATAGCAGAACTGCGGGCTGATAGGTGGTTGACTGAAAGCGGGGCAAGGAACGATAGTTCCGGCGAGGCTCTTTGCGGTAGGTACCTAAGGTACCTACCTGGTATGGAAAATGTACAGTCTAATCCCGCTAAAACGATCCGCCACAAAACGATAGTCAAATCCCGAACAGAGAAGCGATTCGATAAAACGATATCCCGATATAACAATGGGCTGGAGGCAATTTAGCTTATACATATCGTTTTAGCGGGTTGAATGGTATGCCGGCCTAGGCAGGTATGCATAGTAAAACCTCGATTGTATAACGATTCTACCCGCGATTGTCACATCGAGGGTATCGACCGTCGTTGATCTGAAATCATTTTTGGTAAGGCGAACCCCAATGTACATACCTATGTACCTACCTAATGTTCGCCCCGATCCCTTTAGCCAAAGGATGCTGCTCAGTGCTCACCGTGCCCGCGATTTGGAGCGACATACATACTCCGTGGGGTAGTACAGAATGCAATCCCAACTTAAGTTGTCAGGGGTGAACACTGAAGTGTCTACACCAAGTGAAGGTATGCTCAAGAACCCTAGTATTGAGCTGAAAGCTAGGGGTCGCCGGTCGGATCATGACGGTTTCGATCTCTGACTTCCCACAATATGTGAGCAGGCTGCAGCTATCGCTAAATACCTACCCTTCTCGGCGTGTACGTGTCTATTCACTCCCATACGTATACATGATGCCTTGCCTTGCCACTGTCCTCTTGCCCGTGAAATTGAGCCAAAGATAAGCCAAAATAATACTGAAATACATTAAAAACGTAGTACAAAAGGGTATCTCAGTCAGATCTATCGTGATTCGTGCGCCATTAAAAATATACTTAGGTATGCAGCAAAGTCATGTACAAGTTCCTCATCAAGCTGCAACGTACGGAGTAATTGGCTGCAACCCCCTCCCCGTTGAACCCCCTCCACGTTGGCTTGATGAAGACTGGTGTGATCCTTCGGATAGCCAAAGAGTCTTTATGGCCCATGGGTGGTATCTAGGCTAAGCTCTCGAGTGTTCATCAACTCGACGAACTGACTTCCTCCACCGTGCAACGTGAACTGCCTTCCCCTCACTGATGGCCAAGTCTGAAGCTGCCGGCAAAATCAGACCGACGGAACACACGGGAACCTGGTACGATAGGTGTACATGTACATGGTAGATAGTGCCACTGCTGTCAATGAAGCAACATCTATTGCCTGATGGAGTCTTTCGAGTCGGAATCTGCGCATGTCGCTGTTTGCCGCTAATACCATGGGCATCTACTCGATTGCGCGCTCACGTAGCGCACGCACGCACAGAAAACACGCATTGAAGCGTATTATATGCCATCTATGGCCCCAGCGGCACCGGCCACGGCTCTTCCGGATAACAGGCCAACAATTGCACACCATATTGTTGTTGCGCCAGCTCCCTCAGCTGGTCCAAGAATACACCATTGACAAGTGGCGTGTAGATAGTATTGAGACGCGTGACCTCCAAGACCGCAACCACCACTTCCGCAAATTCGAGTGTATCATACTCCAGGGAACTGATTTTCAACGTCCGCAGGTTGGGAAACGTGGCCAGGAACTGCGGCAGAGGCATATCATCGTCCGTTTCGGCATCGAAGGGGAAGCGGAATTCATAGCACCCCAACGTATGGATTGACGGGGATCCGCGCATCCATTCGTAGCCTTTCAAATGGCGAATACTTGTTTCTCCAAAGTTGCGCTCGGAATGGTCCACGGGGAAGACAAGGTCGAAAGATGTTAACTGCCCAGTCTTGATCGCGTTGGAGACCAATGATCGAGCTCCTTCGGGAGAGATAGGCGTGTTAATGATGCAGGAACGCAAATTTTTGGAAGGTGAATACTGGAGAACGTCTAGATCAGAAAGTAGACCATGACTATCCCTGAACAGGTGGGGCCAGTCCTCGCTCTCGAAGTCGAGATATATATGTTGTAGTGAGTTGAGAGACGTCAGGTATCGGATCGCCATAAGCGAGATTTCCGATTCGTAGTCTGAACCTAGAGACCAAAAAAGAGACCTGAACCAGAGTACCTTGAGATGTGGCCATACGTCATGCCACTTCCCTCGCCAAATTTCGGTAGGCTCCAGCCCCAGGTATAGTAGATCATTAATATCAAGCTGTTCGAGTCTTGGAAAAGGGATGGAGAGAGAGAACTAAAAAGGCTCAACGAGTTAGTCTCTAGCTTTCGCGCGCACGCCTTCGTTCTTTATATGTAGAAATAAAGAAGGGGAAGAAAGAGATATTGCATACTATGGGAAACGCGATATCGTCGTCGTCTTCGGTAGCGTACAATCGCAAAGTCTTTAGATTGGGAAGAAAAGGTATTGATGCCATTTCGAGGTACCATTGCGATGGGATTCCCCGAAGGTTAAGATTCTCCAAAGAGCTACCAGCATTCTGGAGGAACATTCGAGGGAATCCCCCGGGACTGTCTACTTCAGAGTAGCAGAAAGAATGGGATTCACTAGAAATGGAGACGTCTCTGAGTTGGTTCCATAACTTTCTGTTTCGAGGTAACGACAAGTCTGATGGTTGATGAAATTCCAAATTCTCCAGGCTGGGTGATGATTCGAGCAGCTGCATCATAAGTGGTTCAGGGAACCCTGCGCCTATATCTATCATGATCTTCCTGGCACCTCCATCTCCTGCCCAGGAAAGAATGTTTTTTACCTGGCCAGGGCGTGGCATCGTCTTGAAGCTCTCACGGGGAAAATGAATGGTCCTCCATAGTATTCCATGCACGGGGCTCGTGAGCTCGCGTTTCCATTTCCTAGAAACGCGCAGAACGAGACTATCGCATGCACAGTATCACTGTATCAGCCAAAACAATTTGGTAACGAGTTGGTACCCGATACGTGGAAAAGGGGGAGCGCATCAACGTACAGAATTTCAGTCCAGCTCAGGTACGAGAAGATGAGTCCGACAATTTCGACGGGCAGGCGCAATGGATCTTGTCTAAAAAAACGCTGGTTAAGGGGGTTGCGAGCACCGTAAAGTTGCTGCCGCAAATCCGCGACTCGTTAGACACCAAAAGTGACTGCGGAATATCGACTAGGGGACGAAGACCATGCAATCTCACCTGCAACTTGGGCGAGGAGTCTACGACAGTGTCACTGTTTGCCTCGATACCAGCCGTATACACCTTCCAAGCATACTCGTCATTCTTTTGCAATCGCGCAATGTTCCCCAGACGAAGGTATCCCTGAAGTCGCAACTAGTCAGCGAAGGGGTGCAGGCCTTGAATTGCTCACTGCTCAGACAGGATTGCTTACATCCGGAAGTCGAGGAGCCAGTTCCAGCATCCATTCGGCGTCCTTCACAGCGCGGTCGAGTTTACCCAGAGCCCCGTACGTTGCGGCTCGTGAATTCAAGGCCTGGATATGGTACACGTTGTCGCACTTGCTGAATGTTCTGCCAACATCGCAATGGCACGTATACATTGCTTCTCTGACAATCGAGCCCCCTTGGGCAGCAACCGCTTCATAGTTTTTGCAGGTGCATCGATCCCTCTTGACACCTCTGGCGCAGGGGCAGATACAAATGGCCTTTTTCAAAAATGTCAGATAGGTAGCTTTCTGAGACACCCTCATGCTCTTCCAGGACAGCTCACCCTGGTGAAGAATGCTGACGCGCGGCTGTATTTTTTGGCTAGGTAAGATTGGCGCCCATGCCGGATCAGATCGGCCATCGTTGACTCAGCGCAGGATGAAGACATGACGTGTTGGGAAGATTGCGAGAAGCTCGCGCATATGTATATATGGTAACAGTTGGTTTCGTGGCAGCAGATGAAAATGAGCCGCAGGTCACACGGCAACAGGCAACACGGCAAGAAGTGATTATAGTACGATTAGTTTGGCCGCTGTAGCCCGCGTCGCGATGAGTCGGAGTGACAGTGGTGACTCGTGACTCGTGAGGTGCTGTGTTACGTGTAGATACTAGAATGTACAGTGGCCCCAAGTGAATAACGCGAAAATCTCTCCACTTTTCGTCGCGACGCGTCAATCTAATTTAGCCTCATCCAAAAATTGAACCATCATCCTTGAGCAGCCATGGCTACCTACGCCACCACGCCCTTTGAAGTCATTCAAAAAACATTAAAAACCGGTTCACTGCCCAAGATTGGGGGATCTCACCAAAAGGGCGAGGGCACCCGACCAAGCTAACAAAACATGATTTGCGACACTTCCAGAAAAACATAAATCAGGAGTCATTCAATACCACTCAAGAGATTCAAGAAATATGCCCTCCTCAGGTTTCTACCTACGGAGATAATCGCACGATACCTCAAGGCAAGGGGAGTCATGCATCGCCAAGCCGCACAACGCCCAATTTGAGAGAACAGCATATCTAAAAAAGGTTTCAACTCGCGCTCAAGTGTTTTTTTACAAGCCTCTTGCGTAGTTTGTCGCGTTTGATAGACAGATGAATGCGCCGTTGAGCGCAGCGAGGACAGACCGAGGAGTGGATTTGGCGCCCTGCCGGTCAGAATGTACCTTGAACTTGTGATTACAATAACTCGGTGTCTAAGCAGCGGAATGGGCTCATTATAGGCTTTAAAGCAACCGAGTTCGAATATGTACAAGTCAGAATAAAGAAAACCCCGGTATATCTTTATGTTTTGGGGTGCAATCCGCTACGGAAATCCGGGTCCTCTCGTCGTCCTCCCGGCCGACCCCGACTCGAAGAGAGGCGGCGTCACAAGCACAGTTCACTGTGATCACCTTGATGAATACCTCCCAACCATGCTCGATAGTGACACTATCTTTTTGCATGACAACGCGCCGATTCACATGGCCAGAAACGTGAAGATTTGCCTCGAGGAGCTAGGGGTGACTTTCTCGGCCTGAGTCCCATTGAGAACCTCTGGTCAAGCCTTGAACCGCAAATCTTCAAACGCGATTCGAACATTGGCGCATATGGAGAAGTCCCAGGACGCACTGGATCACCTTGAAAAAATTGCGACAGATGTTGGGGATGAATTGGAAATGACGCTTGTTAACGACCTTATCGACGGCGTGCCTGCAGCCTGACCGTCTTCAGGCTGTGACAGATTTGAAGGGTTGGTATAGAAAGTATTGAGGCAGTCAATTATACGGGCCACCTACCTGACCTAAGGTACCTAGTATGCACTTCGTCGCATACTTCGCTCGTGAGTCTTGGCCGAGGAGAAGTCCTTACCCTTTCAATCAGCATCATCAACATCACCTTGCCGTCATATCATCTGTAAGACTGTAACGATTGAGATCTCATCAAATTGATCCCTCTCACTTCAACGTCTTTATCATGACGCTTCAATCCCTGTTCTGGGCTTCCGACGAATACTCTCAATGTTCCCCGGACCCCACGGCGCAGCCCTTGACCTGTACCTATGATGGAGGTCAAATCGAAGATTTGCCTGCCTCCCTCTGTGCAGTTTGCCAGTCTTAACGGGCCTCTTGCCTCCCTGCATCAATGGGACCTCCGGAATGGAATGGCGTTTGACAAGACTACCTCGACACATCATCGCGTGATTGACGGACAGCCGCCAGCGAAACGAGACTGGCGGAACACACGGGAATCTGGTCCAATGAGTGTACATGTACGTGAAGATGGTGACACTGCTTTCAATGGAGCGATTACTACTACCTTGGGGAGTATTTCGAGTCAGAATCTACGCATGTCGCTATTCGCCACTTGAACCATGGGTATGTACTCGATTGCGCGCTCATAACGCGCACGCACGCACAGAAAAAGAGCATTGAATCGTATTCTATGCCCTCTATGGCTCCAAAGGCATCGGCCACTGCTCTTTCGGAATATCGGCCAACAATTGCACACCGTATTTTTGTTGTGCCACCTCCCTCAACTGGTCCAAGAATACACCATCGACACATGGCGTGTAGATAGTCTTGAGACGCGTGACGCTCAGTACCGCAACCACCACGTCCATGAATTCGAGTGTGTCATACTCCCAGGAACTGATTTTCAGCGTCCGCAGGTTGGGAAACGTGGCCAGGAACTGCGGCAGGGGCAGATCCTCGTCGGTTCCGGCATCGAAGGGGAAGCGGAAATTATAGCATCCCAACGTATGGATTGACGGGGCTCCACGCATCCATTCGTAGTCTTTCAAATGGCGAAGATTGGTTTTTCCAATCTTGCCGGTGGAAGGCTCCTCAGGAAAGACAAGGTCGAAAGATGTCAACTGCCCAGTCTTGATCGCGTTGGAGACCAGTGTTCGAGCTCCTCCGGGCGAGATAGGCGAGGAAAGGATGAAGGAACGCAAATTTCTGGAAGGTGTATACTGGGCACCGCCGAGATGAGGAAGTAGACCATGACGACCCTTGAACAGTTTGTTCCAGTCTGAACTCTTGAAATCAAGGCGTAGATGTTGTAGTGACTTGAGAGACATCAGGTAGCGGAGCGTTGAATGTGATATTGCTGCATAATCATCAATCGAGTCAAGATATTCCGTACAATTGAACTTGAGTACCTTTAGGTGGGGCCATACATCATCCCATTTCCCTCGCCAAATCTCCAAAGGCTCCAAGGTCAAGTATGGTATGTCGGAGTCAATCCACAACTGTTCGAGTCTTGGAAAGGCGACGGAGAGAGGGAACTAAGAACGGTCAATGAGTGATTTTCTCGCCTTCACGCGCCGCCTCGTAGATCTCTACGTGTAGCGAAAGGAGCAGGAAAGAATGAGACAAAGACTAGAAGAAGAAGAAGAAGAAGAAGAAGAAGAAAGATAATAAACATTATCGTCACTGGGGCTTTTGGGGTGGGGGAAACGTACTATAGGAAACGGGGTATAGTCGGTACGATCGTCCATGTGCAAGTACTCTGACATTCGCAAAGTCTTCAGCCTGGGAAGCAGAGGCAATGACGACGGTTCGTGATACCATTGGCATGGCATATCCTCAAGATCGAGATGCTCCAAAGAGCTGGTCGCATTTTGGAGGAACGTCCGAGGGAACCCTCCGGGACTGTCCACTTGAGGGCGGTCGTAATTACTCATGCGGATGGTGAAGCTCCTGAGTTGATTCCAGATCTTCTTGGTCGAACGAAGCGACGGATCTGATACGCAGTTAAGCTCCAAATACTCCAGGCTGGGCGATGCTTCGAGAAGCTGCGTGATGATGGGTTCAGTGAATCCATTGCCATTATTGATGACGAGCCTCCGCGGACCTCCATCTCCTGCCCAAGACAGGATCTCACGCAGCTGCGAGGGTAATGGCACCCGCTTCCGGTATCGATGGGAGAAAACAATGTCTTTCCATAACTTTCCATGCACGGGACTCGTAAGCACGCGTTTCCATTGCTTGGAGACGCGCAGAATGCGACTGTGCAGTGTTTGTAGCTTAGTATCAGCCAAAATAGTTTGGCCGCAAGTCGGTATCCAAAGCGGAAAAAATCAAGGGAGGGTGGGGATCAACGCACAAAATTTCGATCCAGCTTAGGTACGAGAAGATGCGCCCGACAATCTCGGCGGGCAGGCATATCGGATCCTTTTTTAAGAAGAGTCGGAGGAGGGCATGCAGTTGCTGAGCCCCAACTGATTAGAACCAAACGTGCTGTGACGTGTGTCAGGATGACCTTGGGCCCAAAACTGCGCCATCTCACCTGTAATTTGGGAGACGAGCCTTGGCCAGTGACTTCATTTGCCTCGATCCCAGATTTATACAGGTTGCAAGCATACTCTTCATTACCTTGCAACCGAGCAAGGTTCCCCAAACGAATATAGCCCTGGACTCGGGTATGGTCAGCGAAGGAGTGCCAGTGTCGAAGTGCTTCAGGTAGGACTGCTTACATCGAGCATTTGAGGAGCCAGTTCCACCATCCATTCGGCGTCCTTTACGGCGAGGTCAAGTTTGCCCATCGCTTCATAGGTTGCAGCTCGTAGATCCAAAGCCTGAATGTGATGCACGTCATCGCACTTGCTGGAATCCCAGGGAACCTCGCAATCAACATGACGAAAAAATGCCGTTCGGAAGATCGCACCCTTATCGTGGGATATTGTGTCAAAGAATTTACAGGTGCATCTGCCGTGTTCGATGCCCCTGGCGCAGGGGCAGCTCCTCATAACCTTTCGTCAATAGAAATTAAATGTCAGACCCGTGGTTTCTTCAAATACTCTCAGACGCTGCCATGAAACCTTACCATGGTCAAGGTCTTTAATGCACGCTCGTTTTCTCTGGTCGCCGTCGCATCGCAGGCGCGAGCTGTCTCGCTAGAGGCGCGGGCCGTTCCGATATCGACGCGGGCAGACTCCATCAGATCTGCCACCGTGAGCTCAAGCTCCATGGCACGGAATAAAGTCATGACGTTGGGCAGATACGATTCACGAATATATGCTTGGCCGCTGTTGCGGTGACACGACGTGAAGTTTGCCTTTTTCAAATTCCAGGTGCGTTATGCACAAATTTCCACCAGTCTCCACCCATGCATGATGCGAGGTACACCCCACCAAGTGAATAACGCGAAACGCCAAATTGGTCCCATTTTGGATCATCACACCTGTTTATTTTACTTATTCGCAATCTGGCCATTTAAAATGCCAAAAATGCGTAATTAAGCAAGTCTATAGAATCATGAAGGCCTAATTAGCTGACCGCGTCAATACTTTGTATACCAACCCTTGGAATCTATCACAGCCTGAAGACGGTCTGGCACGCTGTCGATAAGATCGTTAACAAGCGTCATTTCCAATTCATCCCAATCATTTGTCGCATTTTTTCAAGGTCATCCAATGCGGTCTGGGACTTCTTCATATGCGCCATGTTCGAATCACGTTCGAAGATTTGCTGTTTGAGGCATGACCAGAGGTTCTCAACGTGATTCAGGTCGAGGCTGTATGACGGCCATTCCAGGGAAGTCCTCCCTAGCTTCTCAAGGCAAAATTTCACGTTTCTGGCCATTTGAATCGGCAAGTTGTCATGCATAAAGATAGTGTCACTATCGAGCATGATTGGGAGGTATTCATCAAGGTGATCATAATGAACCGCGCTTGTGACGCCGCCTCTCTTCGAGACGGGGTCCCCCGGGAGGACGACGAGAGGACCCTGATTTCTGTAGCGCATTCTACCCCAAAACATGAGGAAATACCGGGAATCCTTTTATTCTGACTTGTACATAATAGAACTCGGTTGCTTTCAAGCCTATAATTAGCCCATTCGGCTGCTTAGAACCCGAGTTATTGTAATCACAAGTTCAAGGTGCAATTCTGATCGGCAGGGCGCCAAATCCACTCCTGGGTCTGTCCATCGCCGCGCTCAACAGCGCATTTATCTGTCCATCAAACGCGACGAAACTACGCAAGAGGCTTGTCAAAACACTTGAGCGCGGATTGAAACCTTTTTTAGACATGCCCTTCTCTCAAAAATGGGCGTCGTGCGGCTTGGCGATGCATGACTCCCCTTGCCTTGAGGTATCGTGCGATTATCTCCGTAGAAACATGAGGAGCGCATGTTTCTTCAAGCTCTTTGGTGCTAGTAAATGACTCTCGATTTATGTTTGTCTGGAAGTGTCGCAAGTCGTGTTTTGTTAGCTTGATCGGGTGCCCTCGCCCTTTTGGTGAGATCCCCCAATCTGGGTAGGGAACCGTTTTTTAATGCCATAAACGAGGCTTGGGAGAATACCCTCGTCATTGGCGATCTGCTTGGCCGATTTGCCTGCTGTTAAGGCTGGATAGACGCAATTCCTTGTGCGTGCCGTCAAATGTTTTTTGAATGGCTTCAAAGGGCGTGGTGGCGTAGCCATGACTGCTCAAAAATGATGGGTTGGTTTTTGGATGAAGCTAAATTGACGCGTCGCGACGAAAAGTGGAGAGATTTTCGCGTTATTCACTTGGGGCCACTGTAGGTACCCGGGGCCGGGACTCGGGAGTCGGGACGGCGATCTGGTCCAATAAGTATCCATGATTCCATGCACCTCCGTGATAGAACGATTCGAGATGGAATTTGCGCAGGCCGCTATTTGCCGCTCAAACCATCGGTATGTAGTCAATCGTGCGCTCACGAGTCACGCCGCGCACGCACGCAGAAAACACACACATTGAAGCCTGTTCTATGCCATCTACGGCCCCGGCGGCATCGAGCACTATTCTTCCGGATAATCGGCCAACAATTGCACACCACCACGCCCTCAAATTCAGGTGTGTCATGGGTACTTTTAGGAACTGATTTTCAACGTCCGCAGGTTGGGAACCGTGGCCAAGAACTACGGCAGGGGCAGATCTTCGTCCGTTTCGGCATAGAGAGGGAAGCGGAAATGACAGCATCCCAACGTATGGATTGAGGAGGCCCCGTGCATTCATTCGTAGCGTTTGAAATGACGAAGACTTGTGTCTCTGATGTTGCCAGTGGAAGGCTCCTCGGGAAAGACAAGGTCAAAACATGTCAACTATCCAGTCTTGATCGCGTTGATAAGTTATAACCAATGTTCGAGCTCCTCCGCGCGAGATAGATGCGAAAACTCCGGAGGAACGCAAATTTTTGGAAGGTGAATACTGGGAAACGTCGAGATTAGAGATTAGACCACGGCTACCCCTGAACAGGCTGTCCCCATCAGGCTTATCGCTTTCTTGGAACACAAAGTTATGGAACCAACTCAGGAATGTCTTGTCTAGTGAATCCCATCTTTCTGCTACTCTGAAGCAGACAGTCCCGGCATATTCCCTCGAATATTCCTCCAGAATGCTGGTCGCTCTTTGGAGCATCTCGAACTTGTGGGAATCCCATCACAATGGCGCCGCGAAACGGCATCAGTGCCTCTTCTTCCCAAGCTGAAGACTTTGCGATTATACGCGGCCATAGATGACGATATGCCGTTTCCTATGGTATGTACCCTTGCCCCAAAGAGCCGCAGTGACAATGTTTCTTTTTCTTCTCCTTTTTTATGGCTAAATGAGAGAACGAAGGCGCGCGCGGACATACTATAGGAAAAGCCATATCGTCGTCTCCGGCAGCGTACAATCGCAAAGTCTTTAGCCTGGGAAGAAGAGGTACTGATGCCGTTTCGCGGTGCCATTGTGATGGGATTCCCACAAGGTCGAGATGCTCCAAAGAGCGACCAGCATTCTGGTCCTGGCTGGAGGAACATTCGAGGGAATCTCCCGAGACTGTCTACTTCATAGTAGCAGAAAGAATGGGGTTCACTATACAAGGAGACATTCCTGAGTTGGTTCCATAACTTTCTGTTCCAAGGAAGCGATTGGCCTGATGGGTGATTCTTCGAGTAGCAGTAGCTGCATCACAAGTGGTTCGGGGAATCTCACGCCGTTTTCTATCACGATCTTCCTGGCACCTCCTTCAGCTGCCCAGGAAAAAACTTTTGCCACTGCTTGGGTCGTTGCATCGTCCTAGAGTCCTCATGGAGAAAAGCAATGTTCCTCCGTAGTATTCCATGCACGGGGCTCGTGAGTTCGCGTTTCAATTTCTTACAAACGCGCAGAACGAGACTATGTCATGCACAGTATCAGTTACAATAGCTTGGCACCGAGTCGGAACCCGATACAAGAAAAAGAAGGAGCAGATCAACGTACAGAATTTCAGTCCAGCTAAGGTACGTGAAGATGTGCGAGACTGTCTCAGCGGGCAGGCATAACGGATCTCTTTCCAAGGCTGTCGGTATTGTACAGTTGCGAACCCCGACTCGTTAGATACAAAACGTGCTGCATGAGTGTCACGATGAACTTAACCTGCAGTTTGGGGAACGAGTATGGTGCAGTGTCCTTATTTGCCTCGATCCCAGCCGCATATATTACAGCTTTCGGTCATACTCGTGCTTCTTTTGCAGCCGTGCAAGGTTACCCAGGTCCCATACCGTCCCAAACAAAAGTATCCCTAGAGTTGTGTCTGGTTAGCGAAGCGACACAGCCCTCGAAAGATTCAGGCAGGACTGCTTACATCTGGTAGACGAGGAGCCAGTTTCGGCATCCATTGGCGGTCCTCTACAGTCTCGTGCATTGCAGCTCGTAGATCCAAAGTCTTGATGTGATGCACATTGTCGCACTTGCTGGACTTCCAGCAAACGTTGCAACCACCATGATCTCCTCGCTGCTACTTCGAAGATCGAGCCTGCGCAGGCAGCGACTTTTTCAAAGTTTTTGCAGTTGCACTCGTGTTGCGCGAGGCCTCTGGCGCAAAGGAAGCTTCTCATGGCCTTTCGCCAACAAAAGAGGAATGTCAGAGAGGTTTCTTCTTCAAATACTCCCAGACGCTGCCACCGGAGGCTCAATCTTCGAAGTAGCAATGGGAGATCATGGTGATTGCAACGTTTGCTGGAAGTCTAGCAAGTGCGACAACGTACATCACGTCAAGGCTTGAATCTACGAGCTGCAATGTGCGAGACGATGGGCAAGATTCGCCTCGCTGCAGAGGACGCCCAACGGATGCTGGAACTGGAAAAGGGGAATGTCAGATAGGTAGGTGTCTTCTGCAAACCTTACCATGGTCAAGGACTCAAGATCTCCAATGCAGTGTGCACGCTCGTTTTTTTTGGCCCTGTAAGTACTAAGAGGCGCGGGCCGACTCGATTCTTATGCGGCTAGACTCGGCCAGATCGCCATCGTGGGCTCAGCACGGGATGAAAGACAATGCGTGTTGGGATTCTGGGAAGATTGCGAGAAGCTTCCCGTTTTTCTGCTATGGAGTAGCCAGGAGTACATATGTATGTACTCCCGTAGGTACTTTGCACCTACCCGGTATGTACACAGTACATAAATCTCCAACCACGTAGCCCAACAGGTTCTCGCGACTTGGAGCGACATAAGAGAGTACACGCAAATACAGAATGAGATCCCAACTTCAAGGCTTCAAACAATTGACGGAATGTATCTAGGACATAGACAATTGGTACTTCTATCGTGGGCCAGTTATAGTAGAACCAATGTATACAGTATTTCTCATCAAGCTGCAACGTAATTGGCCCCCTGCCCATTTGACCTGAAACGGAGGAGCGTCAAGCTCTCGAGTCTTCATCAACCCGTCGATCTGACTTCTTCCGCCGCGAACTACCTTCCCATCAAGTCTCAAGCTGAAAGCAAAAAGGAACCGATGTATAACACGTCCATCTGGTCCGATAAACGTACATGTACGTGATAGATGGTGCCACTGCTATCGATGAAGCGATATATCTAATGACTTCCGGAGTATCTCGAGATGGAATCTGCGCATGCGGCTATTTCCTGCTCAAACTACCGCTCAAACTATGAACACTCAATTGCGCGTTCAAGTCGCGCACTCTCCTTTTGGTATCTATGTTTGTACAAAGCGCGAGCCACAGGCAAGAACACTTGGGAAAAAAGAACACCACCAATAACGAAAGAATACAAGAAGAGGGAGAGATGTGAGAAAAGGAAAAGGAGGGAGGTGCCGAAAACGCGCTGCGTCTATGTAGCGCCATCTATCGGCCGCTTCACGGGATGCGCCTCCGTGTTGAACACCCACTCATCCAGGCTGAGCACGCTTTCGTCTTCAAAGGTGAGATAGAAGTACTTTGTCGTCTCGGCGAGCCAAAAGGTCTACAAGGCAGAAACGAATTAGCATCGTGACGAGGTTCGACAACCGAAGTCAACGTTGGCCCCCTACATCCTCACGACCTGCAGCAAGGCGACATGGGTACTCACCTCCATGGTATCTACTTTGTGACTCCCTCGCCTCGTCGCATCCGACATCGTCGCAAACGCCAACTCTGTCTCCGCCTCCCTCACGATGCCCTCCCACATGCGCCACGCGGCCTCCCGCCAGGTCACATCCCCCGTCACACGCCACATATAAAAGACGCTCTCGATAGCCTCCGGCCGCAGCATATAGCGCGTGTCGTCGGTGCGAAGAAACCCACCCGGCAGATCCGAGCCGCTGCCCCTAGCGGCAAACACGTCCTCCTTGTACGGGCACGGGGCGTCCATCTCGGGGCACTTGTACAATGTACTCGATTCCGGCATGACGTTAGTCTCGAACGAGTCGTACGCCCACACACAACCGGCTGTGAGACGGCCCGCGAGTTGGATGTAGTCGTCGCGGCGCATCAACTTCCCCGCGAGAGCGTACATGCCGCCCACGAAACACGTCAAATGCTGCATTGACGCCTCAGGGTCGCGCTGAGCAGCAGAAACATCCATATTGCCGGACATGAGGATATCCTCATCTGTGGGGGTCATGGGTTTGAAGAGCAAGTCACGCCGGCCCGCATCCAGCGCCGTGGTCGTCATATCCGCGTACTGGGGATCCAAGCCCCCCAAAAGAGCATACATCTTGGGGAGATATTCGTATTGCGAGTCTGCGCCGGCGCCGAAAGTGAAGAAGCCATCACGGATGGTCCCATGCCGAAAGTCCATGTCCCACGGCCATAGCCCCGGCGCTTTCGTATGGTTCTGGTGCTCGTAAAAGAACTGTTTGACTCGCTCTGTTGCGTCGTAATACTTTGGATCACCAGTAATCTGACTGAGACGGGTAAACTCAACGCAGAGAGAGCCGCTTGCAGCTCCGGAAATGCTGACATCGCCGGTCGTATCGCCGGCTTGGGCCTTTGTGTAGCTGAGCCAATGCGTCGGAAGACGATTGGGCGTGTCAAATGCCATGTACAGCGCGTCGCCGAGCTCGATGGCCTTGCGGAGAAGAACATCCTCCTGGGACAAGTCATACGCAGACAGCAACCCCCCCAGGTATCGGATCGTCACTTCGAAAACATTGATCGTGCTACCGTCGTGCTCGGACCAGTTGATCTTGGCGACTTCCTGGACGGCCTCGTAAAAATCATCCTTGAGTCCCATGATCCATAGGGAGTCCAAGGCGTCGACGAGCTGTGCTGACCAGCCCGAGAAGGTTGTCTTCCCTTTGCCAGAGAGAGGCATTAGCTCATCTCGACCCCACGCATGCTTCTTGTACGCTTTCCAGCTCTTGATGAAGGCTTTCCTGATGGCTTCCTTGCGTGCAACCGTGGTGCCTGGCCTGCCCTGGGAGGCTGTCCGATGCTGGACCCGCGGCAGCGTCTTTGGCGTCCCCGAGGGCAACGGGACAGTGCCGTTGGGAGGGTGGAAGATCTTGGCTTTGCTCCAGTCGATCGTGCTGGGAACAAAGGTGGCATTACGATGGCCGTGAGGGGACGAGGCCGAAAGCGGTGAAGTCGACGATGGGAGCCTCAGGGGCAGTTGAGTAGCCGTCCATCCCTGCCAGACGAAGATGGTGACGAGAATGAGGATAACAAGAGCGGTGGTGTAGCGACGGGGCGGAGGGCATTGCATATGAGTGAACATTATGGCAGCATGTCCATGTGAGAGTGGTAATAATGGTACCTACAGTGGGAGCAGGCTGATGAGTGCATGCAGGGACAAAGGAGCAACCTCGTCCACGTGCACGGTGCCAGTCGCCCGGGGCGCATCATTGATCAACGATGATGCAACGCCGCAACGGTCGCTTGCCCCTGGCCCGCCTGTGGGGTGGCACCGTGGCAGTGGGCACCCGTGCCGTCACGGCAGCTCGCTGCTGCCTGTGAGTCGTCGTACTGCCTGTTTAGCGCGTTCGTATCACGCGTCGAATCCACTTGGGCGGGTGTTGCTTGCATTCGAATGCCCAGGGGAACTGCTCGAGCCTCGGGTATTACGGGCTCCACCATATGTACCTAGTACACACGATGTACATACATACATACATACATATGTACATGCAAGGTTGTACATGTACCTCCTATTCCTAATGTACCTCTACATAGTTCCGACTTGAGGGAAGGTCACAGCCATCATTACCACCTACAGGCTACAACCGATATGCACGTCATATGTTCACGTGGTTTCTCAAACTTTCGTACTTCCACACTTTCATCCTCATGTCAAGCATAAGTTAAGTGTAATAGTTAGGTGTTTCCACAATTTGATACTGTCACACTTTGACCACGTTTATTCATCTTTCTGAGCAGTCATGGACTTGCAGAAGCCATGGCTGCTTCATGCCCTGCTTCGAGAGCACCTCTGAACCCATCACATTCATCATCACTCACGGTAGTTAAGGAGACCTCGCAGCTCCATTCTATCCTCTCGCATCTTTTTTATGTAATGAATGTATATCGAGTTGGTCGTCAAATCACACAGTAACATACATAGCACAAACCATTGCTTCTCCTCAAAATCGATCCATCCACCCATCTCCGTGACCCATCTACCACAGGCGGTTCACTCAGGTCGAAACCGGCAAATACATCTGCCTCGCGCCCGAGAGTGTTCTTGCATATGATAGCTGGACTGCCCCCGTTGCTCTCGTCGTGCATCGATGTCCTACTCCAGCCTGCCGCGGTCAAGTTGTCCATTTCTGTCGAAACTCGTACCTTTACAATCTCCTGCCACTTGCAGCCGGTGCCCCGTCTTCGGCAGTGGTCTTCGCATGCTCCAAAAAGAATTGAGCACAGAAACGTCGTCGGCCGCGCAGGCTGCCTCTGGCTCTGGCTCTGCCCCTGCCCTGTGGGTAGCCACTCTACAGCTACATGAGATTCAGAGAACGCAAAGTCGTTCATCCCCGAGTCGGCATCTTCCTGAGACTGCACCTGTCGGATGCTGCTCGACACTCTGCATCGCATCTCTCATCGTCGTCTCAGCCGTGGCTAGTCTACCTCGTTCATGCGGCCGCCCACGCCCACGCTTGCCAGCTAGGACTCAAGTCCTGCGAGCGCCCTTCAGCAACCGTTTCGCCCCCGCCTGAATGCGTCAGCCTGCTCAGCAGCATTTGTCGCCTTCTCAATAAAATCACACAAAATCAGCTTCTCTGGCCGTTCCGCGTGCCACTTGATCAATCGTAGCCGCCGCCGATCTGACTGCGGAAAGCAGTGCTAATGCTCTTCTCATCATCATCATATCGTCGGCCAAACCCGCTTCCTGGCCCAATGCGCCCGTTGCTCTCCACATACTGCTTGAGCCTATCACTCTGGGTATACGAGACCGGACGCATGCCCGTGACTGCATCGTGTAACCCGGCACCTAAGCTGACACCTCCCTGCCCGACACCTTTACCGCCGAGCACGCTGCTGGTCGCATCCGTCAGTTCAGAGTTAGCCACGCTTTCGCCAGCAACGCTTTCTGCGGCTCGCATACGGCCTTTATTGCCACGTCCGGGAGCTGGAACCCCCGGGAGACCAGGCCACTGATCAGGCGTGAAGCTCGAGAACATCGGCGGGAAAGACGTATTCAAATTGGCACCTCCAAAGGCTGAGCCCTGGATAGACGATACATCATCGGGAATATAGGATAGCATGGATCCCGCGTCGAAATCTCGTCCAGGTGGACCACCACCGTGGAAACGCCCATTGGCATATCCGCTTCCACCAGGGCCAGCGGTAGGGCCAGCGCCATACTGCATTTGGTAGTTGTTTTTCTGGCGAAAGCTGATCTTGGGTCGGCTGAACTGGAGTAAACAGGCCTGCAAATTGGTCAAAGGGCCTTCAACAAAGCACTTTCGATCCTTGAAATGCACCAATAAGTTGTGCCAAAGCTCATGCTTGGATAAAACTTTAGGATTGCCCAGGATCACGAGACCATATTTGGCTCGGGTGAGAGCCACGTTCAGACGACGTGGATCGGAGAGGAAACCTATGCCCTGGTTTTCGTTGGAACGAACACAGGAGAGAACGATGAAGTCCTTTTCACGACCTTGGAACGCATCGACAGATGCTACCTCGACCTCCTTGTAGAACTCCTTCTTGTACGTCCCCGAGTTCTGCATGGTAGTGACAATGTAACTTCTCTGGCCCTCATATGGTGTGATGACACCGATTTCCCAAGGTTTGACGCCTGCTTTGAAGAATCGGGTCACCGTCTTCTCGACATTGGAAGCCTCTGTGCGGTTGAGATACGATGTTCCGGAAGTCGAGATTTCTTCGTGGCCGAGGTTGGACCAGAACATCATGGGCGTCTCCACAACAGGCCAGGGAAAGTCCACATCCTTTCTGAGACGATGCTCATGTGTGATGCCGTTTTGCAAGCTGCCATCATAGAACATGTTGGAAGGGAATTCGGAGAGGCACGGATGCATACGATATTGTGTGGTAAGCCGGATAGGAGCAA
Source organism: Claviceps purpurea (assembly GCA_029405325.1). NCBI lineage: Eukaryota > Fungi > Ascomycota > Sordariomycetes > Hypocreales > Clavicipitaceae > Claviceps > Claviceps purpurea. The sequence goes on from CM055785.1 coordinate 1,646,786, forward strand.
GATGAAGGTTAATCAGTCGCTCGAAGAGTGACTGATTCAGACCAGCCTTGGCCGCTTTCTTGTTCATGATAACGGGGCCAAGCTGCTTGTGGTCGCCGACCAGCACTACCTGCTTGCAACCGAGGACGAGAGGGATCATGCACTCCGGCTCGGCCGATTGCGTAGACTCATCGATGAGTACGTTGCGAAACTTCATCTTGGATAGTCGAGGATCTCCGGCACCAACACAGGTACAGCAGACCACGTCTGCGTTGTTGAGGATTTCCCGTTCGGCAGCTTTCGTGAGCTGTTTGAACTTTTTCTCATCTTGACTGGAAAGTTCACCAACATCGTTCTTCAGTTGGGAAAGCTTGACGAGTTCGCTATTGAGCCCCATCGACCGGACCTGTTCGTGCAAAGATAGGGAGCTGACTGAGGATTCCACATCTTCGCGGGATTTGGCCGTCAGACGGACGACCTTGAGACCAGTGCGGTGTACTCGATCGCAAAGTTGGTCCACAGCCACGTTAGAAGGAGCGCAAACTAGGACTTGATTGCCACTCATCTTAGCGAGATGGTAAATGATAGTGGCAGAAGTGACCGTCTTTCCTGTTCCGGGCGGCCCTTGAATGAGACTCAAGGGCTTTTGGAGTACAGATCTGATGGCATCGATCTGACTCTGGTTGAGTTCGGGAAGCTCCGGAGCAGACCATTTTCTGGGCAACTTTGTTTGCATGGGTTGAAGTTGGACCTCATGCCCCAGAAGAGTATGGAAAATAAAGCCTGAAACGCTCATGTCGTCGATAGCAAAGGTTTTCATGGCAAGCTGCATACGATCATAGGATGTGGCTTTCCAGACGTAATCGGCGGAGAAATTATGAGAAAGATCCGTGGGCACGTTTTTCTCGTTACCAGTTTTGCGTAGCTCGAGACACACTTCATCGGACTGGCTGTTGGGTATTTTGATGACATAGCCGACGCCTTCCCAAGGTTCACGAAGTTCACCATTGTATCGAAGCCTCATTTCGTCACCAACGGCAAGCTTGACGTCTCCAGATTCGATTTTGTGGAGGTTGAAGCTGACAAGGTGCTTATTGTTAAGGCCGTAGTCCCAACGGACAACGAGGCCGTCTTCTGACTGAGCTTCCTTGAGTTTCTTGTCATAGTCGGACTCCATTTTTACCAGCGGTCCGAATATATTTTGATAATGATATGGATCATCATATCGCAGGAGAACCGGGTCAGGATCATCGTCAACATGAGATGCTTTGTCAAGATCTGTCACAGTCGCATTTGGCTCGACTTTCCACATCTCTTCCAGTCTCGCAATCGTGGTGGGAGACAGATGACGAGCGCGGAGTTGCTCGACATCGGACGGCGCGTGGACGAGCCAGGGCAAAAAGGCTCGCTCCGCTATCAAGGGCTCCCAGCGGCTGATGTCCCAGTTCATGTCCTTGTTCGATGAGCTAGATGCACAGGGTTGCCGACAAAGCAGCACGACAACCGTATCGGATTTTGCCGGAATAAATCCAAGCAAAAACGCGTTTTTCGTTCCACAGTTGTAGCACTCCAGAATGGTATCTCCGAGAGCAGAGTCGGGATGAAGCTGAACCTCTTTGTGTCTCGCTCGAACCAGGTGGTTGATAATGTGGGTCGACGTGCCGTTGCCTCTGGCACTGCAAAACCACTTGTTGCAGGTCAGACACTTGACGACACAGGAAGGAGAGTGGATGCCACAATATCTTCAGTACATCATGTTAGCGATTTCGGTTCTTAGTTTCTTGTTCTCGCCACAGCGCTTGGCTATGTGTTGCTTACGCGCATGCATGAGCGGGAAGTTCTTTGGGTTCTTCAGCACTCTTCAATTTCAAGCCCATCATGCCGTCCACAGGAACGCTGTTGAGACTTTCGTTTTCATCGTCTTCAAAGACCTCGGTCTGGTTGTCGTCATCGTCGGCACGTAGACGGCCACTGGGGCCACCGTCATACTTGGGATACAGTAAATTATCGTCGGGTCCAAGAGTAGATAAGTCATCCGCTCCAGCCTTGATGGCTGCAGCTGAATCAGAAATCAGATGGTTCCCGACATGAGTGAAGGCACCTTCCATGATGTCTTGCAAGGGGGTGAGGATGGTATGAAAACCGAGGGGTCGCTTGCGGCGTATTTCCTGTGTTTCACGTTAGCCAAGCAGTGAATACAGGGACGCAGGAATGAACAGCAGTAAAAATCGGCGAAGCTGTGATAGTCTTCTGCAAGCGATATACAGAGTGCGAGAGCATTGTGTAATGAGGTAACGTACCCTTAGTCTTTGGATGTTCGGTATATATTATTGGAGTTCTGCCCGGCACAGCAGTATTGGAGCTGATCGGCACGGGATGAGTCAAAGGTATCGTTGGTTCCAAATTGTGCCGTAGTTTTCACATCATCGCGACAAAGCGTATAGTTAGAGACGCGGAACACCTGCGATCGGTAGCTGCGCTAGAAATAACCGGGAACTCAGAAGTGTTTATTCGCAAGATCAAACAGTAAAGCGAGTCGGCTGAGATTGCGAGATGGGTTTGGCTTTTGAAAGAGCGAAGACTCGGCGTAATAGATAGTCGTCTGTGGAAAGAATGCAGCCCGACTGTTTGTTGCGCGCGTCGGAGTTTATTAGTGGGACTCTGCGCCCACGTGATGAGCGGGCTATCTTTATCGATAAGTCGCAGCCAAAAAAATCCCTTGGAACTTGGTCCATCGCGAAAATCGAGTGGCCGAGGTGAATGAACTTGAGCTAAGTCGTTGATCTAGTAGGCAATTACAATTTTTTGCATTTTTCACCAGTCGGAGTTGTTGTTACCAGCGGTATCTCGGTCGGTAACCACCAAGAAACATGATTGTAGGTTCAGCCTTGGAATGCATCTTGACGATTTGTTCCGGCGATGCTAATCAAACACTCCATTACAGCGTCGACAAGCCCGTCAAAGGCGGGATTATCTCTATCGCAGAGCAGCTCTCCTTCGTGATGCTGAGATTGGCGAAAAGCGAGCAAAATTGCGAGCTTCACTGGCCTCGGGAAAGTCTCTGGATCCTGCCATCGCCAACGACAAAGCCTTGCGCAAAGATTATCAGTATGACGAAAGCGCTCCCGACTTGAGCACCAACGAGCAGCTGGACCTCGATGACGAATACGCACAACTCTCTGGAGTGGTAGATCCTCGTGTCTTGGGTAAGTCCAGGACTTCGACTCCGACCACAGCCCAGTTTGACCACACACTGACCAACATCAGTGACGACTTCACGAGATCCTTCCGCTCGATTGTCGGCATTTGCAAAAGAGATCAGATTGCTATTACCAACCTCCGTTCGTTTAAATCGTGGAAACCTCATTCTTCCGGATCTAGTGAAGTCAGCCCAGTCTGCTGGCTTATCCGATCTGATTCTGCTTCGTGAGTAACTTCTTTCTATTCGTGCACACTCAAATGGGATCCGTACTGATGCGTTGGTGGCAACAAATGTAATCAGACGAACATCGAGGTACCCCTACTGCGCTGACCCTGTCGCATTTCCCACATGGACCGACGATATCATTCTCGCTTCACAACGTGGTACTGCGACATGACATTCCAGGTAGTGTCAGAGGAACAGTATCAGAGTCGTATCCGCACATCATAATGGACGGGTTTACGTCGCCCTTGGGAAGACGCATTGCCAAAATCCTGAAGCATATCTTCCCACCAAGAGAGGCCATAACCAGCAAAAACAAAATGGGCAGTCGAGTTGTCACGTTCAAAAACATCGACGACAGCATCGAGCTCAGACACCACGTCTTTGTTCGGACCGGATATGACAGTGTCGAGCTCGCAGAGGTTGGCCCCAGAATGACAATGCGTCCATTTGAGATCAGGGGTGGTACACTTGAGAACAAGGACGGAGATGTCGAGTGGCATCTATCACAGTACACGAGAACAGCAAAGAAGAAGAACTATCTCTGAGCTGGCTTCTCGGTAATCATGTAGCACACATAGCGATCGTTTTACTCAATCTGGCTTTCGGCAAGCGTTCGGTGCATTACGAATACGAGAGTCGAGTGAAGACTCAGTTTATTGTGTATTCGGCCCGCGCAGGCCGACGATGGCTCAGACTGGAGATGAAATTCTTCGGTACAATGAAGCTATCTTACGTGGTTCAACAACCTAGCACCGGCGTACGCAGGAAGGAACCTGGAGGATGTTCAAGAGTCGTAACCGGCCTAGAATGAACTATCAGGCTGCAAACAATTGGCGGCACAAAGTCCGTGTAAACGCCCTGTTTCAAACTCTTCGCAAGGCGTCTCGAAGGAAGACCGTCAACAGTATTCAGAGTATAGGAGCAACAAAACTTGCATCCTGAAAAAAACAATGCTCAATCTTGTATATTCGAACTCTGTGGAGTACTATGTACATAATGGACTTGTCGTGAGTCGTGACATGGCCGCTTGCCCCTTGTCCTCCTTCATTCTTGTTATTTGCTTGTTATTAACTTCTGCGCCGAGGCCTAGCACGAGCGACGCAGATTTTCCCCTCTCTCTAATGCTAATGGTTTCGAAGATGGACCCTTGCCGTAATATTTACTCCATACAAACCTAGTCCAGAGAGGCTGAGTAGACAATCTTCGAATCGCCTGACGCCACATCCACACATGTATGATGTACATAGCTGCATCTCCCTGGTAAAAATACCACAAACTTCGGGCTCATTTTGGGCCACATACGCGTAAACTTCATTTATATGTATCGGGGTGATCTTGCATGTTGGAAATTCAAAGGTGCGCAATGTAGTACTAAGTGCAGGCGAAATAACACCACTGATGGACGCGGCCATTCGCTCCAACACGTCAATGTAGTCAATGCTGCTGATCCATTCTCACCTTGTTATTCCTCGTCGCGCCGATGAAAACTTTCGTACAAAGCCATTGTGCAAGTGCCGAGCCATTAATCTCACGTGATGCTCGAACGGGAACCCTATCCCTATCTTAGCCTCAGTGGCATCTTCGAGCTTAACCCGTTGAGACTGCTTTTGCCAAACTTCTCCGTGTATAGACCTTGGCTATGACTGGCGTCCCGGCTTTCCCTAGAACTTACTAGATAGCAGTATCTGAGGCACATGACGGAAGCGCCAAATTTTCTCGGCAGAGATTTCCCCATCGTAGCTTGCCCATCTTTTTGATGGACATTGACGCTTGCAACTGTTGCCCTATTGGAGAGGACGTCGTCTTGACAGAAGTATAGTTAGGTATATGAGGAAAGAGCAGGACACTACATATAGGAGACTATGTTCTCATTTTTGGCTCTAGCCATCTCTGCTGTACAAAGCCCTAGGGGGGATCCTTGGACTTTGATGCTCACGATCGACCTCGAAGAAAAGGAAAGAAAAGCAAGAAACATTCTCGACGCAGTCTCAAGGTCTGATTAATCATTACGACTTCAAGAAATTGTTTAAGGACGCCGGAGCCTTCACCACCGAAATGAAAGCCTCCATCGCCTTTCTCCTGGCTGCCTGCACCAGCACGATCATGGGCGAGGACATCATCAGCATGATCACCGAGTGTGCGCGAGACTGCCTCTTGGAATCGGTCAAAATCGCTACCAACTGCAAGTCAAAGGACTATGAATGTGCTTGCGACAACGCCGAGAAGATTCAGAACGACGGCCAAAACTGCGTCATTCAGGCCTGCGGCAGGTGGAAAATCCTCCGTAAGTCATGCCTTCCTTTACCCTTTCGTTTCGAACGACCTATTGAAATTGGGTCACGGTTTGTCACTTGCGCAGAGGAGCGGTTCTGATGTGTTGAGTCTAGACGAGGTTGTGCCTTCTCTCAAGGAATTCTGTGAGGAGGCACGACGGCCGATAGACAAACCGGTGGATGGTCCCGGCTATCCCACCGGTGGCCCTCGTTTGTGATGTTGTCAGTTGTGTCACATGTGCTCTTCTGGTTTGTTGCAACTTGCAACAAAGCGGCAACAAACCCGAGGCAATGGGAAGGCGGAGCCGCAAAGCATGTACATACATAAATGATAAGGCACCTATGCACCTTGTATGTACCTAATGTATGTACCTAATGTATGCACCTATCTCGTTGGGATATGTCGGTACCTACGGAGTACAATATGTATGTTCATATCCAGCATGGCTTTAGCCTCAGAACTTCGAAGTTAGAAGTAATTGGGTAACTAGGTACCTAAGGTACATAGATCTAAAATGCGAAGTGATTCGTGAGGGAGGTAATTTTCCCGGTGATACATAAATTGATGTTATCGTTATATCGGGGCTTGACAGTAGCTACAAGTGGCTACATACAGAAAGGTACCTAAGATATGTACCTATGCGGGGTCCCTAGCTGTCCCGCCTCCCGTGTTTTTCATTGGCCCACCTCCCCATGCAACGTCCCCGCCAACCACATCCCCCCCCATTGACTTGGCTCGCCCTAGGTACCATTCCAATTGCATCGTCATTCTCCAAAGCTTCAATCAAGCAGAGCACGTTCCGTTTTCGTTGCTCGTTGCCGCAACGTGCACCATTGACACCTGCAAAGACGCCTCATAATGTCGTACGGACAGAAGAACCCATATCAACAAGGCCCTGCCGAAGAAGCAGCCCATGGCTACGGCCAGGTACGTTCATAACGGCAAAGCCGGGGCACACCGCATCATCGCAGCGCTTTCAACCCGCGAAGTGCCGGATGGCTACCGCCATCCTGGGTGCTCTCTCGTGCCTCTCAGGACATCTGTTAAATTGCTGACTCCTGTCTGTAACAAACGACAGGAAAACCCTTACACACAAGGTCAATATGAAATGCGCGACTATGGAGAACCCCCTCAACAAGGGTCGCAGCCATCGCAGGCGCGGATTCTCCCCCTAGATCAATTCCTACAGCGAGTCAAGGAGCTACGGAGCGATATTGACGGTCTTTCCGGCTCTGTGGACTACATTGGTCTACTACATCAGCGCACTCTCGCGAGTACAGATCCCCAGGCCAAGGACCAGCTGGACCATTATGTGTCGCAAACCCAAATTCAAACTACGGCTATCAAGGACGGCATCAAGGGCCTGGAGCGCGACCTCGCCAACACCACGGATAACCACCGCAACACCAAAAACACCCAGCTGCAGTCTCTCAAGACGTACTTTAAGTCCGAGCTAGCCAAGTACCAGAGTGTGGAGCATGAATACCAACAAAAATACAATCAGCAAATTCGCCGTCAGTACGAAATCGTCTATCCCGATGCTTCCGAGCAAGAGATCCAGCAAGCTATGGAGTCGAATTATGGTGGTCAAGGTGTCTTCGAGTCGGCGGTAAGCTTCTCTCCTTTCGTTTCTCCATTTTGCTTCGCGTTTCCATTCGTGCCCATGCACATGCATTACTTTTCACACACCTATTCTGTGCGCATCGAACCCTAAGCTGACAATGGACTTAGCTGAAAGACAACCGCACCGGTCACGCCACATCCTTGCTTGGAAATGTCAGAGCTCGTCACAACGAACTGCAGCGCATTGAGCAGACGCTTTCTGAGCTGGCGCTACTATATCAGGAACTGGCCACCGTGGTGGAGCAGCAGGAGCCCGTCATCCAGACCGCCGAAGAGAACGCCCAACAGACCACTGACCACCTGGCGCAAGGCAACGAGCAAGTCAAACATGCGACGGATTCTGCCCGACGCGCCCGCAAGCTCAAATGGTGGTGCCTCTTTATCGTTGTCATCATCATCATTGCCGTCGCTCTCGGGGTTGGCCTTGGAATCTGTCTTAACGGCAACAATTGTGGCAGGAAGTAGGAGCAACTCTATCATGCTGGCCATATCTAATTCGTTCGTTCCACATACGGAGCAAAGACGCGCAATGCGTGACAAAAAGCGGAAGGCGATCTCCATTCTTGATCTTAAGAAGAGGCGAAAAACGGCGTTCAGATCTCGTTGATTTCCCTTGAACTTATTCATGATACTCTATCTGTCTTGGCGTTCTGCGAAGCCAGTGTTGTTTATCTACTCTGGCGTAGTAGGTCTTGACAGTTTTTCTGATTCACTGTACATGTCTTCTCCCCCCCTGCACGGGGTGAGTTAATATTTTTTTGTCTTTTCGTTAGAAACATCCAGGACCGCCATCGGCCCCTATCTTCCCCTTTATTCCCCGGGCGCTTCATTCCCAGTTCACATTTCTGCATCTCTTTACTATTCTATTTATCACGAAATGGCCATGTAATGCTGTTGACGGAAAGAGTCTCAAGTCAATGCGCGGGGAAGGGTGGTCTTTATTTGCGGGGGAAGGTTCGGACACCCTATATGCTCAGATGCTGTGACGATGTAGGAACGAAATTTTTGGCAGAGTGGGTTGGTGATGGATGAGGAGTACTGGAATTTGGCTGGGGCATGTAACACTATATCTGTAAAAAGACGTATTTAATGAAGCGGGAAATATTTCATCGATCGCATAGATGTCAATGACTATATGAAGGGTTAGTGTTCATCGTCAATACCATGTCAAGTTCGTTTGCCGACCCCCCAATCGATAACCTCATCGCTGAACCGGCCACAATGTCTATCCCTATCTAGGACTTGACGGTTCTGCTCGCCTATGGCAATCACATCACGTCAAAGCAACAATGCATCATCCAAGAGGAGGGAGACGTTGTCATTAAAAATACCCACTACTTAGGTCTCTACTATGTACCGCTACATGTACAAGACTACCTACCTACCTACCAGCACCAAACCGAAATCCCTCAACCCCCGAATGCAAAACTTTCTTCGTTTCCCAATCATACACTGTAGACCCGTTTTTGACAAAACCAAATCCCTTTAATAAATCATGTACCTACTACACCGCGGAGATACTTAGCAGAACCGGCCCCGAGGTGGCTGCGTTGCGGCTGCGGTTTACTCCAACACATACGTTGCCCGAAGGTATCCTGGCGTCTCTTTCCTCCCCACTCTGCCGAGCTCTGATGCCCCGTGGCCACGATGGACGAGACTGCAACTCTTCTCATGCCTGCACCTGTGTATCCCTCCTTTTTTTGGTTGCTCCAGTCCTTCTGCATTCTGTGCCGTTGATTATGCGAAGGGTGCTGCTTTTCTTTCTACAGAATGATGAACTTAAAAGGTAGAAACAAAGATGGGGAATCGTGGTGACCGAGATTGTAAAAAGAAAAGACCCAAAAAATAAAAGTACGATTACAACGGTCCGGGGATTCTTTTTCTTCTTTCCCTTTTTTTCATTATCGAGAGTGAGTTTATGCTTTATCGGCCCATGCCCATGCCTGAGGGGCCGGCGCCGCCCGCACCAGCCAGCTTGGTTGCCAGTTTCGGGTACTTCTCGGCGACCTGAACCTGTGTCCTGGTGGCTTCGGCGTAGGAAAGGGCGTTGACAATTTCCGCTTCGGTGCGGGCGAGCTCAGCGGCGCGCTCAAAATACTTGAGAGCTTCGGTGACCTTGTTCTGCTGCAGGAGAAGCTGGGCCATGGTGGCTACAGCAATATCACACTCAGGGTCGACTAGAAGGAAGAGATTGCGTTAGATTGGGAAGGAACAGAAAGAGGGAAAAGACAACAATTCAGGTAAATACAATGAAGTGCGTCGATTGTGTACATCGTCAAAGGGTCAAGGTTCGAAGATAGACTTACTGATAAGGGCTTTCTGGCACAGCTGCTCGGCCTCCTTGAAATCTTGCTTCCACTGGAAGAGGCCAAGAGCCTTGTTGATGAGAGGCAGAACATTCATAGCCATGGGCTTTGTCTGCTTCTCCATCTCCATGGCCTTATCGAACTTCTCTACAGCTTCCGAGTAGTTGCCTTGGTCGAGCAGCAGCTCACCGTAGTAGTTATAGACATCGGGAACTTTGGGGAAGTTTTTGATGCATCGTCGGAAGGTGGCCATGGACGAGGCAATAGAGCCCATCTTGTACTGGGTCACACCAAGCTGGATGTGAGAGAAAATGAAGTCCTTATCCAGGTCGATCGACTTTTGGTAGTCTTTCTGGGCGTCGGCGAGATCACCCTTGATGAAGCTGGTTTGCGCGCGGTGGTAGTAGATGTCAGGGTCCTCCTGATTCAGCTCAATAGCCTTGGCAAACTCGGCTTCGGTCTCGGAAGGGTTACCTAGCTCAAGACTGATACTGGCGCGCTTGATGTAACTCTGAACCATGGTGGGGTCGAGCTCGATGCTCTTGTCGAAGTCGCGGGTAGCTTCGGCGTGGTTCCCAAGCAGAGTTCGCATGGTGCCGCGAGAGTTGTAGGCCAGAGCTTCGTACTCGCCCAGGTTACCGAGCTCTAGCGCTTTGTCAAACGCTTGTCTGGCCTCTTCGTACCCCTCTCCCGTCTTCTTCTCCAACGCTTGCAGACCGAGCTGAAGCTGGCCCTTGCCGGTCTGGGGGTCGAGTTCGATTGAGTCCTCGAGACCCGCAGGGCGAGGCTTGGGTCGGAAGCTCTGGAGGTAGTTGCCGACAAATATGGGGCTGGGAAGCTTGACAGGTCGAGTAGCCAGCATCTCCTTGGCGCGGTGCGCCGCAAACACTTGAAGGAGTCGCTCGACGGCGTGTGCGGTCGACTCGCTCTTGAAGTTGTCGATGATGCACGACGCGGTGAAGTCGAGCAGAGCTTCCGAGTACTTCTTCTGGTGCTCGTAGGCGGTAGCTCGACGGTTGATGGCCTTGATGTACTCGGGATCCATGTTGATGGCAGCGGTGGTATCGTCCACAACCTTGTCCCACTCACTCATGGCGCTATAGCAAGCGGCTCTGTTGGAGTAGAAGACGGGGTCGGGCTTGCAGAGAATAGCCTGCGAATAGAAGCCAATGGCTTTGTTATATGCCTTGTCTCCGTACGCTCGGTTCCCGGCTTGCTTGAGCTTTGCGGCGTACTGCTCACGTTGCTCCGGTGTCAGATTCTTGACGCTCTCTTCGTCAACCTCGGGGAGTTCTTCCTCGCTCTCCACCGGGGCAGTCTTTGCATTCGATTCGATAGGACTTGATTCTTTGCTTTCTGCGGCCTTACGCTCGGCCTCTTTTCGCTTTCGTCTTTCCTTCTTGCTGAGCTTGGGGGCTGAGTCTGATTTCGATTTCTGGTAGGTCAAAGCCGTTAGCCACGTAACCTTTGGCCCCGTCCGACGCGAGATACTCAATGATTTTGACCAAAAGCAAATGGTGAGAATGAAACTCGCAAAAATAGGTGGCAGCCAGATGGAGCACATGAGGCGGGACTGGAATAACAAAGCTGCATCAAACAAGCCGAAAACATACCGAGTCCGAGTTCAAGTAGTAAACCGCCCCAGCACCAGTGACGACAACAGCAACGCCTGCAATGGTGTAGACCGCGGCTTTGTTCTCGGAAACCCACGAAGTGAGGCGGTCCCAGGTTGACGACGGCGCATCTAGCGGAATGGCCACGGGCCTCGGGGGAGGCATTGACGGCAAGGAGGTAGACATGATGTGAGGGTACGGAATGCTGATAACAAAAAAGAAGACTAGAAAGGGCAAAAATAGGAGAACAGAGACTGGTCGGATGGCGCGATACCAGAGGGCAGACCGAGATGGTGAAGGCTGGTGTTGCTGGCTGGACAGGCGCAGGAAAAAAACGCTTTGCCTTGATGAATGCGTCAATGGCAGGCAGAGGTAGAAGCGCAGCAGCCCGTCGAAATTTCGCCGTTCTGCTGCTCAACGGCTGCTTGACTGGGGCCCACATAAGGTACATGAGTATAGGTACCTAAGTACCCGGGTACCGACATAGGTAAGCTGTGGCCAATGGCATGTCGGCCTCCTCCTCGGGAGTGGTCTCCCTTAATGAGCACCTCAGCAACTGCCTAATCACCACCCCAATTTGAATAGCCAAACCGGCCCAAGACAACTTCTTTTCAGCGTTCCAATTTCCATGAAAATTACTATAATTCGTCATGCGTTTTATGATCAAAACTTGAGCCTTATCTTTAATCCTCATCCCTTCCAGCACACGCTCAGTACCTCATGGATGATGACGATGATAGAGGTACAAAGCGAGATGTGGTCAGCCACAGCATGATTGGCTGCGCTACAGACGAACCATACCTACTTAGGCAACGTGGGGTGGTGATTAGGCAGTTGCTGAGGTGCTCATTAAGGTCTCCCACTCCCGTCGGGACTCGGAAGATCAATTCAGGGCCCCAGTTGTTGTTGTCGGCGAAACGTCAACAGAGAAGGCGAGAATGCTCTTCGGAATGACCCTTGGCTCATGTTCGTCGCGGCCCTCATTCTTGCTGCGCTTTCAAGTTTTCTCATAGACCTGTAAATTCTAAACAGATTTTGCAGCGGTGGCCAATTGCATCATGTGAGCTCATGTCAATATGATGCCTGGCTGGAGTTGTGCGCGATATACCGTACCGCCTCTGACACCACGACAGCCTCTCCGCTTACCTATTACCGGCATCACGTTCCCGTTGCTGACACACCTCTGGCTCGGGATTTGTAAGAAACAACCCAGCTTTGTCCGATGCGATACCCGATGCAACCATAGAGGCTTCCGAATCCCTCTGTTATCTCCTCCTTTTATACCGACGCTGCACCGTCTGTATCTCCTCACGTCCTAATTTCCGCCCACCTCTCTCGCACACGTTCAGTCGTCGCGGCCTGATTCCACCGCAAAGATGTCGACCGACTTTTCCATCTTCACCTCCTTGAGATACGATGTCGACCTGAAAAAGGTTCCCTCCAAGGGGTTAGGGTATGCTGGATGGAACAACCACAATGAATCTCCATTGTACATGCTGGACTACCACAGAGACCGGATGCTGCGGGCGGCGACGTACTGGAAGTGGCAACAGGCGATAGAGAAACTTGCCGGAAACGAAGGCCTGGAGTTTCTTGCCAAGTCTGCTGCGAATGCCGTTGGACCGGGGCAGTCGGAACCGCTACGATTGCGCATCGTGGTGAGTCACGAAGGCGAAATCAGCTTCCAGAAGTTCAAAACACCTGCAGTTGCCTTGGGCAACTTGTTTCCAGAATCACTCCCTGCCCCTGACACCCAGCCGCTGTCCAACCAGCCTCAGGTCCCTCCATTTTTTACAGTCGTGGTAGACGAAGTGAAGTCGCCTCGTTCCGAGTACACTCACTTCAAGACCACGAACCGAACTGTGTATGAGGAAGCTCGGCAGAGGGCGGAGATTGGGTCGACTCGCCCCGCGGATGCTGTGGAGGTCCTCATCACGAACAAAGAAGACGGGTCCATCATGGAAGGCAGTATAACGACGCCATATTTCTGGCGCGATGGACGCTGGATTACGCCCCCCGTGTCTCGTACATTCAGCCGCGAGCATGGAAGCGGAGGGAACGACGGCACAACAAGGCGCTGGGCTTTGGAGCGGTACGCACGCCATGCACCTGCAACTTATAAATTCCATTCGCCTCGGTTGCTAACAAATGTGAAATACACAGAGGTCTGGCGGTTGAGCAGGAAATCAGAGCTGACCAGCTTGTCGATGGCGAAAAATGCTATATCAGCAACGGCGTGGGTGGCTTCCGGGCAGGCGTAGTAAGCTTGAAGAAGGGCGATTGAGCAGGCGGGCAGAGGCGTGGACAAACACATATACAAAGGCATCATGTCAACACATAGTGAGCAGATTTCCATTTGTACACGTAACACAGGGGGTATGTACGTATGTACCTAGGTATGTACATACATACCTCCTAACGGGTCAACCCGTGATAGAGCGGGTGGTTGTCAAATGTCAAGAGTCAAGACTCAAGTTCTCAACCCTTTGACTAGGTATGTACCGGCCAAGCGTCGCCAGCGGCAGCATTGCCTTGCGTTCATTCTCATTCCCATCCACGACTGCGACACTCTCCGGACTTCGTCAGCCCGTCGTAGGTATCCCATGCGCGCTTTCGCGATTTAAGCAGTCCTGTCTGAGCCATTCGAGGCCTGCACGGCTGTGTCCCTTCGCTAGGGCTTCCTTACGTTTGGGGAATATTACACGGCTACAAAAGATCAAAGGGTATATTTAGGTATGCCCGGAAGTTGTATAAGGGTGCGATCGGGGCAAATATGGAAACTGCCGAAGGCTCTTCGCCCACACTGCTGGTGAGATGGTGTCGTCTCCGTCTCAAGTTGATCATCACGCGGTCACATATGGAAGGCATCAAAATGTGGTCCTCAAACACGGGAATCGGGACTGCGGTCTTGCCATGTCCGGACTTGTTTCTCGATCGCGAAGGGTGTCGACCGCCCTCTGTTTATCTCTTCTTCTTCCTTGTTTCTTCCCCTTTCTTTTGTGGAAACACAACACGACAAGCAAAGCAGCAATGTAAGCTCTTGTTTCGTCTACAAGCGCTACATACAACCTTCCCGAGTCCGGAGAGGCTTCCCCCCCTGTGCGGTTGTGCCTTCTCGGATTGCTTTTCTCCGGAACTTTGCGACAGTCCTACTGATATCAAACTGGGTTTAAATTCTGTATATCTACTCCGTTGGTAGCCGCGAGACGCTCCAGACGGAGAACCTACGACAATGTTATCCATGGAGCCAAGGAAGGACTGTTGGCTCCTCCTCACTTGATCCGATTCTACTTTCCACGTGAGGTACATGATTGCAAATAGTGGACGGGCACAAAGATTAATGGACCGATGAGCTGAACGATTGCGCGCTCAATGTTTTCTGGCTGCATTTATCCGAAGACTCAAAACTCAAGAGTGCATTTCTATGCGTTCCTGTGTGTGTGTCTGGCTGGCTAACTATTTTTTGACCCTCGAAGCCTGAAAGTTTGTGTGTACACTGTAATCATTGATCAAGATAATGTTGCAGACGCAGTAGATATAATTACGCATGCGGTATGCGAATCGTGATATATGTATGATACCTGTCTCTTTACATATATTGGTTGATGCGAGAGACTACAGTTGATCCGAATGATGAATCATCCGATCAAGTTATCAACGCACAGATTGAACTTTTACTCGACGCCTTCATGCTTGTGCGCACGGTCACGGTATCAACATTGAGGAGAAAGTCAAATTTTTACATAAACAATGTAATAAAGCACTCTGATTTACGCATCGTACGAGGCCTGATCATGAGGGCTCTACATCACATGGAGCTTTAGAAAGTGGTAGGTAGGTGTGTAGGTCACCGTCACGGGTGAAGCAACTGCAGCCATCTGAAAGCTTGTTGAGTGAGTTGTGGCCGAATACATATGAGAGAAAATAAGAAGAACAAAGAATTGAAAGAGGGACCCATTCATCGGGCTCAATTAATGCTAGGTAGGCAAGGCATTATGGTCTTGGGTATATGTACCTAATGTTCTGTTCCTTCACTCATGCTCGTTAATAATTAGAGTTCCTCTCGTTGCCATCATCTTTCTCCTTCTCTCCCACTATTACTCGTCCTGTTTCCTTTCCCACCCTTCCCCCCCGATTTCCTTCAATTTGTTCTTTGGCCTCATCTTCTGAGCCTTCACTTTCTTCCTTTCTTGCCCTTCTTGGCCTAGTTCCGTGTCGCACTCTACCAGAATCGCACCCCCCAACGGCCTTTCCATACGTAATACCCTGCGCAGCCCAACGCCGCGACCGTAAAGGCCTCACAGAAGCGCTGCCAGAGCACACGATTCGCCCTCCGCATCCTTTCCCCAGTTCGTCTTCTTAACAGCATATCAAAGGATGCGCGGTCATTCACGTGTGGGAACGGCGCATCCGTCACTTGTCCCGTCTGTTCGTCGCGGACCGTGGGCACGGGCACATCCAGAAACTCGCACAGCGGGCGAAAGCCATCCTTGACGGAGAACTCGAGGCGCCTATCTGCAGGAATAGCCTCCCGAACGCGTCGGTAGGATTCGTTGTACCAGGCAATGGCCTTGTCCTTTTCAGTGGCGTGGTCAAAGGGTATGCAGTACTGGAAAATGGCCTTTACCAAGCGAGTCCATTGGCGAAAATCAGGAAGCAGGGTCGCCAGGTACAGATGTTGAAGCGCGCGGATGGCCGAGGTGGGTTTCATGTTCGGTGCTACGCTGCCATTGACGCTCTCGTACCATTTTTCTGGGTCACGATTGAGGATGACGACCTTGGCTTCGGGATAGGCTTCTGCGAGGTCGATGGTGAAGAAAGCCGATGGGACGTCGACGCAGGCCTGCGAGTCGCCCAGGAGCTTATCCCAGTCCGAACGAGTCCATTTGTCGTCCTTGCCGGCATCGCCAAATTTACTCTGCATGGCACGAATCCAGAGGCCGGCATCTTTTTCAAGGTTTGCAAAAACGTCTGCCATGTGATAGCAGTTGTGAATACCAAGCTGATGAAGTGCGGTGCGGGTGCTCAGGGACCCTGTTCGATGGAGGCCATGAACGATGACGCGCATGGGGACCTCGCGCGATTTTTCGCCGAGAATCTGGTTGGGAGGGGCCATCTGTATCTAGATTCTACCGTCTTGACTTAGAGTGTCTTGGTCTGGTCCGTCGTTGGATTCTTATGGAGGAGTTCGCGATGATGAGATGCGTTATACGGAAAGATCAGCGTTCGGTCGCTCGCGAGTCGCTTCCTCTTCACCGTCGTCAGTGCGGCGTCGTCGTCGTCGTCGACGTTATTTATACCCCAATCGTTTGCGCGGAAACGACAACACCCATTACATCACTAGGTAGTATCCCAAGGAGGGCAGCATGCCGCTTACTCAGTCAGATTAAATATTGTGTGACGTGGTGTCACCAGCTCCATCACTCGTTCGATGGCAACGCAACCTGGAGAGCGTGGCACATGCAAATTGCAATCTAATCTACTCCGTCTGGCGGTGCCGAACCTGATGTTTCGACGACGCGGACAGCCCCAGATCAACTGTCTTCGATGTCGGTAATTGCGCCGTCCAGCTCGGCAGTGCAGAGAAGACGAAGGGCAAAACGTGTTCCGACATTGGCTGCGAATGCATGCAACTTACATTAATCTACACTACCCAGGTTGTGTTACGGGCGTACGAGTCGCGACACCCGATGCGTGGTACATACCCTGTGCATACTGTACATATCACATGCATATTTTGAATGTACATACTTCGTCATGTGTCTTGGCCCGGCTCAATCGGCTGTGTGAGTTTAAGAACCCCAGTACTCCGTGTAGAAAGTTTCGATGGACGGCCAAACCGATAGGTACGAACACGCAAGTCTGGCGTTCCACTGGTAATTTGAGTAGGTACCTCTGTTTGGATCTAGGTATGCCGTCTACGGTCTGAGTCCTGACCGATGAAGGCTAAGGACATCAAAATGACGGAAAATCAATCTTATGAAGTGCATGGAAAAGGTGAACAAGAGATCACTCTGATTCACTCTGTCAAAAGCCATTATGTATATAAGAGCGCAGGCTTCCCAAGGACTCAGAGTCTCAGAGAGAAACCAGGAAACTCCAGAGATTCTTAGATGGCCAAAATCTGTTATCGTACTTTGAATGGGTAAGTTCCAAGCCCCCAATTCAGACCTTTGTTGCAGATACCTAGAATGTCGTGCGTGAATAAACTCCTCGAGAAGCTAGGGATAGTCTATCTGGACTGGGCGGCGTAGGACCCCGACCTTCATCCCATTCAGGAATCTCTGCCCATGCCTAAAGAGCGAATGTATGAACGTGATCCGAGTCAGGATACCTGACGAAGTGCCATGTCTTATCAAGGTATCTTGGAGAGGTTGCGACAGATGTGCGAGATGAGTTTGAAAGGAAGCTCGTCAATAGGATACCAGACGAGTTCATCTTTTGTGTCTACTAGCTTGTCTAACAGGGTCGAAAACGCCGCTTTCCATCCCATCCCAACGCAGGCGCTATGTTTTTGAGTTTTTAGTCTCGGTTCCCTTTCTTGCGCTGAAATTCATTTTCTCCCCCATTCTCCTACTCTAGACCTAGTTTTTCTAAGCTCGCCCTACTTTAAATGATAGAATCTATGTTGTCGAGGTCAGCTCACACTCATATCCCAAGACAATGTATCGTTCGCGACCCGCGGGTTTGGCCTTGCTGCAATACATAGCAACATAATTACATGATATAGGCCGGGAAGGAAATGCAACGCAAGACAGAATAATATCAATGAAAGCACCGCAAAAACCGGACTAGAAATGAAAAAGAACTGAAAAAAAAAAAACTCACATCGTTCTTGCCCACAGCCACTGAATCATCCTCGGCAACTCGTAAACCCCCCACACCTTCAATGTAGGCGACTGGCGCATCGCCCATGACCTTCCTGGCCACATCCCCGACCGTTAGGCCCTTCTTCACGAGGACGCAGTCTCGGAAGACGGCCTTGGACTCGGCGGCGCCGGAACTAAAGGTGGCGGTGTTGCGGACGGGAAACACGGGGACCAGGCCCAACAGCTGCGCGGCGCGGGACAATACCTGCACTACCCCGGTAGAGCCGAAGCGGTAGAGAACCATGTCCTTGAGGTTATCGATGCGGGTTCGGTTCTTGTCGTCGAGCGGCTTCAGGTTGCCGCCTTCAGGATCACCCTGCTCGATGAGATCGTCCCGGGTATCAACGAATTCGCTGCCCTCGACGTAGCGGATATAACCCTGCTTCGCCATTTTGCGTAAAAAGATCTCCGAAATGGCCGAGCAGAGGACCAAGGTGTCGGGATCTTGCATCTTAGCAATCTTGGCAATGTTCTTGTCCGCGTCCGGATGGTCAATCTTGTTGAGGGCGATGACGGTGGGAAATTTCTCGTCCACAAAGGCGTCGACGACGTGCGCCACGGTCTCGTCGGACCATTGCTCAAGAGGTTCCTTGATGGCGGCACGATCGAGCGTGCGGGCGATTACAGTGGCGGTCGAACCGTAGCCAGAGAATTGCGCTTGGAGAGTCTCCACGGCGGTGGCCTTGACGGCTACGTGGCGTCTGCGTACGCTGCCCCATCGCTGCATGAGGTTACCCAGGATCCAGGCCACGAGCTCGCTCCGCAGCCAGGCGATGTCGACGGAGGGATCATAGCCCCTTGTTTCCTTGCCCTCGGCGTCGACAGTCCCGGAGGCGTCGACAACGTGGATCAGCGCGTCGGCGTGTCGCAGGTCGTCAAGGAATTTGTTGCCCAGGCCGCGGCCCTGATGCGCGCCGGGCACGAGACCGGCCACGTCGAGGAGCTCAATCGGGACGGAACGACGGCCATTGTCGCAAGCGCCGTAGTTTGGTTTGCAGCGGTCCGAGACGTTGTGTCGGCGACAGGCACAGTCGATTTGAAGATAACCTATCGCTCGTTGTGGATCGATTGTCGTGAAGCTGTGCAAAACGAAACATAGCGTCCGCGAGTGTTGTGTCAGCAAGGAATCGAGGTGATGTGGCAAGCGGGATGAGAAGTCCAACTCGCAAGGGCTCTTTTTAAACTCATGTTATCATATGACGAGTCTTGTGGTTCTAGGATCGAATACGAGCTTGGACATGAAAGAAGAATGGAGCCTACGGAAAGTTGCCTGGGGTAGGAGGAACAAAAGATTCAGTGAGCAAAACAGGGCTGATTCGATGATTCGCCTTGGGGACGAGGAAGCACACCAATAAGTACGACGGAGTGAGTTGCAAACCATGAAGACGATGTTATGGAGCGTGTATAGCCGAGAAAGACCAAGAAAGGGAGAAAGGTTTGATGTTCGCTACAAAACAAAGAGACGCACCGACTTTGGAGGAAGCATCTGTCAAGCTATTCAGCGTGGAGCTCTTCCCGGCGGAGGGTTTGCCCACGAGGCCGATGAGAGGATCTCGAGGCATGGCGAGGAGTCAGCAGCGGGCAGGCAGGATTCTTTCAATCGGAAGTCGGTTCGCTGCAAAAAGACACGGCGAGATCGCTCCGTAGGTCGTTGAGCCGAGCAGTGAAGTTGGTGATGTTTTTGGATCGCGAAAATTGCCTACGCGGCGCGCCCCTTCGCCATTGGAGGGGCGTTGGTGGGGACGTGTTAAGTGCCCGTTGAGGTGCGTTTATTCCGCAATGATGGGGGGATGAGGCGAATGGGGTGGGTTTGGAAAGTACATACATACCAGGTAGGTACATTAGGTACCTATGTACCTCATTATGATGTGTGTGTAGGTACTCGTGTTCAAAAGATCACACCCACGGGCCACGAGTATGTACTGTACAGAATTCTAACGCGGCGGCGTTGTGTGTGATGCGATTCGTGAATACATACATAACACCGGTCTAGCCTAGATGCCTCTTGCATTCGCGTGCCTGTGTTGTCCGCAATCAAGACATCATCCGCCACTACGTCGGTGCCTATGCGCAGCTTTCGCAAGCTTTCCCAACAGATCATGTCTTTATCCCGTGCCTTGGATCCTGAGCCCACGATGGCTGATCTGATCGAGTCTGGTCGCAACTTTTACGCGACCAAGAAATACAAGCGTGCCTTGGTACTCTTCACCAAGGTGAGTCGTCGCGGCAGCGCCCGACGGTGCGTGAAAAAGCTCCCAGCCTGACATTTTCTCGCTCCTCAAAAACAGGTCATGCGAAGCTGTCCCTGCGCAAGAGGCATCAAACGAGATAGATGCATGTGTAAGGACTTTGAAAAGGTAGTTGTCCAAGGGGGCTCCATTTTCCGAGAAGCAATGTATACTTGTCATTGCGATGTTGGGAGGATATTCAGCAAGTGCGACAACGGGTACCATATCCAGGCCCTGGAATCTCGAGCTGCAACCTTTGAGGCGCTGGGTAAACTCGACCACTCTATGAAGGATGCGAAATGGATTTTGGAACTGGCTCCTCGACTCCCAGATGTAAGAACTTAGAAGTCCTGCCTAAGTCATTTGTGGCCTGCGCCTGTTCACTAACCCTAACCCGACCTAGGGATATCTTCGTGTGGGGAAAATTGCACAGCTGAGGGCGCAAGACGAGTATGCGTGGAAGATGTATACGGCAGGGATCGAGGCACTCAAGCAGAGTTCCGTAGACTCGTCGCCCAAGTTGCAGGTGAGATGGCACGGTCTTTGGCCCAAGTTGATCATTGTCTAATTAGTCGCGACTCAGCAACTTCACGCTGCAAGAAAAGCTCTCCACCGGCGCTTCTTTAAACAAGATCCGATAAGCCTGCCCGCCGAGCTTGTAACGCACATCTTCTCGTACCTAGAATGGACTAAAATCCTGTTTGTTGATCCCCCCATCTTTTAGCAGTGAGCACTGGTTCATTGACAGCATGGTTGGCTGATGCCGTACATGGTACAGTATCTGTCTGCGCGTTTGGAAGCAATGGATGCGCACGCTCACAAGCCCTCTGCATGGCCCATTATGGAGGAACATGATATTTCCGAAACCTGGGAGGTATTATTTCAAGCATTTGCGGAAGGGGTCCTCATACCTCGATCTGCTGAAAAGGACATCATCTCGGGCCGGGGATGGGGGCTTCAGGAAGATCGTGATACCGGACAATCTCGAGCTCACCCAGGAGGAATTCACGCTGCTACTCAAAGCATCACCCAGCCTGGAGCTTTTAGAGGTGTTATGCGTTAAAGACTTGTCGTTCCCTCCAGAGGAGAAGATATGGAATCAACTTAGGCATGTCACCCTCGGTTGCTGTGACAATACGTTGGATCCAATTGCGGTAGACCTTCCCAGGCAGTTCCCTTGTCGATTCCTTCAAAACGTCGCCAGCTCTTTGGAGCATCTTACCTTTTCGGGAGTTCCGGAGCAATGGTACACAAGCGAGCCTGTCATACCCCATCTTCCCAAATTGAAGTATTTGCACTTAGGCGGCTGGTATGATGGCCAAACCCCGTTTTCTATGGTCAGTCAGAAGTCTCTCCTGATTGAAGAGACTCAGTGAGAATGATACTCTCCTGCCTCGTACCTTTTACTTCCCTCTCTGTCCCTCCGTACATGTAGAGAGTTAGCGGGCGCGCTTGAGATCGGGGTTCTCTAACTCATTGAGCTCTTATAGTTTCCCTTAGCGATTGCCTTTCCCCGAATCGAACAGCTCTGGATGGGCCCGGATCTACCAAACCTGAACCTGGGACCCGTGGCGCTTTGGCGAGATAAATGGGAGGGTGTATGGCCACACCTCAAGGTGTTGATTTTCGACGCATCTGGAGCTGAAGACATAGAAGAATTACATGTTTCAGGACTACGACATCTGATGTGTCTCAACCGCGGCAACTCATTACTCCATCTAGTCCTTATCCAATTTTACCTTGACTGGAGCGATGAAATTCGTGACATTTTCGGTCATAGGCAGGATGAACTCGCTCATTTCGACGTGGCCCGGCATTCAGATTTTCGAAATTTGCGTTCCGTGACGTCACATGACGGCATATGGATCTTTCCCGACAGAGCGCGAACACTGCTCTCCAGCTCAATCGAGAATAAACAGTTGGCGTCATTCGACATTGTCTTTCCCCGGCGAGTCCTGACATCTCTGACAGAAAACTCGAGTGTTCACCATTTGAGAGGCTACGACTGGCTCCGTGGGGCTCCCAGTATTCACACGTTGGGATTCTTTGACTTCCTCTTTCCGCTCAATCCCAAAAACGACGAAGATTTGCCTCTGCCGCAATTCCTGGCCACGTTTCCCAATCTGCGGACATTGAGGCTCAATGACGTTTATTACCGCGAGCACGAGAACGAGTTCGCGAGTTTGATCCTTGCCGTTATGAGTGTCACGCGTCTCAAGACCATCTTGATCTGCAGGTATTACTCCCACAGCGACAACAAGGCCATGATAAAGGTGATGGAGGAAGCACAGTTCAAGGGCGTGCAAATATTCACAGGAGCGAAGTATTGGGCAGAGCAGTGGCCAATACCGCTGGGGTCGTAAGGCGCTCAATCAAAACAGGGCGGTGGCTTTTGTCGCAGGCGTCGTGGTCAGGGTTCCAGAAATCCGAGATGTCGCGTCGGCGGAAAGGTTGGCCAATTTGGATAACACCTGCAGCTCGTTAGCAATCAATTGTCGTGAGGCCGTACAAGACGTTCCGCCGCGTCCGAAGGGGGCTCTGTCGGCAAATCGAAGAGATCTAGCAAGTCGGGACGAGAGTTCCGAGCCGAGGCCCGACTCATCTTTTTCAAGTAAGGCTCTGTATTCTTCGGCCGTCAGGTTCAGATCTAGATACCAATTGGCGCCAAGACCTTCCTATTTAGGTATCCCGACGTTCATAAATCTTGTGCAAGCTAATTGGTACCAATTGGTAGATTACTGTATCCTTTGGATGGATGCAGATTGCGAGTTGGTACCAAATGCCACTTGGTACGCCTCAGAATTGCCCGATGCGGTAACTCTGCATTTCAATCTCAACCTGATGGAAATAGCAACATTTCTATATACCAATTGCCTTGTTTAAGCTTTCACACTAACCCCTAACCAGTAAAAATAACTGGAATGGTGGAAAACGCCCAAGTCCGCTAATCCAGATGTTTGGCAATAACCTCCCCGGCACCCACCTAAAAATCCACAAATCCGACATTCGGATGGGGTGCCAACTGGCATACCAACTGCCTCCTCAGCATTACCGCATCAGGCAATGCTGACCGTACCAAGTGGCAGCATAATGGCACTTGGTATTCTGATACCAATTGAAGTCTATTTGGTATCTAGATCTGAACCTGACGGCCGAAGAATACAGAGCCTAATTTATTCAACACTGCTTTCACATGACTCTGGGATGGTCATAGTCCCCAAAATGAAAGCAACAATACAACTTAGGCAAACACACCTAGGAAGGAAGAATCTACATGCAATTGGTAAATCGGGTGGGGGGGGGGTGACCCGTGAACTTTTCTTCGGGACGAAAACGAACACCAGTGAGATGAAGTGTGTTATAAAGATTGGAGACAGTACTAGAGTGTGTACAGAAAAGCAGACCGAGAAAACGGAGAAAAGACTTCCCTTGTATGAACAAAGCATTTCTGCAGGACGTCTCCGTTCAGCCAGGCACAGATCAGCGACCGGATCGCGAGTCATGGTAGGAGCTGGCAGATGGCAGCTCGGGCGTTCTAACTTCTGAACCAAGAGATGATCCGCTGCGGCAAGAAACAGCTACATAGATAACATAGATATCACTCAGTAGATCATCGGGGGCGTATGTAAGTTGGTGATGTACTTGGGTCGCGATTGTGTACACTTGCAAAGTGGTGTGGTGAGTCGTGACTTTATGTATGTACATATACATTATCTAACTACATAGAGGTATGTAGGAGTTATGTACCTGGTACGTGTCTTGTACTGCTCCGTGAATCCCAAAGTGGGCCGTCTCGTTGTGACTCGCGTGACCTGTCTCGCGACGCTCGTCGTCCGCGCTCATTTTCAATCACTGACTCGATCAAGATTGTACCATCCGTCAACTGCACAGGATCTTGCAACCTTTTTTCACACACCATGCATTCATCCCCTGCGTCGAAGAAGCCGGAGCCCACGATGGCTGATCTGCTTGAGTCTGGTCGCGACTCTTACGCGGCCAAGAGATACAGGCAAGCGTCACAATTCTTCCGCAGGGTGAGTTGTCGTGGCAGTACCGACGACCGTAACTACCGTTAAAAGAAGCCCTGCTTGACATATCCCCTTTCTTGAAATACAGGCCATAAGAACCTGCCCCTGCACAAGAGGCCCCAGACGGGTCATATGCAGCTGCCTTAAACGAGTCTCTGCGAAGGAGGAGTCGATTATCAGAGAAGCACTGCTTACTTGCCACTGCTCCGTTGGCCAGTCGTTCAGTAAATGCGACAACCCATACCATATCCAGGCCCTAGATTCCCAAGCTGCCACATATGAGGCATTGGGGGAACTCTATAAGGCAATGAAGTACGCCGCATGGATGGTGGAATTGGCTCCCCAACTCCCAGATGTAGGCAGCCCAGCCTCAGCCTCTCAAGGCCTGTGCCCCTTGACTGACCAGACTCGACTCCAGGGATACCTTCGTGTGGGGAGAATCGCACGGCTGCAAAAGAAGTATGAGTATGCCTGGAAGATATATACGGCCGGAATTAAAGCAAACGAGCAAAATGCCGCAGGCTCGTCGGCCAAATTGCAGGTGAGAGGTCATGGCCTTCCGCCCAACTTCAACACGATGCGGTCTTGCGCGATGTCTGACGAGCCGGAGCTCGGGAACTTTACGATGCCCAGATACTCCTTCATCGGTCCTCATTAAAACAAGATCCGTTTCGCCTACCCGCCGAGATTGTCACGCAGATCTTCTCGTACCTGGATTTTCGGGAAATTCTGTGCGTTGATCCCTGCCCTCTTTTCTTTTTCGTGTTGAGCATCAGCTCGTTCTCAAAGTGATATGGCTGATGTCATAGATGGTACAGTGTCTGTTTCCGAGTTTGCAAGAACTGGGAACGCACACTGACGAGCCCCCTGCAAAGCCCATTGTGGAGAGACATCATATTCCAAAAGTTCGAGACAGAGATACCACGCTTGGACCTGTTGAGAAAGATGCTACTCTGGGCAGGAGATGGAGGTGCCAGAAAGATCGTGATATCGAGAGATACGGAGATCACTCAACCGACGCTGACACTGCTGCTCGAAGCATCACCCCGACTGGAGTATTTGAAGATCGGTTCGCTACAAGGAAACTTGACGTTTCCCTCTGATAAGAAGACATGGGACAGACTCAGGCATGTCTCCATTGGAGGAAGTTTCGACCGTACTCCAGTAGACCTCCCAGGGGGATTCCCGCAGATGTTCCTCCAAAATGCTGCCAGCACTTTGGAGCATCTCAACCTCGTGTCAATTCCAAAGGAATGGTATAAAAGCGTGCCATCAATACCGGTTCTTCCGAAGCTGAAGACTTTGCTAATACACGGTTTCCAAGATGCTGGAACCCCATTTACTATAGTTTGTCCCTCCCTCCCTCTCCCCGGCCCAAAGAGCATCAGTGAAAAAGCTTTTCTTCTGCCTTTCTCGTCTTCCCTCTTCTTGTTCGTCGCGACAAGTTTATGGCCAGTGACCTCACGACGCACGTGATTGTGAGAATCTAACTTGTTGAGTTCTTTAGTACCCTCTCTCCATCGCCTTTCCAAGGCTCGAACAGCTTTATATCAATTCACTATTCAACCTGCACCCGGAACCCGTGGCGATTTGGCGAAAGGAACAGGAAAATATCTGGCCACACCTAAAGGTGCTCATATTCCAGCCACATGTGCTCAGACTACGAGACTACGACGAAGCAAGAACGCATTCGACCCTTCAATATTTGACAAGTCTGAACTCCGGCAACTCACTTCAACATATTCAATTTCGATTCGACCTGCATTGTAATTTCGACTTCTTTCCGCATGCACAATTCCAAAATTTGCGTTCCCTGAGGTCAAAGACGATGTGGATGTCGCCCGACAGAGCTCGAACGTTGCTCTCCAACGCGGTCAGGAATAAAAAATTGAATTCGTTCGATATTGTCTTCCCTAATCCATACGGCGACCCGCGCTTGACTGCAGACGCATGTGTTCGCCATTTGGAAGGCTACGAATGGTTGCGCGGCACTCCCACAATTCACACTTTGGGATGCCAAGACTTTTACTCCTCGTTCGATCCAGAAGACGAAGACGGCCGGCTACTGCCTCAATTTCTTGCCACGTTTCCCAACCTGCGAACGTTGATTATTACTACTCCTCTATATTACACAAAGGCCGAACTTGCGAAGCTGATCCTTGCGATTTTGAAAGCCACGCAGCTCAAGACCATCTACGTGCGATATTTCGCAGTCGAAACATTTGGGTGGCTGGAGGAGGCGGCACGAAGCAAGGGCACTAAAATAATCGAGGGGTCTGAGCCATCGATCTGGCCGATTCCCCTGGACCAGTAGACGTCGGAGCGCAATCGAAAGAGAGCGGCGGCGTTGCAGGCACTGCAATTTGGTTTGTAGCGACTCGAGAGTTGCGTCGACAGCATGCGTGGTCGATTTGGACATAGCTTATTGCTACCTGTTTACATTATGTTGTCGCGAGGCCTTACTAGACGTTCGACCGAGCTCATAGTTCTGTCAGAAGAGCGAAGCTATCTCAGAAAGCGGGAACGAAAAGGACGACTCGCGAGATCCGTCTTGATCACGTTTGTTTTACGCTCAAGTTATGTGTTCAAAGTTGTTTTATGTCCTAATACTATTCAGTCCCCTGACTTGCACCGAAATTTGGCGCGACTTGTGTGTTTTGAGTATGGAAATACGCCTCAAGGATTTTGGCAACTGCCTCAACGCTTTACCAGATTTGAACGTGGAAGTATTTTATTAACGAAATCATTTGTAACTGTACTTCAAAGGTACTTCCTCTCATTCTTGACCATCGCACGCAAGAACTTCACTTATACACCTGTGAGTCGTGACCTACCCCCGGCTTCTTGAGGCAATTCATCCCGACTTTAGCTGTGTGAACAATCTCGGTATAACTAGTGCGTAAACACTATTTTATCACGATCATATTTTGGAAATATTTCGTAAAGATTTCACGAACAACGTGGCACGCCGCCTCTCTCCGAGTTGGTGTCTCCTGGGAGGACGATGAGAAGACCCTGATTGCTTTAGTGAATTTCGGGACAACGTATGCAGCTATAAGGGGCGCGTTATGTGTATTCTTGTACATACACATTTGACTTTAATTGTTTTCGACACTAGAATAAGCCAATTCCATTGATTGAGGGGGGAACATGGTCTCGTTCGTACTAGTTCAGTGTGCGATTTCGACTTCCCGGATGCCAAGTCCAGATCTGGGTCTGTCCAGCGCCGCCCTCGACAGAGCATTCACCCGTGCATGAAAGCGCGACAAAATCAGCGTCTTGCATTGCGTATTAAATGACATGTGTAGTAAGTAAATTTAATATGTGAGGACTTGGCTACGATTTGGCATTGAGAGGCCCAGAGAAGTATCTATGCGCACAGGATTGTACGGCGGACGCCGGAGACTCGAGAGAAACCATTCCCGGCGCCCAGTTCTTGAAAAACGCGGGGAACGCATCTGTCTGAGTCATAGCAGGGACCTAGCAGATGGCGGCCCGAGGCGTGTTTCAACTTTCAACTGACTTTCGACTGGGTGCGGAAATCCGAAAGACGCGGCGAGCTCGGTAAAGGGTCGTCGGGGCGGCATGAAGTTGGTGACGTCTTTGAGGCTTATGTCGTGGGTACATTATTAGGCAAAACTGAAGAAATCGTGCGGCGACGCGTGGCGGAGGCGCACATTTCGTGTTTGCCTCTTTATACACCTGTGACCTGCTCATGACTCCTGAGTCCTGCGGCGCGTGTAACGCGTAAAGGGGGTGGGGTAGGGTGGAGCCGTTGCTGCGCAGTGCGAACATTTCTTTATTTTCGCCCAGGATCACGAAGGTAACTACATACAGTATATACCATCTGTTGACTGCGCGGGCTCTTGCAATCTATTCCACACATCATGCCTCCATCCCGTGCCTCGAAGAAGCCTGAGCTCACCATGGCTGATCTGATCGAGTCTGGCCGCCACTCTTACGCGGCCAAGAGATACAGGCAAGCGTCACGATTCTTCAGCAAGGTGAGTTCTCGTGGCAGTACCGTTTAGAGAAGTCATCTGCTTGACATATCCCTTTTCCGTGAAATACAGGCCATGAAAATCTGCCCCTGTGTAAGAGATGTTAGACGAGGCCGACCCAAATGCACATGCAAATGGTATGAGTGGCTCGCTGCCAGGGAGGGCTCAATCTACAGAGAAGCAATGGATCGTCGCTTTTGCGTCGCTTGCAAAAAGTACAGCAAATGCGACAATGTCCACCACTTCCAGGCCTTGGATTTCCAAGCTACCACATTCGAAGCTTTGGGTGAACTCCGTGATGCTATGGAGTACGCCGAATGGATGGTGGAATTTGCTCCCCAGCTACCAGATGTAGGCAGTCCAGCCTCAGCCTCTCGAGGCATGCGCCCTTGGCTGACCAGACTCGACTCCAGGGATACCTTCGTATGGGGAGAATTGCACGGCTGCAATGGAAGTATCACTTTGCCTGGAAGATATATGCGGCTGGAGTTGAGGCACATAAGGAGACCGCCGCAGGCTCGTCGGCCAAATTGCAGGTGAGAAGTAATGGTCTTCCGCCGGATATATCACGATGCGGCCAGTGGTCACGTTCAAGGTCTGATGAGTCGGAGCTCAGAAACTTTACGATGCCCACAAACTCTTCCACCGGTTCTCATTGAAACAAGATCCGTTTTGCCTGCCTGCCGAGCTTGTCGCGCACATCTTCTCGTACCTGGATTTTAAGGAAATTATGTGCGTCGATCTCTGCCCCATTTTCCTTTTTGTATTGAGCATTGGCTCGTTGTGAAAGTGATTTGGCTGATGCCATAGATGGTATCACGGTACAGTGGCTGTTTCCGAGTTTGCAAGCAATGGGAACGCACACTCACGAGCCCCCTGCATGGCCAATTATGGAGAAACATGATATTCGAAGACTTGCTCTTCGTGAAGTGGATGCCAGACTTGGACCTGTTGAGAAAGATGCTGCTCTGGGCAGGAGATGGAGGTGCAAGGAAGATCGTGATACCGAGATATGTGAAGATCACTCAACCGGCGTTGACGCTGCTGCTCAAAGCATCACCCCGCCTGGAGCATTTGGATATCCATATGCTACGAGGAGAACTGACGCTTCCTTCGCATGAGAAGATATGGGACAGACTCAGGAATGTCTCCATTACGGGACGTTTCCGCGATACTCCGGCAGACCTCCTCGGGGGATTCCCGCACACGTTCCTCCAAAATGCTGCCAGCACTTTGGAGCATCTCACTCTCGCATCAATTCCACAGGCATGGTGCATCAGCGCGCCATCAATACCACTTCTTCCTAAGCTGAAGACTTTGCGCATGCGCGATGGGAAAGATCAAGTAACCCTATTTCCTATAGTCAGTGCCCCCCTCCTCCGACTGGTCCAAAGAGCATCGGGGGAAAAGCTTTCATTCTGCCTTTCTCGCCCTTTCCCTCTTCCTCTTGTTTGTCGCTACACGTTTGTGGTCGGTGGGCGCTCGTGACCGTGAGAATCTAACTTGTTGAGTCCCTTAGTACCCTCTCTCCATCGCCTTTCCGAGGCTCGAACAGCTTTCTTTCGATTCACTTTCAAATCTGTCTCTGGAACCCGTGACAATTTGGCGAAAAGAATTGGAAAATATCTGGCCACATCTCAAGGTCCTCATGTTCCAGTGGGGCATGTGGCGAGGATTTGACGCAGCAGGAACGTATTCGACCCTTCTATTTCTGGCATCACTGCACTCAATTCAACATATCCATTTCGATGTACGCTGCCCTAGCGATACCGAACAATATGATGACATCTTTGGTGGCTATCATGATCTACTCATTGATTCAGGGGTTTACCCGCAACTGCAATTACAGAATTTGCGTTCCCTGAGGTCAGAGAGCATGTGGATCTCGCCCGACAGAGCTCGAACGTTGCTCTCCAACGCTATCAAGAATGAGAAATTGACTTCCTTCGACATTGTATTCCCCACGAAAGACATCAATGAGCGCCTGACTGCGGACGCGAGTGTTCGCCATTTGAAAGGCTACGACTGGTTGCGCGGCACTCCCTCAATCCACACTTTAGGATGCCACGATTTTCTGTTCTCGTTCGATCCCGAAGACGAAGAGGGCCGGCTACTGCCGCAATTTCTGGCGACGTTTCCTAACCTGCGGACGTTGACAATTTTTTCTAGGCATTACGAATCCACCGAGCTTATAAAGCTGATCCTTGAGATTCTGAGAGTAACGCATCTCAAGACCATCTATACGAGGGATCTCTCATGGCACGAGTTCCCCAGGCTGGAGGAGGTGGCGCAAAGCAAGGGCACTGAAGTATTCTTTAGTCCTGAATCACCACCCTGGCCGATTTTCCTGGAGCAGTAGGCGTCGGAGCTCATTCGAGAGAGAACGGCGACGTTGCAGGCGCTGCAATTTGATTCGCAGCGACTCGAGAGTTGCGTCGGCAGCGGGCGTGGTTGATTTGGACATATGATATTGGTCGTTGGGACTGTGTCATCGCGAGGCCTTACTAGACGCTCCATCGAGCCCAAGATTCTGTCAGATGAGCGAAGCTATCCAGCAAGCGAGAACAACAAGACCAGCTCGCGAGATCCTTTCTAAACACGTTTGTTTTACGTTCAAGTTGTGTTTTGTTAAAGTTGTTTATGTCCTAATACTATTCGGTCCCCTGACTTGCATCGTGATTTGGCGCGATTGTGTTTGCAGTACCTGGCGCCGAGAAAAATCATTCCCGGCGCCCATTTCTTGAAAAAAGCGAGCCGGCTTTGGAGAACGCATCTGCATCAGCCATGGCAGGGAGCTGGCTCAGCCTGGTAGATGGCGGCCCGAGGCGTGTTTCAACTTTCAACTGACTTTCGACTGGGTGCGGAAAGACGCGGCGAGCTTGGTACATAAAGGGTCGTCGGGGCGAGATGAAGTTGGCGACGTCTTGAGTCTTGACTCTTGCGGCGCGTTT
This sequence comes from Claviceps purpurea, assembly GCA_029405325.1. Classification (NCBI taxonomy): domain Eukaryota; kingdom Fungi; phylum Ascomycota; class Sordariomycetes; order Hypocreales; family Clavicipitaceae; genus Claviceps; species Claviceps purpurea. The sequence goes on from CM055785.1 coordinate 1,678,085, forward strand.
AATGCGTAAAGGGGGTGGAGCCGTGGTAAGGAAGTTGGAAGTTGAGGCATTCATTCATTTCGCCCATGATCATGATACATGTTCCAGTGCGCGGGCTCGCGCAACTTCCCACCAGATCATGTCTTCCCGTGCCTTGGACCCCGACCCCGAGATGGCTGATCTGATCGAGTCTGGTCGCCACTTCTACGGGACCAAGAAATACAAACTTGCGTTGGTACACATCACCAAGGTTGATTGTGGCCGCAGCGTACGAGAGTGCTTCAAGAACCTACTGTCTGACATTTTCTCGCTCCTATGAAACAGGCCATGAGAGGCTGTCCCTGCTCGAAGGGCGTCAAACGAGACAGACACACCTGCAAAAAACTTCGAAAAGGGAGCTGCCCAAGATGACTCGATTGTCCGGGAAGCAATGTATACTTGCCATTGCGACGTTCCTGGAATTCCCAGCTGCAGCGTTTGAAGCTTTGGGTAAAATCGACCACGCTACGAAGGATGTCGAATGGATTCTGGAAGTTACTGGAACTGGCTCCTCGACTTCCAGATGTAAGAATACCTGCCTGAGTCGTTTGTGGCCACTGGCCTGCGCCTGTTCCCTAACCAGATCCGAGTTCCGACCGACCGTAGGGATATCTTCGTTTGGGGAAAATCGCACGGCTGAAGAAGTATGATGAGTATGCGTGGAAGATGTACACGGCCGGGATCGAGGCACTCAAGGAGGGCTCCATAGACTCGTCGCCTAAGTTGCATGTGAGATGGCACGGTCGTTGGCCCAAGTCGATCATTGATGTCTAATTCTTCGCGACTCAGGCTTCAGCAACTTTACGATGCATGGAAATCCCTCAATTCGCGCTTCTTTAGACAAGACCTGGTGAGCCTGCCCCCCCGAGCTTGTCACGCACATCTTCTCGTACCTGGACTGAACCGAAATCGTGTTTGTTGATCCCCCAGTCCGTTAGCAATGGCTCATTGCCACAATGTTTGGCTGATATCGTACATGGCACAGTCTCTGTCTACGTGTTTCCAAGAAATGGATAGGCACGCTCACGAGCCCGCCACATGGCCAATCGTGAACAAACATGGTATTTCCTGAAACTTCCTGGAATCGGTCGCCACGCCTGGACCTGCCGAAAAGGATATTATCCTGGGCCGGGGATGGCCGATTCAGGAAGATCGTGATACCGAGATCTACGATGATCACTCAAGCGGCATTGGCGATGCTTCTCAACGTGAACGCATTACCTCGACTAGAGCAATTGACGGTTCTCCGGCCTATTCTCTTTGTCGCTTTCTTCAAAGAAGAAATGGAACTAACTTAGGCATTTCACCATTGGTCACTCAAAACAGTGCGAAGACTCTACTCGCAGACGTCGTGACTCATGGCCAGGGTTGCAGCAGTCCCGTGTCCGAGATGTTGCGTCGGCGAACAGGGTGGTCGATCTGGACGTTACCTACAGCTTGTTGGGAATCAGCTGTCGTGAGGCTGTACAAGACCTTCTAGGGCGTCCGAATGGAATTGTGTCAGCAAAGCGAAGTGATTTAGCAAGCGGAACCTAGAAGTCCAAATTGTGTCATATTTCAAACATGTTTATGCAGCACTTCATGCATGACTCTAGGATGGAAATAGGCCCTTAAAAGAAAGACGATAGTACAACGTAGGTAAAGGTATCTAGAGGGGGGGAGAAGACAAAATACAGTGAGCAAATCGGGTTTGATTCATGAAATTCCTTCTGCGCGACGATGGAAACGAGTCAGTACGACGAAGTGTGTTGGGAATATGTATTAAAGAGGATGCTATCACCCATGGAGCTTGTAAAGCAAAGACGGCCAAGACAACGGAGGAAAGGATTTCCTTTTATCAAACAAACGGACCAATTGTGGAGGACGTGTACTCAGCACAGCATTTGGCGCTCGGCCCGGTAGACCACGACGTGTTCAATGAGCGGATGGTGAGTCATGGAGATGATACGTAGCATCGGGGGATTTTCATTCAAACGACGATTCGCTGCGGGAAAACACAGCGAGATATTGTCTCGTACGTCGTCAGATCGTACAAATTCAAGTTGGTGATGTTCATTGCTCTTGCGATGCTTCACAATGAGTGGCGGTGTGAGATGACTGGGGAGGTACCAGGTACATACCTAAGGTACCTCCTTGTGTTGGGTGCTCCGTACGCGGGACCGCGTGCCGTCTGTTCGACTCTGTCGCCTTCAACCCTCATCTTTGTCTCCGATCACGATATGTACCATCCGTTAACTGCGCGGGCTCTTGAAATCTTTTCCACACACGATGCCTTCGTCTCGTGCCTCGAAGAAGCCTGAGCCCACGATGGCTGATCTGATCGAGTCTGGCCGCCACTCTTACGCGGCCAAGAGATACAGGCAAGCGTCGCAATTCTTCAGCAGGGTGAGTTGTCGTGGCAGCAGCTACTCAACGCTGTTCAGAGAAGTCATCTGCTTGACATATCCCTTTTCTTGAAATACAGGCCATGAGAATCTGCCCCTGTACAAGAGGCACTAAACCTGTCCGAGAAAGATGCGAATCTAAAATGTTTGAGTGGACCGCTGCGAAGGAGCGCTCAATCTTCAAAGAAGCAATGCGTAACTGCTTCTGCGCCGCTTGCACACACTTCAGCAAATGCGACGACTTGTACCATATCCAGGCCTTAGATTTCCAAGCTATCACGTTCGAGGCTTTGGGTCTAATCGATGAGGCTATGAAGAACGGCGAATGGATGCTGGAATTAGCTCCCCAACTCCCAGATGTACGCAGTCCAGCCTCAGCCTTTCGAGGCATGTGCCCTTGACTGACCAGATTCCCACTCCAGGGATACCTTCGTGTGGGGAGAATTGCACGGCTGCAAAAGAAGTATGAGTATGCCTGGAAGATATATACGACCGGAATTGAGGTATACAAGCAAACTGACGCAGGCTCGTCAGCCAAATTGCAGGTGAGACGTCATTGGTCCTCCGCCAAAGTTCATCACAACGCGGTCGTGTTCAATGTCTGACGAGTTTGGGCTCAGAAACTTTACGATGCCCGGAAACCCTTGCACCGGTACTCATTGAAACGAAATCCGTTGTGCCTGCCCGCCGAGATTGTCACGCAGATCTTCTCGTACTTGCATTTTCGGGAAATTATGTCCGTTGATCCCTGCCCGGCCTCTTTTCTTTGGTTGTATTGAGCATGAGCTCGTTGTGAAAGTGATCCGGCTGATGTCATAGATGGTACAGTGTCTGTTTCCGAGTTTGCAAGCAATGGGAACGCATACTCACGAGCCCTCTGTATAGCCCATTGTGGAGAGACATCACATTCAAAAAGCACGAGACACAGATGCCACGCTTGGACCTGTTGAGAAAGATGCTGCTCTGGGCAGGAGATGGAGGTGCCAGAAAGATCGTGATACCGAGTGGTATGAACACCACTCAACCGGCGCTGACACTGCTGCTCAAAGCATCACCTCGACTGGAGTATTTGAAGCTCGATTGGCTGCGAGGAAACTTGGAGTTTCCTTCTAATCAGAATACATAGGACAGACTTATGCATGCCTCCATTAGTGGCTCCGAGAAAACATTTTTCCACAGGCCAGCAGAGCTCCCCGGAGGGTTCGCTCAGATGTTTCTTCAAAGTGCTGCGAGCAATCTGGAGCATCTCACCTTAAAGCCAATTCCACTGGAATGGTACAACAGCGTGCCATCGATACCCCTTCTTCCCAAGCTGAAGAATTTGCGACTACACGGTTGGCAGGATGAGGGCACCCCATTGCCTATAGTATGTGCCCCTCCCCTCCCTCCCCGAGTCAAAGAGCCTGAGTGTAAAGGCTTCTCTTCTGCCTTTCTCGTTCTTTCCCCCTTCTTCATGTGCGTTGTAAGTTGGCGAGCGTGATGGCGAGAATCTAACTCGTTGGCGCTTTGTAGTATCCTCTATCCATTGCTTCTCCAAGGCTTGAACAACTTTGTATCGCAGCAATACGAAACTTTGACCCGGATCCCGTGGCTATTAGGCGAAAAGAATCGGAAGATATATGGCCTCACCTAAAGGTGCTAATGTACAAGCCAGACGGGCCCAACGGACCAGACTCCTACGAAATAAGAACGCATTCGACACTTCGATATCTGGCATCTCTCAACCGCGGCAACTCAATTCAACATATTCAATTCGAATTTGACTGGCCTCCCCGGTCCAAACCATTACCTGACATTTTCGGTGACAGCCCTGATCAACTCACTAATTCCGACATTTTCCAGCATGCACAATTCCAAAATTTGCGTTCCCTAAGGTCAGAGAAGATGTGGATCTCGCCCGACAGAGCTCGAACGTTGCTCTCCAACGCCATCAAGAATAAAAAATTGACATCCTTCGACATTGTCTTCCCCATGGAAGAAATGAATGAGCGCTTGACTGCAGACGCGAGCGTTCGTCATTTGAAAGGATACGACTGGTTGTGCGGCAATCCCACGATTCACACTTTGGGATGCCAAGATTTTCTATTCTCGTTCAATCCCGAAGACGAAGAGGGCCGGCTACTGCCGCAATTTCTGGCCACGTTTCCCAACCTGCGGATATTGACAATTAATTCTGAGCATTACGGACAGGCCCAGTTTGCGAAGCTGGTCAAAGCGATTCTGAAAGTCACACATCTCAAGGTCATCTGCACGGAATCTCTCGGAGAAAAAGAACTCGACGAGCTGGAGGAGCTTGCACGAAGCAAGGGCACTGAAATACAATGGGATTGTGAGCGACGGCCCTGGCCTTTTCCCCTGGAGTAGTAGGCGGCGGAGGCCTTGCAGGCACTGTGAGTTGGTTTGGAACCGCTCTGGAGTTGCGTCGGCGGCAGGCGTGGTCGATTTGGATATAGGCTATTGCTGGTTGGGACTGTCTTGTCGCGAGGCCTCACTAGACGTCCCATTGAACTCAAAGTTTCGTCAAACGAGCGAAGCTATTCCGCGGCATTTCCGCCATCGAGAACGAAAAGACCAGCCCGCGAGATCCTTTTCAATCGCGTTTGTTTTGTTTTCAAAGTTGTTCTCAGTCCTAATATGTACTATTCCATCTTCTGACTTCACTGTAATTTGGCGTGGTACACGTCAGAGACTGTTTTGTCGAGAGGCCCTGCTAGACGTTCCATTTAGCTCAAAGTTCCATCAAAAGAGCCAAGCTAATAGCTATCCCGCAAGCGAGAACGACAATGCCAGCCCGCGAGATCCTTTTTAATCGCGTTCGATTTGTTTTCAAAGTTGTGCGAAGTCCTGATTTCTGTTGTTCGATCATAAGACTTGCACTGTAATTTGGCGCGGTATACGTCAGAGCTGGGATATGTATCGGACATGGCGCCGAGAGAAATCCGTCGCACGATATGTATGTACGGGCATAGAAAGCACACGCCAGTAGCTGCGCTCACTCTTTTCTACAACAAAAATCTTCCTGGCGCCTCCCTCGTCTCTTCAAAATTGAAAAACATGGACCGGTTTTGGAGAACGCATCTGCACGACGGTAATGAGGGTCAATGAGCGAGTTGTGAGTCATCGGCAGGGTGCTGACAGATGGCGATCCGAGGCGTCGGTACGGAAAGACACGGCGAGCTCGGTGATTGGGCCGTCAGGGCGGAATGGAGTCGGTGATGTCTCGATCTCGACTCTTGCGGCCTGTGTTACGTCAACGTGTAACGCGCAGTGCGAAGCATTTCTTCATTTTCGCCCTCGATCGCGAAGGTTGTACTCCGTACATACCATCCGTGAGTCGCGCGGGCTCTTGCGATCCTTCCAACACACGATGCCTCCATCCCGTGCCTCGAAGAAGCCTAAGCCCACGATGGCTGATCTGATCGAGTCGGGCCGCCACTCTTTCGAGGCCAAGAGATACAGGCAAGCGTTACGATTCTTCAGCAGGGTGAGTTGTCGTCGCAGTACCGTTCAGAGAAGTCATCTGCTTGACATCTCCCTTTTCTTGAAATACAGGCCATGAAAATCTGCCCTTGCGCAAGAGGTGTCAAACGAGGTCGACCCAGATGCATATGCAAAATGTATGAATGGGTCGCTGCCAGGGAGGGCTCAATCTACAGACAAGCAAGGGATCATTGCCGTTGCGTCGCTGGTAAAAAGTACAGCAAATGCGACAATGTCCACCATTTCCAGGCCTTGGATTTCCAAGCTACCACATTCGAAGCTTTGGGTGAACTCCGTGATGCTATGGAGTACGCCGAATGGATGCTGGAATTAGCTCCCCAACTCTCCGATGTAGGCAGTCCAGCCTCAGCCTTTCGAGGCATGTGTCCTTGACTGATCAGATTCGACTCCAGGGATACCTTCGTATAGGGAGAATTGCACGGCTGCAAAAGAAGTATGAATATGCCTGGAAGATATACACGGCTGGAATTGAGGCGAATAAGGAGACCGCCGCAGGCTCGTCGGCCAAATTGCAGGTGAGAAGTCATGGTCTTCCGCCGAAGTTTATCACGCTGTGGTCACATTCATGTCTGACAGGTCCGAGCCCAGAAACTTTACGATGGCCAGAAACTCTTCAACCGGTTCTCATTCAAACGAGATCCGTTTTGCCTGCCCGCCGAGCTTGTCGCGCACATCTTCTCGTACCTGAATGTTAAGGATATTCTGTGCGTTGATCCCTGCCCTGTTTTCCTTTGTCGTATTGAGCATTGGATCGTTGTGAAAGTGATCTGGCTGATATTATAGATGGTACAGTGTCTGTTTCCGAGTTTGCAAGCAATGGGAACGCACACTCACGAGCCCCCTGCATGGCCACTTATGGAGAAACATGGTATTCAAAGCGTCCATTCACCCCTCCGACAAGTGTGTGCCACGCCTCGACTTGTTGAGAAAGATGCTGCTCTGGGCAGGAGATGGAGGTGCAAGGAAGATCGTGATACCGACAACCCTTGAGATCACTCAACCGGCGTTAACGCTGCTGCTCGAAGCATCTCCCCGCCTGGAATATTTGGATATTCAAATGGAACATGGACAACTGACGTTTCCTTCGAATGAGACGATATGGGACAGATTCAGGAACGTCTCCATTGAGGGACGTTTCTACGCAACCCCGGTCGACCTCCCCGGGGGGTTCCCGCACACGTTCCTCCAAAATGCTGCCAGCACTTTGGAGCATCTCACCCTCGTGTCAATTCCCAGGGAATGGTATAACAGCGTGCCAAAAATACCCCGTCTTCACAAGCTGAAGAGTTTGCGAATGTGCGATTGGGTGGATATGAATATACCATTTCCTATAGTCTGTGCCACCCCTCCTCTACCCAGTCCAAAGAGCATCGTGGGAAAAGCTTTCATTCTGCCTTTCTCGCCCTTTCCCTCTTCTTTTTGTTTGTCGCTACATGTTTGTGGTCGGTGGGCTCAGCCGATCCCGAGAATCTAACCCGTTGAGTCCTTTAGTACTTTCTCTCCGTCGCCTTCCCAAGGCTGGAACAGCTTTCTTTCGCTGCACTATCAGAACTGCGTCTGGAACCCGTGGCAATTCGGCGAAAGGAATTGAAAAACATCTGGCCACATCTTAAAGTCCTCATGTTCCAGTCGGAAAAAATGTCAGCATTAGACGAAGCAGGAACGTATTCAATCCTTCGATATCTCGCATCTCTGAACTCACTTCAACATATTAAATTCACTTTAGGCCATCCTCGCAATACCGACCAATATGCTGACGTATTTGGTGGCAATTATGATCTACGCATTGATTCAAGGGTTTCCCCGCAACTGCAAATGCAGAATTTGCGTTCCCTGAGGTCACAGAGAATGCGGATCTCGCCCGAAAGAGCTCGAACGTTGCTCTCCAACGCGGTCAAGAATGAAAAATTGACTTCATTCGACATTGTCTTCCCCTGGGAAGAAATGAATGGGTGCTTGACTGCAGATGCGAGCGTTCGCCATTTGAAAGGCTACGACTGGTTGCGCGGCCTGCCGCCTTCCCACGATTCACACTTTGGGATGCCAAGACTTTCTATTCTCGTTCGATCTCAAAGACGAAGAGAGCCGGCTACTGCCGCAATTTCTGGCCACGTTTCCCAACCTGCGGACGTTGACAATTTTTTCCAAGCATTACCGATTCACTGACCTTGCAAAGCTGGTCCTTGAGATTCTGAAAGTCACGCATCTCAGGACCATCTACACGTTGGATGTCAGATACCCAGAGTTCCTCACGCTGAAGGAGGTGGCGCGAAGCAAGGGCGCTGAGATAATCAAGTGGCTTGAGCCACAGATATGGCCGATTTTCCTGGAGCAATAGGGCCATTCGAAAGAGAACGGCGGCGTTGCAGGCGTTGCAGGCGTTGCAGGCGTTGCAGGCGTTGCAGGCGTTGCAGGCGTTGCAGGCGTTGCAGGCGCTGTAATTTGGTTTGTAGTGAATCGAGAGTCGCATGACGCGTCGGCAGCAGGCGTAGTCGATCTGGATATAGGTTACTGGTACTGTTGGAATCGCTGCCCTCAATGGGCACTTACGGTGCGGCACGATGAGGACTGTTTGCTACGGCATGTTTGTTAAGCTGAGGACTGGTGTGCAACTTGCACACCATGGGGGATGAGATGGTGGTCTACCTTCTGAGGTGATGATCTTCCTTCTCTGGTATATGAGACCACACCTCTGCCTCTTCCCTTCTCCTTTTTCTGTTCCTAGATAGCTTCCATGAATATAACGTATTGTCCATGTCAGCCCAAACTCCCGCGTATACGCAACCCCTCGCGAGAGACAATCTGAGAGGTTGGAAGGCCGAAAAAGGTGAAAACCTGGATAAAGGTCAAACGGGTGTCCAGACAGACGAAGAATGGAATCTCAACTGACTGAGAAAAGACAAGAGAAAAACGACTGATAGATATGACAAGATCTACCAAACTAAAATGGGAAGATAGAACGATTCTCAATCACTTTGCGGACGACGAGTACTAAGTCCTCAAAATACGACAAAAACCCAACTCCCTTCCTCTTCTCCTCTGCTATCCCCAGTGGGCTCACTCAACCCTTTTAACCAAATGCTCAAACTGATCTCCCTTGTGTTGAACTTTGGATGTCTCGAGCAATCTCTCCAGATGCCTTGGTAACCAACAGAACGGAATGTGACCAAAGAACAGCAGGAGAAACATGCAAATCCAGCCTGACACAACAACTTCATAAAAAGCGTCCCTCGATCACAAGAAGTGCTCTTAACAAGTACTCGTGGGTGAAACCTAAAAAGGACACCCACTACATGTGGGTGTCCTTTTTAGGTTTCACCCACGAGTAACAACATCTCAGAAGTGAAATGTGAGGGAGCCATGATAAATGGCAGAAGCGCGGGGTAATGGAGTGATTGACCGACAGCTCTGGCAAAGCGATTTTCAGCGAAGTTTGTCCCAACAGGTACAAGTCACAGATGGGGGCGACGGTCCTGGTGTCCAGTTCGTCTTCTCCAAAATTGAAAACACGGGCCGGCTTTGGGGAACCGATCTCCGTGATTCATGGAAGGGAGCTGTTTTCCAACTGAATTGTCGATTTGGTGCGGAAATACACGGCGAGCCGGGGCGGAATGAAGTTGGTGAAATGTCTTGAGTCTTGACTCTTGGAGTCTTGCGGCGCGTGGAACGCGTAAAGGGGGTGGCGTCGGGTGGAGCCGTGGCGAGGAAGTTGGAAGTTCGAACATTCAGTCCATTTCGCTCATTTTCGCCCACGATCACAATACATTTTCCCATGCCGCGCAACTTTCCACCACATCATGTCTTCATCCCGTGTCTTGGATCCTGAGCCCACGATGGCTGATCTGATCGAGTCTGGTCGCCACTTTTACGCGAACAAGAATTACGAGCGTGCGTTGGTACTCTTCACCAAGGTGGGTTGTGGCAGCAGCGTACGAAACTGCTTCAAGAAGCTACCTGTCTGACATTTTCTCACTCCTATGGAATAGGCCATGAGAAGCTGTCCCTGCTCGAAAGACGCCAAACGATTCAGGCGCATCTGCAAAGACTTTGAAATCGTAGCTGCCCAAGGGGGTTCGATTTTCAAAGAAGCCATGGATACTTGTCATTGCAATGTTTGCAGGATATTCAACCAGTGCGAAAACGGGTACCATATGATCCATATCCAGGCCCTGGAATATCGAGCTGCAATCTTTCAGGCGCTGGGTGAACTCGACCACGCTATGGAGGAAGCCGAATGGATTCTGGAGCTGGCTCCTCGACTCCCAGATGTAAGAATTCCTGCCTAAGCCATTTGTGGCCTGCGCCTGTTCCCTAACCAGATCCGACCGACCCTAGGGATATCTTCGTGTGGGGAAAATTGCACAGCTGAGGGCGAAAGACGAGTATGCGTGGAAGATGTATACGGCAGGGATCGAGGCCCTCAAGGACAGTTCCGTAAACTCGTCGCCCAAGTTGCAGGTGAGATGGCACAGTTCTTTGCCCAATTTGATCATTGGTGTCTAATCAGTCGCGACTCAGCAACTGTACGATGCAAGGAAACCCCTCAACCGGCGCTTCTTTAGACAAGATCCGCTGTACCTGCCCGCCGAGCTTGTCACGGACATCTTCTCGTACCTAGAATGGACTGAACTCATGTTTGTTGATCTCCGCGTCCGTTTGCACTAGCTCATTGCCAAAATGGTTGGCTGATACCGTACATGGCACAGTGTCTGTCTGCGCGTTTGCAAGCAATGGATGCGCACGCTCACGAGTCCTTTGTACTGCCGATTATGGAGGAAGATGTCATTTTTGAAAATTCCTCGTTTTCACAAGGGGCGGATGTCACACCCCGAACAGCTGAAAAGGATGTTGTCCTGGGCTGGAGATGGGGGCTTGAGGAAGATCCTGATATCACCAGGCGGTCTCACTCAGGCAGACTTGACGCTGCTACTCAAAGCATCACCCAGCCTGGAGTATTTAGAGATTTGGAGCCTATGTGAGTTCTCGCTTCCTTCAAGAGAGAAAATATGGAGCCAACTTAGGCAGGTCGACATCGAAAACTATGAGGGCCGTTGGTTGGATGATGATCCAACTGCAGTAGACCTTCCCGGGCAGTTCCCTTATAGATTCCTTCAAAATGCCGCTAGCTCCTTGGAGCATCTTACCTATACGGGAGTTCCGGAGCAATGGTACAACAGCGAGCCATCGATACCCCATCTTCCCAAATTGAAGTCTTTGCACATAGGCGGCTGGAACGACAGAGAAACCCCGTTTTCTATGGTCAGTGTCTCCTGAGTCCTGATTTGAGAGACTCGGTGAGAGGATACTCTCCTGCCTTGCTTTTTTCATTTTCCTCTCTGTATTTTCGTACATCGAGAGAGTTAGCGGGCGATGGGTGCGCGTGAGAACGGGATTCTAACTCATTGAGCTCTTATAGTTTCCCTTAGCAATCGCCTTTCCCCAAATCGAACAGCTCTGGATCGGCCCGGATGTACCAAACCTGGACCCGGGACCCATGGCGCATTCGCAAGACAAATGGGAGGGTGTATGGCCACACCTCAAGGTACTCATTTTTGACGCATCTATAGTCGAAGACATTGAACCAGTGCCACTTTCAGGACTACGACATCTGATGTGCATCAACCGCGGCAACTCATTATTGCATTTACTATTTGTTGAGATTTTACCTGATGAGGGTGATGCACATGAAATCCGCGACATTTTTAGTAACGATGACGACAGACTCCCTGATTTCGACGTCATCCGGCATTCGGATTTTCGAAATCTGCGTTCCGTGCAGTCGAGGAGCATGTGGATCTTGCCCGACAGAGCTCGAACAATGCTCTCGAACTCACTCGCGAATGGACAATTGACATCGTTTGACATTGGCTTTCCCGATCATCGACATAGCATAGAACTGCCTCGTGGAGATTTGAGTGTTCGCCATTTGAAAGCCTACGACTGGCTCCGCGGGGCTCCCAGTATTCATACGTTGGGATGCTTTGGCTTCGACTTCCGACTTGACCCGAAAAATGACGAATATCTGCCACTGCCGCAATTTCTGGCCACGTTTCCTAACCTGCGGACATTGAGGCTTGCTGGCCAATACGAAGGAGAGAACAAGAACGAGAACGAGAACGACTTTGCGAGTTTGATCCTTGCGATTATGAGTGTCACGCATCTCAAGACCATCTACATGTCGTCCTCCGAGTTCCAATCAGACAGCTACGCCCTGAGAAGGGTGGAGGAGGCGGCACAGTCCAAGGGCGTGCAAATATTAACAAGATGGTTTTATGGGGAAGAGATGTGGCCGGAGCAGTGGCCAATGCCATTAGAGTCATAAGGCCCTCAATCGAAACAGGGCGAAGGTTTTAGTCGTAGGCGTAGTGGCCTGGGTTGTAGCAGCCCCGTGCCCGAGATGTTGTGTCGGCGAAAAAGGTGGTCGAATTGGCCATTACCTAAAGCTTGCTGGGAAACGACTGTCGTGAGGCTGCAAAGGGCTTGTGTCAGCAAAGCGAACCGATCTAGCACGCGGGGACGAGAAGTCCAATCCGCGTCGTATTTTTCAAAAAATGTTTATTTAGCGCTTCATGCATGACTCTAGGCTGGAAATAGGCCCCCAAAAGAAAGGCTACAGCACAACGTAGGGAAAGTTATCTAGAGGAGGGGAGAAGGCAAAATCCAGTGAGCACATCGTTTCTCACTCCCTTCGAATAATGTCACAAAAGTGCGATTTATTGCTTCAACACCGGAGTACCTGATTTTGACCGCAACACCAAGTTTAAACGCATGAAGTGTTTGCTTGGCTGGGCTTCTGATTATTTTTGCATCTGCGCACAGAAAAACCACGTAGGGCATGAACAGCAACACACAGAGACACACAATTTTGACCCGAAAACTTCCTTCTGTGCCTAAGAATGGATTGCCCCACAAACTTGCGGTCTCGTGCACTTACATACATTTGAATGGAAGTACCTGCTTTTGCTGCCCTTTAAATGTCAGGATGGGAAACGGGCGGTCGATAAGCCGGGTACTACTTCGACGCACGCCCGTAGACACAGAGCGTCTTCGCTGAGTTCGAGCGCCATGATCACAACCAATTTTGACGTACGCTACGGTGAGCTGTCCGTCAATCGTGCAATAATCTCTCGACACGGTATTGGAAAAGGTCATTCTATTCTGGAGGGTCCCATTGCTGTAGGAAGGCAAGAAGCCCGGCAAGAGTAGCAAACTGCACAGAGGGAGGCAGGCAAATCTTCGATTTGAACTCTATCATCTCATACCCATCAAACTCGTCGAGGGCTGCGCCATGGGGAATAATAAGAGTATTCGCGGGAAGCTCAGAACGGAGATCAAAATATCATGATAAAGATGTTGAAGTGAGAGGGATCAATTTGATGGGAGTTCAATAGTTACTGATGATACGACGGCAATGTGATTCATTACAGAGGCTCCTGCTTTCTTTTTGGCCCTTGTGGCTTGATGATGTTGATTGGAAGAGTAAGAACTTTTGCTCGGTCAAGAGCGAAGTACGCGAGAGGGTGTTGGCATATTCAGTGAGCGCCTGACTACAGACGCAAGTGTTCGCCATTTGAAAGGCTACGACTGGTTGCGCGGCAGTTCCTCAATTCACACTTTGGAATGCCACGAATTATATTCTCGTTCGATCCCGAAGACGAAGAGGGCCGGCTACTGCCGCAGTTTCCGGCCACGTTTCCCAACCTGCGGACATTGACGATTTCTTCTAAGCATTACGGAGACACGGAGTTTACCAAGCTGGTTCTTGAGATTTTGAAAGCCACGCATCTCAAGACCATGTGCACGGACAATGTCAAATACCAAGAGCTGCTCCGGCTGAAAGAGGTGGTGCGAAGCAAAGGCACTAAATTAATCCAGGAGCGTGAGCCATACCTCTGGCCGATTCCCCTGGATCGTTAGGCGTCGGAGCTGACTCGAAAGAGAACGGCGACGTTGCAGGCGCTGTAATTTGGTTTGTAGCGACTAGAGAGTTGTATCGGCTGCAGGCGTGGCCACCTTGGACATAGGTCATTCATTGCTCGTTGGGACTGTGATGATCAGATGTCGCGAGGCCCTACTAGACATTCCATCGAGCTCAAGGTTCTGTCAGAAGCGCGAAGCGATCCAGCAAGCGACAACGAAAAGGACGAAAGAACAACTCGCGAGATCCTTTCTAAACACGTTTGTTTTACGTCCAGGTTGTGTGTTCAAGGTTGCTTTATGTCTTAATGCTATTTGGTCCCCTGACTTGCACCGTAATAAGGCGCGGTACAAGTCAGAGATGGGGGCGAATGTCACGCTGATGGAAACCGTTCTTGGTGCCCAGTTCGTCTCTTCAAATTTGAAAAAAACACGGACCGCGGCTTTGGAGAATGCATCTGCACCGGGGTCAGTGAGCGTATCGTGAATCATGGCAGGTAGCTGACAGATGACGGCTCGAGGCGATTTTCAACTGACTGTCGTTTCGGTGTGAAAATGCACGTCGAGCTCGGTAATCGGGTGGAGTTGAGCACTGATGATCGCGACAAGATCGAGCTTTTACAGATGGCGCTCCATAACGATTTCGACAATCGTTGTCGAACCACGACAACCCCCGAAGACAATCATACTCAGGCTGTCGCCCCCTACAAAGGCGTAGCAGCCCAGGATCGAGCGTTTGAGCTCCGCTCCGCTCTACGTGCCCGTGCCATTCGCCGGCCTTCGCCTTCCCCTTCCCGCAAACCCAGCGCTGGCAACCCCCGTTATCACAGTATCCCCCTCGGAATCCCTTCCCGTCGAAGCGCCGGCGAATGGCACGGGCATCCGTCGTAGAGCGGAGCGGAGCGGAGCTCCAACGCTCGATACTTGGCTGCTACGCCTTTGTAGGCGGCGACGCTTGAGTATAATTGTCTTCGGAGGTTAGAGAGTCTCGAGGTATGCCGGGAACGCGTTGGCAATGGGCATCCCAACCACGGGTCTCAGGATTCGAAATAATGGGCTAGTCTCTTTTCGACTGGACCCGCGAGGCTGTCGTGGACACAAAATTCATTGCTGCCGTCCGACTACCCTTCATATTTATCCGCCAACTGCGGAACTGTGCCGTCGTGCCGTCGAACAAAGTCACGAAGGCTCATGGGCGGAGGACGGAGTTGTGTGGCGACGGGGTGGGCAGCTGTCGTCGCCTAATTGTTCTGGGTTGTGAGTCGTCACGGTCAGAGTCGTTGCACTGCACTATATATCCCGCACTAAGCCGATTTCCTGCCAGCTTAGTGTTCTGGCCTTTTGGGCGGATCGGTAGCGATATCCGATTCTCACATGGATCATGGAGTTCTGTGCTCCATGCAACTGTTGTATATCTTGATTGAGTTCCTAGAGCTGGGCGCTTTGCTGATCACGCGCCGCTTCGCTCTGCTGCAGCCTGCAGGCGGTCCTGCAGCAGCCCTAGCGATGGTTGAACATAAGATTCGATTTGGGCCCTCGAGTGGTCGTCAAGGGATTCAAAGATAGGGGTGCCGACATGATGGATGGAAGGAGGTAGAAAAATAGAACAGAAAAAGTGAAGACAAACAATTGTGAAGGACTGGCCTAGATAATGTGTCGTATTCTAGCGTCGACAATGGGATCGTTTGTCTTGTTGAGGAGAGAAAGAAGAAGATTGTTCCCCGTCGAGGCCGAATGAAGTTGGTGATGGCAGCGTGGAACGCGTAAAGTGGGTGGGGCCGTGGGTGGGGCCTGGGCAGTGTGCCAGTGGCCCAGTGGGCGTGGAGTGTTCATTTTCGCCCACATCACGAATCATAATATGTACCTCCTACCTATGTACCTCCTCCATAATGTATCATCCGTCACCACCGTGTTCACATCGCGAGATCTCGCAAACGCCCACCAACGTCATGTCTTTATGCCGTTACTTGGATCCTGAGCCCACGATGGCTGATCTGATCGAGTCTGGTCGCAACTTTTACGCGACCAAGAAATACAAGCGTGCGTTGGTACTCTTCACCAAGGTGAGTTGTCGCGGCAGCGTACGAGAAAGCTTAAAGAAGCTACCTGCCTGACATTTTCTCACTCCTATGAAACAGGCCATGAGAAGCTGTCCCTGCTCGAAAGGCGTCAAACGAGACAGATGCACCTGCAAAGACTTTGAAAAGGTAGCTGCCCAAGGGGGCTCAATCTTCCGGGAAGCAATGTATACTTGTCATTGCGATGTTGGCAGGATGTTCAGCAAGTGCGACAACGAGTACCATATCCAGATCCTAGATTTCCGAGCTGCAACGTTTGAGGCTTTGGGTAAACTCGACCACGCTATGAAGGATGCCGAATGGATATTGGAACTGGCTCCACGACTCCCCGATGTAAGCCATTCTTTTGTCAGCCTGCTTCCTGTCGAATATTCCGCTCCTTTCGAGGCCTGCACCTGTTTTCTAACCAGATCCGACCCTAGGGGTATCTTCGTGTAGGGAAAATTGCACGGCTGAAAAAGCATGACGAGTATGCGTGGAAGATGTATACGGCAGGGATCGAGGCACACAAGGAGAGTCCAATGGGCTCGTCGTCCAAGTTGCAGGTGAGATGGCACGGTCTTTGGCCCAAGTTGATCATGGGTGTCTAAACAGTCGCGACTCAGCAACTTTACGATGCACGGAAACCCCTCAATCGGCGCTTCTTTAGACAAGACCCGTTAAGCCTGCCTCCCGAGCTCGTCACGCACATCTTCTCGTACCTGGACTGGACTGAAATCCTGTTTGTTGATCCCCCTCTGTTAGCAATAGCTCATTGTCACAATGTTTGGCTGATACCGTACATGGCACAGTATCTGTCTACGCGTTTGCAAGAAATGGACAACCACGCTCACGAGCCCGCCGCATGGCCAATTGTGGGCAAACTTGGTACTCCCCGACATTTACCGGAATCGATCGTCATGCATGGACATGTCGAAAAGGATATTATCCTGGGCCGGAGATGGGGGATTCAGGAAGATCGTGATACCGAGATCTACGATCATCACTCGAGCAGACATGTCGCTCCTCCTCAAAGCATCACCCAACCTGGAGCACTTGACGGTTTCGGACTCATCATGCTTGTCGCCTCCTTCAAAGAAGAAGAAATGGAAACGACTTAGGAATGTCGCCATTGATCACTGCAGCACTTCGTTGGATCCAACTGCATTAGACCTTCCCGGGAATTTCCCTTACAGATTCCTTCAAAATGCCGCCCGCTCTTTGGAGCATCTTACTTTTTTTGGAATTCCGGGGCAATGGTACAAGAGCGAGCCATTGATACCCCATCTTCCCATATTGAAGTCTTTACACATAGGCGGCTGGTTCCCTTACGGATTTTGCGGAGCCCCGTTTCCTATGGTCAGTCTTCCCTAATCCAAGAGACACAGTGAGATTGATTCTCTCCTGTCTTACTCTTTTTCTTCCCTTCTAAGTTCTGCCCCTTCACTACATGTAGGGAGTTAGCGGGCGCGGATGAGATTTGGTTTCTAACTCATCGGGCTCTTATAGTTTCCCTTAGCGATTGCCTTTCCCCGACTCGAACAGCTCTGGATGGGCAGGCATTTAACAGAATTGGACATGGGACCCGGGCCGCGTTGGCGAGATAAATGGGATGGTGTATGGCCACACCTGAAGGTACTCATTTTCGGCACATCTGCGTTTGAAAACGTAAATCCACCACCGGGTGCAGGATTACGACAGCTGATTTGCCTCAATCGTGGGAACTCGTTATTACATTTACTGTTTATCCGCATCTCCTTTGACTCAGGTGATGAAATCCGTGACATTTTTGGTAACGATCACGATACACTCCCTGGCTCCGACGTGATTCGGCATTCGGATTTTCGAAATCTGCGTTCCGTGAGATCGCATCGGGACATGTGGATCTTGCCCGACAGAGCTCGAATACTGCTCTCCAACTCAATCGAAAATAGACAATTGACATCGTTTGACATTGTCTTTCCAGAGCGAGACATTAGAGAACTGTATTCTGGAGACTTGAGCGTTCGTCATTTGAAAGGCTACGACTGGCTTCGCGGGGCTCCCAGTATTCATACGCTGGGATGCTATGGCTTCCGCTTCCGACTCGATCTGAGAAACGACGACGATCTGCCACTGCCGCAATTTCTGGCCACGTTTCCCAACCTGCGGACGTTGAAGCTTGATGGTCAATATTACCGAGAGTACGAGGAAGACTTTGCGCATGTGATCCTTGCGATTATGAGTGTCACGCGTCTCAAAACCATCTACACGACGTTTTTTCAACACGAGAGCTACGCCCTGGGAAGGGTGAGGGACGCGGCACAGTTCAAGGGCGTGCAAATTTTGATACCAGATCCTGTTGAGGCAGCGCGGTGTCCAGAGCAGTGGCCAATGCCACTGGAGCCATGAGGCGCTCGCGACTTAATCAAAACAGTGCGAAGAATCTAGGCGCAGGCGTCGTGACCTGGGTTGCAGCAGTCCGGGGTCCGAGATGTTGTGTTGGCGGAAAGGGCGGTCACTGGTCGATCTGGACATTACCTACACTTGTTCCTTCTATCAAACAAATGGACGAATTGTGGCGGACGCGTACTCACCATTTGGCGGTCGCCACGGTAGACCACGAGGCGGTCAATGAGCGGATGCCGAGTCATGATCCCATGGATGATGATAGCATGGAGCTAGGTAGCAGATGGAAGCCCGGGGGGTTTTGATTTAAAAGACGATCCGCTGCGGGAAGACACAGCTAGATATCGTTTGATAGGTCGTCGGGACGTATTCAAGTTGGTTGTGTATATCCATTGCTCTTGCGTTGCTTCAATGAGTGGGCACTGGCGGATGTGTGATGACTGGGGTATAGGTCCCGACCTGGTAGGCATGTGCTTCGAAAATTCCGCTTGGACCGTGTGCCGTCTGTTCGTCTTTGTCCCCGATCACGATATGTACCACCAGTTAACTACCAGTGCTCTTGCAACCATTTCCACACACGATGCCTTCACCCCGTGCCTTGAAGAAGCCGGAGCCCACGATGGCTGATCTGATCGATTCTGGCCGCCACTCTTACGCGGCTGAGAGATACAGGCAAGCGTCACAACTTCTTCAGCAGGTTGAGTTGTCGTGACATTACCCACTCGAGGCTGTTCAGAACTTCAGCGAAGCCATCTGCTTGACATCCCTTTTCTTGAAATACAGGCCATGTGAATCTGCCCCTGCGCAAGAGGCACTAAACGAGTCCGAGAAAGATGTGAATCTAAAACGTTTGAGTGGACCGCTACCAAGGAGCGCTCAATCTACAAAGAAGCAATGCGTAATTGCTTCTGCGCCGCTTGCACACACTTCAGCAAATGCGACGACTTGTGCCATATCCAGGCCTTGGGTTTACAAGCCACCACGTTTGAGGCTTTGGGTGAACTCTATGAGGCTATGGAGTACGCTGAATGGAAGCTGTAATTGGCTCCTCAACTCCCAGATGTAGGCAGTCCAGCCTCAGCTCTTGGAGGCATGCGACCTTGATTGACCGGACTCGACTACAGGGATATCTTCGTGTGGGGAGGATTGAACAGCTGCAAAAGAAGTATGAGTATGCCTGGAAGATATATACGGGTGGAATTGGGGTAAACAAGCAGACTGCTGTAGGCTCGTCGGCCAAATTGCAGGTGAGAACTTAGAAGTGATGGACCATGGTTCTCCGCCAAAGTTCATCACGACGCGTTCGTGTTTGATGTCTGACGAGTCGGAGCTCAGAAACTTTACGATGCCCGGAAACCCTTGCACCGCCGGTACTCATTGAAACAAGATCCGATGTGCCTGCCCGCCGAGATTGTCACGCACATCTTCTCGTACCTGACTTTGAGGCAAATTCTGTGCGTTGAACCCCGCCCTCCTTTGTATTTCGTATTGATCATCAGCTCGTTGTGAAAGTGATCCGGCTGATGTCATAGATGATGCAGTGTCTGTTTCCGAGTTTGCAAGCAATGGGAATGCACACTCACGAGCCTCCGGCATAGCCCATTGTGGAGAGACATCACGTTCGAAGCGTTCGAGAGACAGATCCCACGCTTGGACCTGTTGAGAAAGATGCTGCTCTGGGCGGAAGATGGAGGTGGCAGAAAGATCGTGACACAGAGAGATATGAAGATCACTCAACCGACGCTGACTATGCTGCTCAAAGTATCACCTCGACTGGAGTATTTGAAGCTCGATTCGCTACGAGGAAACTGGACGTTTGCCTCTAATCAGAATACATGGGACAGACTGAGGCATATCTCCATTAGTGGTTCCGAGAGAACCTTTTCCCACTTTCCAGTAGACTCCCCTGGAGGATTCGCTCAGATGTTCCTTCAAATTGCTGCGAGAAATCTGGAGCATCTAACTAACCTTGATGCCAATTCCACCGGAATGGTACAACAGCGTGCCATCTATACCTATTTTCCGAAAGCTGAGGACTATAAGAATGCACGGTTGGCAGGATGACGGAACCCCGTTGCCTATAGTCTGTGCCCTCCCCTCCCTCCCTCTCACCTACCCCTCCTCTCTCACTCAAAGAGCATTTTCTTCTACTTTCTTCGTCCTTCCGGACCCTTCCCTCTTCTTCATGTGTATGATCAGTCGGCGCGCATGATTGCGAGAATCTAACTCGTAGAGGTTTTGTAGTATCCTCCCTCTATTGCCTTTCGTATAGGGGTATGCAAAGTACAAGCCAGTGGCCAGACGGCTGCGCTCAATCTTTTTTGCAACGAAATTGTTCCTGGCGCCAAGTTCGTCTCTTCAAAATTAAAAACACGGACCGGCTTTGGGAAACGCGTCTGCACGAGAGTCAATAAGCGAGTTGTGAGTGATTGGAATGGAGTTTGAAGATGGTGGCTCGAGGCGTATTTCAACTCAAGTCGATTCGGTGCGGAAAGACACGGCGAGAGATCGCTCGGTGATTGGGTCATCGTGGCGGAATGAGGTTGATGATGTCTCGACAACTTGCGGCGCGTATAACGCGTAAAGGGGGTGGGGTCAGGGTGGGGCCATGGCGAGGAAGTTGGAAGTTCGAACTTTTCTGCATTTTCGCCCACGATCACGAAGGTGCCTACAGTACAATGTATGGTTAGATACCATCCGTTAACTGCGCGGGCTCTTGCAATCTTTTCCAGACATCATGCCTCCATACCGTGCCTCGAAGAAGCCGGAGCCCACGATGGCTGATCTGATCGAGTCTGGCCGCCACTCATTCGCGGCCAAGAGATACAAACAAGCGTCACGATTCTTCAGCAGGGTGAGTTGTCGTGGCAGTACCGTTCAGAGAAGTCATCTTGTTGACATATACCTTTTCTTGAAATACAGGCCATGAAAATCTGCCCCTGCGCAAGAGGTGTTCAACGAGGCCGACCCAAATGTAGATGCAAGAGGTATGAGTGGATCGCTGCCAGGGAGGGCTCAATCTACAGAGAAGCAAGGGATTATTGCCGTTGCGTCGCTGGCAAAAGGTACAGCAAATGCGACAATTTTCACCATGTACAGGCCTTGGATTTCCAATCTACCACGCTCGAGGCTTTGGGTGAACTATATGAGGCTAGGGTGTGCGCCGAATGGATGCTGGAATTGGCTCCCCAACTCCCAGATGTAGGCAGTCCAGCCTCAACATTTCGAGGTATGCGCCCTTGACTGACCAGAATCAACTCCAGGGATATCTTCGTATGGGGAGAATTGCAAGGCTCCGATGTAAATATGAATTTGCCTGGAAGATATATACAGCTGGTATTGAGGCAAACAAGGAGACCGCCGCGGGCTCGTCGGCCAAATTGCAGGTGAGAAGTCATGGTCTTCCGCCAAAGTTATCACGATGCGGTCACATTTGATGTCTGACAAGTCGGAGCTCAGAAACTTTACGATGGACAGAAACTCTTCAACCGGTTCTCATTCAAACGAGATCCGTTTTGCCTGCCCGCCGAGCTTCTCGCGCACGTCTTCTCGTACCTGATTTATGAGGAAATTATGTGCGTTGATCCCTGCCCTCTTTTCTTTTATAGTATTGAGCATCAGCTCGGTGTGAAAGTGATCTGGCTGATGCCATCGATGGTATAGTGTCTGTTTCCGAGTTTGCAAGCAATGGGAACGCACACTCACGAGCCCCTTGCATGGTCAATTATGGAGAAACATGATATTCAAAGAGTCCACGTACGCCTCCGAGAAATGGGTGCCACCCTTGGACCTGTTGAGAAGGATGCTGCTCTGGGCAGGAGATGGAGGTGCAATGAAGATCGTGATACCGAGATCTTATACGATCACTCAACCGGCGTTGACGCTACTGCTCGAAGCATCACCCCGTCTGGAGCATTTGGATGTTCATCTATATGGAAAACTGAAGCTTCCTTCGAATGAAAAGATATGGGACAGACTCAGGCATGTCTCCATTATGGGATTTTTCAACCGTATCGCAGTAGACCTCCCAGGGGGATTCCCTCAGACGTTCCTCCAAAATGCTGCCGGCACTTTGCAGCATCTCGACATAACGTCAATTCCATTGGATTGGTACAACAGAGTGCCATCTATACCCCTTTTTCCGAAGTTGAAGACTTTGCGAATGCACGGTGGGCAAGATGTCGGAACCCCATTTTCCATAGTCTGTCCCTCCCTCCCTCTCCCCGGTCCAGAGAGCATCAGTGGAAAAGCTTCTCTTCTTCCCCTCCTCTCCTTTCCCTCTTCTTCTTATTTGTCGCTACATGTTTGTGGTCGGTGGGCTCTCGTGACCGTGAGAAACTAACTCGTTGAGTCTTTTAGTACCCTCTCTCCATCGCCTTTCCGAGGCTCGAACAGCTTTCCTTCGCTGAAATATCAGAACTGCGTCTGGAACCAGTGGCCATTCGTCGAAAAGAATTGAAATACATCTGGCCACATCTAAAGGTCCTCATGTTCCAGTCGGGCATAATCCCAGTAATAGACGTATCAATGACGTATTCGACCCTTCGATATCTGGCATCTCTGAACTCACTTCAACACATTCATTTCAATTTCGGCTATCCTGGCGATACCAAGAAACATCCTGACATCTTCGGTGGCAATCATGATCTACTCACTGATTCAGGCGTTTTCCCGCACCCTCAATTCCAGAATTTGCGTTCCCTGAGGTCAGAGGGAATGTGGATCTCGCCTGACAGAGCTCAAATGTTGCTTTCCAACGCGGTCAAGAACAAAAAATTGACTTCATTCGACATTGTATTCCCCTGGCGAGCAACCACTGGTCCCTCGACTGCCGAGAGTATTCGCCATTTGAAAGACTACGACTGGTTGCGCGGCAATCCCACGATTCACACTTTGGGATGCCAACACTTTTACTTCTCGTTCGATCCCGAAGACGACAACGGCCGGCTACTGCCTCAATTTCTTGCCACTTTTCCCAACCTGCGGACATTGAAAATATTTTCTAAGCATTGTACAGACACCCAGCTTACAAAGGTGGTCCTGGAGATCATGAAAGTCACGCATCTCAAAATTATCCACTTGAGTTATTACAGACGCCAAGTGTTCCTCGGGCTGGAGGAGGTTGCGCGAAGCAAGGGCATTAAAGTATTCTGGAGGCCTGAGGCACTGATCTGGCCGATTTCCCTGGAGCAGTAGGCGCCGGGGCTCCTTCGAAAGAGAACGGCGACGTTGCAAGCACTGTAATTCGGTATGTAGCGACTCGAGAGTTGCGTCGGCAGCGGGCGAGGTCAGTTGGACACAGGTTATTGGTACAAGTCAAAGATGGGGGCAAATGTAGCGCCGAGAAAAGTTGAAACCGGTCCTGGTGCCCAGTTCGTCTCTTCAAATTCTAAAACAAAAAACCACGGACCGCGGCTTTGGAGAAGTTGAGAACGCATCTGCACCAGGGTGAGTGAGCGTGTTGTGGATCATGGCGGGTAACTGGCAGTTGACGCCTCGATGCGAGTTCCAACTGACTGTCGATTCGGTGTGAAATTACACGTCGAGCTCGGTAATTGGGTGGATTTGATAGACAAGCCTTGGATACAAGCATTGATGATCGCGACAAGATCGAGCTTTTACAGATGGCGCTCCACAACGATTTCGACAAACGTTATCGAACCACGAGAATCCCCGAAGATAATTATACTCAGGCTATCGCCGCCTACAAATGCGTAGCAGCCCAGGACCGAGCGTTGAAGCTCCTCTGTTCTCTATGACGGATGCCCGTGCCATTCGCCGGCCTTCGTCTTCGCCTTCCCCTTCTCCGGAAACCGAGCTTGCACGAAGCAAGGCCACTGAAATGCGCTGGGATTGTGAGCCACGGCCCTGGCCTTCTTCCCTGGTGCGGTAGGCGGCTAAGCTCATTCGGAAGAGAACGGAGGCGTTGCAGGTACTATGATTTGGTTTGGAGCACCTCTGGAGTTGCGTCGACGGCAGGCGTGGTGATTCTAGACACAGGTTATTGTTTGTTGGGATTGTGTCGTCGCGACGCCCTGCTACACCTTCCATTGAGCTCAAAGTTCTGTCAACAGAGCGAAGCTATCTCGCAAGCGAGAACGAAACGGTCAGCCCGCGAAATCCTTTTTAAACGCATTTATTTTGCTTTCAAAGTCCTTTTATGTCCTGATACTATTCGATGCTCTGACTTGCACTGGAATTTGGCGCGGCACACGTCAGAGCTGGGGGCGAATGTGTATCAAACCTGGCGCCGATAGAAATGATCAAATCCGTCGCACGATATAATATAAAGGGGTATACAATGTACAAGCTAGTGGCCAAACGGCTGCGCTCACTCATTCTTTTGCAACAAAATTGTTCCCGGCGCCAGTTACCTGTGTCTTCAATGTTGACACGGACCGGCTGTGGAGAACGCATCTGCAGGAGGGTCAATGAGCGAGTTGGGAGTCATTGGCAGGGACTGCCAGATGGCGCTTCGAGGCGTATTTCAACTTATCAATGTCGATTCGGTGCAGAAAAACAAGGCGAGAGATCGCTCGCCGCTCGCCGCTCGGTGATTGGGTCGTTGAGGCGGAATGTAGTTGGTGATGTCTCGACTCTTGCGGCGCGTTTGTTAACGCGTAAAGGGGGTGGGGTCAGGTGGGGCCATGGCGAGGAAGTTGGAACTTGGAAGTTCGGACATTTCTTCATTTTCGCTCACGATCACTAAGGTACCTACAGTACATACCATCCGTTCACTTCGCAGCCTCTTGCAATATATTCCACACATCATGCCTCCATCCCGTGCGTCGAAGAAGCCGAAGCCCACGATGGCTGATCTGATCGAGTCGGGCCGCCACTCTTTCGCGGCCAAGAGATACAGTGAAGCGTCACAATTCTTCAGCAGGGTGAGTTGTCGTGGCAGTACCGTTCAGAGAAATCATCTGCTTGACATATCCCTTTTCTTAAAATACAGGCCATGAAAATCTGTCCATGCGCAAGAGGTGTTAAATCAGGCCGACCCAAGTGCAAATGCAAAATGTATGAGCGTGTCGCTGCCAGAGAGGGCTCAATCTACAGAGAAGCAAGGGATCATTGCCGTTGCGTCGCTGGCAAAAAGTACAGCAAATGCGACAATTTCCACCATTTTCAGGCCTTGGATTTCCAAGCTACCACGTTTGAGGCTATGGGTCATTTCAATCAGGCCATGTTGTACGCCGAATGGATGCTGGAATTGGCTCCCCAACTCCCAGATGTAGGCAGTCCAACCTCAGCCTCTCGAGGCATGCGCCCTTGACTGACCAGACTCGACTCCAGGGATACCTTCGCATGGGGAGAATTGCGCGGCTCCGATGTAAATATGAATATGCCTGGAAGATATATACAGCTGGTATTGAGGCAAACAAGGAGACCGCCGCAGGCTCGTCGGCTAAATTGCAGGTGAGAAGTCATGGTCTTCCGCCAAAGTTTATCACGATGCGGACACATTTGATGTCTGACAAGTCGGAGCTCAGAAACTTTACGATGGTCAGAAACTCTTCAACCGGTTCTCATTTAAACGAGATCCGTTTTGCCTGCCTGCCGAGCTTGTCGCGCACGTCTTCTCGTACCTGAGTTATCAGGAAATTATGTGCGTTGATCCCTGACCTCTTTTCTTTTTTCATATTGAGCACCAGCTCGCTGTGAAACTGATCTGGCTGATGCGATAGATGGTACAGCGTCTGTTTCCGAGTTTGCAAGCCATGGCAACGCGCACTCACGAGTCCCCTGCATGGTCAGTTATGGAGAAACATGATATTCAAAGAGTCCATGCACCTCTTCGGGAAGTCGATGCCACCCTTGCACCTGTTGAGAAAGATGCTGCTCTGGGCAGGAGATGGAGGTGCAAGGAAGATCGTGATAACCAGATCTTATAAGATCACTCAACCGGCGTTGACGCTACTGCTCGAAGCATCACCCCGCCTGGAGCATTTGGATATATATATGGCAAACCTTTACGCAGACGACCAACTGACGCTTCCTTCGAATAAGAAGATATGGGATAGACTCAGGCATGTCTCCGTCATGGGATTTTTCGACCGTGTCCCAGTCGACCTCCCAGGGGGCTTCCCTCAGATGTTCCTCCAAAATGCTGCCGGCACTTTGGAGCATCTCGACATAACGTCAATTCCATTGGATTGGCACAACAGCGTGCCATCAATACCTCTTTTTCCGAAGCTGAAGACTTTGCGAATGCACGGTTGGAAAGATGACGAAACCCCATTTCCCATAGTCTGTCCCCCCCCCTCTCCCCGGCGCAGAGGGCATCAGTGGAGAAGCTTCTCTTCTTCCCCTCCTCTCCTTTCTCTCTTCTTCTTATTTGTCGCTACATGTTTGTGGTCGGTGGGCTCTCGTGACCGTGAGAATCTAACTCGTTGAGTCTTTTAGTACCCTCTCTCCATCGCCTTTCCGAGGCTCGAACAGCTTTCTTTCCATTTACTATCAAAGCTGTCTCTGGAGCCCGTGACAATTTGGCGAAAAGAATGGGAAAATATCTGGCCACGTCTAAAAGTCCTGATGTTTCACTCGGGCATAACACGAGCAGACGATCCAAGAACGTATTCGACACTTCGATATCTGGCATCTCTGAACTCACTTCAACATATTCATCTCGATTTAAAATATATTCGCGATACCGACCAACATCCTGACATCTTCGGTGGCAATCATGATCTACTCACGGATTCAGGCGTTTTCCCGCAACCGCAATTGCAGAATTTGCGTTCACTGAGGTCAGAGAGAATGTGGATCTCGCCCGACAGAGCTCGAACGTTGCTTTCCAACGCGGTCAAGAACAAAAAATTGACTTCTTTCGACATTGTATTCCCCCGGCAGAAAGCCTCCGGGCCCTCGGCTGCAGAGGCGAGTATTCGCCATTTGAAAGGCTACGACTGGTTGCGCGGCAATCCCACGATTCACACTTTGGGATGCCAAGACTTTTACTTCTCGTTCGATCCCGAAGACGAAGACGGCCGGCTACTGCCTCAATTTCTTGCCACGTTTCCCAACCTGCGGACATTGAAAATATTTTCTAAGCATTACGGAGACACCGAGCTTACAAAGGTGGTCCTCGAGATCTTGAAAGTCACGCATCTCAAGATCATTTCCGGGTTTTATTTCAGATACCGAGTGGTGCTCGGGGTGGAGGAGGTTGCGCGAAGCAGGGGTACTAAAATAATGGAGAGGTCTGAGCCACGGACATGGCCGATTTCCCTGGAGCAGTAGGCGTCGGAGCTCATTCGAAACAGAACGGCAACGTTGCAGGCGCTGTAATTTGGTATGTAGCGACTCGATAGTTGCGTCGGCAGCAGGCGTGGTTGATTCTAGACATAGGTTATTGCTCGTCGGGACTGTGTCATCGCCAGGCCCTACCAGACGTTCCACCGAGCGCACAGTTCTGTCAGAATAGCGACGCGACCCAGCAAGCGAGAACAAAAAACCCACCCCGCGAGATCCTTTCTAAACACGTCTGTTTTACATTTAGGTTGGGTGTTCAACGTTGTTTCATGTCGTGATACTATTCGGTCCCCTCACTTGCACCGTGATTTGCCGCGGTACAAGTCAGAGATGGGGGTGAATGTGGCGCCGAAGGAAACCGTTCCTGGCGCCCAGTGCGTCTCCTCAAAATTGATCACACGCCCCGGATTTGAAGAGCGCATCTGCACGAAGGTCATTGAGCGGGTCGTGAGTCATGGACTCATGGCAGGGAGCTGTGTTTCAACTGAATGGCCATTTGGTGCGGAAGGACATGGCGTACTCGGTGATGGGTTCGCCGGGGCGAAATGAAGTTGGTGATATGTAGGAGGTATCTTGACTCTTGACTCTGGCGGCGCGCGGAACGCGTAAAGGGGGTGGGGTACCTGTATGTGGGGCCGAGTTGAATCGTGGCGAGGAAGTTGGAAGTTGGAACTTTGGAAGTTGATCCATTCATTCATTTTCGACCACGATCATGAATCACGAATCACGATACGTACAAGGTACTGTCACGACTCACCACCGTGTTCCCACGCGCGGGCTCTGGCCAGTGCCAATCACATACCCACCACATCATGTCTTTACCCCGTGTCTTGGATCGTGAGCCCACGATGGCTGATCTGATCGGGTATGGTCGCCAATTCTACGCGACCAAGAACTACAAAGTTGCCTTGTTATTCTTCACCAAGGTGAGTTGTCGCGGCAGCGCACGACGGTGCTTGAGAGAGCTACCACAGCCTGACATTTTTTCATCCCTGAAAACAGGTCATGACAAGCTGTGCTTGCGCGAGAGGCGTGGAACGAGAGAGATGCACCTGCAAAAACTTTGAAAAGATAGCCGCTCAAGGTGGCTCGATTTTCCGGGAAGCAATGTATACTTGTCATTGTGATGTTGGCACAATGTTCAGCAAGTGCGACGACGTGTACCATATCCAGGCCTTGGATTTTCGAGCTGCAACATTTGAGGCTTTGGGTGAACTGGACCACGCTATGAAGGATGCAGAATGGATTTTGGAACTGGCTCCACGACTCCCAGATGTAAGTCACCCTTTTGTGAGCCGGTAGAAGCCCTGAAGGTTGCGTCTCTTTCGATTCCTGCGCCTGTTTCCTAACCAGAACCGACTCTAGGGGTATCTTCGTGCAGGGAAAATTGCACGACTGAAGAACAATGACGAGTATGCGTGGAAGATGTATACGGAAGGGATCGAGGCAAATAAGGAGAGTTTCGTAGACTCGTCGCCCAAGTTGCAGGTGAGATGGCACGGTCTTTTGCCCAATTTGATCATTGGTGTTTAATCATTCGCTACTCAGCAACATCACGATGCAAGGAAACACGTCAACGGGTGCTTCTTTAAACAAGATCCGATAAGCCTCCCCGCCGAGCTTGTCACGGACATCTTCTCGTACCTAAAATGGACTGAAATTCTGTTCGTTGTTCCCCTTGTCTTTTAGCACTGGCTCATTGACAGAAGGGTTGGCTGATACTGTACATGGCACAGTCCCTGTCTGCGCGTTTGCAAGCAATGGATGCGCACGCTCACGAGCCCTCTCCATGGCCCATTATGGAGAAACTTGATATTTCCGGATAAAGATAATTATGATATCAAGCCGAAGGGGTCGCCTTACCTCCCACTGCTGAAAAAGATATCATCATGGGCCGGGAATGGGGGCTTCAGGAAGATCGTGATACCACGCGTGCTCGACCTCACCCAAGATGAATTCACGCTGCTACTGAAAGAATCTCCCAGCCTGGAGCATTTAGAGGTTCTCACCCTTATAGACTTGTCGTTCCCTTCAGAAGAGAAGATATGGAACCAACTTAGGCATGTCACCATCGATGACTATTTCAATTCGTTAAATCACAACACAATGGACCTTTCCGGGGAGTTCCCTTATCGATTCCTTCAAAATGCCGCCAGCTCTTTGGAAAATCTTACCTTCACGGGAATTCCGCAGCAATGGTACTACAGCGAGCCATTAATACCCCATCTCCCCAAAGTGAAGTGTTTGCGTATGGGAGGCTGGTGGGACAATGTAACCCTGTTTCCTATGGTAAGTCTTCCCTGATGTAAGAGACTCAGTGAGAATGATTCTCTCCTGCCTTACTCTTTTCCCTTTCCCCTCTCTCTCTTCTTTTCCCTAGTAGAGATTTGGCGGGCGCGGGTGAGATCGAGGTTCTAACTCATTGAGCTCTAATAGTTTCCTTTATCTATTGCTTTCCCCCGAATCGAACAGCTCTGGATCGGCCCGCAGCTACCAAACCTGGACATGGGACCCGTGGCGCTTTGGCGAGATAAATGGGAGGGTGTATGGCCACACCTAAAGGTACTCATTTTCGACGCATCTAGCGTTGACGACGTCAATAAAATACCGGTTTCAGGACTGCGACAGCTGATGTGTCTGAACCGCGGCACCTCATTACTACATCTAGCGTTTATCCACTTTTACCTTGACTCAGATGAACAAATGCATGACATTTTCGGTAAAGATCACGATACACTCGCTCATTCCGACGTGGCCCGGCATTCGGATTTTCGAAATCTGCGTTCCGTGAGGTCAGATAGCGGCATGTGGATCTTGCCCGACAGAGCTCGAACATTGCTCTCCAACTCAATCGAGGACAGACAATTGACGTCGTTCGACATTGTCTTTCCCGAGCGATTCGTCAGACCTCTGCCTGAAGACTCGAGTGTTTGCCATTTGAAAGGCTACGACTGGCTCCGCGGCTCTCCCAGTATTCATACACTGGGATTCTTTGGCTTCCTCTTCCCGCTCAATCCCCAAAACGACGAAGATTTGCCCCTGCCGCAATTCCTGGCCACGTTTCCCAACCTGCGGACATTGAGGCTCAATAACTTTTATTACCGCAAGCACCAGAACGAGTTTGCGAGTTTGATCCTTGCGATTATGAGTGTCACACATCTCAAGACGATATGGATCTACCAGCATAGCTTCCGTCGCAGGAGCAAAGCCATGAGAAAGGTAAGGATTGCGGCACAGTCCAAGGGAGTACAAATATCGTTAGCAGGGGATTATGGGCTACAGCAGTGGCCGATGAAGCTCGGGTCATAAGGGGCTCGAACGAAACAGGGCGGCGGCTTTTGTCGCAGGCGCCCTGGTTTGGGCTGTTGGCGGAAAGGGTGGTCGATTTGGACATTACCTACTGCTCGTTGGGAATCAACTGTCGTGAGGCTGTAGTAGACGTTCCGCCGCTTCCTAGGGGGGTTTTGTCGGCAAAGCGACGCTATCTGTAAGCGGGGACGAGAAGCCAATCCGCGTCATCTTTTTCGAATCTCTCTTTAACACTTCCTTCCTATGGACACAGGCCCCGAAAAGAAAGGCAACAACGCAAAGTTGGAAAAGGTGCTTCGGGGGGAGGGAGAATACAACATTTTGTGAGATAATCGGCTTTGATTCGGGTGATTTTCTCTTGGACGAGGATTGACACCAGTCAGTACGACGAAGTGGGCCGGAAATGTTCAAGACAGAGCTACTCCGTAACTCCGTACCTTCACCTAAACCATCTCGTGGGTGCCTTTTTCCGATAACAGTGCCTTTTGTCAAGAACGGAACAATACATGGGTGCGGAAATCCAGTTTTCACCAGTTTTTGTCGTCCAAAACATCCACGTCTGTTACGAAGTACCTAAGGTAGTGGGATGCTTGTTTAGGTTGCACCCACCAGTGCGGACTGTGTACAGAAAAGAGGAACAAGAAAACGCAGAAAAGGCTTCCCTTGCATCGAATAAATGATAGGTAAAGCTGAATTGATTTGCCGCAATCATGGTTTCTTTGTAAAGAGTAATCCACACAGTACTTCATTTAGCCTTTAGGTTTCCCAGCCTGCCAGGTTCATGGTTGGTCCTTGGGTGTAGCCGGGGGGAATTGGATCTGGGCCCCTGGGCGAAAATCAGCCAAAACTTTATTTATTTTTATTCCATGGAGTACGAAGTACGCTAACCGGGTTGGCCTTGGCTGCCCAGTTCTAGAACTTCTACGGAGTACGGAGTACATACCTACTCGATAACCCATAAGGAAAAAACCCCAGTATATACACGGAGGAACCAGCTAAAACTTTGATACGATAATAACTACGATTACGCAAAAGTCACACACTGCTCTGGCCGAAAAGCAGCTCAAGGTGGTCGTGGCTGTGGCTAGGGAGAATCAGCGGTACAGGTAACACAGATGATCATGTACCTGCAAGCATAACACCACCAAATCGTCATATTGCGATTTAATACACATATCTCAGTTGACACACATCGTGGCATCTTTTCGCCTTCTTTTCCAACGTGTAGCCGTGAATACTGACAATAGCTACGAGCGTAGCGAGTAGCCCGGCGCCCGGCGCCGGCAGCCCCTGGCATTGGGCCGGGCCTCCGGAGGGAAGCTGTGCCGTGAAAAACTCTTCTTGCTCCCATTTTGAGGTCTCAACTCGCTGTCGATCTGTTTGCCTTCCTGTCAAAATCATCAATAAGCGGGAGGCACCAGCGACGGCTCGACAGTCAACGCTGATGCCAACCCGCTCATGGCTATCTTCTGTTTTGCAGACGCACCAAATCTGACGCCCTGACAGGCTGACAAATTGACAATCAACTTTTTTTTTGCCGTGCATCTCATCGTACTACATAATGTGATAAATCATATCGTGTTGCAATAGACTCACTTTTGGAACATTCAGTCAATTCGGGCGCGTGAACAAAAAACTTAAAAGTAGCTGCCAGCGGAATCCTTCAGCTTTACTATGTATTCTATAGACCTGACGACCCGACAGGACGACACAGGAGGGGCCCCTCGGAGTTCCCATTTTGACTTTTCAAGATGACAGCGGAAAGCACATCGATGATGTTCTGTGTACTCTGTGCTCGTGCAACGTGGGGTTGATGAGATAACACGATGAATATGCATTCGAGAAGTATAAAGTCGAACAGGTCGTCGAGAGAGCCGTCCTCCACTTAGCGCAATGTGCAAGAGATGACGGAATTACAATCCAGTATGTACTTCGCGCAAAACCAACGCGTAAGTTTCGGCGCCCGCTGGGGGGGTCCCCGTCACCTCCTGCGACTCGCTCAGGTGTGCTGCGATGAAGGTCTGTCCGGCGGAAATAAGCTCCACTTCCATGCGTTCTGCAAGTTCGTTGATGACTTTTATGCTTTCGACGTAGTATTGATAAACATATTCCTTGTTCACCTTCACCCAGTGGCCCGCCATGTTGTAGATGATTTTGATTCCGTATATCGCAGCGGACTGCGGCGAGGCAATAGTAGGGAGTTTGATTCCATTGAAGATACTGTTCCTCTTCTCTACAGACAGTGATGCTTTCTCGTCACGTCGTGTAATTCTGCGTCGGAACAGACAAGTCAGTCATATGGTGGCGAGCACTGCAACGCAGTTGTTCATGTTAGAGGAAATGATGACTTACTCGTGTGCCACTAGGGCAACATTTTCAAGACTGAGTGACGCGTCGCCATCAACGGCCTGTTGGTCTGTAGGACGATGGACCGGTCCGGTGGCCAGTGCCAAAGCTCCACAGACAGAGGTGAGAAGAGTAAGAAGCCTCATTTTGGTGTTGGGATCAATAATCACAAAGGATCAATAATCACAAATGATCAATAATCACAAAGGTAGACAGTGGTAAATATAAGCACATTCCGAGAGAACTGATGAGTGTAGAATATAGCAAACCCAGGCGTGCTATGAAAGACCCTGGACCAGATGGTTCTCACAGCGGACCCTTAGGTACATAATCGCAGTGGTTAAAAGCAATAAGGCCGCTGGATGTCTGTTGATTCCAAGGATTTACTAATATAGAATAGGCTGAAGCCTGCGTGATTAAGATTTGTCGTGGCTGATTCCGTCTCCTCGGCAAATTCGGTCGAGGCTCGATGGAGGAGTACATTCATGGAAAAACATATGCTCGTCTCACCGATTAAGGCCAACTACCTCAGTAACAAACTTCAAATGGACGTTCGCACGTCAAGGTTCTGCCCTTGCTATGTACAAGGGAGTTCGCTCAGCGCTGCAAGGAGCATTACTCGAGGAACTGTACCTATGATTGCTGCAAATGCCACACATTATCCAAATTATTAGTTCTCGTGATAACCTTGACTTATGAGTCGGAGAGAACCCCTGGCACACAGCGCCGCACAGCACTGTTGCAGCGCAGTTGCAGCGAGTTTTAGCACTCGCCGGGGGTATTGGCCGCTATCGAGGCGCTGGGACGGCGGGAAGCTCTGGAGAAGCACTGGCGCTTCCAACGGAAGGCGGTGAAGGACAGCCACTCAATGTGTGCATGGACGGTAGTCACGGACCACGGTACAAAGTGGTCGCCCCACAGGTGACCCACATACAACTTGTACCGGTCCAAAGTTTGTAAATAATACATACTAAAAATTGTCGCCGTTCGTGGATCGCACCTACTCGTGGGTGAAACGTTTGAAAAAAGTAACCCACTATATCTAGTGGGTGACAAAGGCCGAGAACATTTGGTTAAGTCGAGAACAAAACACTGCCCCACTTAATCGCGTTTACCCTCACTTTCCCTCGCGTTTCCCTCAACACAACACCATTCTCAAGAAACAATTTCTAGCATTTTCGCATCAACAACTATCCAATAATTGCCCCGTCACGTATTAGTGCATCATGTGCGAAGATTGTGATATTTTGGCCGTGTAATGGCGCGAACGTGACATCATAACCAACTACGTAGTCCGCCGTCTTTTCTGCCTATGATCATCCATCATGTCCATGAGTCTATGATACATTGAGGGGTATTCTTTACGGTCCAGAGGCGGTGGTGACTTGGGAGGGAGAGGAGGAAGGTCAGGCTCCTCTCCATCGTCAACCTGTGTAAGATGAAGTTCACCAATAGCTTCATCATACGCGTCCTGCTTATCGAGATCGCCTGAGTCAAGGGGCTCATCAATAGCAGCGAAGGTATCATCATCATGGTCTTCACTGATTGGCGTGCCCCGTGAGTTGTCGAGTATGATCTCCACGCTATCACTTGATGGTACCGTCGGCATTTCTCGCAACGGGTTGCGATAGATATTGGCCCTGCCGGCTTTACGAAGACGCTCGTAGAACCGTTGTGACGCAGCAGAAAGGCTCGTGTCGTAATAGTACAACTCCTCACTGGGAGCTGGAGACGGTTCTCGTTCGGTGTGCAGGGAAAGAACATCATCGGCTGCCTCATATCCCTTCCATATTTTCCAACGCTTGAAGCCGATACGCTTCGGCTTGCCGTCGCCATTTACATCCCACTTGTCATGTTTCCGCCATTCAACTTTCCACTTCTCATCTTGCTCCTTTTTCAGCTGCTTCAGTTTGTCGTCTTCTATCTTTTTCAATCGCTTCCACTCACGGTGCTGACGGCGTGACTCGGCCTCATTTGCTTCTTCTGCCGAGGCGATGATGCTCTGCTTTATCTGGACACAATCAACCGATTTGATAATCCCCCCCCCATGCGCTGCCGGATGTGCTTGCTTCCCCCTCTTCTTCTTGTTGTTCACAGCAGCAATGCGATCTTGCCGGCTCTTTATGTGACTTTCTGCGAAGTTGGAAAGAAACACTGCCTCGCTGAGAACATCTTCGACAACTTTGAACGCCTGGCGAGTTGCTGAATCGAAGCAATGGAGATAGTTGTGACGGATGTGACGAGCCGTCTCGATTGCATCTTTAAAACGTCTGTCCTTTGGAAGGAGAGACTGAATCGAGGGCGCTGACATTGCAAGAATGGATTTATTCTTCTCTTTCAGCGCGTGAATAACTCTGGAACCGTTGACGGGGAAAATCCCACTCTTTTCGAAACCATTCATGATATTGTGCGTCGTAAAGCCGGCGTCGGTAATTTCCTGAAGCTTAGCAATGAAATCAGAGCGGTTGAAATTCAGGTTCCCATCGCGGATGTGTTGTCGAAGGACACGTTGATGGGCCATCTTCAACGGCTGGAAAACACCAACATCCAGCGGTTGCGTAATGTGAGTAGAGTGCGGTGGAAGAATACATAACTCGATATCAAACCGAAGGCAGTAGTCCATCAACTCCAGTGATGTTTTGCCTGTGAAGCCATCAATAATGAGCAGTCGCCAGATACGATCCTTTTCGGGGCGCTCAATATAAGACTCGTGCCAGATATGTTCGGGTCTATCGGGATCCTCCATGTACTGGTTACATCCAAACCAGTTAGTGAAGGTGAGTCCTCGCGATTTTACCTCACTCAAGAGACTAAAAGAATGATAATTAAAGTGCCGTATCCACTCCATCGATATCTCTGCGTTGGAAAAGCCAGTCTCAGAGCGCGCAAAGCGGACTCCCTCATCCATGTTGTGAATGTCCCAAGACTGCGTAGGCCACGTTTTGAACACCATCATTGGAGGTACCATACCTAGAGCCATGTGAGGATGAATGAAGAGACAAACAAGGGAAGTGAATGCACTAGACTTACTTCCTGCTGCGTTCGCGCATCCAATCATCGTAGTCGACTCACGATTAGTAAACGAGACGACTTCATGCTTCGTGTTACGTTCCTTTTTCACAACAACCACCGAAAGGCGCTCTTGTAAAGCGCCAATGCGGATTCCACACTCATCCGCGTTGAATATCTGCGATGCCGTAAGTTTGCGGTGTTTAACATGTTCTGCCAGTTGAGCATAAAATCGTTCAAACTTGTCAATATCGCCACACTCAAACCCTGCACGATCACGCTCAAAGGCCCGGATACTCCGCTTCGTCTCCAGCTGAGGGTTATCCGCTAGAAAACGTCGGTACCAATGATAGCCAACAGGAGGGGCTGGAGGCGTTCTTAGCGACCGTAGCCTATTTGCCGCCTCTTCAACGACTTGACGAGTTGCTGGAAATCCTGCTCTTTCAAGCCAAATGATATACGCAACAACAGCACTCTCTTCGCTGTCGTTGAGGCTCCTTGGCCGACCTATGCCAGTCTCACTATAAGTAGACTTTCCGGATTGCTTCAATGACTTGAGCTGGCGATGGACTGCAGAGATAGATACATGATATCTATCTGCGGCGGCCCTAATAGTCAGGCGTTTGTGGTCGCCGCGGTGAGGGCGTTCTTGGTCGATCATGATGTCACGCGCAGCCGCCAGGGCGGGGGAGGCCTTAGTATGAGGTGACATGATGCACTACTACGTGACGGGGCAATTATTGGATAGTTGTTGATGCGAAAATGCTAGAAATTGTTTCTTGAGAATGGTGTTGTGTTGAGGGAAACGCGAGGGAAAGTGAGGGTAAACGCGATTAAGTGGGGCAGTGTTTTGTTCTCGACTTAACCAAATGTTCTCGGCCTTTGTCACCCACTAGATATA
Organism: Claviceps purpurea; assembly: GCA_029405325.1. Classification (NCBI taxonomy): domain Eukaryota; kingdom Fungi; phylum Ascomycota; class Sordariomycetes; order Hypocreales; family Clavicipitaceae; genus Claviceps; species Claviceps purpurea. Next base: position 1,715,170 of record CM055785.1, read on the forward strand.
GTGGGTTACTTTTTTCAAACGTTTCACCCACGAGTAAAGGGATGAAACAGCAGAAAAAATTTTGCCTCCGGGGGGTCCCTGCCGGGGGCCGCCTGCGGCGGGCCTCTCGCTACGCTCGAAGCGGCCCCGCATACTTTCACCCCTTCACTTTCACCCGAATCTCAAGAAATCGTGAAAGTAACAACCCTACGCAGCGAAACTACGCAAGCGGCTTGTCACGAGACTTGAGCGCGACCTTGAGGCTTTTCTGGGCTCTTTGAGCGTTGTGCGGCTTGACGATGCATGACTCCCATCGACTTGAGGTGTCGTGCAATTGTCTCCATAGAAAAATAAGGCGTGCATCTCTCTTGAAGCTCTCTGGTGGTATTGAATGAACTTTCATTGATATGTGTCTGAATGCGACGAAAATTATTGTTTGTTAGCTTGGTCGGGCCCCTCGCCCTTAAGTTGAGATATGTACCCCAGCCTTGGTTAGTAAACCGTTTGTGAATGCCATAATAAGGCTTGAAAATCCCTCGCCATTAGCGATCTGTGTCGCTGATTTACTTGCTTTGCTGGCCACACGCGAATCCTACTGCATGCCGTTCAAAGTTTTTTTGAATGGCTTCAAAAAGTGATGATGGGTTGGCTCGTGACAAAGAGGGAAGGTACTCCGCGCGTCGAGAGCAGCATCAGATCCAACACGGATCGGTACTGCCCAACACACAACACAAGATGAAGTCCGTGGCAGTCCTCATCGGACGCCAGGGGAAAGAGCGCCCAAAAGGCAAGATAGTGGTAACTGAACTCAGGAAGGATCTAATCTAGGAAAACGAGAAGTATATATACACAAGGTTCGGGTAAACTCCTTGGGTAAAGGAAGTCAGGGGGAAATTGGATGAGCGAACGCATGAACAGACGCAGTTTACTTTTCCGCACCCCTGGATGCGCACCCCTCGCGCGCACGGACCCCCCGAGGCCGATACCGGCAATGCACACGTGACTCTACAACTAGCCTTTCCACAACAAGCTGCACAACGTTGTTACCCGTCATCACGATCATCACCGTCATCACCGCCATCACCGCCATCACCGCCATCACCGCCATCACCGCCATCACAATGGAGTCCAACAAAGAGCACATTGAAGCGCTGCTGAAAGACCTCACGCCGTCACCGCCTTCACCGTCGCCGTGGCAGGCGGAGGTCATCACCATCGAAGACGACGCTGCGCCGGCGGACCCCATCACCATTGATGATGACACTGAATCGGACTGCGACCTACAGCAGAAGGAGGTCAACGTGGAGGACATTGACAAGATGGAAGTTGAAGAAGACGATTTTGACAGCGAAGACGAGGGCTCTCTTGGTCAGCCAGCCCTTCCACAAGAGCAGACGTTCGCCTCGCTCGGAGCGCTGGAGTCTTATCTACATGACTTTGCCGTGCCGCTTGGTTTCGACGTCGCTCGGTCGAAGTGGTATGGCAGGAAGAACGAGTCCACTGGCAAGATGTCTAGGCTGTTCTTCCGCTGCTGTCGTGGTCGTAAGCAAGATGGCCGACGCAAGGCAGATTCACGGCGCCACACGATCAAGACCGATTGCAAGTGGAAGGTTGCTGCAGTAGCGTCTGATCCCTCTGACTTAACCGGCCCCTTCGAACTCTGTCTCTGCCAGACGATGACGAGGATTCATAATCACGGACCGAGTAATCCTATTGCCCTCGTGGGACACCGTCGGCGCAGTCGAAAGAACCATGAAGCCTTGGTGGCTGCGCTGTCCGACGCTGGCCAACCTCCTCGTGTCCTTAAACTGTTCATGAAGCGCGAGCATGGTGTCATCATGAAGAGCAAGGACATTTACAATCTCCTCTGGCGTCTACACGTATATATAGCCGATTCATATATACATAGCAGATTCTACAACCGTTGCAAAAGTCATCAACACTCTAAGAGCGTGCCATTGCCGCTGAGAACGCTGCAGCCAATGAGACCCCTCGTGGATCCACCTTCGCTGTTTGGCCGCTGCGATCTCGGTCTCGGGGGGTCCGTGCGCGCGAGGGGTGCGCATCCAGGGGTGCGGAAAAGTAAACTGCTGAACAGACTAGCAGTTGCACGCGCTATCCAAGAGAGCTAAAGGGTAGTGTTCAACAGTTCCATTCTCCATCTCGTGGATGAAACTACATTGATGATTGACGCGTCGCGTCGAAAAGTGGTGGAAGTTTTGTGTTTGAACTTTGGCGAAGCGAAGCGGAGCCAATTCTATGTACCTACCTGGTAGGAGGAGGTACCTATGTACCTACATCCTCGAGGCTCTCAAATCTGTGCGGGGCAGTCTGAAAAGCTTGGCGAAATGATTGGCTCTCGTTGTGCTCTCGTGAACCGACGTCGTGAACGGTGAACCCGAGTAAGCTCGACTGTTGATTGGCTAGCTTTGCCCCTTCGCCCAAGGCGTCACCATATTATTTACGGGCAGATAAACTGAGGGACAAAGGGGAACAAGAGAAAAGGAACAAACACACAAGCCCTACACGGGAACGACTGGACTGTACTGACGACTGGGTGATTTCCACACGGTTTTCCGATACGATCCTAAACAGACGAACAAGACTCGATTTCCTATGTTGCACGACTCTCAAAAAAAACGATGATAAGAATATGCCTCCTCCTCTCCAGAACTAGAGCTTCTTCCCCTCTCCAGAAAAGACCCATCTCCCTTCAAAAGAAACAAACGACTCCACTCCCTTGATGTTGAACTCAAGGTTTCTCCTGTGACATCGCGCCTCCCTTGCAGCAAAAACAACAACACAAGATCAGAATGAAGAGAATAACAGTCTGAAACACACAGCCAACCATCAGTCCGACAAGACTCCAAGTTCCATACCAATGCCCTGGTGGGGCAGCAAGATGGTTCAGGGAGAAAAAATGGGGCCTCTGCCAACCAGAGAGTTTGCCCGTTTATCGCGTCCATCACACAACAATGGTCGCCCCCGACCATAACAAAATGAAGCTATCCCAACAATCCTCAGTGACAAACAACAGATAGGGTCTTCTCATCGCCTCAACTTGGTTCTCCCCAGAAGTAACTCATCCCACGGTGTTTGCAGGTACCCACTTCGAGGCTCAAATCGCTTCAGCGCGTCCTCATGAAAGTCGTAATCGGAGCCACCTCGAACTTTCGATCCGTCCAGATTGACAAGTTGATATGACAAGCGCCCTGTCTGAGCCTTGATCTTGAACGGACCTTGCCAACGTGGCTGCAGCTTCGGAGGCTTTCCTTCCGACACAACCATCACCAACTCCCCCTGGGGTAAAAGGCTTAGAGTTTCGTTGTTCGTGGCGACATCTTCGAGCAGCTGCTTCCACTTGACCTTTGTACTCGATCTCAGTCCGACGTTCCTCCACACGGGCGACCCAGAACACTCTGGCATCTCCATTCAGAGAGTCTTCCGATGGCCAGGCTAAGGCGTTACAGAACTCCTTGTTCCAGTCGATTGAAACTTGTGTCAGGAAAGATTGAATCCCCGTAGGCAAGCTTCGAGTCAGCCCATACAAAACTTCAACCGGCGAATATCCCACGGATTTGATGAACCGAGAATTGAGAATGCTGACAACCTTTGGGAGCTGGAGATCCCAATCCAGAGGGTGCTCCACCGTTTTGTTCAAGACCGCCTGCAGAATCCGATTTGAAACTTCGACCAGTCCAACACTCTTGTGCGATTGTCGCGGGGCGTTAAGTAGGCCAATCCCCCTCTTCTGCAAAAACGATGACAACTCTGCCGATGCGAAAGCTGGGCCAGAATCGGTATAGAAGCCCTCTGGCGCCAATGACAGTCCATCCATCCAAGCCTTCAAATGATTCACCACTTCCGTAGCCCCAGTGGACTTACATGGGAAAACCCAGACGAACCGAGAGAAATAATCAACGACCACTAACGCATGCCGAACTCCCCTTTTTGATGTTGGAAATGGGCCGACGTGGTCCATGCCCATGACTTGAAAGGGTTCGTCCACCAACACAGATTGACTCGGTGCCTTCTTTCTTTCCCGGTTATGTTTGGCACACGGTAGACATCCTGAAATGTATCGAACAACATCGCTCCCCATCTTCGGCCAAAACACCGCTCGAGAAAGTTGTCGACACGTCATGTCGGCTCCAAAATGTCCGTTAGCATCGTGAGCGTCCCGTATGGCCACAGCAACCTCGCCCCTCACCAAGCACCTTTGCTTCCCGTGCCGACCCAAATACCAAAGAGTCCCGTCACTCCATTCGTACTGCTTGACCCTCATGGCCATCCGTCGAGCTGCTTGACGATCGTAGGGCCCATCACCGGACTGGCCAGTAGCCAAAAATCTCATGATGTCCTTGTACCATCGGTCACTTGCGTACTTCTCCCCCGATGCTATGACTCCCGGAGCAACCTCCACCCATCTCACAAACTGGGATGCTCTTGCACTCGCGACTGACAACTCGGCCTTCTTTCGATCTTCGGCTTCCTTGATGGTCCTCAACATCTCCTCGTAACCTCCAACTCCATCCTTCCAGATCCACTGATTCGACTCCGCCTCGCGCTCCCCAAACTCGGACAAGTCATCCGTGCAGTTATCTGAAGGAAAAATGGTGCGCGAAAGCCCATCAGCAGCAGCATTTCGTTTTCCCTTGATGATAGCAATTTCCACATTTAGCAGTCGCAGCTCTGTAACCCACCGAGCATAAATGCCTTCGTGCCCAGTAGCAGTTATGAATGTAGCGAGGGGCTTGTGATCTGTAAAAATAGTGGATCGCGATCTGCACTCGAAGAAATGCTTGTGCTTGCGGCAGAATTCAATGATGGCGCAGAGTTCGCGTTTGTACGTCCCGTATTGTCGCTGCGTCTTAGTGAACAAGAAGGAGTCATAGAGAATTGGGTACGGAACCTTATCACGAGTCTGCAAGATGACGCATCCTCCTCCAAATGCGCTGGCGTCGGAATACAGCTGAGTTGGTAAATCGAACACAAATCCGTGCATGCATACTGCGGTAGCTGCCTTTTCTCTGAGCAACGAAAATGACAAGGCTTCAGCATCTCCCCACTGCCATCTCACGTTTCCAGTCAGTCGACTTAACGGTCGGGCGATCTCAGCACAATTCTTTATCCACCGCCGGCACGGTCCGATGGCTCCCAAAAACGATCGAACAGCTGACTGATCTGTTGGCGTTGGCCACTCCTTCAGCTTCGCCGCCCTCTCTGGCTTGACATACATCTTCCCACCGACCTCATGAATCCAGCCGACTGCGGTGATGGACTTCATGCCCAGCGACACCTTCTTGAAACTGAGCTTCATCAGAGTCCACAGCAGCCTCGGCAGTAAATGGTCCTTGATGAATGACCATTGTTCCTCGAATGACTCATGTTTACAGAAGATGTCGTCCATATAGCTCGTCAGCGGTATTATATCGCCCATCCTCTGAGGCGCGGTCAACGATGGTTCCGGATAGGGAGCGGGAATAGGACCCAAAGCAATTCTCAACACCTCCGTCATAGTGAAGCCGGCCGACTGTGAACCTTGTGGCATCCGAGTGGGCTGCAGCTGACTGAATCCGGGAACACTGAAAGCAAACACATGTCTTGCGTCAGAAGCAACTGGTACTGCCCAGTAGGCGTGCTTCAAGTCGAAACCGCTGTAGGTCACTATCCGTGGATCTGCAAGCTGATCGTGAACCTCAGCCAATAGGGGCAACTGACTCCCAGGCATCTCCTCGTCAACATGGGAGTAATTGAAAGTTAATCGTTGCTCGGCCCATGCGTTAGACTCATCTTTCGGTACCAGCACAGGCTCAGCACACCAATCCGACATCTTCCCATTGGCGGCCATCGTGTACTCAAACATGCCTGACTCAATCCCCTCCCTCACCAAGCGATTCAACCAATACTTCTGCGCCTCCGACCACCTCCTCTTGGGCGAGCGCGACCACGGCCTCACATTGTCCTTGAGCCGAGGCGTATGCATGTATAAGTCTGTTGCTGGGATGTCGGCGACTGACGTAGCGTTCAAATCTCTATACGCATGAAATGTCCGCTTTATCTCTTCCTCCAGATGGGGTGGGACTAAAGGGCCCAAGGTAACTCCACAACCTTCAAACCACAAAGATATTTCTTCCAAAGGGATTGTCCAGTCCACTTCTCTCCTCAACACTCGTCGCTTAGTCGGAAACGGGAACGCTGGTGGGCTATCCGCAATTGGGCCCGGCCACGCATCTTTCGTTAACGCAACAAGATCACCCTCGCCATGACCGAAACCGGCGGCACAATCTTCTTCCTCAACCTTGAGCGCTTCCGACCAATGTACACTGAGACTAAGTGCGTTCGCAACTCGAAACTTCTCATGCACATGCAGAGGCTGGGTCACTGGGGGCGCATGCCCTGAGAACCAAACCTCTGGTTCAAGCCAGAACTGAGCAAACGGGACTGCCGTAATATCCAAACTCGGAAACTGATCGTATGAATCTGGCGCAACGTCCAAGCCCGCATATCCAGTCTGGGCGGTTGGTTTCAGTTTTTTGACATGACCAGGTCGAAGCTGCTGACTCAGTTTTCCGAATCGTCATCAGTGCTGCTCTCGTCAACGTCGGAATAGTCCTCATCCTGGGAAGAATAAATGTCGTCAAAGCCAGCGTACTCATCCAGGGCCTTCTGATTCGATGGACATAGCATAATGCGCTGTTTATCGGACAACGCTACCTGCGGACCTTGGATAGTTGTAACAGTATCTCCCCTCGCGGGCTTCCCAATCGTCAACTTCGATTCCTCAATGTCGAATTTCGCTCCCACATCATATAACCAAGGTAAGCCAAGAATGAGAACTGTGTTGTTCCGTGGTTGATGACGATCAGGAGTCACGACTGCCCACACAAGCCGTTTTACACCCTGGCATGTAACATGTATAGACGCAAAGTGCTTGACTCCTGCCTGACGCCCGTCAGCATTAATCATCCGGAGACCCTGAAAACCGATGGAATCCAGATCGTATACGGGGATCTTTTCTTTGAGGCAGAACGAGTGGGCCACAATGTTTATTTCCGCGCCTTGGTCAGCGACCGCCTGACCCGAAGACTCGCTCGGGCGTTGACTCGACACATGCGCTGACAGAAATACCGAAAAGCCTGGTGCCAGGCCTATGTTTCCTCAATAACTCCGTATTGTGATTCTTCTTCACTCGTGCCTTCCGCTTCGCCCCGCTGGCGAGACCAACAGACTTCTCCTCAAAAGCAAACGACACCTTCTTGCCAGACCGCTTTCGAGGGGCAGCCACCCTTGATGATAGCTTCCGAAATTGACGTGATAACTCCGGACTAATCTGCCATAAGTCCAGAAGTGACATGGGAACCGAAATCCGTCCTGCAAGTTCCTTCCAATCAATTGGGCCAAGCCCTTGTCGTCCCCATATCTCACTCAAAACTCGCGCATTCTTCCTAATAGTCTCTTCTCGCACAAGCGGCGCTGGTCCTCTCTGTTCTTCCTTTTCACTCAATGGCTCATCAATCGGAATTCCTTTGCGCTTCTTGGGGTGCGGTTCAGCCTCAGAAAGCAGGGTCATCACCCAAAGCGCACCCTGTGCTACTGTTTCCAACGTTGATTGCTCCGCCCGGCGCAGACTCGTCAACACGGGCTGCAACGGAAATCCTTCATCTTCTTCATCAGTCACCTCTTCAACACGAGGTTGCATGCTCGCCCTCCTAGCATCCACCTCTTCAGTACAGCTCTTCATGGGACGAGCTCTTATTAATTCCCCGTATCGGACAAGCTGCTGGCATTCTGAATCCAGGGGTTCGCTCTGCGGCTCAACAGCCAAATATCGCGCTGCCACCCCGGTATCGACGGCGTCCTCTGGTTCGTAGTCGTCTCTTATATCGCGCCCCAAATAAATCTGGGCTAGCCGAGCATTCACACGTCCAGGAACCCACGTCCCGTCATCTCGAGTAGGAGGAATACTCATGGATTTCAACCATGCTACTTCCCAGGGCCTCAAGAGGCCAGTAGTGGCAGCACACTCTGCAGCAATATGACCTGAAATACCACATCTATAGCAAACGACGCCTCGTGGCAATGGAGTGGTCCCGTTGATGTATTGATTCGTTGACTCTCTGGCTGGACGTAGGGACGGTCTCGCATGTGTGATCTGGGTGACAACTGTGTCATCGGGTTCGCGCCATGCTGGGTTGGCTCTCTGCCGGTATGGTTGAGGCTGACGAGGGCGATAGGGCTCTTGATATGCTGCAGCAACCTGCTGATCCTGATTGACTGGGGCAACTTGCTGGTTCTGGCAACCTGGGGCGACCTGTTGGTTCTGGTAAACTGGAGGCACTTGCTGGATACCTGGGAAACCTGGGGCGATCTGTTGGTTCTGGTAAACTGGGGACACTTGCTGGACAGGCTGAGCTGGAGCGACCTGTTGGTTTTGGTAAACTAGAGGCGCTTGCTGGTTCTGATAAACTGGAGGTGCTACCTGGTTCTGATAAACCGGAACGACTCGGTGGTTCTGATGCACCGGGACCACGTGAAGTTGCTGGGAAGCTGCATTTTCCCAGTTTCTCGCACTACTCCTGTATTGTGCGATTGACGGCTGAAGCTGCGTCAGCAGTGAGTTTACCGAAACTGGTGCCGGCTGACTGTTTCCACCAAACGTCTCCATGAACCCTGGAGGAAGTTGGTACGCACGAGATAAAGCCTCATCCGCCGAACAGCCGAGATGTGACGCGATCAACTCTTCCATCAGAGCGGTTCGAGTATTCTTCGCCGACAACTTAGCGGAAGTCGCTTTAGCCCCCAAGATACTCGCAGCCTGTGTCACGACTTCCATAGCCTGTCGCAGGCTATCCACAGCTAGTGCGCTTTGGCCGATGGCTTCTTGCATCAGGTTCTTGTCGTAAAGGCCATTGACAAACTTGAATATGAAGTCTCGCAGTATGTACCCTTCGGCCTGGGTCAATTTATCGGACGGGTTTAGAGGCTTGTCGCGTCCACCAGAGCGTAGGACCAAGCTTTGACATCGAGAATAGTAGGCCTCGAGGACCTCGGATTCGCCTTGTCGCAGCTCGGGGTTCGTTGCATTGTCGCGCTCCTCCGGCAGGAACGTCAGCGGATACTTATCCTGGAGGAGCCGTATGACTACATTCAGGTCTTCATCCACCGCTTTGCCCTCTCCGGCTCGTTTCATTATCTGACGTAGGTGTGCGGACGAATCTGCAAATGCGGCTGCAGACCGAACAAGAGAAATGTCGACGATCTTGATAAATGTGCTGGGGTCAACGGTCTCCCCATTGTTCGCTCCTGCGAACAAGACCTCCAATCTCTTGAGCCATCGTTCGGCAGGCTCGGTACCATCATACATCCCCACTTCCCCCATGGACGGAAACTTGAAGCGAGGTTTAGTCATTGGACTGGTGGAAGAGGATTCAGCCATCGTCGGAGATATGCTTCGAGGTTGCTGAATGGAAATTTGCGAGCAACTCAAAGCTTCAAAGTACACTACCAGCTGGTCAAACGCTTGGGTATCGTTGCGAGTAACCGGCAGGTGCTCGTCAACCAACGACTGCCCTTCCGTAGATGACGAAGATGATGAAAATGACGACACTGAACCGTCCAGGATTGCGAAGGACGACTGAATTCCGAAGGGTGCCTAATAATGTAACGCAACTGTTTGCCAAATATGTCGAAAATGAGAGACTGATTGATCGAAGAAAGATAATTCTCAACACTCCGCGCACCACGGCCTCGAAGGTAAAGAAAAGATGCAGGATTGCTTCAGAAAGCAATTGTTTTTATTGCCCCCTGTCTCGGTCACCAGATAAACTGAGGGACAAAGGGGAACAAGAGAAAAGGAACAAACACACAAGCCCTACACGGGAACGACTGGACTGTACTGACGACTGGGTGATTTCCACACGGTTTTCCGATACGATCCTAAACAGACGAACAAGACTCGATTTCCTATGTTGCACGACTCTCAAAAAAAACGATGATAAGAATATGCCTCCTCCTCTCCAGAACTAGAGCTTCTTCCCCTCTCCAGAAAAGACCCATCTCCCTTCAAAAGAAACAAACGACTCCACTCCCTTGATGTTGAACTCAAGGTTTCTCCTGTGACATCGCGCCTCCCTTGCAGCAAAAACAACAACACAAGATCAGAATGAAGAGAATAACAGTCTGAAACACACAGCCAACCATCAGTCCGACAAGACTCCAAGTTCCATACCTTCGCGCGGGACCCCCATTTTGAGCAAGCTTATTGGTTGCACGCATAAGCTTGGGAGCGGCCTACAAGCTTGTTCATTGATTTCGCCCTTACCGGGGGGGCGATTTGTTTTTCACTTATGGACGCCTAAGCGTGTCGGCGCGCAAAACCTTGTGCAGAAGACTCCGCCCCGATTCCTTGCGTGTTGTGGCAAGCTTTTGTCACTGGCAAGCTTTTGCAACAAACACACAAGCTTGTCGTTTTCTGCCCCCTTCCCCCATTGTGAGACGTCAAGACTCAGCGCTGCGAGTCTGCGCTAGAAGGACAGCCACCCCTGATGAGGGCAAGATTGATGATGGCCATCAGCCAATCGCCCCACGACTCATGCGACACGAGAACGACACGAGAACGACACGAACGAGCCGACAAGCGATCTGGACCTCACTTCACCAGGGCGAGGGAAAGATCATCTTGACGAATTCTTCTTGCCAACGGCAGGCAACGCAAAAGGAGGACGGCCGTATGGAAGTTCCTTAAAATGATAGTCGCCGAGATAAGCCATTCATGGTGAACTCACCGCGATGGCCTCATCGCTTCAGGGACGATGCACGCCTTCTGTACGAAGCTGTCGCCCTTGGAGGACTTTTTGATGGGTATATAGGGTCATTCATTTGATATGATTACAATGCATGGTCACAACGGCAGAATTAAATGTACTGTTCAATCCGTGAGAAAATTGCGAATACTGTGTCTAGCGAGCAATCTCGTGCCTCATCCCCTTTACCCCTTAACTCTCATCACCTACCCTGGACTCACATAAAATGACGACTTATGGTAGCGCAGCAACTCTCTCCTTTACACAATTTTCTCGGCAACGGTGCACGGACCACGTCCGCCCACTTCTGTTATGATTTGGCTGTATAACCTGCTGTAGCCCTAACAGCAGTCCACCTCCGAATGGAAAACTCGAAAATGCCGCCCTCAGCACCACCACTTCATTCGATGTCGACGCCGATGTCGACGGCGCCTGTTCATCTACCGTCCTGCTGGTTCGAGGTCGTAAATGAAATCCAAGCAACATCGACAACGACCGCGGCATCGTCCCCCCTCCCAGCCACGACACCATCAAACCGGCGTTTGCCCACCTCGAGTTTTCAACCGGCGTGCTTTCGGAGAGTTCAGCACGCCGCTCTCATCTTGGTCACCTAGACCTTTCTGAAATTCTGGTAGCGGAGCCGTGCCTCTGGCAAAATTCCGCTTTTAACGACACAACTTGTGCCCACGCGAGCACACGTGGTGGAAGGCGCTGACGCCTGAACCCACACCGAAAACAACTGCCTTTGGCGACCGAGATGCAGGATATTCTTTGGGGAAAACTGGCTTGTATTTAGAAGAACCCGGGATTAGCCCTGCACGCCCTAGTATGCCCAAAACTGGGACGCAGTGGCGTAAAATAAACAACAACAACAACAACATTATGGTAGCGCAGCTTGGGCGGTGGGATTGGATTTGAAGCACTTATGTCCGTAAATTTACGAATTCGTGTGAGACGCGTTCGAGGGTATCAAGATTGCCAAATTTTCTTCGAACTCTCGACTTTCAGATGACGTAATTGGGCGCGTGACGTTACCCTATATGGATATTTTTGATCATTATACAGTCGAATATGTCCTGTGCAGCCCGTGGCACGCTGTATTCTGATGATTTGAGTCTTATTCTATATTGAAACATGCTGTGGGAAAATGAATATGTACATTTCGCCTTTCTCAGTTTTGTTTTGAATCGTTTCTCTTGTTTTGGCATTTTCAACATCATGAACCGTCGAAGTTCTATAAGGCGTGGTCGCGGTTTGCAGTGAACTGAGTGGGTGTTTGTCAGAGTGTTAGGGGTCTGCCAAGTGTGAAGTATGCTCAAGAGACTGAGAGATAGTATTGATGATTTGATATACAAGCTAGGGGTCTGATGATGACGGTTTCAGTCTCTGGCCTCTCACCAAACTACGCCATCGCTAGATATTCTCTCCGTGTGCACATGTTTCTGCGCACAGCGACATGTCTCGCCACTCGGATACGTATATACCACATGCTTTTCCACTCTATACGTATGTGTCACATGATTTTCCACTCCCATACGTATGCATTACATGCTTTGTCCCTCGTAGTGCATCATATCAACATGCCTTTGCCACTGTCCTCATGCCTCTGAGGCTCTGACAGTGTTGCCCAAACTGAGGTTGACAAGTGAGAGAGTTGGCAGCGGTGACGTCAGGTACCCGTAAACAGACTAAATCGTGCGAATTGATTTGCTGCATATCAACCTGCCCCACACAGCGCACACGCGTGACGCAAGCCCTAATAAAGGCAAAAAAGACACATCAAGCAAAATTCTCCTCATCGCGCACCCACCCGATCACTCCCTCCTGAAACACTTGCCACTGACATCCAACAACAGTCTTCGAAAGCTGTATCACTTCTAACAGAAGGTAGTATCAAGCCGTCCGCTTTCCCGCCCACGATTTCGACAGCTTTAGGAGCTGGTAAGAACTGATTAACGAGAGCAGCCAGGCGTCACCGTGAAATGGACCTCGTGTGTTTGTCCCTTTGCCTCATGCTCGATGATAAAAGCCTGTCGAGTCACAGAGAGATCGCTGGGTAACTTCTGAGTTTGAGTTGAGTCCAAGATATGGGTGCACACAAAACCGATATTGAAACACCGCCTGTACGTGTTCCGTTCCCATCGTACAACGGACAAAATTCCCGCCGCGGGCTATAGGATATGCGCTGATACTCAAACAATAGGATCCCCTACTGACATGATAGCCGCGATACCAAGTCAATGCTACGCGTCAAGCTCATCGGAAGTTGCCAGGGTATTTTTCGGATTGCCCGATTTAGCGGATTTCTGCGTAAGAGATGCTTGCCTGCCTACCCATGCCCACGCATCACGACTGTTATAATTGATGGCTGATCATGGCGTGATAGTACTGCTCTCAATCATCCCGATATATTCTCTGTGGTCGGTTGCTCATTACACTAGCGAGCCTACTCTGCGCCTGGCGAGAGACGAGCTTACGCAGAGAGACAGACAAGAATGGATGGACCTGGCTGCCGGTAAGCTACCTTCCAACATGTCTCCCCTTGAGGTTTTTCACGGTGAGGCAAATAGTCGGCTTCACAATTGCTTATGAGGCTACTTCCGGCGTTTTGGTAAGTTCCTAATGCACGGTCAAAAGCGGTGTCGCGTCTGACTTGGCTTTGCATCGCTTGGTGGCAAGCCAGGCAAGTGCGTCATGATTAAAGAATTGTGATTCTGTTGAGCAGCACCACGGCTATAGCATTTTCATCAGCCGCAATACCTCACGGAAGGCGTCGGCTGTGAATGGACTCGGGTGTCACGGAATTAGTAGGGGGCGGCGATCAGAAGAGGTAGGCTTCACGATCAATCGGGCAAGGCCTAATTTAGAGATGGGACACGGCCTCCATCAGGTAACGAACGAGAGTCGGTAGCTTAATCGAAGGCTCGTAGATGTTTTCTGCAATTAGGTATATAGCTACAATTGACAAGCGATTTTCCACACCAACTGGCTACTGTGAAAATTTTTATGTGAATGCCGAACATCGCAGATGTGTAAGATTATATATTTGCCCAAGCTTTTAGAGACCTTACCTTGTACACGCATCGGCTTGCGTGTTCGCACAAGCTTGCGTGGTCATACAAGATTACGCACGCCACAAGCTTAGGAAAATAAGGCCGTTTGAACAAGCTTGTTGGTTTCTCAGGTAAGTACTCAACCAGTCACACCCTTGTGGGGTCATAGGCTTGTGGGCCGCCCAAAAAGCTTGTCAACGTCCTTGTTCAAAATGGGGGTCACGCGCGAAGGTACCAATGCCCTGGTGGGGCAGCAAGATGGTTCAGGGAGAAAAAATGGGGCCTCTGCCAACCAGAGAGTTTGCCCGTTTATCGCGGGCCACTGTACATAGGTACGATGTACGTAGGTACCTGAGGTCCTGCCTGCACATCGCGGTGAATTCTTATGACTCATGAGGACCGCGTCCTAGCTCCCAGCTCATTTTCGTTGCGCATCACGACACCACCCGTCACGACTCTTTGCGCGGGCTCTCGCAATCTCTTCGGCACATCATGTCTTCATCCCGTGCCTTGAAGTCTGAGCCCACGGTGGCTGATATGATCGAGTTTGGCCGCCAGCTTTACGCGGACAAGAGATACACGCATGCGTCAGAACTCTTCAGCAAGGTGAGTTGTTGTGGAGCATCTATCCGGAGGTTTGAAGAAGCCACCTGCTTGACATATCCCCTTTCTTGAAATGCAGGCCATAAAAACCTGCTCCTGTGCAAGAGGCCTCAGACGGGCCAGATGCCGCTGTAAAAACTTTGAACGAGTCGCTGCCAAGGAGGGCTCGATTTTCAGAGAAGCAATGCATACTTGCCACTGCTCCGTTGGCAAGTCGTTCAGTAAATGCGACAACCTGTATCATATCCAGGCCCTAGATTTCCAAGCTACCGCATTCGAGGCTTTGGGTAAACTCGACAAGGCTATGAATAACGCCGAATGGATGCTGGAATTGGCCCCTCAACTCTCGGATGTAGGCAGTCCAGCTCAGCCTTTCGAGGCATATGTCCTTGACTGACCAAACTCGACTTCAGGGATACCTTCGTATAGGGAGAATTGCACGGTTGCAAAAGAAGTATGAGTATGCCTGGAAGATATATACGGCCGGAATTGAGGCAAATAAGGAGACCGCCGCAGGCTCGTCGGCCAAGTTACAGGTGAGAAGTCATGGTCTTCCGCCCAAGTTCATCATGATGCCGTCATGTTGATGTCTGACGAGCTGGAGCTCAGAAACTTTACGATGCCCGGAAACCCTTCCATCGGTACTCAATGAAACGAAATCCGTTGTGCCTGCCCGCCGAGATTGTCACGCACATATTCTCTTACTTGCATATTCGGCAAATTCTGTGCGTTGATCCCTGCCCTCTTTTCTTTTTCGTATAGAGCATCAGCTTGTTGTAAAAGTGATCTGGCTGATGCCATAGATGGTATAGTGTCTGTCTCCGAGTTTGCAAGCAATGGGAACGCACGCTCACGAGCCCCCTGCACGGCCAATTATGGAGAAACATGGCATTCAACGAGTACGTGAAGCAGATGCCACGCTTTGACCTGTTGAGAAAGATGCTGCTATGGGCAGGAGATGGAGGTGCCAGGAAGATCGTGATTTCGAGAGGTGTAGCGATCACTCAGCCAGCGTTGACGCTGCTGCTCAAAGCGTCACCCGGCCTGGAGCATTTGGAGATCGACCAGCTACAAAGAAACCTGACTTTCCCTTCGAATGAGAAGATCTGGGACAGGCTCAGGCAGGCATGTATCCATTAGTGGGACCGAGAGATCTTTCTCCCAAACTCCAGTAGACCTCCCCGGGGGATTCCCGCATATGTTCCTCCAAAATGCTGCCGGCACTTTGGAGCATCTTAACTTCACCGCAATTCCACAGGAATGGTACAACGGCGTGCCATCAATACCTCTTCTTCCCAAGCTGAAGACTCTGCGAATGCGCGGTCGGGCGGATAACGAAACCCCACTTCCTATGGTATGGTCTGTGCCCCCCCCCCCCCCCCCCCTTCGCCCAAAGTGCCTCAGTGGAAAGCTTTTCTTTCCACCTTTTTCTTCCTTCCTCTCTTCTTCTTGTTCGTCGTCACATATATAATCAGTGGGCGCGCTTATTTCGACAATCTAACCCGTCGAGACTCTGTAGTACCCTCTTTCCATCGCCTTTCCGAGGCTCGAACAGCTTTTCATCTCATCGCTCTCAAACCTGGATCCGGAACCCGCGACGATTTGGCGAAATGAATGGGAAAATGTATGGCCACACTTAAAGGTGCTCATCTTCGAATATGGACTAGGTCTATACTCTTGTGAAGCAAGAACGCATTCGACCCTTCGATATCTGGCATGTCTGAACCGCGGCAACTCACTTCAACATATTCATTTCGAATTCGGCCATCCTCTCGATACCGAACAAAATCCTGACATTTTCGGTGAAAGTCATGATCTATTCACTAATTCAGGTGTTTCCCCGCAACTGAAATTACAGAATTTGCGTTCCCTGAGGTCAGAGAGAATGTGGATATCGCCCGATAGAGCTCGAACGTTGCTCTCCAATGCCATCGAGAATAAACAATTAACTGCGTTTGACATTGTCTTCCCCAAGCAAGACGTCAATAGGCATTGGACTGCGAACGTAAGCATTAGCCATTTGGAAGGCTACGACTGGTTGCGCGGCAATTCCACAATTCACACTTTGGGGTGCCGTGATTTTTCATTCTCGTACGATCCCAAACATGAACACAGCTTGCTACTGCCGCAGTTTCTGGCCACATTTCCCAACCTGCGGACGTTGAGCCTTTCTTCTACATTTTACGGGGAGAAGGAGTTGGCGCAGGTGGTCCGTGAGATTTTGAAGGTCACGCATCTTAAGACCATCTACACGTACCTCGATGACAAAGACCTGCGTTGTCTGGAGAAGCTGGCACGAAGCAAGGGCACTGAACTAATCTGGGGATCTGAGCCACGGCCCTGGCCGATTCCCCTGAAGCAGTAGCGGCGGAGCTCATTCGAATGGGAACAGCGGCGTTGCAGCGCTGCAATTTGGGTTTGAAGCGGCTCGAGAGTGGCGTCGGCGGCAGGCGTGGTCGATTTGGGCGGAAATTACTGCTCGTTGTGTCTGTATTGCCGCGAGGCCCGACCAGACGTTCTGCTGAGCCCGAGTTCCGCAGCAATGCGAAGTGATCAAGCAAGCGAGGACAAGAATATCAATCCGCAAGATCCTCTTTAAATATGATTGTTTTACATTTCTAGCTTTCGGTTCCAGAATCGATGCGGGCTTGGAAAGAAAGGACACAAGAATATCGACGAAAGGTTGCTCGGGGTAGAAGGACCATAAGAGTCAGTGAGCAAAATGAGACCTGACGTGATGACTTTCCTCGGGTGTCGGAAACAATGAGGACCCTGTAGACCCTCATTATTAGCGGTCCGGAGGCTCACTTCATGACACATGTCACATGCCCCACATCCCCCTTGCCGCTGATCGCGACTTGGAGTGACACGATGACTTCAGAAACGAATGCTTCAAAATGCTTCATCGCGTACCCTACGCCTTTGAGCAATCACAAATCACAATCATCGAGCTCAAAACAAGCGAAGTTCGGTCATGGGGTTGGATTGACGGAATTTAGGTAATAGCCACGATCTCAGTCAAACCACTGTTGCGATAGGTAAGTACGATGTAGCTCTTTAGTCACAAAGGCAATTGTTGCTCTCTTGATCTCGAGACAACTTGCGCAATAAATTCTTTGCTCGTTTTCAAGCGCAAGAAAAAAAAGTTTGATCTTACATACGGTACCCCATGCCGTCATCACATCGCCAGCGTCCTTGCACGAGATGAGAAGCTACAGATGAGCCAGTGTCATCACCGCTGGTGTTGGGAAGGCCCCTAGCAAGAGAGGAAACACGCAGCGATTTCGCTCCAGACAACATTGACGAATTCCAGGATTGAGAAGACTCACTTCTTCTCATTGGGGTTCCCGAGGCCGGCCACGAGTGTCCCGGAAGAAGCAGCAGACAGTCCTATGCCACCTGCCAGTGACAGACAGTCGAGTCGGACATCATCATCAGCACTGCCGCCGATCGGGAGCCGACTCAGGTATCTGCGCCAGCTACAGAGCCCGGCGAGTCTCCTCCTCCCAACTTGGATAGGTCTCGACAGCAATTTTGCCGGCGTCAACCTCTCGAGTTAGTAATCAGGCACCGCCAGCCCTGTTTGCCTCGTGGCAGACATCGCGTATCAGCGGCCGGCCCCTCCGTCCGAGTGCCAGGCCTGTCGAATAGCGATATGAACAGAAGAAGGAGAGGTCCTACGAGCTTCGAACGGTCGCGTGAAGGCGCCACGCGTGGCTCGAGGGCTCGTTCGGCCCCAGTCAACCGTCTGAAAATCCAAGGAAGTCATCCCGGACACTCAGGGACGAGGATGATCGGCGTATCTGGGTGCAATTGACGATGATAGATCGTTCAGCCAAAGGCCTTGTCGCGCACTTCACCTGCTCGTATGCCTCAACGCCCCATTCCATTCCATACATGAATGCCTCTACTTATCTGATCTTCACTACCTACTGGGAAACGCGAATTCGTACCTACATATTTGGAACATGACAAGCCGCGAGGGTCATGCGTACACGGTACAACCGTATGTATGTAGGTATATAGCTGTAAAATCGTAACGGCGTCTGGTCCTCTGGCTTGCACTATAATTTTGGCGAGTAAGGTAGGTACCTGTGCCTAGGTATTTACCTGGTTCATGGTCGAGGAGAAAAGGGGAGTGGAAAGTGGGTCGGACCTGGCGGCGCAAGTTCGTCTCATGTCGATTTGTTGTTGCGGAATGACACGGCTGATGTCTCGAGTCTTGCGGCGCGTATAACGCGTAAAGGGGTGGGGCCATGGCTGCGCAGTGCGAACATTCATTTTCGCCCACGATTACGAGGTGCACCTTTAGACTACAGTACCTAACATACCATCCATTAACTGCGCGGGCTCTTGCAATCTTTTCCAGACATCATGCCTCCATCCCGTGCCTTGAAGAAGCCGGAGCCAACGATGGCTGATCTGATCGAGTCGGGCCGCCACTCTTTCGAGGCCAAGAGATACAAACAAGCGTCACGATTCTTCAGCAGGGTGAGTTGTCGTGGCAGTACCATTCAGAGACGTCATCTTGTTGACATATCCGGTTTGTTGAAATACAGGCCATGAAAATCTGCCCCTGCGCAAGAGGTGTTAAATCAGGCCGACCCAAGTGCAAATGCAAAAGGTACGAGCGAGTCGCTGCCAGAGAGGGCTCAATCTACAGAGAAGCAAGGGATCATTGCCGTTGCGTCGCTGGCAAAAAGTACAGCGAATGCGACAATTTCCACCATTTTCAGGCCTTGGATTTCCAATCTACCACGTTTGAGGCTATGGGTCAATTCTATCAGGCCATGGTGTACGCCGAATGGATGCTGGAATTGGCTCCCCAACTCCCAGATGTAGGCAGTCCAGCCTCAGCCTCTCGAGGCATGGCATGCGCCCTTGACTGACCAGACTCGACTCCAGGGATACCTTCGCATGGGGAGAATTGCACGGCTCCTATGTAAATATGAATATGCCTGGAAGATATATACAGCTGGTATTGAGGCAAACAAGGAGACCGCCGCAGGCTCGTCGGCCAAATTGCAGGTGAGAAGTCATGGTCTTCCGCCAAAGTTTATCACGATGCGGTCACGTTTGATGTCTGACAAGTCGGAGCTCAGAAACTTTACGATGGTCAGAAACTCTTCAACCGGTTCTCATTCAAACGAGATCCGTTTTGCCTGCCTGCCGAGCTTGTCGCGCACGTCTTCTCGTACCTGAGTTATCAGGACATTCTGTGCGTTGATACATGACCTCTTCTCTTTTTTCATATTGAGCACCAGCTCGCTGTGAAAGTGATCTGGCTGATGCGATAGATGGTACAGCGTCTGTTTCCGAGTTTGCAAGCAATGGCAACGCGCACTCACGAGTCCCCTGCATGGTCAGTTATGGAGAAACATGATATTCAAAGAGTCCATGTACTCCTTCGGTAAATCGATCATGATGCCACGCTTGAACCTATTGAGAAAGATGCTACTCTGGGCAGGAGATGGAGGTGCAAGGAAGATCGTGATACCGAGATATTATAGGATCACTCAACCGGCGTTGACGCTGCTGCTCAAAGCATCACCCCGCCTGGAGCATTTGGATATCCATATGCCACAAAGAGAACTGACGCTTCCTTCGAATGAGAAGATGTGG
This sequence comes from Claviceps purpurea, assembly GCA_029405325.1. Classification (NCBI taxonomy): domain Eukaryota; kingdom Fungi; phylum Ascomycota; class Sordariomycetes; order Hypocreales; family Clavicipitaceae; genus Claviceps; species Claviceps purpurea. The sequence continues at coordinate 1,735,232 of CM055785.1, forward strand.
GACAGACTCAGAAGTGTCTCCATTGAGGGACGTTTCGAACAAACCCCGGTAGACGTCCCCGGGGGATTCCCGCAGATGTTCCTCCAAAATGCTGCCAGCACTCTGGAGCATCTCACCCTCCTGTCAATTCCAGAGGAATGGTACAACAGCGTGCCATCAATACCCCTTCTTCCCAAGCTGAAGAGTTTGCGAATGCGCGGTTGGGATTATAAAACAACCCCATTTCCCATAGTCTGTGCCTCCTTCTTCTTGTTTGTCGCTACATGTTTGTGGTCGGTGGGCTCTCGTGACCGTGAGAATCTAACTCGTTGAGTCCCTTAGTACCCTCTCTCCGTCGCCTTTCCGAGGCTCGAACAGCTTTCTCTCGCTTCACTTTCAAATCTGTCTCTGGAACCCGTGACAATTTGGCGAAAAGAATGGGAAAATATCTGGCCACATCTAAAAGTCCTCATGTTCCAGTCGAGCATAACACGAGTAGAAGATCCAAGAACGTATTCGACACTTCGATATCTGGCATCTCTGAACTCACTTCAATATATCCATTTCAAATTCGGCTTCCGCTTTGCTCAGGATACCGAACAATATCCTAACATCTTTGGTGGCAATCATGATCCACTCACTGATTCAGGCATTTTCCCGCAACTGCATTTACAGAATTTGCGTTGCTTGAGGTCAGAGAGATTGTGGATCTCACCCGACAGAGCTCGAACGTTGCTCTCCAACGCCATCAAGAATAAAAGGTTGACTTCGTTCGACATTGTATTCCCGAAAGACATCAATGGGCGCGTGACTGCAGACGATAGCGTTCGCCATTTGAAAGGCTACGACTGGTTGCGCGGCAATCCCACAATTCACACTTTGGGATGCTCAGACTTTTCATTCTCGTTTGATCTCGAAGGCGAGGAGGGCCGACTACTGCCGCAATTTCTAGCCACGTTTCCAAACCTGCGGAGGTTGAAAATTACATCTAGGTATTACGGATGCACCCAGATCACACAACTGATCATTGAAATTTTGAAAGTCACGCATCTCGAGACCATCAAAACGGAGTATATTGGGAATGACGACTTCCTCAGGATGGAGGAGGCGGCGCGAAGCAAGGGCACGAAAATATATTGGAGGTTTGAGCAGGATCGACCGATCTGGCCGATTCCCCTGGAGTAGTAGGCGTGGGAGCTCATTCGAAAGCAGAACGGCGACGTTGCAGGCGCTGTAATTTAGTTTGTAGCGACTCGAGAGTTGTGTTGGCAGATGGCGTGGTCGATTTGGACATAGGTAATTGCTCATTGGGACGATGCCATCGCGAGGCCCTACTGGCGTTCCATCGAGCTCAGGGTTCTGTCAGATGAGCGAAGCTATTCAGCATGCGAGAACGAAGAGAACAAAAAGAACGACTCGCGAGATCCTTTCTAAACACGTTTGTTTTACGTTCAGGTTGTGTGTTCAAAGTTGCTGCATGTCGCGATACTTTTCGGTCCCCTGACTTGCACCGTGATTGGCCGCGGTACAAGTCGGAGATGGGGGCGAATGTCACGCTGATGGAAACCTATTCCAGGTCCCCAGCTCGTCGTCCCTTCCAAATTGAAAACACAGACCGCCTTTGGAAAACGCATCTGCAAGAGGATGTGTGAGCGGGTCGTGAGTCATGGCAAGGTGCTGGAAGATGGCGGCTTGAGGCGAGTTTCAACTGAATGTCGATTCGGTGCGGAAATAGCGGCGTTGCAGTGCTGCAATTTAGTTCTACATAGACCTTTAGGTCGAGATATTTCTCGGCGATTGGGTCCTTGGCGCGGAGTTGGTGATGCCTTGAATCGCGATAATTGCATGTGTGGTATATATGTGCGACGTGAAGACGCGTAAAGGGGCGCGATGCATTTATGCGTGAAGTGGGGGCGTCGTGAACATTGCGAGCGGCCGCCGGCAAAGCCATCGAGTACATATTCACATTTAGGCCTCGATCACAATACCATCCGTAAACAACTTGATCCCATGCGCGGACTCTCGCAACTTCCCACCACATCATGTCTTTATCCCCTGCCCTGGATCCTGAGCCCACGATGGCTGATCTGATCGAGTCTGGTCGCAACTTTTACGCGACCAAGAAATACAAGCGTGCGTTGGTACTCTTCACCAAGGTGAGTTGTCGCGGCAGCGCCCGGCGATGCGTGCAAAAAGCTACCAGCCTGACATTTTCTCGACCCTGAAAAACAGGCCATTAGAAGCTGTCCATGCGCGAGAGGCGTCGAACGTGACAGATGCACGTGCAAAGACTTTAAAATGGTAGCTGCCCAAGGGGGCTCAATCTTCCGGGAAGCAATGTATACTTGTCGTTGTGATGTTGGCAGAACGTTCAGCAAGTGTGAAAATGTGTACCATATTCAGGCAGTGGATTTTCGAGCTGCGACGTTTGAGGCTTTGGGTAAACTCGACCACGCTATGAAGGATGCCGAATGCATTTTGGAACTGGCTCCTCGACTCCCAGATGTAAGCCGTCCTTTTGTGAGCCTGCCAAAGCCTGGAAGTCTTGAAGGCCGCGCGCCTTTCGAGTCCTGCTCCTGTTCTCTAACTAAACCCGACTCTAGGGATATCTTCGTGTGGGTAAAATCGCACAGCTGAAGAAGCATGACGAGTATGCGTGGAAGATGTATAAGGCAGGGATCGAGGCACATCAGGAGAGTTCCGTAGACTCGTCGCCGAAGTTCCAGGTGAGATGGCACAGTATTTTGCCCAAGTTTATCATTGTTGTCTAATCACTCGCGACTCAGCAACTTTACGATGCCCAGAAACCCCTAAACCGGCGCTTCTTTAGACAAGATCCAATAAGCCTGCCCGCCGAGCTTGTCACGCACATCTTCTCGTTCCTGCACTTAAGCGAAACTCTGTTCGTTGATCCCCCTGTCTGTTAGCACTGGCTCATCGCCGCAATGTTTGGCTGATACCGTACATGGCACAGTCTCTGTCTGCGCGTTTGCAAGAAATGGAAAGACACGCTCACGAGCCCGCTACAAAGCCCATTGTGGAGAAACATGGTCCTCCCTAAAACTAACAGGTATCAGTTGTCACGCATGGACATACTGAAAAAGATGTTGTCTTGGGCTGGAGATGGAGGTGCCAGGAAGATTGTGATACCGGACACTCTTACGCTCACTGAAGCAGAGCTCACGCTTCTACTCAACGCATCACCTAGCCTGGAACATCTGGAGATACGGAAGCCCAGAGGTCTGTCGCTTTCTTCAATTGAGAATATATGGAAACGACTTAGGCATGTCAACATCAGTGGCTGTCTCGATTGGTTCGCCCAAACTGAAGAAGACAATACGGTCCATACCGGGAGGCTCCTTCAGACATTCCTTCAAAATGCTGCCAGCTCTTTGGAACATCTCATCTTGGCGATAATTCCACCGCAATGGCGCAACAGCGTGCCGCAAATACCCCTTTTTCCTAAGTTGAAGACTTTGAAAATGGGCTGTCGTATACGTGACGACCTTGGAGCCTCGTTTTCTATGGTTCGTCTCCCTTGCTTGAAGGGCCTCTCTCACTTCCGCCTCACTGGGGGGGGAGAGAATGAGCGGCAGCACTTGAGATCGAGGTATTAACTGATTGAGCGTCTATAGTTTCCTCTCGCTGTCGCCTCTCCCCGACTTGAACAGCTTTGCATCGGCCCCGATGTACCAAGCCTGGGCCCAGAATATGGACCCATTTGGCGAGAGAAAGGGCAGGATATGTGGCCACATCTCAAGGTACTCGTTCTCCACGCAAGTAGTCCTGAAGGAGAATATGCAATAACGGTCTCGACTCTACAATTTCTGAGATGTCTCAACCGCGGCAACTCACTACAATATATTCGGTTCGAGTTCTCTGCTCATGAACTGCTGGGCGCCTTGCCTAACCTTTTTGGTAACGATCTTGACCATAAATTCGACGTCTCCCAGTATGCAGAATTTCGAAATCTGCGTTCTCTGAGGTCAGAGAGAATGTGGATCTCCCCGGACGGAGCTCAACCCTTGCTCTCCAACGCGATCAATAATGAACAGTTGACGTCGTTTGATATTGTCTTCCCGGAGCGAGACCCCAGGTCTGTGACTACTCTGGACTCGAGTGCTCGCCATTTGAAAGGCTACGACTGGTTCCGCGGCACTCCTAGTATCCATACGTTGGGATGCTATGGCTTCTCCTTCTCGCCCCATCCCAAAAACGACGATGATCGGCTCCAAAATCTGCTCCTGCCGCAATTTCTGGCTACATTCCCCAACCTGCGGACGTTGCACATTGATTCCAGCAATTACGGACAGGACGCGTTTGTGGAGGTGATCCTCTCGATTATGAAGGTCACGCGTCTGAAGACCATCTACATGAGATTGCCTGAAAGCGAGGCCTTGGAAAAGCTGAGAAAGACAGCACGCTTCAAAGGCATACAAATACTCTGGAACGATTACTCAAGGCAGTGGCCGGTGTCGCTGGAGTCATGAGGGTCTAGATTGAAACGGGGCGGCGGCTTTTGTTGCAGGCGTCGTGGTGTTGGTTGCGCAGACTGCAGTCCGAGCCTCGAGGTGTTGTGCCGGCGGCAGAAACTCGATTTGCAAATAAACCTAAAGCTCATCGGAGACTGATGGCCATGTAGCTACGATGTGATCCGTCGTGTCCGGGGGGGTCGTGAAGCACAGAGCGAAGCCATCCAGCCCGCATGGCCTTTATTTTCTATTTTTCATACCACTCTTTTTCTTTTCGGCATTCACCCTAGTCATCTCAGGATCGATAGGGCCTTGAAAAGAAAGGAAGGATAGAAGGAGTTGCCTTACTGTGTTCTCGGGTGATGTGGTGGGACGTGTTACGAGGTGGACCGTGGGACGGATGCCTTTACGGGTCCGAGAGACGAATCTTGTGAGAGCAGATATGGATTACACGGGATATATCTTACAAGATTGATAGTACTGAGACCAACACGAGCGGTGCGCCTATTATTTTGTGCGACAGGGGGTTTGAGGAACATTGCAATGCCAATGCGTGTCATCGATTTTGTCTTACATGCGACGTGCAGCTGGAAGGGTTTCTTCGGTGCGGCTCTCACGTCGGCTCGTACAATACATGTACTGTAAGTATGAAGGAGTGAGATATGGCATAATCTTGATTCCCACTGTACAGTGTACATCGTGAGGAGTTTTGTTTTCATCCTTCTTCGCCTTGTAATTCATCGATTCATCCACCCTTTTCTCCAGAGTCCACTGTACGTCTCACGAAGCATTTTGCCATATTTGTTGGCCTGCTTGCCGACGGAGGAACTGCTTTCATAGGTCCATTATCCATTCAGCGACACCGTCACGCCTCATTTACCCACAGAGACGCCATTCCCATCCCCGTGCCCACACACATGGACGTCAGCAAGACCTTCTTGCCCGTCCGGCGCAGCTCGCTCAGCCCCGTGACGATTTGCCTCGCGCCAGTGGTACCAAGAGGATGGCCTAGAGCAATGGCGCCGCCGCGCGGGTTCATGGTGCTCCAGTCGAGCTGCAGCTTATCGCGACAGTAGACAGCCATGGTGGCAAAGGCCTCGTTGAGCTCCACGACGTCGATATCCGCGAGCGACAAGCCATGCTGAGAGAGAAGCTTGGGGATAACGATGCTAGGCCCGATTCCCATGATACGGGGAGGCAAGCCGGCGACCGTGGCACCAATGTATTTCGCGAGGATGGGTTGTTTGAGCCGTGTAGCTGTGGAGCGCTTCATGAGGAGCAGAGCGGAGGCTACACGAAAGAAGCGGAAGATTCGAGTCAACAGGTGTTCATAGGTACACCAATCGCTGCTTCAGACAAGGGATGGAATGCAGTATGTATGTACGTACCTCCATCGGTGACCTGACTGGCATTCCCCCCCGTAGTCAAGCTACCCCATTGCGGAAACGCGGGCCGGACCTTGCCCAGTCCCTCAGCCGTGGTCCCCGGCCGGACGCCCTCATCCCGAGTCAGAGTCACCTCCTTGGTCTCTCCATCCGGGCCCTTGACCTTTGTGGTAATGGGCACAATCTCGTCGTCAAACCACCCCGCCTTCTGCGCAGCCTCGGCGCGCCGGAAACTCTCCGCGGCGTACTTGTCCAGCTCGTCTCGGGAAATGTTGAAATCGCGTCCTACGTTCTCGCTCGTCCACCCCATGGGCTGTACGCAGTCCTCGGCTTCCTGGCTCGTGGCCAAAACCTGGGTATCGAATTCATCGGCAGGCTGTGGGGCGGACATGCTCTCCGCGCCGCCTGCGATGCCAATCTCGATGGAGCCCTCGGAGATGGCGCGCGCAATGTCGGCAATGGCCTGTAGGCCTGAGGAGCAGAAGCGGTTGACGGTGCTGGCGGCGGCGGTGTTGGGGAAGCCGGCGGCGAGGGAGGCGACGCGGAGCTTGTATGGGGCGTTGGCATCGCGGACCTAGAGTGAGGCAATTTGGATGTTGTCAGATGATGTATTCATGCAGCTCATTTCGGGAAAGAGGGGCTCAAGATGAAGAATATGAGGAAGAAATCGAAAGAATCGAAGAAAAAAGGGAAGGAATTACATTTCCGAAGCAAACGTCTTCCACGAGCGCGGGATCCAAAGTGGTGCGCTCCCGCAGTTGCTTCAGCAGCGCATACATGAGGAACTCGAGGCTTGTGTCCTTGAAGCCGCCCTTGCCAGCCTTTGTTAGCGGCGTGCGAACCGCCAAGGTGACGACGATGTCATCTTGGTTCTTGGATTGTCTGCGACAAAAGATGCACAATTCAAGCGCTGCGTCAGTTCAATTCAATCGGTGGCAAGGCACGGAGCTAGACGGAGGGAAATTTGGCGGGTGTGCTTACAGCTGATGCAGCGACGACGATGACCCGGGAGTCATGTGCTTGACAAGAGAGGCGATTCGCTCGGCGGCCATGGCGACGGCAAGATTTTAAGGTATGTATGTGCTAGGAAAAGGGACGCAAAAAATTGAGTATGAGTGCATTTGCCTCGTCGCGAGTCGGAAACATGGGCTGCTGCGTTTATAACACGGCGCGATCGACCGGTTAGTCGGAATATTGGACCGCGGCATCATGATCCTTCCCTCCCTCCCCCCGCAGACATCTTTCCCCAGTCATCGAGAGCCAATCATCGTCGCAGCTGTGAATGCACCGCGCGCAATTCGGCCGTGGCGGGATCGTAGCCCCTGTGGCGGACCCTTAAGGTGGGAACGGATTGGTGCGGGATGTTGCGTCGGGGTCCATTGCGCGTTTCGCGTTAAGGTGTGAAGAGTTGACGCATTGTCGCATGCTTTTGTACGATTTTGTGCGGTGTTGGATGGTGGCGTATGACGTACCTATACGGAGTATGTACCTACGGCATCATGGTACATATGTACCTAGGTAGGTTACGAGGGTACCTAATGAGGTACCTACCTATGGCGGACGATGAGGGTGGGGCCCCCGCGCGGGTCGTTTTCCCTTTTTCGCTTTACGGAGCAATCTGCCCGTTAAATATGTAACTTTAAAAGTGCTTGATATTTGACGTTGTAGTCAAAGTGACGCCCTTGGTTACTGCTGTCGAACAACTTTTTTCCCCGTCTTGATTTGCTCATTTTTTCTCTCATATAGGTAGTCATAGTGAATCGTTCTACATATTTGCTTGGCTTGACCCAATTGAATACCTCGTATACCTAGGTCATCCGCTTTCAGCCCTCGGCCCCCCCCAGCCTCTCATTTGCTGCGGCTGCTTACTCCCCCCTTAATAAAGAAGAAAGAATTTTGTGTTCCCGAGTGGCGCTGTGTGTCCGATTCTCCTTATATTGACGTTCATTCCCTGGAGAGTTCCTCTTTATTTTTATTTTTCTGCTGCACCTTGCTGTTTCCCATCCCTTCCAGGCGCCCCCAGGATGAAGACCCCTTTGCGCATTGCGCTTGTCGCGTCGTTGGCGGCTGTCGGCTCCGCAGCCGCGAATCACAAGCGCGGGCTCTGCTTCGTGCCCAATCCGAACTATCCCAACGATAACAAGATCTGGGTGCAATCCGGCAGCGACCTCACCTGGTACTACAATTATCAGAGTCTGCCGTCGATAGCATACGCAGGGCTCTCGCAGGAGCGCTTCGAGTTTGTGCCCATGATGTGGGGAGTCGGCTCCGATGCCAGCGACACCAAGTTTCTGCACGACGTCAAGGCGCTGATTAACAGCGGAACCAACATAACGCATGTCATGGGCTTCAACGAGCCGGACGCGACGTCAGCAGTCGGCGGCAGTAACGTGCAACCTGCGGACGCGGCGCAGGCATGGGTCGCCAACTTTGAGCCGCTCGGCCGCATGGGAGTGAAGCTGGGCCTTCCGGCGTGTACGGGTGGTTGGGGAAGTTTACCATGGTTGAAGCAATTCCTGGGTAACTGCTCAGAGCTGATTAGCACGTCTGGCGAAACCAAGAACTGCAGCTGGGATTTTCTGCCGATACATTGGTACGACAACTTTGAAGGCCTGGCTTCGCACATTGGCGAGCGCAAAAAGACGTGAGTTTTTACCCATGCCAGATAACTCCAGCAGCGTATCACCTCAGCAGTAATTTTTTTACCGTACACCTACTTCCTTGCGTGTATGACTATGTACAGCTGGACCATTTGACTGATCGGTCAACGTGCCATTTATAGCTGGCCTAATGCCGAGATCTGGGTCACAGAGTATGCTTATGCGCACCAGGACCTGTCGAACTCGCAAATCTATTATAACCAATCAGCCGATTACTTGGACAGGCTAGATTACGTCGGCCGCTATTCCTACTTTGGCGCGTTTCGCTCCTCGGTGGCCAACGTCGGGCCTAATGCTGCCTTTCTCAATAAGGACGGCCAGCTAACGGATATCGGATCATGGTATACCGGCCTCGCGGCCACTGGCGTGAAACCTGATAGCGTCGGAGCGATCCTTTCGAATTGGGGAGTCGGGGCCGTCTTTGGCACGGTTGCGTGTGTCCTCGCCGCCTTGCTGTGAGGCATATCTTACAACGAGTTGAAGCAGTTGTTGTTGATAAGCGAGCGCCGACTTTTTCTCGACAAGTGTGGATAGATGATATTTGAGCGCCAACGGGCCGGAGACGTCTTGGATACATCATACATATCTATGGTTGTATGTACTTTGACGTCTCTGGCTCCAGTCGCAGCTCGCAATTGCCTCAAATGCGACGCACGCCAACATGCGCTAATGCAGTAGAGGCATGACGACTCAAGAGTCAAGGACTCAAGAGACGAGACCCAAGGCTCAAGAGATAGGTACAACCACAAGTCGCGGCACTAATAATTGTCCTCTGAGTCTGACTCTGTCTGTTGCTCCCAGGGGCCAGGGTCCCAATTGCTATGCCGGTCTTGTAGGAGGCAAAGCCTAAAGGGCCAAGGCAGAGGGCTGAAGCCCATGGCGCTATTGGACAGTGTGGCTTAATGGGTGCCAAGTCGCCATCAGACGAGAGACGAGATGAGACGAGACGGTTCCCGACGATGTGTCAGTCCAGTGCTCCCTCAGCCCTGGGATTGCCGTTGGCTATGAATTTCTGCTTAGAACATTTTGCCAATTTTATTTCAATGTGTTCACGACCATGCAATTCCAGTTACATGTTTTCATTAATGCTTACATACATATACATAGATCTAATCTGTTTGCTTCAATCATCGCACGTACTGTGCGTACCTAAGGTACCTACTGTGCACGTGGATGGACCCACTCTGCCGCTCCCGAGTCCCGACCCCAATCTGCAGCCTTCACGTGCTTTCTTCGCCAACCCGCAGGTACAATCTGGCATGTATGCTTTTCTTCACCTACGGAGTACATACATTCATAAGTTATAACACATCATTCTGTGATGCGCCATTCACCCACACGGCCCTCGCCTCCTCTGCTGTCCCTCACAAGAAGCCCGCACCAAGCGAAGCCATATTGATGCAGCGCCTTGCAACTGCAACTGCTCCAATCTGACTGGTCGTTCAGCCGCGCGTTGCCAAGAAACCTCAAAATCACACCATGGAGCCACCACCAAGCGCCACGCAACCCCATCGACCGCAAGGCGAAGTCCTACCTACATACTGTACATACCTTATTGCAAGGTACTCTTGGCAACCATCGTACTGGGAAATACACACGCGGACGACGCACTGCGGATGGCAAGGCTGCATCGCCTCACCCCACATCCAACGCCTCTCCCCTGCTAGTTCATCTCTAGATCTACCTACTGGACCAAACGGTTTCTTGGCACCCCAACTTCTCCCCGACCTACCAATGCCTTGTTCCACATGGGCCGATCGGGCGACGGGCATCACAAACCTTAACCAGCCGTTTCGCGGCTCCTGACTCGCTATCTCGAAAAGTGCCAAGTTTGGGTTCATCGGTGCGTGTGTGGTTGCCAAGCGTGCCAAGCGTGCCAAGCGTTTACTTTATCTCAGTTACGCTTTCGAGATGGCTTCACGGCGAGTAGTTCTGCGTTGGTGCACGTCATCTGTCAACAGTTGGTATAAGCCCCACGCCTTGAGGTCGTCTTGGCAGTGGATGATCCGGGGAACGTCTCCTTGATTGGGCGATTCGTTATGTTGGTGATGCTTGGGGATTTCGACATCTTGCGAGGCGTTGGGGGAAGGTTTCAGTCGAGATCTCGCTACTACTTATAAGGTAGTGGTGTTCCCCCTTTTTTGTGTTTGCCGTTTACAAGATAAAGTGTCGACTCTCGAGGCTGGTTAAGTTTATCCAAGTTTCTCACAAAGATTATCGATCGTAAACGCGGCATCTTATAAGTTGCAGTCTTGTCATTAGAACGAGCCTGAATTTGTTGCTGGCCTTACCTTCATTCATACTTTCTTTTGGCATCAGTGCCATATCATCTATGAAGCACCTTTGGCCGTTACCTCCTCTGTGCTCCCTATCCGAGCCGCCTCACTAAAGGCCTCCCTCACTGCCGCCCTTTTCGACCATGGCGGCGGAAGCTTTTCCAAAACACCCGTTCCTCCTCTCTGCAGAGGACACGGCCAAGGCTCTGCACACGGATCTCGAGACAGGCCTGACGACTGTGCAGGTTAATGAGCTGCAGCAGACATATCCTCGCAATGAGCTCGATGTGGGCGAGGGCGTTCCGTGGTACAAGATCCTGACGAAGCAGGTCCTCAATGCCATGATTATTGTCCTGGCGCTGGCCATGGCGCTGAGCTTCGGCATCAAGGATTACATTGAGGGCGGCGTGCTGGTCTGTGTCATTGTTCTGAACGTCACGATTGGCTTCTGGCAGGAGTACCGCGCGGAGAAGCGCATGGATGCGCTGCGGGCGTTATCTTCACCGAGTGCCATGGTTCTTCGAGATGGCAAGACCCAAGTGATTTCCAAGTAGGTTCCCCCCCCTTTCTATAAATGCATATTTGACTCCATGACACGTTGCACCGACGAAATGATCCTCCATGACCAATAAACGCACACAATTTGACACACACATCCATATACAAACCTCATATTCAAAGCGGCTCACTAACACCATGACTACAGCCCCGACGTCGTCCCCGGAGATATCGTCCTCCTCAAAATGGGCGACACCGTCCCCGCCGACCTCCGCATGTTCGAGGCCATGAACCTCGCCTGCGAAGAAGGCCAACTCACCGGCGAGTCCATCCCCGTCGAAAAATCCACCGACAACGCGATTCTCGCCCCCGGCACCGAAAAGCCCGCCACCACGGAGCAGGAAGTCGGCATCGGCGACCGCATCAACATGGCCTACGCCACCACTGTCGTCCGCAAGGGTCGCGGCCGCGGCATCGTCACCGCGACGGGCATGCGCACTGAAGTGGGCAAGATTGCCGCCTCCACGTCCAAGAAGCAACGCAAGGAGGGCCGGTCCATGAACTGGCGCAAGCATGGCAAGAAGCAGCCCATTGTGGGGTTGGCGAAGCGCACGTATGACTTGGTGGGCAAGTTTCTGGGCCTGACGGAGGGGACGCCGCTGCAGCGCAAGTTGTCGGCGTTGGCGTATGTCTTGTTTGGATGTGCGGTGGTTTTGGCCATGGTTGTGTTTGGGGTGAATCGATTTGATTTGCGGAATGAGGTTATTATTTATGCGACGTCGCTGGGGATTGCGATTATTCCAGAGTCGCTGGTTGCGTGAGTGCACTGCCCTTGTGTTTCTTTTCCCTTGAAAACTCATTTTCGTTATATTGAATCTTCAACTCGATTTTCCCTTCCAACTTGAGAATGATTGAGTCATCTTGTTTCATTTCAGTTGATTCGGCCATCTGCAACGAGTACATCGTATCAATGCTGGATTATAATTGCTAACGATGGCCATGTAGCGTTTTAACCATTACGATGGTCGTCGCCGTCACCGTCATGCGCAAGGCCAACGTGGTCGTCCGCGACCTCTCAGCCCTCGAAGCTCTTGGCGGCGTCACCAATATCTGCTCCGACAAGACGGGCACCCTGACCGAGGGCGCCATGATTGTGCGTCAGGCATGGATCCCATTCTCGCACATGTACACGGTGCACGATTCGCAGAAGCCCAACGATCCCACAAAGGGCCGAGTCAGCCACTCTCTGCAAACCGAAGTCCCTCGTGCGGCCGAGTCGGACGCCGTCAAGGAGAAGGAAGAGCCGCAGCGCGACTACGACAACGAGCGCAGCGCGGCGGTTCTCAAGTTTGACGTGCCCGAGGCGAAACTGAACGCAAAGGCTCCTCCCGCACAGCACGAGGAATTGAAGCAGTCGGAGACGGAGATGACGGACCAGCTGGAGGCATTCCTGCTCTCGGCCGCGCTCTGCAACCTCGCGACGGTGCGGTACGACGAGGAGGACGACAAGTGGCAGACGACGGGGGAGCCGACCGAGATTGCTCTGCAGGTGTTTGCCCATCGTTTCAACCAGGGCAAGAAGACGCTCGAGAGCAAGGGCTGGAAGCAGCTGGCTGAGTTTCCCTTTGACAGCTCCATCAAGCGCATGTCGGTCATCTACGATGCGCCGCAAGGCGTAAGCAGCCCTTCTTCGTCGTCGTCGTCCTCCTCCCCCTCCATCATAGACACGTCCAACAGCATGGTCTTCACCAAAGGCGCCGTCGAGCGCGTCCTCGATCTATGCTCGCACATCGGCATCGGCGCCGACCAACAGCCCATTTCGGACACGCTCAAAGAAAATGTCCTGCAGCAGATGAATACCCTCGCCTCCCAGGGCCAGCGCGTCCTCGCCATCGCATACCGTCCCTGGAAAGGCCACTTCTCGGCTCCCCTCCATAGCAAGTCCGCTTCCACAGCCGCCCAAGACGACGCCCTCCGCAAAGACGTCGAAGAGGGCCTCACCCTAGTCGGCCTCGCAGGCATCTACGACCCGCCCCGTCGCGAAACCAGGCCCTCGATCGGCGAGTGCTCCCGCGCCGGCATCAAAGTACACATGCTCACAGGAGACCACCCCGAAACAGCCAAAGCCATCGCCAAAGAAGTCGGCATCCTCCCACGAAACCTAGGCGTGCTCCCCGACGCAGTCGCCCGCTCCATTGTCCAAAAAGCCACCGACTTTGACAAGATGACCGACGCCGAAATCGACGCCCTCGAGGAACTCCCCCTCGTCATCGCCCGCTGCGCCCCCGACACAAAAACCCGCATGATTGAAGCGCTCCGCCGCCGCGGCGCCTTCATGGCCATGACGGGCGATGGCGTCAACGACGCACCCTCACTGTCCCGCGCAGACGTAGGCATCGCCATGGGCTCCGGCTCCGACGTAGCCAAATCGGCGTCCAAAATCGTGCTCACGGATGATCAATTCAATTCCATCGTGGCAGCCATCCGCGAAGGACGCCGCATGTTTGACAATATCCAGAAATTCGTCCTCCACCTCCTCACGTCGAATGTGGGGGAAGTCATCCTCCTGATTGCGGGGCTCGGCTTCATCGACGGGTCGGGGTTTTCTGTATTCCCCGTGTCGCCGCTGCAGATTATCTGGATTAACATGGTGACGTCGTCGTTTCCGGCGTTTGGGCTCGGGAGGGAGGATGCGGCGCGGGATGTGATGCGGAAGGCGCCGCAGGATAAACGCCGGGGGGTGTTTACGAATCAGATTATCGTGGATATGATGGTGTATGGAATCATGATGGGGGCATGTACGATGGCGACGTTTTGTGTCATCATCTATGGAGCGAATGGGGGTTCGTTGGGGGAGGATTGCAATACGGAGTATTCGGATGGGTGTGAGGCTGTGTTTCGGGCGCGGGCGGCGACGTTTGCGGAGTTGACGTGGCTGATTTTGGTGTCGGCGTGGGAGTTTAAGAGTCTGCGCCGATCCATGTTTGACTTGAACCCGGGTGAGGATAACGAGGGAGAGGGGGAGAGAGAGGGAGAGAGTGATAGAAATGGTTTGCTGCAGAGGCCATTGTTGACGCCTCTGGTGAGTGTTTGCCGGGATCTCTATGCGAATCGCTTTCTCTTCTGGTCTGTTATTCTTGGGGCGTTGTCTGTGTTCCCGGTTGTGTATATCCCGGTGCTGAACACCAAGTTCTTCAAACACAAGGGCATTTCCTGGGAATGGGCCCTCGCGGTGGGCTTCACGGCTGTTTATGTCGCCGGGATTGAGGCGTGGAAATTCGTGAAGCGGCGCTTCAGTCTGCTCGAGGATCGGGCTGCGATGCTCCCGCGCCGGGGAGAAGCTTGGGGCCAGGGCGCGCCTGATGAGGTGCAGGGTCCGCGATTCCGCAAGACCATGTCCATGTCGAGTTTTCGGACGTGGGCGTCGTTTTCGAAGCGCGATACGGGGGAGTCCATGTCTAGGTATAGTTCCTCAAGGGGTTGCCAGGGACCGCCTGTGCAGGGGGTGGAGCATGTGTAGGACCTAGGTTCATGTACAAGGACTTGTTTTTCTTTTTGCTTTTGAAATGAAACGAGAGAGATATAATGTAATTGCTAGAAGCGTCTATGTATCCCAAGGGTATTTTGGATACTTGAGAGAAATGATGAGCAGCAACTTGCAAGCCATCTCATGGTAATTCATATGTCAGGATTCCAAGCCTACAGATGTTTAAGTTGTCCAAACAAAGGCGCATAAGGTAGGATCTAATATAATGACAAAAATAAACAACAATTGATACTCAAAAAGAACTATACACGGTACACCATAGGGGAAATACACAGAAAAGAAGAGAAATACACGCATTCTCAGCATCAAAACATAGGACCTTTCCAACCACCCCCCCTCAGCAGCAGTCGCCCCCTCAACTCTCGGCCAAATTATACAACTTCTGCACCTTAAGCAACATGGCCTCAAAATCAATCTTCAAATCCTTCAACAACCCATCATGAAACCCAAACACCCACCCATGCACAATCGGATACCTATTCCGCGCATAACTCTGCTGCACCGCCGCCGTCTTGATAATATTCCGACACTGCTCCTCCACATTCAACTCCACCAGCCGATCATATCGCGCCGCCTCACTCGGCACCGCATCCAGCTCCTCCTCATGCAACCGGTACACATCGCGGATATTCCGCAGCCAGGGATTCAACAGGCCAAGATCCTGGGGCGTCATGGCGGCTTTGACGCCCCCGCAGCCGTAGTGTCCGCAGACGATGATGTGCTTGACGCCCAGGTGCCGGACTGCGTAGTTGATGACGGACATGACGTTGAGGTCTGTGTTGCAGACGAGATTGGCAATGTTGCGGTGGATGAAAGCCTCGCCGGGCTCCAGGCCTGTGATTTGCTCGGCGGGGATGCGCGAGTCGGAGCAGCCGATCCAGAGGTATTCGGGGGTTTGGCCGGCGGAGAGCTTGGCGAAGTAGGAGGGGTCGTTGGTTGCTTTGGCGGCGGCCCAGGCGCGGTTGTTTTCAAAGAGGCGATCGTGTGTCTGGGCGAGGTATTTGGAAAGGTCGGCTGGAGGAGGGGGAGGGGGAGTGGCTGCCGCGGCGGTGGTGTTGCCCTCGTCCTTGGGGGTGGTGGTGGTGGTGGGCGAGGAGGGCATTTTGAAGCTTGGAAAGAGCGATTGAAGGGGAGAGGTAGTGGTGGCCGAGTTGTAGGATAACGAATCTACATGTACTGATGCAGCTGGTCTGGAGGAGGGCGATGCAGAGAGAGATGAAGAGGGCGATGATGATGGCGATGGCGATGGTGGTGGTGGTGGTGAGGTTGAAGATGGCGGTGATGGGGTCGCGGACCGAGGCACAGGCGATAAAGCTGGATGGTGGAACTGGAGAGGGTTCCCGCAGCAGGAGCTTCCAGAGCGGGCCTGGAATCGAGATTGAAAGCCCGACACAGCCGAAGATGCGACTCGGAACCCCGCGCGAACGGCTAGACGAGCCGGAAGCATGTCGGATTCGGGTCAGAGGCGTCAGAGGCCGCAGGGGGCTTGCGACGTGAAACCAGACAAAGCAGGATTTGTTGTTGAATCTTTGCGAGTTGAGCTATCGCCGTCACGGCTGGCTCGATGCAGAAGGTGGTCATGTATAGTCAGGGACTCGGCGTTGCAGCCGGCAGGATAATTGGGTGTCGCTGGGGCAGAAAAATATCTGTCTTTCCGACTTCTTTGTCACAAACCACCCGCCACTTTCGCCATTTTTGCCATTTTCGCCTCTGCATTCCACATGTGACCAAAAGAAGGTGGATGAGGTGGAGCACATCTCGAAACAAGCGGTCGGTGGAGTTCGTCGCATCGCATCAGCTGCCAGCATGATGCATCAGATTCACTTGTACGGACTCACGGAGTATATGTAGGTACACCTCGGACCGGAACGAAAAGCCCTGGCTATAGAACCCCATCGATATAGAATCACTCGTCTCCGGCCCCTAGTTCAGAGAGGTAGCTTATCCGCTGCGAGAACAATCTCAAAAACGGTCCAGTGTCTCGAGAAAGAGTATTGAAAATTTGTACGAGATTATGAACAGCTTGCTAGTATCGTCACCATACTGCCAGGTCCGGGTAGCGCCCTATCCCAAAAAGACCAGCAGCAAATTAACTAGACCCAGGTCCGCCATGCTCGCGCAACCCCTAGAAAATTGAAACAAATTCACAGGAAATCAAAAGTAAAGATCAGATAAGCCAGAAGAAAACCCAAAGAAAAACCTTAGAATAGTTATTTTCCTCAACACCGTGCTCCTCGGCAACACTGGCAGGCCGCGCCTTGCCATGTTATCCCCAACTCCTTCTCTTTGGCACAATGCGGCAATGGTGCGTCCTACTCGCGCAGATATCAGATGCGAAAAATAAAACGATATGGGGTAATTAGGAGGGAAAAGCGAAGAAAAAAGGAAAGCAGAATAAAGGAAAAGAGGAAGCAACGTGAGCTTCTGGCTTCAATGGCCAATGGTCCTGCGGCCGACGTTATGTTTTGTCTAAAACGTTCTTTCAAGATGCAATGGCCGTCCAGACACTTGCAATCGGGCACATCAAGATGTTGCTTCTCACAAGGCTCATATGCATATACCCATCTTCACGGAGCCGCTGAAACTTCAGCCTGAAAGCACGGCTCAAGTAGGCCACAGTCCAGGTAGCTGAGAGCTCTAATACCGTGGTCGGCAGCAAAGCCAGAACAAGATACCGCAACTCTGTAGCGCATCAAGTACGCTAATGCAATCAGCGAAAGACGTGCAATACAAGCCACGGCGAACTTCGAAGAAAACTGGCATGTCGCGCGGATCAGGTATTTGTATCAGCGGCAAGTGATGACTCCCATATGAAAACGTGCCAGCAAATTAAGGTTCGCTGTTGGTATATCGCAAAAAACAAACGAAGATGAATGAGGAAAAGTTTTTGAACCGCTCCGTGACGTTTTGCTGCTCCAGAGATGGGTCGGTGTGACTGGACCTGGCTGTCTCTCAAGAGCAGATAAAAGCGTGTGCTGGTCCAACAAGGCCATGAATGACAAGCCAGGTCTGCTGCCATCATACGAAAGCGACATGACGCGGTGGTTGGTTTTGTTGACTCGACACGTAATCGGCAGCCCGCCAGTTACTGACCGGGTCAACAGCATTGCACATTCCAAACACCACATGATGCCCTTCTCATTCACTTCATGGACCATGCTCACAAAGCTGGTGCACGTAATGTGGCAATGCTGGAGTCTACCGTCGCGATCAGGACGACCTCTTTCCTCTATCGTTATGAGTTTGAAGTTTTGAATCACCCCGCCAGATTGCTTGGAGTTCGCCCTCGGTGAAGATTTCTTGGGCTGCTGGACATCCCCTTCTGTTGGGTGTGACACAAGTCGGCTTGCTTCCTCTCTGCCTGTGGCAAACAAGAACAGCATCTCATCTAAGAACGAGCGGATCCCTCTGCATAACCACCTGCGCTGTAAGCCGAAGAGCCCGGCGGGTGATGAGACGCCAGACTGGGGTAATTGTCCGAGTAGGGCCCAGACTGGCTTTCCCAGCGTGTTGGTGTCGCAGTAGAAGACTGATGTTGACTGATTGGCGTGTGTAAGCCACTGGAGCTGTAGGTTGAAGAAACACTGCGCGAGTCATACGTCGCCATGGCCGGCAAAGGGTTCGTGTTGACTCGCATGGGCGGCCCATGCTGACCTTGATGCGGACTACCATGGCGGCCTGCCGGACTAAGTGTGCGTGAAGCTGATCCGTATGCCGGGCCACTAGCATACGATGACGCCCAGGCATGCTGAGAACCTGACAAAGATCGAGGAGACGGAATCGCGTCGTGGTGGCTCGAGTGCAGCGAGTACTGGCCGTGGCCATCTCCATGCTGAGAGGGCAGACTATGTTGCGATGTCATACCGTGATGGCCAGGCGACGTTTGAAGCGGCGCATAGGGAGAAGTGCCCACTGGATTCATCAAGATGCTTGACGGGAGTGAGCTGTGCGGGCTGGCACTGTACTTGCCAATGATTTTCTTTAGAGCTGGCTCGAGAATCTTCCAGGGGAACACCTTGACATCCTTCTCGATGTTGCGAGGCTTCGGGTTGGGAAACCCCATAATCACCTTGAAGAAGTCCTCGCTGTCGGCCTTGGCTTTTGACACCGTGAGCGGATGAAACCCTTCCAAATTACGGCGGATGCGATTCTTCTCCTCGACGCTAAATCGGTTCGGTGCTGCCACCAGCTGCTCGAGCAAGAGTATGGTGTCGACCGAGGTGACATAGCACTCTTGCTTTTCGGCCCACCAAATGCACGAGATGCAAATACTGTTGGCCGGGCGTTCATGCACGGGCACAGCCATGAAGCTAGTCTGTAGCGTCGAGCCTGTTTGCGATTTGCGGAACATGACAATTCGCCGACGGTTGTCCCATTCCTCCTGAGTCCAGTTCTCCGCCATGCTATCCAATTTGCCATTAATTTTCAGCACAGCCTTGGTCGGGTACATGGAGATGGGGTGGTATGCGCTGCTTCCTGCCCCGTTGGCGATGGTGCTGGTGCGGATAAGTTGCGGAGTCCCGTTCCCTCCCGTCGATGGCATCGGGAGTGGCGTCAAACTCGGTCGTCCGCCGCTCATTGCCGACGCGTGATCCAGAGAATTCCTCGAACCTCCAAGGGGTCCACCGAACCCGTTCCACGATGGCGTGGGCCGTCTGTACTGCGCATCTACGAAACTGCCGGTTCTATACGTGGCCATCATGTCGTTATTGCCGTGAGAGAACGCATTCGCGTATTGGCCTTGATGTGAAGGATAATCGTAGCTACTTGTAGCTGCTTCCGGTGGCAAATGGCTTTCCACGCCTTTTGGAGATGCACTCGCCTGGTCAGCTTGCTGTCCAGCTGCTGTGGTCTCATGTTTGACCAGCTTGTTCGCGCGCGTCATGTCATCCCCAGTCCCATCGATATACTGAAATGACCCGGCACCCGTCCGCGACATCTCCTCTCCAGATGGGCCTTCGACGACAAATGCCAGAGGCACGTCGTTCCCGCTACTGCCCGTACCCATCAACTGCGGAGCATCGGCACTGCACGAATACACGAAGCCAGTGGTATCCTGCGCATCCCTGGCCATGTCTTGGACGGGAATCTTCTCTGACCCAAAGTAGACTGAGAAATACGGCACAGGCGAAGACATCGCAAACAAGTCGTATTGTGACGAAATTTTTAAATAGACCTTTGTGCCAAACATGCCAGTCATGGGATGGCACGAAATAACAGTTGGCCCTGTCGGCATGTATTGAGCAACGGCATTATTCGTGGCATAAGACTGCTGATTGAGATGTGCGAACTTGTCGGTTTGCTGTGCGGAATAGCCTTGCGCCGGGTATTGGTCGTATGTTGCATCTTGGTATCGAGTCGCATCATAGCCTGCCAACATCAACCCAGGTTAGAACTGATTGTCCCGAGGACAGGTGGGCAGTAACTTGTGAGAAAGGCTTGATAGAACAAGAAGAGAAACAAATCAAGTCGAAAGAAGGTTGTCTTCATGAGATGACGTCGCTTCAGTGTTCCGCACTCGGCTTTCTTATCGATTTGCTCTGACTAGTCCAGAGTATGGTACACTTCGGCCAGCGCGCACAGCTGAATCCGTTTCTCGTGTTCATGTGCCAGTGTGAGGATTCTAGACTCACCAGTCACTGATGGCAGCGGAGATTTGCCGTAGGCTGCCATTTCGAAAACGAAGGGCGAAACAATTGTTCCTAGAACGACCTCCGCCACTCGCTGCTCGTTTCTGCTGCTGATGCAGCTTCCTCGTACTCGAGGGTGCTTGTAGTTACTGACGAGTCGATCCCGTCGCTCTGATCAAGTAATGTTGGTTTGCTGATATTGATTCAACTCGACTAACTTTGACAGTTCGTCAGCAACTCATCTTGTGGTTTCGTGCCATGGTAAGACATCAAAGTTGGTCTCCGGGGTCCCAAGGGTAGCAAAGCTATCGTCGCAGAACAGGTACAGTTTAGACCATGGCATTCTTGGGAGTGTATCATGCGGATCGGAGTCCGGACTAGGATCTGTGACATGATTCTGACGGTGCTCCCCAAATCGAGGCGGCCGAGGGAAATGCAAGACAAGTGCGGGAAATAGAAGACGCAAGTGAAGCTGCGCAACTGCCTCTCTACTCAAGACGACACGGTAATGCTGGAACAAGGTCTAGGGTCTCGACTCACTTGAAAAAGCTTGTATGATGGGAACTAGGTACTTGCCCGCAAACATAAAGCTGCCAGTCAAGGGCGGTCCTTGAATCGCGTCGGTCCAAGGTTGAAGAGACAAGAGAAAGGATAATGGATAAAGAATTCCGACCACTGTCTTGGGTAGAAAAAGTAGTTGTAAGTTTTCTTCAAACCAGGTCTCGTCGAGGTCTTATTCAGTCAGTGAGGAGAGGGGCTTTCCTTTGGTTCGGGAAAGCGCTGGATTTCTTTCGGAGATTTGATAAACGTACAGCCCAGGCCTTAATGTGAATGTGTATGCTTTTGCTATGTTGCGGAGACCTGTCAGTCAATCGCCCATGGGGGGTTACTTCTTTCCCCTCTCAGAAAGGGGGGGGGCACTTGAGTGAGACAACAGGCCGACTGGGGTCGTCTTACTGGCAGCACGATGAGATCCTGGCAGTGGCTAACAGCAGTCCCGATCCTGAGCAGAGACACTCGCATTCCAAGAAGAGACGATCGTCCTGGAGTACCAGGGTGGGTTGTTTACTTCTTTTTTCGGGCTGGACTTGCTTCTCAGGGCTGTGAAAAGCAAGTTACACTGACCAATTAAAGTACTGTTTCCTTTGAAGGAAATGGCAGATAATGAGGGAGTAAATTCCAGCGAAAGCCAGGTTTCGGGAATCTGAGTACAAAGGGAGGAACGTGGAGCAGTTTCGCAGTGAGTACTACAGAGTGCCGTCTGCAACACTGTCTCTCCTGCTGCCGTGACACTAAAATTCTCCTGACGATTGTGCTGCCGGCCTTGTTAAGGTGTGCTTTTGTACATAACAATGTTTTCTTCTCATTTACCTACTGCTTGTGTGCTGTTGACGATCTCTTAGTGCCTAGGACGAGTTAGCAATTGTGTGGGTGCACCTTGGCCACCACTGCAAGAAATCAGGCATATGCCAATGGAATCAATCCTGGGAATATGTTCAGAATAGTAGCATGCGGAAACTCCTGGGACCTGGGTGGACCTGGACATGATGAGACTTACACAAACACGGCACTTTCATCCCTTGCTTAAAGGGCACCAATTCAGACGTGCTGTGCCGGCTGTTGTAGTTACTAGTAGCGGATCGTATGGGTAGACGATGAATGTGTTCTCCACAAGGGCTTCAAATCAGTCGCAGGGAGGGAAATGAAGCTCTCGGCGAGGGCGGCCTAGCGGCAATGAGGATGGTAGTGAGGCGGCCCGCGGGTGACGATTGAAGATCCACTAGACTGATAAGGCGGTTTTGAGAACGGATCAATGCAATCAACAGAACTGGTGGATTGAAGCACCAGACAGAGTGCGTGTTCGTTCCAAATTTGGCTCGAAAGAAGGGCGAGATGTCTGATGGAGGTGAGATTCAGGAGCTGCAAGGTCTCGGGATGTTTTGGGTATGTGCCAGATGATGGAAAGATGAGAAGAAACTGGGTGCAAAAACATTTCTTTTGAAGACTGAGATGGGTTATGCAGGAAGTTGGAATACTGTGCCCTGCGTCAAGCCTTGTGATGCTCAACCATCTACAACCAGGGTCCTTGGTGGACTGGTTTTGGTCAGGTACAGAGGAGTTTGAGGCTTACTACTTAGTATGTATACTGTTAGACGTAGTGGTAAACGGGTATGTAAATGGCAAAGCCGCCGCCACAAAAGCAAAAGACGGGGGGATTAGGAAGTGGAAAAGGGGGGGTGGATGTAGAGGGAAGTAAACAAAACCACAAGAAGCAAGCATGGGGTGAAGAAGAGAACAATCTTTCGAGCTCTAGGAATGGCCCACGGCCAAGTTACCCGGGATGCGCACGTCATCAACGTCTGCCCAAAACATAGTAGGTACGACGGCACTGTTGAAAGCCTTGACTTGAGTGAGGATAAGGAACAGTTGATCGTCGCTTAGCAGCGCGATTTACAGCTCTCGGAAGAGGTTCAGGAAGCGTCGGAATTCCAGATAGGAAAATCTCAAGATGGCGTCGGAGCAGTCCAGCAGATACCCGTGGAAAGTTGGTATCATGTATGTTGCAGCCGCTCCGCCCTCGACAATCCAAGGAAATTCCAATCAGCAAATGGTTAAACTGAAGCCAACAAAAACTATGAATTCGGTAGACTAGTGCTTTTTGATGCGCAAAGGCTGATGAGCGAGCCAGCCAAACACAAGATATCATCAAAACAAATCGAAGGGGTATCCTGAGAGGTGAGCCAGGGGTCCAACTTCCAAGATGCGGATGAACCGCGGACCCGGCTTGTCCGAACAGCATCTCATCAGCGTTCAAGAGCCGCTCAGATGTTAGTTTCCGAGGTCCTGGGTTTGCTTTTGTGCACGTTCGTGTGAAAGGTGCTTGTCTGTACAGGGGTAGGTAGGGTGGCCCTTCTACTGGAGAGCAAATCCCCCGACCTCAAGAGGGCGTGTGCCGATAAACGGCGGCCAGATACCGCCCGTTGGACAAATTACCCTTTTAGCAGTATGTACGTATATACGTAGTCTGGCTGGCGCGAACTATGTAGGTACATAGCAAAGATACGGCCCATTTATAAAGGTATGCTCGACATCAGGCGGTGCGTCGAAGCCCAGAAGCAGGTGCTTACATGCCATTGTAGATCAAATGGCCGGGGCACAAGATACCGTGGTCCGTAGAGCCATCAAAGCTGGCTGGATCCACGTCATGAAAAGTGGTCCGCCAGGAGGGGAAGAGTATAGAATGGCGTTGCTTTCCTCCGCAACGGCATGAGTCCACGGCTCTACCTATTCGTACGGAACCAAGGAGGCGTCAGATGATGCGCTCCGTACATGCGCGGTACTACATGGACTGGCAAGCTCGGAAAGCTCAGGGACGATGCTAGCACCCGAACTACGGCGCCATTGTATGACGATCCACGGGGAATTGGCTGGCAATCCGTCCCCTCGCACCTTGAGTTTCTGTGTAAGTGATGTCGAGAACTCGACGGTCGTTGAGGTTCTCCATAGTCCCCGTGCAGCACTCCATCCCTACTTGGGCACAGGGCATAAGCAGGGACAGCTCGATCCCAGTCCGGCGGCGTTCAGGGAGGCGGGAGGCGGGCGGCGGGCAGCTGGCTCGCAACAACCCTACGATTTGGTCGATGCGCCGGTAACATGGACGACTGCCGTCCCAATGTCTGGGCACTGGGCACTGGGCAGAGAGGTTGGGTCAAGCAAGGGTGGGCCAGCCCGAGCACCGCAGAAAGTGTGTGCCGCCGTGGGTGACGGACGGCCAAGGCGGACAAGGTTAAGCTCGCCGTCCACCTGGCGTGGTCAAGCACGGCCAGGAAAGGGATCGGAAACGGACGCACAAGACGCGGCAATGCTGGGCGCGATGATGGGTAAGTATAGTCGTGCGTCGGGGGGATGTTGTGAAGGCTGTGAGAAGGAAGTGAAGCTGGACCGGGACGTGGATCGAGGTGGATCGATGGGCGCGCTGAGGTGGGTGCGCGACGCTAGCTGCTTGGCGCAAGCGGGCTGCTGGATATCCGGGAAGCGGGCGGAGGGCAATCTGACCGAACCGGGGGTCGTGACGCCCAATTGGAATCGGAGCAGAGAGATGGACATTGTTGGGGCCGCATTGCCGCCGCAGCTCGCATATTTTGGGGGATGTTAGTGTGCGCGACTGCATCTCCAATGTCCATCGCCCAAGTCCTGTCTTCGGGGCGTCGTCCAGGTATCCATTTCGTACTCCGTACTGCCTGTCACTCTGTCTGGTCAATGTATGGAATTTTTGGCGTAACCTCTCAACTGTCCATCATAGTCCCGCTTGTTGGCGTTGTGCTGTGGCAGCGGCATCTCCCGGCTCAAGCGAGCTTAGATATAAAGAGGTGGCGGCTGTGCCGCTGACAAGACGAAGCCGCACACCGACAAACAGTTGATTGTATGGGAATCAATCGTGTCGGTGCGTTGAAGTGACCCTTTGTCGCCACACTCGGCAGTATCTGCTATTCTCCGCCGCTGCTGGACACAAAGAACGCACTTGCATGATCCGCGCCAGCCAATCTGATCATGGTGATTCAGCGTCGGCGACGGGAAAATACAGCCTGCCTTGGCCTCTACGTATTTGCACTTGTTCATGCAGGCTTTGACATCTTGTCGTCCATGTAAGCCGCCAGATCGGCGTGGCGGCTATTAGTTGCAAGGGTTTGGTTAGTCTGTGCCTCGACGCCCATTCTGGGGCGGTCCGTGCAGTTACAACTTACAAGTGTGTACTCCGTACAAGTTACAACAGAGAAAGGGTCCAGGGGTCAACTTCATTGATCAAACCCGGACGCGTTGGGCTGACACGTTCGGTCCCGTTGATGATTACAGTTGTTGATGAGTGGCGCAGCTTGCCATTGCTTGGGAGATCCACTGTCATCTCAGCTCTGAGCTCTCAGCTACCTAAGTCTCTCGGGTTCGGCCAGGGCTTCCTGTCCGTTCGTCGCAGGCATTAGACTCCTGCCACTAAGCTTCTCTGCCCGTCCCGCGCCGTTCCTGGACTGCCCGATCAAAGCGATGAAATGTGGAGTCGACGACAAGCTCGATTCTCTCCTCTGACTTGAAGCGAGGGCACGAATCGAACGGCCGTCTCGTGATCTGCCTTTTCCAACAGGCCTTTCCCGGGTGTACTGTGTCGCGCGATGGTTTTCAACTCGATTTGGCCATTGAAAATAGATCGTAGAGGATGCGTATAATATTAATGGCTGGCATGCATTTCCTGACGTCATCTGAAGGACTCTGCCCGATAAGTTTCGAAGAGAAATACCTTAAAATCGGTATGTATCTCGGGAAGAGCGGTGCCTGAATGGATCTAATCCACGAGGCGGGCGGGTGTTGGAATGTCTCAAAAGCAGAGAAGCAGGACCCACCTCCTCCAGGCTTTGTGGAAAACTGTGCGTACTAGGTAGGTACGAATCGTACCTACTCACTGCTCAGTATGTACGTATGCACAAGATGGACACGCACAGGTGCTGCGAAGCAGATGGCTGATTCCAGTGAAATCCCAAATTCTGCCAGGAATCTCGAGATAATTTTGATAATCAAGATGGCGGATTCATTGGCGACGATGGTAAGCTTGAACAGGCCGAGAATGTCGCTGTCGAAATAATGGAAAAATGTCAAGCTAAGATCCGTGGCGGTGGCAGTTATTCCATCAGCGATGCAGACTAGCTCCCGCACCCAACTCATCCGGTGGGGAGTCGGGACCGGCATCTGATGACCTGAATTCCAGTCTCCAGATACCGCGTTTCAACTTTCCAGTTACATACCTGGGTGAGTTGGCTGAAAAAAGACCATAGTCACGTACAAACAACGCGTAGCAGCTACGTGATTTTCTCTTGGCCAGCAGAGAGTCTTGCATGATGCGGCTTGCATTCAGTGTCCTTCACCATGCACCAAATAGCCAGATCAACACCTAGGTAGTTGCTGCTGCCGCGACACAGCCCAGCAAAGATAAAGTGACAAGCATTCATGCAGGTTGAAGAAGCTCCATTCAAATGTGACCCGTATGTCACTCATTTGCATACTTGTGAACAGCGGAAAACAAAATATGATGAAAGAAGAAAAATTAAAATAGATAGCTTGATCAGAGCAAAGACAAACATACCGAAAAGTTAAATCCCCGGGTTCTTCGGCTGTCCCACTTGCCAAGTCGGCAAGGTAGGTATACGTGCAGATGTGGACAGTCGGTTTCTGAGAAATAAGACATCAGTTCAAGCGGTGGGGTGCATACACGCAGGCATGTCTCACCTTAATATTTCCCTTGGCTATTAAGCGCAATCCCATTTGTTATAAAAACCTACGTAATCAATGAGCTTGCATCGTTCATTTGCTAGTGCGAAATGGAAAAAAAGAATAGACATCATTTTAGGTGTGTGCGCGTGGGACGTACGTACTGAAATTACAATCGGTCCTAAAATTCTCAGGATCTTGAAATATTTTCGCAGAGTTGGAAACTGCCGGGTCATCAAGGAGTCGCGAGGAGATCTTCAGGAGATGCACGTCATGATATTCTGCCACCATGTGAAATCTTCACGGGCAATAGCTCTTGATATATGCATAAGCTAGAAGCCTAATGCTTTCGCAGTTGTATTGGTGAACTTCGGAGTCAAGTGCCGCCAACACGTCAATGGCTGACACTTGCCGAATGAATGTATGCTATATTGGAAAATTAGCCGAATATATTGCAGAGTCCAGACACACGTTTTCCGCAAAGCCGGGTGCGCTGGGGAGTTGCTGGCGAGGGTACCTGTTCAGGCGCGACTGTCGCACCATCTCCGCCTGCAGAAACGGATCTACAGCGGACCTCCGTCAAGGTCGAAGTTATGTGTCACATAGCAGAAATGGCGCTCAGCCTGGTCTGTTTTGATAAAATTTCGACGCGAAATTGTTTTGTTGTGTGTATGGGTGGGCGTTGTGGAAGTTTTTGCCGGACCAGACTGGTGAAATTCCACCAGCTGCCAGCTGTCAGCCACGTTTGCCAGCCGCCACAGCTGGCGAATGCAATGCAAGTTCAAGCCCTATGCTTTTTTTCTTCCATCGTGTCTTCTTGTCTGTACTCCGTATGGGGTCGAATAAACAACATAAGACAAATGCACTGCGCAGTGCGATGCACTACGACGCATGTGTGTACATGCATACATACATAGGTACCAGGCCTCACATGTGCCCTTGCGCTATTATCTATATCATGGACAATATTGAAACCAAGCCTCTAGCAGATCTATCGGCCGAATAGCCAGCACGGGTCCGCAGTAGCGGATCAAAGAACCACAAAAGCTGTCCGGTCCTCGTGTGTGCGAAACGACGCGGTGAGGATAAAGCGGTAACGCGGAAGCGACGGTACCCGCCGTGCAGGGAAAATTTTGGGTCGATCTCTACGACTCTGAAAGAGCATAACTCCGTACAGTAGAATGTACATACCTCCTTACCTGTCCTGGACTACCTACCTATGTACCTACATACTGGACTCCTGAGTCTACCCCGCAACCACCAGCAATGCTAAACAAGATGCCCGGACGCCTCTCGCTTCCCGCCGAGCGGCAAAAGCATGGCTCGCGACAACGCGACGACTTCCCCTGACGAGCGAGCGGGCACACTGACCACCAGACCCTTGCACTGGCCAGCCGTCACCCGCTCGAGGGCGATCTCGCTCGGGTTTTCCACATGCAGGGTATTGACGAGCTGTTGGCCACCAATTTGGCAAAGGCTACCTGCGACAGACGCACTACGGAGGATACGTACCGAGTAGGTACGTTGAAAGAAGTTACAGAGCTCGATGCCGCGGCTATCTTTCCGATTGTTTCGTGGAGCATCGGAGTCTACAATAGCCTATGTATATACCTAGGTATGTACTTTGTGAGTTAGCCCGTCAGCGTCTCAACCCCACCGTCTTCTTGCAAAGGTCTCAGTTTCCGGCATTACAAAGAAGATTGTAATTAAATGCATCGGCAGGATATGTATTTTTGTCACGAGCGCTGAATGCGAAGATGTGCCAGTGATCGGACCCTGTGTTGGCGTCATGCAAGGTACAACAGGCCTCTTGGCCGGGCCCCTCTCCCTCACCGCGCATTGCGTCAAGATCTACATCACTGTACATAACTCCGTATGAACAAGTGCTTTCTACGAAATCTCCTTGGGTCCCTGTCTTCCGCCGGGGTAATTTGTAGACATTACTGAGTGGAGAGGAGGGTCCGGATGATTGAGGGCCTGTACATCAACTTCTGGGCTTCTTTTTCCGTCACCATTCCCAAAGACCGCACGTTGTCTTTTCGCGACGATGTACGGAGTACGGAGTAACATCTTCTCGAGACATACGTATATACGGGCAAAAATGTTTGCGTCCTCTATGCCTTGACAGGTTTGGGGCAACTCTGAGCTTCTACGAATACGGAGTGTAGGTCGGAACTGATCACTCCTTCAACAGCCTCGGCGACCGATCCTCTGCTTCACGAAGCGAAGGATCATCGCGGGGAAGCCGCAAGAACTGCATCCGCGATGAGGCTGACACCGCCAGCCGAGAGTCGAGACAGGCTTACTCGCAGAGTCGCAGCATTGGCAATGAGAATCGCAAAACGCAGAGAAAATCTGCTTCTTGTCTTCTTTGCGAGGCCGCTCTAAGCGAGCGCATAGCGTGGATGTGAGCCTTTCCGTTACACGAGCGATGTAGTCTTGACACGTCTTCGCGGTTCGCTTGCCATGCTCTCTATACGGGTCGAAGATGGGTCATTTCCGATCATAGGTAGGTATTGCTCAAGATTTCACGGCATAAAGGATAGCAGAGTTTTGTCCAATCCGGGACATGTTACATGTAGCACAACTATTCGCGGGTGATCCATCACACTGGGTCAAGCCACATTGTGGAGTCACATACCTACATACATACATGATTTCTTGATCCGACAAGTATCCGTATGCAACCCGACGCGTATGGGATTTGGAATGAGCAGTAGCATAAGTGACTTGGTTACTAATACTATATCTCTGGTCAACCGAAATAAACATCGTCATTTGTGCAATTTCGCCAACGGCATGAGCTAGAGCCTAAAAGATACGCGGGTTCTCGTCTTGCCGTCGGACACCTCCCGTTTGAACTTTGAAGAAACAGATATAGTTTGTCGAGGCAAAAAGACTTTGCCTCTTCAGCATTGGCTTTTGAGGTCCAATATCACGCAAGCCATGAGTCCATGACCATCTAAGAGAATGCATAATCATGAAGATGACTAGCGCACTGTGCACAGCATACGAAGGACTTCAAATGAGCTCGCGCGGACAGTTTCAGATGCAGAGGCATGCACATATTGATAATTGAGCTAGCAGTGCCCTGACTCTATAGGTTGATATTAGAGGCGCGAAGCTGGCAGTTCATCTCGATTATTTTGACAAACACGTTGGTAACGCTCATCTAGAAATGCAAAACTCTCAAGGTACCTGGTCACCGTCCCGTCGTTGCGGCGATACGCCGTACGGCCTCTGCCTTTTATAAACTGTAGCCTCTGTTGGATGACCCCTTTTCAAAAAGCAAGCTTTTGACTGACTAGAAATACGGAAGTTAGTTTGAAGAAAATACCGACATATACGTCTCATATCATATGACAGGTGTGCTGCCGTGTGCTCGGCTATTCTCGATATCCGGTGAGACAACAACCCTGATGCTGAGATGCTCAATGTCTGAGTAGCACGGCTGTTCAAAGGGAGTAAGACAGTCCACCTTGAAGTCCGCACGTTCTGAATATCCCATGTCTGATTCAGTCGCGATCCACGCAGTGGCACACGAGGGCTCTCTGTTGCAGCTTGCTTAACAAGAGACGAGAGGATCGAAGAACTAGAACTCGGTGTTCGATGCTAAAATAAACGAGTGCTTGTAACTCGAAAATTATGTCCAGTATGGAGTGAACTTCTTGTGGCACTAACAGCGGCCCGTTACCTACACTACAGTCTACGGTTGTCTATCCTGGTCGCAGTGGCGAATCCTTGCTTGTCTGGACTCTGGTATCTGGATCCGCGGATGTATCACGGGTGCTTCAACTTGCATCAGCAGATACATCATATTTATAATGACACCATGATTTGGACAGAGCATACGGAGTTGTTGTCGATGGTCCAGGGACCAGCAATGAAAGACTGCTGCTGTGTTAGGATAGACTGGCTTCCAGTCCGCTCAACGGGCTACCGGGTTGAAGGTTCCGACTTCCGAGCAGCCGCAAATAATGCCACTCTCGCTACAGCCTGCAGGCCCAATAAGAAGAGCTGAGGCTTCTCATCTACGATGTCACTTGTCAACAACTGTTGACAGCCGGTTCCCGGAAGTCGACTCGTCGAGTATCACTTTTGATGCTAAAATCCCGAAACGCCTTGTCACTTCAAATTGACAATACTTAGCATTTCAAGTGTATTCAGGGGTTAATGTTTCCCATGAAGATTGAAAACTCTTGCCTAAAGGCTATGGAAGGATATTAAGTCCATCATTTATCATGCGTCAAATATAGAGGACTGCTCACTTGAACGCCATGCATGACTCAGTCACACCGGTCTCCAGGTAGGGCGTTGAACGTTCACGACCGAATACTAAAGTGAATCGTGATTGCGGCTTTGAGAACCTCATGGCCTCCTCTGCCACAGCATTGTAGATACATGATGCAGTGCCGTCTTACAGACTTGCGACTGAGCTACCTTGTGGGGTCTGATTACGACTTGTCACAAAAGGAAGTTCATTTGCATCTCAAGCCTCCTACTTCACCAAACCTACCAGGCGTACGAATACATTGCAATCAATCGACAAGATCAAGAGCATGAAATGCCAATCGCGACACGCGCACTTCAACAGTCACTACTTGTAGCTCATGACGTCAACTGCCGCACTTTGGGCCAGCACAAACAAGCGATACGAAGCTTGCCTGGAGGCTGGAGGCCCCTGGCCGGGTCCTTGGACAGGGCGATGGACCATCATCTTTGAAGTCAGCCCCCTTTACATATGTACATAGTGGATTTTGGCTCAAGTCCACAGCAGCCGCGCTGACAAGAGGTACATACAGGCTACCTGAGGTATGTACCTGTAACAGGCGGGTGGATCTGGCCTTGCCATGCTTAGCTTGGGTTCTTGAATAGTTCATATCCAGGCTGTCATCCAGTCATCGTAATTGGGCTTTGCGTCACGGCTTGCGGAAAAAGAAATAAGAGGAAAAAGAAAGCATGGAACTATCGCAAGCCTGCCGAAATCTGTCGAGGGCTGTGCCTGACCGGCCCTGCTCTCCGTCGCTTCAAGCTTGTTGCTCTAATTGTCAAATAGTGCCAATACATGCATACCAGTTTGCTGAATATGTACCACGTACACAGCAGACAAACACGCTTTCGCTTTCCGCAGGACGTTCATATTTGGCACGTCATTCATTGAGTTCTGAGAGGTGGGCCTCGTGTTTCTCACCGGCAAGGCGGAACTTGGAAGCAGACTACGTACAACAGTATGTACATACATACATTCCACAACTGTCACATATCCATCAACAATCTGGTCGACGGCGGCAATACTCGGTTCTGAGCTTAGGGTGGGAGTCTATATCGGCGAACCGAAACGTGGGCATGTTACAAAGACCGACAGTATTGGATTTGCCGACGTAATGCGAACCGTTGTTAAGCCATTGACGTCGAACCGATTAGAACACAGTGCACTCTGTACACAATTGAACAAAATTCACGTCAAGGTATTGTAGCACGAAGCACCTCGTTGGACGCGCGTGGCCAAGCGGGTGATGCTGAGGCTCACCGAACACACGAACGGAAGCCACATTACGACGAGTCTTTGTCGGCGACCTTCTCTGTCGCCACAATGCCGTCTCGTGTTTACCAGGCCCGAAATTGTCTACGCGTTTAGCGAATCGTAATGTTGCCTCTTTCACGTGTGTTCCAGGCTACCCAGAGCACTGGGATGATCCTTGCTGCGGATATGCGAGGTGTGTTACACTCAACTGAACGCTGTATACCTATTGGCAGGGGGTACCGAATGTGTACTTGTCACTTGAGCCCTTCCTCTGTGTGTAGTACTAATACGGGATTATGCCTACGCGAGTTGAAAGTTCCAGCAAGGTCAAGTCCAGCAAGAAGGTTAGGGCCTCCGGTGCCCAAAGTATACTGTCCATTGGCGATTGGCGACAACTTGGGCAACATGAAGCATGATATTCAGCCCGCCATTGCTCTCTTGCAGAATCTGTTTTTCTTTTTTTCTCTGAGCTTGAAAAGACCAAGTTGCAAGTACAGAGTACTTCGCATGCACTCCATCTGCCCGGTCTTGTCAAGGTGCATTGGTAGTGGAACGAATGACGATCCGAAACCGGTTCGTGACGCAGTTGGGCTGCTCTCTCCGCAGCGAACTGCCCAAGCGCAGTAAATAAGTTGCACACCACGTCAGAATGGTCTGTATCTAGAGTGTGACTCTACAAAGTCTTCATGGCAGCACAGCGCAGTACAATACTTTTTGTACGCCTCGACGCAGCAATGCCCATTAGACTCTCTGCTTGGCGCCAAAACGGGCAACAAATTACAATAGCTCACCTGCCAGTGGAAGGGAGGAAAAGTGAACCAATCAAGAAGGACGACTTTCTTAAGCGTTGCGATATTAGAGAGGCTCTTCTATGGCTTCTCGAGCTCGCTTCAGCGCTAGCCTCTAGGCCACGGACCGAATGTCTGGCGAAGCGACTTGCGCCTTGTTTCCTTATGAGGGTTTTCAGCATGCAAAATTGCCACGGGCAAGGACAAGAAATTACCGGTGCCTGGTTTCGTCAGCCACAAATTGCGACTATGTATTCATTGTACATACACACTCCATACGGAGTACAAGCCGTCTTGAAAATTGCACGAAGGCCAAGAGCACTCTCACCGCCCGCCCATGATGTGGTGATCCGATCCATCAACGGAGTATGCAGCACCGACGACCACATGGGCCGACCCATCTCCGCGCATACAAAGTGCATCAATATTGCACATATGTATGCAATGCACGGAACCAGAGCGGCTTGGTCAGGTGTGGTATTTGTCATCATCTGTCCCTGCCCGCCCCTGGTCTTCCCCTGTTCCCTGCCCCTCCCGGGAATGCTGACCCGTGATGCTGGTGGACGGGGGATGCAGATCAATCATCAGTGATCACTGGCCAAACATTCACCGGCTTTCTTTCCTCAGCCCAGCGGTGCGCGTGTTAGTGATAGTAGGCAACGTCAGAGAACACAGGCGGCCACGGAAACGAACGGCGTAGTACCTACATTCGTACGGAGCTTGGCTGGCAACACCAAGTTGACAGCTTACAGCTTTGACAAGTTCAGGCAGTGCATCCCAGCAACCAACCAAGAGTTGCTGCTCATCGAAAAAAATCGATCCCGTTCGTGTGTTGGAGTGGGCTGTGGAACTATTAGTACCGCCCCGATAGCCTGTTAAAGCCGCCTCATACGTATAGACATCGCGCCGATTGGCCCAACTGTTTCTCGGTAGCCTATCCGGGATGTCTAGCTGCCTCTAATTGCCATTTCAAGCGTTCCGGTTACTCGAGTCCTCATCTCGAATGCTGCACAGTTGATGCAGTTTCTCAGTTGAGGCGCTCCAAGCATTTCGCGGGGGCGGATTGAGCTACAAGCCCTTGTGCTATGTGGACCAGACGCGACAGACCGATCCATACAATCAACTGTTACAACTTACAATCGTCCTGTCCTATATTGATCGGAGTCGTTCTTTTCCATGCCGTCGTCGGAGGGCCAACAAAGGCAGGCCAAACGCGCACTGGCGCTTGAGATTACGAGATATACACACTGCACAGACTTATTGACCTACACACCAAGTAAGCAACGACCGTCGACAGAAGTAGGCGCATATCACGTACGGCTACGTCCGTCTACCTGGTCTGGACAATGAACGCACGGAGTTGTCGCGCGGCTTGGGAGCCGACGGTCACAGAATCGCGGGTGCCTGCAGCCTGTGACAGAAAGACAGAGTTGCCATCCCGGAGGACCTCCTTTGCAATGTGCACTGTCACCTGTGACGCGGGACAAGTCAAAGTGTCCCCCAGAAGGAGTAGCTTCCAGCTGTTTCACAAGCTGTTTATTTTATTTCCACTGGGGGTGTGTGCAAAGCCTCAGCTGAAGCCTCTGGTTCATGACCCCGGCTAAAAAGGCGTCCTGATATGTAATTTGTGTGTACCGATTTGGACAACTCCCCCCTTATTACGCTCAAGTCCCTTGTAGGTACATACCTATAAGCCTTCCAAGGTACCCGAAGCGGCCTATTCTGGCCACTGAAGCCGGACTTTTTCTTTCTCCTTTTCTAGCCTTCCATGTACTTCTTGTGGCCTTTCTGGGTTCCTGAGCTTTGCCGCTTGACGATATGCACACGGGACGCATTTTGTCTTAGACACGAGATCATAACACCACGAAACGAGGGCGCGGTATACCAAAAGAAAACACACACCAGCAGCAGCAGCAGGTGAAGACTGCAGGAATTTCGTGCAGAATGCTCCATAGAAAAAAAGCAGAGGAGCATAGAGCTACATAACATCCCGAGTCTCAACTTACCTCAGGCAAGAACGCCTTACCTACCCAGCGGGGCGAACCGCGAGTTGTGTCGCACACACACTTCTGACTACATGGTGGCTTGCCGTTCGTCGGACGAATTGCATTGAGCTTTTGGGAGCGTCGGAATGGATGGCGTGTTGTGTTGGCACCAGTCGGGCACACCAATCCATATCCATCGGCCATGCATCAGTTCTCTTGTCCCCTCGAGCGTTCTTACAGTTTCAGGGCTTTAATCTAGTAAAAGTCGGAGTCTGTGACTCTGTCCATACCGTACGGCGCAGACAGAAGCCGATCCAGTCAGATGTTCACGTCAGATGATAACTCGCAACTAAAAAGGGGATCGCGCAAAAGAAAGCATATTCAGATTAGGCCAACCCCCTTGCGTTATGTCCATCCAGAATGGGAAATGTTTGTTTTACCGTCGATTCTCCTTTTGTCCTGGAGGCTGGAGCGGGAGCCTGGAGGGGGGTCCGGTCCGGCCCACAGACCAAGGAAAAAATGTTTCGTAAACACGATCAGAGACATGTTTTGAATCTGATCGCGGCGGGAGGAGATTTGTCTACGATGTCTCCCACACACTTCTCAGGTTCCGGCAGTGAAAGCTGCAGAAAAATACGTGCATTCGATTGGATATGGGGGCTGGGGTAATCTTGTTGGCGTGACTTCTCCAGAACAGTGAACTCCTTCACGGCTTCACCTACCACCTATCCACCGGTGCGTAGCTAACTTCCGGGGAGTACAAGTTGCTATGAAGGGGGGTGGTTTATGCAAGACTCCCTTTAGCCGCGTTCTGCTTCTGCTTCTGCTTATCTTGCAACGAATGCGTGTTTCAACCACGGGCTGTTGTTCAGCCTCACAACTGGAGCCAGCGAGGCTTGTGCGTGCCAAGCGGTTCGCGCTTCATGGGACTTGACCGAATGATCAACGCGCGGAGAATGGGCGTTGTGGCCGCCTTGGTCGGGGGGATTGTGTCGCTGGTGGATGTACTCCGTACACTTCTTCTTTTCCTTCCATTTTCGCTCCTGATTTGTTCGTGAACTTGTTGCGACTTCTTTTTATAGAACAGGCTTGGCTTATTCGTGCTGCAGGTCTCTCACAATTTGAGGGACAGTAGCGTTTTGGGCTTTAGTCGCAAGCATGATGAGCTGCCAGATTGGTGTTTTCCTCCGTGCCTGTCAGACAGTACCGGTGAAGGAGATATAAACAGCCCCCTCAGCTTGACGCCATCACGGCATCTTTAGACTTTACTCTTCGTAATGCCATGATGAAATTTCCGCAGCCAGTGCCGCTGGCAGCTTGGCAGAGGAGCCTCTCGGATATGCATGCCGAGACGCTTCACGCCGCACGGTGGCGGCGTGTCCAGGCTGCAGAGTGGCACGTAATCAGCTTGATTGATATTGGATCACGTTGGGCCGATACGAAAGCCAGCTCTGATCTTTTCTTGCCTGGCTGACTACTGGAAGATGCCCATTGCCACGATCATTGGGTGGGTATGTAGTTTCGCCATGGTCTTCCATTTTCCCACTCTCATCACTGTGAAGCGTATCTCTAAAGCGCCAAGTCTGAGGAGCCGTTCTCATAGTCTTGCTGGCAGCTGCGACGAATATTTGTGGACCAGACAACTCTTTGATCACTGATGGTGAAAGTTGTCACACAGTGGGATTATTGAACGCCCTCGTTGAGAGTTATCAATGAAGTCACTGGGTCAGGATTCGATCATTTCTTACATCATCATTGTATGAAATCTACCGACTTATCGAGTGTA
This sequence comes from Claviceps purpurea, assembly GCA_029405325.1. Lineage (NCBI taxonomy): Eukaryota > Fungi > Ascomycota > Sordariomycetes > Hypocreales > Clavicipitaceae > Claviceps > Claviceps purpurea. Next base: position 1,772,017 of record CM055785.1, read on the forward strand.
AAGAAAATTAATTCTTCAACACAACTGCCGTGAGCACTTGGGACGTGCCTGAGCATGGTTCGGATTTAAGGGTACTGGCCACTCATCACTGGCTTGAAAGTTGACGGATACGTTTCCCATCACATGATACATATTTAGAGCAGAAAAGAAGTAGAAAACAAGATAGGCGCTGCTACAGTCTCCCGCTTCCCACGCTCTGAAATAGCCATTAATCGATTATCTCGTCCATGATATCCTCATGATGTACCCTGCAAACCACGAATAGCAACCATGACACCCCAAGCACCTGGATCAGGAGGCAGCAGCTTATGAGAATCCGAGCCCTCCGTGCCAACATACGTCGCTCTCCCCAGCTTAGGCTTCATCTTTCTCGTGGTCTCGGCGCCTTGAACAGCCGCCTGAACCGCCTCCTCAAAGCCAGACGAGTCCATAACCACCGCGAAGGGAATGAGCGTATCCATCACCGTGCGATCGCCCACCTTGGCGGGCGTGTACTGTGCCAAGCTAGCCAGCGCCGCGGCGAGAGACTTGGCCCAGAGAGCAACAGGGTCCTGTGAAGATGTCGTGGTGATGTTATTCTCAAAGGCGCTTCGAAGCGCGACGAAGAAGATGCCAAGGATGCCGCCGAGCGTGCCGCCCATTTTGCTCTCCACAATGTCCTCGAGTTCAAGTAGGACCTTGACGATGGAGCCGGATTTTGCAAGGCCACGGTCCAGCGCGGCGAGTAAGCTGGTGGCGCCGGTCTTGAGGGTTTGGCCGCAGTCTCCGTCGCCCATGATTGTATCCCATTTCGTGAGATCGGGTTCGGCTGCTATGAGCTGATGGCAAGCGTTTCGGAGCTTGGCTTCGAGAACGGCCGGATCGGTTATCATGTCGCGGCTTTCGTCCACGGACTTGGGCTGCGCTTGCTTGGGGCGACAGTCGAGCTGCTCCTTTCGGCTGCGTCGATTCGTTGCCTGTGAGCCGGCCATGGACTCCCAATGTGTGTTGGTTCGTACATCGAAGAACGACTTGATTTCGTTGACAGAGTAGCTGCAGTGTCTCGCCGCCGCAGTCAGGTTAATGACAGACACCGAGAATGCAGGAGCGTTGAGGGACGTTTCCAGGAACCCGGCGCAGATGCGAACGGGCTCCAGCTTCCAATCCTGCTCCAACTGTTCGAGCAGCTCGTCGACAAGAGCCCCCATCTCGAGATGCGACATGCCGCCAAAGTTACTGACGAGCAGGATCGTCTCGTCGCCGGGAGAAAACTTGACGTAGGCGCGCTCTGGGTCGTTCTCGTCTAAGCAGTGCGCGAGGAGGTTCTTGATGAGCTCGGGCGGCGACGGCGCCGGGGACAGTTTCTTGTAGCCAGGCTCGTTGTGAGGACCGGTCCCGATCTCGACCTGGTTTTCATCGAGCGTGCCATGTTCCGTTCGGCCGGGGACGTGGCAATGGTCCAGCGTCGCGGCAATAGATACGATCTGCTGCGAAAATGCAACGCCGAGCTTGTAAACTTCGTCGAGGGATCCCCCAACACCAGCAGCGCCGCCCATGACCTTGAGGACTCCAATCTGGCCAGCCAAGCCTCGTCTCCCGACCATGCTACCGCGCTGTCTGCCAACAGACACATCGTCTCCGCAGATGACGATGCGGCAGTTGTGCCCCCGCGCGTTGGCCTTTTCCTTTGCCAGCCCAAAATGCAGACAGTCGCCCGTATAGTTGGTGATGACGAGAATGGTGCCCTTATCACTGGGGACGGCGTCAATGCCCGCGAGGATCTGCTTGGTGCTGGGACTGGCAAAGATGTCGCCCTGGACCGACGCCGTGAGCATGTTACTGCCGACATAGCCCGTCCATGCTGGCTCGTGGCCCGATCCACCGCCGCCGATGAGGCTGACTTTATTGCTATCGTAGGTGCTGTCGTAGACGACTCGGTTGGCTTCGTCCAGGCTCAGGCTGGGGTTGTAGGCTATGATTCCTCTGAGGGCTTTGTCGACGAGGCCGTCGGGCGAGTTGAAGAGATGGCGTTTCGACATGATCCGGGGCGAGGTTCTGTGGTCAAAACGAGAATGTCTGGGTTAGCTAGCTGAATAGAAAAGCACAAGAACAGCAGCCCCGTGACTGGAGTATTATGCACTCGATACTGGATAGTAGAGACAAATCTCGCCGCAGATTGCCTTCAAAAACCACGCAAGAAAAGAGTCACTAACCATGAAGATGAGGTACGCCGGGGAAGCCCACAGGCTCGGAGCTTGAGATCCTGCATAGGAGCTTGCAAGCTTTGGTCCTTGGAGGAGGGTGGCAACGTGTCGGCTTGCTCAGGTATCAGAATAGCTTTTCGGTCAAAGATCAGCAGCCCAGCCGTTTTGCATGGCAGCATGGCAGCATGGCCCATAGCTGTCAATCTTCTCCGACCTGCAAAGCCGCAGAGTTACAGAGCTGCAGAGCGGCAAAGCTGAAGCTGGAAAGCTGGAAAGCTGTTTATTAGCGTACATATGTACCTACAGAGTAGAGCCCCCGCAAAACTGGTCCTTAATCCCTGAACAACTTCTTGGCCTCTTACTGTTTACAGGGAGGGGCGGTTCCCCGGATCGTCGGCCCCTCCCTGCCGTTTCTACAACATGTCACGAATAAACCGAGACTAAAAGCTCCGTTGAAGACGTCCGAACTCCGGACTCCATCCCCGACTCCCCGCCACGGTCGCCGCTTTCCCATTGTAGGAAATCCGCTCTCGGCAGTAGAGCAAGCCAACTTGGCTCCCAGCAGACTGCAGTGAATCACGGGTTGAATTGAGTATGTACGTGACCTTTGTGCGTGGGAAAACGTGCGGGTTCCTCCTAATCGCATTCACGGCGCTGACGTAGAACGATTGGCTTGAACTTGCCCACGCAGGAATGGACAAGTTGAATCATAAAGGTCAGCGAAGATGAATCATGAACGGGGTACGGAGTACAGAGTACATACAGAGTACTTTACCACTGTGTACATACTACATAGTCATACGTAGTTTCCGTTATGCTCCCGTTGATCCAGATGAGGAGGACCGGACGCAATAGAAACTTGCTTTATCAGAGTTGACGCGCGGTAAAATCCTGTGCGGCTGTGCCGAGACAGGTCTTCGGTTGAATCGGTTCCCCCAGACTTGACGTGGCTCTCGCCGCTCTCCTCGTCCTGATCTCACTTGCATGTTGTATCTACTATCCAGTGCGGAATATTACTCCACGTCCTCTGAATCCTTCTTTGTGCATCCGGGGTAGACTGTAGTTAGTGTCGTCATTCATTCCCCCTGATCAGGATTCAGTGATGCGGTAGTCGCGGAACGTCAGCAGGCAAAACCTCCTGACTGAGTGCGAATTGAGTGCATGATGACGCATATCAGTGTGTATGGAAATTCGCCCAGGATCTTCTGATCTTGGGAACGTACCGAGTTACGAGTAAATGGAGTCATAGACATATCACAGACTAAAAAGTCACAAGACAGTTCTTCAACCTTCGTTGTAACTTGCTTGGATACCTAGTGTCTGCTCTCTGACTCCTGAGCATTGCTACATAGGCCCCCCACAACTCGGAAATACCACATTTGGCTAATGCGAACCGCTGCATCGCCTAAGGTTCTCTGCAGAATCCAGATCTGATGATGACCGTTATTTCCCGTCTCCACGGGTTACATAGGTAGGTACATAGGTGCTTTAATGCGGTCCTGTCGCGGAACGCATCAGCTCACCCCCAAAGCGCGGAGTCGGAGCAAGCTACAAGATAAATACGCGAGAGACATGTATGGAGTATGTATGTACTGTGTGCTACCTACATTGCTTCCTTTCCTCTTTGTCCTTTGAACAATACCGTGGCCGATTATATCGTGTCAGCATCCTCTTCTGATCCCACTTTTTCCGAGGTGGTATAAATAGTAATACTCTTCCTGCAGGCTGCGGTTCGGACGTCAGACTCCGATTGGCAGATTTTGGGCCGCTCGGGAACCGGCAAGCCAGATGCTGTTTGGTGTGCTCTCATCCCGCTGCCGTTGAAGAAGTATCATCGGCGGGGGGACGATCTTCCAATGACGGGTGGGGGAGGGGAGCTTCTTCAAGTTGGTCACGGCCACAAAGTGGTCCATGCCGCTTCGAGGGCAAGCAAAACCCGGGTATATTTCCTTTGCTGTTATTCTTTACGTCTTGCGGCTTTGCTTGAAAACTTACAAGGACTTTCTGAAGAAAATTTATAACTATTTTGACCTATTTTTACGTTTCGTAGTTTCTTACCTCTACATCTCATTACAACTACCTATTATTCTGTCTCCTCTTCGTGCGACCATGCCGCCGACGTGGAAAATCGTCATGGGCTGCGATGTAAGTCGACCTTCCCTTCCCTCTTTCCGCCCTTGCTAATGCTCCTTTCTGCGCCATTTCTTTTCAACTAATCAACTCGCAAATGGGCATCACAGGAAGCCGGCGTGTCGTACAAAGATGCCATCAAGCGCGACTTCGAATCCGACACGCGCGTCGCCCAGGTCATTGACGTAGGCTCCAACGAACCCTCCGACAAGACGGCGTATCCTCTCCGCGCAGCGACGGCGGCCCGGCTCGTGGCAGAGGGCAAGGCTGATCGCGCGCTGCTCATCTGCGGAACAGGTCTGGGTGTCGCTATTGCGGCCAACAAGGTCAGGGGCATCCGGGCTGTGACGGCCCATGATAGCTTCAGTGTTGAGCGCAGCGTGCTCAGCAATAACGCGCAGGTGCTGTGCATGGGAGAGCGTGTTGTTGGGTTGGAGCTCGCGCGGCGGCTAGCGAGGGAGTGGCTGGGATATGAGTTTGATGGCGGGAGTGCGAGTGCGCAAAAGGTGCGTGAGATTACGAATTTGGAAGAGGGGGACTACTGACTCCTGAGGGATGGATGGGATGGAAAGGAGGCATGGATGCATAGAGGAGGTACTCAAGCCATAGCGAGCCATTGCTTTTCTTAGCATGATGACCCTCATCACCTTGACATGGCGATGGTACCTGTTCCTGATGTCGTTGCCATAGGCTCGTTCTCAGCTCAAGCTGCTCAACGAGTCAACCCGGGATGGTGATGGTGATGTGTATCCATTCTTGACGCTATCACCAACGTGAGAAACGGCGTCATATGCAAGCCGGAACGTTTTCCGTTGAGGGAGAGGCCGCAGCACTGACGTTTGAAATTTGAACAAGTGACCGTGATAAGAATGCCACCATGTGATGCCGCGTGGCCAAGGTCCGGGACAGGACTTGTCACGCGAGTCGGTGACCGGCTTTCCCAAAACGGCAAGCCTGGTTCTCCGGTCATGTTTCCCCGGCACGGCAACGTCGGCCCGCACTGAACGTGCACCTTTATAGCGTAAACACGCTACTCCGTATGTACCAAGGTACATGGTATGTACAGTGCGTGTACGTACACCAGTGACCAGTTCAGGTTTGTTGTGTGCGTATGACACAGTATCCCGGATCCGAAAGGAGATGCCTGCTGAGTCCTTACCTGGCGAAAGAAGAATCGCGTCAAGCAGTGGAAGAGTCGGCCGGGATGAAGCCTCCAGGTCTCCAAGGTGGGTTAAGCATATCCGAGTTTTTCATTTCCTTTCACTTTGCTGCTTTTATGAGTTCTCCCAAAGTTAAGCTTACCGTCCCCGACTCTCCTTATTTAGTAACTTGCTACTTATTCGTTATTTGTGCCATTTATTTAGCATTCTTCGACCGCATATGCTCCTTGATTGACATTTCGACATGAGAATTTCGCCGAAACACAGAAGTCCAGCACCTGCCAGTCATACGAATTAGCTGAAACGAGATCCGGCCCAAAGAAAACCACAACACGAGGGAGAAAAAGTGCCCCCAAAGATGGCCGCCTCATCGCCACCCCGCCGCCGCCTCATCGGCCTCTCCACCAAAATGTACTTTTCACTCCTGCAATCTCGCAACGTCATACGCAGCCTCCTCGATCTTCTTCCCAAGCAGATCGACCCCTCGGCTCTCTCACGCATCGACATCTTCCTCATGCCCGATTTCGTAGCCCTTGGACAAATGGCGGAGGAGGTACAGAACTCGGGCCTGGGGATCTGGCTCGGTGCTCAGAACTGCCATTGGGAAGATCAGGGGGCGTACACGGGAGAGGTTAGTCCAAGGGTGCTGCGGGAGCTAGGGGTGCGGATCGTGGAGGTCGGGCATGCGGAGCGGCGGCGGTTGTTTGGGGAGAATGAGGATGTGGTGGCGAGGAAGGCGGCGGCTGTGAGTCGGAATGGCATGGTGCCGCTGATTTGTGTTGGGGAGCGGACCAGGGGCGAGGGTGATGGTGACGGTGATGGTGATGATGATGGTGGTGGTGATGTCGGCGCGGCGGTCGAGGAGTGTCGCTCTCAGGTGGAGAGTGCGTTGCGGGAAGTGAGGTCAGATGCCGAAGTCGCGATCGCATACGAGCCGGTATGGGCGATTGGCGCGGCGCATCCGGCGAGCGCATCGCATGTGGTGCGCGTGGTGGAGGGTATTCGGCAGCTCGAGTGCGTGCGGGAGAGGGAGGGCATCACGCGTATTGTGTACGGGGGCAGCGCAGGGCCGGGCTTGTGGGAGCGGTTGAAGGGCGGCGTGGATGGCTTGTTTCTGGGGCGGTTTGGGCATGATCCTGAGAGTTTTGTGCGGACTATACGAGAGGTTGCTGCGGCGTGACACTTTGCGGAGGAGTCAACGGGATGGTGTTTGTTTGGTGTTTCGTGACGGTCAAGGACTCGAGATGTGCAGGTAGGTGCAGGTACATACATGGCTAGGTAAGTTGACGCGTGAAATGAACCGCCACATCGACAGCGAAAGATTGTTTTCTTTGTTCATCATCTTATTGGTCTGCCTGTGAACTTCTCGCATGTTCTCTGTGGAATGCACCACCTCTTGATGGTTTTTTTGTTTTTGTCGGCCTCTCCAGTTCTCGAGATTCATCCAATCTGGAGTCGCTTCAACCCCACTTCCAAGATGTCTCCCCCTCTTCACGACGCCAAATGCCAATCACATATTCATCCGAACCAACACCCTGGGCCTCGAACCTGCTCAGCCTGATCTTGTTGGCTGGTTCTTGTTTTTCGTCAATTTTTTCATGACGTTGGGGAAATGCACCATTACCCCGCCGTGACGGAAGGGAGATAAAAACCCCTCACCCCAGCTCTCGTGAGGACAAAGCTTTCTTCTCTCTTATTCTGTTACCTATTACCGTGCGTTATCGCTGTTGACTTCATCAATTTGCAGTCAATCCTTATCCATACAACTACGAGATATCTCTCCACCTGTGGGCTAATCCTCTGTCTCCCCCCAAACAGCAGGTTTGGATTTCTCAAAGAGCAAACTAACCCCTTCAAAAAGCAGATCCCCAGCCATTCATCTTTTCTTTCCAAGAAAAGGAAATCGGTACATGACCTCCCCGAGGCTCATCCGCAATCATGGCGTCCTTCCGCGGTGGTATATCCAACTATGATCACACCTCTTCAGGTAAAGTTTGTTGCATGAGCCGGTGCCCACCCCGCTTGTTGCTCTCTCTCTCTCTCTCTGTGTGTGTGTCCTTGCCTCTATCTGCGCGACACGGCATTTTCCTGCCTGCGTAAAAGGTAAAAGGAGTTCACAGACAGGGAGACGAGAAGTAAACAGCGGGGTGTGGCTGAGAATATACGGCCCTGAACTTGATCTGGATAATACCAGCGAAAGGATCATGCTTTCCCCCTCCCCCTAAACCACCGTAGAGACACCCATCCTAACTTGCACAGATTCAACATGAGTCCCCCCGCTGCTACTTCTCCCCCTCGCCAGATCGCCGAACTGGCGAGACCAAACCCCGTCAAGGCTAGTCTCTTGAGCGGCCCAAAGACGTACCCGCGAGGCACCCAGTCCATTGAGCAGATGATGGGCCAGTGGGACAACTTTTCCTTTGCGCCCATCCGCGAGAGCCAAGTCTCTCGGGCCATGACACGCCGCTACTTCCAGGACCTGGACACGTACGCCGAGTCCGACATTGTCATCATCGGCGCCGGGTCCTGTGGTCTCAGCGCGGCATACGTGCTAGGCAAGCACCGTCCCGATCTCAAGATCTGCATCATCGAGGCATCCGTGTCTCCTGGCGGTGGCGCCTGGCTGGGCGGACAGCTCTTCTCAGCCATGGTGATGCGCAAGCCGGCGGATGCGTTCCTGCGGGAAATCGGGGTGCCGTATGAGGATGAGGGCAACTACGTGGTTGTGAAGCACGCGGCGTTGTTTACCTCGACCATCATGTCCAAGGTGCTTGCTATGCCTAACATTAAGATGTTCAATGCCACGTGCGTGGAGGATCTCATTACGCGTCCTAGTGAGGAGGGTGTGCGGATTGCGGGCGTGGTTACGAACTGGACGTTGGTGTCGATGCACCACGATGATCAGTCCTGCATGGATCCTAACACAATTAATGCCCCTCTTATCATTTCCACGACGGGTCATGATGGTCCCATGGGGGCGTTTTGCGTAAAGCGTCTGGTTAGCATGCAGCGTATTGAGAAGCTGGGTGGTATGCGCGGCCTGGATATGAATTCTGCGGAGGATGCTATTGTGAAGAACACGCGTGAGATTGTTCCGGGTCTTATCGTGGGTGGGATGGAGCTTTCGGAGGTTGATGGAGCCAATCGCATGGGTAAGCTTTCCTCCATCTTTGACTCGTATGATATATTACATGTTTTGTGAACCGTTCACTAACTTGTGCGTTCTTTCACCCAGGTCCTACCTTTGGTGCCATGGCTCTCAGCGGCCTCAAGGCTGCGGAGGAAGCGCTCAAGATTTACGACATCCGCGCCAAGCAGAACGCCGAGTAAGGGTAGTCATGGAATGTTGCTGAGGGGGAATTCGGAAGAGACTAATGTTGAAGAGAGACAGCGCATTACATGATGCTCTTGTCCTGCCGCTCGCTAGTGTGAATGTTGGCATACTGATGCAAGGCCCGCTGATTTTGCAGCTAGCCGATATTTGATAATGAACGACTCTGCACGCAGACTGAATACAGTGCTTATTCTACTTGTTTACATTCGTGACTAGTCTTTCGTTGTTCATCTTGGTGTTCTAGTTGTGTGCCCACTGCCATGTGCTGTCTTTTGATAGCGTGACGTCCTGTGACATGTCTCCCTCATATGTACCTTGATGAGCCGCCTTTTCTCGCGTTAGCTGACCTATGTAGTTCGTGACGAAAAAAAAAGAAAAAAAGAAACACAAAATCAAGGAGGTCTGTAAAGAAGCAAAAAGTATCAAGCCTCGTGAGGTGAGGACGGTTAGCGAAATGGAATGGCATGGTCACAAGGTGGCAAAACAGAGCAGGCCAAAATCGGTCCTAATCCCTCTAGCCCATCCAAGCATTCCTCACGATCCAGCCTCGGCCATCAAGACGGCCGGGATGTGGGTGTTCCATCAATGCACGATTCCTAGGTAATAAACAAACACAACTCGCTGCGAGATTTGTCGCATCCAAGACGGCTGCGCCTCATTTACGCGGTACATACAACGCAGGCACGCATGAAACCTGCCTGCTCGGCATCCGGCGCCGCGGCGTCTACCGACATGGCCTAGAAGCCCCCCCCCCCCCCGCTGCTTAGACACTGCATGCATGGCGTGGGTTTTCTGGATTGTCTGATGGTTGGATTGTCGATTGTCGCCCGTCGGCTTGTCTCGCTTATTGATGGAGGCGATGGAAGGCCGTGTGCAGGCAGCCGGACGAACCCATACATACCTAGGTACACAGCCATGTGGACGAGACGCGCTGCTCTCGGCCGAGAACCGGGACGATCCGCGGATGGAGCTTGTCGGTGATGAAGAAGCGTCGTGAAGACTCTAAGAGGGGTCGTTGACTCGTTGGGCTGTTTGGTAGTGATGCTAATAAGCCACCTACATTACATACTGGCTGGCTAGACAATGGATACGAGTCGGAGATTTGCTAGATGTTGCTTGGCGCTCCTACCTAGGCGCAGTTACGCGCTTTTGATAGGGATTGTCAAGGATGCTGTTCTAACTTTTGACTTCTGGGCACGGAGTATGTCCATACATAGGTACTATGCACCGGGCTCCAGCGGCCTTCGGGGTTATTCCAGTGCCCCATCTGGCACAAGTTAGGTACACCGTACAAGTGAGACATGCAGTTATTGGAGCAATGGTTACAGTACCGAGGAGCTGTTGTGAAATGAAGCTGGAGCCTATCCCAAGCGCTCGGTAGCCAACTGGAGCAAAACAACGTCGTCTTTGACTTTCCGACCATCAACGGGCAGATCGAACGCCGGGGGCGCGAAATCGACGCTTGTATCCACTGAGTCCACTGAGCCACGGGCGCTATGTATAACCTAATAGAGGGCTAGCTAGGGTCGGAGAGGACTCAGGAGTCAGAGGGGACGGAGGGAGAAGGGACCATTCACGTTCCGCGAGAACATAAAGTATGAACCAATAAACAGGCCGACAATACCGTGAATGGGCAATGAACCAATCGAGAGCCCCCAGAAGTTACGGGACAGTAGAATACATATGGACGGATTACGTGCGCGCTTTGCATGCGCCGGTCCGTGTGGTGCTTGGGGCTGTGGCGTCCACTAGCTTCGGCCAACTTTTCCATCATGTACATGTAGGTATGTACATGCCTATGAAGTGCATAGGGACATACTTTTCCTTCTTCCCACCGGCTTCTTGCAGCTTTGTGCGGGCTGTGATTTATAAGGACGTCTGTACGATCAATCTGTACGATCAAATACGTAGGTAACGTAGACAGTTTGTCAGGGCAGACTATTTGCTGCACCACGCCATTCCATCCGCCCTGAATCGCTAAACCGGCTGTTGGTCGTTCGATCGTTGGCCCCGTCAAACGGGGTTCTCCCCCATGCCGATGCTATCAATATCATGCTACGGAGTAGACAATCAGACCGTTGTGGCTTGTTAGGTCGCATGCGCCATATAGGTAAGTGCTCCACGCGAAGAGGGGACCGCGTGGGAGTAATGTAGTATTCTGCGTCTGTGCCTGCGCCCATGGTTTTTGTTTTTGTTTTTTTGATTCTGGATTCACGATTCCAGATTCTAGGTTCTAGATTTTGAATTTTTTTTGGATTTGCTCTATTGTACGGAGTATTGGCTTTTTCTTCCAAAAGTACGGCACCGATTCATGGTGCAAGGTTCCATTATTATTCTTCCATTCTATTATTATTCTGCTCTACCCCCCTCCATTCACGCATTCGTGGCCTCTTTTGCCTTGATCCCGTGACTCACGCCACCCCGTCGCCCGTCGGACGCACTCGATTCGTTGACACCCTGTCCTGTCCTGCCGCCTTTTCCGCCATTAGGCTTTTCCTGCGCCTTTATTATTGCGACGCGTTGATCCAACTTTCCCTGCCCAGCGGCTTGCCACTTTACTTCGTCCAACAGTTGCACCAACGGGGCAGTTCCGCTTCCCCAAACCCCCGGCCACTAGCCACAGAGTCACAGCGCCGCGAAAAGACGAAACCAAAGCCAAGAAAAGGCCCAGACGAGGCTAGTGCGGTAAACCGGACCGCCCCAAACGGCAATCCAAACCCCCCCAAGCCAGCGCAACACAAGCAAAGCCGCAGGAGCACAAGCTCAAAGGGCCAGGTCAGCCGTTACTCGCGAAATAAAGGGACAAGTAAAAAAAATCTGGTAAATCCCGGCAATCTCCGCTTCGGCCCCAGGCGGCACGCGTGCTCACTGCTGCGTGTGCACGCGAGGGCCGACCCCTCCCCCCCCCTCTCTTCTCAGTTTGGGCAGCACAAGGCCCAGCACCACATTCGATGGACAATATCGGTCAACTCTTTGCCGATGTGTTCGCCGACACCAGACACATTCGCACACAATCCAGACAAGTCATAGGCCGACGTTTGACGCGCCTGTGTCGCCCATTGTCTCGAGCCGCATCTCGCCGTACGTCACCGGGCCATGGACGGCGATAGCTCCGGACCCCCCGATGCCGCGCCGGTTCCGAGTCCGTATCGCCTCTCAGCTACTGAGCAGCAGCAGCAGCAGCATCAACAGCAGCATCAACAGCGCTTGGAGGCCGGCTCTGAACCACCGCCGCCGGCTACTGCCCACGGTCGCCCCCGCAAGTTCGTGATACAGAGCACCTTTGGTGTTCCCAGGGAAAGGAGAAGTCGCAAGAGTCGTCCTTGTGATGCTTGTCGTCGTCGCAAGACGGCCTGTATCATCACGACGGAGCCTCCATGTGAGTGTGTGTGTCTCTCTTCTAATTTCTTTTTCTTTTCCTTGTTGTTTTGTCATATATATTAAACACAAAAATGTATCTGGCTTCTTTGCCCGATCGTGCCGTCCAGATTATTTTTCTCACGTTCTGGGATGAAAGCTCTGTGGCCACATGACTCAGAATAAAGACGTGACGAGGCATTTTCTGGCTTGATGTGTCGTTTTTGATGGGGGTTGATGAGCTCGTTGCAATTTTGAATTTACCCCTCCCTCTTCTCCCGCGCTCCTCTCATCTTTCTTCCTTTGGTCTTGTCCAGTCGTATCAGGTCTTGTAAATCTTGTAAAACAACGTTGTCCCGGCGAGACTGACCCGTTTCAATCATTGACGTCTAGGCGCCTTTTGCCGAACCAGAGGCATTACCTGCCAATCGACCGCCGCAGGAGAGGCAGCACTGGCTAGAACATACGCTGGTTATGATCACGTCGCACCTGCTGGGTCAGGGGCTGGTCGGGACCACGCCGAGGCGAGGACAAGCCCCAACACGGCACAGTCGAGTCCCGGCGGCGCTGGAGGTCTCTCGTCGTCGCCTGTTCCCGTCGCGGCTACAGGATCAACTTCAGCGGCAGCGGCAGCAGCAGCAGCAGCGGCGGCGGCGGCGGCGGCGAACAGCCAGTACGCGTCATCTTCGCGATATGGTGGTCATGAAACCCCCTTTGCCGCGTACGCGTCACATGGCTTCGAAAGCGGCAGCTTCGACGGCTTCGTCCGCGATGCCGACATCAAGATCGAGCCCGACTCCTCCGTCATGAGCATGGACATTGTGCAGCCGGCGCTCAACTCGCCCGAGTCCTCCGTCGGCAGCACTGCATCGTATACCCTCGAGGACAACCCAGGACGATCGACCTACTTCCTCGGTAGCACCGCCGAGCAGGATCCCTTTGTGCTCGATGCCTTCAGCTACGGCATCCTGAGCGAAATGTCCACCGTGGACGCCAACGTGGTGCAAATCCATCGCGGCGGCACCGATCTCGATGACCTGCCTCAGCACTTTTTGTTCCTGTCTCTCGGGCATCCAAAACACACAAACATGTCCCGGGAGGAGGCATCCGACGCCATTGAAACCAAAGTCTGGCCCCACGCCGATGTCCTCGTGCGACTCTACTTCCGCCACGTCCATCCCATTCTCCCTCTTCTATCCAAGGTTCGTTTCCTGCGCCGCTATGCAAGCAACCGCAAGTCTATCCCCGCCTGTCTCCGCGGGGCCATCTACGCCCTCGCCTCTGTCTACTGGACCGAAGATCCCTCCATCCGGACCGCCGATGCCTTCCCCCTGCACCAGCACGAAATCGTCGACCAGGCTCACAGAGCGCTGCGTCGAGAAATCGAGAACCCGAATCTATTCGTCGTGCAGGCCTGTCTACTGCTGATCCACGTCCAACCTCCTTCCATTGATGCCATGGAGGCGCCCTCGACCTTTACCCTCGCCGCACAGGCCACTGCGTGCGCACAACTCATCGGCCTACATCAGGACCCTTCGGAGTGGAACCTCGAGCCCGTGGAGAAGAAGCTACGCAAGAAACTCTGGTGGTCCGTCTTTTTGACAGATTGCTGGGCGGCCATTTCGCTGGGAAATCCGCCTCATATTAGCGAAACGTCGTTTAGTACCGTGCCCGTGGACATTGAGGATCTGCGCTGCGATGAGGATGTCCCGGATGACTTGCGGTATATTGTCGATTTGCAGAATGCGTACTTTGATGTGGCGTCTGGGGCGCGGTTTTTGGAGTATGTCAAGGTCTCGAGGTGTTTGAGGACGGTTCTGGACTGTGGATTGTAGGTTGCCTGTCCCTTGTTTTTATATCCCTCGCTTTGCCATGCCTTGTTTTTGACATTCCCTGTTTTTTTGTTTTTTTGAGCGATCCTGGAACACGACAAAATGGAAAATGGAAAATGGAAAATGGAAGAATGGAAGAATGGAAGAATGGTGGGAGCTTTGGAAAACCCTGGTTTCTCCCTCCTGTACCCCATCTTTCTCACGTTCTCCGCGCCACTCTTTGTCCCCTGTCCACTCGTCATGGCAAATAGCACACGCTTTATTAACATCCTCGGACCTTTTAGCCAAGTGAACCCCCGAATGTCGGATCCCTATGACCGCATCGCCGCCCGTGAGCGCCTCGCCGATATACACAACAAGTTGAAGGACTGGCCGAACATGATTCCTTCCTGTTTGGTCGTGCCTAAGAATAGAGATCCCATGGTTTCGTGCTACAACTGTGAGTCGCTCTCCCTGTGGTCTTTGCCTCCCCCTTTCTGCTTTTTGCTTCACGCCTATCCCCCCTGCATGTGGCGTTCTTCTTCCCGTCTATCTCCCCTGTACACGGAAAACAAGGGATGAACGAGAACCCCTGGATCCGTGAACTCGTGGCCCCTGAACGCCCTAAAATAGATTTGCTAACATGGACAACGTAGGCCCCCTGCATTTGTCCTTCTACGCCACCAAAGTTCTCCTCTACCGCGCGTTGATGCACCCAGCCACCAAGGCGGCCAAGTCACAGCCTGACTCGAATCTGCGGCAGTGGTTCGCGTTTGCTCTGGCCGACTTTGCGCAGTTTACCGAGTTTTTCGCGAGTGTGAATCCGGGGGATTTCAGAGGTTTCTGGGGACGACGTAAGTTTCAACACACTTTTTTTGTCCTGCCACTGCCACTGCCACTGCCACATCTACAACCACGTGTACACAGTTCCACATACATGTTGAGGTGTGTTATGCCGCGGGTATACCATGCATATAATCGCGCGTCAAGACACACACACACAACATCTGCTAACTATTCGCCTCTCTCCCCCTCCCTCCAGACGCTCGCTCCCAACTCATCCTCTGTGGCAACTTCCTCGTCTACCTCTTCCTCATGGCCGCCGACAGAGCCCACATCGAATCCGCCCACAAAATGCTGGAAGACTTCCGCGTCAAAGTCAACCGCATCGCCATGACGGATCACATCCCCACAAAGGCCATGATCCGAGCCACCACCATCCGCACAAACTCCTTCTTCGCGCAAGCCGTCTCCGTGATGCGCCATGGCCCAGAGGCTTCCATCACGGAACCCATCACCGTGTGCGGAACAGATGGTCCCGTTCCCTCGTAGCGCGGCGGTCCCCTGAAAATAAGAAAACCAGTTTTTTTGGAAGAAAAAAAAAAAGAGAGAGAAGAACGGAAAAAAACGGAAAGAAAAATGACCAACAAAAAAAAGTGCATGGCCGTTGTTGTTATTTTGCGAGGAAGCTCTAATAAAGCTCATATACCCCATGAGTCATCCTGGGACCTGGGTTTCCGACGTCTGGAGCGCTGCCTACATATGCACATGCACATATCTTTGTGAAGAAGCCCTTCTTCTTCGAATGGAATCATCAACATCATAGACTGTAGAAAGAAAGGGGGGAGATCTTCATGCATATGGGTCGGCCTAGTTGCTCTTCTCTTCTTGCTCAATCCAATGAGTGAAAATCTGTTTTTGGGATACTTTTGTGTGTCTTTTTTTTTATTTCGTTTTGGAACACACATTGTTGCAAACTTACAAGTTATGTGCGGCGGGGCATCGTTGTGGACAGTGGAAGGGGGTGTTCTATTCTATTCCTTTTAGGGCCTATCAGCCGTTGCCCGCAGCCCCCGGGCCCCTTTTGTTATGTATCATGAGATAGATGACGGTAAGACGGCTTGTTTTGTTGGTATCATGTATGTGCGGCGGTGTCTGTGATTTGTGGTTGTGTTGCATAGCTTCGTGTTTCAGTCGACTGAGTCTGCGAGTGCACGTATATATATACATATATATGAAATGAGATGGGGTATGTGCCCAACGTGCACGGTGCGGCCGCCGATGGGTAATGTGCTGCCTACGTAGTGAGCGCGTGACTCGTGAGAGGCTGAAGTTTCAAGTTCCTTCTTGGAAAGAAGTTGGACTTGGAAGTTGGAAGTAGGATTCGCTTGTGAAGTAAGATTGCTGGTAAAGGAAGCTGGCTGTCTTGCTGTAGCTCACTATGTACCTTGTTCTGACGATATGTAATCCGAAAATCGTCCTCCAAGGGGGGTCAGGCGAACTTCGAAGTTTACGCCGGGCTTTGTATGTCTATTCCCTCTATCCGTATCATGTATGTAGTCTGTACGTTTGTTTATCGACCTGCTGCCTGCCTACAGCCTACTTGTCTGTCGGCCTGTCCGTCTACATACCTATAACACAACTCGAGCAGTCACGATCTCGGATCCCCTGATTATCAGAGCACGCATGCGACATGGCACACCCAGAAACATGGACGCTCTTTCCACGTCCGTACAACTTCAAGGGTCAATTCCGTGTGTTTCAGACAAAATTGTCTCAAACGGATGTTCGCCGACGGATGGCGCCGTGTGTCAAACCGACCCGAACCGATGTCTTCCAAGTTCCGAACTTCCTTGCGTCTGTGATACTAATACGATTACTCAACATTTCATTGTTTAGTATTTACTTACTCGCGCTTCCCTGCTGGACCCAGGACTCACACCCTGTGACTTC
This sequence comes from Claviceps purpurea, assembly GCA_029405325.1. Taxonomy (NCBI): domain Eukaryota; kingdom Fungi; phylum Ascomycota; class Sordariomycetes; order Hypocreales; family Clavicipitaceae; genus Claviceps; species Claviceps purpurea. The sequence continues at coordinate 1,788,725 of CM055785.1, forward strand.
AGTCGTACGGTTAGGGCTAATGCTCGCCTAGCAGAGGTGTAGGGAATCGGGATTCCACATCATTTTTTAATGCTCTGCCATATTGGCATATACTGTGTTACTCTGGATCCTTGGAAGTCGAGCAAGTTATCCAATCTCTGCATCTACGGAGTATTCGCTCCCTGGTTCAAGTCTTCCCATCACCTGTGACCTTTGGCAGCCTAAAAGTTGAGCAGGCCGGACGCCGCCGGAGGCAGACGTGGGGGTGATTCAGACTGCATGCCGCTCGCCGCTCGCCGCTCACGAGTCACGGGAGGGCTAAATGCCCTTTAGCCGAATCGAGAAGTATGTATGTATGTACCGACATAGGTAGGGTAGATGCTATAAAAGCATCCCGTTACGTCAGAGCCAGCGCTTGAGATACGAGCGATGGGGGAGGAAAGATAAGGGCGTTATGCTTTCAAGTTTCCACTTGTTATCGCCGTCGCTGGGACCGCAGTGAGACAGGTACACCGTACAATAGTCAGAATAGCCACGCAGCGCTAAGACTTCTGACTGGCTAGACTCAGACCAGTTTGTACATACCTAATGGACTAAAGGGACTCAGTGATGAGCTAGCAGAAACGTGGGAATCGGGATAGTGAACTCCCACCTCAGGCCCAGGGGAACTTCAGACCTGTACTCAGCCACTTACCTACACACTCAGCACTGTCACTGAATAGATAGATACATAGTAGTAAGTATACGCCATGCCGCGCGTCAGATCGGGCTGAAGGTGCGCATCACTGGCAAGCCTTTGGCCAAAACTTAAAAGCATCGAGACCGCGCATCGTCGGGTGAGACTCGGGTCATCAGGGCTCGTTCTGTGGCGGCCAGCAGTGAGCACTTAGCACTAATGGGGATTGTATTTGTAGGTACAACGCGGCTCATCCGCTCGAGATCCTAGAGGTATAGCGTGGGCTGAAGGACCGTAGGAGGCCCATAGAGAGAGATCTTGAACAAAGGAACTTCCAGTTCGCATAGAATCAGGTTCCACGTGGAAAGAAGGACGGGTTAGCCGAGACCAGCGGTTGATCGGCATCCAGCGCACTTGACATAGAAAAACGAATTATTATTTTAGATTTCCCAACTTTTTGGGTTTGTTGATGTGATTTCTCTCTATGTTTCCCATTTCTTCATTCCCTCTTCTGACTTCAACCCACTTGGTATTATTATCACACCACAAACACACCCACCATCCCATCGCTCGCTCCTCTATCATCTATGCATGCGGCGCCATCCCCAGCGAGTTGTTGCCGGCATGAAACACCACAAATTGGGACTTGAAGAAGATATCTCCATAGACGGCCAATTGTCCCGGCGGTGTTGTCTGGACACCCCCAAAGCATGCTGCGAGAATGTGTGAAAAGCTGGTCAGTTATGGGTTTCATGATGTTCTTTACCCTCGGTCTTTAAAACGGCAAAAAGGAAGAAACAGAGGAAAACGTACTCCCATTGCCAACAGTCGCAAAATTCACATCCCGCCCAGAAATCGCCGCCATGTACACCCCACCCACATCCAGCTCCAAGTCCGGCAACTCAGCCTGACACGGAAACGTAAACCCTCCCATCTGAGTATCATTCCTCGCACCCCGTACCTGCGCGTAGTAGCCCTTCACGACCTTTTCATCCGCCAGGATAAGCGTGGTGCCCGTGTCGGCAATAGCCTGAACCCCCGACGTGGACAAGTTGAAGGCTAAGCTCGTCCTGTTCCCCAGCCCATCCACATGCGCCCCCACAGCGAAGCGCTCGCTCTCAAACTGCCAGAAGCCCCTCGTGGTGTTGACGGGAATCCAGGTCAGCGGGCCCTTGTACCGGGACGAGTCGATCCGTCCAAAGGTATACGTCCCGGGGGCTCCCTTTCTCAGATCAGCCGTCAGGACGGGCTCAGCGAGCGTCGCTTTGATGTTGTCTAGAAAGGTCGTCTGCTTCTGTGGCTGGACTGAGTTTATCTGTGAGAACGCCAGCCCGAGGAGGCCGTCGCTGACCTGATCGTTGACGAACTGCTGCGAGACGGACGTGGCGAGCTCAATGGCCTGGGTCGCGAAAGAGGCGCCTCCTACGTCGACGATGTCGGTCCCGACGATGCCTTGGGCGCTGGAGCCGTCCCCGTAGGCGATGCGGAAGGAGGCACCAGGGAGAGACTTGAAGGTGCGGGATGCGGATGCGTTGTATACGCAGTGCTTGGCCGTGGTGGCTGAGTCGAGGTGCGTGGTGAAGACCCAGAGGTCTGAAGAGCCCGTGTCGAAGTCGAGATGGAGGGTTTGGCCGCCGATGGTGACGGGGGAGAGGTACTCGATGTCGTTTGGGTCGGGTACGGCGGGCACGCTGGCGGAGAGAGGGTTCGGTGTGCGATTTCCACCGTTGGAGGAGTGATTCCCGTTTCTGTGGTGTTCATCCTGGGGTCCATCATCTGGTCCATCTTGGTAGCCTCTGCTACCGCCGTGCTCTAGATCAAGCACATCCAGCGCATGCAGTGTATCTTCTAACAGCCCTCTCCGATGATGATGCCTCGCCACCAGCTTTCCACGTCTCTCTCGCCCTGCCTTCTTCTTTTCCTGCGCTTCCATGGCATCCAACAGCCCCTGCGGGAGCGGCATGCGAAACTTCCTATGCGTCTTTACCATCGCCCTGGGTCCATCATGTCCTGTAAAAGCGGGGTTTCTGACCCTCTCGACAGAAAAGGAGCGTTTCTGGATATCTGCCACGGCGAGGGAGGTGAGCGACAGGAGGGCCGCAGACAAGAAAAGCAGCGCGGGGTGGTGCATCGCGCCTTGGAGGGGGATCTGCTGGATCTATAACACATGCATACAGCAGACGTGTTGAAGTTTTTCTTTGTAGAAAACGGTAATAGTCTGGGGAAGTCGTCTGTTGTACAATGAGACTCTCACACGAGTCACACCAGGATGCCGATACCGGGGAATGCAGTAAAAGAATGGTATATATACGTGTATTTATGCCAAAGGCACCTGGAGAAGAAGAGAGGGGAAAATGGGAGTCAGGAACTATATCATTCGTTCAAGTCTAAGGAACAGGACTTCTATGTGCTGAAAGAAAGGAACACTCATCAGCCCCGGCAACAGTGCAAACGGTGACCATCCAGGAACAAAAGCCAGGAACAACAGATAGACAGTATGCAGGTCCAGCACAGCGAACAAGCATATAAGTGTATGCGGAGCAAAGAGAACAGCCAACGATACCCGAGACAATCGGACTGCCAGAGTCGCATGAATGTATGCAATACGCTGTATCGTCTGTTCTTATATTCCGGCGGCGGCAAGCAATGCGATTTCTTCCCTTGTTCCCAATGAATCAAGGATGCACAGCCAATCGATTTCGCGAACAGGAAATCAAGCGGCCGTTGCAACTTGCAGCGCGTGCAAGGGTGGGTCCACCGGCAAGAGAGGGCGGTTGCGGGTGGACCCGGACAGGGGTAAGGGGCGCTTCGGAACGCCTCGGACCCACAATCGCGGCGCGAATGGCGCGTGCGGCGCGTATGGACTTTGGAGTCGCGTAGTTGTCGCCGGTCGGTCGATGGTTGCCTGCATAATGCATTGCGATCGAAACGATAGGATCCTCAACCTCAATTCCCGGACGTCTGTCTACTCAACCGGCTGCGGAACCAAATACTCCCGGCGACGAATCCTTTCGCACAGCGCCTTCAAAATATCACCCGCAGCCTCGTAGTCCTGCTCGTCCAGATAGATCTGCGCACTCAGACGCACCCAGTACCGATCCTGCATCACAAACAGCGTCATGAAAGTCTTGTAATCGTCAAAGAGCCTCTCGCGCATCCACTTGTCGACGAGTGCCACGTTCTCGCGCGCCACGACCACATCCGGAGCAGCTATGGCGGCACTCGGCGCCGCATCTAGCGCAGTTGACGCGTCCTCATCGTCGACCCGCATCGGCAGCGCGACATTGCCCATGGCGCAGTTGGTCAGCGTCTCGGTCTCGTTGTCGAGATGAGTCGTGCCCAGCGCGCGGGCCACGATGCGGATGCCCTTCTTGTTCAGCGCCCACAGGTAGCGCAGGATGTTCTCCTCGCCGCCGCAAACACGCTCCCGCCAGGCAATGGCGTCGGCCACGCAGAGGTAAGGCCCGTTGTCGCGCGTGCCGACGAACTCGAAGTTGGCGACATAGCGACTCTTGGAGCCAGGGGGTGCCGGAGCGGCGGACGGCGGCACGTAGCCGTGGCTGGTGGCCAGCGCGGTACGCAGCAGACACTGGGTGCGAGCCGGCGTGTACAGCATAGCGCATCCGCGCGGTACCAGCAACCATTTATGGCAGTTGGAGACGAAGAAGTCCGGATCTGCGGCAGTCAGGTCCAGGCGGACCATGCCGACACCTTGCGCGCCGTCGACCAGCGACAAAATACCCAGCTCGCGACAAACGCGCACTGCGGCCTCCCACGGAAACACCACGCCCGGCCGCGACGTCACCACGTCCATCATGGCCAGCCGCGCGCGCTTGCCCTCGCGCGCTACCTGCGTCGCAGCGCGTCGCAGCGCAGCTATCACATCGGCGTCTTCGACCGGATACTCAAGCTCGATGGTGCGGTGCTCGACCTTGCCGGCGAAATACTCGACAATGTAGTCGGCCGCGTTGCCGCAGGCCTCGTACACAGTCGAGAAGCTCAGTATCACATCTTTCTGGCCCCCCTTCTCCAGGCTGTCCCACCTCAGATTGCGCAGCACCGTGTTGACGCCCTCGGTGGCGTTCCCCACGAAGACGACGGTGTCGAGAGGGGCGTTCACGATCTTGGCCACGGCTGCGCGCGACCGGTGTAGCAGCTTGGACTCCTCGTAGCGTATGAAATGGTCGGGTCGAGCTTCGGCTTGGTCTTGGTACGTGCGAAGCTTGTCGCGGATGTAGAGCGGATATGTGCCAAAGGAGCCTGAGGAGTGCATGGCACCGATGAGTGTTGCGTAAGAGAGAGGAAATATATATAGGTAGGAGAAGAGGAAGCAAAGGGTTTAGACGGCCAACACACCGTGATTCAAGTTGCGCCACGCCGGATCAAACAGAAACTCGCTCTTCCACGCACGCCCGAATGCCAGCACTTCTCGCTGAGGTGTCTCTTGTAGGGGTTCGGATTCGGCTTCTAGTTTATGTTCTGGCTCTTTTCTAGGTCCGAGTTGACCTTCTGTTTCGGGCTCACCATCTGGCGCACGTTCCGGTACATGTTCGAGTTTGAGCTCGGGCTCTGGTTCAGGTCTCGGCTCACCTCCTTGTCCCCTACCCCTTAAAACCAACTCTTCCCCCTCAAGAAGGCCCATCTCCCCCGTCTTAGTCCTCTAACCACCACCGAACTGATAATCCAGGAACCCGACGAGAGCACGCCCTCCGTCCGGACGTGGTCCTCTTCCTCGAGTGACGCGCACGAAACCTGAAAACGATGCAGTACGGAAGAAGGACACAGGTGCAACGATCGTATAATGAACGACGCGCGAGAGAATGGAGATGTATGGAGGAGAGAAAAGGTATGTAAAGGTTGGGCTGCAACCCCTCTTTGTGCGGCTGTTGGCAGCGTTGCGTCAACTGACATGAGTCACGAGTGGGTGCTTTATAAGCCGGCCCCGCTACCCAAAGCCGCGAGAGGCCGAGGAGGCAGGACAACATAGCAGAACGACGTACTCGAGGGATAGGGTAAAATTGTTGGAAATTTTTAATTCGAATCAGACCGCAAATGCTCATCTCCATCCATCTCGCTCGTTAATAAACTGCAGCTACAGTCGCGTCCTTCGCTTGCTTCACTTAACCCCCCTTCCCCCGCAGACTAGGTAGCATCACCAGCTCCGTGACCCGTCCCTGGACACTCACTCTCTACACCTCCAACTAGACCCCCAGTCCATCAACTCGCCCTCCAAGCTCCCCCCCTCACCCGACACAACCATCCCACCAAACCTATTCCTCAGCCTCCCTCCCCTCTCCTGTCCTCCTCCTCCTCCCCCTCCTTGCCCCCGTCCCGATTCCGACTCCCCGTCCGCCGCACCACCCGCCTTATTCCAATCTCCAAGGTCCGCAGCCCAGATGTGCTCGCGCGCCCACTCTGGTGCCTCCCGGAGCATATGAGCCAGCCCATCGCGGTGGTAAAAGGCATGAGGCTCGCCAAATACCTTAATCGATGCCGACACCGACGCCGATGTTGTTGCTGCCCCTCCTCTGACATTCGTTGACAAGGAGCTAAGAGGCCCCGACGGCGGCTCATGCCGTGGCTCCATCGCGCATGGCTTCCCATATAATGGAGGCAGATGAGTCGGCGCCCACCGAGAGGACGACTGTATCGGCGCCAGGGTGAGGTCATTTCTGCTCATCGTAGCGGTGGCTTTGGCGCTCATCGTGGCGTTGGTTTTGGCGGCTGGGCGTCTTGTTCCGACGGAGGGGGCTGGGACTTCCTCGCCGTCGATGACTCTTCTCTTTCGGATGCGGGCGTGTTCCTTGACGGAGTCGAGGATGGAGCTCGTGCTGCTGGGGGGCGGCGCAGATGCGACGGTCCTGCTTTTTGGGGGGACGAGAACTATAACAGGGGCGGGAGGGGCCGAGCTTGCTTCGATTTGGCGGAATCTGTCGCCGTTACGAGTGGGAGTTGGAGTGGGAGTAGAATTCCGTGACTGAGATCGTGTTTGTCGGGGTCGGTCCAGTTGTCCCGGGGCAGATTTGTGGCATCGTTTGGGCTTTGCCTTTGGGGCTTGGGGGCGTGTGATGGCGAAGACGGTGGAGGTAGAGGTAGAGATGGCGGAGGCAGTACCAGAGGTTTCCAATTCTCCAGGTTGTACTGTCGGACGCGTTGACTTCGTTGCGGATGTAGACGCCCGACGAATCGACGCGGATGAGCGAGGAGGTTTTGCGGCTTTTTCTTCCGGATGCCCAGTGATGCGATGCAGCTCGCCTAGAATCTTGCACGTCCAGTAGGCTCCTGTGACTCTGCTGTCGCGCATAGCCACGGGGTTCGCGGCGGGTGGCTTGTCCTTCTTTTCTGTCGTTGTCTTCGTTGTTTTGGCCTTTTTCACCTTCTTCTCGTTGACTTCCTTGTTCTTCTTCTTTTCTCTCTTGTCCTTCTCCTCCTTTCTCTCCTTCCCTTCTGTGCCATTGGTCTCTTCTGTGTCATGGTGCTCCGCACTCTTGTTCATCTCGGCCCCCTTCTCCTTCTCGTTTTCGTTATCCTCATCCTCCTTCTCACTCTCTTCAGACGTCCCACTGCAATCTGTCTTCTTCTTCTGCTTCGGACCCTCCGGCTCATGCCAAAGCCCCGGTATCCTAACCTGCAGATCCTCCACCCAAGCATCGCAGTCCCACTGCACCCAATAGTCAATCATATCCCCCCAAACACTCTTCGGCGGCTCCGTCAAATTCACATAGACGACTTTCCCGCCCTTACTGTGAACAGCTTTCGCAAATTCTCGAACCATGACCTTGAGGCCGTGCACCCGCAGACTCGTCCCCAGAATGAGCAGCATGTCCGGCGATAGGCTGAGGTCATGCGTCACAATTGGGCTGATCAGGTGCGAGCTCGGATGTTCTTCACCATACAGCACAATGTCCGGACGCAGCTTTCCCACGCCGAGGGCACGTTTGCCGCGCTCCTCGCGAGCGACTGTGGCGCCAACGCAGTGAGGACATTCAGGCTGCTGTCCGGATAGAGTCTCTAGCTCACGACTTTCATCCCAAGAGCAGACTCTGCTGCAGAGAAAACAGCGCAGGAGGTGGAGGGATCCATGCAGAAATACACACTCGACGCCTGACCGTGGAAGCTGTGGTTTCAGACCACCCTTTCGTCTTGCTCTTGAGCCATCACCACTCGTGTCTGTTGTCACGTCCTGGGATTGCTGGCAGCTGGCGCTTGAATCAGTCGCGGAATCAGCTGGCTGGCGAGAGGACTCCGGCGTGGATTGCTGATCTTTTGAGTCCCTACATGCCTCCTCAGGCAGTTGGCTGAGCTGGCTTGTGGTGGCGGCGGTCGACCGTCTGGAAAATCGGGCCCGTAGACCTGGTCCATCTTGTAGTCTGGTCGACAGCCCGACCTTTTCCTCGAACTGATCAATGTTTTGGGTGTAGCACCGGACAAGGGTCCCACGATCTCGCAAGTGACGTATGAACCGATGTGACGTTGTGGGCTCCGCGGTTTTTATTTTTTGCCGCAGCGACGTTGCAAATGTGTAAAAGACTGACGTTCTGACCGGGTCCGACCAGATGTTGGCGTCGAAAAGGTCCCTTCCTTTCATATGGGGAAGTGTAGATTTACCTCCGGAGGAGGAGCTTTGGCTCGCTGGCGGCTCCTGGTCATCTCCATCGGTCTGTGATGATGGCGGTGATGGGGATGTTGGCGATGATGATGATGATGACGAAACCGTGCTTCTTCCATCTCTCGAACTGCTTCCTGACGGTGAACTGGACACAGAGGAGTCGAAGGGGGCAGGGAAAGGGGATAACAGCGGAGGCGTCATTGTGTGCTTGGCAGCTAGCAAGCGAGTGGTCTCTGTTGGTTCTGGCGTACCGGGGAAACGATTGGCAACGTTATTTGCTCTCGCTATGGACCTCGTAGTCATCATGTTTGTCGCATTTTTTAACCAGGGCTTGTCACAAGTGCCCAGAAACCTCGACAAAGGAGGCTCGATGTCGACCGCAATCGTGTCTCTGACGTTTCTTGTATCGGCGGGAATGGTCATGCAGTTGTGATCGCCTTCTTTTAGGACATCCTCAGATAACTTCCTCCTCTTGGCTTGTCGCGTCATCGGGCCCATCCTGTTAGGTTCTCGTACGTCGTCAGACTGTTCGCTCTGCCGGTTCTGTCGAGATGCAGCCTCAAATTGGGCCTGTATGAGCGAATACAGCCCATTCTCTGATCGGAAGTCCTACATGCCGGTCAGTTTCCATGTGCCCGGCACTGCCAACGAGGTCTGCATATGCTCTTGCACAGTCGAGGCAAGTGCATTTTAAAGGAGAAGCATGAAAGCGTGAAAGCAAAGGATGGGAGCGCAGCAGAGAATGTCTGCGGCGCAAACGAGAGGTAGGAATTAGGTGCCCATACCGGAATGCCAGAATTGGTGCTTATGCCAGCACCAGTCACCACGACTACCTTGCGCGCCTTGAGCATTGCCTTGGCTACCTGGCCAAGTTGCTCATCAGCCTCGGGCGCAACGTGCTGTGTTGGCATTTTTGCTAGATCGGATTTTCGCGCAATCTTGGCGGAACTCGTTAATGATCCGTAACGCTCGAAGACCCTCGCGGTGCTCTATCCGTTTCGCCGCGATGCTCCGTCGGTGTTGCCTCGATGTTCTCGTGATGCCCCCGCAATGCTCGTGTAATGCTTCGTGATGCTCTGTAATTTTCCGTAAAGCTCAGCCGATGCTCTCGTGTTCTTTTTGTATCCCTCTCATCCCTCAGGCACCCGTCTCAATCTCCAACCCATTAACTCCCACCAAAGGCAAGAACGAACTCAGTCTCAAACGCGTCCTGCTTCACTCCCCTCCTCAAACAGCAGCGATATAATCCGTTTCTGTACCCCCAAAACCCCCAATCATGATGTGCGCTCCTCTTATTCAACCAAAGACCGATCGTTTCGCGACGATGTTCGATAGGAGTCAATGTAACGCGTCGTGAGGGAAAAGTCGCGCGCGCGTTCGTAAGGGACGACTCCAAAAAAAACGTATGGAGAATATGGGTGGTAAAAAATGAGGGGAACAGAAACATGGAAAGTGACAGAAGCCGGAAAGACGTTCACAAAACGCAGAGGGGTCGTGTAACCCTGCTCGTAGTACAGAGTATCAATGCAAGATATGTAATTCGTTTGCTACCTGGGACGCGCTTCGCGTTGATGTCCAGACCGCGCTACAGTGCCTTACTCCGCTCTATAAACGGGCAAGCCACGTCTCTAATTGGCTAGGTGTGCTCCACTTGGCCGTTTGGATAATGATTGAATGTTCTCGGCAGCTGCCCATTGGTTGCGCGGCTGTGGTCCGTGGATGTCGCTTCCCGCGTCGCGCGCAAAAGTACCAGAACCTGAGACAAAGTTGCATTTTCATTCACTCATTGGGCACGAACACACCGACAAAACCAACAGATCGGAAAGAGCGGCTCTTTTACATCAATTCATCAAAGATACTCGCGGTCGTTGCGCAAGTATGCTCGCGTTAGTCAAGATCATTTTGACGAATGCAGGTGTAGGTACCTAATGTGCGCTGCAGGTAAGCATACTGCTCCCAGGTAGTACATAATGGCACTGAATCAAGACAAACTACCTAGGTACATAGAAAAGAGACGCCAGTCTCCCGCGCCCCCTTTTCCCCAGCCTTCTCTAGTCCGCTACCTTTCTATCATCACGCACAATTGACCAAAACATCCATGAACTTCTGAAAGTTATTTGGCACGCCTACTCCAGTAATTGCGTCGTAGCCCTTGGTGGCAGGCCATCCGCCCGGCATTTGTCCGCCAGAGAATATGCACGACAAACTGCGCCCGTTTGCAATATCTTGCAGGACGCTTCGTACTTCATCGGAGTAGAGTCTACCATTCAGCCAGCCGAGCGCTTTCTTGCCTTGTCGAAGACGGGCATCGTTGATAAGCGCAATCATGGCGGCCAGGACAGGAGTGCTCGCACTGGTGCCCTGAACAGACACGTCAACGCCGTTGAGTACGGTGTTGAACTGGGTGCCTAGAACAGATATGTCGGGGGTGGCTCGCATTTCGGGATTGTAATAGCCTTGTAGGTGGCCCTTGAGTTCGCCAACATACTCCTCCACGGCTTTCTTTTGCCAGTCTGGTCGTGTGAAAAGGTTTGAAAAGCCGCCGCCACTGAACTCAGCACCTCGTGGTGGCTCTTCACCGTTGTTCACAGCGCCAACGGACGTCACCCAGGGGCAAGAAGCCGGAAAAGTGGAAATCGTCATGTCTTTGTTGAGTCCATCACGGGAGTGGCATGTGGCATTTCTGCCACCCCTGGCACCCCCGTCTCCGGAACCACTCAAGACTGATACCCCTCGCGCGGCGAGCAGACCGATTTCATTGCAGACCCGGATGGCGTAAGGCTGGGGCATTGTAAATTCATCATCGGCGTATGAGATGGAGAGGACGTGCGGGAGCTCATTGTCTGGCTTCTTCGCAAGGTATTGCAGTAAATCCAGGTACGGCTCATTGTCGTTGAGCTCGCCTGTGACTGGCTTGCCGTTGTCGTCCAGCTTCTCGCCCCGGCCTGCGGTCGAGTAGAAAATCACGTTGGTGGGGAAGCCAACGGCCATGCCATATTGAATATCCAGGTTAGCCTCTATTCCCGCTGTCCCGACATCTTGCCTGTTCTCGCCTCCATTGATTGATTCCACGCTAAAGTTGTAGCCAGCCTCGACGAGGTCAGGACGTGACTGCGCAAAGTTCTTGTGCAGATCGGCGTAACTAGCCCATTGATCCAAGAAGCCAGCAATGCCAAACCGAACAGGAGACTGGCCGTCGGGCGTCGTGTAGTTGATGCCATACAGCTTGTTAATGCAATCCGGTGTAGTGTTCGGGCTGCAGGCCACGCTTCGACGGTGGCGGCGTCTTTGAAGCGCTCCCAACTGTGGAGCGAACGAGACTTGATGCTCGGGGGTCATGAAGTTGACAACGGGGTGGACGAAGTCAATGGCCGAGGTGAGATCATCGGGAATACTGTATTCCGTTGTTCGAAGCACATCTTTTCCGTTGCCAAAGCGATACCGGTGAAGTTTTGTGTTGAGCAACTTGTCGACTTCACCAACCGTAGCAGTGACATGTACCCAATCCTGATCGACTTGGGCCGTGGTGATGCCATTGTCCGAGAGCCACTTGGTGACTTGGTGCACGTGCTCCAGAGCAGGCTGTCGAAGAGACTCTACATCCTCCTGAGCCAGAAAGGTAGCCGAGAGAATTTTGGACGGCAATTCATGGATATGGGGCTGGCGCAGGGCGATGGAGATGCGCATCGGGGTCCAAGGCTCAGGCGCCTCGTGCAGAAACTTCCATCCATCTGGAATGGTGGCGGCTTTTTCCAGGCACACGGCTGACGCAGCGAGGCCAGCAAAGGCGCAAGCCGCCGTGAAGAGGCTGAGAAGCATCATGTTGAGTGCCAAACGAATCAATCTAGAGTCAATCACCAAGATCCAGCAAACCACCAGGATATGCGAAGAAACCCCAGGAATGATAGATGAGCGGGGAAGACCCAAAAGAGTAGAGGTCCTCTCGGGATCCCTACAACAAGACAAGATCGACTGGAGCACAGCATGAACTCCCCAGGAAAGGAAAAGAACAGGATTGAGTTGATTGATGTGCTAAAACGAAGAGGTAACAATCAAGGAATCTATACCTACACATACCTATAGGTATTATAGGTACACAGAAGATCGGTCCGATCTCTGGGAAGGTAAGCGCAGCGAATGGCAGTGCGAGTTTGCCTCGCTTGATTCGTAGCGTCCACACGCAATCCTCAACGATAACGTGCCCACACAGTACATGGCCACAACAGGTACCTATGTACCTACATATCGCGTACGTACCTACCATTCACTCTTTCCTTTCGCTCTCTTCTAGATAGCTTCCATGAAAACAACAGATTGTTCATGACAGTTCACCCCACGCATACACAACCCTCGCGGATTAATTCCAATATGTACCTAGACCCCGTTTTCCTAACCACGAAATTCGAATGATCTGTCCGGGGTCCTTGCACCTTTATTGCTGGGTCAGAGCGGCATCAAGCCGTCATGCTGAACTTAGACTTAGAGATCTTGGCAACAAGGTTACATACGATTACGGAGTACAAGGATCCACAGTTTCCCGCCCCTTGCTCCTGCTCAGCGGGTCGTCGTTGCCGCTCCGTCGTTCTTGCCTCGATTGTTGTCTCGTTGTTGTTGCCGCTTCATGGGGAAACATTAACGCCCCCCCCAAGAACTATTCCACGTCCACCCTAAGTTTCCTAAAATGGAATAGACTCGTTTCAGGTACCCTGTTAGCGTGTATAGCATAGCCAATGAAAGTGTAGTGACTCTACCTCGCTTTGTACCTTTTATCGTCGTCCGTGAAAGGGATGTGGGCTCAAAAATAAGGCTCAAGTTTGGACGGTATTGCTTAGTTGAAGTTACTTCTCATGGAACATGGAAGCGCTGAAAAGCTGCTGTCCTGGTTCGTATTTGCTACTCAAATCTCACACAAAAAGAGCCATATTGGCCGTGCCATATATATTCAACTAATTACTATTATTATACAGCGTACTACCGGCTGACCAGCCGGATTGCTGCGCTGGTATAGAAAACCTGAAGCTTTCGTCGACTCCAACAGGCATGGTTGATGGCTGATATTGAGGCTCCTGGTAGCTAGGGGCTGGGGCCAGCAGCCTGAATCGCTGTGGTTGTAGCTGGGGTTGCAACAACCCAGCCATTGAAGCTTGCCCGTGACTGCTTGACGGAGGATGCTGGGGCTGATGTCGGCTTTGCAAACTCTGCAACGGCATCTGCTGGAGCGATTAGGATGGCAGAAAAACTGGCAGCTGGCGTTGTTGAGGTTGACTGTCGCGAAAATTAGCTATAAGACCTTGCAAAGACGCTGAGAAGATACTGGCACAAAAGCCAACTGCTGCTGCTGCAACGCGGCAGCAGGCATCGGCGTGTGCGAGGCGTGTAGAGGCCGTTGGTGAACTAAATATGGCCGCGACAGCGCCGTGGTTGCTGTGGTTGGCGTCGCAATGGCTGGCGGCATCATATACACTCTTTCCGTCGGTACTACTGGTGTTCTTTGCTTCATCATTCGCGATGGCAGTGAAGACGGTGGCGTTGTGGCCCTATTGTTGCTGTCAAGACGCTCGAATAAGCTAAAATCGCGACGATTGCCGCGCGGGCCAGCGCCTTGCTGGTGCCGAGGGTGCTGTCGTCGCTGCCGAGTCTGTAAGGTCGTAATCCTCGCCTTCAACCAGCTCGCGGAAGTCACCAGTGGCACGACGCCGTGGCACGTACTCTAATACGCGCGGCCGAGGCCGACGAGGTGCGCGTTCGAGCTCAGCGTCAGAACGGAAGGCGTCGTCGCGATCATTTTCGGCGTTCTCTTGGGGAGATGGGCGACTGATATAGCTGTCAGAATCTTCACCCTGCGATGGAGGTGCCGAGGGAAGCCGCGATAGGCTGCGTGACGCGCCATGCTGAGCGCTCGGTGGCTGCGATGATGAAGATGAAGGCGAGCTCATTTTAAACTTGAGAGCCCGATGGAAAGTAAGTAGTGTGGCTTAAAGATCGAGGTCGCGATGTTGTGAAAACATGCATTCGAAAGCTGTGATGCAAGAAAAACTAAATTTGTTTACGCGACGCGCATGGATGTTTACGCTTTACGGAGTACGTACCTCCAAAGCGCACTAAACAGATGTATGTACCGCGCTAGCAGGGTACCTGGAACAAGTTATTCCATTTTAGGAAACTCAGGGTGGACGTGGAATAGTTCTTGGGGGGGACGTTAATGTTTCCCCGCTTCATGTTGTAACTTGTCGCTCAATGTTGTCGCTCGTTGTTGTCGCTCGTTGTTGCAACTGCAACGCCGCCGGGGGGAAAATCGGAAATCCCCGTCCAAGACACATGCCTGTCGGGTATCGTATGGGAATCCCCTCCATGCCTCCTCAGTCCTCACTCTCCTCCTCACTGCTCAGCCACTTTGACTGCTGCTCTTGTTGCGTTGTTGCGGTGGGCCGTGGCCCGTCACACTGTACACATACACGAACACATCCACACACACACGCAAACATGCGCACTCGTATGCATACATACGAACACCTGCCATGTACGTTTAGAACATCATGGGAAAGGCATGCGCCTGACGCGGGGCCCGGCATTGTGCCCGGGCAATGAATCAATGATGGAGCCAGAAGCCAGCGCCACGGGCTAAGTGGCGCCCGTGATGACTTCGAACAAGCGTTGCGAGTTATGCTTGTCTCGTTCGATTTGACGATGATGGGTCAAGAATCGAGATAGTCAGTCAGGACTCAGCACGCCACATTTCTGTGGTGCTACCTCGTTGTACTGATGTGATTTCTCTTTCTTTGGCTACCGGTATCTGGTGCTCCGTTTGTCTTTCGTTTTTCTGCTTCGACATCTGCATGACAGACTCAGGACTGTATGTAGGCGGATGGTGAGCCGGCCGTGTGTTCCAGTGAGGACTTGGCATCGTCAGCAATGGAAGCGAGGTTGGCTGTCAAGACTCGAACTGGTCACTCCGATCTTGTACCACGGTCGAGGCTTGAAGTACAATTATATCACAAACAAGAAACACCTCGGCTGTCAAGACCGCGTCTGCAACACAATGGAAAAGTCAACCAGTCCATTCCACATGTACAATGCAATGTACATTTTCCTAGAGAGACGGGAAGCACTGAAGCAGCAATCAGGAGCTCAACCGTCAACCGTCAACGGCGTCGAGAGTGGGGTGTGTTTTGGCTTTGAGACATGCAGTCCATCAGCTCATCTAGACTTTGCGTAGCAAGCAGAATCTCCAGATGTCAGAGCATTGTCATATCGATAATCGGAGACTTGTGCGAATTACAAGGGTTGAATGTCAAGACCAGGGCCGTAAATCGTCGTCTGCAACCTCTGTCTTATGTAAAGGGCAAAATGCAGAGTACCATGCACCATGCAAGCTGCATGACTACATGTACGATACTCAGTCTTACGAATACATACATACCTACCTAGATAGGTAATGAATGGCATTATTTCGTCGCATCAAAAGTGCCTTGGCGCTGTGGCTAGAGGAGAGGGACTCAGGGAGTACGAACACAGCACCGGGCGTGTTTCAAACACACACCCAAACAGCCTTTTGAGGTTGTCAAACTCGAGAGTAACAAGACAGGAGAAGATACAAAAAGGCAAAAAGGCAAAAGACAAAAAGGGCAAACTGGAAAAAAAGAAACCGGAAAGGGGAAACGCTGACCAGGGCGCCAACGATAGAGTTGTCGGGTCTAGATCGGGTCATCGGGAGCACCGAGACCACAGACCCCTTCTCCCCACAGACAACCACGCGCGGATGAGATTATCTACTCCGTAAACCTCACTCTTTTCGCAATGCATTGACATTTTTTGCATGGGCAGCACGAAAACGAGAATTGATAATTGCTTGGGCACAAGGTTGGGTTATAAAAACACCAGCCCCCGGGCCGTGGTTTTTATGTTTCTACAATGCCATGCATTACACCATATGCACACATGTCAACACTCCTACACACACAAAACACACATAAAACGCATGTAAAACAACCACAACAACATGCTGCACACATGACGTATACCTACATCCATAACAACCCAACGCACACCATGCTTGCGTATACCGACTGAAATATACATATAGACGACACCGGCACCGCCAACTCGTCTTTTTCCTCGTACCGTCCTACCTACTCGCCTTCGCTTCTTGAAACCACCACCAGTGACTATTACTATATACCGCATCCCACCACACAGGCACTTTTTTATTCCGGTTGGGTCAACCGCCCGGGGAGACCCGAAACTTGATCGATCTGGCTTGCGCCAAGGCTTGGTGCCACGAATATACTATCGAGTGTGCAATCCAGTGGGAACCAGGGGGCCCTGTTGACTTGGTTTCGGTTGGCATCACAGCATCTGGATTACATCACGGCATTGGGATTGAAGTCAGGCACACACACACAGAATCCCCAACACGGCCTTTTAAGCAGAAAAACAAAACGACCATCTTCTGCCATACTTCTCGCAGAGTTTGGTTTTATCCCTCTGCCCTTACTCTTCATTGTTCAATCCTATTTTAGTTCTTCAATCCTGTGCATCATCTCATACACAGCATGCGTCCTTCGCTGCCATCACGGACTCACAAGCGGCACGCAAGTGCTCCAACAGCTTCAACACGAACAATGGCATCACCGCCGCCAACGACGACGACCACGACAGTGACACAAGAATCACCATCGCGGGCCTCGCAACCGCAATCGCAGCTACGCCGCATCTCGTCGATTACACAACGCTTTCGGGGCCATTCACGCAGCACATCAACGACAGCTGTCACCGAATCTTCATCTTCATGGCCCGCACATGACGACAAAGACGACCGGGCGAGAAGACCCTCATCATGCTACGTGCCCACCCACGCCGCTGCCAGCTTCGCCCGCACCGTATCGCCCCTCTCACCGGTGCGCATCGAGGCCAAGATCGAGGAAGATGACCTCGAGCAGCTGTCGTCATCGTCGGGAAAGAAAGCCAAACACCGCTCCCACCGTCGGAACCACCACCACCACCACCACCACACCACCACCACCTCAGAGCATAAGACCCAATCTGTGCCCAATACATCATCACATCCCGCCACGGCTGGCGCATCTCTCCCCAGCAGTAGCAAAAAGGCGCCTCGCCATGGCTGTGCGCCATCGCGGCAGCAGCCACGACAACGTGAGCAAAATCATGAGCACAAAGTTCAACATGAGCACCAAACAGAATACGCCGCCTTCCTAGCCGAAGCCGAGGCCCGCGAACGCGCCAGACTAGCGCTCCGTAGACGAAAATGCGTCTCCATGCCATCCCGCGCGCCATCTACGTCATTGCACGCCTCCAAGGCTACTACTGCTACTGCTGCTGCTGCTGCCGCGGCTGTCGCCATTATGCGCGGCTCTCCAAGTCCCATGGCGACTACGAAAGCCACGCCAGCCGTGAGGAGCCATGTTCATCGAGATAGCGCCTATTATTCCAATGCGTCGAGGAGTAGTGCGAGCGGTAGTGGAGGAGGAGGAGGAGGAGGAGGAGGAGCGGGTGGTGTAGCCGGTGCCGCGGCTATGGATCAAAATCTCCTGGGGGGGGCCGGGAGGCTACCGACCGTGAGACAGCCCAAGACATTGGGACGTCGGCTGTCGGAGTATTTCAAACCTCCTCGACGAGAGGTGTGTGTTTGATGAACCGAGGTGAGGGGGGGCGCTTCTTGGCCACATGCTGGCTGGAGTTGATGGCATGACTTTGGCTGTGTGTACACTGTAGGCATGACTCTTTGGTGTGTGTGCATACCGGTACATACTTTCTTTTTTTTTCTTCCCGGAGGAAGGGAAGGGGGAGTGGGGGGCGTGCACGTAAACTGGTACATCAAGGAGGTAGCAGGTAAATCCACAGATTTGTTTTGGGTTTTTTCTCTTCTCGTGGCTGTTCCACGTGCTACATAAATGATATAACCTTCTTTTTATTGGGGCAAGTATGGCGTAGGTACTGTACATACCTTGTAAGGGGAGTACATATGCATACGTGTGTAGCTTTACAGCAGACTTACCAGGTACCTAGCAGCATTAGTTGGAGATGGCGGCCATATTGGGAGACTAGGGGCACTACCTAGGCTTCGGGGCCTAGGAGGCGTTAAGCGTTGAGAACAGCAGGGGATCGAGGATACTATTACAGAGTATGTACCTAGGGGCACGTAGGTATTATGGAAACCGTCAAACGTTCCTTAAAGAATGAAAGAAGCAAATACGATACTTGCAACCGCGCTAAGCTGGTAACTATATGAGCTGCAAAACTGTATTTCATAGCTCGCCACATGAAAGCTTCTCTATCCATTTCAGCCACATTATCACATCTGTATTGTTGGATCTCAGGAACTCTAGATGTGGCGATCTGGGTCTCTTCGTTGTAAAATTCCCCGATCCTGTATAAGTTCTTCCTCTCTTTTCTTGCTGGAGACGCGCGCTTGATCGCGTCGGCTGAGAACCCTTTTGACTTCATTTCCGGAGATTTGAAGAGAGGGAATCGAGGATGTACTTCGTGAGAAGAGGTAGCAACTGCTCGGTCGTCTCTTGAATCTGGTTGACTCGGGCTTGGATGCCCTGGTGAGGCTTTAGTTTCCTGGGCCTGATTTGAGAGGCAGAAATGTACTGTGTTATTGTCTACTGTGTTGTTATGGATTATCGACATGTTGGGGTCATCTATATTCATAGGAGATGTTTGTAGGAGTTGATTGCATGGGGAATCGATGTTGGTCCTGCGATTAGCAGACCAATGTTGGCCGTAGGATTCTGGATTTTAGTGAGTGTTTCTGACTAGATTTCCATATCCTCGGCTGATGGATTCTGCCGCCGTCCAACTCCAACATTGAACATCAGGATTCTCGTCGGTGAATGTGTGTGTGTGCTTTGAACGCCTCTACGTGCAGGCGCAACTTGCAAGGCGATCCCAGTGGGGTTATCTGGCGTGCTATGTAGCCTTAACCGCGCTTCCAGATAGCCCCCTTTTCCAATTTCCGGGAAGCAGCATCCCAGTACCCGAGGAAGTGCTTCTTGA
Source organism: Claviceps purpurea (assembly GCA_029405325.1). Classification (NCBI taxonomy): domain Eukaryota; kingdom Fungi; phylum Ascomycota; class Sordariomycetes; order Hypocreales; family Clavicipitaceae; genus Claviceps; species Claviceps purpurea. The sequence continues at coordinate 1,808,008 of CM055785.1, forward strand.
AGTCATTGGAAAAGTGAGTCCGGGCCCGGCGGTTGCGATCGGCGTCGTTGATGAGCTGGCCGGAACATTTCGAGCACATCATCTTGGAGGAGAAGTCTTGGGCTGGTCTGCACACCTTGCAGAACATTGATCTCCGCTTTGTGTCAGATCTACACAGGAAGACATGCAGGCACGCACGGGAGGCAGGATAGTCCTCCATTTAGGAGACTTTTCCCGATTGCCGCCAGTCTTTGACAAACCGTTGAGTAGGTAAGGTCAGTGAGCTGATGCAGGAGACACCTATGGCTGAACAACGTACGATTGCTTTGACTGGTCCATCTTCTTACAGCAAGTTGTACGCCAGGCAGGTGGTGGGGGAACAAGGCTTCCGAGACGCTCTGGCTACACTACGAGAAGGCAACACATGCGAATACACCCTGGCCTGCTATAGCCTATGCGCAAGGATCGAGTATCGACTATCGGTGGCAGAAGTGGCTACCTTGAAGACGTGGTGCGCATCTGTCCAACCATCGGGCAGGTCAAACCACTACAACAGTGAATATCTCAAGAATACCGAGACTCCGATCATTAACATTGCCTGCACCTCAACAGGTGAGGGTAGAATTCTTCGTCGACAGGCTCAGCTGTTGTTGAAGGTTACCACGGCTGGCAACGCTCTCGCTCTCGCCTAAATTGAAGTATAGGCAATTTTAATGATCGGAGCCTCAATTTTTTGAGTTGTGCCTTGTTGTAGTTGTTTGATCTGGGCGTTGCTTGGATAAAGACGCGCCGCCTCTTCAAAGGTACCAATAGTCGGGCTTGATCATTGTGCAGAGCAGGTCAAGCGCGTTCGCATCGGGGTTGCCTTCTCGTAGTCTAGCCACAGAGTCTCAGAAGCCTTGTTCTTGGTCATTTGTCTGCTTACAGCTCGCTGTGAGAAGATGGGCCGGCACGACCTCGTCGCTAAGCCAGGTACCCGCAAAGACCTGGCTAATGATCGGCTTCCGCCAGCTAGGAACTCCTCTTCATGTCCCCGAGAGATGGTACCTAGCTCTTGTCGTTCTCGCATGATGTCCAGCAGTGGTGGTATTTGGGACGGAGATGGCTATAAGTCATCACGAGCCTCAGCTTGGTGAGCTCAGGAGATAGCAATCCGAGCTAAACGTGCTCGATGTACGTATCCTCTGGTCGTATGCCTCGGCGACGGAGTGCTGGCGAGCAGCGTGTGGCATAGTCAGCCGCTGCGCTTCGGGTAGGATGGGTCGATGAGGTGTAACCTGTTGCTGAGACGTCTCTGCCCGGAACGGTGGGACAGCGAAAGGACTGTAGCTGAGGAGCTTGGCCGCAATGAGGCTTATCGTGGAGTTGGCGAATAGTGGTCATGAGGCTCGTCGACCTCGGAGTCCTCGGATGCCTTGTACGGCCTGTGCCGGATGTTAAGTTGATCGTACTTAGCCACCTTTCATCTGGTGCAACTTGCACGCCTGCCTGATTGGATTTTCTCACGACATGTGATACACTGCGTCACATCACGTCCTCTTTCTCGCCAGGACTCGAATTCTTGAAGTGGCTCGAATACACAGCATCACCTGCTGTATCGATACTCGCGCTAGGCCGGGTCGTGGGATACATTGCCCTCCAGGTCGGTGAGGATGATCTGGAGGCATTGTCCGGTGGCAGCTCTGTTAATGCCACCTTGGTGTATTCATATGCCCTTCCTCTGCGTGTATTCATTGACTGTGGTATTGATCGCTTTGCTATGTATTCTGGATGGCGTCGACTATGAAGAAAGAGTCTTTTGTTTGAACCTTGCTACGAAAGTCTAGGTCGCATGGCCCTCGGCCGTCCGGAAACATGTATATTCGAGGGGCGGCGAAGATGTTTTTGATCTGGCCATCTTCATCAGTCCGAGAGATTGCGATAGAGGTCGAAGGATCATGAAACAAATCGATAACTCATGATATCGAGATTCGGCGCGCCCCCCGAGAACAAGTTGATCGTGAGCTCTGTGGAAATTCGAAATATCGCGATCGGAGTTCTGATTGTCGGACCTGCGAGGATTTGATAGACTTTGACGCGGGCGTTCCAGTGGCTCGTGGGGTGAGAATAAAGGCCGAGTCCTTTCTCACGATACATACCTCTTCGGCGGCTGGGAGCATTCGGAAGTTATCTGGTTCATGGGATAGCTCCCTTCGCGACCTCATTTGATGGAATCCGTTGCAGGAAGATTAGGGGTTGAAGGACACTTTGCGCAGTCCTTGTGCGTCTCTTCATCGAGATGTCGATTTCGACACGTTCCTGTGTGCAACGGAGTCAACGGAGCTCTCCAAGTTGAAAGCTTTTAGGTACCTATACGACAAAAACGAAACATCACGTGCTGATGACTAATGCTCAGTGAAGCGAATCTCTCTCGGTTCTACGGGGTACAGAGTACAAGTCCTAGTGTTGCTCTTCGATCAACTTCTGACCTTCACAGACAAACAATCTTTTCCAGTGTGCACAAATTTGCGCCATGTGATGATCTGCGGGTAGCAACGTAGGTGGACTCTGGAGTTGAGTACAGGAATTGAGTACAGCAAATGCTTGGATGGTGGGCAGTGGCCACTGCGCGATATGTCTCTCACGTTCACCGGGCACGTGAAGTGCTCGCACCCCGTGATGCGCAACCGAATAACAATGCATGTATACAGATGAGCGATAGAAATCGTCATTATAAAACATCCAACCTGTGCACTTGAACTCGTCGTAGGCTCCTAGCCAAGCTCAGCCTACCTAACCCATGCACTGAAGCCATCAAGAACCCAGCTGCGCGGTGGAGTCCCCTAAGTTTTACATATCACCTCTCCAAAACAACGTCCAACAAACGTTCTGATGCGGTGCGCAAGATGGCCCATTCAGTCCGGTCGTGTCCGGTAGATGATAACAAATATAAAATAGACGTCTCATTTTGTGCACCCCCCCCCCCCCCCCCCCCCAAATTCCGCCACGCGTTGAAGTCGGCATGATCAAATACCCATCTCCTGTATCCTTCTGCACCACTCGCCTTCCGAAGAAACAACATCCAAGGAGATCCAAGAGCCCTCAGATGACCGATAGATACTTCCAAATCTGAACCCGGCACCTCCTTCTGTGCACTTTCTCACCCCCGACCCCCTGGCTATGCACTGTTCCAAATAATACAAAGTACATAGCCATGCACACATATACACAATCGCGTGCCAACGAACATAAAAAAAGACACCCCCACCCCTGAAATATACCAAAAGTTACGCCTACCCGCCCGCCAACACAATCCAGAGCCCTAAAAAAAAGAATAGTTATCAAAAAAAGACCTTAAAAAAGGGGGATACACGGAACCCCCTCTGAAAGTGAAATGCATCATCCCATCCCCCCCACCCCCCTATTCCTCCCCGGCAACTCAATCTCTTCATCCGAACTCTCCACCATCTCCTCCCCCGCCCGATCCAACATCCTCTCAATATCCTCATCACTCAACACCCTCCGGGCCGTGCCATTTCCGAGACCCAACCCACTAGGTAGAGATAGCGCGCACCGGCGGTGCCCCGGTCCAGAGGGGGCATGGCGTTTCGTCGCCCCCGCTCTATTCGATGTATGGGTTTGCTCTCGCTGGTGAAGCTGGGGCGGAGAGTCAAGATCCATTGGTGAAGTCGGGGGCGGAGGCGCCATAGCGGTAGGAGATTTGTCGAAGACGACTTTCTTGGGTTGCGCGGGGGGCCTGGCGGAGGGGAGGGCTCTTCGTGAGGATGCCGAGGAAGGGAGCGCGTGTCTGGCTCGTGGGGGATGGAGATGGGATTGTTGGTGGGACGGTTGGGAATTTGGCCCTGGGGAAGCGGATTCTGAGAAGGAGTGCTTCAAGTTGGTTGAGTTGCCGGGGCTGCTCATGAATAAGAGCGTCTCGATGGCGTCTTGTTCCCGGACGTTCTTGTGTGGGGAGTTGATGATGGGGTCCATGGCTCGGGGATGTTTGTTGCTGACGGGGGGGGAGTTTGCGGAGGGAGAGGCGGAGTGGGAGAGCATGGTTGGCGTGTAGCGAGGGTTGGAATTGCGTCGAGGATGGGACTTGGGTGCTGACATGGGCAACGATGGCTGGATAGTGGCCGGGGGGGCGAGTGCCGGCTTGTTGGAGAGTGTTCCTGGGTGAGATTCCGAATTCCGTCGCTGGTGGCCGGCAAAGCAGGTCCGTGATGTCGATGCGTTGTTGGGGGGTACTCGCGGACTGGAGGATGAGGACCCTTTTCGTTCATGCCGAACGGTAGACGCACTCGATGTTGGAGAAGTAAACGCTCCTTGCGATGCTAAAGTCTCCACCTCATCCAGATTGCGAGTTTGCCAGCCATGATTTACTTTGACCATGGCGTATGAAAGACGCGTCTTCAGTTCGGCGGATAGCTAAAACATCATGTGAGCTCATGAGCACCTTTGTGTGTAAATCGAGGTGGTAGTAAGGGGGCGTTGGGTGAGACGGAGCACTCGAGACTCTGGAGAGGGGCAGTCATACGTCACTGATAGTACTCGCGGATGTAATCGTACTCGCCGCCGCGGAATCTACACTGACACCACTCGTCGTCCGCGCATGTCCTTTCACCGGGCTCAAGCTCCCATTGCGATACTCCTTGACCTCTCCGTCGATCATTCTCTTTCTTAGATGGCTATCTGGGTCCGGATGAAGCCGGACTTGGGCCGCAGCAACTGCAGACAGGTGGTGCAGTTGGCTAGCATGGGGGCTCGCGCTTGGAGGTGTTTGTGCAAGCATCGCAGGCGCGTATCGCTGTTTCAGCATGGCCGCGGCGTCAGCCGTACTGAGGGCGTCCGTGCCGCTGCTCATGTCGCTGGCTGGCGGCGTGACGGCGTGGTTCATGGGGGGTGTCCGGTGAGATATCTGCGGATTGGATATGAAGTGAGGAGGTTGGTGTTGGAACGAGCTGCTGCCATGGCCTGGTACCATGTCCTCTTTCTGGTGGTATCTCATGTCCTCCTGCGGGTGGTGTCTCATTTTCTCCTGCTGCTGGCGTCCCGCATTCTCTTGCTGATGGTATCCTATGTTCTCATGCGGGTGGTGTCCCATGTTCTCCTGCTGACGGTATTCCATGCTCTGCTGCGGATGATGTCTCGTGTTCTCTTGCTGCGCGTGCCTTATGTGCTCCTGCTGGTAATGTCCCATGCTCTCCCGTTGCTGATGGTGGTGTTGCGGCTGTTCATACGGCGACATCTGCGCATATGGCGGCAACTGCCGAGATTCAAACCCCATGGCCGCTGCGATTGCCCTCTCCAGAATGCTGCGCTATATTACTCTAGGTGTATGTAATGAGGCGCCTTGTCCGCCCTCAGTCTCGCGGTCGTGTCGCGGTCGTGTCGTGGCCGAGTCGAAGTCGCGTCGTGGTAGCCGTTGTCGAGACAGTGGATGATGCCCTCCGCAGCACAGCGTCTATGTCTTTCCGCTTTCGAATCGCGCGCCTAAACTCCCGATTCAATGGTCTTCCTGTCGGCTTGTACTGCTGACAGCGGACGACGCGGTCAAGGGGTATGTTCCGGCTTTCCACGGGGCAAAGAATAGCTGAGTATGTGGCGAGGAGCGGATATGGCTAGTACAAGCGACGCGGCCATGCACGAAAGCTGCTTACTGGTAGTCGGCTTCAGGCGGGTGTCGAGGGCGATACTGGAGGACAAAGAGGCAGGCCGCAGCATGGAAAGGGGGGATTCCTGCAAGACGGTGTTGTTGTAGCCGAAGCCATGCAGACGTGGCCGACAGAGGCCCTGCTGACTTGACACCTTGGAGACGGGCCACTGAACTGCGCATTACGCGGTCAGGTCGCGACAAGCCTCCTGCATGCGGATGCAGCACCATCACACGGGTCCGCCGCGCCGCGACCTCGCGGGGTACAAGACCCCAGCGGGTCCGGTACGCGGCCCTGCCTATGGAGCCCCGCGAAATTGGGTGTACAGATGCTGGCTGCGGGAAGTCGCTGCGGATCGCGGTCCGCTGAGCAGCCAAGGCGTCGGCATTTCGGTTCTCCAGGCTTACTGTTTACTTTGCAACTTTCCGGAGTACCTACAGAGTCTGTTTGTACCGAAAATACATACTCGCATCTTGGGGGCAAACGCGGGCAAACGGCAAACGTGCAAAAGGGGCTCACTGTAACCCGTCACCACCAAGCTGCTTGCTCATCAAGGAGTCAAGACTCAAGGGCCGGTAATGCCGCTAGAGCATCTGACAAGCCACACATAACATAGGACAACGATCGACGCACTGCGGCACTTGTGAATGTGGCCTGTGTCCATTGGAATTTGGATCCGATTGCCTCTCACACTCGTAACCTCGTTGTCATCAAGCCTTCTTGCAGCACCATTTCTTAATCCATCAACCTAGGTATGTACATACATAGGTACATAGGTACTCCGTCATCTTGCTCCGTCTTGCTCTATCAATTGCTCCGTCAACTTGCTCCATTCTCATGCATCAGCGTCTCTTTCGCATTAGTAATTACGTATTACGTGTTCTCGGCGCGGCCCTTTTCCCTCGTAAATGTACCTTCGCCCCACCTCCCGATCGCTTCGCCCCCTCCACTGAGCGACAAGATCAAACTTCAGAAACGTAACAAGGCACCGAGGCCATGTGAGTCCAGCCTTCACGGCCGTTGTGGTGAATACCTAGAAGATCTTCTTCTCATAATCAACAACCTGTGCGCGTGCGCTGCCCCTTTTGCGTCTCAAACTTGAAACGTTTCCGTCACCAACAGAACGCGTCGTCACGTGATGGCACATGCGTCGTTACAACTTACGACTTCACGAAACTTGAAAGAGCACAACTGCGGGATGCGGGGGCATTTCCTGTTGTCCATGATGTGTTGTTCGCGGTAGGCGGCATGAGACTCGAGAGAAGTGGCCAGTTGGCTGCTGCCGCTTATTTCGTGCGACAGACGTGTTGCGTTGCATTGAAGAGATGGCGCAGCAGACTGGCCGCGTCTTTGTGTTCATTTTCTTCCGTGGCATGCTGCAGCCTAGGTATGTCGCCAAATCCACTTGGGAGGTAAAGTGCACACAATTAGCCACAGCTTTCGCATGGTTATTAGGTGGTCTACTGCGAGGTTTGTTGACTACTGCAAGGCTATTCACTGCAAAGATTGCCTACTGCGTTCTTGTCTCCTCCGAATCTCTGGCGTTACCTGCGAGTCTCGTCTAATGACCATTGACTGCGAGTTTGGCTACTAGGAGATATTTCACTGAGAACTGTCTACGACCGGATTGTCTACTGCAAAACTGTTTACTGCAAGTGCAAGATCATCTACTGCGACTGTCTCCTGCGAGATTGTCTACTACCAAATTTCTTCCTGTCTCGTCGACGCATCCCCGTGTGCCTACATCTACAAGACCATCATCCACAAACTGCTGCGTCATCCATCCCTCCCCTTTTCTCTGCATGGCCATAAATACCGCCATTGAGAATAACATGCTCATTATCCTCCGAGTCATCTTGCACCCGTCTCCAGCCTGTCCTGCGTTCTTGTCGACTCTTCACACCGCCCACGTCCTTCTCCTTGCCCTTGACCTCATAGACAGGCCGCATGAGGGAGCCCAGCAACGGATTACTACTGAACGCTCCGCCTCCCCTACCACAAGACTCAGGAGGTGCATGCCCTGATGTATTCCCATATACTCCCCGGTCAGCGTCGCCATCAGTGTCGTCTTCAGGCGTGACCGGTCTCTCTATAGCGGCCATCTTCCTAACAACTCGACCGCCCACGAGATCAATGCTGAGCACCTGCTGCCGCTTCTCGTAGTCCGGTTGCGCATTCCACTCCATTTCACGCATGAGCTTTTGCTGCCGTTTGAGTTCCTTGGCGCGCTCTTCCGGGCTAGCCCACATGCTGCCCAAGCCGGACACGGCGCCGCTGACGTCGAAATCAGCGGCTTCGTCGCGCACCGTTGTGCGTTTCGCATTCTGGGCTTGAAACGCCAGTAGCTTGTCGCGGTGTTCACGCGCCTTCACAGCTGCCTCGGAGAGTGACCCGTTGTCTGAATCAGGGACACTAACGCGGGGCTGTGTAAAGGGGGCGGGCTTCTTGGAGACTTCGGCTCTGCGATGGGCTGCTGCGTTGACGGCCATCTTCTCGCGGCCTCGCTCATCCTTCAGTTCTCTCACCATGGCTTGGACCTCGTTAGAGCTGAGGAGGGGTGATCCGCAGAATGTGCAGGGCCCTAGTCCCTCTCTCATACAGATGACTTTGCCGCATGATAGGCAGTTTGGTGCTGCTCCTTGAAGAGGATGTCTGGTGGCGACACAGTCGCACTTCTTCCTCTTGCCGTTCTCCAATGTAGGGTTTGTTGTGATTTCTAGGGCCCGAATGGCGGCGTCCAGGTCTGCAAGCGCGGTGGATTGCCCTGCCATGGGCGTTCCGCCTGCTATTGACACTTTTGTGCTATTTCTTGCGCTTGGTTTGGGTGTCGATGCCCTTGAACTCGGGTTCGACTGCGCCTTGGCCTTGGACGGCACATCTGATATCAAGAAGCCAGCGGAAGACGCGTGCTGCTTTGTTTGAGGTTTTTGGACGGGAGTTGGCGTCGTTGATCTGGATCCATGGCTGCCACTTGGTTCAACGGCACGTGCCGAAAGATATTCAGAATCCTGGTCTTTCTTGCTGTAGGCCTTGCTAGCGGGACCAGAGTATTCTTGCAGCTGTCTAGCCTGCGGCACGTGAATATCTGCCTTCTTCTTCTTTGGGCCTCGACTTGACTTGGGCACCGCTTGGATTGCATCTGACGTGGAGGTTCTCGAACCATGATCCACTGCTGGTAAAGGTGGCTGTGAGTCAGACGGCGCTTTCCTGTGCGAGTTGAACGACGCGATGAAGTCGACTGCAAGAGGCGAATCACCAAGCAGGTCGTTGAAATGCTCGGCAGCTTTTGGTTTGGAGAGGGTCGACGCATACTTGAGCATCTGCTGAAGGTCCTCCTCCGGGAGGGGGAGGAGCTGAGAGAGCTGGGCAAGTGACATTCTGCAAAGAGGTTTGATGAGGATTAGCTTGTCTATGATGCTTCTGACAGACAGCGAGTGAGGCGCACGTCACTGTGACTTGACTCGGAACTCCGAGTGAGTGACCAATTGTGGAGCCCCTGACAGCCCATACTTGACTACCCTAGGGCTTTTTGCATCAGACCGACATCTAGCATATATTTACATGTACATAACACCTTCGAAGAATAGATAGTTAGTTGTCTACAACTTACTCTCCAAACGATCTGCCAATGTACCGTCAAAATGGCTGGCGTCGGGTGTGGAATCTCACATGTCCGGTGCGACGAGCAGGGAGCTACCAGCACGACTTTGTGCTCTTTATTTGATCACAGGTACCGAAGGCAATATATAATTCATAGTTACTTCAAATTTGCTAATGGCCAAATTGACTATCCCGGTGTATTGATGTCGAGCCAGTAAGCCATGTTTTCCACGACACGCACGTTGACGTAGCCCGCACCTCGACCTGAAAATGCCAAACTTGGAGAAGATCGATCTTGTCTTGACGATTCTCTCGCCTTCGCACACGCTCCTTGTGCCGCCATCACCCGAGAAACGCTGAGCTAAACCCGATTGGGGACCACCACGCTTTGCTTCGAGGGTATAGTAATGCCTACCCTTAGAAGGCCCCTGCCTACTACCCTCACTAAGTGGGTCCCAAAGTGAGATCGATAGCGATTGGTCAGTGTCGGAGTCAGGTGGACCCTCCTAAGGGTACGGTTTGTCCTCACACAATTCAAGACGGGTCTTTCAATTTAAAATTTTATACTCAGTACAGGACGCTGACTTGGTCGCGGTGCGTGCGAAGAAAAAAAAAACACGTGTCTAGTACGGAGTACCCAGTTCCTCTATTGTATTCTTCTTCCAATCCTCTCCGCAATTGACTCATGAAGAGTATCCTCGCCGTCACAACCCCCATACAGATACTCTTAACGAATTACTCATCGCTCTTAAGAAATCCATCATCTCCAATGTTAATTATGGAGGGCATGCAGTCGTAGTTGGATACAGAATTCGAGGATGATGCCATAGCGGCAAGGGAAGTCAACGGGAGAACTGAGCTGTCCAAACACTAACGAATATAGGAAGATGTTGCTCCATGAAGGTTTAGATCTTCACTTGCCATCTTCTTACTTGGAGCATTACGTGTCCGGCATGCATAGAGAAGCCGTATGTGCTGAAACTATTCATCATACATCTGTTTTACCCGACTAGGTACAATCCCATCAGCTCTTCGAAGAGCTTTGCGTACGTCATCCGCACGGAGGAATTCTGCCGATCCGGCTGCCTCATCTTCTGCTGAGGACCTCGATTACAATATCTCCGACGCTATCCATGTGCGGTATCAAGCCGCGCGAGAGCTTCGATATAAGGTCAAGCAGCCAGACGCCCAAACGAACGAAGCGTTCTGGAAGACGCACAACATTCAGTTGCACGTACTTTGGGCAGACCGCGGCCATTACCTCGGTTGCAATTATATGACAAAGAGTGCTTCTCCGGCGCGCAGCCTCGCCCGTGGACGGATGAGGAAATCTTGGCGTACATAGATCACGATACAGGTGAAGGGGTACACCACAGCCATCAAGTGGGCGAAAAAATTCGCTGACAATGGCCATGCATTCCGGTATCGCTACCGAGGTACGGGGCTGGAAGTCTGCCATAGATTGTTAGCGCTTAGGGGTATTGATAAATTCCCTGATCAATGCTGTGCGCCCTTCTTGTATGTCTGTGTGTATCGTTGATTCTACATAACTAGACGTTCATTTATACCTAGAGGTTGAACGAGGTAATTGGATGGCGTAGTGACCAGTCATGGTCTGGGATGCCATTCGCTCAAAATTTGGACAACATCCCGTCTTTTGCACACCATTCGCCATTATAGTGGTTCAAGAATAATAATAATAAAGCCGTCGAGAGGTGATGAGAGGTGATGTGGTGGCTTACCAGGGCAAAAATAATCCAAACTTCTCACTGTCTGTCGCGTCGCGTCAATACGCGTCAATACACCCTGTCTTCCACGTGTTGTGCGCGAGGTGGACCGCCAGGTACCTAATGCATGTACCTACCACGGCCTTGTAAAATACCAGGCAGGTATGTATGTACATGTAACATGACGGCTTTTTGAGCAACCCACCCTAGACCACCTCACAGCTTTGAATTCAGCCATTTCATTCAACAAAGAAACTGCAAGATATGGACTATTCTATGTATTCCATAATCGCCGAAGAGCCCTTCAATATTTGGGAAGAATCGAAAAGTGTAAGCATCAAGGTGGCGAGGTAAATATTGACCAGCACGTTGATTTGATCAATTGTCAATGCTTCATATGCCATCTTCACTGCGTTCAACTTGAACGTGATAGGTAAATTGAACATTCCAGACATGTTTCAACTGGCAAATGGTATAACAAGACCTTCAGACGCTCGAGAAGATTGAGCTTCATTTATCATTCGGTTGCGATTGGTTTGGCGACTCATCAGAGAATGAAGGACTGAAGTATCGCTAGCGAGATGGAACATTCACGAGCCGCGACTACACCCCATCTTTAAATCACCATATCTCTACCAATTCCGCGAACACTTGTTCAAAAGTCGACGACACGATAGCAGCAGCGTACACGCTATTTCTTTTGATGATAGAGCCGCTGTATTGCTTTCCGATCGCGACCTAAGCGGACGCAGATGACCCGGTGCAGTGTTCTTGAGGAGACCTTCTCACCCATACGTAGACACTTGACAAGCAATTCACACGTAATGCTGCGGTCGCAAGTGAGTAAAAAATATATACCTGCCGATTCTCCTGAGTCACGCGGTTCTTGAGAGGTCAAAATCTATAGATGCAGACGTATAGAGCTATCCAGTGTTGAACTATCATACAGATAGAGGTTGGTGATAAGCATCTTGCATCGGCGACGACTTGCCATTCTGGCGAGCAGAACGGAGCGTTCTCTGAAGTTACCGTCTTCTTACCGTCCGAGAATCGCGGTGGATTCCCTACCCTCACAAAGTGGGGTCGAGGCATCTGACCAATGATGGAGAATGATGGAAGGGTAGGTTTTGTCGCTGAAAAACCCCTGGAGGGTAGTAGGCAGGGGCCTTCTAAGGGTAGTTATTACTGTTTCCTCCTTTGCTTCGAGTTGCTTCCGATCCTGCGGGTCGACTCGGCCGTTCTTTTTCCTTCTTTACGCCAACCTTTGCATTTCTCAACCGTCGTTTTTCGCAAGCGAAACCACCTTCCGCAATTCTTGCCTCTTTCCAGCATCATCGCAACCCTTCGTTCCGCACAATCCACAGTCATCATGTTCGCCGCCAGAATCCAGCGCAGGGCTTTCTCTGCCACTGCCCGTGACGTGCGTTTCCATTCCGTCTGAATGAGATGGCTCGTTGAAAGCCTCGCTAACATGCCGTCTCTGCCATAGCTTTCCAAGGTTGCTGTCCTCGGTGCCTCGGGCGGCATCGGCCAGCCCCTTGCCATGCTCATGAAGCTTAACCCCAAGGTCACCGAACTGGCCCTGTACGATGTCCGTGGCGCACCTGGTATGTTGCGCGATGTCTTTGGAACAATTGTCACCAGCTACATTCAAATTTGATGCGCCAATTTCCCCCACCGCCCGCAGAAAGTGTCCTTTAGATTTTCGTTGGCACATGGACTGAGCTAATCAAGAATCTCCTCTGCAACAATAGGTGTCGCTGCTGACTTGTCCCACATCAACACCAAGTCGACCGTCACCGGCTATGAATTCTCCCCCGCCGGCCTGGCCGCTTGCGTCAAGGGTGCCGACATCGTCCTCATCCCCGCCGGTGTTCCCCGAAAGCCCGGCATGAGCCGTGACGATCTGTTCAACACCAACGCCTCTATTGTGCGCGATCTGTCCAAGGCCGTTGCCGTCTCCGCTCCCAAAGCTAAGGTCCTCGTCATTGCCAACCCGGTGAACTCGACCGTCCCTATCTGCGCCGAGGTCTTCAAGGCTCAGGGTGTCTACAACCCCAAGACCCTGTTCGGTGTCACCACCTTGGACGTCGTCCGCGCTAGCCGATTCGTTTCCGAGATCAAGAAGACTGATCCCAAGGACGAGAACGTCACCGTTGTTGGTGGACACTCTGGTGTGACTATCGTTCCTCTCTTCAGCCAGAGCAACCACCCCGACCTGAGCTCCAACAAGGACCTCGTCAAGCGCGTCCAGTTCGGCGGTGACGAGGTTGTCCAGGCCAAGGACGGTGCCGGTTCCGCCACTCTCTCCATGGCCATGGCTGGTGCCCGCATGGCTGACTCTCTTCTCCGTGCTGCTGCTGGCGAGAAGGGCATTGTCGAGCCCACCTTTGTCGACTCTCCTCTGTTCAAGGACCAGGGCGTCGATTTCTTCTCCAGCCAGGTTGAGCTCGGCCCCGACGGTGTTGAGAAGATCCTGCCCATTGGCGAGATTGACGCCAACGAGCAGAAGCTTGTTGAGGCTTGCCTGGGCGACCTCAAGAAGAACATCCAGAAGGGTATCAAGTTTGTTGCCGAGAACCCTAGCGCTTAAATGGAGACTCTTGTCAGCCACGTGCCTTGCTTTACTATCGCGCCTCGATGATATACTCGATCTAAACGGGAAGAGAAGCACGATTCATACAAGGACGGGTGTGAAAAAGAAGGTCGGTCGGATACTTGTGTGATAGATGCACAGTACACACCTGTGCCGTACAAACAAACGACAAACAAAGTGAACGAGGCGAAAATCGACCTTTGCATCTAGCTTCTTAAAAAAAGAGGAGATAAGGGGGAAAAGGGGGGGAGAGAAGCCATAGACTATTTCAATGGAGTCTCTTGTAACATAGTAAACCTAATTTCAGCTCATGATTCACGGTTCCTAGCTATCTCGCATGATATTCCGCCATGTTCAAGGCACAAAGGTCTTACCGCTTGTAAAATATGTAGTGCAAAAAGACACGGTGGTATCCTAGATGGCTAATCCACCGCATTGACGTGAACATTGTAACGGCTGATGGCGCTCGCCTCCCTATCCTCGTTCTGGAAAGTGGCTACAACATGAGATGAATCAATGAGACCAGTTGACAGAAATACTGAAGGTATTCTGCTCACGAATGCATCTTACTCCTCCTTGTGGTAGATTGACCCTGTGTCTCATAGTCTGCTTTTTAGAGTCTACTTCATCTTCTCTACCTATGGCACGTCTATGTGCCTTTTGCGTTTTATTTGCTTTCTCCGCTGCACAACCAAGAGAAATTGAGCAGCATACAAGAAACAAGAAGAAAAAAAACAACCGCATTCTATCAGATTTAAGAACAGTCAAACAACCCCCCATGGCACATGCCCCCCCCTTTTATTATACAGCAATTAACAAACAGTGCAGTGCAGTGCAGTGCAGTGCAAAACACCTTACTGCGCCCGACGCCCCGACCGCCACTCCTCCAACTTCCTCTTCCTCTCCGCAACCTGCCTCTCAAACTCCGCCACCTTGTCCAACCTCTGGCGCTCCTCCTCCGCAGCCCTCTTCTGGGCCTCAATCTCCCTGCGCGCATTCTCCCTCTTGAGCTGGTCGGGCCTTCTCTCGGCAATATCACGGGCCTGGTAATCACTAAATGCGGCCTTGAGGCCCTTTTCCAGCACGAAGCAAGCCACGTAGTCGAGGGCCATGCAGATGGCCATCTTGAGCTTGAATTCTTCTGTGAATTTGACGAGTTTCATGCCCTCGTTGATTTCGGGGATGAGTTCCAGGGCGCATACAAAGGCTAGGCCGGAGACGCCGACGATGCCGTAGAACATGGCTTTGTTTTCCGAGAGGGATTCGCGGAAGGGGCGGCCTTGGTAGTTGATGGCAAAGGTGGAGACTTGTTGGATGAGTTGGAGGAGGTAGATGGCTGAGTTGAGGAGGGAGGGCTCGAACTCGGCCTCTAGATCTACAAGACCGGAGCGGCTACAGAAAGATGTTAATAAATACTGAGGTACTGCAAGGGGATATGGTGGGAAGGGGGGGAGGGGGAGGGGGAGACAGGCGCCAAAAAAAAAACTTACGGTTCAATCTTCTCAGAGAGACGAGCGACGTAGATGAGCGTGACAATGTGGACGGCGAATTGCCCGAGAATGGAGCCAATGATGTATACATTGAAGATATTGGGTTGAGGTCGTTCCTTGCTCAGCCCTTCCACCACCTTGGCGCGGGAGATGCTGAGGAAGCAAACAGACATGAGCATACCGCTAATGGTGTACTGCGTGTCACCAAACTTGATGCCTTCGAGGTACAAGACGGATAGAGAGTAGGCACTGATCAGGCAGTTCAACGCCAGAATCTTGTACATTTGAATGGTGGCGACCAGAGTGCAGCGGCCTTGACGAATAATGTTCGGAATGGCAATCACGTCTCGCAGCTTCGATGTAAAGGGAGCAGCGACGGAGGCATCGCCCAACTTCAGAGTGGGGGGTTCGTCGTCACCGAGCTCAGCCTCAAGCATTCCATTTGCGAGCTTGTCCGCAAGACCGGCCGCCTTCTTCTGTGCGTCGGCTTGTCGACTGTTCTCCGAGTTGACAAGACTCTGCGCGCCAGGCGATACAATGGTTTCAGTGGGATGACCCTGTGCCTTGATGTATTCCTCCGTGGTCATGTTCTTGCTCTTGGCCTCGCGTTCGGCGGCCTTGACGTAGTTGGGGTTGGTGGGACCAGGAGGGTAAAGATGAGCAATCATGACGGGAACGGGAGGAGACGGCTGGTTGAATCGCTTCATCAGGTCGCATTGCTTCTGGTACACGTCCTTCATTCTGCTGTTTCTGGCATGTTCGGCAATGCGCGTCAAGTCTTCCTTGGTGCCGTTGAGGAGAGCGACACCAATGTGTGCCTGCTTGAGGGCGCCAACATCATTTGTACCATCGCCTGCCATGAGGGTGTAGTAGCCCATGGCCTTGAGACCCAACAAGATGTCTTCCTTTTGCTTGGGAGAAACTCGGGCGTACACCCACGTATGACGCAGCAGCGAATTCCAGCCAGCTTGATCCTTGAACTGAGCGAGAGCGTAGCCAGTGACACAGAGATCCTTCGTCTTGAGTATTTCAGAGTCGACGGGCTTGGTGGGGTCAACGGAAATGCTGATAGTGTCATCCACACTCTTCCAGACAAGCTTCTTTCCACCGGCGTTGTCCTCGGGGGCATCCAGAATCAAGACGTCTCGATCAACAATTTCCACTTCGCGAGCAACATGAACGGCGGTGAGAGGGTTGTCGCCCGTAATCATAACAACACGATGGCTGCTCTCGTTCAGCATCTGGACGGCTTCCTTGGCATCTTCCTTCAGGGGACAATGGAGAACCAGAAAGCCGGCAAAGTGAAGATCAGCTTCAACCTTTTCACGCTTCAAGTCGTTGATTTTGCCCGACCCGAGTTCAGAATCGACAGTCAATTGCTTGTAAGCCAGAGCGAGTACACGTGACCCTTTGCGAGTAAAGTGCTTGAACGTCTCCTCGTAATCAGCGGGAACATCAACAAGCATTTTCATTATCGTCTCGGGAGCACCTTTGACACCCACGAAAGTACCTCGAATCTTCTTCCCGGTTTTCGATATACCATTTACCATGGCCACGGAGCTTTGACGTTTGAGGGCCGACGAGAATTGGAAACGACGCTTGATCTGGACGGTACCTTGAGTACTGCTGTTCTTATTCTTGGTGGCCAGAATGTCGTTACGGCCGAGTCCCCAACCTAAGGAAGTAAGAGTGGCTTTTTCCATTGGATCACCAACGATATCACCTTCATCCAGCTTGACCAACGCGTGAGCAGTGGCCAAAACAAGTTGAGTCTCGAGAGCAGCCTCAGTGACGGCAATCATGGTCGAGTGAGCTCCGTCGGCTTCCTTCTTGTCCTTGATATCCGAATCAGCCAGGCCGAGCCCAGCGATACCTTCGACAACCAGATCCTCGCCAGTGAGAGTGCCGGTCTTGTCGAAACAGGCAATATCAATGCGACCGCCATAAGGAATTCTGAAAGGCTCTGTACAGAAGATGGCTAGCTTGGAGAGTGCGGCCAGACTGGTGTTGACGGCGAGACTCAATTCCATGGGCAGTTCCGGAGGGACCACGCTGGTGACGATCAAGATGCAGTCAAGCAGAAGCTTAGAGCGCTTGCGGTCCCTTCGGACACCCTCGTCCCAGACATACCAGGAGGCGGCAAGTGCAAAGATCAAGAGGAATAGGATGAAGAGAAGGGCCTCGAAGTTGTTTGCAGAGACACGCTCGGTAGAGTAGATCATGGTGCGAACAAGACTTCCCTGCGAGGTCTCGAATCCGGTCTTTGTCACAATGGCCATGGCTCCATTGTCGGGGGGTGGAGGAACGCCCGACAATACCTTAGGCTTCTCTTGCTCTGAATTACCATGGGTAATCTGAAGAACTTTAGTGCCGCCCCAGAGAAATGAGTTCTTGTCAAGACCTTCGGTATCGAGCACGGTATCTGAGGGACGCAATTGAATAGAATCCTTGAGAAGCGGGGTGCTCTCTCCCGATAGCATGGCTTCATTGACGATAGCCGTTCCCTCAACCAAAAGCATGTCGCAAGCGACGCCACTGTCTTCCTTGGTTCGTGCAGCAGACACCAGATCGCCGGGGAGCAGATGATCTGTCTGGATCTCGGTCCATTTGCCAAGACGGAAGACCCAGATATCATAGGGCTTGATGCTCATGCCACGGAACTCATTGAGTGTCCGCTGACGCTGCCACACAACGGTGCTCTCAAAGGCGACCAGCATAAACAGCGTGAACAGCGAGTAGTACCAGTATTCATCGAGAAGCCAAAGTCCGACGCAGAAAATCTGGAAAACGAAGAAGGGCGCTACGGCATGCTCTTTGAAGAGCTCGGTGAAGGTAGGAACCGGAATATCGAAAGTATTGGTGCCGTAGTGTTGCTCGATTCGAGCGACCTCAGATTGCTTTTCCAAACCCCGCGACGACTGAAAGTGGCCGATGGTAGGCTTGGGCTCCACGTCAATGTCATATCGAAGGGCGGCGAAAGAGTTGGTCTCCGCATTGTAGAGAAATCGGCGCTTCTGGAATAGGAAGGATGTGTTGATTTTGCCGCCGGTCTGATGGAGTTGCGCGACCGTTAGTCATTTTCATCAGAGGAAGGGGGAGAGATTGGGGATGCGTGATAGCTGACGTACCTTGTCGCGAACAATCTTGCAGATCTCGCCAGTGCCCGCGTTGA
Source organism: Claviceps purpurea (assembly GCA_029405325.1). Classification (NCBI taxonomy): domain Eukaryota; kingdom Fungi; phylum Ascomycota; class Sordariomycetes; order Hypocreales; family Clavicipitaceae; genus Claviceps; species Claviceps purpurea. Next base: position 1,826,208 of record CM055785.1, read on the forward strand.
CGACGGGGAGCACCTTGATCAGCTGGGCCTCGGCAACAGATTTGACCTTTGTCGCCGTGAAGCGCGCGTCCAGAGCAACACTCCAATGAGTACTGAGCCAGACGAGCGATTGCAAAGTAATGATAGTACCGCACCAGACGAACGTCCATTCAGGCGCGCCAATGTGCTTCTCGTAGAGGTCGGGGGTGAGGTAGTATCGCAGAAAGACGGGCCAAATGATGGCGAATGGCCAGACGTAGGCGTGCAGATAGACGGACAGCGGCCGTAGAAGCTCCGCCTCCTTGATTTGAGGGTTGTCGACCAAGGGCGCCATGATACAGGATGTAGATGAACGAACGGCGCTGCGTGAGGTTGCGCCGTCTGGGGCGAATCGGGGGGAGGCGACGCTCGACGGCTCGACGCTCAACCAGGCCTCGGACCGAAGACGGAGGAATGTTGATGGAGAACTACAAGACTGAAGCAGCGCGGCAGCAATTGACGCGCAGCGTAAGATAGATGCGAGAGGCCAGGCGGCGTGGCCGTTGTCACCAGGCAAAAGAAAAGCAAGCCGTCGGAGAGAAAGAAGCCATTCGACGGGCCTAGAAGGAGTCTGTGCTTTCTCTGCAGATGATCCTCACAAAATCCCGTTGAGGACACGAACAACCCAATGGAGTGGAGGAGGTTGGCGGGCTGCTGCAGCCCCCTGGACCTTCTGGAAAGCAACTGAAGCTCCCTGACACGGCTGCTGATTGGCCCGTGTCTTCAAACTTAGGCCCTGCTGGCCAGTAGCAGCAACTAAACGTCTCCAAATCATTGTTCCGCGATCCGATGCGATCAAACCCCAAAGTCATCATTGCAACTCCAGAAAGTCGAATTCAGTAGCCCGGCTTGATGGTCCAGAATGGATTCGGACTGTTTCGGATGACCTAGGGCTACCCAGGGAGCATTGACTTCGATCCAGCGACGACTACTTTGTGGCTTCTTTTGGAATCACGTTCGAGCGGATGGCAGTTCCGCTCTCCAATGTGTAAATCGTCACGAGCCCTGCGATACCGGTCCTATAAATCGAATAAGCGGTACGAAGTACAAAGTCAAAAGAAGGACGAAGCTGGCCGAGGTGAAAGGTTGGTGTGTGACATGACAAAATCGCCAGGGATCAAGGAGGGGAAAGGAGAAAGGCTCGACTCATAAGTCCCAATCTCCTTACTCTACTCTATTCAACCCGTTTTTTCACTTTGAGACCGGCGGAGAAATTTCACACAGGCTTATGCTGAGATAAAAAGTATGTATTATGTGTGTAAATAATCGTTAGATTCATACCCGAGGATAGGATCGTCTGGTGGCAATTTACAAATCGTCGATTAGGCTGATCAACCTGGTTATAGTTGAAAGAAGTTCGCTGAAGGGAGACACAGGAATAATACAACATACTCCAACCGCACTGTGACTTCTCAGTCATAGCGATTCGTTGCTGGGGATTGATGTTCGAGCCACTCTGCTGGCCCGCATTTGCCATCGCTATCCCGGTGATCATGCAGTATTGTTAATAGCAATATAAAGAACGTCTTTGCCATATTCTGAGCACTGTTGTTCAAAAATATCTCTTGCTCTGCCGCAGACAATTGTATTGCCCGACCTCGAGCTACACGAGCAACTAGATTCTTCGTGAATCGCTTGAGCCGTGCACTGGAGAGGGAACACGCGCCTTTCATATCCCATGCGCTATGCGCAAAAGGTCATTATACGGAAAGTGATGGCTAATAGTGTGGCGTTAGACGATGCATGTGCCGAATTTCTTCTTGTAGATTGCTCCCGCGGTGCTGGTCCCTGGAATCGAATCTGTGCGACGCCTCAATGCTCAGTAACGCAGTGTACAATCCAAATACTTCGTCGTCCGTAGAGCAGTTGGAGCTGGTGGCGAGATTTATATATTGTCTAATGCCGAATCCCGATCAGCCATTCTGGCATTACGCTTCGGGGAGAAAATTCGACATTCCAAGTACAAAATCCCTGCAAAATCAGACGTCCCACGTTGTCGTCCTGTCGGTGATCATGTCGGGTACTGATATATCCACCGAGGTGATGTACAGAGTAGTAGGTAGTTGAAGAAACTCACTGCTTCAGTGCTTTCCTTCCATGTCCACGACTTTGCCTAAAAATTGTCTATTGTATTTTGGAAGACCGCATTTTACCAAGTGGCAAGACGCCTGCCACGAGGGTAGGTGAGCTCTTTTCATTCGACCATGCAGGGTAGCATGGCATCACGCAGTTTTCATCAGGCCGAGTGACAAACATATGTATTGCACGAAAGAACGGCGCAGCCTACTTGTAATTCGCTCATAAGCACCGCTATGTGTCAGTGGGCGTTCTATTTCGAGTATGTTCTATGTACTATGTGCTTTATATAACAAGGTCGCCACAGGGGTCATCAACATCTCTTTTCTCACTGTAGTTGCCTTCCCAGGAAAATGTACACGTAGGTACAATTTGAAGGAGAGTCCTTACTACATATAGTATGCAAGCAGCAACCAAGAGTATGTATAGGTGAAAGGGAGTAGTAATCGACGCTCTTGAAGAAATTGATCAGACGGCAAAACCACCGGAATTTCTCTGTCTCGGCTCCCCAGCAGCCTCAAACGTCCCATCCCACAATCGACGCAACCCCTGAGCTGTGCTCTCACCCGGCGCCACCCAAGAAACATTATGATGCAACGACTTGAGGTACGCGACCGTGCTATTGTCATATGTGTACTCAAAAGTCACTCTCCTCGGCACCAATTGATCGTGTAGCCTGGGCTCCTTCAGCGCCTCAGCGGCCGTCATGTTACCGTCAATAAGATGAATCGCGTTCTGGATGTTCGCTGTGGTGATGCGAGAAGACCCGGCCGAGCCAATGGAGAAGAAGAGCTTGCCATCGGGTGTCTCGGCAATGATGGGAGAAATGGCCGACAGAGGCCGCTTCCCGGGCCTGACGAAGTTGGCTGCGCTGGGGAGGTACCCGAACAGCTTGGATTCGCCGGGAATACTAAAGTCATTCATCTCGTTGTTCATGATGACACCGGTTTCCGGAACCATGAGACGGGACCCAAACAACGTGTTCACGGTCGTGGTCATGGAGACAGTGAGTCCTGATGCGTCGGCAGTGACGATGTGGGATGTGCCGGGGGTTTCAATGGATTCCAGGCCCATGGGATCGTAATAAGACAGATCAAAGGTTGTTTCGGACGAGATTTTGGAGCGAATTTCCGCGCCCGTCTCAGCTGATATCATGCTCTCGGTGTAGGGCCTCATGCCAGGATTGAATTCGGGATCGCCCAGTTGCGTCCGCTGCCCATAAGCCCATTTTATGGCTTCCACCATCAAGTGCGTAGACGACTTGGAGTGACTCGGCTCCTGGAAATCATCGTATCCGCTCAGCGTGTTCAGCGCACTGAGCGCCACGATGCCACTGGATGGAGCATTCGTGCTCGTCAGCTTGTGACCGCGATACTGGATATCCACGGGTCGCTGATGAGCAAGAGTGTAATTACCGAGATCTTCTACTGTCATGGTGCCATTGGCACTTTTGAGCGCTGCAATCGTCGCTCTGGCAATGGCACCAGTGTAGAAAGCATCCGCGCCTTCTTCCGCAATGGCTTCCAGAGTGTTTGCATACCGCTTGCGTGTCATGGTCTCCCCCAGTCTCACACGGCGACCTCGTGGCGCAAAATCTACGGCCCATGTCGGATCTTCCGTGAGGAACTCATTTGGTGAGACCGAGTCCATGTACCTGCATAGGTGCACCGTGCGACCAATTTTGGATCATGTTAGAATAGTAGCACGAGGGATATAAACTCACAGACACAGCCATGATTATGAGGTATGTAAATGATGAGAGTCGAGACAAAAGTGAACGCCGTCCAAGGGAGGGCTCCGAAGGGAGATAAGGGGAAGGGGAGAAAGAGGGCCGTTCTCCCTTTTTCGAATCAGAATCAAAGCCAAGCAATCATACCTCACTAAATCTGCATGCACCACGAACCCCCGTCGTGCGAGTTTGATGGATGGCGCGATGACATCAGCCCATTCGAGCTTTCCGTATTTTTTATGAATGTACTCTGTGGCTCGAAGCTCGCCTGGCACTGCGCTGAAGTTGACGGGGAATCACAAACAAAGCGGAAAAGAGAACGAGAAAAGTATCTTGTCAGTCAAGACTCAAACTAGACGATCAGATCTCAGGGATATGAAACCCATCGGAAGAAAAAGACATCATGTCCCGTAAGACACCCCAAGCTCTGTCTTACCTGGCCAAACCGCCGAATAAACTGGCGTTGACATTGTCTTTGAACATGTCCTCAAACGCCGCAGCCGGCGCCGACTCGCGAAAGTCTACAGACTCGTAGGATCCATTAGGTTCCCTCAGTAGAAGGAAGCCGCCGCCACCAATGCCAGAATGATACATCGCCACGGTGCCGACGCAGAACACGGTGCCGACTAGGGCGTCGACAGCGTTTCCGCCATCTTCCAAAAGGCGCGTGCCGATTCTGCTGCAGAGGCTGTTCTCAGAAGCGACAGCGCCAAGCCTGGGACCAGTTGTCCTGGTGGCGAGTGCTGTCAAGGCGGAGGAGAGCAGAAGGCCGTACTGGAGGAGGCATATGCGGTGATTGGGGAGCATCATGTTTTGCGCGGGGAGAACGGCAAAACTTGACACTTTTTTGGCACAGAACACACACCGCAAAACGAACACAGGAGGATCTGACTAGGACCAGGGATCTCATTAAGAGCAAGAAGGGGAGAACGAGGAAATTGGGGCGGGTGAGATTCCTTTTCAGATCGTTCAATGTCGATACCCGTCCGAGCGGCCTGGAGATAGCTTCATGCGGCCAGGGGTTCCGGCAGCACGTCGATCCATTTGAAAGGTTCCATCCGCGCGCGCAAGACAACTAAATGCCGTCCACATCCAGTTTACTCCATCGGATTCAGACCGCCGGCATCAGTCGGGATAACAACCCGGCACGCGTCTGCACGTCAATGTGGGGGATCAGACGCCCAGATACTGCTACCACTTACTCCGTAGATGCTGCACTTGTCATGTAGACCTGCAGAAATACGACGAGAAATTAGGATGCCAAGAACAATTACCTGCTACATATGTACGTAACGAGCGACCTGTCTGCGGGTCGTGCCCTCGTTGCAGGTTGGGCTCTGTGCCTTAGGTACCTATTCTTTCGCATCGGCGTACTCCCGTACTTTGGAGCTGGTCATGACTGCAATCGCTTTCATCCAGACAAAGGAAGAGCTGCCCTTCGGTGTAGGCAACCAAGATTAGGTATGGTGTCTCGAAAAAAGTGATAGGTACATCTCTCCCTTGTATATTCTGTCTTCTGTACAGGGTACGTAACATATAATACATATGTACAATACATGTATGTAACATACGTATGGGAGTCGACGTCAACTTGGTCCATGCTGCCAAAAGGGAACAAGAAAAAGTCGAGCAGAGAAAGTAAAAAATCGAACCGGGCGGGCCTAGGTAATTGAGTTCAGCTGACAGCCATAAAATACAGCGAGTGAGACAACAACCTCATCTCCTCCACCCCCTGATTTGAGACTGCGATTGCCGGTGTAGAGAGCATTCACATGCACAAGTAAGATTGCATCATTAAATGCCGTCTCAATTCGCCTACATGCTCCGTATAACGTGAAACACAAGTCAACTGTCATCATCGGCCAGACGCATGGGCACCTCTTGGCTGGTGTAGGTAGGTACACATGCATATGTACCTAAACGGTAAAAGGCAGCACCCATTATTCAGGGGTTCATGCAAAGGTAGGACGTGGCGAGACGGCGAAAGAACTACCTACCTACCTGAACCTATGTAGGTACTTGTTGGGCCGTTGGCCGAAATCCAACACGGAATCTGATGGCGCCACAACCGAGAGCTGGAATGCGCAGCCCCAGCTTGAAATTCTAAGTCCAAAGTCTGGTGGCCCGCGGCTGTCATTAATTAAGGTTGCCCAGGAACGGCCTCGAGGGTGCGCTTCGTGGGACGCAATGACGCATGCATGATAATCGCTGGTTTCGTTACGGATGCGTACGCGGCACGCCCGTTTGATTCTCCATCTACCTACATGCATGGAAGTACGGTACAATGATGAAACCTTCATAATGTTTAATGTTCTATCTGGTAGCTGCGCAGAATTATACAGAACGAACGGAAAATACACCTCGAAAATAACGACCAAAACCAGTTGTGTCCAATTGACAATACGACATTAGGTACCTCTTGACTTGATATCAAATACATAGGTACAAAGGGGCGATTGCAGGCCCTAACGCTCCCGGTCCTACAGGAATGGCCCGGGCCGGACGGCGGCCCGCAATGCGTACCCTTGAAGTGACCAATAAACGAAATGACGTGTCCCGGATATTTTTGCAGGACATGTCGTCGTGGATTGAGGACTCGTCCGTGCAACAAATCATTGCGCAAAAATGCCCGCGACCGCTGCCGCGAGGCTGGACATGAGGACGAGGCCGGGCCTGATGGAAATGCCGCCGCTGACGGTGCCGAGCCCCATGTTGTCACTGGAGCGGATGGCCAGGTTGAGGTCGAAGCCATTGGGAAAGCCTTCAGGGAATCCGATTCGTGCAGCAGTTGATCTAGCCCCGGAAGAAAGCCCGTCGTCGTCGTCGTCGTCAGTGTCGTCTTTGTCGTCTTTGCCTTCGCTATCTACAACATGTGAAGGTGGTGTAGAGTTGGGCGCGGGTACGGTGCTCGAGAGAAGTGGTGTTTCCGAAACGTCGGTGGAAGTGGAGGAGACTTCTGCGCTCACAACCCCGGTTCCCTCGATGCTCGCGGAAATAGGAGGGACGTCTTCGCTCACAGCTTTGGTGGGAATGGGAAGTGCTTCAGTTCCCTCAACACCCGTGGAGATAGGAGAGACTCCTTCGCTCATCGCAATTGTGGGAAAAGGAAGTGCTCCAGTTTCCTCGGAAATGAAGGGGATATCTTGGCTCGCGGCCTTCGTGGGAATGGGAAGTGCCCCGGTTTCGTCAACGCCAGTCGAAACAGGGGAAGGTTCTTGGCTCACAAAACCCGTAGGAGTGGGAAGTAATCCGGTTTGATGGCTGTTTGTGTAAACAGGAGGCAGCTCGTAGCCATGATCGTCTTCACTCGGGAACTCAAATTCGATGTCACTGTCGCGGCCAACGTCGCCTCCATCCGCCACCAGGTTACCACCGTTACCACCCTTGCCTCCATCGAATCCATCACCTCCATTGGCCTCGAGGAAACCTCCGTCACCTCCGTCGCCGGTGATTCCCTGCTCACCGGCATCGCCGCCGTCGCCACCATTGGCCGAGAGGACACCACCATCACCACCATCGCCGCCTTCAGCGCCTCCATCGCCACCATTGCCATGAAGTTCGCCTCCATCGCCTCCACGGCCTCCATCAATACCTCCCTTGCCGCCATTGGCCTGCAGCATGCCTCCATTGCCGCCGTGGCCGCCGTGAGCACCTCCATTGCCACCATTGGCAATGAGAACGCCGCCACGGCCGCCGTTGCCTCCGTGGTGATGATGTCCATACCCGTATCCCTGCCCGTATCCGTGCCCGTACCCGTATCCTCCGTATCCGTATCCTCCGTCCCCGTGCCCTCCAGCATGCCTAGGTCGAGGGCATCTATGGCCCCAGCTGTGATCCCACCTCATTCCGCGTCCCAAGACTCTGGACGTAAATTCGGGAAGGAACCGGGTAGTCGTTGTGGCTGCATGGCAGTTCCGATCTTGATTAGCGGCATCGGCGCCTAAATTGGGAAGAAGTGGCAATACAGCCAAGACGAGCGTTGTGTGACGCATCGTGAAGATGAGTTTCAAGATGAAATGGCTAGAAAGACTGTTTTGAAAAGAAAAGAAAAAGAACAATGGTAAAAGAAGAGGCTGAGGAGAGAAGGCGACTGACTCGTAGCCTCTTCCGCAAGGAAAAATGAGCCTAGGCAATAGGCAGGAAATACACAAGATGTAGGACGGAAATGATGCCTTCTAGTACAGAGTTGAGATACCGCCAAAGATGGCTCTTCGTGAGCACTCAAATCGACAGGAATGGGCCCCCAGTTGATTAGAATGTAAGTGGACAGAACAATGAGACAAGTCGGCGAAAATTGCATTCAATTTCATTGGTTTCTAATTGACCCAGATTCTCCAAGACATACCTAGTTTTCTCGAGCGCAGAACTTCGACTGCGTCATTGTTCTCAGACATTGAGTGGGAGGCCGTAAGAAACACTGTTTTCGCTCACAAGGGAGCTCATACCTAGAAGAGGCAGAAAACGAAAAGGGGGCCGCTGCCCGCAAGCGTAGGCCCACAACAAGTTCCAAAGGCATCCTCAGTGCTCACATACTCACTCAGCAGCCTGTTTGTCTGGAAACAGCGATCAGAATGCGGCTGCTCGGCGGCCGGCCAGCAGATTTTTATTTTTCCGGAAATCATTCCGGGCACTGGAATCGGTGATATCACATAAGATTATTGCAAACATCAAGACAGCATCAAGCACAATCGTGACAATCCGTTTCAACTCTGCTCGGAAAGTCAAGGCCCGTCGTACATATCGAGAAGCTTGAGCCGTGGCCATGTGAGACGGGTGGTGGCAGGTGGAATGCTGATTATCTCTCCTCACACGATGTACATGTTAAACGGGTAACCTGCTCGCGAGAAGGCATGATTCTGCCCAACGCCATATTTCAGTGTCGTCCCGTCGTCCGTTTTCAGTCACCAGGTCGACTCGGACAAATTCTTGTCTTGTTTCACCTTCTCTAAGGAATGGTGTTGTTGTTCAACCAAGCTGAAGTCATTGTTCCCAAAAACGTATTCAAATTGGCTCCCAAGTACATTACCTAGACGGTGTTGTCTGTTGTCAACAAGAACACGATGCTCTTTGTCTGCTTTCCGTGTAGTGCCCCCTATGTATGATCAGGCAATCAACATATATAATAACAGTGACACACCCAAAAGGGATCGCGCGCTCCGCTCCGCATACGTATTCCGCTAATTGTCCCTACAATACGGCGTGTGAGCTTTCTGATTCCTATCTTCTTTGCGATTCAATTTTTTCTTTTTTGTTTCTCATTGTGGTAGTTTTTACCTTGATCGTCCCTAATCCGTAGCTTCAACTACTCTCTCCTGGCCGTTTCAGCGGCGGAGAAAAAAGGATGATGGCACCGCCATTCTTTTGGGTGTCGGCCTTCCTTGCCTTGAATTATGGGTTCGCGCAGGCGAACCCCGATGCAACGGAAGCCGCGCCCGTGGCTACCATGAACATTCAGCCTGTCAAGATATTGACAGAATTGCCTGTCTCCATCAGGACGCACTGTCCCAGACCGACGAAGATCGTTATTTGCCATGGGAAAACCCTCACTGTTCATCGTCCAGGCCTCTTCAAAACTGTGGTTACCCTCACATATGAGGAGGTAAAGACTCGTTCCCGGTACGTAGATATAAGAGAGAGATCGTACCGGAAATAGACCCGGGGTTTGCCTTTGGCGCTAATTGGAACCGTGACTAGTTTGAACTGTGGCCGGAGGACTGCGAAGACAAAGACCACCCCTGCATCGTCGGCGCTCGCAAATGAAGAAACCGCCAGCTCGTCGGGGCCAATCACAAGCGACCTGACATCAAGCACGGAAAGCGTTTTTCCCGGAAGCTTCACCACGAGTCCAACAACCCAGAGTGCGCCGGAGATCTCTGAACCGGGGTCGATTCCAAGCGACAGCGAGAAGGGAGACAGATACACATCCGCAAGCAATAGTGCCAGCAGCCCGCCTGGAAAGCCATTCCAAGGGAAGTTCACCTCTCAGCCTTCCCCATCGTCGCGGATCAACATTGATACGGCCGAGTCTCAAAGCTCGCAAACTCCATTTCCGTCCGCGACAACCAAGACCTATGGCGACTACGGTGACGTTCCGGGAGCATCCGTATCCGAGGCGAGCTCTTCCATCGTCAGCCTCTCAGATGGATCCCGCACAGCTACTTCCGTCGAGGTTCGGACGAAAGCCAGATCTGATTCCATCGAAAGCATAGATCTTGGTCGAAGCTCGCAAACTCCATTTCCGTCCGCAACGACCAAGTCATACGGTGGCTACAGTGACGTCACAGGACCATCCGTTTCTGAGTCGAGCTCTTCCATCGGCACAGCAACTTCCGTCGAGGTTCGGACGAAAGCCAAATCTCATTTCATCGAAAGCACAGATCTCGCTGGAAGCTCGCAAACTCCATTTCCGTCCGCAACATCCAAGACCTATGGCGACTACGGTGACGTTCCGGGAGCATCCGTATCTGAGTCGAGCCCTGCTGTCGCCAGCCTCTCAGATGGATCCCGCACAGCTACTTCCGTCGAGGTTCGGACGAAAGCCAGATCTGATTCCATCGAAAGCATAGATCTTGGTCGAAGCTCGCAAACTCCATTTCCGTCCGCAACGACCAAGTCATACGGTGGCTACAGTGACGTCACAGGACCATCCGTTTCTGAGTCGAGCTCTTCCATCGTCAGCCTCTCAGATGGATCCCGCACAGCTACTTCCGTCGAGGTTCGGACGAAAGCCAGATCTCATTTCATCGAAAGCACAGATCTCGCTGGAAGCTCGCAAACTCCGTTTCCGTCCGCAACAAGCAAGTCATACGGTGGCTACAGTGACGTCCCAGGACCATCCGAATCCGAGGCGAGCACTGCTGTCGCCAGCCTCTCAGATGCATCCCGCATTGGTAGTTCCGTCGAGGTCCGGACGAAAGCCAGATCTGATTCCATCGAAAGCATAGATCTTGGTCGAAGCTCGCAAACTCCATTTCCATACGCGACAACCAAGACCTATGGTGACTACGGTGACGTTCCGGGAGCATCCGTTTCTGAGTCGAGCACTGCTGTCGCCAGCCTCTCAGATGGATCCCGCATTGGCAGTTCCGTCGAGGTTCGGACGAAAGCCAAATCTCATTTCATCGAAAGCACAGATCTCGCTGGAAGCTCGCAAACTCCATTTCCGTCCGCAACAACCAACTCATACGGTGGCTACAGTGACGTCCCAGGACCATCCGAATCCGAGGCGAGCACTGCTGTCGCCAGCCTCTCAGATGCATCCCGCACTGGTAGTTCCGTCGAGGTTCGGACGAAAGCCAGATCTGAATCCATCGGAAGCACAGATCGTGCTCGAAGCTCGCAAGCCAGCGCGTCCGAGCCAAGCGGCAGCAGCCCCGGACAGGGTTCCAGCAGCATAGACTATGTTTCCTCCTCGCGGGACGCGATGATCACTACACGTGGTGTGCCTCAGTCAAGCAGTACTAGTACTGGTGGCACTGGCGACGTCGGATCGCCCGTTCAGCCTCGACCACAGACCAAAGTAGCTCCACCAAGCAGTTTCGACCAAGTTGTTACCGAGGAACCCAGCTCTACGAGTTTGACGTCGATTTCCACTGGCGTCCAGCTGAGCAGCTCGAAGGGTAGTTTCACACAGTCTAACTCTGCTACTTCAAGCTTGCAGAGCGATAGTGTTGGACCGAGCAGTTTTGGTTCCAGCGCCATAGTACAACCCAGCTCTGCTAGTTCTCTGGGTGTGAAATCAGACGGAGACCTGCCGAGTATCTCTAAAGGCGCTGTCTTGTCGACTCCCTCGGCTCTTGAGAGGGTCAAGGCCGGAACGAGCAGTTCTGGAGCCAATGTTTCCGCTACGTCAACGCTCTCGACCGTTCAGACTGAACAAGCTAGACCGAGCAGCTCTAATAACGATGATTCGACGCTGTCCAATATTGCTACTTCAAGTTCGCTGGCGGGCAAGCCATTCTCGAGCAGCTCTAGTGGCGATGTCCTGACGCAGTTGATCTCTGCTAGCTCAAGCTCTTATGGACCGAAGAGTTTTGATTCCAGCGCAACAGTACAGCCCAGTTCGGCTATTTCTCTGAGTGTGCAATCTGATAGAGCTCAGCCAAGTAGCTCTAAAGGCGCTATCTTATCGACTCCCTCGGCTCTTGAAAGGGTCAAGGCCGGAACGAGCAGCTCTGGGGCCAGTGTTTCCGCCACCTCCTCATTTTCAACTCTGGAAACCGAGAAAGCTACACCGAGCAGCTCTAGTAACGACGATTCGACGCAATCCAATTTTGCCACTTCAAGTTCACCGACGAACAAGCCTTTGTCGAGTAGTTTTGGCGATTTCTCGACGCAGTCAAACTCTGCTACTTCAAGCTTGCAGAGCGAAAGTGTTGGACCGAGCAGTTTTGATTCCAGCGCCATAGTACAACCCAGCTCGGCTATTTCTCTGACTGTGCAATCCGACAGAGACCTGACGACTAGCTCCAAAGGCGCTATCTTATCGACTCCCTCAGCTCTTCAAAGGGTCAAGGCCGGAACGAGCAGCTCTGGGGTCAGTGTCTCCGCCACCTCCTCATTTTCAACTCTGCAGACCGAGAAAGCTACACCGAGCAGCTCTAGTAACGATGGCTCGACGCAATCCAATTTTGCAACTTCAGACTTGCCTACGGGTAATTCACTTTCGAGCAGCTTTGGCGATGTTCTGACGCAATCCAACCCTGCTCCTTCAAGTTTGCAAAGCGAAAGTGTTGGACCGAGCAGTTTTGATTCCAGCGCGATAGTACGGCCCAGCTCGGCCATTTCTCTGAGTGTGCAATCTGATAGAGCTCAGCTGAGTAGCTCCAAAAGCGCTATCTTCTCGACTCCATCGGCCCTTGAGAGGGTCAAGGCCGGAACGAGCAGTTCTGTAGCCAATATTTCCGCTACCTCAACGCTCTCGACCTTGCAGACTGAAAAAGCTACACCGAGCAGCTCGACTAACGATGATTCGACGCAATCCAATTTCGTCACTTCAAGTTCACTGACGGACAAGCCTTTGTCGAGCAGTTCTGCCGATTTCTTGTCGCATTTGACCTCTACTAGCTCAGGCTCTTATGGACCAAGCAGTCTTGATTCCAGCGCCATGGTACAACCTAGCTCTGCTCGATCTCTGAGTGTGCAATCTGATAGAGCTCAGCCGAGTAGCTCCAAAGGCGCTGTCCTGTCGACTCCATCGGCCCTTGAGAGGGTCAAGGCCGGAACGAGCAGTTCTGTAGCCAATATTTCCGCTACCTCGTCGTTCTCAACTCTGCAGACCGAGAAAGCTACACCTCGCAGCTCTAGTAACGATGATTCGACGCAATCCAATTTTGCCACTTCAAGTTTACCGACGGAGAAGCCTTTGTCGAGCAGTTCTGGCGATTTCTTGACGCAGTCAAACTCTGCTCCTTCAAGCTTGCAGAGCGAAAGTGTTGGACCGAGCAGTTTTGATTCCAGCGCGATAGTACAACCCAGCTCGGCTATTTCTCAGAGTGTACAATCCGTCAGAGATCTGACGACTAGCTCTAATGGCGCTGTCTTGTCGACTCCCTCAGCCCTTGAGAGGGTCAAGGCCGGAACGAGCAGTTCTGGGGCCAACGTTTCCGCTACGTCAACGCTCTCGACTCTGCTGACCCAGAAAGTTAGACCGAGCAGCTCTAGTAACGACGATTCGACACAGTCTAATTTTGCGCCAAGCAGCAGCAGCAGTGGCATCGGGTTTAGCATTACCACCACTGACACTATTCGTGAATCAAGCTCGCAGACGTCCCGTGTGCCGGCGTTCAAATCAAGCGGCACGACCCTTGTGGCGGAAACTTCACAGAGCGACCAGTCAACGAGTGCAAGTGCAGGATCACTCAGCCGTGGCGTCCCTGCTGCTACTTCATCCAACGTCAATGGAACTTCCTCGAATGTGTCTTCGTCCGGCACAGCTTCTTCTGCACTATCATCGTCGTATGCTGTCTCGTCAGACCTTGCGTCCTCGGCCATTGGATCCCTAAGCTCTGCTTCCTCAATTTCTGCATCATCCCGTCCAGTCTTTGCAACACCGGCGACTTCTTCAGGTGTACCTCCGCAATCCTCTGGCCGAGCCTCGTCAGTCTTATCTAGTTCTGAGCCCGACACGTCCACTCCGACCTCGTCAAATACGTTGATAGTAGAGACCTCTTCAAACGCAATTGAATTGTCAATCTCGGCAACGCCCTCACTGCCGCAGTCTGCTACAAAGCCGGTTTCTTTGGCATCAGAAATTTCTGTGTCAGCAGCTTCAAGCCAAGCTACGACAGACCTCGTATCTTCAAGCAATCGACCGGAGTTGCACAGGTCCCTCTTCCAAAGTATTCCATCGTCAAGCTTCACGTTCTCTGGCCAGACTACATCGGACTCAACCTCTTCGGGGCCTGCCTCGTCAAGTCCAGCTCCATTAAGCCCAAGTTCATCGGAAACTGTCTCAGATCTTGCTTCAACAGCGCCAGCTTCGTCAGGGTCGGCTTCATCAGGACCAGTTGCCTCAGGATCAAGCTTATCAGCATCCGCCCCATCAGCAGCTTCATCAGTCTCTGTCTCAAGTTCAGATTCATTGAGTCCAAGCTCATCAGGTCCAGCTTCATCAAGTGCTGTCTCGAGTCCAGCTTCCTCAGAGCCTAATTCATCAGGGCGTATCTCCTTTACTACAGCTTTATCGGGAACAAGTGCATCAGGTGCAGCTTCATCGGAACTTCTCTCCAGTCTAACTGCATCAGGCCTCAGATCATTGCCATTTACTGCCGCAGCTGTTACTAGTTTGACGCCTTCGGCGACTAGCTCTCCATCTTCAGGACTTGAATCAAGCTTTGAATCGTCTGTCCCTTCATCATCAGGTCCAACATCGAAAGAACCGAAATTACTCCCATCAAGCCTATCAGTGTCTATCGCAGCGTCGTCTGTCTCGACGTCATTGGAAACTGCATCATCGATCCCGGCAGCAGAGCTAACATCGTCAACCTTGACTTCATCTGAGCCAGCTTCATCAGGCCCGGCATCGGTGATTTTCTCATCTGCGCCCGCTTTTGTGAAATTACCATCTAGTCATATTACCTCTACTCCAGTTCCCTCCGACACAGAATCGACTAGCCCACTGTCGTCCAGTTCGCAATCGACCAAGGCACTTTCTCCAAGCTCCTCATCAGCGACGTCAGGGTCATTACAGGCGTCTCCCTCAGGCTCCGTAATCCCCAGCACTGTCTCGTCTAGCTCCGAATCAACAGTGCCGCCATCATCTTCAGACCTGACTTCATCAGAACCAGCATCATACGGAGTAACTTCCTCGAGTCGTGTGGCGTCGAGTTCATCTGGTCTGGTACCTTCTGGCACTTCCTTGCTGTCGGTTGCGTCTGCTTCGTCTGCACCAGGATTATCATCATCTGGATCGGCAACTAGTACGCAGCCAGGACCTTCAACAATATCTACATGGAGCTCTGCACCATCAAGCTTAGTATCCTTGGGCACGGAGTCGTCAGAATCAGCAGCGACATCGTACCAACCAGTATCATCTAGCTCGACTCAGTTAGTATCGTCAGGCACAGTATCGCCAACGTCGTCACTGATGTCCCAATCAGACTCAGCGCCATCCGGCCTTACATCATCAGATACTCGTCCATTAGGATCACCGTTGTCTGACCTGCAATCATTCACTAGCACAATTGTACCGGTATCTTCTGACTCGCGGTTTTATGCTTCAACTGAGTCGAGATTATCTGGCTCAGTGTCTACAAGCTTATCTGCCTCGGGTACAGAATCAATGGCATATTCCTCCGGGCGGCCGAGCTCTGGTGTAACCTCAAGCTCCGATGTTTCTGTGTTGGACTCAACTTCGTCAACTCGAGGTTCGAGTTTGAGCTTCACATCATCTCGAGAAGCGTCGTCAGTTTCAACATCGCTAGCTTCAACTTCCAGCTTCACGCCTGTCTCATCCCGTTCATTCTCATCAGTGGCTTCATCGCCAGCTCAAGCTTCAAGCTCGCAGACTGTATCAGACGCTAGACCATCAAGTCAAGCCCCATCCCTATCAGGTGCATCCTCGTCAGCTCAAGTCTTCAGCTCTGCGTCGATTACCTCAATTCGAGTGTCTAGCTCTGAAGCGGTCTCGTCAAGTACAGAGTCGTTGTCATCAGATCAGCTCCTTCGCACTAAAGCTTTTGTTTCTAGTGCGGCGTCATCAGCGCAAGTCTCTAGCTCTGAAGCAGTCTCATCGGATATAGCGTCGTTGTCTTCAGCTCAAGTCTCAAGATCCAACACTGTTTCGTCAGGTACGGTATCATCTACTCCACTTGTGTCTCCAAGCTCAAGCACATCCGTTGGTCAATTGTCATTGCTGAAAACATCTCGTCCAGGCACAACAACGTCAGCTTCCCACCTCTCATCTCTTGGAGTATCTACGACAGAGTCGTTTGGAACAACGTCTTCGGATGTCGGATCAACTACCCAGGAAGCGTCATTCACTTTCGGCTCAAGCTCCACGCTTATCTTGTCTGGCTCCGATGTCACGCCTTCTTCGGCAGTCTCAGGCCCTGCTTCCTCTTCCCTGTCTTCTTTGAGACCTTCGTGGCCAGGTTTCACATCTTCGGGTTTTATCACCAGCGTTCGACGCGGCTCATCAGACCTGACTTCACTAGACTCATCGGCGACAGTACCCACTAGTGCATCCACGGATTTAGTTTCTGCAAAGCTTACGTCTTCTGGTACGACATCGCCAAGCTCAACGTTAGGTCTTCTCCCGGGTTCGAAGTCTCAATCATCTTCTCCTTCTGGAACTACTCAGACTGTTTCTTCGGATTCGGAAAGCTCGCGATTGATTGTGAGCTCGACACTCGTTAAAGCTAGTACAGCCTCGAGCGCATCAGGACTACAGTCGCCTACTTCAAGCACAACGGGCCGAGAATCAGGCGCGACATCTGCCATTACAGGCTCTAGCTTGGCATCATCGGAAACAGCTTCCTTGAGCTCAACCACGTTTGATTTCACGACTTCAGGGCTTGAAACCCCTCAACGCGTCGTCGTCTCATCTGACACGAATTCATATGGCCCAACATCTCTGGAGTCGTCCTCGTCACTATCGGCATATTCCAGTCCAGCAAGTACCAATCAGCCTGCTTCGTCGGATGCGTCATCAACCGGCCTTTCTTCTGGCTCTCAGCCTCCATCTTCCGTCCTTGCATCGTCAAGTGTACATTTGTCGCCTAGTCCGGCATCATCAGCCTCATCATCAAGGGAGTCGGTGTCGTCTGAGACGCAACCGCCATCTAGCCTCTCGCTTTCTGGTCCTTCATCATCTGGTACAGCCTCCGGTTTCACAACGGTTTTATCACGCTCTGCATTGTCTGGTAAGCCGTCATCTGGCATCACATCCGAAGGGGTACCACCATTAACCCTTGATATTCCACTCCCGAATGTAGGTTTCATATCTCCACCGTCGGACTCAAACGAGAGAACTTCTTCCGTCCCGAGTCTGTCAATACCTACCTCATCGGGACTGACGCCCTCACTATCGACGCCTGTCGGCCCATCCTCGCCTGCTTCCACAAATTTGGCATCATCTAGTTCCCTTGTGCCGGCGTCATCAGGCTTGAGTTCATCGGGATCTACTCTGTCGGGCTCTACATCGGGTCTCATATCGGCTTACCCGACGACGGCTAGCTCAAGCTCGTCTGGTGCAACGAGCTCGGAATTGTCTGGCTCAATTTCTTCGGAAACGCCAGCCTCTTTAACGTCTACCTTATCATCACCGGCAACGTATGGCGCAGCTTTGTCAATCCCATCTGGATTGACACCTTCGAGCCCGACGTCGTCGATTCCAGCTTCGCAAGTGTCGTCAGAAATGATACCGCCATCTTCATCAACTCAAGCAGCGTCCATCTCAGATTCAACTCTATCAGACTCAGCATCAGCATCGTACAGACAAGGCTCTTTCATCTCATCGGTGACGGCATCGTCCGGCACATCATTATCTGCCCTTGTTCCCAGCTCACAGTCTATCTCTACGGACTCGGGTTTGTCAGGTTCGGCGGCTACTACTCAGCGGATTTCTCAGCAATCAGAAAGCATCAGTTTGACGGACTCAACTTTCTCGTCAACTACACCGCCCGGTTCAGCTACGAGCTCTAGTCTCATCTCATCCGGCCCGGTCTCATCCGGTCTGGCATCCTCACGGCCGACAACTTTAACTGAGCCCGTGACGGAATCGACCTTGTCCGGATCCAATGAAGCGTCCAGCTCCAGGCCAGGTTCTTCTGCACAAGTTCAACTGTCCACATATCCCGCCTTCACAATTGATCCAGGTCCAGCATTATCTGGAGTGATATTAAGCTTGCCTGGTCTATCGGAAATCAACCCGACTGCGAGCTTTAGGAGATCGGAGTTACCATCCACGTCCACTTCAGAGTCGACACCTGCCCTTGGCTCACAAACCACTCCCACTTCAATCCCTGGCGCTGCTTCCAGCCTCATTGCAATTTCTAGCCCGGTCTATACTTCGAGCTTAAGTGTAGCATCGACCTCAGTGGAAGTCTTGAGTGCTTTATCTGCCTCAAGCTCGGCTCCGATCTCCAGCTTGTCCCTAGCTAGTGGATCTAGTTTGCCTTCAGCATCGAGGACTGCCTCTACCTCGGACATTGCATCTAGCTCAGATGGATCTCTTACCGGGCAAATAAGCTCTGCATCGACCCCATTACCCGCTTCCAGGTTTGTCGGAAGTTTGAGCGTATCTACCGCTTCCTTATCAACTGCTCCTCTCTCGAGCTCAGCTCCCGCGGACCGCTCGAGTCAGAGATCCAGTATAGCGGTTTCCACACCAACCTCAGCGTCCATTTCAAATCTTCCCTCTAGCAGCTACTTCGAAGAAAGCTTAACGGGAGAGCCTCGCACACCAGCATTCACATCACATGATTCTACGTTGTCTCTATTTTCGACGGTAGCGTCTGTCTCAAGCACAGCTGCAGCAGAGAGCTCGAATGGAGCGCCCAGTACGCAGACCAGCATGGCAGCTTCTGCACGATCGTCTGAGGATTTTGCCACAAGCACAGCTGCGTCAATGAGCTCTAACTTGCCAAGTTCACAATCCAGCATGCCAGCGGCATCTACAGCATATTCGGCAAGTTCCAGTTCTCTTTCTTCGAGCATAGCGTACCCTACAAGCTTGAAGGAGAGATTCCCAACACGAGTAAGCACACCGGAGGCCTCCACAGAAGCTTCAGGATCGACTACGGAAACTGTCTCAACAGAAACTGCACCTATAAGCTTAATCGAATCTTCGAGCTCCAGTGAGGCGCTCAGCACGCAAGCAGTTATATCCGCAGCTTCCGGGGCGACTTCAGCAGGAACTTCAGCAGTGAATTCAGCATCAACCGCGAACTCTGCCTCAAGCACAGCTGCAGCAATAAGCTCGAATTTGCCAAGTACACAAGAGAGCATGCCAGCGGCGTCTATACCACCTCCGGCAAGTTTCAGTTCTCTTTCTTCGAGCACAGCGTACCCTACAAGCTTGAAGGAGAGATTCCGATCTCGTGTAAGCAGCACACCGGAGGCTTCTACAGCAGCTTCAGCATCGACGACGGAAACTTTCTCAACAGCTATCGCAGACATAAGCTCAACTGGACCTACGAGCTTGGGTGAGGCACTGAGCACACAAGCAAGTATGCCAGCAGCTTCCACGGCGACTTCAGCTTCATCTTCAGCAGCATCTTCAGCATCAATCGCGAACCCTGCCTCAAGCACAGCTGCAGCAATGAGCTCGAATTTGGCAAGTACACAAGAGAGCATGCCAGCGGCGTCTATACCACCTCCGGCAAGTTCCAGTTCTCTTTCGTCGAGCACAGCGTACCCTACAAGCTTGAAGGAGAGATTCCGATCTCGTGTAAGCAGCACACCGGAGGCTTCCACAGCAGCTATCACGGAAACTTTCTCAACAGCAACTGGAGACATAAGTTCAACTGGACCTACGACCTTGGGTGAGGCACTCAGCACACAAGCAAGCATACCACCGGCTTCCACGGCGACTTCAGCGGCAACTTCAGCATCATCTTCGGCTTCAACTGCGAACCCTGCCTCAAGCCCAGCTGCAGCGATAAGCTCTAACTTGTCAAGTTCATGGTCCAGCATGCCAGCGGCTTCTGCAGTGTCTGCAGCATCTTCAGCAAGTTCTGGTTCTCTTTCTTCGAGCACAGCGTACCCTACAAGCTTGAAGGAGAGATTCCCAACTCGTGTAAGCACACCGGAGGCTTCCACAGCAGCTTCAGCATCGACGACGGGAACTTTCTCAACAGCTATCGCAGACATAAGCTCAACTGGACCTACGAGCTTGGGTGAGGCGCTCAGCACACAAACAAGTATACCAGCAGCTTCCACGGCGACTTCAGCGGCATCTTCAGCGGCATCTTCAGCATCAACCGCGAACCCTGCCTCAAGCATAGCTGCGTCAATGAGCTCTAACTTGCCAAGTTCACAATCCAGCGTGCCAGCGGCGTCTACAGCGTCCACAGCATCTTCAGCGAGGTCCAGTTCTCCTTCTCTTCCTTCAAGCACAGCGTACCCTACAAGCTTGAAGGAGAGATTCCGATCTCATGTAAGCAGCACACCGGAGGCTTCCACAGCAGCTTCAGCATCGACTACGGAAACTGTCTCAACGGAAACTGCACCAATAAGCTTGATTGAATCTTCGAGCTCGAGTGAGGCGCTCAGCACACCAGCAAGTATATCCGTAGCCTCCGGGGCGACTTCAGCAGCATCTTCAGCAGCATCTTCAGCAGCACCTTCAGCAGCACCTTCAGCAGCACCTTCAGCAGCATCTTCAGTATCAACTGCGAACCCTGCCTCAAGCCCAGCTGCAGCGAGAAGCTCTAACTTGCCAAGTTCACAATCCAGCATGCCAGCGGCGTCTGCAGTGTCTGCAACGTCTGCAGCATCTTCAGCAGGTTCCAGTTCTCCTTCTTCGAGCATAGCGTACCCTACAAGCTTGAAGGAGAGATTCCCAACTCGTGTAAGCACACCGGAGGCTTCCACAGAAGCTTCAGCATCGACGACGGAAACTTTCTCAACAGCTATTGCGGACATAATCTCAACTGGACCTACGAGCTTGGGTGAGGCACTGAGCACACAAGCAAGTATGCCAGCAGCTTCCACGGCGACTTCAGTAGCATCTTCAGCAGCGTCTTTAGCAGCATCTTCAGCTTCAACTGCGAACCCTGCCTCAAGCACAGCTGCATCAATGAGCTCGAATTTGCCAAGTACACAGGAAAGCAGGCCAGCGGCGTCTATGACATCTTCGGCAAGTTCCAGTTCTCTTTCTTCGAGCACAGCGTACCCTACAAGCTTTAAGGAGAGATTCCCAACTCGTGTAAGCACACCGGAGGCTTCCACAGCAGCTTCAGCATCGACGACGGAAACTTTCTCAACAGCCATTGCGGACATAATCTCAACTGGGCCTACGAGCTTGGGTGAGGCACTGAGCACACAAGCAAGTATACCAGCAGCTTCCACGACGACTTCAGCTTCATCTTCAGCATCAATCGCGAACCCTGTCTCAAGCACAGCTGCAGCAATGAGCTCGAATTTGCCAAGTACACAGGAAAGCATGCCAGCGGCGTCTATACCATCTCTGGCAAGTTCCAGTTCTATTTCGTCGAGCACAGCGCACCCTACAAGCTTCTTGAAGCAGAGATTCCGATCTCGTGTAAGCAGCACACCGGAGGCTTCCACAGCAGCTTCGGCATCGACTACGGCAACTTTCTCAACAGCAACTGCAGACATAGGTTCAGCTGGACATACGAGCTTGGGTGAGGCACTGAGCACACAAGCAAGTATACCAGCAGCTTCCACGGCGACTTCAGCGGCGTCTTCAGCAGCATCTTCAGCAGCATCTTCAGCAGCATCTTCAGCAGCATCTTCAGCAGCATCTTCAGCAGCATCTTCAGCAGCATCTTCAGCAGCATCTTCAGCATCAATCGCGAACTCTGCCTCAAGCACAGCTGCAGCAATGAGCTCGAATTTGCCAAGTACACAAGAGAGCATGCCAGCGGCGTCTATACCACCTCCGGCAAGTTTCAGTTCTCTTTCTTCGAGCACAGCGTACCCTACAAGCTTGAAGGAGAGATTCCGATCTCGTGTAAGCAGCACACCGGAGGCTTCTACAGCAGCTTCAGCATCGACGACGGAAACTTTCTCAACAGCTATCGCAGACATAAGCTCAACTGGACCTACGACCTTGGGTGAGGCACTGAGCACACAAGCAAGTATACCAGCAGCTTCCACGGCGACTTCAGCTTCATCTTCAGCAGCATCTTCAGCATCAATCGCGAACCCTGCCTCAAGCACAGCTGCAGCAATGAGCTCGAATTTGGCAAGTACACAAGAAAGCATGCCAGCGGCGTCTATACCATCTCCGGCAAGTTTCAGTTCTCTTTCTTCGAGCACAGCGTACCCTACCAGCTTGAAGGAGAGATTCCGATCTCGTGTAAGCAGCACACCGGAGGCTTCCACAGCAGCTTCGGCATCGACTACGGCAACTTTCTCAACAGCAACTGCAGACATAGGTTCAGCTGGACATACGAGCTTGGGTGAGGCACTGAGCACACAAGCAAGCATACCACCGGCTTCTGCAGCGACTTCGGCAGCATCTTCAGTAGCATCTTCAACAGCGACTTCAGCATCAACTGCGAACCCTGTCTCAAGCACAGCTGCAGCAATGAGCTCGAATTTGGCAAGTACACAAGAAAGCATGCCAGCGGCGTCTATGCCATCTCCGGCAAGTTTCAGTTCTCTTTCTTCGAGCACAGCGTACCCTACCAGCTTGAAGGAGAGATTCCGATCTCGTGTAAGCAGCACACCGGAGGCTTCCACAGCAGCTTCGGCATCGACTACGGCAACTTTCTCAACAGCAACTGCAGACATAGGTTCAACTGGACCTTCGACCTTGGGTGAGGCACTGAGCACACAAGCAAGTATGCCAGCAGCTTCCACGGCGTCTTCAGCAGCATCTTCAGCATCAACCGCGAACCCTGCCTCAAGCACAGCTGCAGCAATGAGCTCGAATTCGCCAAGTACACAAGAGAGCATGCCAGCGACGCCTATACCACCTCCGGCAAGTTCCACTTCTCTTTCGTCGAGCACAGCGTACCATACAAGCTTGAAGGAGAGATTCCCCACTCAAGTAAGCACACCTGAAGCTTCAGTAGGATCAACCACAAGCATTCCCTGGAGTGAAGCCTCCACTTCGACTTCAAATGATTCTCTTACTTCACAGCCGGTATCTTCGGCAGGTTTCACGTCGGCCTTCACGTCAACTGCGGATGCTCCGTCCAGCTCTGCTTCCGTATCCGACTTCATCTCTCGGCCAGCCTCCAATCCAGATTCTTCGTCTACCGTCAGGACGGATTCATCTACTACTTTGACAACTTTTTCAACTGTCGTGAACAGTGAATCCTCGGAATCTCGTCAGACAACAACCGAGAGTCCTACATCGACTACTCCCACCAGTACCGACACGTCTTCTTCATCATGCATCTCAGTCGTGCCTACCAACACGATTTGCCCGTCCACGCTTCCTCGCTCTTGCTCATCATTGTCCAGTATCAACGGAATGAACCTCACGGCCGCGATACCCGCCTGCAAGACAGATCTGGGTCCCTTTGTAAAGGATCAAGTTTCCGAATGTCTCTCGACTAGCATCACTCCAATTTCGTGGGGATCCAACATTGTTAATTGCCTGAAGAACACCGTCAAAGACCTGTGTCTGAGAGGACTACCGAGGGCCTGCACAGATCTCTCGGGTGTGAGCGGCACAGATCTTGATTCCAAGATCCCCCAATGCAAGGTGGCGCTGGGCCCATTCGCTGCTTCCGACACACTTGGATGCCTTACATCGGGACCGACGCAGGGCGATGCCATCATTTACTGCCTGACGAAACACACGGGTCTGCCGAATCTCAGTAATTTGTGTCCAGTTGCGACGGTCCCATATCTGGGTTGTCTATCTCAGCTCCCTCCAGCCTGCGATACTCTCAAGGACACCAACGGACTGGATCTGGTTCCACTTCTTCCCACGTGTAGGGCTGCCTTCGGCAATTATGGCACAGGTCACGTTGCGCAGTGTTTGGATCCATACAGCGACTCGTTTGCTTTCAAGGGAGCGGACGTTGTTGCCTGCCTCAAAGAATACGTGTCCAAAATATGTTTGAGTACACTGCCCCCGACTTGTACATCGCTCGATGGTTTGACTGCGACAGATTTACCCGGGCGAACACCGCAATGCATCACGGATTTAGGACCATTCGCATCCGGCGGGGTCAAAAAGTGCGAGGGCACTAGCACCTCTGGAGAGTCTTTTCTCAACTGTATCAAAACTGCTATCTCTGGAGGTGGAGGGTCAGGACGCGTAGCAGGCAGCGTGGTCCCTGGAGCCACCATTACTGCAGGTGTTCAGCCGACGCCGATTCCTGGCCTGGACATTCCTATCGTTCATGGTCATGGCCATGGCGGTCATGGCAACGGCGGTCATGGCAACGGCGGTGGTTATGGGTATGGCTACGGCTACGGGTCTGACGGAAGTGGTTATGGTTATGGGCGTCCCAGGAATGGTTATGGCTCTAATAGACCTGGTCATGGCCAAGATTCAGAATTCTTACCTGGGCTTGATGTTGGTGCCGACCCTGCGAGCCCGGACTTTTGGAAGAAGGTCGAGGACTGGATTATGCATCGTTGGCTTCGGGGCGCTGGGAAGGGTGTTGAGAAGGGTGCTGAGAAGGGTTCTGAGAAGGGCGCTGAGAAGGGCGCTGAGAAGGGCGCCGAGAAGGGGGTTGAGAAGGGGGCAAAGGCACGACGTAGGTTCGCGCCGGAGAATCGTTGATGGATTCGTGTTTGAAGTAATGTATCTTGTTAGGGTGAGAAGAATTTAACTTTGTGATTTCTTTTGTGGCTTGACTCGTCACTCGCGTACGCATCTCTTCTGAACTCATACTCATATGTACAATCGTATTCGTAGACTTCTTGACCTGAGGACATGGCATCTGATCCGGCTGATGCGATCAGTATTGAAGCAAAAACTGCTTTGGTCAAGCACGAACGAGTTTACGTTTGTGATTTACATTTATACAAGGGCAACCCCGCCGATCAGTCGATCCGTAGATTCTAGGTTTGATACTAGCAATGTCGAGATAATCACATGTGTATCTGATTTTGGGTGCTGCTTGTTATGTACATACCAACAACAATGCGGGCTGGTGCAAGCAAGACTGTCAAAACTACTCCGCAAGTGTGAATGAGGAGGAAAAATGAAACGCCATCTTCGACCTCTACTCCCGCCGCCCAATGCACGATGCACAATGCCAGATGGCGGCACAGCGCTAATGTGTCACCAAAACGCCTGTCATAAGTTCATTGGTACAAAATTCATGCAGCCTTGTCCTCGTTCGTCGTTTTCGAGGGCGACCTACTTGGGCTCGGACGGCTCGTCAACATCATCAACAACATGACGGCATTGTGCTACCTACCAACCTGCGCTTGCGCTTAGGCAGTTCAAGGTGGCTAACTCGCGGGATTTTGTAGTGTTGCTCGGGGCAAAGATGGAAGGATATTACTCGGTACATTCAGCGACCGATGGCACATCCCGTCGGAACATCAGTGTGTTGGCTATTTCTGCACTCTTCCTGGTTCTTGGAAAGACGGGCAGCAATTGCAGAGCAAGGGGATGCTTGACGACCTCCTCAGCTTGGGGCAGAGGGCTTTATGTACCACAGAAATAAGAAATGAATGGCAATTGGTACGTCTTGACACGAAAAGCAAACAGTGCTCATGCCAAGTCTCCATCACGTCAAGGACGATCATGTCTACACTGGGAAAAGCATTGCGAGCAACACTCGCGACCAACCGGTGGATCATGTGCCTTAGAGAGGAAAGTCCCACATACCAGGTACACAGCGCTGGCCTGGGGATACTGAATGGGGGAGAAGAAAGAGCATTCTAAGGAAGAAAGAAAACACAAAATGAATGTCCATCCCTTGATGAGAATGCGGAGGGCGGGTCCATGACGCATCTCGCGTCGTGGCTCCCCTTTGATGAAAAAGTTGGACACCAAGTTGTCACCAACTGAGCAGCTTCCACCCCTGGCAAGCTGTGGGACCAGACTATGGAGTAATCGTGCAAATGACATCAGAACATCAGAACCCGGGGAGGAATGTGCCAATCATTTGTCCGTACCATCGCAAAGAAGCAAAGCGGCGGCGGTGGGGCGCGGGCTTGTGGACCGATCGCGGCTCATCCTGGTTCAGCCCATGTTGAAACCGAATTGCCGCGATCCGGGCACAAACATGTCGAGAAACTCCCTGCCTATCAAGGCCGGTTCATTAGAAGGCATTGGAGGGCATTGGAGGGCATTGGAGGGCATTGGAGGGCATTGGAGGGCATTGGAGGGCATTGGAGGACTCTGGAGGAATGAGGTGGCATAGGTAATACAAGCGGGATGGCACTACTCCCTAGAGAGCATCTCGAAGCTATGCCTCTTGTGATGATGCTTGGCTTCCGCGCAAGCGAATGACTCCTACCTTAGGTAGGTTAGGTAGGTACATAGTCCAAAGCAGCCCGTGTCAGAGAGACTACCCAATTCGATAACCAAAAGTCCAAAAACCCAAAACGCTGCGCTATCTTTGTTTCCGGTCAAACCTGGAAGGCCGGACTCGTGCGAGATGCGGGGATCTAGTCCGGCTTTCCCAAGTTGCTTTTTCGCGTCGCATGACACGGAAAAGCCATTTTAGTACCTACCTATGTACTTACTGTACGGGTAACGGGCGACGGCGCGTACAAAACAGCTTCAAGAAAAAGGCACGGCGTGCATTTCGGTGCATTTCGGTGCATTTCCCCCACCATTGACCGTACTGCGTACTCGCCAAAGAGAGTTCGAACTTCGAATGAGAGCAGCCGCAACCAAGACAGCAATGCAGATCCGTTGGCCAGGCTACGGCGGACATTGCACCTTCAAATTTCGACAGCTTGGTCTCTAATTTCTGACAAAAGCTCGACGATCCCGTGGTAGTTCCGTCACGACTCACGAATCACGATTCGTCACGATCCCCAGACCCATACAAGCCCCCACACTGTCAACACTTCAACATGGAAGGTATGTACATCATACTCCGTACTCCGTATGTACATATGTATGACAATGCCACGGGCCACGGCATAGCTACCGTACCTACCTTAGTACCTATCCCTGGCGCAAACAGAAAACATACTTGGCGGCCGCTTATAGTAAACCGTGCCATGCCGTGCCATACGCTGCCCTCGCATCTCATCCGCAGTGTGGGGTACGCCACCTTACTTCACAAGTTCACGCCGAAGCTTGTTTTGCCTACACGGAGTAGATTCCTACGTAGATGATAGCCAGGCCCAGCCATGAGCAAAATTCAGAAGGCGCTGTGCACAAAAAAAAAAGAGTCCTGTTTTTCAAGAATCGCAGGAGGTTATGTCTATACGGAGTAGGCACATACGTAGATGCTAGCCAGGCCCAGTCATGAGCAAATTCGGAAGGTGCTGTGCACGAAAATAAGAGTCCTGCTTTCCAAGGATCGCAGATTCGCAGGAGGTTAAATACAGGTCCATCGCCCACTTTGTAAATTTGGAATTCCTCTCATCTTCGTCTTCTAACTTCTTCCCCATCTTTTCTCCTCCACCGCCGTTCCCATCCCTCCTTATTGTGGTGTTTGCAGCACAGCACAAGGTACCCTACCTCAAAAAGCGGCGGCAGGATTCTGACCTCACCTAAGGTCAACAAAAGAAAGCAAGCATGCCTCAGACGCATTTCTCCGAAGACCCCCCGCAGGTCATGAACCGACGTGATCTTGAGTTCGCCAACGAGAAGCTCAAGCGCGTCGAGACCCAGCAGAATGGACAAGCTCGGGATGAGGCTGCTGGGTCCGCCGATGGGACCGAAAGTGCCCAAACTCCTGCCGATGCCAACGCCAATGGTGCCCCCCTGGAAAAGCTAGGTACATACGACAAGTACGAGATTACCGAGGATGATTGTTACAGTGAGCTGGGATATAGCTTCTCCAACTGGAAGAAGTGGTATATCCTCACTGTCATCTTCTGGGTCCAGGTCTCGATGAACTTCAACACGTCCTTGTATTCCAACGCCATTCCCGGTATGACCGAGGAATTCCACGTGAGCGACCAGGCCGCCCGATGCGGTGCCATGATCTTCCTGGTTCTCTACGCGTTTGGTTGTGAGCTTTGGGCTCCGTGGTCTGAGGAGTTTGGGCGCTGGCCTGTACTCCAGGCCTCGTTGTTCCTGGTCAATGTCTGGCAATTGCCCGTTGCGCTGGCTCCCAATTTCACCTCGGTCATGGTTGGTCGTGCACTGGGTGGTTTGTCCTCGGCCGGTGGTTCCGTAACTCTCGGCATGATTGCCGACATGTGGGAGTCGGACACGCAGCAGTATGCGGTTGCATACGTCGTCTTTTCATCCGTTGGAGGCTCCGTGCTTGGTCCCATTATCGGGGGTTTTACTGAGCAGTACCTGGACTGGAGGTTAGTGGAAGACAATCCTGGTTTACATGACTCTGCAGCATCTCTACCTACCTTCACTTTTTCGTGCGACAATCGCAGACCATCAATGCTAACCGACTTTTCTTTCTTTGCAGGTGGTCTATTTGGATCCAGCTCATTCTCGGCGGTTTCGTGCAGTTGGTGCACTTCTGGACTGTCCCAGAGACGCGAACGACCATCATGATGAACCGCATCGCCAAGAAGCGCAGAGAGGACACGAACCAGAACATCTGGGGTCCAGATGAGCTTGTTTCCTTTCGCGATCGCTTCTCAGCCAAGGAAGTTCTCGTGACTTGGGTTCGGCCTTTCCGCATGTTCCTCACCGAGCCCATTGTCCTGGTCCTGTCCCTTCTCTCTGGCTTCTCTGATGCGCTCATCTTCATGTTCATTCAGTCCTTTGGCTTGGTGTACAACGGTAAATGGGGCTTTACCCCTGTGCAGGTCGGCTTGTCCTTCATTTCCATTGGCGTTGGCTACCTGATTGCCTGGTTGATGTTCATCCCTGCGATCCGACGCAACATCAAGGAGCGAGCGGCGAAACCCCACGACGAGCGAGCCCAGTACGAGTCTCGTCTCTGGTTCTTGCTCTACTTAGCCCCTTGCCTGCCTATTGGATTGATCGGTTTTGCCTGGACGATTTCGGGCCCTCCCATTCACTGGATCGGCTCTATGATCTTCGTAGCCATTGTCGGCATCGCCAACTATGCCATTTACATGGCCACCATTGACTACATGATCTGCGCCTACGGTCCATACTCTGCCTCAGCCACTGGTGGCAATGGCTGGGCCCGAGACTTCTTGGCCGGTGTCCTGACCGTTCCTGCTGTGCCATTCTTTGAGAACATTGGGAAATCCAGCGGACGAAATCTCGAGTATGCGAGCACCATTCTGTTCTGCATCTCTTTCGTCCTCGTCATCGCCGTATACGTCATCTACTGGAAGGGTCCTCAACTGCGCGCGCGCTCGCCATTTGCGCAAAGGCTCGCGGAAGAGCGTCAAGGAGCAGCGCCAGAAGCCAGCGCTACCGGCAACGCGGCTTCTGCACCACTAGGTAAGCCATTCACCTACCACGAACTATTCATCAGTACCCAGTGCTGGCTTCGCATCAAGAACTCTCATGCTAACCATGTTCTTTCGCAGATCCTGCTTCCGCTGTGCCAAGGCGTCCTGGCAATACCCGGAGTTACAGCCAACAGCATCGCTTCTTTGGTGAGAACCGCGTGACTCCCCGGGGAACCCCACGAGGTACCCCCTCTGCGAGTCGCCGGCCAAGCTTGTCCACCGATCGACGACCAAGTCAAAGGGGCCGGGCGCAAGGATTGGTTTGAGGTAGTCTAGATGGCAGACTATACGGAGTTTCATAGGCGAACAAGGAGTTTTTTTTTTTTTTGGATGGAGTCGTGGGTTGGTCTGGTTTTCTCTCTTCTTGTTTTTTATCTGTCTTGCTTTTTGTCTTCCCCCTTTTGCGGGATAGTTCAGTTTTCAATGCAATTTGAGCATATAAGATACCACAGTCGTTTTTTTTTTACTTAATTCACTTTAATTGACTTTACTTGCTGGTTCACAATGATGATTCTCATGTTTCTCATCTCCTTCTGCTCTGGCTTCTGTGAAATCGTCATACCCAATAATGCATTGGGCTTCGCGCGTGGCAAGTGCCAAGTTTCGCCCAGAATGACGGGGCGGTCTACAATGTGTCAAATATTTTAGTGCATACATATTCTCATCAGACGAACCACATTGATGAAAACGGAGCCTGGACGCTGGGCGCTGAGCGCAACCGGCAATTGGCGCCTTTGAGTTCCCGATTCGGCATCTTTCAAGACATGGCCACGCTTTGCGCAACTACTCGTGGGTGAAACGTTTGAAAAAAAGTAACCCACTATATCTAGTGGGTGACAAAGGCCGAGAACTTTTGGTTAAGTCGAGAACAAAAAAATGGGTGCGAAAAATCCAGCTCTCACCAATTTTGGTCGATTTTCGTCGTCCAATATCTCCACGTCTGCGACAATTGATCACATACTTTTTGAAAGCCGAATCAAGTATCTACCAAGATTACTTAGAAAGGGCTCTCACTATATCTAGAGGGTGCGACTTGCCTTGAACAGGACCCTTTTTCTGACACGGGAATACTTCAGTTTTGGTGGGGAACTCCCCTATTTCTTGGTCACGAAAGAACGGGCTGGGTCGTCAATTGCGCCTTGCGTCCAAGTCATACCAAATCATGGAAACATCAATGCACGCTTTGTAACTCATGAAACTGTGAATGATTAGGTAGTCTTAATAGATACCAAATTCAGCTTCCAACAATCATCCGATCAATTGCCGCAGACATGGAGATATTGGACGACGAAAATCGACCAAAATTGGTGAGAGCTGGATTTTTCGCACCCATTTTTTTGTTCTCGACTTAACCAAAAGTTCTCGGCCTTTGTCACCCACTAGATATAGTGGGTTACTTTTTTCAAACGTTTCACCCACGAGTAGCAGTCTGCCACTTTCGCAATGCAACTTATGCGTGCGAGAGTTCGTAGAAGCCGCATTCGCGTTGTTTGGTTCTTTTTTCGAGGAGATGAAACGAAGGAGGTTCAATTCAAAGAGGACTTTTCGTAAGGGAATCGGGATACCACTTTCCCCTCTCAAAGAAAAAAACATGTTACATCACCACACAAACCGTTCCGACCGTACAATCACACCCTGCGCTCGGCGCACGATTGCCGACGATGCCGGGATGTGGTGGGGAAGTTGTTTCACAAGTTCAAACCCATTTCAGATGAGGACCTAGGTATGTACCTCCTACCTTGGCTCTTTGGGGTCACAATGAACTCGGGATGGACACGATGGAGCCTTCTACCGGCAGTGAGTTTCACATACGAACGGTTCGTGCCACAGTCACTGCTCCTTGACGATGGCGGGCACAAAGCATTTTGACCTTTGCCGAACACTTGACGTTTTGACAATGCCTTTCTAAGTTTCTATTGGCAGTGGATACCAGACGAGCTGAATGTGACATTCTTCTTTCAGCTCTGAGCTTCTGAAGGTCAGCGGTGCTCTGGGACTGGATAATGAGCGGTTCAGTAGGGCATGCAGCGAGAACTGGACTCCAGTGAGTCTTGCAAGATGTTGATGTTCCAAAAGTTTGTTTTCGATGAGCTCAATCGTTTAAATTCAACAATATAGACAGGGAAGCGAGAGTCGTTATGTGCAGTTTCTGGTATCTTCTGTGCACGAAGCAGCCAGAGAGGAAGCGAGAGGTAAAGTATATACAGCGAAGAAATTTCGTCATCAAAGGCATGAAATGAGGATAAAAAAATAGAAAGAAAAAGACATAAGGGTATAGAAGAAGAACCGACAAGATCAACTCGCGATATCTACTTGCATACAATGCACATGAACAGAAGAAGAAGAAAAAGAAAAAAAGGCACAGCGCGGCATAAAACCGGGTTGGCTTATTGAGAATAGTGTGCGACATATGCGACTTCCATCCCGGAGGCAAAGCCATCTTTCGTGGCAGCAGTAGGGGCGCCGGGCTAATAAGAAACGCAACATTAGTATATGGGACGTCAAAGGGGGGTTCAAGAAGAAGAGAAGACCTACCCAGGTTCCACCGACAGCAACATTCAGAATAAAGTACATGGGGCTCTGGCAGACCGCCGTCCAGGCGGCGAGGTCATTGATACGCGCACCAGTGACCTGATGGAACTTGCCCCCATCGAGAAAGAAGGTAATGCTCTGCTGTTTCCAGTCGTTGCTTCGGCGATCAAACTCAACACGCCAGGTGTGATAGCCGTTGTTAGACACTCCAACCTGGCTCCCGATACCGCCGGGCTCGTTGCAGACACCGCCGGGGGTTTTCTGGCAATGAACGGTGCCATGCCCAATCGCCTGGCCATTGACCTGCTCCATGAGATCGATCTCTCCGCACGAGGGCCAGCTGCCGCCGGTCCTGAGAGCGTTCCCCAGCATCCACCAGGCCGGCCACATGCCCTTCTTTGCGCCCTGGTCGTTGGAGCCGAATCGCAGAGCGGCTTCGACGCGGGTGATCTTGCCGACCGTGGGAGTGAAGACGTACTTGCTCTCGAGGCGACCGGATGTCCATCCACCACGGGTGCTACTGTCCCGTAGGGGCGCAATCTGGAGAGAGTTGGAGCCACTGAGCTGGACGTTGCGCGTACTGGAAGAGTAAGTCTGAAGCTCGCCGTTTACACCGAGGTTGCCGGTGATGATGTTCCAGTTGCGTGTGTTGGGGGAAGTGCCTCGTGCGCCGGAGAAGTCGTCTTGCCATCGGAGGCTGAAGCCAGGATAGCCAGGGGCGCCGGCTTGAACCGAGGCCGCAAAGGCCAGTAGTACACTGGATAGGATATGGTGGTTGACCATTGTGATAGAAGGGTTTTTGTTCTTGTTGTTGTTGTTTTTGTTTGGGTTTGTGGAGGCGACGTCAAGCCGGAAAAGGAGTGTAATAGGAGCTGGCGAGAAGCACAAGTTCGAAGGAGAGTGATACACACACACAAAGACTTTCTATAAGCTTGAGGGAACGAAACCACAAAAGATGCGAATAAGAGAGAACTGCTGATGAACTGTCAAGTGATGGGGGCATGATCAACTTATTATATACTCGGGAGCTCAAGACTCAAGGACGACAGTAGCACCAAGCTATCCGCCCAAGTGCCATTGTATCAGATGGAAAATGTTGGGGAAATCGGCCAAGTTTCCCCATAGTACCAGATACTAGGCTTGAGAAAGCCAAGGGCCCAAGATACCACAACTGACATACAAGAAGACAAGGGGGAGGGGTGGCATCCCTGAGTTGTGTAAGGAGGGCATACAACATCCATCTCAAGTGACCACGACAAGTCAGCCTGGACTGCCATGGGACAGAAAGGCCATGAACAGCACTAGTCTAGCACCGAGGCGGGAAGGAAGACATGGAGACGCCCAACAGAGCCGCTGACACCCGATCCAGAGAGCATCCTATGTACAAGGGAAGAAGACAAAAGTCCGGCGAGGGAGCTTGGGAAGGGTGCTTCGCGGATTCACTCACGGTTGGTGCAGGGGGAATAGCCGATGCGGAATGAAAAAAGGCATGAAACTTCAGAATCTACGGAGTATGTGCATACATACTGCTAATGTCCGACTGGGACGATCGCACAGACAGTCAGTACTACTCAGTAGTTGGTGGTGCAACAGCAGAAAGAGGGAAGGCTTCCATGTGTCGCGCGAAAGGTTTAAACTGTCATGTCAATATGTACCTATCGATGCGGGAAGGAGACTGGTTTGACGCTACCCGTCCCCCCACGGGCACCAACGCGTCACGACTCACGGGCTTCATAGGTATGTAGTCTTCAATGTGTATCTGCATCCTTGTTCCAGAACGACCCGTCCTCTACCCGAACTCGACGGGACGGGGAGGAATGACACGCAGAGATTCTAAAGTAAGACTCTCGAGTCGTCGCTGAATGATAATACAGGAAACGGTCTGACGGATCGATGCCGCTCTGCAGGAACTGGCGTTGACGCGCTCTCCGTCCTCGAGGAGTCGAGACTCAACGGGCCGAATTACAAACACACGGTACACGTGGCTGGCATTATTGCAAAAAAAAGAACCACCAAGATGACTAGTTTCCTTAGGTCCTCTTCGGCGGATTTATCGTCTGGGGAAAGCAAAGAGGATGGAGAGAGGAAACCGAGGGATCGGACGTCAGTACAGGAGCAGCCTAGTGCAGGAACGGATTAGTCAGGTGAAAGAAGAAGGGGGGGCGCGCTTCCCGGTCCGTTCTTATTTTGGTCCCCTTTTTTTCATTTTTTGTAAAATTGCCTCAAAGCTTTCATTCATCACTGATCAGGATTCAAGACTCAGGAGAGACGCCCAGCGCCAATGGGTTGGTTTGATTAGACAAGAATTGCGCTTGCTCAGTAGCATTCAAACTGTGGTACATACATTGGTAGGTGCTCCTTTTCTGTACGTAAAACCCCCCCCTGCTTTTCGGCCCGCCGCTTGTTCAACAAGCATCGTCGTCGGGTTTAACAATACTGTACCTAATGCCAACCCAAACTCCAGTTGGCAAGGAAAGGATTGGAAAGGGGGGGCTTTCCTGTCTGGTTCCTGAGCATTGGGGCCGCGCAGAGAAGAAGAGGGTGGGCTGGCTAGATCCCACGATCGAGGGCAAACGGCGAAACCCCCCCCCCCCCCGCAGAATTGCCCGTCTTGGCTGCAGCCTGCAGATGGATTTCGTTACTTTCGCTTCTTGCCCGGCCGGCAAGGTAATAAGCCAGCAAGAAAACTTGGCCGGCCATGCGTCAAGATGGCAAGATGGGAGCGAAGAATGTGTGTCATGTGACGATTGGAGAAATTGATGAAGATGCACGTAGGTCCAAGGTATGTAGGTACATAGATGAAACACCATCAATGTGATATCAAATTCGACAATCAGCCATCACCGACATCAAGCATGAAACAAACAGCCAAAGGCAGCCACAAGCAGTTTCAAGCCATACAGCCGAAAAGTGAGGCATCACATCTACGATCACGGGCGTGGCGCCCCCCCCCCTTGGATCAAGAATAGGAAGGAGAATTGTAAAAAGGCCACACAAAAAGGGTAACAAGACCAACAGAGTCATGTGCGTTCGGCCCAGCACCTACCGGTATGTCGAAGAAGCCGGGCGCGTGAATCCTCCAGACGTGAGCCCCCCTGCACCCCTCCTTTCCCTTTTCGCATCTTCAAAAATCTGTTGGCCGCGTGCACGTCACGATGCTCATGCAATGTGACGAGACGGCCATCAACTAGATAATGGTGTGCCTTTTGCAACAAAAAGGCTAGGTATGTTAGACAACATGACCCCCAGACCCCAGACCCCAGACCAGAGCCTCTCAGACCCGCCCCGGCGAAGGTTGTGGGAGCACCCGACCGAAAGGCGTTTGTCGGCTTACGGCTTAGGGTTCGTGGCACAACAATGGAAATGGGAAATGGGAAATAGCAAGATTCCTTCGCGTATCTAATCCGTACCTGATAGCCCCTAGACGGTTTTAACGCTCACTTCAGGTCACTGACAGGGGGTTACAGCCAATCATGTCGCAGCGTGATGAGGGGTACATAAGTTCTACTGCAAAATTGGCGCAAAGCTAGAAGTACCGACAGTTTTCAAGTGACAAAAAGCTACATCGGCGGGGGAAATTATTTTTCCACTGTCCATGTCACTCGAAGTCACGACTTATCGAGCAGGGGGGTGTGGAGCGCGTGACCTGAAGTGAGCGTTAAAACCGTCTAGGGGATTCGCTGCGGCTTGCATAAAAGGAAATCTTAAATCCCTTCTTGCACAGCAATCGGCCCTGTGTCGTCAGTGATAACTCGTGACCACTGACGACAGACTCCCTTCGACAGGTGGGATTCATTCTTCCTGTTCATCCATCCTCTCTTGACTCGTCTCGATCTTGTTCGGGTTCGAACTGACTCTGGGGTGGAGAGTTGGTTCCTCTATTACCCCGGACTCGCCCGGAGAGGGGCGGCCGGGCGGCGGCAGGCGACGGGTAAAAACGCGACACTAGAATCCAATAGAAGCAAGATGGCGCACGTGACTGCTGTCTAATCGCGGTTCATGATTCGTTCTCTTTTTTATTTACCGATCTCGGGAAGGGTTTCTCCATTGTTCCATTTCCCCGCGCTTCAGGGGAACTGCGGATCTGCCAAGCCGTCGGAAACAAGGCAAGAAGAAAATACTCCGTATGTAGGCCTACATATAAGACAGGACATCTGAGATATATACAGGTGTCTCGCGAGAACGCATTCGGCGCGGCCTGCCAACGATTTGGTTTCGTGTCTTGTCATTTTGATATTTAGTTTCCTGATATGTATTCGAGTTTTCTGGAGTCCAAATCTCTCATCTCCTTCCCCAGCGCCGACTCGACAGCATTTAGAGAGTTCGCCGCTCATGCGGTGCGCGATGCACATGTTTGGTGCGAGGGCCTCGGCAACATGCAGCAAAGGCTGAAACCGTGAGAAGTCCAACCTCTTGGAGTCTTGGGGCTGCTTCCTACCTACATGTGATCTTGAGCCCAACCAAGGCAACTTGCATCGTTTATCAAAGTCAGCCCTCCCAACTTCCCGCACGCCTTCGCACGCCCACAGCTGCCAGCAACGCCCAAAGTGACGCCCAAACCCGCCCAGACAGTCCTTATCCAGACGCCATTCATGATTGATCATGGATCTTGGGACCACCCCCCTCGCCTCAAACAAGCCAAGTGTTCCATCTTCTCGGCGAGAAGCATCAGACCTTGTATGCAAGTCTGGGGCAACTGCCAACAGCCCATTGGCAACAAATTATTATCATGATGTGAGCATTGAGCAGGGCATAAATCGATAAATGTCATCCTTTGTGGGGCCAACATGTCCCTCATCCCAAACAATACAATAGATGTGAAACGAGCTCTCACGTAATTCATGGGCTGGCGATGGATGCGTCTGCCCGCCCGCCCTCATGGACTGTCAGCTTGGAAATAACAACGGTTAGATCGTAAAGCCCGGATCCCGATGGGGCACGTCGCCTGGGCAGTAACACCGACCTGCGCCGGCTTGCGGCTCCAGTTCCGGCAAAGTGCATACATATGTACATATTCCTCTCTACAGACTCCAGAGAGTATGTATGTACATACATACATGCATACAAACTTGCAAGTTGTTATCGCTACTACCCAGCTAGGCAGTATGCAGATGCAGGCCTGACTCGTCTCTAACGTCCATGTCTTACCAACGACTCGAGGAGAACGCGGCAAGAAGAAGTCACCTCTACAGAGTCATGTAGCACAGTTTCGCCTCTGTTTCAAGTTACAGTGACGAAAAGTATGATGAATACACAATTCCAAGGGACATATAAGTCTACCTAGTCATCTAAGACTAAATGCAGTGAACAGAGCCGGCGAAGAGAAAAAGTGAAAGAAACGGCAAAAAAAGTCGCTGGCATAAACATGCGAGTGTGTGCGACTACGAAAAAGAATGGACAGACGGGGAATCGAACCCCGGACCACTCCCAGATACCATGCTAAGGGAGTATTATACCACTAAACCATCCGCCCAATGCGATTGTTGGAATTAGTGGGCTTATTTTGTAATACAAAGCCTTATCGTTTCTGCTCGAGAATAAAGCAAGCAACGCAAACTCAGAAGCTCATGTTGATTGGATCCCGCGCTCCATTGTATTTTTGCAGGCCTGAAGCTCCGAATGTTTGAAATCGCGTTGCTGTTCATTGCCTCCATCCCATCACAAAGTTCGCAGGCTGTCGCACGCCACATTGACGCGGCGCCGTGGTTGCCGCTGGCTGCCGATCCTGCTGCCGGTATTCATTGGTAGAGAGGTCCGAAACATAGAAACGCGATCTTGAGCCATCGTCACCGTGTCGTCTCCGTCTCGTGCCCGTCCGGTGCCTGTTCGCGGCCATGTCTGAAGACGACGCCGAACTCGGCCTCGATAGTCAATCGGCTTCTCGTATCGATCGCGATCGCCGGGCTCCGCGCTTCAGCTGGACTCCCGCATACGAGACGACTTTCTTCCGCAGCCTCTGCGCCAGTGTCCAGCTCGGGTTGCGCGAGAACAGCAGCTTCAAGACCGAGGCCTGGGAGCGCGCCGCGAAGGCTCTGGAAGAGTGTCACTCCGCATTTCCTACAAAAAGCCACCTCATCAACAAGAGCGACAATGCGCGGAAACGATTCCGGCTCTGGCGTGGTCTGCGCGAGGACCCAGACTTTGTATACAATTCTGACACCAAGACGGTGACTGCATCGGAAGCTGCCTGGAAGGCGCATATAGAGGTGAGTGAGAGCAGCGTTGCCGTGGACGTGTCCTGTAGGGGTTGAGAACATGACACGCCAGAGAGTGAATGGACCCCAAAGACAGGAAAAAGAGGAAGAAATGAGTCTGGAGAATAAAGCTAGAGGATGCTGACGCCGATACACAG
The DNA here is from genome assembly GCA_029405325.1 of Claviceps purpurea. NCBI lineage: Eukaryota > Fungi > Ascomycota > Sordariomycetes > Hypocreales > Clavicipitaceae > Claviceps > Claviceps purpurea. The sequence continues at coordinate 1,864,547 of CM055785.1, forward strand.
AAAGAGCCTCTTTCAAGAGCCCTCCGGGGTCGTCCATTTGATCACGAAGAATACATGGAGATACTGTATCCCGATGTGGTTGGGTCGGGTGGTGCCCCAAAACGGGTCAAGAGAAGGCGGAGGAGGACCGAAGGAATGGCGAGGGACGATTCGGAGATGCCAGAACCTGACGTCTTGCAATTACAAACCGAGCATGCGACTAGCCAGAACAACCCCCGTCTCATGCGATCGTCATCCGGTCTGAGGCAGGCCACCCTGAACAGAACCGCAGGACTGCGCCTCATGCCGACGACGACGGCACTTGCACGTCGAGCTGCATCATCTTCGGATAAGAGGCAACGCACCTCCACTGCTGGTGACTCGGTCGCTCGGATTTCCGCATCCTCGAGCAACATACTCTCCGACACAGCAATGGCCCACGCGCCCACCTGGTGCGAGTTGGCACTGGAGCAATTCTTCAGTGACTTTGCGGATGAGAGCATGGAGCTGCAGATCAAGATTGCAGAGAATGTCTTGATTCACGAGAACAAGGCGATGATTTTCTGCAAGATGCCCCGGCGTCTTCGGGAGCACTGGGTAAAAGAGCTCGACGAAGGATTCCAACAAAACTCGCCATGATTGCCCCTACTTCAGTCCCACTAGAAGACCTACAGCAATGGGGCTTTCCCCATGTCGTGCTTTATCGGTTCTTCCTCTTAAAGGAGGCGACGCATTGATCAACGGATTGGCAAGCTCCCACGTGGGGGTACGATGCTCTCAGTGACAGGCGAGTGATATAGAATTCGTGATACCCGCAGCTTTGGCGTTGTTAATATGGGAGTTTGACGATTGCTGTTTTCAAGGAGGGTCGTGTTTTTTGACCTCTCTAGCTAGGTACATAATCTCTCTTCTCTGCCTCTTGCATAAGCTAGACATGTGTCATGTATTAATTCAGCGCACACTTTTTCAATTTCAATCTACTGAATAGCTTTGGAATTAAATGAATGAAGAGTGAAAAGGGAGGAAGTAAAGAAGGCTGTGACGATTAACTGCTTGGGTTCTTTGGCACATGTCGGCCGTTGACAATTTTGCATCCCATCTTCTAGGGTAGGAGAGTCCTAGAAACATGACGCTCGAAGAAGTTGAGGGAGACAGAAACACACTTTGGTGCATTTATGATTTGCCATTGGCCCATCTTCAGGAGACCGACAATTTGCATCACATTGTTTATACGGCAACTATTCATTGCAATTTGCCATGGTGGCGCGCCATCTGCGTGTCTTTTCACACTTCCACGCGTTTCACATGCACGTTCCAGGACATGCCAGCTCGGAGATTTCGCGACAGGCATTTATGATTTGGCCAATGGCAACCCGGTGACCCATAAGTTCCCCAGCCAAACCCGCCCAGTCACGTCATCCATCAACTAGCTTCTGCGGCACGCCGCCATCCCTGTACCAAGCGACAATCAACATGAACTGGGCCAAACCCATCACCTGGAGGCTGGCACCCACCGCTGTTTCCCTTTTCAACCCACACCTACTTCTCACGTCACAGCAACAATCAGGCCGAAGCTCTCCTCAGACGAAAACAAATCGAATCAGAAATAATCAGATCTTTCCTCACACAAACATCCTCCTCCTTTGAATCAGTAAGTCGTCCCGGTCTTCAACCTGCTAGCCTGCCAAGGCCACCACACACACACACACACACACAGGAGCACCTAGACGCTGACCCTTACGCGCGATGTAGTGTCATACGCCGACGTAGCCGCCAGTGGCCCCAAGCAGACCCCCGAGGAGGTAAGCACAGTACCGGATCAACACGTCGCTTTGATTAGAAAACCCGGCCCTGCGACGAAATCTCTCGTGACAACCAGACACTGACACCAAACCCCCCTCCCCCCCCAGGCCGCTGCTCCCCAGCCCGTCGAACTCGTCAACACCGAATCCGTAGCCACAGCCTCCCTCACAGACGTTGACATTCCAAGCGTCCACACCGTGCCCTCCGACTTCTCCGAGCAGCCCATCCCGACCGAAACCCAAGCCAATCGCCTGGACATTGAAGCCGAAGCCAACGCCGAAGCCGACGCCGAAGCCGAAGTCAAAGCCGAGGCTGAAGCCGCCAAAACCAAGGCCAAGGCCAACGTCCAGAACGCCAAGAAGCAGACCGCGAAGAAGGCCCGCGAGACGGACTCGTGGCTCGTGCAGCAATTCTCTGGTCTATCGGACGGTAGCGCCAGTGCTCTGGCTGTGACGAACTTGGCTGCTATTATCGGCGTGAGCTCGTACCTGGGTTACAAGGCATGGGGTCTCTATGAGCGGGGTAATTTGAGCTGGAAGACCGCGGGGGTTGGCGTGGGGATTTTGGCAGGGGTTGGGGCTGCGGAGGCGGTTTTGGGGCGATATTTGTATAAGGGGAAGAAGGGGAGCTGTTAGAGGGTTGAGGACTTGAGTGTACGTGTGTGTGTGTGTATGTGGTCTAGAAGTTGAAACACACGTGGCGCGAGAAGGGGAGAAGAAGGAGGAAAGAGGAAAGGGGATGAAAGATCGCGAATGACTTGTCTGGGTTGGGGCGTTGGTTCTTGATATGTATCGCAACGGAATTGGGTGGAATCCTTTTTTGAGTCTTGTTTTGTTGATCGGCTCTCCTTTGTTGATTAAACTCTTCTCTTGACGCTCGATTGCTCGAGTCTCGACTGGGCCAAAATCTCGTGTATCTTTCGTTCAGCGCCGGGCCATGGAGGATGTTGTCTGTATTTGTATCTGAATTTTCGGGCAGCACGGCCGTCGGTTCTTGGTGAAGCCTTGCTCGAGAAATGCTCGTGCTACATATGTATGTACATGCAGACAATGAGCGCGTTGGGGCGTAGGACTCGTCATATATTTTAATACTTGTTACTATGATTTTGCCGTCTATGGACCAAGGTCCTCTTTGGTACACTTCTACTTACTCGTACAATGAAATACAAAACATGACATCATGCCAAAATATACAATGGGCGGAGATACAGTCCTTGCTATCCATACAATGCCATATCGCCTTGCTCTAAGCTTTTTGCTCCCTTTTCTGGTCTTCCTTTTCTTCATATCTTGGTGGTGACAGAGAAGGCAGTACCATCAAGCGTCTATTCGTGCCTCGTCACCGTAATGCCCTTCTACGCATCCTTGTTACCCGCGCCGACAGCAATTTCTGACGGCTTCGATGCACCGTCATCAGCCACTGACTGTTCCACAACTTTGAGTCCCGATTCCTCCGCTTCAGCTTTGTGCTGCTCAGGCGCTTCAGCTTGGTGCTCTTCGAAAGCCTGGCCTTGTACTGCGGAAGGTGCGTCGCTCTCAAGTGCCTGGCCTTCGGCGACCTCGTCATCGTCGTCGGTCAATTCGGCGCCGTAATGGTCTGGGTATTTGCGGAAACACTCCTGCATGCCTCTGTGATGTGTGTCAGCCTTTAAAAAATCGCGTCTTTTGTTTCATCCTTCTTTGGTGGGTTCTTCGGAGAAGAATTGGGCATGCCATACTGGAACTTGTCAATGCAGTCCATGCCCTTGGGCTCATCGGTGGAGTAGACGAAGCAGCTAAACGCCGCCTTGAACTCCTCTCCGCAGGGCCCGTGAGCCATTCCGCCAAGGCAGGGACAATCCCAGTTGATTTCACCAGTCTCGGGGTTGAATGCAGCTTCTCGAGGGGCATCCTCCTCCAGGTCTTCCTCCGGCGAAGCAGCAGTCGCATCGGTTTGCGCATCTGTACTGGGCTGCGATTCCAGGGTCGCGGACTCGGCCACTCTAGTCTCGGAAGCCGTGTTCAGGTCTTTCGTCTTGGTTTCCAGCTCCTGCCGTTGCTTGTCGACGACCGACTCGACGGTAGGGGTTCCAGATTCGGCAAACGATGAGGGCGCGGTTCTCGTTAGAGGTTCTGCATCTTTTTTGGGGCGAATCGGGAACGTTAGCTGAGGAGAGGCCCCCATTGAGAACTGTGCGCCGCATTGGGTATTTACCTTGTGCTTCGAAGTTATCTGCAAACACGGTGCTCGTGTTGTAGTAGTAGACAGCCGCGACGGCCAACCCCCATCGCAGGGCAGAACCCTTCCATGACGACGGTCGATCTGCGGGAGAGGCCGTGGACGCGAGCCGTCGAGGTGCAGAACGACAGGCTGGGGTGCGCAGGCTACTCAGAGCCTGTCGCGAGGCCGTTCGCAAGCCGGAACGATACATGTTGTGGCCTTGACGGAGGCAATTGACGACAATGCTGCGGATCGGGCTGTGCTGGTGTACTTGCACGAAGAAAGTTGCGTCGATGGCCTCGTAGGTTGGTCAGCATCCCCGAATTGGTCCGTTCCGGTGTTTATCCGGTCTGCACCATGCGTGTTATCGAGGCGCTAGCCAAATCGGGAAGCCTTCCTTGACGTTGAGTTACAAGTACCTACGTAGGTACATATGTACCTCACCTATGTACTCCGTAGGTACTCCGTACCACCTACAAAGATACGTATGTACTACCACCTACGGAGTATACTCCGTGCTTCCTACATGAGAAAGAAGATGAGAAAGTGGACTGCGTTTGTTGCTTTATGCATCAATACACCAAGCAATGCAGCAGTCTGCGTAATCAAGTTCAAGGAACCCCTGGCATACATGTGCGCCATTCGTCCACTCCTCCCATGTAGTACGGATTAGGTGCTTTGACCAGAAGCTCAAGAAGCTCAACTTTCAAGATCCATGCGGCACATGCGATGACGATCTCAGTCCCGAGATGCAAGCCACTCGGAGAGCGGCCACGTGCCAGTCGCAGCGCAATGCGCCGTGCCGATGCAGTCGCTTGACGACAGAACCACGCGATCGGGGGTAAACGCATGGTACGGCTCGCTCGGGCTGCAGCAATCCGCACGAGATGGAAACGATAAGTCGGCCTGAATCACCATTACACACGGGTCGTACACTCACAGATAACTCACTCTCACATCTTGAGTCCTTGATACAACTTATTACAACGCACTGGCTCACTTCCCAACTTCTCCCACCGAGATCCACCGACACCGCTCCAGCCTCCAAGTCTGGAAGTTTCATCAACCCACCGACCTTTCTTTCACTTCCTCTAATAAGTTAGCGCCGCCGCGGCCAACCGAGCAAGAAAACCCCCAGAAAAAAGGCATCCAGACCGATTAACTTGGGACAACGCGTACACCTCATCACACTCCTCAATTCTCTCTTCATCCATTGCACTCACATTGCTCTCACATTGCACTACAGTCTACCTGCCTTCTGCATGCGTATCCAGAATCGCCAGCCATAGAAATCGCCCCATTGGCTCCCTCCTCTCAACCCCCGGCCCGAGTTCGAGTAGAGAAGTCCTCAACTGAAACTCGCACCAGTTTCATTCACAAGCCGCAACATGGCCGGCGAGGAATTGCAATTCGAATGGCACCCCGCCAAGTTGCTCCAAGATGACGACAACTTGCAAGACTTTGCGCTGCTGGTTCTGAACCAGCCTTTGAAGAATGGAGCCATTTTGCGCAGGTTGTGGAAGAATGGTATGTACAGTACCTTATCTCTCCTGCGGGGGAGCTAGGTATTATGACATTCCTGTTTTTGTTGCGTTTCGGGACGTTGTTCACCTTTTTTTTTGCTTTTTCATGCTTGCTTTTTTTTCTCCGGGAAAGGGAAGGGCGGGGGACGGAGTCATGCTCATTTACCCGCCGAGCCAGATCATCGTCAGATTACCATCCATTAGCTAACAAAAAGGATTCGTGTACACATAGCCAGAGTTAGAGTTGCTGCCGATGGTGGCGCCAATCGGCTTCATGAGCTATCTTCGTTTCAAGGCAAATTCGTAAGTTGCAAATTTATATGTCCCCGTCCCAGACACACTCACATATATGTCATGCACAACTTCATTCGCACCTAAATTCTACGGACATCAAACACGCCTCGTTTCTAACCCCTCACCCACACAGGCCAATCTACAAGCCATTATAGGCGACCTCGACTCCGTGTCCCCTTCCGTGCGCGACTTCTACTCCTCACAGCCCACTCCCGCGCAAATCATCCACGACGAAGACCAAGAAACTACCGACTTTGGCAAAGCCATCCGGTGGATTCGCAACTCCCAGCCCGACACCCTAGACATTGTCGCCCTTGGTGGCATTGGCGGCCGTGTCGACCAGGGCTTGAGCCAGCTACACCATTTATATCTCTTTCAGTCCGATCCCGACTACGCCGCCGGCCGGCTGTACCTGCTGTCGGAGTCGAATCTGACTTTTTTGCTCAAGACCGGCACACACACCATACACGTCAAAGAAGATGGCGAGGATGTCATGTTTGCGAAGCACGTAGGCATTGTCCCGCTGCAGGACCCGAGCCGTATTACGACCAAGGGCTTGGAGTGGGATGTGACGGATTGGGAGACGAGGATCGGGGGCAGGCTCAGTACTAGCAATCATGTGCTACCGAGGACGAAATCGATCGAGATCAAGACTACCAAGGATGTCATCTTCACTATAGCTCTGCGCCCGCTGGACGGAGAAGGGGCATAGGGAGGCGAGGGAGTTTAGCCGAATGAATTCGCGGTGGAGATGATATGCTTCAAGGGGAGAAGTGTGAATAATACGCGTAGAATTGCTTTCGCTTCGCAAGACTGAGAGCTGTAGACAGGAATTGTAAAAGAAGAATCCAATCTCTCCCAGAAATGAAACCAATCCAAAAATATCGTAATGAATACTGACCCAAGACCCCGAAAGACGCCATGCTTGGAAGTTGTTTTCTTTCTTTCTTTCTTTCTTCTTCCCCCTCCTCTACTTTCCCTTCGTCTTCTCGTCCTCTTTACCCGTCGCCTTCTCTCCCATCTCCCTCTTGCTCTTCCTCGTTGCCTCCTATCGTCCTCTCTCCCTCATATTCCTCGCTCATCACCGCAGATAATGCATCACCAACCAGCAAAACGCAAAAAACACCACAACCCCCCCACAAAACAACCACTTATCCTGCCGAGCCCGCCTCTCCACCATCCGAATAGTATCTCCGCTAATCCCCAACGTATTCCCCACGCTATACAGCCTCTTCTGCGTATTCTTCAGCATCTCCCGCTGCTGTCCCAGATCCCCCAACACGGCCTGCCCCCTCGCAATATACTCATCCAGAGCGGAATGCGTATTCGAAAAAAACGTCTGCTCCCGAAACGCATGTGCCTCGCGCATCTCATCCGCAGACCCCGTCGTCAGCTGCTGCTGCTGGTCACCCACACGAGGTTGAAACACCGAATTCGTACTCTTGGGAGCCTGTGCGTAGGGATTCTCCGGCGTAGCATTGTAGGGTCTCCGGCCCAGCAACTCCGTGCGGTTATTCTGGTGCTGGGCATCCTCGCGCGCTTGTTTCAGGCCATCGAGTTGGGATCGGAACTCGGAGAGGTCGTCGCGGAAGCGCTTGACGCGCGCAAAGGCTTCTTCTTGCTTTCGGGGCACGATTTCTTGTCGTGCGAGGTGGGAGTACTCGTTTAGGGTCTTGGAGAAGGAGGAGAGAGAGGCGGAGACGTTGCCGATGTCGCTGGCGGAGGGGGCGCTTTTGCTTGAGAGGGTTTCGAGGTCGCTGCGGAGGGATTTGCTTTGCCGGAGGGCGGCGTTGTATTGGACGTTCTGTGCGGGTGGGAAGTCATTGTTGTCAGGTGGTGTTTCGGTAATGGCGCGTGTGCGCTCAAGAGTATATTGCTGGTTGGGTGTACTTACCATGATGGCAGCCTCGAGTCGGCAGCGCGCCCGGCTTGCAGCGTTGTGGTTGACGATCGTCTGTCTACACCGTAGCTTGGGCTTCTTCGAAAGGCCAAATCACCGAAACGCGCCCCCCAGCTTGGTTGCTTACCTACGGAGTATGTACATAGGTACATACCTAAGTACTCCCGGAGTCCCGTACATGTAACATAGGTACCTACCTGGTAGCTTGCCATGCCGCGAACCCACCGAATACGTAATGCCAACGGGTGAGTAAGCATGCGACAGTACGGAGTATTTTGCAACGGAAACCCAAAGCAGATGACGTTATTATGTATGTGTTTGCCATTCAGCATTTACATGAACTAGGTACCTAGGTAGGTATTATATACCTGAATCTTGCCTACCTACCCAAGGCCGCGATGGACGTAACTTAACTGGTCGCTACAAGGCCATTCGTGTAGCCGTTCTTACATGCAAATTGAGTTGCACATCTTCCTTTTTCGGCTCGTATTTGCCGACCGCATGTTCATAAATCTCCGCTGCCGCGTCTTTGTGGACTCTTGTGGCAAAATCCCCGCCCCAAAATGTCCGACAACAAGGCTAGCCATCGTCTTGACTTCTGGTCGGAGTCCTGGCTCGTTTTGCTCGCGCCGAGGTCGGCACCGAATTGGCCCCGAGTCTCGTATATCGCCACCTGAACGGGTCGGCAGAATGGCAGCCATGTATACAGAGCATGTCTTTGCTTGGAATGATGCTTGTCAATTGGAGAACGGCGGCAAAGAGATGGTGGGTGGGTATGGAACTAAAAAATCGCATGGAAACGATACCTACCTACCTAGGCCAAGTCATTGTTTTCTCGGTCTTCAGTCTTTCAACATGTTTCAAGTTTCTATTCTTTGTTTCCAACCCTCTTCGTCTTCTTCAATGGATGCGCCCGCCTTGAGAGGATCCGGCATTGTGGCATTCTCTCTCTCTTACATAGGTACTCCCCTATTGGCCCCTACTATAGGCCCCCGTCATGGATAGGGCAAAGCCTCAATCCATTGAAGAAACTGGCCAGCAAGTTGCGGCCTCTTCGCCCGAGAATGGAGACAGCCATGTTGATGTGGAGAGTCGATTTTCTGCCTCGGAAGCAAACCACGAAGCATCACCACCACTACCACCATACTCGGTCCTCACATCATGGGAAAAGCGCGGCGTCGTTCTCGGCGCCTCATGCACGGCCCTCTTGTCGCCCTTGACAGCACAGATCTACCTACCGGCATTGACGCAGCTATCAAAGGACCTTCACGTGACGGACACGCAAATCAACCTCACCATCACGACTTACATGATCTTCCAAGGCATCACGCCCATGTTCGTCGGCGCCTTATCCGACAGTGGAGGCCGACGACCTGCGTATCTCGCATGCTTCATCTTATACATTGCCGCCAACATTGGCCTAGCCCTCGCCCCAAGCTACGGCGCCCTCCTCGGTCTACGATGTCTCCAATCCGCCGGCTCAAGCAGCACCATCGCGCTCTGTACGGCCGTGGTAGCAGATGTGGTGACTTCAGCGGAAAGAGGCCAGTACATTGGCTTCACAGTCGTGCCCAATGTTCTCGCCCCGTCTCTGGGGCCCATCATCGGCGGCCTCCTCGCGCAGTATCTCGGCTGGAGAGCCATCTTCTGGTTCCTCACGATAGCCGCCGGCGTGGCCCTCGTACCGATTGTGTTCTTCTTCCCCGAAACATGCCGCCATATTGTCGGCAATGGCTCCATCACTCCACCGCCCTTGTATAGATCCGTCTGGCAGAGCATACGGCTGCAGCGTCGACGGCGGGAGAAGCGTCGACGTGAGAGTTCGGCTCTCGAAAAGACAACAACGGGCGCGAGTTCTGCGAGCACACCAAAGACTTTCCACTTCAAGACACCTAATGTCTTTGGGTCGCTTTTTCTCCTGTTCGAGGCAGTGAACGGTCTGCTACTCTGGACGAGCAGTGTTGTATTTGCGGGCTTCTACGCTCTGTCGACGGCCATGCCGGCCCTGCTTGCCAGGAATTATGGCTACAGCGAGGTCCAGGTGGGTTTGATGTACCTCCCGATGGCCGTAGGGTCCATTGGCGCTGCCACCATTGCCGGTCCTTTGATCAACTTCAATTTCAAACGGCACTGCATCAAGACGGGCGTTCCGTTTGAGCGCAGCCAACAGCAGGATCTCTCGGGGTTCCCTCTAGAGCGAGCGCGTCTGGAAATCGGTCTCCCCTTGCTTGGCCTTGCGGGAGCGAGCTTGATAGGCTGGGGATGGGCGATGCATGCCATCACCCACGTCGCCGTGCCGTGCGTGCTAAGTTTCATACTCGGCATTGGCATGGTGGGCTTCAACAACACCACCAACATTCTGCTTGTCGACTTCAACCCGGGCAAGGCTGGGACGGCGACTGCTGCAAATAATCTGACGCGGTGCCTCGTCGGTGCTGGCGTGAGTGCGGCTATTATCCCGATGATTGATGCCATGGGAGTTGGGCCTGCGTTTACACTGATTGGCGGATTGTACTTTGTGAGTATATTACCGCTGCTCGTGCTTTTGAGATACGGCATGAGGTGGAGGGCCGAGGCGGCGAAAGCGAGAGAGGACGAGAGGAAGGCTTCGCAAGGGTGATGTCGCGGACTCGCGGGGTACCAGGCCTGCGTCCAACCCTGGCGGAAGAATGCTGAGGAACCTGTAACGAGACATGAGTGACGAAGAAATGAGTTTCAAGAAAATTCTACATAGCAGCGGACGGACTTTGGCGGTGTGAATAATGAGCATAGAACATAGACATACACATCCAAGTACAAGAGTACATACATACACACCTAGGGCCTGTTCTCAATTCCTTCTCGTTCCGGCGTGCGAAGGCGACCCACCAGAACCATGACCACTGACCAGTGACCAGAGTCCCACCAACGAAACCTGCGCTTTTCCCTCCAGACTTGGTCACGATTCACCACCCGTTGCACCATCTCAAACGCCTCAAACGCCCCAGAATCATCGTTCTCGATGCGTGCCACAGACATTACCTCGACGTTGTTAGCTTATTATAAGTTATAGGAGGTTGAGTTGGAGAAACTCCTGAGTCCTGGCAAGGCGTGGTCACGCGACTCACGCCACCGCGGCCATGTTGAGCTCCTGGACTGTGGCGGACGCAGCTCACCTGAGCAAAGTGCTGAGCAAAATGCTCTTCACCACAGTCTGCCTCATCTGCGTGTCTCTGCTCATGCTTGTCGCGGTCGTGGCGCTCTACCGCATTACTTTCCACCCACTGGCTCGGGTACCCGGGCCCAAACTAGCTGCCATCTCTAGCTTCTGGTACGCCAGGAATATAGTGCAGGGCAACATGGTGAAACTTGGGCTGGAGTTGCACAGGAAATACGGCGACATTGTCCGAGTTGGTCCTAACGAGCTATGGTTCAACACCACTGAAGCATTCGACCAGATCTACTGTATGTGAGCCCGGTCTATGCGCAATCTGCGACGGAGGGAAGTGAGAGAAGCTCATGGGGTATGACTACTAGGTACCGGAAAGGGGGAGTTGGAAAAGTCAGATTTCTATCGTATGTAGGCCCTACTTGTTCACAATGTCAGGATATATATATGTAGAAACAAAGCTGATGAGTCTCGCTCCATCAAGTGGCTACGGCTTTGAGTAGACCGCACGTGGACTGGCGGCTCGAAGCGCATTTTCCAGACACGCTGGATCTGCTTTCAGAGCGCAGCATGAAGCGCTATCGCTTGCAACGACGTCTGATAGGCAGGGCATACAGCGCCGCGAATATGCTGAAGCATGAGAGTGCGATTGACTCGACGCTGGCTGTCGCTATCCAACGCCTCGTGGAGTTGGATGGCCAAGAAGTTGACCTGAAGGAGTGGATGCACATCCTCACGGTAGAATGCCTGGGCGCAGCTGTGCTATCGTGGTCTCCTGGCATGTTTCGGGACGGCACGGACTGGGGAACCCTGACACACAGTTACCAAGGCTGGCGAAGGAAGAGTCTATTCGGGGTATTTCCAACTATGAAAAAGTTGGAACAGTGGTCGCCAGATCTGGGGAGGGTATTTGCTTCTTGGTGGGGCGTCGTTTACAAAACACCGAAAGATTTCCGACCCTTCTTCCCGGTAAGTGTTCCTATATAAGCTCACATCGAGTCCTTCCATGACGGCAAACAGCGACATACACGGCCTTGTTCACTGGAGTAGCTGACAATGGAAACAGAACGTCAACAGGCTGGTGATACGCCGCATCAAAGCGATTGCGAGGCCGAAATCACGAAAGTCACAGAGAGATGGCCGCGCCGACCTCCTTGGCGATCTGATCCAACTCCACAAGGACAAGCCAGAGTTCAACGAGAATTACCTCCGCAAGATGGCCGTGACCAACTTCGGAGCTGGCCATGAGACCATGGCATCAACCTTGACCTCCGCCGTGGCGATGATTGCCTCTCACGACAACGTGCAGAGGAGACTCACACAAGAGGTACGAATGACCACCGAAGCACTCGTCTACGCAAACAGTCACCGACTTGCATACACAAAGGCGGCCATTCGCGAAGCTATGCGGCTTCACCCTGTCGTAGCCATGTCGCTTCCCCGTAAGACGCCCCCCACGGGCTTACACGTCCACGGACTCAGCGTACCTCCTCACACCACCGTAGGATGCAGCCCGATTGCGCTGCATCGCAAGGAGGAAATCTTTGGCGCCGAGCCAGATTCATACGAGCCGTGTCGTTGGCTGGGCGCTGAGATGGAAGGCAGATCTGTTCGCGAGATGGAGAAGTACAGTCTGAATTGGGGCGGCGGCTCAAGGAGCTGTCCGGGGCGCAACTTGGCAGAGTTGATTGTATTCAAGACGATTGCGGCTCTTTTTGCGAACTTTGACGTGGAGGTTTCTGTTCCAGAGGATGCGCATAAGGAGGCTTATTTTCTTTTTATGCTCTCGGGTGTCAGGGTGCGGTTTCTTTCTCGGGCGTTTGAAGATGACGAGGAATCATGAAGGTGTCGGTAATGGTATGAATCGGGCAGTAGTAAGTACTCCGGTATGGGTCGTGGCCCGTGGGTAGCCTCCAACATCACGGGAGCCTTGGCAGAGGCGTTCGATGGTGAGTTGCCTGAGCCAATGCCTATGATACTGGCCTGGTTACCGGTCTCATTCCTGTCCTGTCTGGCTGCCGTATCTGGTGCTGTCACTGTGTACAGCTTATGAGATACATATGTACCTCGTAGATAGGAGTGGGGTGCGGATCTGCGAGTCGAGAAGTCAAGATCCAGATAAGTTGAGACCAGTTCTGAGACCAATCTCGAGACTAGTCTTGCGATTAGCTTTGCAACCTCGGCAACCCACGCCGTGCCGTCGCACAGGCTACAGTAGTACAGCCATCCCATGACTATTTTACGGTCCATGACTATTGCATTGCATGCGGAGTACCCCAGGAAACAAGCCAGGACAAAAATGCACAGGTACGTATGTACATATGCAAGTTGGACGTTTAACGCGGCGTCGGGTCCTAAAATGCAACGTTACGTGGCAGCGTTCTCCTGATCACAATGACACTACAATACCCAAGCTGCCACAACTTGGCTCAATCATGTCTCGCGAATGCAGCAGCCATCAACACGAGCATCAAGATTCAACACACCATTTCCCTCTCTGAGATCCAACAAGCCAATGATGACCTTCGGCTAAACAAGTCTCCTTCCACAGATACCTAGGTCCTGATGGCGTGCTCTCCGGCCAGGAATTGCGAACGCGACCATAACGAGGACCCTGCTTATCTTTGATGGGCCGCGGCCCCATTCTTTCCTTTTAGGTCTCAGTATGTAGGTAAGCTTTTTTGCAAGGTTTCTGCATAGTTGCCGGCCCCCGGATTTGTGGCAACACTGGCAAGCCATCGTTTTGCATGGGCTTGTTGGCCACCATTTGCCGCATTGGGCGTGCATCTCCGGGGTCGTCCAAAGAACTTCAAGAGAGCTCAGGGTCTTGGCAGGTGGCGGGTGGCGCGACGTTGGCGCTTTTCCACTATGCGCCGCGACCAGTGGCACGATATCGACATGGAGGATGGCGATTGGCAACACCGGCCCTCGTTGGCTGTCGGGGTTGTGTAGGTAGGTGTAGTACACATACCTACTTAAGTCTTTCTGTTGCCTCGTGAGTTGGCATTTGTCCTCGTGAGTCGTGTGTCCCTCTTTGATCCAAGTCTGGTTCGGCACAGTCCTGAAGGCTTCTGTCCGAGGATAGTTGTCGCACTTTCTTCCTTTCCTCTTTGGACCTTGTCAACCTCCAGTCTGATTGGGACAGGTCAAGGGGCCATCGGCACTCCAATATGACGACCACGATTAATCTCGACAACGACGCGATTGCTCAGGCGGGCTTGGCCGACTTTGAGCATCATGGGCGCGCTGCTTACCCCTCCAAGGGCTCCATGGACGCGCACCCGCGCAAGGTCTCCCTACAATATCACCACGATGTGACGTACGACGAAGACCCCGATTACTACGAGGGCAAGCCGACGGACGAGGAGATGAGGACCCTGCCGCGTGTATCGGGGAAGATCATGTGGGCTATGTGGACGATTGCCTTTGCAGAGCTGTGTGAGCGTTTCTCGTACTACGGTTCCGCTGTCTTGTACACAAACTTTGTCAATCACCCTCTGCCAATGGGCTCTACAACTGGATCGGACCCTTCGGAGGATGGAAACCCCGGCGCCTTGGGTCTGGGGCCCAAGGCCGCGCAGGGAATCAGCCTGTTTAATCAGTTTTTTGCCTATGTGATGCCTCTTGTTGGGTAAGTTTTCCATCTGTTGTGAATAAGATCATAAGAAGATTGAGAGCAAAAGAAGGAAAAAGAGACAATGAGAGGACCAGGAGAAGAGGCGAAAGGAAGAGAAACAAATAGTCGACAAGAATACTCCCGCTAATTCCATTGCAGTGCCTGGGTTGCCGACGCACGCATGGGTCGTTTCTGGACTATTCACCTGGCCATTGGCATCTCGACGATTGCCCACGCCATCTTGGTAGCCTCCTCGGCGCCCTCCGTCATTGTAAACAACAACGCATCCTTTGCGGCCTTCATCATCGGCCTGCTCTGTCTCTGCGTTGGTACCGGCTTCTTCAAAGCCAACGTGTCTCCGCTACTAGCCGAACAAAACGAGGATATCCGGCCTCGCATCGAGATACGCAAGGGCCAGCGCGTGATTGTCGATCCGGCCGTGACAAACACGCGCATATTTTTATACTTTTACCTCTGCATCAACATTGGATCCCTGTCCGGCCAGATCGGTATGGTGTACGTGGAGAAATACGTCGGCTTCTGGCTCGCGTTCCTCATCCCAACGGCACTATTCCTGATCTCGCCCCTCGTGCTCTGGTCGCAAAAGAAAAACTACAAGCTAAGCCCGCCCACGGGATCTGTGCTGTCCAAGTTTCTGCGCATGGCCTCGTTTGTACGCAAGCGCTCTGGACTGCGAAACTTCTCATGGGATGTGGCCAAGCCGTCGCGTGTGCCCGTGGAAGAACGTCCCAGCTGGATGACATACGATGACGCTTGGGTCGATCAAGTCCGCCGCGGTCTCATGGCCTGCAAGGTCTTTCTCTTCCTGCCCATCTTCTTCCTGTCGTATAACCAGATGACGGCCAACTTGACCACCCAGGCCAGCACCATGCAGCGCCATGGCGTGCCGAACGATGTGCTGCAGAACCTCAACCCCATCGCCATTGTCATCATGATTCCTATTGTCGATCACGCCCTCTACCCCGGTCTGCGCAAGCTGGGCATTGCCTTCACACCCATCAAGCGCATGACTTTTGGTTTCCTCATTGCCGCGCTCTCCATGGTCGCCTCAGCTGTGATGCAGTATTACATCTACCAAAAGAGTCCCTGTGGGTGGCACGCCAACGATAAGGGCTGCGACCCAGCCCCCATCAATGTCTGGGCGCAGAGTCTGCCGTATATCCTGATTGGCATTGCTGAGATCTTTGCCAATGTCACCTCTTACGAGTATGCCTTTTCCAAGGCCCCCGATAACATGAAGTCGCTGGTCATGAGCGTGAATCTGTTCATGAGCGCTATATCTTCTGCCATTGGCCAGGCCTTTACGCCGCTGTCGGGAGACCCGTACCTGGTGTGGAATTACACAGTTGTCGCGTGCATTGCGACTGTGGGTGGTGTGGCGTTCTGGCTCTGTTTCCGCCATTTGGATTCAGATGAGGATAAGTGGAATATGTTGAAGAAGTCGGAGTTTATTGGGAAGCAGCAGCCAGGGGTTGGGAAGACGCACGAGGGCGAAACGACGTAGTGTTTTCTGTTTGCTTTTTTTTTGGGGTTGATGACGTTTTATGACTTGATTTGTTTTGCGCCAAAACGATGTGTGTTCAATCACCATGTTTGATGGCGCAGTTATGATAATCTGGATGGTTTGTGTGAAACCTCACGTACATACACACTTACACACATATATACAAGACCCTTTTTACATGTCCACTCGTAAGCATTCGATGTTGATTATGTGCCCTGGTGTGCAACGCCCTGCCAAACATGCCCCCATATATATGCAATGGCCTCAGGATACAAGCTGGATTAGGAGGTATGTAGGTATGAAACTCGTGCCGGAGGCGCCTCCACGGCGATCTGATAGTCGTACATACCTACATATATGTACATCAACGCGGAACGCTTCCGCCAAACCAGTTCGGCATGAAATGGATCGATCCGCGCGGCCCCGCAATATTGCGGCTGTTGTCTAAACTCTGGGCCTCTGGCTAGAAACGGCATCTCGGGTTGACGTAATACCTGTACTTACCTACCTACATGATAAACTTGGCAAGCGTCTTCAAAGAACTAAAAACACCACGCCGACATAAGCCTTCATAATCCCCTCTCACAGGAATTCCCTATTCGAACAAAACAACGAAAAAAAAGAAGAATACCCCCCCGCAAAAACTCCAACACTTTATTCCGTGCATCACACTCAGCAACCCCCATCTCTACAATGTCAGACTACATCCTCTACGCCTACTTCCGCTCCTCCTGCTCCGCCCGCCTCCGCATCATCCTCCACCTCAAAAACATCCCCTTCCAGCACATACCCATCAACATCCTCCAGGACCAACAACTCTCAGACCAGCACCGCGCCCTCAACCCCTCCGCCTCGGTACCCCTCCTGGTATGCCCACTAGTACCGGGGCATACATCATCAGAGCAGCAGGACCAGAAACACCAGAAAGACAACGAACAATCAGGTTTCCGAATCGGCCAATCCGTCGCCGCAATGGAGTACCTCGAAGAAGTCCATCCCGAAATCCCCGCCCTGCCACCCAGCAGCGATCCCCGCAGCAGGGCCCTCGTCCGTGTTCTATGCGCCATCATCGCGTCGGATATACAGCCCGTGACGAATATGCGCATCACGCGGCGTGTTCGCGCGCTGGGGGGTGTTCCTGAGGACTGGAACAAGGCTCTCATGGAGGATGGTCTGCGGGCCTATGAGGAGGTAGCCAAGGGGACCGCGGGGCGGTATTCCGTGGGGGATAGCCTGACTATGGCGGATGCGTGTCTGATGCCGGCGGTTTGGAACGCGCAGCGGTATGGCGTGGCCGTGGAGCGGTTTCCTACGGTTGCGAGGGTGGCCGCGAATTTGGGTGAACATCCGGCGGTAAGGAAGGCGGAGTATTTTAGGCAGGAGGATTGTCCGGAGGAGCTTCGTAAGTGATGTGGCTGGGACGTTGTAACTTGTAGGGGAATATTGTAGTTGATGAGAAGAGGACATTGTAGTAGGGCGAGTGGAACAGGGAACATGAAGGAGGATACTGTAAAAGAAGAAGAGAAAGAAGAGCTCATTTCGATTGCGTATTGCGGATAATCTCGATGTGTCATAAAGTCCATTCTGATTCCATCCCGCCGACTGTGATTGATGCGCTTCTTAGTGCTCTCCTACGTCATCAACTAAATAACTCCTTATTGTGCCATCATCCCGTTTCCCCTCTCTCAAAACAGAGGCAACGCCGGCTGCACCGTACCCGTCACTTCACCAAACCCAACCAAGGCACCTTCTTTACCAGCCCATCCTCGAAGAGTCAGCGTATCGCCATCCTGCAAAAACGTGCGCTCCTCGCCACCCTGCAGCTGCACCTTCGTCTTCCCACCCTGTGTTTGCTCGAGGAGACTGCCCTCGGAACCTGGCGTATCGCCCGTGATGGTGCCTGAGCCGAGCAAGTCACCTGGGCGCAGGTTACATCCCGTGATGGTGTGGTGGGCAATCATCTGGGACCAGGACCAGAGCAGGTTTCTGGAGTTAGACTTGGAAATTGTGGTCTTCTTGCCCGCGGAAGCTGCGCAACTTGTAAGTCAGCGGGCCGCCTGATAGCAAATTGACAATCGTATTTGAATTGACTTACTGGTCAGGTCGACCTCAAGATGGATATCTAGGCAGTTCTCCTTGGTCTTCTCCTCTAGATAAGGCAACAGAGCATGGTCGTTGGCGATGCCAGCAGCCTTGCATCCCTCGAGCGCATCCGCCAACACAACCCAGGCACTGATGGTGGTACCCAAGTTCTTGGCCGTAAAGGGACCTAGGGGTATATACTCCCAGGCCTGAATGTCTCTGGCGCTCCAGTCATTCATGAGAACATAGCCAAAGATGTAGTTTTCCGCTTCGGCAATCGGGATCGGGTGCCCGAGCTGGTTCTCACGACAGACAAACATGCCCATTTCCAGCTCGAGATCCAGCTTCTCACACGCCGAGAGAATAGGCACCTTGGGCTCCGCCTTTGAGTTCTTGAGAATCTGGCCCCAGGGCCGACGGATGGGCGTACCAGAAACAACGACACTGCTCGCGCGGCCGTGGTATGCGACCGGTAGATGCGTGTAGTTGGGCTGGAGGGCATCATCAGGACCACGGAATAGGGACCCGACATTGTACGCATGATGCTTGCCCGCGTAAAAGTCCGTGTAATCGCCCACCGCGAGGGGCATGTGATTTTGGATCTCGGATCGCTTCACCAGAGCCGTCTCCCGCAGTTGCACGTTGTCCTTCAAAACCTGTGGTACCTTGGTCTCGGCGCTGAAGACGGATTGCAGATACTCGCGGACAAGACGATGGAAGGGCCTGCCTAGCGCGGCGAACGAGTTGAGGAACTCGTGGTTAAACACACTCACGTGCTTTTGGATGTCAGAGCTGGACGAGAAGCCGCCTGCGCTTGCAAAAGCCTTGAGGTCGAGAGCATAGTCACCGATAGCGATGGCAGGGCGCTTGGTCGTATCGGCCGAGGTGCTGATGATGCCAAAGGGTATGTTGGCCAAGCTGAAGTGAGAATCTTGCGAAATAGAAAGCCACGACATTTTTGTATGTCTGTTTTCTGATCGCTCTTCCCAATTTTGGATAAGCGACGACGTTATCTACCGGAAGCAGGGCGAGAGCAGTCGTACGTATCTACACGAGTAAAAGGCCGAAGGGGGATTAAATCGCGATGACAAGACCGAAAGTCGCTACAATGGATAAGAGGCAGACAGAATTGCAGATGTCTAGGAGGAGAAGAGTCAGGCACCTTTACGTCTCTCGAAATAATTGGGCGACGCGGCCTTCACAACGGCTTATCGGACCTTGAAGCTTCGTTCTTTCCAACTCATTGCTGCCCCGCCATCGCAGCCGTTGCCAGCCGAACCAACGAGCAACAACATGGCGTTTGTGACAAACGATCACCCGCAGTGCGGAACTAAACCCGACGGGATGGGGAACTCGGCTTCTTTTCCGCGCAAAGCCGGCGATTGGGTCCACAATGCGGTCGGTCCCAGCTTTCACGGCGGCCTTATTGGCTAGATCTGCATTATCGAGGCCGATCTGTTCCCGTTCTTCTTCAACCACATTTGAAGAAGACTCTCGAAGACTGGTGTGCTAGCCAAGCTGAAGCTGAAATGCACGGAGTTCACGGGCACATTCTATAGACACCAATGCGAAGACAAACTTCATGTACTGGGCTTCTGCATGGCCGCACATGCCATGCTGTCAAAATTCAGAACGCCAGTTTCTCGAAGACGGCTCAGCGATCTGGCAGAAAGAATAAGAATTTGTCAGGAAGCATGAAAAAAGGTATATATGTAGTACAAGATGAGTTTCACTCTTTTAATTTGAAGAAAAAAGCACAAGCCAATGATGATGCAGCACGTTTGCGCAAGAATGAACAAGCCCTTAAATAACACCCAGTCTCAGTGTCGTGATGAATACCCCTTTCCAACTCCAAGCACGTATGTGATGCTGAAAGGGTAGAAGCTCTGGCGAGCCTTGGAAATCCCTCTAGAAAACCCCTTAGAGAAGGGCGACACCACCGGCCACGAGGGCGATAGCGAAGCAGGCAACTCCCGACAGCTTGCCGTAGGAGCCAACAGCGTTGTTGGCAGTGGTGGTGGCCGCACTAGCAGGAGTGGTGGACGAGCCGCTACCGCTAGCTCCGTTGACAGTGCCGCTGCCTCCATTCGCGCCAGAGCCACCGCTGCTAGACGAATCAGAAGAGCCGGACGAGGCAGGCTTGGAAGCGCCAGTGTCGGCAGATTTGGAGTTTGCGGTAGAGGTGCCGGCCGCACTGCTGGTAGGCGAAGTCTGGGGCTTGGTGTCGAATGTTTTGGGGCAGGTCAGGTCAAAGAGAGGCTTGGGAGAGAGGTCCTTGGTGATGGCAAACTTCATCTTGTTGTCGGGGTTGGAGTCGCGCAGGTTGTACCAGAAAGTGGGAACCTTGTTGAACAGCTTGCGGCAACCGACCTCGTCCCAGTAGTACTTGGCATTCTCAACAGAGGCGACGCCCTGGTCCCACGTAGGACCAGTGTAGGGCCAGCCGGTCTCGGTGACCCAGACGGGCTTGCCGTTGGCAGCAGCGACGGTGGCATCGAAAGCCTTGTCGAAGAGGTGTCCGGCGTTCTTGATGTCGTTGCCCTTGTCGTTTTCATAGTACGGGTACTCGTCGACGCCAAGAAAGTCTACTGCGTCAATGACGGACTTGATTGACGAGTTGGTCCACACGTCCCAGGTATCGACGTGGCCAACAGGGACCTTGCTGAGAGGACCGTCGGCAAAGGCCTTCTTGTAGTCGTTGATGAACTTGAGGATGGTGTCGGGGCTGGCGCCAAGGCCACCCTTGTTCTTGCGACCAGCGACGGAGTCACGGTACAGATCCTCACTGCCAATGGACATGCCAATGACCAGGTCGGTGAACTTGGTTCCGTACTTGGTGACGGCCTTCTTCAGAGCCGTAATCTCCTTGTCGATGTTGTCAGTGCCCGAGGCCCAGACACCAAGAAGCATGTTTGTCTTGGTGTCAATGGCAGCCTCAAAGGCCTCGATGGGGTCATCTTTCGAGTAGGCTTGGATGTTGGTGTAGAGGCGGACCGAGTTGAAGGTGCCGGGCGCGCTGTTCAGGGCTTGGGCAGTCTTGAATTCCGCCTCGAAGTCCTTCTTGAACTTGGCAGATCGATCGGGGAGAGTCGCTCCGGAATTGAAACCGAGGAAGTTGGAACCAGCGGAAGCGCCGACGGCCAGTGCACTGGCAACAACAGTGGTTGACAAATGCATGATGAAACGAGACTGCGATTATCGAGAAAGGTACGCGTGTGCTTTTCTTGTCGGATAGGGCGATGCAACAGTGCACCACGGTGGTCAGGAAAGAATTTTCAGTGAGCGTGAGAGTTGGCAGCGATGTGACCGAAAAGGAACGGAAAAGAAGGAGTGTCTTGATTCTTGAAGGAGAGAGAAGAAATCAACAGCAAGAGCCCCAGATTTCAACAAAGGAACAATGATGCTGAAACAAGAGAGAGTTGGGAGCAAATGCGTAGGAAACGGCAGTGGCCGTCACCAATGAATAAAGGCCTCCAAACGCCCAACACCTCGTCACGTGCTTGCTCAGGGGCTGACACTGGACTCTGGAGGCTGCAGCACTGCCACAATCGCCGCTATGCCATACCCGCTCTAGCGGCGGCCGGCACGGTTGAGTGGGGCCCCATTCTTGGCGCTACCAACCAAGCTCATTCGGCGGCGCCATTTGGCTCCAAACCCTGCGCATGCGGCCCATGCGGCCCCCTGCGCATGCTTTGATTTGTTTTGCCTGGCTTTGTTCGCACAAATTCGCGAAAGTGTCTTGTGGACTCTTGAGTCTTGTCTCATCATCATCATTCATGAATACTGTCTCGTTCATTTTTGTCTCATAGCTTGTCTGAGGCTTTTATCAGTTTTGTGTCATGGCCGCGCGTGTCCGCCTACCCGCAGTGTCCTCTGAATCCGTCCTCTGTCACAATGAACTCTGTCGCTTTACACCCGACGACTTTCTCCTTTTTAGTCGCCTCAGCCGATGATGACACTACATACCTGGAACTTCGGGGGCTTTATTACCACGCATCATACCTAGGTAGTAGTACACACAAATCCCCAGCATTGACTACGGTCGTCGGTAGCCGTTATTAGGTATGCCAGTGTGAGCCTCAGTTGTGAGGTCCTCCAAGCCTCAAAACGCGCTTTATTGGCCACCAGATGCGGTGCCATCTCGATAGCACACAACTTGGTGAAGCAAAGCTGCCCACATGCTGCTTGGCAACACTTTGGTCATTCATCAGCAATCATCTCAGTCGACGAAACATACTTTTACTTTCACAGGTATTCTAACTTACAATTCTCGTCTCAGTCAGTCTCTAAGAATTTGTGAACATCGACATGTCTTAGCTTGGTCAGTAGCCTTAGCCTTTGCGATCTCTTTAGTCACTAGCCGGATTGTCCGCATGTTGTCGCAATTGATTGTAATGGTTCCGGATAGGAGTTGGACGTGGAGTTCCTTGAGAATTCGAACCCATTACAATCGATGGCGACAATATGCAGATGATTCGGCTAATGACTAATAAAGAGATACGACGCCATCATTGCTTCAATTGCAACTTGCGAGAGGCCAGAGTTTGTGCTTCAGTAGTGGACATCGTGAGTCGTTATCAACCCGCTGAAGATTTGGTCGCATAGACCTGCGAGCTCTTCCTCTCCGGCGCGTTGTCTGCGAATGACGGATCAATGGCAATCTGAAAAGTTTGTATTTTAGGATATGTACCTATAGGTAACCTAGCATCAGGGAGGAGGGGGACTTTTCTCCTCTCTTTCTCCTCAAGAGAGACAGTTCTCTTGTCAACGCTAGAGTGCAGCAACCACTCTAGGCCAGTTCATCACAATTGTTTCTCTTCATTCATCAATTTTAATTCTATTTTTTTCTGCTTCTCTTTTCTGCTTCTCGGAACGGGAATTGACTTGCACGCGTCAAGCTTATACGCGATAGAGGCGGACTTCAACCGATTACGGGCCGAACTTGCTTCCTTTTCTCAACAACTACAGCGCGACGAAGCACACTGGCTCGCGACTTCCAGTGTACCAGCCCCGATTCGGACCGATTCGGACCCGTTTTGACGATACAAAGTCGCAGCTGAAGAGTTGGCGGATAACGGTCGAGCCCATCTGACACCCCGTCAGAAGTGGATATTTGTGTACGATGGCCTCGCTGATCAGATTCAAAAGCAGTTGCCGTACTACTTCGAGCTGGGGGTGGCTCTCGAACGGAATGCCGTTGCCTTCCTGAACCACTTGGAGGCCGTCAAACTTGCGCAACTCGAGCTCCGGAGGTTACGCCAGGCGTCCGACGAATCGTTCAGCGATTATTTGGTACGGTTCGAGGCGCAGATGGCAAGAGCTCACAGGTTAGATGCGCCGGAGGATGAGAAGGTTGAGTTGTTGCACCACTCGATCTCTAATGAGTTGGACGAGCTTGATACTTGGTGGGGGCTACGATGCGGACGCTGATCTGGAGACCGTCGTGACTCCGAAGGGTCCTTCGAAAACACTGTCGTCTTCACACCCTTTCTCCCGCCCGGCTTCGACTTCCTGCTATTCCCGGAGAAGCCTGTCCTCGCCACAGCCGTCGTATTCGTCATCATCCGTATGAGGTTACGAAGTTCGAGAGCTCTGTGTTCCGCCTCCTGGTGCTTGAATATAGCCACCGCTTCTGCACAGCCATGGGTGGGGATCGTGCGGTGTCGGCAGAGCTCGTCCAACTTACTACAGACCAATCGGTGCAAGAACTCAACCTTCTCATCCTCCGGCGCATCTAACCTGTGAGCTCTTGCCATCTGCGCCTCGAACCGTACCAAATAATCGCTCAAGGACTCGTCGGACGCCCGTCGCCTGGCGTAACCTTCCGAGCTCGAGTCGCGCAACCTTGACGGACGTGATGTCGTAATACAGCACCTCCAAGTGGTTCAGAAAGGCAACGGTACTCCAATCGAGAGCTGCCACCGACTCGAAGTAGTACGACAACTGCTTTTGAATCTGATCGGCGAGGCCATCGTACACAAATATCCACTTCTGACGGAGTGTCAGATGGGCGCAATCGGAGGATAATCTGTCCTCAACCGTTATTTGCCAACTCTTCAGCTGCGACTTTGTATCGTCAAAACGGGCCCGAATCGGGGCTGGTACACTGGAAGTCGCGAGCCAGCGGGCTTCGTCGCCTAGTTGTTGAGAAAAGGAAGCAAGTTCGGCCCGTAATCGGTTGAGGTTCGCCTCTATCGCGGATAAGCTTGAAGCGTGGAAGTCCATTCCCGTTCCGAAAAGCAGAAAAGAAAATTAAAATTGACTGCCGAAAATGACCTGCAATGGTTCCTGGGAATGGAATTTGTCAGAGATCGACCGCGTGGACCGATCCAGCTCTCACAGGTGGAAGATGTAGACAAGATACACCGCCTTATATGATAAGCCAGACCTGCGCCGTGATTCGCCACGAGTGCAATGGAGCAAAAAGTTTCAGCGTCATTATCATCGTCATCACCATCAGAGATCAACAAATGTCAGCGAAGATTAGGATCACTTCTGTTTGCGACAGTCACCACGCGTCCATACCTCGAGAAGATCCGTGCTTCAACCCTTTGCGGCTCTGATCACTTGAGGATTTGCACAGCCTTTCTGGACAGCGGGCCAACTTGCCAACTCTTGAGAGATTTCACCAGGTAGACGTTGCATGGCGCACTAACTGAGCGGGTTGTTTTGTAGTATTTGATTGAGAGCGCTCGAGAGAGCCGATGCTGGATATCTCTGCAGAGCAGTGTAGACAAGCGGAATGTGAGGTCCTGCGCATGCCGCCTTCATTTAAATTTAAAGATGATATATTAATGATGTCGACGATTAGAAATAATAAGCCTCCAATAAATGCCCGTGCCCGGGCTCAATTCGGATCAGAGGTGCGTTTCATAAGTTAAACGAACGCTGATGTTTGTATAGTACTTCGTTCAGTCGTCACACGATGAATGCGTTTCGATGAGCTTGCTTTTTGCGTCTCTGAGACTTGGTGTCAGTAGCAAGATATAGACAGATATAAGCACGGGTATCTCAGACGCAAGAGAAGAAGGAAAGTAGAAGTCAATGACTCAATAGGCCGCCGTAAATGAGTGAGATTAAGTTTGGGGTGAAAGTTGAATAGCTGGGACGATCTGAATGTCGCCAAGGTTAACGCGCATCTACTGGAAAAGACGGCTAAGCTTCTGCTCGTAACTTTGAAACTCAGCCAGTTTTCGATCAATGTGCATTTCAACATCTTCTTTCCAGAAATGCGAGAACGTTTCCTCAATTCTCATGGTCAGCGTGGTTGAAAATCGAGGACAGAGATGTTCAGCGACCAAGTAGTACGCGGCGTTAACAGAAGTTAGGCAGTGCCAAAACCAGACACCGCTTGACTGCCACATATCTTCCATGATGGCAGATAGAGGCCATACAAGTCGTTCTTTTGACTCTTCCTCCCTTAAAGCTTGCATAAACGCTTGGCGAATTGCATCGTATTCCGTCAAGCTGTTGCACTCTTTGTTATCCAC
Organism: Claviceps purpurea; assembly: GCA_029405325.1. Lineage (NCBI taxonomy): Eukaryota > Fungi > Ascomycota > Sordariomycetes > Hypocreales > Clavicipitaceae > Claviceps > Claviceps purpurea. The sequence goes on from CM055785.1 coordinate 1,890,106, forward strand.
AAGTTCGTCAACCGCACACCCCGTGAGCCAGTATGGCGCGGACAATGCTTCTGGCGGTAGGGCACATAGCCATTCTAGGTCAACGAGACACGTAATGTCCCAATCGTGATTCACAAAGATGTTGCTTTGATCGAGATCGGTAAGTTGAAGCAAGAACGGCCCATTTCGCCATTGCCTTTTGATGTAGTTATGAGACAGCGTTCGAAGTAGAGCTCTTATTGCCATGTGACCACGGCAGTCAGCCTTGTCATCTGCTGCACTTTCATTGCTAATGAGATAATTATCGTGAAGAGTTATCATGTCAGCGACGAATGGCTCTGTGCACGTGTATGTCTCTCCCGCGCTGATGGACTGCTGAGCACCGCTATTTTCTAATGTAGTCATCGCTGCAAAGCTCGGCCGATTTGTCAACGTGATGCTACCGTCGTCGTCAAACTTGAACGAGCCAATTCTGGGCTGTGGTATTCGGGCCAATGATACGACCATACGGGCTAGACCGCGGAACAGCCTCTCACGGCGAATTGGATCATTCCTGTGCTCGTCCCAGCTCTCCGAGAGCACACATCCCGTCTCCGGACCTATAAACTCCAGCAACATATACGGGCTAGACAGTTGTGTAGGTATTGATATTGGCGCATACGGCGCACGAGGCGCAAGTCGAAAAATCGAGCGAAACCATCGTAAGAGGGCATTGGGGAGTCGAGATTGCCACGGAAGCCGGGCTTCGGAGGTGAACTAAAGACCAATCAGTAGCGGTTCTGGGAATTACGCCGATAGGCAGTTCATACATGGTGGTCAAGGATGCTAAAGCCATACAGCTGAGGGATCCGGATGTCTGGGCAATTTTGCTGCACCCACGCGTATGAGCCGATCTCGCTTCGCAGCTTCTCGGCAATATTCCCAGGGTAGTAGCTTTCAGCCAATGCAGATGGCACAGGGCATCGCATCATGACCCTTCCACTTAATTGACATGACTCCACAGCTATAGGAATGCAGATATTGAATTTGCCTCTAATCCATTCTTCCGGCGATGCGGCAGAACATTCTGCACTCTCGTCAAGACCCAGCTGCGCTTTTACGATGGCTGCAATCGACTCCCTTTGGCTCCATAGGTGGCTGTACTGCTGTTCAACCAGTGCAACCTGGTCATGTCGTTGAACGACGTTGAAGTCTTCTGAGAGAGCTTGCTGAAAAGTGAGCGGCTCATGGTCCAACAGCGGTATTGTGGATGGCATGGTGACACGACATGACAGCTGAGCGGGCGCCAGATGATTTTGGAGTCACAAACCATGCACAAAGGGTTTTCCTGCAGAGTCATGTGACCGCCGTTATCTTGCATAACTTAGGTATGTACATACCTGGTTGTACCTGGGTTTTTGTGGGCATGTCTTCCCAGGAGGGCTCGGCCGCGGCGATGTCGCTTGATCAAGTTGATCTTCCCCTCCTGCGACGAACCATGAGCAAAAAGATCGCCAAGAGCCTCCCCGGCATTCCTCGTTGGCCTCCATGCGCCAAATGAGCCAATGCTCTCCTGGCTGAGGCTGGGACTCCAGACATTAGTGTCTCGAGTTGCAAAATGAATGTCGGAAGTCGTCCATCTATCAATGGCATGAAAACCTTTCGTCATTCGCCAAGCGCAACTGATACCAAGTGCCGACGTGCAGGTGCGGTTCGGAGCGTTCCGCCATGGACTGGTCACTACATAGTGCTCTTGCCAGGAGGAGGTGAGAGACTTGTGAATGACACTGATAGGAACGTCTACGCCGCAGTGATGAAAGGGGTTGCCCAATTGTTTGGAGCGCCATTGCTTAATATTCTCGATTGTCGAAAAGAGTGGCCGCGTCAAGGAAGAAAGGAGCCTCGACCTTAGCATCGGGATTTGCTCACGAGTATCGTTCGGCGCTGCTTCATCGCTTGTTGGAAGCCCTGCTTTTGCGCCACGCTGAAGCCATATGACCGAGTCGTCCACGGCCCAACTTGCCGACAGACAGCTGTATGCAAGATCATGACAGCAGCTGTGACCATCGATAAGCTTCGCGCGTGCTATTGACTCAAACTCCGGCCAATCATCGTGCCTCGCGGGTCGATGGGAGGCAGTAGTCTCTAAGGACCTCGAAATTTACCTGCTTTTCGACGCTCTCTGCCGTCTACGAAGTACGACGATCTCAACCTCACATTACAGTTATTTCCCAACCACCTTCAAAATGACACTGAGTGACAGCCTCAATCGTCAAGGATCGTGGATGACTCGGACTCTTCATGCGGTGGCATTATTTAGAGCAGCATCCCCGAACCTTGTTATTGTTCCCGGCATATATGATGTGCAGCGTGTCATAAGGCAACCACAGTGAGAAACAGTCAAGGTGGCAGTTGCTCGTGCGTTTCAACAGTAATAAGTACAGAGTACTCCGTACTCCGTAAATACGACTGATTGTACACCAAGGGTTCAAATCAAATTTGAGTGATGCATCGTTCAATTCGGAATTATTCCACATTTAAATGTCCGCTTCTGCATGCATCTCTATACCTGGCATGCTCACGCTATGCTATGACCACGGCCTCACACTCACAGTCTTGTCACTGCCCTTTATAACAAGAATTCCAATATCATCAATGGTCAAATGAGAAACGTCTAGGCGGCGCCTACTTTTTATCGCTCAAAGGCGGGATAATCGGTGTACGCGATCGTAGGGTCTTCGAACGGTCCATAGAAGCGGCTCCTGTCATAAGGGGCAAGCGGTAATCCCTGGCGAAGTCGTTCGACGAGATCAGGGTTGCTGATAAAGTAACGACCATAGAGCAAGCCATCATATCTGCCAGATTCAACGACACCCCACGAGTTCTTATCATCGAATCCACCGGCCGAGAGGAATGGCGTGTCTCCCCAGATGTCTCGGAATACAGACAAGTCGACGGTAGGCAATTGCCACGAGTCCAGGAATTTCTGCTTTTCCGCCTCTGAAAACACTTGTTCGTATCGCGGCTCGACAAAGCTTACATATGAGAGCCGGGGAAAACTGGACTTGAGCTCGCGGCATACATGGCCCCAGGTCTCGAGTCGCTGCTCGCTACGTGCCTGGTTGAACAGACCAAAGGGAGTGAGTCGGATGGCCAGGTTTTCCTGGCCAACTGTATCGGCTAGCTTCTCCATAAGGTCGATGACGAACTTGCAGCGCTTTTCAGGGGAACCCCCATACTTGTCATTTCGCTTGTTCGAATTCGAGCTCAGAAACTGCTCGGGTAAATAGCCGTTGCCGCCATGGAGCTCAACACCGTCGAAGCCAGCAGCCATGGCTAGGGCAGCAGCTTTGCAGTAGTCGTCGATGGTTCTGTCAATGTCGGCCTGGGTCATTTCGTGTGGGGGATAGTCTGCAAGCTTGACCGGTGTCGAGGTGTGAGGTGGAGGATAGGCGAAACACTCGTTTTTGTCATCCCAGGGGACACTTGATGGTGCCATAATAGGCGTTCCCGTCAACTGCGGAATGTTGGCTCTTCCAGAATGCCACAATTGGGCGTATATGATGCCCCCTTTGGCGTGGACTGCTTCAACAACCTTTTTCCATCCATCGGCTTGCTCTTGCAGGAATATACCTGGTACTCCGGGCATACCATTACCCTGTTAATGCAGTCAGCCCATGACCGTGTTAAAAGTGTCCGCTATTTAGTCACTGCGATATGGCGCTTTACCTCTAGCGACGGTGGAAGGCCCTCGGAGATGATTAGACCACCGGCCGTGGCCCTTTGCTTATAGTACTCAACTATATGCTCGTTGGGAAGCCAGACGCGGTTGGGCTTTTCTGGCGTCGAGATCGGATTGAGGGGAGTTCCACGGTTACGAGTCAACGGCGCATGAACCACGCGATGCTTCAGCTCGATCTTGCCATTGGCGATTTTCAACGGTTGGAACAACTTGGAGTTGTATTTATCCACGAGCTCACCGATCTTGTCCTCATTGTCTCGTCGGTCGGCTTTCCGGGTTTCGAACAAGTCAACAATTGCAGAAAGCAGCCCCCAAATCATGATTCAGGTTTGTCGTCGGAACAAGAGCGAGCTTCATCAAAAAAAATCTCGAGACGAAGGTGGCGATTAGCTTCGTCTTTTTAAACAGAACCCCCTGGCAATCATTTGTCTCAGAAGAATACGACAAGCCAAGCAACTACACACCTATGTACTACCTAGCCATGCGCAGTTACGAGCATCTTCATGCATCTTCCCGACGAAGAGGGGCTATGATGCAGTGCTAATCAAGAGGGATCGAAGGATCTGAGATTCGCGTGAGAGCTAGCTAGTGCCATATCGAGGCCCTAAACGGTTTACGAACGAACAAGCCCACGGAGGGGCATTTGTTAAATTGTTACAAGAGATTTTATTTTAGGCAACAGACACCTACGGAGTGCACTAGGTATACCTACATGCATACATACATAGATCTAAAACTTGGACGGATAGCTGTCTGTGCGGATCTATGTACCATTCTTCAGTCAAGGGTTGGCATTTAGTGGCATGAGTATGTACGGCCCATGAGTCGGTTTGTTGTTATACCTATGCCTGCTCGATCTGCTGTTTTCATACCTGCTCGCCGAGGCTGAATGACTACGGCTGGCTTCTGTGGTTTCGTGATCACCGATCATTGATCAAAAGTGCCTCTGTAAGACTGTAAATAAGTAAGTGCCTGTTGTCATCCCCTTATCTATACTCCGTACATTGTAACATGAAAGCAGCGGTTAACCGCTATGGTACCTAGCGTCCGATACAAAGGAGTCGGGACCTTTGATCAGCTTGCAGCACCGTCACTGACCACCACACTCCCAAGTTCATCTCAAGGTTCTCCTGTCTGCGGAAGCGCGCAAGCCATGCCGTTGTGACAGATCATGATTTCATCCACAATCCCGTGAGAGGGGTAAAACTCCGTTGCGCAGCGCGCTAAGCAAGGGACGAAACTTGAAGGTCGGGCTATGGCCCATGGGGCCGACCAGTGGAGACCCATTAGCAACCGATGGGTACGATCCACGGATTTCAAAACCGTTTTGCTTGTCTGAAAATTTTGAGCTCTGTGCTCCGTAGATACCTCTCCGTACTTGCTTGCTACTCCGACGATCTCCGTACACACATACCTCCTACTCCGAGCAGCTGGTACGGCCCACGGGTATGCACGAAGTTTCCGTTCCTCGGTCTAGGTAGACCGTAGCCCGGACATCCACGCTAAGTTACATCGGGAGAACTCCGAATTTTGTGCTCCAAGTTCCAACGAGTGTTTTACTCCGTATTTGCTGGAACGGAGTTCGGCGCACCTTCGTGCTTTAAGGAATGGTAGCACGATGGAGCATGACTCGGGGAAACTCTCGATACCCTGCTAGTCCCAATTTCAAGGATGCTCCTGAGAGTGCGAAGATCGAGTCTCTGTCCCTCTTGAATTGTGTCTCGACTCTCAAGGCCGCGGCGTTAAGCGCGTTGGACAAAAATTGCCTCCCCCCTGATGACAAAGTAACCGCGGTGTCATCATCAGAGCTCGCTCCAAGTACATATGTATGTATGTACATACCTACTCTGTACCAATGAGACAAAAGAAAAAGGCGATGGCAGCTTCTTATTACTGTATTAACTCGACTTGGTGGGGCGAACTTCTCGTTCGCTTGAGAGATGTCCATCCCAATTGGGGCGCGGACGGAAGACCACTGCCGACTCCGAGGTTCAAACTTCAACGACGTTGTTCCTCCGTGACTTTGTAACCCATCGCTACGAACGCATCCCCACCTGTTCCTCCCCTCATGGTAATGCCCGAGAACTTAGAAGAGGAGCAATCCCTTGTCGCGTCTTTCGCGCCTAGGTAGCTAAACGCCCCTGTTATAGGTATGGAGTCACTTTTCCTTGGCGGACTAAATTCCCTGGCAGAGAACTTGCCTCTCCCAGGCACAGCATGCGGTACGGATGCCTTTAGGCAATTTCTTGAGAGAAGACAGGGTCATGAGACGCTTGGCACGGACTAGACTTGCACTTGAATCCATCGTCCCAAGATGATCACCTCGGGGCGTGAACAGCTGGCCCCAAGATCACAGGCTTTCGACATGAAGTTTACATTCACCGGTAGGTATTTCCACCTCGGATCCCGGCTGGCAAATCGGCAAGGGTGATGATATGGATAATGGAGCACACAAGGCAGAAAGCACTGCTTATTAGTTGCCGTCGAACATTGCCGGAAGCGTCTCAGATGCCATCTTGTTGTCCTGTTGCACGCAGTTGAGCAATCGCGCCTTGTCGGTACTCCGTATAAGTTGACGAATTGTCAAAAGTACTTTCAAACGACATATCAGATTAAGCTTCCGCCGCATGGACTTCGTGTTCAGTTGGACCCTTATCATAATCCGTACGCGCCAACTTTCCGATTTGGCCCGTCACGGCTCGTTGGTTCAAGGTTGTCACCGACAGATTTTAGGTTCTCACGAACCCCCGTACGATAAATCCGTCTCGCCGCCGGCCGGTCGCGCCAAGACTGACTTCCTCCTCGACTGCCTGATATAAAACACGCATCGGTCCCGAGGCGAACAAGTTCGTGCCTCAGTCGCACGGAGGAGGGATTTCGAATTCTCGGTCGCCCATGAAGCCATGTCCTATCCTGGTGCTGCCCAGCCTCCTGAGGGAGTGACGCCGGACCTTGCGCATCCCGACGACATTTTAAGGACGATAAACTATGTCACGCAGGCGCTGACTGTGATATTCACAACGGGCTTTGTTGCGACGAGAGTATATGCCAAGTCGAGAATCATGGGGGGAAGCGTATCGTGGGACGACTGTATGTGCACACAAATTGGCGACATGTTGAGAACTTGCCGGCGAGGTTCATTTCGAGAGGCTGACATATGACACGCATCATTCTGCCGGCTTACAGATGCAACTTACATAGCTTATGTATGTGAAAAGTACTCTCCTTTATCGCGCTGCTCTTCAACTTGCTAACCTCCTATTTTTAGGTTCTCCTAATGGGATACTGTGTCACCAGTTGTTTCGGTAACTACTTCTATTCCTCGACGTCATGAAAGCGTCTCACGCCGAGCCGCCCGGAGATCAGGTCTAACGACACATCAACAACTTAGCATCGTTTTACGGAGGCGGTTTGAATCAGTGGGAGGTTCCGAAACAGCACATCCAGTCTTTTGGCAAGGTGAGAGAATGACCCGCGCGTGCGCGCTATAGATTAAAGACCTGGGAGTGTTTCGCCCTTTAGAAAGTCCCAACTATCTGGAGTTCCTTCGTTGACACCACTCTGACCTCAAATCTTCTAGGCCTGCTATGCCGCCACGCTCTTCTACATGCCCATGGCCCTCAGCGTGAAGCTGGCCCTGCTCATCATCATCATCCGCGTTTTCGGCACCGTCCACCGCAAGACCCTCATAGGCGTGTACTGCCTAGTTGGTATGCTCTCCATCTTCTATAGCAGCGGCTTTTTCATCAAGATGTTTGCCTGCTGGCCCATTTCGACCTACTGGACCGGTCAAGGGGGTAAATGCCTAAATCGCCCGGCCATCATTCTCGCCGACAGCATTGTCAGTGTCATTAGCGATTTGGCCATTCTGCTGCTGCCCTTGCCGCTGACGTGGTCTCTGCAACTGCCGATCAAGAGGAGGTTACGAGTCAGCGGCATGCTCTGCGCGGGTGGAGTAGCAACTGCCTTTAGCATTTATCGACTGGACCTGATCCTACATGAACTCAAGTCTCGGAACCAAAGCATTGTGTTTGTCAAGGTCATCCTTTCAGGGTACGATCTCTCTATCCTTACCCGCCCGCGTACACACATACATATATTACACGTATCCTCCGGCCCTAGAAAGGCCTGCGCTTCATGCACGAAGAACTAACGCCCGTGGTCAATTAGCAACGCCGAGGTAGCCATCGGTCTCATCTGTGCCTGCCTGCCCGCCGTCAACACGCTCTACTTGCAAAAGACCCGCGGCTCGTCCTATTTCCGACAAAACAGCAAATCGCGACGCACTGCCTCCCAAGGTGGCGAAATTGTTCTTACTCGTTCCTTCCGCGTCGATACATCAAGCCTGTCGAATTACGAAACACAAAGCGCCGCACACGAAGACATGGAATTGGCGTCCAGCCAACATTCGAGATCTGAGCTTCATTACAAGTAAGGCCGGCCAGCCAAGACCCTCAAAATAATATCATAATCGTTTCACGAATGCGTACGCCCGGGTCTCGTTAATTAAAAGGCATTGCGTGGGAAGATGTGCTGTCATGGGTTGCATTACGAATTTCATTTCATTTCGTTGAACTGGGAGCTTAGTCCGGTGGAGCCTGGGCTTATTTCTGCGCACCAAGGCCGGCCACATTAGAATACATGAGAAGCGATTTGGCGTCGGATGTGTGACTGGAAAACACCTCTTGATGAGAAAAACATGTCTACTCCGTACTGAGATTGACAGCAATGGTCTTTGTCACAACGGCTCTCCTCATGGATGGCATTCTCGTCTGAATCTCTGAATCTGCATCGGAGAAACGGCCCGCTTAAAAGTCTAATCAAACGACGCTACATGCTCCAATCCCGTCAGACAAGGTATAGACCCTGGCCAAAGGGCTAAGGTTCCTTAACGGCGTGGGCATGTACTCCGTACTTAGCGCCAACTTATTCGCCCCCTTGTCGGGTCTAGATCCGGGATATGTACCTATGTATGTATACCTATGTGACGTACGGAGTACAGGACGTGGTACCTATGTATGAACCTAGGTACGTACAGTCTGTATCATATTCTCTGTAACTTGTACTTTTCGTAGCTTCCAGAGATCAGGACAAATAAGATAAATAAGAGTTCCGCGGCACAAGCAGCGACCTGGAGAAATCTGTTTCCTATTGTGGCCTGCCAGACCTCGCCAGCGGAGCAAACCGGAGCCGGCTAAAATGGTACCCTCAAGAGTCAAGGGCCTTGCCGCCTTGGTTCCAGAACAGGGCTTTATTATGTCCAGGATGGCCGTCCAGTCTCGAGACGAAATGAAAGTCATGACATGTTTATTATTATTATGGCCATTACTCCGTAGAAAACAAGGAAATGAACAAGGCTTCTTTGCTGTCCGTCTGAAGGCTCTGTCTACCGTCGGTAGTTGCAGGTGTTGTACATAAATACCTACCTACCTACATATTGTACCTACTACAATGCGGAGCTGAGCTGATCGTTCCTCATCGGGATCTTGCGTCCCGGTCGGGAGTTGCCGCACACGCTACAAGTGAAGTCATCGTGACTAACGGTTGCCGGGATTGTCATGCTGACATGCATGAAATTCATGAATACAATTGTGCCGCTCTGGGAGCACTGCATTGTACCGTGTACGCGAGTGATCCGGGACGTAGGTACGGAGTATGATTATAAAATAGGTATCGACATTATGCCGAGCGTCGCACAATGCTTCGTGGAGACTTTCGGAACAGCCCGACAGCAGGCAGTCAAACTACCAGGTACATATGTACATACGGTAACATACCTACTTAACGTACGGAGTGGACACGAGGCTCGAGCCTCGATCTCGTCGGTTCGGCTCTTCCTTATGAGGTTCATTGTGGCAGGGGTCAAAATGCCATATATTATGCTGTCGGACCGGCTCTCATCATCTCATGATTCATTTCCGCGCCAAATGGCCTGGGAGGATGAGGACAGATTCTGCACGCCTCGGCACTGGGCAGAATGAGGGTCGTCCTCCCATTCTGGCTGAGCCCTCGATCCCTCCAGATTTTTGCTTCTAAAAGTTCATCTGGTAGGAGGAGCTGTATATTAGATGGGCAGTGGATTTGCAGATTTGTTGAAGCGATCATCTCTCCTCTAGAGAGTCGGAGTCTAGAGAGTGTGAAAAAGCCCTTGGGTCAAAATTCAAGATGCATCCTCGGCTGGGCGACCTGAGAAATAAACAGCTACTCGGAGAAACTCATTACATATCCTGCTGCGGTGACCTGGTTGGTTCGTCTGGAAGCAGACGGAGTGCTGGTCTTTGTTTGTCCTGCTGGCTCGCTGGGGGCGACGATTCTGCTCGCGGGCGGCGGATTTTATTAGTGGCGCTCACAGCTCTGTAACTGTTGAAGTCAGGAGTCTCTTCGCTGTTGCAAGTACATACGTAGCTCTCGATCGCAAGCGAGGTCTGCGCAGCGCCACAGGTCCGCGGGCAATGAGTTGCGACCAATGCTGCGCCGTGGGGATACGGTCCTTCCAACATCGTCGTAATATGGCTTTGTCTTCGCTTCTCGGTTACGGCGACTCGGCGAGGGCTTCTCTTCTCCACAAGGAAGTTTCGCTGCAAGACATGGTTGGCGTTGGGATGCTTCTTCATTGCAAACGACAGATTCCATCGAAAGCCCGAGGTGTCAGCTATCTTGATGTAACTTGTTTCAGTTTTTGACCAGTTGCACTGGGGCGAAGCATGCTGCTGCATGACTGACCGCCGAGCGGTGTTTCAAGCTATCGGTGACAAGGTTCGAGATATCCAATTAGCGTTCACTGGTGAGACTTCTAGAATCATTTACTGAGACTCTCAATGTTCGAATGATGGACTGGAGGGCAGATATCAGGGGAAAATAGGTGTATATAGCGTAACCGCAACGGAAATGTGAGCACTGACTAAACAACGAATTATGCTTGGCGACTCTTGAGCGAGCACGTTCCACTCCTCCGGCGAAGGTATTGATTGCAGACTAACGATGCAAGCCCATCTTCGTTGTTCTTCTTTCTTTTGCCGTTCTGATCAGACTCCATATCCGATTATCCGTTACCTAAAAGAGCATGCACATCATTTCTGACATCCCAGCTGGATGGTGCCTAGTGAACACTGAAATGAGCGGAGAATGCTATCTACAAGTGAATAAAAGAGTAAAATCAGAGACTAGAGTGTTAACAAATGTCAACTTCCCACAAACTTTGAGAGAAAGATAAACGACTAAATGTACCATATGGATCAGTATCAATCTACATATCTGATGATGCATATGATGCTGCACAATCTATCTAGGTCGACTGAGGCTATGTACATGCGAGGGCAAGGCCGGGGGCCCTAAAGCGCCACAAGTTGAAGCCTCCAAGAGGACAAGAGGTGCCCGATAGTCATTGAGGCATTGACGGGGATTATTTGAGCCGCATGTGCATGATGCCAATGGCCATGATCCCACGATCCTTTCAGACGACAGACAAGACTTTCTGGTACTATCGAAACAAAATCAGGGGATGGAACTCTGAGCACTCACAACTTACAAGTTACAAGACTTATACAGTATCAGGAGCTGCCGCCTGCGTCTATATAGGTGCATGCATAGTGGCGTTTCGGGCCCTGATGACGACACTGATGGACTGTCTGTCACGTCGCGTCAGTACACTTTCATCCACGCACGTCATATAAAAGGTAGGTACATAGGTAACTGCCCCGTTGAAGAGCTACAGATCTTATTCAATTGCACATTTCTGGAATTGTTCTGAACTCGTATGACTGAAGTTATTGCATGAGGTGGCCTAGAATTGGCTCAATGTGCCACTGTGTGGCGGGCTTTCCTTCTGGGCCAGGGCTGTAGGCTGACGGGTGTCGGGCACACCTCTACACGTTGTTCGCTATTCTCATGTCAATATGTACCGTGAGAGGTGCGGATGTGAATCGCGATGAGGTTGCCTCTCGTGGAAGTTGCGCGAACGGTGGTCACTGGTCAGACCATCACTGACTCACTGTCATTGAGACTTGACTGAGGCTATTTGACTCATTGGCTTCGCGGTTGTCCTAGTTCCATCGGACATGGATGACGGGCGCGGAATATGGTGGGCGAGAACGGAAGGGGCGAGTAGTTGTGAAAGATGATAATGGCTTCTCCGTCTTTCTCCTCTTCCCTATTCACCTTTATTCTCCCTCTCCTGCTTTGCAAGTTAGCATCAAAGTGTTCTCGTTTTCCTAGACTCCTGCCTCTCATCTCTAGCTCACCGTCTTTGAAGTTTTCTCGTCATATAAGCTTTCTTGCATGCTCAAAATTTCCCATGCAGGGCGCAGCGTAATAAATAGGGCCATGAACAAGGGGTAAAAAGGCCGCGCAGCGCCGCCGCAGTCTGTATGAGCAACTAGATCGCCAACCCCCTCTGTCTTCATCTCATCATTAAGATCGCGTCTTTCCACTGTCTCATAATCTATAGATTATAGCCGTGAGAACTGCTTCCATAACTTATAAGGCAAGTGCCTGCGGCGTGCGCTGTTCATTATTTCGTGCCTTCACTCGAGTAATAGTCAGAGTAGTAGAACACTACAGAGAACCGAAAAAAAAAGTACGTAGCCGCTGACTGGCTCAAACCGATTCTTCTATCGCTTTTTTTTAAGTTCTTCATTCAAATCTAAGATCTTGGTATAGGCCCATAGGGTTTTCTCGGATCACTTGAAAGTTAGCGGTGCAATAATTCGTCGGTCTGAAACCTAGCAGTCTCATGCATGCAGCAGCACAACATGTCCCTGTCGCTGTGAATACAGAGTAGCATGACTCTACTTCACTCGGCGCTGCGACTTGGGGTTACAATGTACATGAGTACGGAAATAGCCTCAGCGATTTGGCCAACTGCCTGCAGCCTCAGCTATTAGCCCGATTTGGTTGCCGCGAGCCACGGATGCAAACCTGCATGTCGAGATACTTCTCATAAATGCATGGAAGTCCGTAAATTCTGTTGCCATGTTGGTGATACCTAATGCGGCTCTGCGCAACAGACTCCGGATTCCAGAATGGAAAGTGTTTATAGGACGGAGCCACATCGCGCCCCACCATAAAACTTCTCCTTTCCACAACACCAAAAACCGATCGCAGAATCCAATCCGGAACCTGTCCAGAAGCTCATTCATCACTTTCTCATCCACCTCTATCTCGAAAAGTGCCTCAACACCTTCAAGATGCCTCGCATGTCCACTCGAAGCTCTACCGCCCGGTCCGCCCCCGCTCGCGGCCGAGCAACACGCTCGCGTAGAAACGCACCGGGCCAGGATCCCAACCCATCGGGCTTGCCTCCTCTGCCTCCCGCTCCTCCCTCTCCCGCTCCTCCCTTGGATCTCCAATTGGTGGAGAGGCAAGAGCTCCAGGCCCGGCTCGCCGCGGCGGAGGCTGCCATTGCGCGGGCTAAAGCTGACGCTGCTGAGGCTGACGCACGCATCGCCCGGGCGTCAGCTGAGTCGAGAGCCCCCGCGGCGACGTGCGCTATGCAGCCAACCCCAATCCCGCAGCCAGTGCCGTCCCAGCAGCCGATGCCGTCCCAGCAGCCGATGCCGTTCCAGCAGCCGATGCCGTTCCAGCAGCCGATGCCATTCCCGCAGCCAATGGCGTTCCCGCAGCCACCGCGGCCCTTCGACACGTCGGACAATCAGTACGGCGACCCGATGGCTAACAACGACACATTGCAAGGTGAGCAAATCCCCGCAATGATCCGCGACATCGCCCGAGACCTCGGAAGCGTGGCCGCCGAGGACGTGAACGACGTCCGTTCCGGAAAATTCGAACCGATGAACCTCCTCCGTCTGCATCCAGCGCGGGGGCGATCCGTGTACGAAACCGAGACCTCCTCCGTAATGGACTACTCCTCCGGGAAGATCGTCTTCAGGAAGAAGACACTCACCGAAAAGGACTACGGTGACGATCCGGCCCCCTTCATGGTGGCCCTCTTGAACTACTGCCAAATCTACTGCCGCATCTTTGGCCCGCAGTACTCTGACGTGGTCGCGGCCCAATTCAGCTTCATAAGCTATATCCAGGAGCAGACGGAGACTTTCGCCTGGGAGTCCTGCCTCAATTACGCGATGTCACGGTTGGTCGCCATCAATGCCGGCAGCATACACTCCGCGGCAGCATGGCGCGACCATCCGATTTCCTTGACGTCGAGATTCTTCAACGCTGGCACCATCGCTGGGGCGCCCAACACGCCCCATAGGTCTAGCCCTTCCAAGAAGCGCCAGCGCACTAACACCACAGGCGCTTCCCCCCGCGCCGGCAGCCAACGATGACTCGGTAGTCTGCCTGAGATATAACTCCTCAGCGGGGTGTACCTCCGGCCACTGCCGTCGTCGCCACGAGTGCAGCAAGTGCGGAGGCAAGGGTCATGGCAACCACAGTTGCAGGAGCAAATAGGAACCCCTGAGCGGGACCGCCCAGCCGGACGGAATCCCCCAACCCCAGAGGCTTCGGATGCCGCTGTGCGCAGCCCCCCTTCTTCAGCTCCCTCCCAGCAGGCTCCCCGGGGCGAGGCCCAACACCTCGCCAGCCTTCCCCCTCTTCGATCCTGACGTGCAACCACTGTCGGATTCTCCTTCCCCGCTCATCAGACAAGCCTGGAGCACTTTGCTGTCACGCTACCCCGGATCCCTCCCTACTATTCTGGACGGTATTTTACGATACGGTGCGCTCGTCGGCTACATGGGCTCCGACACCTTCACCATCTCCAACAACCTGACATCGGCCGAGAATGACCCCGACATGATCTCCAATCAGGTAACATCGGATTTGGCTTGCGGCCGTGTCAGTGCCACGACGCCCACAGCCCCCTTCGTCTCCTCACCTTTGGGCCTCGTTCCCAAGAGCGACACTGGCTGGCGCCGCATCCACCACCTCTCCCACCCCCAGGCATCTCCGTCAACGACGGAATCCCTCAGGAGTTCGGCGCCCTTCGCTACACGGCGCTTCACGACATGCTTGACGTCGTCCGACAGGCGGGCCGAGCCTGCCACATAGTCAAGAAGGACCTTAAGGATGCCTTTCGCATGATCCCGGTCGCGATGTCGGTTCGCCGCCTGCTCGGCTTCACGTGGCAAGGCCGTTCCTATACCGAGAATTGCCTCCCTTTTGGACTGCGCACCGCACCGTTCATTTTCAACCTCTTTGCAGAAGCATTGCACTGGATCCTCGAAGTGCTACTGCCCAACGTCCTTCTACGACACTATCTCGATGACTTCATTTTTGTCCTCCCTGCGGGAGACAGTCACCGAGCACCACTCGTCCACGAAACCTGGCGGGCGATCACTGACTTCCTGGGCTTGTACCGCAATGACTCGAAGGACGCAGAAGGCACGTGCGTGGAAGTGCTCGGGATCGAGGTCGATACAAAGAGCATGCAGGCGCGCCTTTCGAGCAGGAAGGTGACGAAGGCAAACAGCCTGATCACCAACGCGCTTACCCCACGTACGGTGACACTCCGCAGAATTCAGGAGCTCACGGGTTTCCTCAGCTTCTGTACGGCGGCAATACCCATCGGGCGTACATGTCTATCGGGACTATGGCAATTCCAGTCTCTGTTCTCCCCCGCCCAGCCTGTGCGGCGCCTCACCCAAGGAGCTCGCGCGGACCTCCTTTGGTGGCAGGAGCTCCTCATCCCCGATTTCAACGGGACCTTGCTGCTGACAGACACCGGTCGACCGGTCTACCACCTTTTCACCGACGCCTCAGATCTGGGCATCGGCGGGTTCTTCTACCGCGGAGACGTAGCCCAGTCTGACTGGCGATCGGCGCTACCGCTGCCACAGGCTCAGGCGTTCGCGCGTGCAAGGACGGCCAACGAGCTCGATCATCATATCAATGTTACCGAGATCGTTGCCGTCGCCGTCGCCGTCGCGACCTGGGCACACCGCTGGCATCACGCCACACTCGTGATCCACACGGACAACACCACGGCCCAGGCAGGCTTCACCAGCGGCTACACACGCGTGGGACCCGCGACGGAGTCGATCCGCTCCACGCTGCTTCGCTGTGCTGCCCTCGACATTCGGATACACTGCGTCAGAGTAACAGACTCCGGATTCCAGAATAAACAGAGAGAAAAATAGAAAGATCGGAACAACGGAATACGGTCAACAGATAAATCTCTTCTGCAGAAACGATCGCAGGATCTATCTGTTCCGCGACACAAAAAGTTCGCTTGTCTGCTCAACGAGTCAACCTCGCAACAGGGCTATCTCGCACGGTCCCAACTATGCCATGAAGGAACTAACGAAAAAGTAAAAATGTCACATCATGGACGACGGCGACAACCATCAAAGGTGTCAAAAAACTAATACCTAAACACTTGACTGTTCTTGACTCTGAAACAAAAACTAAACCCAACTGAACTGAACTAAATTGAACCGAAAGTCTGAACTGAACCCCTCTCTCTAAATACTCCGGATGAGAGAAGTCTTGAAGACTCTCATTGATATAGCAAAACGGAGGAAATCACTAAGCCTGAACAGGATGGTTATGGCCAGGTGATGAGGAGCAATAACGTAATCCAAAGAGCGACCCTTCATTTGCACAACGATGGACCCGACCTTGCCGGATTACAGGCAGTGGCATAGACGGGAATAAAGCGGACAAGTCGATTGATCGTGCATGAGGAACATGTACGGGTAACGGAATGCACTCCGTACGGAGTATGTATGTATGTACATATCATTGTATGGATATGCACATACGTACCTATGTACCTCCATGGGCATAGGTGTGTACCTATGTACCTACCTAGGTACCTCCTAAAAGAGAAAGCCGATGCGGGGTCGGGTACCCGTGGCGATAACGGTCCGGAGCTTGTATCCCGGGCCAGGGGCACCTAACATTGGAATTTGAACTTGTACATCCATCTCCTACAAACTTGAAACCAGGCTGGAAGCAGAGCAAGCGCATGGGAAACCGGGCCGCTAGAGCGCGATAGGGCTGGTATGTACATACCTAGGTATGTTGTACATAGCAGCAGAGCGCAAGAGACAGAGTCACAGAGCACAGCAACGGTGCTAGCGTCGGTCGCTCTGGCCTTGTCGGAACTTCAAAGGCTTGGCTTTGGAAACCGCATTTGCAAAACGGCAAATGGCAATTCGAGGTACTTGCCCATGCCCGCCTGCAATGCCCACAACATGCCCATAACGTGCCCCACGCCGCACCCATGCGTCTTGCCGCAATATTGTACATGTACAGCTTTTTCAAGGGTCTTCGCTCGGCAGCACTTATTATGCTTGCCTCAGATAGAGCACACAACCTCTCAAGCCCGTTCAATTCATTCACCCATTCCATCCATTACATTCTCGGCAGACTGTTGTGCAACGTATCCCGATTCCCAAGTCATCGCCCTTCACAACCCTCTCACATCGCATTCACAATGGAGAACCAATTCCTCTCTATCAGCACATGGCGAGGTCATGTTCTCGTCTCTGCATGTCTGCTACCGCCCTCGGTCGAAAGCAAGGAGGTTTTATACTCCGACAGCGACCGCACCCAACAAAAGCCGCCCATGAGCATACCACGGCCGCCAGTGCCGGATTTCTGGAACCATTACGGCCAAAGCAAAGCTCTCATCAATGCTGCGTATAGCTCAGATCTTGTCCCCTCACCGCCAACGTCCAGTGTGACGCCCTCAAGGTACGTGATGTGTCGCTATCTCGCGTTTAGTGAACACACTGCGGACATACTGCTTGGATTGCGCTGACCCTAAACAGTGTCGACTTTGAAGAATCCTGTGATATTTCCGAGCCCGCTTCACCGTCAGAGCACAGCGACTCGACAACAACAGATAACAGCTCGCCAATATCCCCCTGCTGGACACCGAGCAGCAGTTCGAATTGCCCCTCTCTCGCCGATTGGAATGATGCCGCCGCACTCAACAGTCCGTCCAGCGCAGCCGCAGACTCTTGGTCAACCTCTGCGGCGCCATTCTTCGATCAACATTGGTGCGAACAGCAGCAAGCACAGTTCATCGCGGACGAATACGCTCTTTGTCTTCAGCCATAGTCGCCGCCGGAGGATGAGAAATCACCGAAGCGAAGACGGTTGAGTATGGAAATACCAGCAACACAACACGTGTACCACACTCGAGCCGACCTGTGGATCTACTGATACGACGTTTCATGGCACATACGTAATCGCGAATTCTTCTGTCTATTTTGACTTGCAATCTTCCTCGATCTGGGTCTCATGTTTATTCACCGGCAGGCGTCCATCTACCGGAAGGACCGATATCTGGACTGCGTAACGCATAAGAACCGGAGGAGCGTTGGCTGCCGTGCGGGGTTACCATGGGAGTTACCATGGGAGTACTCAGTATACTGTACAAGGCCTCATACTGTGTCATTTGCAGGCCTTGAAGGGTCTTTTTAACTGGCGGGGTCTGATGAGAGTTTCTTGGAATTTCAACGGAGGCGCAGCAAGACCACATACGACTACAATTTAATGCAAAATCACATTCATCAGACTGGGCTTGCTATGACGCGGCTGGAGCATACGATCTTGACACAAATCAATGCACCAGATTGGGCTTCAGGACAACAACTGTCACACGTCTCTTTTTCATGCATTTCAGCTTCTCGGCACAGCTGAGAAAGGTGCCACGAAAGAAGGGGACATATGTCGTCATACGCCACATGACTGCACGCGTGCAAGTAACGTCTCACGATTGGCTAGCGATTATCTACCGGTTTCGACAAAGGGTTCAGAACCCGCAGCGCAGGGTCTCCGCGGCCCAGAAAGTGACGTAGGTGCAAACCAAAGCGGGTGGACTCGGTGGAGTGCGGAGGGCAGAAAATAGTCGTCCCAACAAGCAGGGTCTGCAAGGTGCCGTATTTTGCGAACATGGACTTCTCATTAGATGTTCCACTGCATGTTGATCCTGCAGTTGGGCACCCGACGCATCTCTGACTTGCGTCTTGCGCATCGACGGAGGACTTGGTGGGGGCGTGACGTCATATCGACGGGGAAAGCTCAAGTCTCCCATCAAGCAGCGGAGGCAAGGCCGTTGCGTGACGAATTCGTCTTTGAGGTACATGCACCGTACATCGCATGCCTTTTCCTGCCATGATGACCTGGAGAACAGTCAGTGGTATAAATTATATATTATTGAACCTCAGACTCGATTGAATACACACTGGTCATTTCGTTGGCCATCCCAAATAAAAGAAAGAAAAGTGAATCATCTTACTCACAAATATCAACATATCAACAATGCCAGAACAGACTCGCAATCACTTTCACGGACTCGGCCCATGCGAAGCGGGCGGAAAAGCGAATGAAAGCTGCCAGCAACACAGGCAGCAGCAGGCACAACACCGACACCGATGCCACCATTACCACCAACATCAACATCAACATCAACAGAATGAAAACGATCAGCATCAGAATCATCAGCATCAGAGTCATCAACAACAAAATCAACAACACCAGAATCATCAACAACAGAAACATCACCACCAGACCCCTCAATTCCAACATCAGCATCACCCAAACCAGTATCAACCATATCAAAATCACCCGAATCAACATCAACCAGATTCACGCCACCCAAATCAAGGTCACCAAAACTTGTATGGAACAGCCAAGTACACAATTGACGACCAGCACTCATCCTGCTCGGCCTGGAGATCACACTCCAGCAGCGCCGCACGGTACAATGATATGAACCGCCTGTTTGCGGCTTGGTTTCCAGAGACGGCCATTGAACTCGCCAGACGCAGCGAGCCTAAACAGGAGTTTCTCCCTGAAGATCACGCAGAAAACGTGGATGCGTACGCTGCCAATGCCCCGGCTCTCTTCCCAAGTAACCAGATGAGCAGCTCCTTGGACAATACGTTACTCACGCCAGTCTTTCTTGACGGCGGTCCGACAGTACCCCTGCTACCACCGGATGGTGCAGATAATTCGTTCGCCATCAACGCACCGCTGCTGGACTACCGCGACATGCTGCTCGGCTCAGGCCCTGACATCGATATTCAGAACTGGTACACCATGGGCTGGGATGCAGGCACTATGAATGGTGGAAGCACGCGGCAGGACCTGATCGAACAACAAGGAGGGGACATTATAGACTTGACAATGACATCTGGCTTGCCGCCCGTTGAATGTTGGGACATGGCCATGGCAAGGCTTCCCAAAGACAGTGGAGAGACTGGTGTCAAAGAGTCTGCCCCGGTGCGGATGAGACGTGTCCGGAAGGGCCTGGCCGAGTTGGAGACATGTCTTCGGGCACATGTCAAGGATCAATTGCTGCAGATGCGGGAATGCCATTAGATACTTTTGGTTGACCGCGAGAAAGGGGCATATGTCGTACGGAGTCGCTTGGTGATTAACGGAAACGGAAGATCAGCATGTTTCAACGCCCGTCGCCGAGGCATTCGGTCCGGCAAATCCCACCGACGGAAAGCTGAGCCAAGAATCGTAGCACGTCAGCAGATGTTGCTCAACTTCTTGCCTCTGGCTCCGCCATTGCTCCGACATGTCCGACCGGCGGCGACATCTCCAACGGCGTGCGGGGCAGCATTCATGGAAACGGCAGAAGCCAAGAATCTTGGTCCGGGGATGTGCGGAGAAGCGGGACGCATAACGGGACGGGGAATTTGCCGTAGAGTTCTTGACACCTTCTTCATCGGGAGTGGCGCGGGATGACGTGGGGAACCTGGCTTGGGGAAGCAAGCAGCAAGCTGGTGTGTACCGTGTGTTGTGTGTTATGTATGCACTGTGGCGCACCAACATCGCCCTTCATGCATCCATCCCTCTCGCTCTCGCTACTCTTTCGACATAAAGACACTCCAGGATCCTCCTATCTCTCATACAATGAGCCGTCCACTCCATCTGCGCCGAAGGTAGTTACCGCTGGTAATCCTGCGCAGCAGCAGCATGATGAGATATCTGGCTGCCACCTTGGCCATCGCCGGCGTTCATTGGCTCGGGATCTCTTCAGCTGCGTTGTCAGCTTTTCTCGTTCGCGGTGGAGGCGACGGCAACAGCGAATTCAATGAATTCATTGCGAAGCAAAGCGATATATCCTTGCAGGGTGTGTTGGCTAATATCGGGTCTGAGGGATCCAAGGCCGGCGGGGCTGCGTCTGGTGTTGTCATTGCGAGTCCTAGCAAGCAGGATCCTGATTGTGAGTAGTCTCGAGAAAGTTGGTGCGACTGTTGAACGTTCGGGTGTGACTTTTGTTTCTCTTCTTCTTTTCTACACATACATGTATATACACTCGTGTGTATGTGTATGCACATGCATGTATATCCCGCCAAAGGCTTACAGTGGCAAATGCAGATTTCTTCACCTGGACCCGCGACGCTGCCTTGACCCTCAAAGTTCTCGTGGAGGACTTAATCACCGGAAAGGACTTCCTCCGTCCCACCATCCAGCACTACGTTTCCAGCCAAGCAAAGCTCCAGACTGTGTCCAACCCGTCTGGCGGCCCCGACACTGGCGGACTTGGTGAGCCCAAATTCCACGTTAACCTCACTGCCTTCACCGAACCCTGGGGCCGTCCTCAGCGCGACGGGCCGCCCTTGAGGGCCACGACTCTGGTCATCTACGCGAAATGGCTTCTCTCCAACGGCGGAACCGCCGAGGCCACCCGCACCGTTTGGCCAGTCATTTCCAAGGATCTCGCATACGCAGTCGCATACTGGAACAGCACCGGTTTCGATCTCTGGGAAGAAGTCCATGGACTGTCCTTCTTCACCATTGTGGCCACGCACCGCGCACTTGTTCAGGGCGCAGCCCTCGCTAAAGACCTTGGGAAGGAATGTCCTTATTGCGACAGCACGGCCTCGCAAGTTCTCTGCTTGGCGCAGAGTTTCTGGTCATCCAACGGCCACATCGACTCCAACTTGAACACCAACGATGGCCTACGCCGCAGTGGCAAGGATGCCAACTCTCTCATTGCGTCCATCCACACGTTTGACCCTGCGGCAGTGTGCGCAGACGCCACTTTCCAGCCGTGCTCCTCGCGCGCTCTCGCCAACCACAAAGCCGTCGTGGACTCCTTCCGCGCTATATATGGTGTCAATGCTGGCAGAGGGGCCGGTAGGGCAGCCGCCGTGGGTCGCTACGCTGAGGATGTCTATCAGAATGGGAACCCGTGGTACTTGACTACGCTCGCCGCAGCGGAACAACTATACGATGCGGTGTATCAGTGGAACAGGATCGGCTTTCTCTCCATCGACGATGTCTCGCTTGGCTTCTTCCGCGATCTTGTGCCTTCTGTCGCTATAGGCACGTACGAAAAGGGGTCCGCAACGTTTTCGACCATCGTTGCGGCCGTGTCCACGTACGCGGACGGCTTTCTCGCCATAGTGAAGCGATATACGCCCCGCGAGGGGGCCCTCGCTGAACAATTCGATAGAGAGTCGGGTGTTCCGCGCTCAGCTGCTGATTTGACCTGGTCGTATGCCTCGTTTCTAAGCACGGCGACGCGCCGATCTGGTGTTGCTGGCCCTTCTTGGGGCGATTCGTCTTCTCACGCGGTGCCGAGGAATTGCTCTCCTGTGGCACCACCACCACCACCGTCGTGTGGCTCAACCATGACTTTCAATATCAAGGTCCAGACCCTGTTTGGGGAGAGCATCTACCTTACTGGCTCGCGCGACGAGCTTGGAAACTGGCCTCCTGGTGCTGGCATTCCGCTGAGCGCGGCGGGATATACGGCCGAGAACCCCGTGTGGTCGGGACGGGTGCAGCTTCCTGCGGGGGTGTATTTTGAATACAAGTACGTGAAGAAGACTTTGAGTGGGAGTATCGTTTGGCTTCGGGGGGAGAATCTGAAGGCTACTTCGTCGACTGGGTGCGGTAGTAGCGGGACTCTGTCTGATGTGTGGCGCTGAGGTTCAATGTTCATGCCGATGTTCATGGTTTGGGGTAGGGGGTATAATCTGCGTACATTGTTTATGTGGTCTGCATTGAGTTGTGCAAATGTTGCTTCTTAGAGCACAAAGCCCAGAGATTGGGTGATATGGGAGGATTGGATGGGTAGGAGTGCATGAGGACGTTTGAAGTTTCTGCTCAAAAGCCGGCCGGCAAGGAGCATAGCATGTGCTTAGGGTCTGGCAGGAATGCTGACATCCATCATCCATGAGTCCATGTACGTGACTTCAGCTTCGGCTTTTGAAGAGCAAGCGGTCTCTATGGACACACCTGATTGAATCCGTATGGATGTTTTATAGGTATTCTCTTATATTTGCTGCCATCTAGGTAGACCGTAGCAGCTGCACATCATAGCCACTTTTTTAAAGTTCGACGCGCTTCATCAATTTCGTCCATTCCCTAGCCACGTTACACGTGTGTACCTAGTTTATTAGCCAGCCAAGACCACTTCACATAGCTAGTGGCTACCTTGATGCCCAAACTCAGCTGGCGTTGCTGCGACACGTTTCTTCTTCGTCCGAACCCCCAGCTTTTCAGGGAACCAGCTGAGACGACACAACCAATCATTAACAGACGAAGGATTCGACAGCGCACACATCAGTGACACATGGTAGATTCACTAGGTTGTAGACGGTCAGCCTCGTCTTAGTGGTGCGCGTCACTTGACATTCGCGCCACCCAGCGCCACCAGATGACACGATGCGGGACAACCGTACAACCCCCAGAAATAGATATCGTTCGTGAGAGCGCCATTCAGCCTCACCGAACTTGGACTCTTGGGCATAATGGTCCCCAGTACCCAGCCACGAGGTGAGGCAGACAGTAGGTATACCTACGTGAGTGACGGCATGCTCAGAACAGGTACTTAAAGTGCCTTCCTGTACGCACAAGGAGACAGAGGACTCAGGAGGCACATAATCAAGACTCAAAAGACCCAGATAATTCACAAAATCATCCAGTCAGGCATTCTGTCACAAAGTTTCTTTCTTTTTCCACTTCGCAATTAGCAAAGAAAAAACAATACCCTCTCTTCTCAACACGTTGCATATGAAGAAACACGCAAACTGAATCGCAACGCAACAACACAACACAGCACAACACTCCCGATGTGTTTCCCCACGCTATGCTTCGGCGAGCGACGCCAATACCCCGCGCGACAAACCCAAGAGAACTACGCTCCTCGTCCCGTGGTCGTAAACTTTGTGCAACAGAAACCGCGACGGCGCCGTTGGGGTCGCGGGGGATATGACGGCGGGGGGCGGGGGAGGGAGCGGATGGGGCGGTGGTGATGGTGGTGGGTGTGGGGATGGAGGCGGCGGAGGAGATGGCGGTGGTGGTGGTGGAGGAGGCGATTAGCATGAGGTATGGATGATGCGAGCGTGAACTTTGAAGCGATGATACAGACGGCGGTGGGGGGAAGTTAGCTTCGGTTGGATGGGGGATGCTTGGGTGAGGAGATGGAGATGGCCTACGCTGTTGTTCGTGTTGTGCGTGGACTGTGGTAGGTACGTATGTATGTATATGGACTGGAGGTGGGCTTATTCGGACAGACGGTCATATGGGCTTGACAGTGGTGGACGGTTTTATTGGTGTCGGACACTTGTTTGGACTGTGTATTCTGTTGCACTGTTTTTATGTCATGTTAGAGTTTCGGTGTGCAGACTCATATGTTGAAGTTTCACTTGTGTCGTAGGTACTGTACATACCTATGTGTGTACATAGTTAGAGGAATTGGCGCGCATGTAGGTAGATTTCAATTTCATTTTTCTTTCCGAATGTGGCTCTTCAGACATATGTACTGTTACAAGCGCCGCGGTAATTGTACGGCAACTGCACGCTGTTGTTACATTTAGAGCAAATTGCCGCATTTGCACTTGCTTCCTCATCCTACCTAGACTCTCAATGCTCATCCTGATCCTCCACCCCAAAAATGACGCCATGCCCCTGCTGCAGCTTTGAACTTCAACACTGGTGAGTCGCGAGACTCGATTCGAAACCAACAAACCGTGACGTTGTCCAAAGTTAGGGTTTGTCTGAGGTATCATGATTTACGTGTACATACTGTACCTACCTCCTAGGAACCTGACCTGTGAAGTCGCGGACCTGCCAAAAGGTGGAGAAAGTTTTGCGTAGGAGGTACCTTTGAGCAGCCATGGCGATGCCACAACGCCCTTTGAAGCCATTCGGAAAGCGGTCAACGCCTCAGCCTTTACAATTGGTAAATCAGTCACACACGGAATCGTGACATGCCGCAAACGTGGGTTCGCCGCATTTCATGGACAGGCTCAGATGTGAGCTTGGCGTCTGGGATGTCAGAATCGTTTCCTCAACTTGTACCTACGATGATTCGGACCTCAATGCACGAAATGTTTGATGAGCTCGTTCCAAGTACAAAAGTAATCGAGGTCGAACAGACACCAAAGTCGGACGAGGCACGCCCATCAGTAGTTCTCGTTGTAACTTGTGCCATGTGGTCCAGAATCTACTACAGTGGTTCAAGGTTCTTCCTCGTCGTCCTCCCAGGAGACCCCGAGGGTCGACTTAAAGAGAGGCGGCGCAACCGGCGTCGTTAATTGTGATCATATTAAAGGATACCTCCCAATAATGCTCGATAGTGACACTATCTCCATGCAGGTATCGCAGGGCGCCGGTTCACACGGCAAAAAGTGTCAGACTTGAACTCAAAGCGCTAGGGGTAGGCTCTTTGATCTGGCCGCTATATAACCCTGGCCTGAATAATAATAGGGTCTCTGGTTATGCTTGAAAGAGCGAATCTGGAAATGGTCCGAATATGGCATTGTGGCCACTGGCACATACCTACTCCGTATACCTAGGTATGACAAAGTGCAAGGCCACGATGGATCATCTTCAGAAGACTGCGAAAGGTGTTCGAGGTGCATTTGAGATGGAGTTGGATAATGGGCTTGAACTTATTGACAGCGTGCCTCGCGGCCCTCGCCATCTTCATTGAGCGGTAATGGACCCCAACGGCTGGTACATCAAGTATTGGCATATCAAACTACATAATAGTCAAAAGTTAGAAATCGACTCTGTATTTACTCTGCTCAATTTCGCATCTCTAGGATGCTAAATCTAAATTGAGATGCTAGATTGGCCTGACTGCGTGTAAGTGAAGGTTATAACTTATGTGTGGTGGCCCAAAGGCGGTTTACCGTTTGCGTTATTTTTATGGAGGGGTGTATAGTTTGGTACCCACACCCTGAACAAAGAGAAGGATGCAGCCCAATTTTATCCAGGGTCCTCCTCTGCGGGGGCGTTGTGCCTGTTGCCTGCAGAGGAAGGAAGGAGCCATGCCAATTGGCGGGTTGTCGCGTGCTCCCCTCGCGTGGGATCCCGGATGCGACGATGCACGTAGGTACGGAGTACGAAGTACATATGGTAGGTACCTTGTACAACGGGGTGGGGCGGAGACAGCGGACGAGTCGGGACGACAGGCTGACGAGGCTGTGTCACGAATGAAGCCGTGCACCAATGAGGCTTTACGGAGTACATACATGTAACATGAGCACGAAGGAAGACGGTCACGGGGCAATGCTAGGGAGTGCATACGGAGTATGTATGTATGTAATTGTAGGTACCTAGGTAGGGAGGTACATAGATGTGAACCGCGAATACTTGGACCAGCCGAGTCAGCGAAATCGTCGACAAGCGCACACAAAGAAGAGCACACAAAAAGAACAGCATGCACAAAGAACAGCACGAACAAGTTAACAACAGTACACAATGGACGGTGCACAATGCACATGTATGTAGGTACAACTCCGAGAGTCCGCACACACAATGTGCACATGTACTCTGTACAATTGGCTAGTAGCTACCTAATGTACACGCATTTCCTCATTCACTTCTGAAGTTCTGAAGTTCTGGCTGCTGTCAGGGCTGCATCATAGCCCCACTCGGCTTGGCATGGCACAACGGCTGCAGATTGGCCCCGTCCCAATTTGGCTCTTGTTCCCTTTCTATTCCGTACGGAATCCGTGGCTTCTTTTCAAGTTCTCCCCCTTTTCCCCTGCCCTGGCTTTGTCCCGCACCACCAAATGCATCGCGCAGCGTCAGGCCTCACGCGGGCTGGGCGGCTCAATCCGCGCTCAGACTTTCGACATACTTTCCGTGGCATTTTCTCCCATTTGCCTCGGCCTACCAAAGGTACCTATGCATGTACGAATAGATCTAGCCCTCCGCAAAGCCAGACCGCCAGAGACGCCTTGTTTGCCTCATGGAGTCATGTTCCTCCAGTCATCCATCGCGCACACACATTGTCTGCTTATGCATACCGAATATGGGCGCCAGGCACCCCAGACACCACCACGAGCCATCTTCCACCGCACGCCTTTGTCTTAATCTTTGAGGCGGGGATCATGTTCCACTCGGCAGCTGTCGATCGTTTCAACCACTCCGCGTGGAGCAGCGGTCGGCCAGGCCCTGGTTTGATCCATAAACGGTCCCGGCCTCCCTACTCTGCTCTTGCGTCACGACATTTTCTCCTCCTCCTTCTTCTCTTCCTCTCTTCCATTTACCCCCTACATAATCAATATCCTCCTGCCAGTCTGCCTGCGACCGGGCCATGTCTATCCCGACGACACACCCGTAGGTCCCTTCTTCACCAATGCCCAAGACGGCGGCTCGAATCACGACTCGACTTTCTCTCCCGTATCGAATCTCGATCTCGACTCGAGCCGCTCGGGGCGGAAACCCGACTGCCCGTCCTGGCACTGAACGACTCGAACCCGGTTGCGCTGCGTCATGATCTCAGCCCAGCGCCGTGATCTTTCCCCTGAACATCGTAATGGCTGGTCAAATGTGAGAAGGAATGCGCAAGCGATAGCCGGTTGGATGGCAGGCCCGAGAGCCGCGGCCAACATGGCTGCCCGCGTCACTAACCGACGGTTTGCCTTTGCGCTGGCCGTGGTGTCAGTGTTGGCCGCCAAAGCTGTACACATCCATACTCACGTCACTGCGCTGTCGAGGGTACATCTGCTGCGCTGGGGCTATTCGTTCTTTGCTCAGGATATGTTCCTGCTCGTCTTCATCCGTCTGCTGGTCGACAGCTGGGTTTTTGCTGCTGTGCGCCCTGTCCGGATACTGGCCACATTTGCCGCGAGCGTCCTCCTGGCCTTTGTCATCGCCCTCGGTGCCGTTCATGTTTCATTTTTCATTGTATCGGGATCGGAGATACATTGGCGCAACATTGCCCTGGCCGGCGATGCCTCCTCGTGGTCCATGTTTATGTCCGGCACATTCTCCTTCATGTTGGTCGCCTTTGGTGGCTTGGCGGCGAGCTTTCTGTTGCAAGATCTAGTCTTTGCGCTCTTTGGCTTCGGCAGCAATCTAGTCAAGTGGCCCGTAGCCGCTATCCTGCGAAGGATCCCCCTGATCAATCGTCTTGCTCTCCACAAAGTCGCCTACGGCCAGATCCTACAGCACGAGTCTGAACACGTGCATAAGGCGGTCGACTACTACAGTGACGAGGAGTCGCTGTTCAGCAACTCTGCGGAAAAGTCAGAGACGGCACCAAGGTACTCTCTTCGGCAATGGATCAAGCCGCTTACGTACTTGTTCATTGGTTGCGCCTTGGCTGGCCAGGTGATTTGCTTCTTCATCCGACCCCACGAAAGCTCTCTAGTCTTCATGTCCTGGACTTCGGCACTCTTGCCGTTTGTCGACTTTGCCGATTCGTCGCCTCTACTCAAACACCTGGCCCCCGTGTACGACTCCGGCATTGGATATACGTGGGATAACATGACAGCGGTCCACAATGTCTCGTCCCCCGCCGAGATTCCGTGGGCTCTGGCACAGAATATGGACTTTTGGCAGCACTACGTCTCTCAACGTCAGTATAGCGCAGCTGACGATCCCTTGAGGATATCCAACGCCAAGGAGAACATTCTCGCCAGCCTTGGCAACACATTGGCCGACGTGCCTATTCGCCACGTTGTCGTACTCATTTTGGAAAGCACGAGGAAAGACGTGTTTCCCATCAGAAAGGACGGGCTTATCCGGCGCAAACTTATGGAAACATACGAGGACCAGAAGTTGCCGGACGAAGTGGAGGAGAAGCTGCGCCTGCTGACGCCAAATGCAAATTACATTACCGGCGACTACAATGACAGCTTCCCCGATGCCGAAGGACGAGCCAGGACCAGCAAGCGACGGGGAGGCATCAACTTCAACAATGCATACACGTCATCTACGTACACGCTCAAGAGTATGGTGGGAACACTGTGCGGATCGCCACCGCTGATCGCAGACTGGAACCTCGAATATGTTCATGAGCTGCCGACCCCCTGTTTGCCCCACGTCTTTGATGCCATGAACCACATCGACGTGTCGCACGACGGCATCAAGGGAGAAGCGGCAAAGCATGGCGGCTTCGACTTTGCTTCGGACAAGTGGCAGAGCCTGTTCATGCAGTCAGCCACTATGGAGTTCGACCACCAAAAAGTGCTAATGGAAAATATGGGCTATCTAGACGGAAACATGCTTACGAAAGAGTACCTCCAGGGCAAGCAAGACCAAGCCCCCAGTCACGGCGTGGCGGACCTGCCCGAAGTCAACTACTTTAGCATTCCAGAAACACCCCTCGAGGATTATCTACGGGATGCATTTATGTTGGCCAAGGAAAGGCAGGAGCGCGTCTTCCTCACACACCTCACCAGCACCAGCCACCACCCCTTTGGCTTGCCCGAAGAAGAGACATATGTCGCCATGGCCAACGACGGCGCCATGGAGGACCTCTCCAAGTACCTCAACACCATCGGCTTCGAGGACAAGTGGCTGGGCAAGGTGCTCGCCGTCCTAGACGACCAGGGTGTCGCGAACGAAACTCTCGTCGTCATGGTGGGAGACCATGGCCTGTCGATGCCAGAAAACGACTTGAACACCGCCTACTACAACCCCAATGTCGGCAACCTCCACGTCCCCCTCGTCCTCTCTCACCCCAAACTCCCTGTCCTCCACGTCGACGACGCCGTCACCTCCCTCTCAATCCTCCCCACCCTCCTAGACCTGCTCATCGAAACCGGCAGCCTAGCCCCGCCGCACGTCAGCCTCGCCAAAAGCCTCATGGCGAACAACTACGAAGGCCAATCCCTGATCCGCAACCTGCTCAAGACATCCCCCACCACCGGCCAAGGCCACTGGCAATTCACCGTCATTAACCCCGGCCGGTCCATGATTAGCATACGCGACGCCCGTCAACCCCATCTACATCTCGTTGTTCCCGTCGTCGACAATAGCGAATGGAGCTTCGTGAACCTGGAATTGGATCCTGAGGAGAAGGCTCCTCTGCAGGCATTTGATTTCAGGGCCTTTATGCTCAAGGTGGAGGGTGCTCATGGGGTTGAGATTGCCAAGTGGGCGGAAGAGGGTGCCTTTATAGCGCGGTGGTGGGTGGAGGAGAATGGCAAGAGATGGCATTACGGGGCGTATGAAGATGATTGACGGGTGTATTCTGGGATGGCATATTCATGGGATGGAGTTATTGTTTATTAGAATGTTTTATTAAGGGGTATTTTTTGGGGTGTTGGCGTTGGCATGCGCATAGCGCGGATAAGCATATATAATTTTTACTTTTCTTCTGTTACATACTGCTTTCTTCTCACTGGGCATCTCTTCGCTTGGTAGATCTGAATCTAAGGACCGCCGGATGTGAGTGATTCATTGCGGTGGTGCGATGACTCATGAGCAAGACCCTTTGGTACATTTTTTTTCTCTATGAATGATTTTATTCAAAGAACAGCATGAGGGACAGTCACATAGCGGAAATCTACGGAGGTACCAACCTGTACAACAACGGGGAAGAGCCAGATGGGGAGCGTTGCACTTTTTGCTCCAGACTTGTCCGAATGACCCTGCGTCGTACGAAGCTTCTCTACCGACCGGCGACAACTCGTTCTGGGCGGAAAAAGCGCCTACCTTGCCTCGACCTTATGAATTCTTTTCCGCAACAAGAAGCACAAGCGAATGGACGTATTATACAGGAAGTTAGCTCGCGAAGACCTCGTGCGGGGGTGGAGTGGAATTACTCCGTAGATTCTTCGATTCGTCGGATCTATGTATGTACGGAGTATGTATGTATTTATTTATGTATATGTACCTATATACCTATGAGATTGTTGGATTCGAAAAGGGAAAGCAAAGGAAGCAAAGAAAGCAAAGAAAGAAAGCATGCGTGCATGCGATCTGGGGTTGAAGCCAACTTGTGTCTCCAGATCGATGAAGAGTACGTTCCTATAAACATACATACATAATTTTACTGCATAATCAGCCCATGATTGGAAGGTTGTAGGCAATTGCCTCAGAGACAAAGAGCTAGGTATGAGATGGCGGATTTCCTACCTACTGTTTCCGTCAACTCCAAACGTTGGAGCTCAGTGGCTTGCGCTGATGAGTCGGTCATAGACTCATAGTTCCATCTATGTATGTTACATCATACATCCGAAGCCGTGAACGCTGCACCAACAGCTAAGACATTCAACACAATCTCTAGTCACTCTCCATGTCTTCCAAGTCTGAAGTCGCGACTATCATCATCCATCCATGATCCATGAAGCAGGGGCTGTGGGTCTCTGGAAATCCTGACAGAAAATCCGGCATTTCCGAGATGCTGTGAGGGTTCATCACGGATATTGGATGTATGCGCGAGAGGAAATGGTTATCAATAAAACTAAGGAGGAAAGAAAGAGAAAGGACAAGAATGCCCTCCTAGCCGTTTAAGTACCTCCACGCCCAGTGGGGGGAGTCTCAAGTAATCACCCCAGTCTTGCCGCTTATCTATCCACGATTAGTCAAAGACTAATCCATAACAGATGCTGTGAGGATCGCTTCATCCACCGTCGCTGCTGGGTCACGTGTTGTACGAGACGCATCGCTCCTGCCTGAAACGAGCGATCCACACATACGGCTTG
Source organism: Claviceps purpurea (assembly GCA_029405325.1). Taxonomy (NCBI): domain Eukaryota; kingdom Fungi; phylum Ascomycota; class Sordariomycetes; order Hypocreales; family Clavicipitaceae; genus Claviceps; species Claviceps purpurea. Next base: position 1,921,639 of record CM055785.1, read on the forward strand.
GCACTCGCTCGACGACCAGCCGTATGGTCAAAACCAGCGGAGACCCGCAGTCTTTGCTCTTTCTTGCTTCCTTTCCCTCTTTAGCTTATAGTCCTCGTTCATAGCGATCAATAGAGCGCCTTTTGCCTCTCAGACTATACGATCCGTTACAGATGCCACCTTCCGCAGTGCCGAGTGGTGCAAGGTGTTACACCTTTGTCGCGAATGGCATGTGCAGGGGCGGGGGGGTGCGGTTAACAAAATGGGTTTGTGATATTACATCCAGAGTACATATACCGACTCCTCCCATAGATAATCCGGGACATGCGGATTGTCTCAACACGACGGGCCCCGGGGGAAAAGGCAAGAAGGATTCCATGACAATCCACGGCAATTGAAATTTAAGTTTCATCAGGGTTCATGACAGGGATGATAGTAGCTGTCGCTAAATGTCGATCAAGAATTTAAGCATCTGCTTGCATGAACTGAATTTTGAAAACAACAAGTCAAAAAGCCAAAACGTTCCGAATCCTGATACCAACGAACCACGGATGCGGCCTACGAATGGCCTATATTCGTATTATAGCAGGGTATGTATGGGGGCATGTACAGCACAGGCATGCCGTCCGAGGGCACCCACGAATGTTTTTTTTTTAGGAAACCCCTGAGCCGCCTTCATAATTCATTCACTCATCTTCACAAATTGCGGAGTATAATCCGGCGGCACTGCCGGGCTCCCGCTGTCTCAGCTCCCTGCCGGTGTGGAAGATTCCTGGTGAGTCGTGGCAGAACTTCTGAAACCTACCAGGTAGTGCTCACTGAGTCTGCTTCGTCTTGAATGGTTTACTAACCTGAACCATATGCGCTGCTATCGCTACTTACAGGGTTCTGTGCAGTCATCTTCTTGCAAAGACCCTCACCACCGGTCAGGAGCCGCTTAGCAGCGGGCTTCTGCTGTCTCAGTTCAAACTTCACGGTCCACAGATATATGATTCATGAAGCGCGCTTCAAGATTGTGCCATGTAAAACAATTCACTGACCTAAACTATGCACTGCTCAGTGCTATCGCCTAAGAGTCAAGACTATTCTGTAAAGAAGTGACTCTACGTATGAACTACGTCGACAATGCTTGCCAGGTGCTCAAAGACGACCCTCACGCTCAGGTGCTTTGGCAATACATGAAGGTGTATCAATTTTCTCACGACACTCCTTCTCTGCCTCCCGCACCAGTACCCCGAACACGCCCTCCACATGCTCCTCACGCACCGACTTCACCCCGAGAGTGACCCGAATCACCGATTTGCCCTCCACAACCGTGCTCGTCAAGTAATACTCACCCTCGTCAAGGATCCTATCGTACACTCTCTGTGTCCTGGCGTTCATCTCGTCCACATCGCGCCCCACCACCCTCAGAGTCACGAGCGCGAAGCTCGCAGGTGTAAAGACGGTGAACAGGTCCGGTCGCGTACGTAGTTTTCGCTCTAGACTTTCCGCCATGCTGATGCCACTCCTGACATGTGCCTGTAGACCGCTAATACCATAGCTACGCAGCACAAACCACAGCTTCAGAGAACGGAAGCGTTTCCCCAGCGCGATTTGCCAGTCTCTGTACTCGGTGGTGTCGTCGTCAGAGGGCCGGTTACGCAGGTAGGCAGGTTTAATGGACAGCGTGTTGATGAGATCCGCCCTCGAGCGCACAAACGTCGCGGAGCAGTCATACCCAGTGAGCAGCCATTTCTGAGGATTGAAATTGAAAGACGAGAAGTTGTGGAACGCCTTGGTGTTGTGTTTGTATTCCGGGAGCATCAGCGCAGAACCAGCCAGGGCGGCATCAACGTGAACCCAGATATCGGGATACCTCCCCCCTGCCAGTCTCTGCTTTAGCACATCTGCAATGCCTTCAAAGTCGTCAATGACACAAAAGTCGGTGGTGCCCATGGTGGCAGTCAGGAAGAAGGGCTCAAGGCCCCTTGCCTCGAGCTGCTCCAACTTCGTAGCCAGGTGCCGGCCTCGGAGGGAAAATGAGTCTTCTTCATAAGCGCGAATCGCTTCGAAACGCAGCCCTAGAATATTCGCTGCCTTTTGCGTGCTGGAATGGGTGCCTGTACTGCCCAGGACGACCATTTTGCTCCTCACGCGCCATATCTCGTCTTCTTTGTCCTCGCCGTCTGGCATATCTTTCGTCCGGGCCGCCACGTACTTATCCCGCGCGGCTGCCATGACGGTCAGGACGGCCTCGCTGGCCGAGCCGTGGAGCACGCCGCCGCCGCGCGTGGATCCGCTTGACTTGAAGCATTCCGGCAGGTTGAGCTCCTGGGCCAGCCAGTCCAAGACAATCACCTCCAGCTCGGTTGCTGCGGGGCTGCTGATCCAGTTGAAGTAGGCACCGTTCAGGAAGTTGGAGTATATCTCGGCGATAATGGTGGGGTACTCGCCATGGCAGGAGAAGAAGGCCATGAAGCGTGGTGAGTGCCAGTGCGTCATGCCGGGCATGATGTTGTCGTGGAAGTCGGCCCGGATGGCCGAAAAGGGCTCGGGGTTGACCGGCGCCGAGGTCGGCATAAGAGAACTAAGATAGCCTGGCTGCACATCAGGAATGACGCGTTTTGACGCAATTTTTTCCTGGTACTCGATAGCTTCGTTGACATAGTCATATTAGTATTGTGTATGTATGTCTCTTTCTCTATTGTGTGTGTGTGTGTGTAAGAAAGAGAGAGAGTGTGTGATGGGCCTGGCTCCAGGAGCCAAAGCCCAGGCCATCACAGAGAGAGAGAGAGAGAGAGAGAGAGAGAGACTCGAGAGTCGAGAGAGAACCGCCGTTCCATCGGAGATCGGAGTGCGGGCCGCGGGGCCGCATCGATCCTCCATTATCATTGGCCCGCTTCCCCTCCGACTCGGCGAGGCCCGGGCCAATACGCTAATGCGAGAAACGTACCATCCTCAATCGCCACCTTGGCAGCTTCCAAGAACTCTTCGACGTTCATTCTTTCCGGATTTTGTGTTTCTAGTTGCCGAGTGTGTCTGCGTCTGTATTTACAGGACTGTTCTGCTTGGTGTGTGTGTTGTGCTCTGCGTGCGAGAAGTAAGGCGCGGCGTGGGTGCGACTCCTATTTTATCTTCAACTCGTCAAACGGCCAGCCCCCCCTTTATAAAAAAATCTCACCCCATTCATGCTTAGCTAGCTGCGAACCTGCAGGGCGCATGGAAAATTATTTCGTATGAGATAAAGCTAGCTTTTTATGAAACGCGATGTGCCCTATCGAATTCCATATCACGTCGAACTAATGTTACTAATGTGCTGGGCGACGGTGGGCGTCGTTGCTAAACCAGGGACCAGACTTTACCAGAAGGCGAAGTTTTGATTCTTTCCATGTACATACCAACTCTTCGACACGCCTCTGATAAGAATGGCAAAGGGAAAGCACCTGAGCACCGTGCCAATATTCGACAGGATGGATGCTCCCTTCCCCGTCTCACAGATCAAGAGACATTCTGTGCCTGATACCGACTTACTACGCAATGGCCGAAAAGCTTACGTTCCATTGAAACAGCCAAACTCAGTGGATGATCGAATCATTAACCAAGTACTGATGAAACCACACCGATGTCGCTTCAATGCAGCGCAGCAATGACGAACATTCGATAGTCGGTGACTCGGTGACACGGTGTAGACTTGTCTCGGCATGATGTCCTATGAGACACCGCGGACCAATCATTCCAGCCATGCGCCGATCATATTCATTCCGATCTCACGGGAGCGCCGGAGGCTGGAGCGGACCAATTCTTACTACATGTATGTGAGCGTATCGCCAACTCACGGAGGGCAATACGCCCGGCCCGGCGCCCGGGCTATCGTTTTCGGCCCATGCGGAGGACATCAAGAAGGTAATGATGGCCAGGGTACCTAGGTAAGTGCCCTAAGCCAGTTGCAACTGATTCATTGATACAAGTGCGTACAATGCGTAGGAGAACATCTGGATAGGCATGGCCCAAGGCTCCAAAGAGCTTGTGAGGTACTGCAAGTCACGATGCAAGCGATCTCCGGCGCGTAGAGCCCTGATTGTACTAAGGCTTGTGCACCATTCATCTCTTGCGAAAACCCTCAGCATCACCAAATCATCTACGAAGCTCCCTCCGCAGCTTATGCCTCCGAGGGCCGCTTAGCAACGGCTTTATGCTGTCTTAGGCTCTCAGCTCCCAGTCCACAAAATATGAAGCGCGCTTATGAGTTGTGCTGTGTCTGGAGTCTATACTCTACTGATACTCGACGCTCGAGGGTGCAACCTGGCCACTACACCTATTTTAGGTTGCACCCACGAGTATAAGGACTTGCTGAACTGAACTATAATCTATCCGCTGCTATCGCTGCAAAAAAATGTTCTGTACAAGGACTCTGCGTGCATGCCAGGCGCTTAAAGACGCCCCTCACGCTCAGCCACTTTAGCAATATATGAAGGCGTGTCGATTTGTTCACGACACTCCTTCTCTGCCTCCCGCACCAATACCCCGAATACTCCCTCCACATGCTCCTCCCGCACCGACTTCACCCCGAAAGTGACCCGGATCACCGATTTGCCCTCCACAACCGTGCTCGTCAAGTAATACTCACCCCCGTCAGTGACCCTACTGAACACTCTCCGTGTCCTGGCGTTCATCTCGTCCACATCGCGTCCCACCACCCTCAGAGTCACGAGCGCGAAGCGCGCGGGTGTAAAGACGGTGAAAAGGTCCGGTCGCGTACGTAGTTTTAGCTCTAGACTTTCCGCCATGCTGATGCCATTCCTGACATGTGCCTGTAGACCGCTAATGCCATGGCTACGCAGCACAAACCACAGCTTCAGAGAACGAAAGCGTTTCCCCAGCGCAATTTGCCAGTCTCTGTACTCGGTGGTGTCGTCGTCAGAGGGCCGGTTACGCAGGTAGGCTGGTTTAATGGACAGCGTGTTGACGAGATCCGCCCGAGAGCGCACGAATGTCGCGGAGCAGTCGTACCCAGTGAGCAGCCATTTATGAGGATTGAAATTAAAGGAGGAGAAGTTGTGGAATGCCTTGGTGTTGTGTTTGTGCTCTGGGAGTATCAGCGCAGAACCAGCCATGGCGGCATCGACGTGAACCCAGATGTCGGGATACCTCCCCCCTGCCAGTCTCTGCTTCAGCGAATCTGCAATGCCCTCAAAGTCGTCCACGGCACACATATCGGTGGTGCCCATGGTGGCAGTCAGGAAGAAGGGCTCTAGGCCCCTTGCCTCGAGCTGCTCCAGCTTCGTAGTCAAGTGCCGGCCTTGGAGGGAGAATGAGTCTTCTTCATGCGCGCGGATCGTTTCGAAGCGCAATCCTAGAATATTTGCCGCCTTTTGAGTGCATGAATGGGTGCCTGTACTGCCCAGGACGACCATTTTGCTTCTTACGCGCCACATCTCGTCTTCTTTGTCCTCGCCGTCTGGCATGTCTTTCGTCCGGGCCGCCACGTACTTATCCCGCGCGGCTGCCATGACGGTCAGGACGGCCTCGCTGGCCGAGCCGTGTAGCACGCCGCCGCCGCGCGTGGATCCGCTTGACTTGAAGCATTCCGGCAGGTTGAGCTCCTGAGCCAGCCAGTCCAAGACAATCACCTCCAGCTCGGTCGCCGCGGGGCTGCAGATCCAGTTGAAGTAGGCACCACTCAGGGCGTTGGCATAAATCTCGGCAACAATGGCGGGGTAGCTGCTGTGGCAGGAGAAGAAGGCCATGAAGCGTGGTGAGTGCCAGTGCGTCATGCCGGGCATGATGTTGTCGTGGAAGTCGGCCCGGATGGCCGAAAAGGGCTCGGGGTCGGCCGGCGCCGAGGTCGGCATCAGAGAATTAAGGTAGCCTGGCTGTACACCGGAGATGACGCGTTTTGTTGCGACATTTTCCTGGTACTCGGCAGCTGAATTGACGAAGGCATATTAGTTTTGTGTAATAATGGTGCACTGTGTGTGTGTGACTGTGTGTGTGTGTTGTGTCACTTGTGGGAGACCGTTCCGCGAGCCAAGAGGCAGCACCGATCCTCCATGTTCATTGGTTTGCGTCCCGGGACCGACCCCATCTTTCGACTCGGCAAGTCCCGGGCCAATGCGCTACCTTAGGTACCTAGGTAAGTACCTACCTAGGTAGGTATGTACATGTATATGTACATGCATAGTCCCAATTCACGACTAACACGCGATAAACGTACCATCCTCAATCGCCGCCTTGGCAGCTTCCAGGAACTCTTCGACGTTCATTCTGTCTGGGGTCTGTGTTGAATTTTGCTGCGTCTTTTTTTGTGTCCACAGTAATGTTCTGCTTGGTGTGTGTTGTCTCTGAAGGCGCGGCGTGGGAGCGGCTCTCAATTTATCTTCAAGCCCGTCAGAACGACCAGCCCAGCCTTCAAAACAAACCACACCCTTGCATGCTTTGCTGGACCGTATTTGAGTGAGTTATAATATGTATTCGTACAAGATAGAGCTAGGCTAATTACAACCTTTTGTTTTGTTTTTTTGCCATGTGCGCGTCACATCGCTTTCAATCTCATGGAGCGAAAGAAACATGAAAGGCCTGCGCCTGTTACATCGCTTGAGCTTCCGCACATAGAGTGGACTTGAGCCCTCAGCCAGATGTAGAAGGAACAAACTTGTGTATGATTTGACAATAGCGGTTTCGGGAAACTAAACAGGATCAACGGAGGAAAGGTCGATAGGCTCAAGTAAGATGGACGGTATGGGTAATTTAGCCAAAAAAGTGCGATGGACATTGAAGTGGCCTTTCAAGAAAGATGGACCTGAATGGCGAACTGAAGGCTTCTAAGTTCTTCCAAAATGAAAGCTGGTACTCCGTGCATACGTCAAAGAACGTGATGCTGAGACAATTGATGTGTCTTTATGATTTAGACTAGACCCAAGTTAAGTGATCTTCATTTCACATTGAGCTGCATAGTTTTTCAGATTGGTGAGTGTCTATTTCAGCCATTCTAGCAATCTCCATGCTTTTTATTCCATCCAGTACTCATATGATATATCAAGCTCGGGCCGGAGCAAAAGTCCCTTAGACACGTGGTGGGACGTACCTACATAGGTACATATGTAACACTGTCTCGGCAAATGAGCAAGGAAAGTGGATGCCATCATGCCATCATGCCAAGCAAGAACCTCATATTGATATATTCCTGGTCTATCCCGAGTAATTAGGCTCGTTGCGCGTGGAATGTATTTACAATTCATAGAACGGCCAATGTCGACTGACACATGGCACATGTGACAACCAAGAGCCTGACGGAGTTCGGACCGAATGTTCTGCATTCATAACCGAACGTAGTTTTGTCGGGGAATGGATGAACGAACTCGTTAGACGCTCACCTTTGTTCTACGGCGGAGACTGAAATCACACAAGGCCCTACTTCTGCCCCCTAGCCCACGACGCCTGTGCCAGGCTGCCAGCCGTTCCACACGAGCCAGACTTGACGCGAGCGCTTGCCAAGCTATTCCTAATTTCCTCCGAAGAGGGTACGTGGCTCGGATGAAAGTGCGACTGTCCAAAACTTAAAAGTGGAAGGCGGGAAGGTATACAGAGGTTTGCTACATGGCGAGTATTTGAAACATAATATCCGTTGGCTAATCGACTTTGATGGCCCTGTAGTATTATCAGCGTCACATTCAATGTCTGCAATACAACGCACCCCTTGGCAAATATAGAAAATGGAGAGTAGCACGTACCCGTATATTCTCCTCACAAAAGCATACGCGCTCAGAAAGCCAATCGTTCCCGTCAAGAGGCCATACACACAGCATGCCATGAAGCTGTAGCTAAAGAACAACATGCTGCTCACCAAACCGGTAATGTGAAGCTTGAAGAAATAGTACCACACACTGTAGCCAAACACCCACAAGGCGCTGGCGCCGCCCACGAGGAACGACTGCCACCACCACTGATGGTTCTCGGAGCACAGCTGGATGTACATGGTCACGACCGTCACCTCGGCAACGGTGACGGCCAAGATGACGCATACTACGGCCAAGAAGCCAAACATGTAGTAGTAGCCACTCTTGTCCTGCCACATGGACTGGAACACGAAGAGGAGCTCAATGAAGACAACAGCGAAGGGTATTAGACCCGCAAGGAGAACAGATTGGATCGACTTGATGTACCACGCCTGTCGCGGGATCTGGCGGGCCATGGGTGCCGTCCGCGTCGGGTGCTCCCACGGGCCGGCCTTTGTGTATCCCAAGTACGAACCGGCCAAGACGAGCGGGACCTGGATACACAACCACAGAAGCACAATGACGATGAGAGTGCCAAAAGGAATGGCCGTGCTGGAGGCTTGCGCCCAGACAAAGAGATTAAGAACGAAGACGAGTCCAAAGGTGAGCCCGGGGAATAAAAGAGCCGTGACGAGCGCGTTGGCTCGGTAGTCTTTGCCATCGAAGCTCCTGAAGATGCGCGCGGAAAAATAGCCGGAAAAAAGGCCGGCGAAAACGAAGAGTCCCACGCCAACGCTGATGAAGCCACCGCGGAAGCTGGGATTCAACACGCCCAATGCGCTTAACAGCACGAGCCCGACCGCCATGAACATGAGTTGCATGCCGGAGCCAACAAGAGGCGCAAGGAGATTGCCGAATCGCGGGGTCCTGAACACATCCGCGTGGAGTAGCTTCCATCCACTCACATCTTCGAAGGCATCGTCATCCGAAGATACGTCGGCATTGTGCACATCGTCTCCTTGCTCGAGCAGACCTGGCTTCTCCTTTGGCGAGCGCATCCCAGACCGCTGTTTGCGCCAGAGCCTTGACTTTCCGTCCTCGGCCAATGAATCCTTGTACCCCTTGATGTCGGAGCGGATCGTCTTGGCGAGGATGATCATCACGATACTCGTGAGCAAGCCGCAGATGATGAGCGAGTTGATAATGGCAAGCCAGTGGATGCGAGATCCTTCTTCTTGGTTGACAAAGTAGAGATCCCAGCGTCGCGCCCATTCGATGCTGTTGTCCTCCCGAAAATACACAGCGTACGTGTACGGGATATTGATGGACCCCTCGGTCGCTGAGCCGTCGTGGTCATCGTCCAGAAGAGCGGGGCGAGAGGACGATTCGGCGTTTCCTGGTACTGTATCAACTGTCTTGTTAGCCGCCATGTGTAGCTGCAATGCGCCGTCCACATTCTGCAGGTCCACGGGGCATCCTTGGCTGTCTCGGCGATTGCCACTGCCAATGCTCTTCGGATAGACCTCGAACCCCACGATGATCTTCTCGCCGCGCTCGCCTGCACGACCGGCGGCGGAACGGTACCGGATCACTATGGTGAAGTGATTGTGAAGGTAGTAGCGAGCTTTTCCGGTACTGGGAGACACTTCTGTGTAACCGAGCTTGAACCCAGCCGCATAGTACTTCTTGGTCCCGTCCACCGTCACAAAGCTAGTAGCTCCAGGAAGGTTATCCACAATCCATTCCGCCACGTATCCGTTCCGAATCAACTCTTGAGTTCGCTTCAGGTCGTCACTTGACAAGTCCTTGCTGCAGAGAAAGTTGCAGGGCTTGTCTTTCGTCATGGAGAGCTCAATGTCGGACGTCTTGATCCGATCTCCTCGAAGGACCTCTCCCAAGTTGAGAGAGATACTCTGCCCGCTGAACAATCCCGTGCCAGCCTTGTGTTGGCCCGTCGGCGGACAGACAAACGGCAGATCGTAATAGGCATACTGGAGTTGTGTGTTGTCGGAGTAAATCTTGTTGACCATGAGAGGGATCTGCTGCTCCGGTTTGTAGCTCTTGATGGACCAGCCTACCTACACGTCAGCGAAGGCTTGAGGGGTGTGTCAAAAAAGTTGCATCTTTTGCTATTACCTGGAATATAGAAAGCATGCGACGAGCCAACCAGCGCCAACGACAAGAGGCAAGCCAAGCCAGCCGTCGGTCCAGCAATCATCCTCAGGCTACGTGAATTATGCGACTCGTCTTTTTTGTTGCTTGGCTGCCGATTCTATTTCTTTTTCTTTCCGTTTACTTCTGCGAGTAATCTTGTGCACCTCCTCTCGAAGAGCAACAGCTTCGTTACGCCGATTCGCACGTTTCGACTCGACTTCACGGCGAGCGATGGACCGTCTGGCAATGTGCGATCATAGCAAAAAAGGGTCCCCGGGTACAAGTTAGAGACGCGTTCAGACACCTTTCGAAAGACTTTACGTAACCCAAAGAATGAATTAAACCGGCCACCAGCTCAGCGGGCCGCAGCACAGGCGCGTTCGTCTGTATCCTCGAGGAAAACACCAGGAAAGCGAGTGGAATCGGCACAGAGTACCCGCGAGTAGATCGATCTCGCCAAAAGACCTCCAGTACTCAAGCGCTGCACCACGTCACGCAGAGGACGACATAAGCCGCGCACGCCAACAAATGATCGGATAGGATGTCCCAACTAAGGGTCGATGGAGCTCACGATGAGGAACCCCGGGATCCGAAGGCGATGTCGAGATTGGGATATTGGACAGACAGCTCGCTGCAATGGGAGAAGGAGACTGGAAGCGTTTCCTTGTACGACGGGTCGTGCTCAGGATAGGTACGAAGTAATGAATGGGTTGGTGCCAGGTGGACTGAGCCGGCGATGAAGATTGAAGGGTGGAAAATGTGGAGATCTTACGATTGATGGTCACTGCCGTATTGATTGGTCCCTTTGGATTGGTCCAGATTGTGGGGCCCTATCTCTCTTCTCGTGAACTCAATCTCATATGTACCTACCTCGTACAGGTACATACCTACCTATGTACCTACGTACCTGAGACGCATTACCTACGGTCCACGGAGTATGTACCTCATAGGAGGTTTGTACATACATAGTCCAATTAGACTCACGGCTCGTAGCCTCATTCATGGACTGACTCATGGACTCGCGGTCACTGGTCTCATCAGTGTCATCACACGAGGCCACCTCATGGACTCCATTCTCCAGTCTCTAAGGACCAAACCTGACCCAGAAGCCAAGTAATTCCACGCACAGAGCGTAGGTAGCCCATCCACCATGAAACCACCAAACGACAACCCACATCGCCAAACACGAACTCTCTCTCCCCTCTGTTTTCCTACGGAATACTCCGTACATGCGGAGTACATCATGGTCACGAAAGCGGGGTACGCGAGGGGCAACCTTCAAATCGCCGATTCATCTCAACGTGCTGCGTGACGTGGGAAATCCGAGGAGCCCGTCTTCGTGAGAAAAGGCTCCCGTAGATAAGGTTCTGTGATTCCAAAGGCGTTCGCCTATTTTCTCCTCGTCTTTTGTCCTAACTTGTCGGCCCCGCGAGCGGCTCTGCCAGTCTCCAGATGGTTGCTTATCAGGTGCTTTGCCGGTCGGTGAGTTGAGCAAAATGGGCTCTACATACCGAGTTGCCGGATGGATGTACGGCTTCAGGACGGGTGGCTTGGGGGATTCAGACTTGTACAAAGGTACAGACGTAGATTGCGCCCCCCCAAAAAATGCCATTGCGGTCGGATCACTTGCTAGAGTTGCTAGACTATGATTCGTCGCTGAGCTGCAAAAATGTTGGTCAATGAGTATCCGTCATTAATACCGTATCCTGTGGCCTACTGATGTCAATACCTAAATATGAGCATCGAGTGGCTGCACACGGGCGGGTTGAGTCTACAGGCCGACATCATTGCCATCAGTTGCTGCTGAATAAGTATCAGCAAAGCTCAATATCAAATTACGCGCCGTGATCAAGTTGTATGGGGGTCTCGTTTGTTGCATATTAAGTATTAGTCTACTCCTCTCCTATTAATATTGCATCGTTGATATGTCGTGGCTATCAAGTATGTCGTTAGCTCATCAGTGCCAATGCAGCCATGGTTCACCGTGTCTGTCCGGATATCGTCGTCGGGGTATCATGTCGGGGTATCATCATCGTGGTATCATCAATCATCACCCGGGCTCAGTATCTGGGCTCGTTATTCGGGCTTGTGTTCCGGGCTTGTGTTCCGGGCTTGTGTTCCGGGCTTGTGTTCCGGGCTTGTGTTCCGGGCTTGTGTTCCGGGCTTGTGTTCCGGGCTTGTGTTCCGGGCTTGTGTTCCGGGCTTGTGTTCGTCCAAACACTTCATTCACATGCTCTCACCACATCACCAAGCATGGCGACTACCACACCGCCACTTTTCATCCGACTCAGAATCAAAACATCGCTTCTGCCCATTCGTAGCTCAAAGCTAAAGACTCCGTAAAACAAGATCCATTGGCTTTTCTTTTGCCCGGACCAAGAAACACTGCCCCCAAACAGGATAAAAAAGTGTGATGTAGAAAAGCAAACTCGCCAGGTAGCAAAAATTAGAGTACAGTAGTAGCGCTGTATTAATAAATGACGGGGTGCGTCTGAGGTTATTCAAATTAAAAAGCTTGAATAGCACGACGACTGATTTCGTCGTAGCCGGGAAGCGTGTGAACAGGATGCTCCGATAATTCGGGAATTTGTAGAACATGTCGTTGAAAAGCGCGTCGATCCAATACGGTGTCTTCGTCCAGTTGCTGATCTTGCGCCATGACGCTCTCGAAGCTCGGTAGGTCATCGCCGGGGGCTTCATAAATCGTGTCGACGCCGATTTGCAAAGGAATGGCCAGGGACATGGTCGTATTGGTAGGGCCAACAGAGATGTTGAGGTGCAGCGTGTAGGTACGAGAAATGAGGCAAGAGTGAAAAGTAGGGAGAAAGATCTTCTTGTTGGAGAGCGGAATATTGAAAGGAACTTCCACCACTGCTTCATGTCGAACGAGACACGATTTCCTCGACGTCTTGGCGGCGCGAGGACAGTCGGCTTCAGATTGGTCCTCATCGGTGATACCCAAACTAGAGTAGCCTGAATCTCGACGTGCAGATACATTTCGCAGCTGCCATGGCAACTTTCCCACCGTCTTGTCGTTGTTGAATAGACTGGTGGTGGCACTGTAGCTGAGCGACGGGTTCGGAGTGTAGGTGGAGCGGCTTCCGAGATTGGGCAGCAAGTCAGTGGGTGCAGCGCCGAAGAAAGTAAAGGATGAAATCTTTCCCGAGACGGAGTTTATCTTGGGGGGTCCGCAGTCCGCCGACGACGGGGTAAACTGAAAGGCGATGCGCGCGACAGAGCCAGATGCCGTGTGGCCATCGGCAGAGAGCATAATGGCACTGGGCTGGTTTGCCGAGACGGTCAGCTTGCCAGCCTTGGCCGAGAAGAGGTTTTTGCGAATCGTCTTGGTTTTCGACATGGTATATCTCTCATCCATCCAGGTGATGTCCAAAGGCGCGTCTTCGGGAAGAGAGGGCAGCACTTTGACGAGGTGGTGGCCTTGCAGAATCTTCTGAGGCGCTTGTCCTGGTTCCGTGGCTTTGCGATACGCTCTGGCTTGTATGGAATACTCAATCTGGGCCATCTCTGGCGCCGCATCGTCAGCCTCCCAGTATCCAACGGTGGGCGGCAGCCTCAAGTGACAGTCTCTGACGGCCGGCGACGAGCATTTATGGTTGCAGGCCCCGATTGTAAGTTGATGGGGCACGACAAAGTTGAACGGGATGGTGTATGTCTTGCCGGCAGAGAACACCTTGTTGTCTGGCAGAAACGACCTCTCGATGGGCATCCGCAGCTTCATAAAGGGCCGCAGCGAATGGGTTGGATACTGCTGAACATAGTCCAGCCGCGTGGCAGCGACGCCCGAAAAGATGATGTCGAAGTCATCGAATGGTGTGTTCCTCTGTGTCTGCACAACAGCATGACCCGCAATGGTTGATCCCGAGGTGTAGACCTTGGAGTTGAAGTGTCTCTCGACTGTGATTTTGATGTTGCCTGCTTTCGGGGCTAACGAAGTTGTGTTTGGGCGAGGGTTATTTGGATGTGCCCCTGCTCCTGTGCCGGTAGTCATGATGCGGGTTTGGCCCGATTGTGGGAACGGGGTCCCACGGCCAGGTCAAGGAAGGCTCTTGCTTTCGATGATGCAGGGCAGAGCAGGGAGTTGCAGGGCGGATAGAGCAGAGGATCGACGACGAGGAATCGAGGATATAATGCGAGGGCGCGAGGGCGCGAAGCTGACGACAACGGAAACATGGCGAAAGGTGCGGATGGGAATCTTCTTTTATCGTCCGTCACTTGAGACACGCCGTGGTCAACAGAGTATGGATAATGGAGATGGCAAGCGCGTCGACCATTCTAGAGCTTCGCAAGCTCCAGCCAGCCAGCCATCCGGCCGGGTGCTGGTCAGTGGTCACTGGTGGCTGGCAGGTGGCAACAGCTGGCGACACCTGGGGCCGATGCCGGTACTGTAGCGGACCAGCGGTGCAGTTGGCACTGGGCAGTTGGCAGTTGGCAGTTGGCAAGTGCACGCCACTGTCGCACGCCATTGTCGCACGCCCTGCCATGATAATTTTCCAATGCTCCATGTGGCTGCTCAGGCTCCTCCCACCATCGCGAAATACTCCTCCCACCATCACGATTCACGATTCACGAATGCTCCTCCCACCATTGCAAAGGACTCCTCCCAGCCTCACACCGTTCTCTGCCATGTCCGAGTTCCATTGGCAGCCTGGCAGGAAGTGCTGCCCGGGGCTCTCTCTTCAGTCGATTCCCACGGAGGCCCTGTCCTCGAGAAATACGCGCCGCAGAACTTGGCCTCTGCTTCTGTGCAGGATACAGGTCGCACGCAGGTGGACTGGACTAGATAATTCCAAGTGTGTAATGCATGCATGAGAATGCCTGGCAAAGTTGGGCAATCCTAAAAAAACAAAAAGAGGGCCGAATTGGTCACGGGAACGTATGCCAAGGGCACGCCTTGTCGCGGAGCGCGAGTCTGGACTCTGGACTCTGGACTCTGGAACCGGAAAACGGTGGCACGTTGGACTCTGGAGCGCTGTGCAAAGTCCTAACTTCTGCGTCCATTTTCCCCTCCGCGCCAATCTAGTGTGTTCCCCTTCGTGGCTTGTAAGTTGCGAACTTGTAAGTTGTGAGGCTATTTGCTCACGTAGACTTAGAACTTTTGCCATGCTATGATCAGGTAATGACTTGTATCACACCATCACACCATTTGATGAAGCCTTGTTCATTCCGGCCAGACATCTCGTCGTGTGGCTATGTACGCTGCGACTCGCGAGCCGAGGTCTCCGCGTGAAACAAAGCTCAAGAGACATGTACGATGTGTCTAGGTACATACTGGCACTGCAAGTACCTCGATGGAAGAATGCAACCGGCTGCCCAGCCCAGCCCATTATATTAGCTGCAACGCCGCGCACCGAATTTTCATTGCGCTGCGGCATATGTACTACACTTAGACGCGTGTAACCAGATGCAATGCATCACAAAGACAGCAAGGATCACATCATAGGTAACTTAACGAGCCATAAATCAGCCATGTGACTCGTGGAGTCGTGAGGTTATCGTCTTCTTTTCGAAATTCGGGACCACGAAAGCGGGGCTTGCTTTTAGTTACCTAGGGAATCTTCCCTCCAGATTAGGTACACGCCCTAAAAAGAAAGGTTCATGACTGCAAAATCCTTCACCACCGTAGTAGGAGACGGTATGTAACAAGAAAAACTTGGGGAAATGGAGAAATAGCCCAAGGAATCAGTGCGTTCGTTCTCCCAAAGTTTTAAATCAGCAGTCACTGGAGTACGCATGGTAAGAAGATACCTCATTCAGCATACTTGGGTATGTACATTAGGTACCTAACACATTCCCCCCAGGATGAGAACACCCTCATGGCCAACAAGGAAGTTCTGCCCATCGCATCAATCGCACGGTCGCACCACGCGCGAAAAAAACCCGGGATGCGGATCCCGGATGAGTGGTGTGTTGTCTCGAACTCCGGCGTCCTGACCTGACCTGACTTGACTGAAAGTCTCCATCGTCAGTCGATAAACCGCAATGGTATGCAATGCGACCAGGACCAGGACCTTCGCCGCCGGTCGCGGCCCGGATTAGCGCGTGGGCGACCGAATTTATGCAATGAGCGCGTAATTGAGTGTGCACTTTGTCTGAGATCGCCTCATTTCTTGCTGCTTCCCTGTGGCACGAGAACAAACAGGAACAGGCTTATTAACAGTGAACACTGAACAGTGAAACCTCAATTGCAATTTGCAACCCCCTTGCCATGGAACATCTCCCGTGTTATTCCCGGCGGGTGGACTCCTATCGAAACTCCAGAGTTCAAGCTTATGTACTTGATTGGCATTCCAGAATGGATGCTATGATCTATCTGATGATTTGGCTTTTTATTTAAACTCTATTTTGCGCTGCGGCACACAGCGGAGCCAATGGAACTATGTGCTACCTATACATATGTACCTGCTATGATAACGCTGTACCCCCCGGTTCCATGGTACAAGCCCGATACGACGATCTCTGTGCGGATCGAGCCGGATCGGCACTTATTACGCAAAGTGTCTAGAGACGCCCCTGGATGCATACACATGCGCATCAAGAGACGACAAACTCTGCCGAGAGCCATTTACAGAGATCGTCGACATGTTGGGGGTTCGGATGATGACCGTTTCGATCTCTGGCCTCCCATAATCCATGTGGGCGGCCATCGCTAGATAACCCCCTGGGCAGGCTGTCTCTGCGCATCGCCTGAGCGGGCATCGCCCATATACACCATATACATACGGCCATTGCCTTACTGTGCATTGGTGCCTTGTCTTTTATCACAGGATACATATACTATGGGCTTCTACTCCGTATAGCGCGCCCCATTTTTTGAGCAACACCTTTCTTTGATGCCACGGTGATACCGACCCGTCCTCATGCATCGTGAGGAGCATGTGAGGCCCCTTTGTTGGCGAAGAATGCTGCCGATGAGAAGGGCGCGAATGATCAGGGTCCTCAAGGCTCTGACCAGGTAGGAGCCAACATGACGGGAAAAAATATACTATACCAGGAGCACGGTCCGAGACTCAAGTGGAAGAAAAGAGATTTCTGGGCGTCTTTACATTGTTGTCTTGGTGTAGGCTACATAGGAGAACTGCATGATATAGCATGACATAGGTGTAGGGCTTGATTCTGTGACTCGACTTCGAATCTAGAATGCCACATAAACACCAGCGAAGGCAGCGGCCTGGAGTCATGGCTCAGCGAGGCGTCTAGAATACTGCATAGCAAAGTATAAGTCTAGGCGCAGGTCTTCATCATAGGGGTCATGTCTCGAAGAAAGCTCCGCGTTTCAACAACCTTGACCTTGCACAAAAAATTGAGCTGCACCAGGATTAGTCATAACGCGTGACATCCTCCAAGCCATAAATCCTACACATAAAGACCTACATTTACACCTCCGCCACCTGCTTTACCTACTCCAGCTTTCCTATCCTCCTCACCTCCCTGACCATGAGGCTCCCTCAGTCATGAATCGACGCCCTCAGTCATGCCACGAGATATACAGCATAATGCCCGCCCCGACCGCCACCGCCGCAAACTGCACGAGCGTCTTGCGCAGCTCCTCCATCTTGCGCGGGCCCGTCTCCAACAGCTCCGGGATCACGGCCACGGTGCCCACGTAGAGAAAGGTGCCCGCCGTGAAGGGCAGCAGCATATCGCCCCAGGTCTGTACAGGTCAGCTGATGATCCGAGAATACAATGGCAAAGGAATGAAGGCATGATTCTTGAATCATAAGGTGGAACATACCAAACTCGTCCCCCACAAGCCCCCATTCCGAGGCATCCAGTTCTCCGCGCCCGCCTCCGCAGCACCTCCACCGCTCATCTCCTGCACAGCAATCCCAATGAGTGTTCCGAGAAAGGCGCCAATGGCGGTAACAAACTGCGACGCCATGGCGGCTCGTTTCGAAAAGCCTGACTGCACCAGCAGAGCAAAGTCGCCAACCTCGTGGGGGATTTCGTGGAAGAAGACAGCGACGGTGGTGGTGGCGCCGATGGTGGGAGAGGCGTAGAAGCTGGCGGACATGGCAAGGCCATCAGTGATGTTATGTGTAAAGTCGGCACTATATAGTATTAGCATTGCAGTCCGCGGGATACTGACATTTTTGGTTTCTTGTCCAAACCAAAGACGAGGGAGGTTCTTTCTCTTCTGTGCGGGCTCTGATCCAACACACAAGAGAAAGGGCCGGGGGCTTGTCCTTTTCTCTCAAAGGCAAGACAGGGAGAACGCACATCAAGTTCAGATAGCCACCCAGCTTCACACTGGGATTCACCTCCTTCTCCTTATTCGGTCCCTTCTTTCCACCTGCCTTCTTCCCCGTCTTCTTCCTCGCCTTGAGTGCTCCCTCTCCCACGCCTTCCACACTCGTGGCCACGACCGCCGCATCCTCATCTCCTCCGTGGGAATGCACTCCATGCCCATGGCCATGCTCATGCCCTGTCCCGCCCGTGACGATCCTCAACCCCTTATCCATCGCCACAAAGACCATGAAGCCCACCAGAATCGCCAGTCCCAGCACCAAATTCCGATTCGGCTCCACAAGCACAAACCGCGCCCTCTCCTCCTGATCCTCGCCCAGGAAAATCTCTGGCAGCAAATGGAACAGCGTATCCCCCAGAAGACCTCCCACCGCGAACGCCACCATGACGCTCAGCGACGCGGGGTCAATATTCGTAGGACACAGCGCGAGGAGAAAATTCGGGGGTCCGGAAATATATAGCGTCGCGAGGAGGGCGTTTACGGCGGGAGACCCGGGGAAGAGGATCGCGAAGAGACGGCTCGTAAGGGAGGAGGGTGCTGAGGCGTGGTGGGCGTGTTTGAGGGCATTGAGCTGTTGTACGATGGGGCAAGTCTATCCATTGTTGCGTCAGTCGCCTAGGTAATTTTGTGACGTTTTTTGAGAGAGAGACAGGAGAGACAGGAGAAAGCCAAGAAAAAGAAGCAGCGGGGAGAAGAAGCGCCAACCTGTAATTGCACATCGAGCTCCTCCAGACTCATCCTCTCGAGGGTCTTCGCGCTCGTGACATCCTGTGGCGCTGCAAGCGCGTACCCCGCGAGGAAAACGGCCACCAGGGCTAGAGAAACGGCGAGACGTTGCGCACGCGCCATGATAATGAGGAGGAGAAGGAGGTGGGAGAGGGGGATAAGGGGGCCGCAATCTGCGGTGCGTTAATGGCCCGGACTTGTTTCCGCAAGGCGTACTTCTTCAGGATCAGACGAAGAAGCGAAAAAGCGAAAAAGCCGTACCAAAAAAAAATGAAGGAGGACGGATGCGCGTGCGTGATGAAACGGACGGTGATGTGTGTGTGCACTCTGCAAAGGCCAGATGAGCAGTGCCAAGATGAAGCCGCAAAAGTGGGGACTCGGGAACAACTTCCAAGTTACAAGTTAAGTTCACAACTTACAACTTACAAGTGACTTGGTATGTAATTGGAACGCAAAGGAAAAGAAATGCAAGCTAATTACTCCTAATTATAGCTGAATGAGACTCTGTCCACACTGTGAGTCTGTATCTAGTTCCGTGTCACCCTCTACATATCAGAGTCGCACCCCCAACGGCCTTTCCATGCGTAATACCCTGCGCAGCCCAACGCCGCAACTGTAAATGCCTCACAGAAGCGCTGCCAGAGTGCACGATTCGCCCTCCGCATCCGTTCCCCAGTTCGTATTCTTAAGAGCAGATCAAAGGCTGCGCGGTCATTCACGTGTGGGAACGGCGCATCCGTCACTTGTCCCGTCTGTTCATCGCGGACCGTGGGCACCGGTACATCCAGGAACTCGCACAGCGGGCGAAAGCCATCCTTGACGGAGAACTCGAGGCACCTATCTGCAGGAATGGCCTCCCGAACGCGTCGGTAGGATTCGTTATACCAGGCAATGGCCTTGTCCTTTTCGGTGGCGTGGTCAAAGGGTATGCAATACTGGAAAATGGCAGTTATCAAGCGAGTCCATTGGCGAAAATCAGGAAGCATGGTCGCCAGGTACAAATATTGAAGCGCGCCGATGGCCGAGGTGGGCTTCATGCTTGGTCCTACGCTGCCATTGACGCTCTCGTACCATTTCTCTGGGTCGCGGTTCAGGATGACGACTTTGGCTTCGGGGTAGGCTTCTGCGAGGTCGATGGTGAAGAAAGCTGAGGGGGTGTCGACGCAAGCCTGCGAATCGCCCAGGAGCTGATCCCAGTCCGCACGAGTCCATTTGTCGTCCTTGCCGGCGTCGCCAAATTTATTCTGCATGGCACGAATCCAGAGGCCGGCGTCTCTTTCAAGGTTTGCACAGACGTCCACCATGTGATAGCATTTGTGAATACCAAGCTGGTGAAGTGCGGTGCGGGTGCTCTTGGATCCTGTTCGATGGAGGCCATGGACGATGGCACGCATGGGGACCTCGCGCGATTTTGCACCGAGAATCTGGTTGGGAGGAGCCATCTGTATCTACCGTCTTGATTTAGAGCGTCTTGATCTGGTCCGTCGTTGGATCCTTTTGGACGAGCTCGCGATGATGAAATGCGTTATGCGGAAAGACCAGTGTCGGGTTTCTCTCTTCATCTTCGCCGTCCTCGTCGACGTTATTTATACCTCAGTTATTTGCTCGGCATCACCAGCCCCTCTGGATCACCAGGTAGTATCCCGAGAAGGGCATGATGCCGCTTACTCAGTCAGGTTCATCATTGTGTGACGTGATAGTCGCACAGTCACACGTGAACTACGGAAGCAATTGTCTTGCCCGCACTTGCAGCCTGCTCCGTCTGGCGGTGCAGAACCTGCTTTCTCGACGACGTGGTTACGTGGACAACACCAGATCAGCTGTCTTCGACCTCAGTAATTGCGCCATCCAGCTCGGCAGTGGCAGAGAAGGCTAAGGGCGAAACGTGTTCCGACATTGGCTGACGAATTCATCGGTGATTGCTGGCCTGGATAGAACTAAGCATGCCTGTTGATATACATAACTACATTTACCTGACTTCCGATTGCGTTACCGCTCGGCGTACGACACCCGAATACCGATGTACCTATGGGCTGGCCGTTCAGGGGCCGAGGTACATGCAACTAAAAAGCTGAATGAATGAATGAATGAATGAATGAATGAATGAATGAATGAATGAATGAATGAATGAATGAATGAATGAATGAATGAATGAATGAATGAATGAACTAATTTGCGACGATAATTGAAAAGAAGAGACGCAAAGCGAAGCTTTACACTTTAGGGTTTCGGGGGAGGGGGTAGGGTAGTCTGCACAGTACAGGCTTCAGGAGGAAAATCCCCAAAACTATGGATACGCTCAAGTTGAGCTGATATGCGGACATCTCTTGCCGTGACTTCACATTTAGGCTGTCTTATGTGGCTGTCTCGCCTCTCGCTTGTCAAGACCCTAGACCGGATCATGTTCGATGCTCCTTTCGATCATCAGTCCATTCGTGGCTTGGTCAGGGAGAAATGCCCGTGGGCTTGATGCGGCAGAAGCAATTAAGTACTCCGTAGATTACCTAGTCGGAATTCTTTGAGCCTGGGTTCATCTGGGAGTGCAACTTTGGGGTCGTGAGTTGTGAGTCGTGATGTACTATGCTGCAGCACTATTGACGGTATTGGGCGCTTTGGCTCATGGTTATTGGTCTATCACATAACATCGCGATTCGCGACACTAACTTCGGTTTTACTATTATAGGCCCAACGACCCGACGCAGGAGGGGAGGGGGCCGCCCCTTTTCTCTACATGTACATACATACATTCATGCCTCGTACAGCCAAAATTTTTTGAAACAAGCGACTGGGTACCCGAAACCTGACTCAACGGCCCAAATTGCATTCTCGTAAGTCGTCTCACGCACCAAGGTCCAAATTACAGCCCCAGAAGACAAAGTTCAGCCGCCTTTGTCAGACAATTGGGCGAATTAGACAGTCACAGAATAGGACAAAGCAATTTGAGGCAACGCCGGTGCCGTTATAACTCGTGACACGTGTGTGAGTGTCTTTGGACGGGGCCGTGACTCGGGAACTCGGGACTCGAGAGACGTCCAAGGCACGTGGTCACGCTGCGATGGATTAAGGGGAGGGGCCGAAGATCAAGATTTGATGTGTATATCATCATCATTCTGAATTCATGATTGTGGTTGCATTGGATGTTGTGCACTGAAGATACCTATCGATATATATATAGTCGGTAAGCGTTATATGCATAACTGCTTTCATTGAAATGCTCACCTTCGTTTGATTTATTTACACAGGGCCAGTGCTCTCAAGGTCGAGAACGGACGTCACTGTGCCTGATTGCCGCATGCATCCTTTACTCAAAAAGAATGAATTTGTCATACTATGCTTTAAACAGCTCATGGTCTCTGGACTCTCTGGCACTTGACGCTGATTGCTAATTACCGCTTCCGGCACAATCCTGAAGAGCATATACTACTGCAGCCGTACTCTGTGCACGTTCTCATTATGTGAACGGACGACTCATTGATAAACATCATTCTTGTATCCATTAGTGCATAGCAAAGTACATTGTATCCGTGCTACTTTCCTAAGTAATACACGCTCTATTTTTATTGTTTACATGAAAATTCCATAACACATAAAACCCGTTTCCATTACAAAGCCGCAGCGGCCATGAACAAACCAGCAGCAGCACCAACAATCGCATTCAGCTGGCTAGCAGCATTGGTAGGGACGGTGGGACCGGAGCCAGTGGGAGTGCCACTTCCGCTTCCGCTGCCGCTTCCACTGCCACTGCCACTGCCACTGCCACTGCCACTGCCGCTTCCGCTTCCGCTGCCGCTTCCACTTCCACTGCCGCTGCCGCTGCCGCTGCCACTGCCACTGCTGCCGCTTCCGCTACCGCTTCCACTGCCGCTGCCGCTGCCGCTACCACTGTCGCTTCCACTGCCGCTGCCGCTGCTGCTACCACTGTCGCTTCCATTGCCGCCCTGGGTCTTGGGCAAGACAAAGGTTCCGTTAGCACCACCCTTGGCAGAGGCCGTGGGCTGCGAGGGACCGGGGGTGGTCTGGTGAGATCCGGAGCCGGTGGCGTTACCAGAGCCAGTAGCAGAGGCGACATCGCTAGACGCAGGCTGGCTGGAGCTGATAGCAGGTCGAGTCTCGTGGCCCTTGCAAGAGAGATCGTAGAGAGGCTTGGTGGTGAGAGTAGAGCCGATGACGCCGAAGGCAGGGTTGGGCATGGTAGGGGCACCGTCCTGGAAAGTGAACCACCAGACGTTGGTGTCGCCGAACATGGGGCAACCAACCTGCTGCCAGTAGGTCTGAGCCTCCTTGGTGCCAGCAACGGCCTTGTTCTCGGTAGGGCCGACGACGGGCCAGCCAGTCTCGGTGATGTAGAGGGGCTTGTTTCCAGCGGCCTTCTTGACCTTGTCGGCGGCAGCCTGGAAGAGGTAGGCGGCGTTGTCGATGCCGTTGGGCTTGGTGTTCTCGTAGTAGGGGTAGGTGTCCATGCCGACCCAGTCAAGCTCGTCAATCACAGCCAGGTTGGCCTCGATGGCGTAAGCGTCAGAGGTGTCGACGTGGCCAATGGGGGCCTTTTCCAGACATGAACCCTTGACGGCGGAGCGAACCTCCTTGATGTACTTGATCAGGGTATCGGCGCTGGCACCGGGGTCGGGGGAGTTCTTCTGGCTGGTGGGCGTCATGCGGTACAGGTCTTCGCTGCCGACGGAGATACCGGCAACGAGGCCATCGAGCTGATCACAGTACTGCTGGATGGTGTTCTTGAGAGCAGCGAGCTCGTTGTTGAAGTTGTCCTGGCCGGCGGAGGCCCAGAGACCGAACAAAAGACTGGTCTTGGTCTTGATGGCGGCAGGAATGGCGGAGATGGGCTGGTTGTTGGTGCCGCCCTGGATCATGGTATAGAGACGAGCACTGGTGAACCTGCCATCGGTGCCCTCGAGACCTCGCGCAGCCTTGAACTCGGCCTCGAAGTCAGCCTGGGTCTTGAGTCTGCCATCTGTGAACTTGTTGCCGTAGTTGAAGCCGTTGAAGACGGCACTGGCGCCGGAAATGGCCGTAGCCAGTGTGAGGAGATGAGAATGCATGCTATTAATGTATATGCGTAACAACGAATTCCAGGTGTCGAAAACGAAGGTGTCGGAAAGTCAATTCCGTGGTATAGGCTCCCAAAAAAACGAAAGACAGACGTATTATGAGCCAAGCAAAGACACGGAATAGAATACAGAGAGATGGGGAAAGAAGAGAGAAGTCAAGAGCGGAGCGAGGACAGAAATACAATCTGGTGTTATGTATGCACGGACAGCGAGCGGATGGGAAGGAGCCCGCGGCCGGGGGTCAAAACCATGACATGGGGCATTCCATGGGCCCCCGACGCCTTTGTTTTCGCCTCTGGGTTTGTTTCCGGCTCAAGTCGAGCGTTGGTGAGGGGCTCGCCGGGTATTCCGGCGCCCCAGGAGAGAGGAACAGGAGACTTGGGCAATGGGGACAAGGAGACAGGACTCCAGGAGGGAGACGGTGATGGCGTAGGCATTGGCCAATCGCTGGGCAGCAGCACGTGGCTGAAAGGCCCGTGAAAGCCCGCAATTGGCGCCGTAATCCGTTGCATGCGTGCGCCGTGGAGGCTAATAAGTTGGCTAACCTGCTGTGTTTGGAATTGGGTTGTTTGGGAACGATCAGGCAAAGGCGGCCTGGGATGCAGCGCTTGGGGACGCTTGTGGGTGGTCGATGGTGTTGACGGGATGGCGGATTGGAGCGTCGCTTGCGGATTGGACAAGAGGAGTCGTGGTCACTGGTGCCAGAGGCGCAGCAATGGCCATAAGTGGGTCGTGAGCACGGGCCCATGTGCCGTCTGCATCGCGATTCGCCATCAGCTCAGGCCCAAAGGCCCAAAGCGCAGCGAGCATTTACTGTACGTACCCATAGCGTTCATGTCCCGCGCAGCGCCCAGCAATTCATCATCCAGCTTCCAGCGGATTCAGTACCCAGAATACATCATATCCAGCGAGCGCATCTATGTACCAAATGTATGTACACACGCAGTACGGAGTAGTCTTTCGGACTCTTTCCAGTGTCCACGCAAAGCCACTGTCCATCCCTGCGCTTCGAGAACAATTTCAACTCGACTTTATCCCCCCCCGGCCTTGTCTGTTTCTATTCCCGGCCACACAGACCAGGGCTAATACGAACACCAGTATCAGCCAAGCCAATCACATTGGCCATCAGCCTGCAAACGATGCCAGTCAGCCATCTCCACGGACTCCACCTATCCGAGCGTTCGTTTGACGCCACGCAGCGACGGCGGCAGCGATTTCTCCGGGGGCCCGCCGCGGAAGGAAGAAGATGCCTACAGATGTCGGCGCAGTTTACTCCGTACAATCACAAATTACAATGCAGCGCTGCACAAAGAAGACGGCCAATTTACCTACATAGATGGGTTCTAAAGTGAACTATAAATATAATAAATACAAGCGAGGCGGAGCGTGGAATTGGTGTCGAAAGAGAAAAAAAGGTTGGGGCGCAGAACGGCGCAGAACGGCGCTTGGTACGCTTTCGGCAACGGCATCCAAAAAGGCAACAGGAGACGAAAACAAAGTTTACATGCCCCTTTTTCGACACACGCCTTCACGATTCACGTCTGGCGCCTTACGACTCATAGGTACCTAGGTATCTCACGCCTCGCCTCGCACCACCTCGCACCATTTCGGCGGCGCCTCGTCAGCCACGCTCGCGTCATGCATGCTTACGTACCGAGTATTATTACATACCAGTAAGCAGTAACCAAAGTGATCAACAAAGCTTCGCAGTTACCTAGCCGATTCGAGCTGCCAAATTCCAAGCTACAAGTCACAAATATGTACATATGTACATACTTTATTTTCTTTACAGAGTATACCTAGGCTATAAGAAAACAAGCTATGTATGCCTAACGTTACGAGAGCCAGGTCACTATGTACATAAATTGCAAGTGCGGTACCTACGTTACCTACAACTGTATTTACATAAGCATACTCCGTAGGTAGTCGCAATGCTTGCGCTTTTCAACGCACGAAGTGCTTGTACCTTGCAGGCAGGCCAGTGTTACGTGTCATATCGTACCTGCATGGAGTACAGTTCCTGTTCTCTGTACAAGGTGGTACTTCGTACTCCGTGATGTACGGTGTACCTCATCCCCTTTCTTTTCATTTGGGGTTTTCTTTTTGACCATACGGAGTACATACCTATGTATGTATATTTACAGTTTTACCCATCATCATGTCAGGTTACCGTCCGAGACTCCACCAGGGCCACCACCAACTTCCAAGTCATTTCCCGGCCCACGGCCCACGGCTTTTCATTTTTGCCAGATGCTCGGCCTAGGTATGTACTCCGATACCTAGGTACATCTCCAGCATTGTGCGGCGTGCCTTGATCGCATTCAAAAGCCAATTGAAAAGCACACTGATCTCGTCTACGGAGTAAGTATATACATGTTGGAATCGCTCATCTGTAGACTGTGCCTATATTACCTATTTGGTTGCGCATTACGGCGTGCGAGCCTTTCGAAAAAGGCCTTGTCGCCTAGTCCGAGCATATCGTCCGTTTGCATGCCGATTATTCCGAAGCATTTGCTTTCCTCGGTCGTCACACGCAAGCACGGGTCATAACTTATAAGTCGAAGTCTGCATAAGCAGCTTGGCCAGGTGGTGACCGAAGTAGGTCACCCACCAGTGTGTTCCAGCTTCGGAAATTCCGTACAAGGGTTTTATAGCCCTCATGACGATATTTCGCCCGTATCTACGATCGGCAGAGGCATCTTCAGGGGACTTCACAGCGAGTTGTTCTTCGCTGCCAGCAGTGGCAGGTGCAGGAGCTGATGTATGAGCCGGTGATGGCCTCGCCTTAGTGCCTGCGGAACTTGCTTTCGCAGGTCGCTTACGTTGTCCTTGTTCAACATATTCTGCCAGCATGTCCGGCACCAGGGACAGATTGGGGTTGCAGATGAGGCCGTGAGTTTCCAACTTGTGCCTCAATTTCGTGCTTGAAGACTATGTGCGTGATCCAGATCACGCACTTCTTCCCCCCCCCTTACTCCTCTTCTCCTGTTCCTAGATAAGCAGCCAACAAGTAACCTTTATTCGAATACAACGAATTGGAGGTAGTTGTCTCACCCCCCTAATAATGATGTACATCTGAATCCTGATTACGATTAATATCCCTACCCTGTTAACCCAACAATACAGTATTCGTATCTCTCCCTCACTGGAAAGACGGGCAACGATCGAGGTTTCAGGTAACACACGGCCCGAAAGCTGCCTTCGTTCCCTAACTAGGTCGTAAACCGAGACTCGAGTCTATATCGTCGGGACCGCTAGGTTACACTCAATCAAAAAGAAAACATAAAAGCACTACCCATGTAGTTCTTAAGGGCTAAAACACATAAAAACGTGTCTTTCCAGGAAAAAAGAAGAGGAGACACGAATGGGGAAGATGACAACTCTCATTTTCTTCTTAGAAAGACAAAATTTGGCAATTGACAAAGCAAAGAGAAGATACGACTCGTTCCATGTGCTTTGAGCAATAGTGCTCTTATGTTTGCTTTGATGTGTATCACGTCCCCGACACTGAGCAGTGGCAATACCCTCCCAGTACATCGACGACGTGACAGAGAAAGAAGGCACAGCGGCGAGAGCATGCGATGTGTGCCCCTTTGGAGTACCCTTTCCCTGACCGGAAGGCCGTTAATGTAGACGAAGAAGCTTTTTCTCTCAATCAGCTAAGCTTTCAGGTAGCGAATTCTTGACTAAATAACTTGCCTTCTGTCCGCATTCATGGAAACCCTCGACAGAACCCCTCAACCCTGCTGCCCGTTGAACGATGGAAATCCCTCGCAACGGGACGGCGACACGATCCTACCAGTGATCAAAACAGGGAGGAACGACCCTCTAAACGCTCCGTAGCATTGATTGAAGTGAATTTTCCCAAGTAGCTTCGGAAGTTTGCTCGGGGTTTTTTTTCGGCCAGATGGAGAGTCCATGAGTGATCTCCACC
The DNA here is from genome assembly GCA_029405325.1 of Claviceps purpurea. Taxonomy (NCBI): domain Eukaryota; kingdom Fungi; phylum Ascomycota; class Sordariomycetes; order Hypocreales; family Clavicipitaceae; genus Claviceps; species Claviceps purpurea. The sequence continues at coordinate 1,949,461 of CM055785.1, forward strand.
GTGGCACTGCTTCGAGCATCGTTTTCTTTACCAGAGATTCATTCCATGATTCCATCAAAGAAGGGCGAGACGAACGGGAATGGACCTATTCGTTTGCTTTCGTGAAGCCCTTTAGACTCTTGGGGAAGAAGCCTCTTCAGCCTGCTGATTGTATATTCATTCTCCGGCGACAAACCGCGGATCCCCTCTTCTTCCATAAAGATAAGACTACGATTCCCACATGTTTCCTCATGCGCATGAGTGGCACTGGCCACCAAGGTTAAGATTTCAAACAGTACATCAAAAGCTTGAGTCCTGTTCGTGAAACTCGTGAAAGGAAACACCAAATTAGCCTATGTGTCCTTGAAGTCCTGATTCATATTCTCCCCCAACCGCTATACACAGCTTCCTAGACGAACACTGAAACAGAATGCAAACATGTACAAATACATCCAACGCATCATGTGTATCAAAGCAGATCTTCGTTTCTCATCACTCATATACAGAACACGCCACCGCTGCCTCATACAGAAAACGCAATACAAAGCTTCCTCACACAAACACCTCCCTCCACGCAGCCTCAACTTATTCTTCTCCGATCCATGCCCCGAAACGTTTCTCCAAATACCCCTATCGCCTGCCACTCTTACCACGCGACCCCGAGCCTCGTCTCTGACCAACCGCCATTGTCATCAGTCGTCACCCCAAGAAAACTAGTCGCCACGCACAGGATGAAGCCTCCCAAGATGGCGCTGCTCAGGAGACGTAGGAGACGTCGACGTAGCTACAGATCCAGACCCAGATGCATATCCCTCCGCCAGAGCATGCACCGACGGCAACATCACATCCGTAGGAGACCCTCCCGCGTAGGACCCAACCGGCGAGGTCATATTATGACCAGTAGCTTCCGCGCTGGATACCCCCCGGAGTGGTCGCGACTTGACGCCCTGCGGACTCGTCGACAAGGACAAGTAATCAGCTGCATGAGCAAGTTGCTGCTGCTGCTGATACTGCTGTCGCTGCTGGTCTTGCTCATGTTCCGACTGCATGTCCAGCAACGACGATTGCAGGACTGTGTATTTGCGCATGAGAAGAGAATACTGCTTCTGCAGCTCAGCCTGTTTGGCTCGACTTGCTGCCAGGGCCGTCTCGATGGCGAGGCTGGAACTCGCCACTGGTCGTTCGTGCTCGCCCAGCGCTTCTGATAATTGCGCCTGAAGTGCCTTGATTTGGGCCTGGAACAGCTTCTGTGTTCGGTGCATATCGCTCTCCAGAGCCGTCAGCTTCATCCTGTATTGTTCGACTTCGTTTCTGGCCTCGGCTGCGGACCTCATCGTCTTTTCGCGCTCGTGCTCGCGGGCCTGGTGGTCTCGCTCCGATTGCGTTAGTCGCTGGACTTCGAGTTTGAGCGACTCGACCTGGGTGCCGTCCATCTCGAGCGACTGCATCGTTTGTCGGAAGTGGACTTCCTTGACTTCCGCGGCGCAGAGAAGCTTGCGCAACTTGTCGCGCTCGGATTTGCATTCGTCTACTTCCTTTTGCAGTGCTTCAAGATTTCCGTGTGCCCGTTGAGACTCGTCTCGCAACGTCTTTAGCTTGTCGGCCAATTTGGCTTCCCACTTCTTGGCAATGGCTCGGCTTCGTTCGGATTCCTTCTTCGCCTGCATCTCCGACTTCTTCGCGTCCTCAAATCGGCTCTTGAGGTTTCGGTTCATGATGATCAGGTTTTGCGTCTCAGCCTCGGTGGCAGCCTCGGACATTTGCTTCCGCCGGATATCACCAATGTGTGCCATGTGCTGTTGCTTAAGGTACCTCTCAAAGCTCAGGTCGTTTTGCAAAAGCAGAACTAGCTTCTGCAAATGCGCCACCTGCTGGGAAGGCGATTCCGTCATGGACGTGGGCAGAGGAGCGTCCAACGAGAGCGGAGGCGGAGGCGCCGCATCAGTCGGAGACGGGTTTTCGTCTTTTCTCACGACAAGCGAAGGTGTGCTATCATTCGCAAGCGACTGGTGAAGTCCCGACTTGATGGCTTTGTTGGACTCTACAAGGTCCTGAAGCGGATCATGATATGACACCGGTGCCAAGATTGGGCTGCCCGTGTCTGGAAGGCTGGCCTCGCCGTCACCAGATTGCCCTTGTGACCGAATACTTGACTGAGTACTGCGACGCTTTACAGTTGCTCTCGTCTGGTTGCTCGACACCGAGTCGGACGCTGTTGGATCTGAGCGCCAGCTATCATGCTTGCTACTGGATCCATTTAGTAAGGCAGCATCTTCCCTTGAGCCGTCAGTCGTGTCATAGTCTACGTTCCTGCCAGCGTGAACGGCCCCGGGCTCAAGTATCGCCGTGCTTAGATCGGCAAAATGATACATGTCGGTTTCTAGACAGAGGCCCATACACTCGGCAACGACCTCGGCCGCCTCGCTCTTGATCCAGCGGCTCAAGTCCGTCTTTTCCGAGTCAATGGTGAGAGAGTAAAAGTTGGTGTGGAGCAGGTGGTTCTGCCTGAATCTCTCCGACCGGTGTCTCATCTCGGTCGGCTGCACTTCGAGATCATCTGCGCCCGATGCATTCGCGTGGCGCATATACCTTTGCGGTTTGCGGATATAGTCCATGAAATTGATGGGGTACAGGCCATACAGAATGGTAAAGTAATGAGGCAAGTGGGCAATGACCTGGTCGTCAACTTCAGCATCGAATGTTGCCACCTCCCAGCGAGACATGGCTTCGTCACCGGTTCCACCGTCACCATAAGAGGACGCTATCGGCCTTGCGTGCTCCCTATCCCAAAACAAAAGGCGGCCATAGACGCTGAACAGGGCAGGCAAATGCGGAACCGACGAACTGGGCATGTGTGGAAGCAGCATGATCAACGTCGTCAACGCAGCTGAAGCTATCGTCGTCGATGTATCTTGCTGGAGGCATAGCAGGAGGTCCGAGAATAATGGCGTATCAAGGACCTGATGCAGGTGTGGTGGTTGGCCCTGGATGAAGTCGCACAGAAATCGAAGCGCGGATTTGCGGTATATCTTCTGCACGAAGTATCCGTCTATGACGGAAAACAGTTCCTTTGGTCGCTTTCTTCCGAAATTTGAAAGAGAGTGCCGCACTAGCCGCTCGTTGTGTTCCGATGCGGGATGCCCATCTAACAACGCTGGGTAGAAGTGCTTCATCCAGAGCTCCATCAATCCATGGATAACGGGTTTAGCAACAGTGTCGCCTGCAAGAGGCGCTTTTGACTCATCGATGAGTGTAACTATCCCCATAAGAGCAGCCACAGTTTCATCCACGACACACTTGTCGAGATCTGGTTCGTCCAAGATGCCCATGCAGACATCGAACCACGGTAATATTCTCTCGGGCGTCCGCAACACGGGCAGAACTCTCCGGATGATGGCGATCCAAGGACCCGCGCTTTGGCTGTTTTCCTTGACTCGTTTGTCGAAGGTGAGCAACAAGGTTCCTTGGAGCTGCTCGGCGGCGGCATCGTTGTGTTCTTCGAGGTCCTGCAGGAAGGTATTGATGTTGCTGAGCAGCGACTCCGGCAGGGGCAGGGATGGTTCGTTGAGAAAGTTGTTAATGGCCTTGCTCAGATCCTTCAGCAAGCTATGATGAACTGTCAACACAAGGGCCGCCGGACAGTAGAGCGTTCTGTTTCTTTCTTTTTCTCGCATGACTTACGATAACGAGGCCATCTTGGCGGCTCTCGCGCCGGCCACATGTGGCACGGAGCGGAGTGTGGTGAAGCCGACTTCGAGCGGTTGTTTCGCCGTGAGAGCTGGCGGACGTTCACGCGGCCTCAGTCGGATAGAGATGGGGCATGCTTTGAAAATTGAAGGAAGTGCTGCTCAGCGGACTGAGATGCGCACCCCAAACTTCAAAGTCCTGGCTGATGAAGTGGTTGAGTTTGAGTGGGTGGCAAAAGCGGGCCTTTTCGTCCGAGCTTCCCCGCGGGCCGCGTGATGTGCCTGGGCCCTGGACTCTGGAGTCTTTTATTAGAGACCTCAAGGCTCATATGTACCCGCATCCCCACAAAGTGCAGTACCGTCCGTTTTACCTTCAACACCAAAACGACAACATCCAAACCGCGTCTTTTCGCGCAATTCTCCTTCGCTTCAGAAGAAAACTATATCATTCAACCCGAAATGCCATCATACACTGAGGAAGATATAAAAAATGCAATTCAAGCTGTTCTGGATGGCGACTCTGTACGGAAAGCCGCAGCCGCATACAAAATCCCCGAGTCGACCCTCCACCACCGATTGAGGCGAACCAAAAAAATATCATCTGCAGAAACCTCTGAAAGGCGATTGTCTGAAGACCAAGAATTCAACCTTACAAATTGGATCATAGCTCGAGCTGCCCTAGGCTTTCCTCCAACGCATCAACAGCTTGAGGACTTTACGACTTCTATTGTCGCTCTTGGAGGAGACGAACGACCACTTGGGAAACACTGGGTTGAAGGCTTCTTGCAAAGGAATCCAGAGGTCATTACGGATGAAGGTAGGGTTTTTGATTCCAAGCGCATTAATGGAGCTGCTACTGAAATTGCCAAGGGCGTCTCCGACCTTCTAGCACATCTGTAAATCGAAGGCATACGGCAGCAAAGTCGACGTAACATGGACGAGACAGTGAAGATAAAGAGCTTAGAGAGCTATGGCCTAATTTTAGGAAGGTCATTGAGAGGGGAGCTGTTCCTGATAAGCGGGCAGCCTTGCTCGCGTTCTCGCGTGGTTCGAACACAATCGTCGAGTGTTTTCTAAGCGTTCACCATCTCGAAGGAAGGTCTACGAGAGCAGTGGTGCCCTTCTGAAATGACTACTCTTGAAGTATTCGTTTCTGTCGCTCGAATAGCGGCTGACCGAACGAAATTTGGCAATCCCGTCGCTCAACGATGTCTTCGCCCACCAACAAGGTCGGCACAAAAAAGAATGCGACGCATTATTGATGACGGCATCGCGATCAATGCGACTAAAGATGCTATGTACGAATGCTATGAGAAATGAGATTAATGATTTCTACGTACGAGCGCTATGTTGTATTTACCTACTTTCCCCCCAGCTTTATTACTGCGATGACAAGCAGAGGTTGGTTGAACGAATACAAACCTCAGGGCAGGGCAGCTAGGTCTGGTCTGTCGCCTATAAATATCGCAAAGCCTCTGAAGAACCCTCCTTCTGCTACTGACTACAGCTCACCAGCTATACAACATACAACTTAAGACGCAGCGGGCTTCAATAAGCGAGGAACCACCTGAAATCTACTATGCAACTCCTCGCCAGTCAGAGCGGCTCGAGCATGATTTTTGTCCAGATGCTCGAGAGACGTCGTCTTCAGAAGGATCCTCGCACGACGAAGATCGTTCTCGTGTGGCCATGACTCGTCGTCCCGGGTCCGATTGACGTCTTCGATGGTCTGTCTCTTGCAGCGACCGCTCCGCCCGACTAGCATCCGAGATAGCACAGAATCGGAATCATCACAGAATCGAAGTCATCACAGAATCCAAACTATCACAGCTCTGACCACTGGTGCTTCTTGAGGTCTTCACCACGGAATGAGAACTGAGGTCGAGATTCGTGTAGCTAGACAGCAGCTACCTAGTTGCAAAGGTGAGTGCTTGAAGGTTGTGATTTCTGGCCGTGATTCACGAGCTTTGGGCACGTCTCCTTGAGGAAGACAGGGGCGAGGAGTTGCACTGGACGAGCCACATGGGGAGGTGTGCCCACACATGCGAAGGAGGTACGGTAGCAGCGAGAGAGCGCTTTTCCTGCCATCTCCCTGCGTTCGGAATTTTTTTACGCTATTTCGCAATGATCGCATCTAGACCAGTCCATAACACTACCATGCCTGTGATGATGTTGAAAACTCGTGGAAGGAGTATGGAAACCTACAGTCGTACTGGGAGGCTTGCTTGACCCACGCTGGGTCGATGCTTTCAAAATGGAGCGACGAGGAAGAAGAAAACAATCGAAATACCTCCGGATCAACGAATCCGAAAGTGCATGTGTAGCCTCTGAGGCGATTGAAGTCGTGTAACAATGCGGCGGCAATCAAAGTCTGTTCTTCTTAACATGTGATGATATCAATCCTGTGATGTGATCTACGCCCATCAAGGACCAATATGAATAAGGCAGGGAGACTGCTGCCGCTGGTTGAGATTGTTTCAATCGCTGCTGCATATTCCCGATTCTCAGGCAGACGTGCTTTTTTGTCCGCTTCGTTCCAACGAGCTGATCCTCCTGATCCACGTCGGTGCCTGTGCGAACCCCATCTCGTTCATATCCTAGATCTTCTCTGGAGGTCACCTCTATTATGGATGGTTTCTGGGAAGGTGCGGAAACGCTGCAGGTATTCACGAGATCTTCAAATGCCCTGTCGATCATCAAAAGTTCCCATCTTCATTTGTGGAGTCACGAGTGTAGCACGGGTGGGGTGGGTAGTCATAGGTACCTAGCTCTAACTTCTAAGCTCTCGATGAGTCGATGCTGCCGAAGAGGATGTCATCCGCTAACCCAGGGCCCAGGGGTCGATGTGGACCCTTTGACTCGACATGGCAAAAAGACGCGCTTTTATTAAAGCAGCATCCTGTAGGTACTCCGTATGGACCGAGAAATTGCCATGGCAGTCTTCCTTTTGATGTTTCGGTGCAATTTTGCGATGCCATCTGAAATCTGGGCATTGGAGCTCTGTAGGCACCTTATAGGACCATAGGCGTTCTCCTGTTCACTATGTACGTTCAAGAATACCTAGCAGGGGTACCCAGCCAGTCTTTCGAAAAGTTGGCCCAAATCGGCAGTCTCTGTCGGCAAAGTGTTTGAAGTTCTGAACTGCCTGTGTTGAATGGCGTGATACATATTCTTGCCTTTGTCCAATTTGTACATGCCTGCGATTCCTGTTGGGGGGTAATGGCCACATTCCATGACGCTCTGTCAAATGCAGCGTGGATCCACGTGACACTAGGAGCTCATGTACCTTGCCTTTGTAGGCCAAGTTCCCAAGTTGAACCAACCGATCTTGGTTCACAGCAGTAGAGAGAGCCCGATGTTGTCCCACATGATACATCCAGATGTTGTACTCCGTATGTACCTATGTAACTTGTGGCCCGTGCTGAATTGCCCATGTCTTCCCCGCATTCTCGTCGGCTTCGTGACCCACTTCGCGGCGGCGTCGGTACTTGGGCGCTTGCAAGTTGCACTGCACAATCGTGTCTTGTCCATGTCATGCCACCCATGACCTGATGCCGTGTTGTGGTCCAGCCCGAATCATTATGACTTGTAATTCCACTCATCTACCTAATGTAGCTCCCTCACCTCTCTCCCCCTCTTTCACCTCCTCCTCCCAGCTCTGCATCCCTTCAACTTTGCCAATTGACCATTGATCAACCACCAGCAACTACCAACTTGTTCCATCACCAGCTTCATTGTGCACCGCATCTTGTCGTCACATCACCTCTACCAGCCAGTCTGTAAATTCTGCCCATCAAGGCCAGACCAGCTTCCTTTTACCATCCTGCTCTCGCGTGACTAGCTCGCTGTCACTACAAATCTCCTCCATTCTTCCCATCTAGCCAAGCATCTCTATCATCTACCGGCACGATGGCTGCACAGAAGACGTCCGCAGTGTCGGACGAGCCAATTGATGTTCTCTTTGCCCTGCACCCCAAGTTCGACTTACTCGACTTTGCAGGGCCCCTCGAGGTCTTTACCTCGGCTCTACACGATGCCAAGGACGAAAGTGAGTGGGCTCAGACTTCTTTCCCTCTAGACTGCAGCTCCGTCGTCATGCAAATGACTCCCAGAACCTGCCCCATTCCTTCCCGTTGAACTCGCGGACGATGCTGTGCCATTCGTTGGCTGACACACCGAAACAGCCTCCAAAGCCTTCGAAGTGACTATTGCCGGCGCCGAGGAAAAGACCCTGTCCGAGCAAGGCATCATCATCGACAGCCAGCTCTCCTTCAAGGAAGCCCACCAGCGCCTCGAAGATTTTGATATTCTCGTCATCGTCGGCGGCAACACCAAGGATATCCTCGACAAAGAGCAGGAACCCCTCGGCCTGATCAACGACTGGGCCGAGCTTCAGAAAAAGGACCCAGCTCGCGAGCGCACACTCTTCTCCGTCTGCACCGGTGCTCTCTTGCTCGCCAGGGAGAACATTCTCTCTGGTCTCTCTGCCACTACCCATCCCGATTACTTGACCCAGTTTGAAAATGTTTGCAGCGACGCTGCCACGCGAAACCTGACGGAGCGTACCAATGTCATTGAAGACGCCCGCTACGTTGTTAATAACCTCCGCTTCGACATTGGCGAAGAGGACGAAAACCCATACATTCGCCGCAAGTCTGATAGCGGACGTCGTCCTTCTAATGCTCGGTATGTGAATCAGTTTGGGTTGCCTCTTCTCCCTTCTGGCTCTTTCTCTGGTATCGCCCGCTAAACTTCTCAAATCTGTAGCAAGGGGAGTACATCCTTCAAGGGCTCCAATGCGCGCCGCGAGTCCATCGCACGACGAGCAGCCATGAGACTCGGCGGTCTGAGAGTCATCACATCCGGGGGCGTCAGCGCCGGCATTGACGCCGCCCTGTATCTTGTCAGCGCCCTGGTTGATGATGAATGTGCCACCGAGGTAGCCAGGCTCATCCAGTGGACTTGGAACAAGGGCGTCGTGGTCGACGGCCTTGATGTGTAGATGTCCATGCTGGCATGGAATCTGCAGAGCTTCAGTCCTGCTCTTGGGATTCTTGTCAATCGATTAACTACATATATTTGATCGAATAGAGCTTGTATCTCTGCAAGCGATGGTGTGTTGGCACGACAAAGATGAGTTATACGCAGCTGATGTCATATATGTGCCTGCCTATCTGTGCTTTTAGTATAACAATTTACAAATGTAAAAACTCCAATCAATTGACGATGATGACATACATTGTTCCTGTTGCTTCTGCTTGTGCTTGTGATTCTACCTTCTCATCTTGACCTCGCCAGGCATGTCTTTGCTTTGTGTCGTACCAAAATGACGCTTCTATTTCTTGGACATCGTGACTGTATCCGTATCCGTATCCCTGCTGCCCAAGACCTCGGAACAGTCGGTCTTCAACGTCTTTGCTCCTCACGGTGAGCAAGATTCATTCCGAGCTTCTAGATCCGTTGGATTTGGTAGCAAGGGTCTCAGAATTTCCTATGATGCATGGTCTCCATGTAACTATCATCACTGTTGTCATGTCCCGTGGAGACAGACAATCTATCACGTCTTCGTTTACTCCTCCCTTTTCTGCCTTTCCTCTTCTTCTTCTTTAAGCCTCTTTCATTAACAACAATAACATGCGAGGATCACACAGAGCACGGTATAGCAACGTAGTGGAAGGGATGAAACAAAACACGATCTATACGAGGTATGCAGCCATGCATAACCAACTTTGCATTGTATGTATCTGCATTACCTGCATCGTAGTAGCCCGCCCCCGGATTGTCCATCCCGATTCCCAATTCATATCATCTATATACTGGCCCGTCTCGGCGCCTTAGTCCGCCTCATCGCCTCCTTTGCCCCCATCTCCTCCGTCCACGGAAACCCGCCCTCCTCCTTCAACTTCTGCAGAAAAGTCTGCCCATACCGAAACCCCATCTGGTATACCTCGTCAAACTTGTGAAAGTCGAGCGTGCCGTAGTCATCGACCGGAGGCCGCATGTAAATGCAGCCCGGCATTGTCTTGGCGCGCTCAAGAGCATCCACGCTCGAGACGTAGGCTAGTCGGCCTTGTATCTCGGCCAAGGTCGGAGGATTGGGGTGCGAGGATAGGGGGTTCCAGCGGTTGAAGAAAGCCCACATCCCGGAGAGAGAATCACCATAGGTCTGAGGGGTATCGTCGTCGAGGGCCCCGACGTCGATGGCGAAAATGGTGTCGACGCCAAGACCTTTCATGTGCGAGACGGTCAGGTTGTCTACGTAGCCGCCGTCGAGGAGCATACTTCCTTCGTCACACAGTGGGGGGAGCAGGCCGGCAAGGGACATGGACGCCCGGATATATCGCCACGCGTAGCCGCTGGTGTGGAATTCCACGCGGCTCTTGCTGATGTTGGTCGTGTTGCAGTAGTACTCGAGCCAGAAGTCCTCAATTTGGGTCTTGCCAAAGGTCTTGAAAATGCCCCGGTTGAATTCGTGGCCGGTGGTATACGATGCGGATGGGTAGGTCAGGTCCAGCGCAAACCGCCACAAGCTGGCCATGCGGCCAAAAAACTTCTTGGCGAATCCAAACATGGGGACAATGTCGGCGTGACGAGCGTACAGGGCACCGACGAATGCGCCAATGGATGTGCCGCCAATGACATCAATGGGGATACCGGCTTCTTCCATTGCTCGAATGATGCCTATTTGACTCATGCCTCGAGCACCCCCACCACCGAGCACTAAGCCAACAGACTTGCCACACAGACGACGCGCAAGCCGGTGGAAATCACTCTTGTACGGCGTGTCTGGCGAGTAGTAAGGAATGTGGTGCACCTTTCTCGACGTGTATTTTTGAATTTCAGCCTGCAGAACTTGGACCCGCTCCTTGAGAGCTTGCCCGAGTCGCTTGGAGCGCGGATTGTGAACAGGCATGGCGTTGGTACTGCAGGGCATTTGAATGTGGAAATGGCCACCATTGATCCACATTCGGTTGCGCAGCCATGAGCGAGTCAGACCTGATCGAGAAAAGCGCTCATTGTGCAACAGGACGAGCATCTTTCTCGCCGTTGACTTCATGCCCAGCATGAACCGCTCATACTCGCCCATAGCAGGTGAGCCATCTGCCAGGCCCACAAGCAGGATACTGTCGGCCTGCGTGATACAGGTTTGTGTCCACGGAGAGTTGACGTTGGTATCTGGCGTTTGATCTTGTCAGCAAAGCGTGCTCGCCACATTGTAAAACGCAACATGTATAGAAGAAACAGAGGTTTGATATCAGGAAAAAATTAGAGTTAAGAATACCATCAGCGGCAATGCCTTTGGTTCGAAAATTTCTCATCATGTAGTGCAACAGAGTGTTAAGAGTAGAGACAGAAAGAACCATACGAACTCAAATGGAGCGTCTTCTTACCTGCTATGTATACAACGAGGCCATACTTTTCCTCCAGGTCGGCCAGATACTGAGAGAGGCGCAATTTCCCCATCTTGTTGAATGCGTGCTTGCCGAGGTGGTTGAGGATGGCAGCCTGATGCAGGGAAGTAGCCCCTTTCGGAGATCCAACCTGCGCCAGAGCAGTCATGAGACGGCTTCCAAACTCAACAACTGGAACTCCTGCGGTGACAGGAAGGATGGCCACAGTCCGGAGGTTCATTGCTGACCTTCTCACATTGTTTGCTGCGCCAGACCCGATCTCCTGGTTACCAATCTTGGGCGGGTCTTCAACCGCAGCTCTCATGCGAGAGGCGATAATCTTGGAAATCTTGATGGTGATATTGGGGTGCTCCTGAGCCAAGCTATTAAACAATGTTCGGGGGAATTTGACGAGTTCCGTGTCTCGAATGGCGTGCAGTGTACCGGGGCGAACTGTCTCCGTGAGAACCTCGAGTTCACCGACACTTTCGCCTTGGCCGAATTCTGCAAGCGCAGTCATGCCTCCATCTTTCCTGTCCTCAACGAGACGAAGCCGACCATTGAGAACAATGTAGATGGCTTCGGATTCGTCGCCTCCATGAAAGATGACTTGCCCTGCATTGACCTGCACCCATTCCAGGGCGAAGTCAATGTGAAGAATAAGTCGCGGCAACACGTGAGTTAATCTCTTGGCCATGGTGAGCAGCACAATGGGATATCTGTCGACAATCCTTTCTAGCGCTGCTCTCGGCAAGAAACCGACATAGACGTCTGTCTTTGCAACAACGTCGATGAATGATCGATACGATGACACACTGCCGATGTAGCCAGCCAGACCACCAGGTTTGACCAAAGATACGCTGCGGCGCATGCGGCCTGCTTTCTTTTTCACATCTGGTCGAGCCCGGGCCCCAGGCTCCTCCGAGTCCATGTTGAAAGGGGTATTGCTCGAAGCTTGGAAAATACTTTGCGTGCCTTGTTCTGTTGTGTAGGTACCAATGTCGAGGAAGCCATCAACGACGTAATACAGCCCCGGATTTCGTTCTCCTTGTTCGACCAGAACAGAGCCCTTGGGGAAGAAGACGATTTCAACGTCGTCCTTCATGTCGACGGACAAGGACTGTGCGGTTGGTGGACTGTGAGCAGTCATGCCCCCGGAGGTCACTGATTCCGTTTCACCATCAGCAGTACTGTCAAAAGGGCCAATGGAGCCGAACGCATTATTTGAGCCATATGTCCTGCGCCTATGGTCGGCGGAAAACATCCGCGGTGACGCCTCAACAGATTCTGGTTCTCTAGGAGAAGCTCCTGTGCCATCCAGACCCAACGATTTGAACATGCATTCGAGAATAGATAATCTGAACATGTTGTCCTCATCAAGCGTTTCTCGAGAATCAATGGGAATGCGCGTATGACGCTGCGAGTCGAACGGATTGAAAGATCTGTGTGCAAGAGGAGTAGCCAGATCCCTCATACCTCTACCGGGAGTCAACGAAGGCCGATCGGCATTTCGGCTGGCATGAAAATCGGCAAGATCTCCAGGATGGTCTGAACCACGCTGCGGAAGATGAGATTGTTGTTGTGGATTCGACGTTGAGCCCTCCGCGGTTGATACAGGCCGTTGCCGGGCCGTCATGGACGATAGTATGGCTTCCCTGCGTAGTGTGGTGCTACTAGAACGACGACGCCGAACAGCCGCTGCGTTGTGCAGAGCAATACCATTTCTCTCCTCATCACCAGCAATACGGGCACGTTCATGTTTGAACTTCTCCTTCAACCTCGTCAGGGCGTCGCCCCGTAAGATGTTGGGCAACTGGCATACAGTGTACTTGTTCATGCTCTTTTCTGTCTGAAGAATCTCGCCGGTCAGGCCAAGATAGTCGAACGCATGAGCCAACGTCACGCGCTGAAAGCGAGACAGGATGACATGCACAATATGCGCCGTCGCCTTGGGATAGATTCGAATAAGGCGCCTGAAGGCACTGGCTGGTATAACAGCGATGGTGGTGTCCACGGTAGCTCGGGCAATGATGTCGGGGTGTGCAGAAGGAGAATTGCCCCTCTCAGGCAGCTCCTGTCTCTGTGGTCTCGCAGACAATGAGTCATCGAGCGAAATAGGAGGTATGCGTGAGTTGGGATCATGAGGATTGCCTTCGGCGCCAGTGTGCTGTGCGGTGCCGTGGCCTCGTTTCGCATCCGAATGGGGACTGTTCGGCATGGAAACTGGCACAGAATTGAGTCTCTGCGGCCCCGTCTCGCCAATAGAGCCATGACGCTTGTAGCTGCCGTTGCGACGGGATTGCATGATTGACGAGTCGTCGTTCAACCGAAGCTTGACGTCCTCGGTGAAGAGCGACATGATGGAGAAGAGAGACGACATTGGAGCACCATTGCGCACCTCTGTCAAAAGCTGGTATCTCTGGTGGTCGGCAGGGACATCATCGTCGCAAGACGAATCCAGATCGTGGGCTGCCATAGACTCACGATAAGAGGAGCCGCGTCGACCCGACTTGACAAAGATCTCGACAAGGCCATCAACGACAATGCAGAATCCCTTTTCTTCCTCAAGGTTGATGGTTTCGCCGGCAATCAGTTTCCTGGTTTGCATGCTTCGCGTCAGTTCGTGAAAGACGGGGCGCTCCAAGTAGCCAAAAATCTTGATGGCGCTCAAGAATTCGTCCAAGTAGCTGGCGAAGCCTCCCTTGCTGTCCCCTTCGTGGGTGTCAGGGAAGAGATCGATTTCAGGTTCTTTCCTCTGAGGCTCGGGCGGTAGCCGCGAGTAGATATTGAGGATGCGATACCTCACGATCCAGCTGGCCGCAGAAACAACAGCCGCCAAGACGAACATGCTAAGCAACGTGTGAGCCATGAAATGCCAGATACAACAGTGCGAGGGAAAGCATACAGCGTGGTGGCGTTCATAGTCACCGTCCAGCTCGTCGAAAACATAGCGAAGAGGAGTTTGGGGACTGAGATGGTCACGATACGTGCCGCCCAGTACAGGATGGTGGAGACGAGGTTAAGGACATGATAGACCAGCCAGCCGAAAAGCCCAAGCCAGCTTGTAGCTTGACGAGCAGTCGCTGCGTCTGCGCCCGTGGTGTTCATGGCGTCGGCGAGTACCCGAGCAGACGACGAGTCGAGAGCCGCAGTGAGCGTCGAGGTGACACTGCTTGCGGCTTGCGCCATATTTGACAGGTCGGATGCCATGGCTCTGAGTGCTGCTGCTGCTGCAACATTTGGCGCAGCATTATGTGAAGCGAGGCGCGTGGAAGGCCAGTGAGGCCAGAACAGCCCAGGCCAGCTTGCAAAACAGGATCAGGAGAGAGGAGATGCGAGGATGAAAAATAGGACAATAAATACGGACCCATTTCCATGGGGTTGTAACTTGTGGCCGATTTTTCATTTTTACCCTCCAAGGCTCCAACCAGTGAGCAGCTCGCATGTGCGGGCGGCCGTTTCCCATGCTTCGGTCCGACGTTTGACCGGCCCCACCGAGTACGACAAGCTGCCGTCATTCCGCCCGAAGAAACAGCTTGGTGATGGTGCAGTGATAGAGGGGCAGAATTTAGAAAAGCTCACGAGTCACATACACATGTATTTGATGCTCTCTGCTCTCGCTGGCTGCACCACGCGCGCTCGGGACACCCACGCCGTCCATCTTGCTTATTCAAGCCATGAAACACTGGGAAGCATCTCGTCTTGAACCTCGGTGTTGACGAACACGTGCCCGCTATGCCGTTTGCTCAGCTCATTCTTGGGAGCCCAGGCTCAGGCAAGAGCACATATTGCGATGGCAGTAAGATATTCCTTGCAATTAGACACATAGACGAATGATGATAGCAAGTACTCTTCTTGATATCATTTACTTCAGGCTGATAAGGCATTCCCAGTGCACCAGTTCTTGGGCGCCATTGGCCGTGCGTGCTCCGTCGTCAACCTCGACCCTGCCAACGATCACACAAATTATCCATGTGCTCTCGACATCCGAACTCTGGTCAAGCTGGAAGATGTGATGCGGGACGACCGACTGGGACCTAACGGCGGCATACTGTACGCGCTTGAAGAATTAGAGCACAACTACGAATGGCTGGAAGAAGGCTTGAAAGAGCTAGGCGAAGACTATATTCTGTTCGACTGTCCCGGACAAGTTGAGCTGTATACACATCATGCTTCGCTGCGCAACATCTTTTATAGACTGCAAAAGTCAGGATTCAGAGTGAGCGCTTCCATGCTTCTTTTGCGACAAACACAATGAGATCTCGAGTAAAATCAAACAGCTGACGGTGGCTGGACACAGTTTGTCTGCGTACACTTATCCGACTCATTCTGCCTGACGCAGCCATCACTATACGTCTCCAACGTCCTCTTGTCCCTTCGAGCTATGATACAAATGGATATGCCCCACATCAACGTCCTGTCAAAGATAGACAAGGTCTCTGCGTACGATGAGCTCCCTTTCAACCTCGACTTTTACACCGATGTCGACGACTTGACGTACCTTACTCCGTACCTGGAAGCCGAATCGCCTGCATTGCGCAGTGACAAGTTTGCAGGGCTCAACGAAGCCGTCGCGAGGATGATTGAGGACTATGGCCTGGTTCGATACGAAGTCCTTGCGGTCGAAAATAAGAAGAGCATGATGCATCTGCTTCGAGTCATTGACCGCGCAGGAGGCTATGTCTTTGGCGGCGCAGAAGGGGCGAATGATACTATCTGGGCAGTGGCCATGCGCAACGAGGCATCGATGATGGACGTGCAGAACATCCAGGAGCGGTGGATAGACGAGAAGGAGGAATATGACCGTCTGGAGCGGGAGGCTGATGAGGAGCAGGCAAGACTTGCGGAGGAGCAAGCCATGGAGCTGGAGAAAGACGCGCCTGCGGCTCCCGCGCCGGCACCAGCCGAGATGGATCCTGATTTCGGAGATTTGCCGCCGATGCCTTCAGATAGCGGGATCAAAGTAATGAGAAACAAATGATACCCCTGGTTTTGCCGCTCATCCGTCGTCTTCTTCCATGGCGTCTCCCAGCTCCGACCCCTCTTCATCCACAACATCCAAGGCAGACTTTTCTTGCATTAAGCGTAGTGACGAATTTTGAGACGCACCATCCGCGTATTGTTTCGCGGCCAATATTAGCTGCCTCGCTTGGCGGATGGCTTCTTCCTCTACTTTGCGAATCGTGCCGCTCACGCGCACAACGCGAAAGATGCATGCGTTCCCGTCTCTGACAGGGACATGATCCATGCACGTCAAAGCCGACCACAGCATTTGATAGTGAGCTCTGTGACACCTAAGGATGAAGGTTGATGTTGCAAGAGAAAGATATTTCACTACATTCAAAACGGAGCATGTGAGAAGTGTTGATTGGACCGAGCTTCGATTTAAAGGAGGATAATGCTTTTTTAAGAAAGGGGTTTACTCATTGATAAAAGGCAAGAAGTAGCAACGTACCAGATAGGGTCCCCTCAAATGCTCCCAAGCCATAGTCTCCAAACAGTAGACCGACTTCTGCTTTTATGCCTTTTACGAGCGCCTGCGGCGTCACCTTGTCCACCGTGGGCCGATGCTGAGAGACCAAATCGGGCACGCCCGACGAGGAATCTGTCTCCGGCGGATATATAATGTTGACGAGCAGATAGCGCTCTTTGATGCGCACCATTATCGCGTTCTTGTCGTTTGTCGCGTGGTGCTGGCCGTTTGTCGTGTGGAGTGTAAAGATGCGAGTGGCCAAAAAGGGTTTCTTTTGGCAAAAATTGGCTGCACCAAGATGAGTGAAGTCGCGATGAAGAAGGAAGCTTATGTGGGGCTGCGGACGCAGGCGGCAGCGCAGCTGCACTGTGCACTCCATGGCAGCTGGTGTTGTTATGTACGACGACGACGACATTCTGAACAACAAACTTGTTCTTTCACACTCTTGGCATCATTGCAATACGAATTTGCAGCGCTACACATAACATAGTTGTCGAGCTTTCATCTAATCAAATGGACAAGCCACTCAACGCTGCGATCTTGATCGTCTCCACGACTGCCTCCCAAGACCCCACCACAGATTCAACCGCGTCAGTCCTTCGGGACGTCTTTGCTGAAGACGGAGGCAGAAAATGGAGAGTCGTGAGAGAGCATATCGTGACGGATAATCTACTTGCCATCCAGAAAGAGGTGATGCAATGGGCCGACGGTGCGGAAGCGCCCAATTTGATCGTCACGACGGGCGGGACAGGATTCGCCGAGACGGATGGTACACCCGAGGTGAGCCTCTCGACTTGCTTGTGAAATCACATCATAGGAGGGAAGAGGAGGGGGATATGAATGTGTAGATGACGGGAATGTATCGTCCTTGTCTATATTTCCCCCATCCATTACCTTATATCGTCGTCCATCTGTTTGCTGTTCATATGTTAACGTGTTGCTGTTAAAGGCAATCATCCCGCTCCTCCACAAACAAGCTCCTGGACTGGTTCACGCCATGTTGTCTGCGTCCCTCGCGATTACGCCGTGTATGTTTTCCCGCAACTCCATTCAATCTTAGCATGGAGGTAAACAGTCGCTAATGACACGGAATCCAAGTCGCCATGATGGCACGTCCAGTCGCCGGCGTGCGACACAAGTCGCTCATCGTCACTCTGCCGGGCTCTCCTAAAGCCGCCAAGGAGAACCTCGAGGCTATTCTCAAAACTCTCCCGCATGCGTGTCTGCAGGCCTCGGGGGCGAGCTCGCGGGCGCTGCATGCCGGGGGAGTGAAGAAGTTGGAGGCCGATGCTGGCATAAGCAGTCTGCAGAGTCAAGGCCAGGGCCAACA
This sequence comes from Claviceps purpurea, assembly GCA_029405325.1. Classification (NCBI taxonomy): domain Eukaryota; kingdom Fungi; phylum Ascomycota; class Sordariomycetes; order Hypocreales; family Clavicipitaceae; genus Claviceps; species Claviceps purpurea. The sequence continues at coordinate 1,967,320 of CM055785.1, forward strand.
CGCCCAAGGCCATGTTAGCCATCACCACCATGGCGGATGCAGTCACGGTAATTCTCACGGCAACCTCGTGAGACACACAAATACCGCCGTTCAGGCTTTATCCAACGATCCATCTCAAGGACCAACCCGTCGACATCGCGAGTCACCCTATCCCATGCTCTCCGTGGACAGTGCCCTGTCCCTCATTTCCGAACACACGCCCTCTCCCGAGGTTGACAACTGCGACATCGAAGACCTCCTCATCGATTGCGTGCTAGCTGAAGACGTAAAGGCACCCGAAAACGTGCCCGCCTTCCGCGCCAGCATCGTCGATGGCTACGCAGTCGTCGTCCCTCCCGACGGCAAGCTAGAGGGCGTCTTCCCCGTCACGTCCATCTCTCACGCCGCTCCCAGCGACGCAACCCTCTTTCTCAAGGAAGGTGAAGTTGCGCGTATCACCACAGGCGCTCCCCTCCCACCCGGAGCCACCTCGGTCATCATGGTGGAGGACACGCAACTCATTTCCACCACAGACGACGGCCAGGAAGAAAAAGACATCGAAATCCACATTCAGGGGGTACGGCCAGGCGACAATGTCCGCGAGATAGGCAGTGACATTGCAAAAGGCGCACTGATCCTGCGCAAAGGTCAGCACATCTCGGGCGTGGGCGGCGAAGTCGGCCTGCTCGCCGCTTGCGGAGTATCCCGCGTTCAAATCTACCGCAAGCCCACCATCGCTATCCTCTCCACGGGGGATGAGCTCGTTGATCACTACCACCCCGAACCCCTCCGCGTGGGGCAAGTCAGAGACACCAACCGCATCACTCTCACGTCTGCAGCCAGGCAACAGGGATACGATCTCATCGACCAAGGCATCGCAGGGGACGAGGATGGTTTGCTGGAAGAGACTGTCCGCGCGGCTCTGCGCAAAAACGACGTGCTCATTACCACGGGGGGTGTCTCCATGGGGGAGCTCGACCTGCTGAAACCGACTATTGAGAGAAAGATGGGGGGAACGATTCACTTTGGCCGCGTGGCCATGAAGCCCGGCAAGCCCACTACGTTTGCCACCGTCCCTTTCAAGGACAACCATGGGCGGCGCATATGGAAGACGATTTTCTCGCTGCCGGGAAACCCGGCCTCTGCGCTCGTCACGTTCTATCTCTTTGTGCTGCCGTCGCTACACAAGCAGTCGGGCATGTCACCCGCGGGGCTCCCCAAGGTTCCGGTGGCGCTGGGACATGATTTCCCCGTGGATGCTTCCCGGCCCGAGTATCATCGTGCTGCGGTGACGGTGGGGAGTGACGGCGTCTTGATGGCGACGAGCACGGGTGGTCAGCGAAGCTCCATGGTGGGCAGTCTGCGAGGGGCGAATGCTCTGGTGTGTATACCGAGTGGCAAGCAGCCGTTGGGTAAGGGGGCCATAGTAGATGCGCTGATGATGGGTCCGGTGAGGGCTGCTGAGGAGTAACAAGGGTAGACTGGGCGAACAGGTAAGGTACCTAAAGAAGACGCAAGTTTATAAGCGTCTATTGGGCAAACGAACAGATGGACATGTGAAGTTAGTAATGACAGTGATGACACAACACGATGATGTACGATTGCCAGAATCGCACGCGCGCATTCACGGGCTGAGGTGCCGGTACTGGTCAGATATCATGCCACGCATGCATTCTTTGGTATCAAAAGGGCATGAAATAGGCCGGTCTTCTCGGACTTCCCACCAACGCATGCTATTATAGATGGCATCCTGCTGTCTGATGTACAGTTTGGAGGCTCCGGAATGATGGTGCACCCATGAAAAGCAATAAATGAAAAGAGGAAAAAGAAAAGAAGAGAGACAAAGAGGCCATGCATAGTTTTCCCTACTCGTTCTTCCAAAACGCCTGACCAAATGGTGACAATTCTATTCGGTACCATGTACAAGCGGCTTCGTATCACTCTCGCCGCCGGTTTAAAGCCTCCCCGTGTGTTTTGGCGTCTATCCCCTCCCGAAACGGATCGATCGATGACGCTCATCTCATCTTGCCTCTCTATCAAAGAGTTCAGACCCCATTATCGTTGTCTAGACTTCATGGTCCGTCCCCGTCTAGCTAGTTGCCCCAAAAGCAGGTGCCTTGCCCGACACCAGCAGGCCAATAATCAGGCCAAATAAGCCTAGAACAGAGCTGAAAATCTCAATAACCAGAATCTTGACGAACCTGCGCAAATCATGTCAGTATATATTCTTCCGCAATTTCGCATACGGCACACCATGCAAACAAGTAAAGGGGTGGGCTTGCACGCACAATGACGGATCAGCAGCGTCAGCCAACGCCGCTCCAGATCCATTGATTCCAACAGCAACACCACAGATGAGATTGCACAGTCCCACGGTGAGGCCGGACCAAAACAGCGCAAAGCCAGTATAGTACGCCTCTGGCGACGAAGCCAGCGCGACGCTCGTCCTGTCTACCTTGGAAGAGAATACAATGGCCATGATGACGCCGTAGATGGCCACGACTTCGCAAAAGATGATGGAGATGAGATTCTTGGTTCGGATGCGGGGGGCTTTGACGCCAGCGCCGAGGATGGAGGATCCTGTGATGAAAATGCCCCTATTTTGAAAGAACATGGGGAGTTAGACCAAGACTTTGCGGGCTGCGTTTCCGCGTGTATGGAGGAATATACGTACCAGGCTGCGCCCACGACAGATAGACCAATACACAATGCGATGCCCAGATCGGCCCAGGCATACGGAGATACGGATTCGAGGAATGCCCCGACGTTGAAGTCTTCGCCATTGCCCGTGAAGAGCATGTCTGTGTAGCAAGGACGGGTCAGTGAACTGTGCTTGAGACTCTATCTGACTGCATAGGCATGGATCATGAGGAACATACAAGCTCCTACAACTGTGAGAAACGATGTCACGCCTCCAGCGCCCAGCGAGTAGTAGCCCATGATGACGGTGGCTGTTCTTGTTCGAACGGCGAGTATGGAGGGGTATCGGCCGAGGAGTCGCGGGGGTTGAAACTGTCTGCTCTGTACTGGACGTGAAGCAGATGCGAGTATGCGATATGTGGTCGTGTGGTCGTGCTGTTGAGTCAGGGCAATTGGAAGAATCCGGACAAGATCGAAATGAATGAAGCTCGATCAGCCTGCCTGGCCGCGCTCCACTGCCCCCAATTGCCAGGAGATGCGGTTGCTGGACGAGAAGCCGGCCGACGTCACATGACGGGCCTGTGGCTGGTGCTCCAGCCTCGAGCTTAGTCATGCCACTGCTCGAGAGTCGAGACTCGACACAACATCACATGCACAGTCCGGCGACTACGCCAATCTCATCCTTGCAACCACGCTCCGCCGCTGCACAACACCTTGAATCCGAGCCGCCGCCTTTTCTCCCCCACAAGCCCAGCCGAATCCATCTTCTGAACAGGAAGAAAACTATCAAAAACATGGCTTCCGGCCCACAGTCCTTCTACGAGCTATACCGTCGAAGCAGGTATGGCGGCAACGTTTCTCCCAAGAAACACTGTCCCAGAACAGAACAAAGACTGATACCCTTGGGCGCCACATAGCATCGGGCTCGCTCTGACGGATACCCTCGATGATCTCATCAGCGATGAACGCATCAACCCGCAGCTCGCCATGAAGATCCTCGGCAATTTTGACCAGGCCATCACCGAGTCGCTGCAGAAAAACGTCAAGAGTCGGCTGCAATTTAAGGTCAGTCCCCTTCTTGCGCCCTTTCCTATCATGTTGCTTCCAGTGCGTCTCACTGCAGCACTGAATACGGGATGATTTCCACAATATGAAAAGCGCATCCGACTGACATCTCGTCTCTCTTTTTTCCTTTGCCGCGTACAGGGAAGTCTCGATACGTATCGATTCTGCGACGAAGTGTGGACGTTTTTGATCAAGAATGTGACGTTCAAGATGGATAATGGCAGTCAGTCTGTTCATGCGGATAAGGTCAAGATTGTCAGCTGCAATGCCAAAAAGCCTGGTGAGGGGATGTAGAGAGGGAGACGGGGCGGGGCGGGGCGATGTGATGGGGCCAGGATCGAAGCTTTGGGTTGGGCAAGATGCGCTGGATGTGCTTCGTGGCTGTGAAGTTCAGGGCGATGGATCGCGATGGGTGTGCACTGTGCTGCGATGGAATGGAAACATGCATTGGGCGGCGTTTTTGGGGATTTGGTGTGTCAGAGGCTCAGGGTGATAGAAGCACAGAAGCACAGAGACACAGAGGCGTTTGGGCGCACTAGCTGTTCGTACCAGATTGATGAATTGATTTGATTTTGCAACGCGGGTGTCTGCACAGTCATGAATACGGTTCAACTTGGCTTCACGCAGACCTTCACGTACTCTTGCTCAGTACAGTAAGTACCTACGACTTGCCACTTCATGTCGGAGTGGTTTCCTATGACACGCCAAGCTTGCCGCGCATTAAAGCTGCCTGATCATGCAGCGGGCCTCCACATGCCGCTCGGCGGATGGAGCCGATCCAGGATTCCAGCGCCCGTCTCAACTCCCAACTCCACAAATCCCATCGACCTCAAAAATCCCATCGTCTCATCCATCATCCCTATCGCGTTCGCAATGCGCCGTCACAATCGCGTCAAACCAGAACCCCGTGTAACAACCAATCCCAGCCCGGCCAGCATGACGCCGCCTTCCCCTCCACCATCCGGTTCCTCATCCGCATCCGCATCCGCATCCCGCGGCCTCACCCGCACCCGCACCCGCAATCCATGGGTGCTATATGCCATGGCCAGCGGTGCCTGCGCCGCCTTCAACGGCGTCTTTGCAAAGCTGTGCGTGTCTCTCCATCCGTAAAAATGAGCCGACTATAATGCCATGAAACCCATTGGGTGCTTTACCCGCGCCAGACCACGATCTTTTTCCTGCTCTTATATAAGACTGCTACGTGCTTCGCACACCACATGCATGTGTATCTAACTCCATCTCCGACGCGCAGAACGACCACGAGCCTCACGTCCACTCTCTCAAGCTCAATAGCCCACCTGCTACACCTACCAGGCTACCACAACGCCTTCGAGGTCCTCATCCGCGGTGTATGTCCCCTCCCCCCCCCCCCCCCCTCTCTCCCTCAAACGCACTTTCCTGAACCAAGTCCCCATCCCCCCCTCCCACCTATAGATTAGAAAGACTAAAATAAGTGAATAGATCTTCTTCGCCCTTAACCTCACCTTCAACGGCATCGTACGTCCATAGCATCCCTTGACCCCCTAATCTCCTGCCCTCCTGACACCCTATTTACCCCCTAAACAAACCCCCCTAAACACCCCCCTTTAACAACACAAACTGAGCGAGACTGTAGATGTGGACGCTCTTCACAAAGGCCCTCGCAAAGGGAACCTCCACCACACAAGTCTCCGTGCTCAACACCGGGACCAATTTCGTCATCACCGCGCTGCTAGGGCTGGTGATCTTTTCGGAGGCCTTACCGCCGATGTGGTGGGCGGGAGCGGGGCTGTTGGTCGTGGGGAATGTGGTTGTTGGGAGGAAGGATGAGGGGGAGCGGAAGGAGGTTGGTGAGGGGGGAGAGCAGAGTGAGGCTGTTCCGTTGATGCAGAATTCGAATGAGAATCAGGATGAGGATGAGGATGAGGGTCAGGATCAGGATCGGGATCGGGATAGAGATGAGCGTGGGGAGGAAGCTGAGGATGAGGACGTAGCTGATTTGGGGGACTTGTCTGGCGCGGGCGTCGGATCAGGAGTAGCACGATGATCGATGATGCCGTTTCTTTTTGGAATATGATCAAAAGGGTTGTCGCGGGTAATGTGTATTCCTATTTCCAAGACTCCATAATTCAATACTACCTATACTTAATATGCAACATCGTGCACAGATCTCAACCTATCGCCTCTTTGCTTTGCGGCGCACAGTCGCAGTCCCAGTCAGATAGATACTCTCCGGCAAAAAAAAAAAAACTGTCCTCCTCTTCTTATCTCTTATTCTTCATCATCTTTCCTCTCATCCCCGCCTCTCCAACTCAACCCCCCTTCCCTCCTCCCCAAGATCCTCATCCCCATTCATAATTCCCCCTCCCGAACGACGTCCCTCATCCACACTCAACCGTATACGTCCCCCCGACATGCTCGAAACGCGCCCACTCACCCAGTATCCAGCCCTGCGCAGCACACCCCATAGCTGTTCCTGTCCCTCCCGGATACGATGGTCGTCCTTGGGATTCTCAGCCGCCTCGACCTGGAATTGGTACCTGAGGCAGTCCTTGACAGTAACCAGGCCGGTAAGTTTACCGTGGTACTCAATCAGAATGACGCGCGGGCCAATCTTCCGGAATAGCTCCATGACCGTCTCAAGAGGTAGACGAGGGTGTGCCGTCACGGGTGTAGGGTCAATATAGCGACTTAGGTCCAGAGACGTCGAAGTCATGGAGTCCGTATTGATCGTGACAGTCGTAGGCGCAACGTGCGTATGGGACGTCAACGTCGAAGGGGGCGAAGGCGGCGTAAACACGCATCGCGCATCCGGGTTGATGGGTCTCTCACGGCGCAGCCGGTCAACGGCATAGCGAAGTTCTGTCCTGCCGATATAGCCGACCAGGATCTTGGAGTTGTTGTCTTCGACGATGGGGAAGCCCTGGTATTTGTCCTCGGCTAGTAGACGCTCTACTTCGGAGAGGGTCATGCCGGTGACCGGGAAGGATACGACGGACGTGCGCATGACTTTCGAGACGGGGACGCCAAAGTTGTGCTCCTCCTTGTGGTCGAGAAAGGGGAATCCGTTGAACCAGATCATGCGGTCGGCGATGCCGCCCTTGCCAAAGGACTCGCTTACGGCTTTGGTGACGCCGACGACAATCATGGTCGGAAGGATATAGGTCAGCGCGCCGGTGAGCTCGAACATGATGACCACCACGGAGACGGTCAGGTGCATGATGCCACTGAGAGCGGCCGCTGCGCCGAGAAACGCGTACGTCCCGGGCGTAATGCACGGCTCGTCGGGCTTGCATGCCGAGAAAAGGATGCTGCTGGGGTTCGCTTCGTGCATAGCCTGGACCATGATGCCGACGGCGCGTCCAAACGAGGCGCCAATGGCCATGGAGGGCACGAAGATTCCGGCGGGGACTTTGCATCCGTACGACACGATGACGAGCAGAATACGCAGAATCGTGGCCATGGACAGGGACACAATATTCCAGAACCGCTTATCTGGCTCGCACAGCCCGTGGTAATCCTCCGCGCCCTCGCACTCGAGAAACAATATCTCCATGCTCTCCGTCATATCGATGCGCAAAAACGCATTGGGGTAGCAGACGATGGCGGTGCCAGCCGCCAAGAGCGTCGCCTCCAGGACGGCATACTTGGTCAGGTACTGCTTGCGGAACGCCTGCGCTCTCAAGTTCCACTTCATGACAAAGGCGCCGTACAGACCACCAAAGAGGCCGATAACGATGTAGAAGAGAATCTCAAAAAAGTGCCAATCTCGGTCATATCGCACCTGGAACATGACCAGCTGGCCGGTGCGGAAGGGATTCATGGCTGCCAGCACGGCCGTGGCCACCAGGGCACAGAAATAGCTTCGCCACATGGTCTTGAGAGGAAAATGATTCGACATCTCCTCCAACGAGAAGAGCACGCCGCCGATGGGACTGCCAAAAGCCACGGCAACACCTGCCGCGGCGCAGGCGCTCAAAATCTCCCTCGTCTTGGACGCGTTGCTCCGATATTTGCTAAAGAGCCGCGAGACGACGTTTCCAGTGCAGACGGCGTAATGCACGCTAGGACCCTCTTTCCCGACTGATAGTCCAGAGGCAATAGCCAGTGGAAGACACACGGACTTGATGACGAGGGTCCAGAAGCCGAGAAAGCCTTTCATAACGAATCCAGCAATGATGCATTTGATTTCGGAAATTCCCGATCCTGCCGCGTAGGGCGCAAAGGATCTGACCAAGGAGGCAGAGATGAAGGCGAAGCAAGTCTATGCCACTTCGATTTAGCTTTTCTTCGCAGGCCTGGGTATAAGTCTTTCCGTGAAAAGGGGCATATTCCTGGCGGTCTCCGTAAACTGCGGGGGAATATCCTCGAGTACATACCGCAAATAGCAGATACAAAACGTAATTCAGCGGTTGAAAGCCCGTCCACCGATGCCAATTCTCGCAACCTGTAAAGCAAGCAAATAACCCTCCAACATCAGTTCACCCTTCTCATACTTCAACAAGCGCAGCAAGTGGTAGAGAAAGGCCCACTCACCATTGTCCTCTCCCCAGCAGCAGAATTTCTCGTTGAGATAAAAGGCCGTGGTGCAATAACCCAGCTTGATATCAGACAACCACTCAGTGATGATGTTCAGAAACGCCGCGTTGAGGCCAATGGCCGCGCCAATCACAGTGACGACAATCCAGCCCTGGGCGGCGTCATACGAAGCCCAGAGGCGATATCGCCAGCCATCCTGTCCGCGCTCCGATAAACCCGCTTCGCGCTTCTGTCTTGTTTTGCGACGCGCCTGTTCGCGGGAAGCGTCTTGGACCCAGTCTGCAGGGCGGAGGGCACGCGGTCAGTGACGGTGGAATTGCGACTCGACATCATCGCAGCGTCCCCATGTGTGTGTGTGTGTTCGTAGGGCCGGAGGCTCGATTGCGTACCTATTGTTGTAAAGTCCTACACGAAAGATGGCGACGGTGAGCATATACGGGGTAGATGGCGCTGGGGCAAAGGAAGAAAGAGGCGAGGGGGCGGAACTGGCAAGCGAGGGTACCTCATATCTCTTGATCTCGGCAATCTCGTCTTCGATTTGCACTTGGCCGGGGGTCGGGAGGACCGCATCGCCCCGTTCGGCGGTCGACACGGCGAAGGAGAGGCGAGACGAGATGGACGGGCGGCGGACGGAGCCCGAGCCGCGGCCAAAGGACGTGGATTGCGCGCTCATGATGTGGCGAGACGGATCATGTCGGCGGCGGCGTGGGCATCTGATTCGGCGAAGCCCTGGTGACGCAGCTGTTGATCTCGTCGTGGAGTAAGTAAGAGTGAGAGCTGTTGGCGTTGATGTTGATGTTGACGTGGTCCACAATGGCGGCAAGCTGCGGACTCCACGCCACGATCCGCCACGCTACGCTTCACGAATCACGAATCGTACGCAATCCCGGCCGACGCGTAAAGTGCCTGAATACACGGCAAGCTGCATCAATGCCACGCTGACGGCCAATTTCTTCCCATTATTGGTCATTTTACACCATTGTACGCCATTGTCAACCTTTTTCAAAATATCGCCCAACCAACCGTCAACACCGTCAAAACCATCAACACTGTCACCGACCTCACCATCGTGACCATCTCACATCGTCAACCGCCTTCGATCGCCGTCGACCACCTCACTACCGTCAACTACTCAATCGTTCAGTACCCCTCATACATGACATAATGCCCTACAACACCAACGCAATCCCTCCCCGCAAGGAGCCAACGGGCCAAACACAACTCCCTCGTAAGGGTTTACCCTCAAGTCATCCTGCAGCGCAAGGCCCATTGAGGATGAGCAGAAGAATTACGAACAGCAGAGAGACTAACATGATTTCCACTCGATAGTTACTCGCGTCAAGAAAATCGTCCAGCAAGACTCGGATATCCACATGTGCTCCAACAATGCCGCCTTCATCATCACTCTAGCAGCCGTAAGGAGAACTCTCTCTTACACAATCCCTCGAATCAACCCCCTACATCAATATAACCCCCAGAAAGAAGTATAGGGGGAAGAGGGAAAGAAGTGGTCAGATCAATCTAGCTAGCTAATACGCACACCTCCCAGGAAATGTTCGTCCAACATCTCGCCCAAGAAGCCAACACCCAAACCAAGCTGGATCGCAAACCCAGACGGAACATCCAGTACAAGGACCTCGGTATGCCTACATTGCTACAACCTGCCAACGCACTGCAAACGCCCTCTCCCCGCTAACTTCGACCAGCCAACGCGGTTGCTCACCGCGATAACCTCGAGTTCCTCCAAGACGTTGTCCCGAAGACGACGCCGTTTCGAAAAATCAAGGCCACTGCCAGTGCGACACAATCGCGTCTACGCGCCACCAACACGAGCATCTTTGGCAACGGCATCGCAGAGGTGGAGGGTGAAGGGGAGAAGGAGGGAGAGGGGAATGGTGAGACTGAGAGCATCGAAGAGACGAGGTGATGAATCATGCGAGGCGGGGCGACGAGGTAAGTAGAGACTGGGACAGTCACAGACGGCGTGCATTACCCAAGGCAAAGTCTGTATACATATATATAGCGCATGGTGAAATGTAAAACATGGCGTTTGGTTTTGGTTACTTGCACCGTCTCCCTTCTATCTTGGGCACGCACCAAAGACGACCGTTTTCTGTTGCACATTCGTATACCCGTACACGCACGTCAAGTCCTTTTGGGATCGCAGCAAATGATATAAACATTGGACAGAAATGGAAAAAATGGGTAGAAAAATCAGACTCTCATTCCTCCATGGGATCATCCCCTTGGATCCCAGCCGGTAATCGCCCCTCATTTAGCTCCTTCTCCAACGCGATAATCTCCTGCAAACTCGTCGCTTGTCGAATCCGCTCGTGTAATCGCTTCTTCTCGTCGCCTGTAAGCTTTATTCTCGACAGCTTGGATGTGTGTGCGGAGCCATTGGCCGAGACGAGCGTCTTTGATTTTTTGCCCAGAATCTGCATCGCGTTAGCTCTTGCTTCTGTAAGGGAATCTCCCGATGTTTCCATTTCCACGGCCAAATCGCAGTTTTCTTGTCGTGTTTGGTTTCTGGCAGTGTGGTTCTCAAGGGGGCATAAAAAGCAGTACCTCCAAAGTAAGAGCTGTCGGCTCTTCTTCCGTCCCAAATAACTCTCGTCCACGCTCACGCTCCACATTCTTCACCTTGATATAGTCGAGGAAACGCACGCTCTGACACCGCCAGAGCACCCAGTACCGGTAGTGCTCCTTCTTAGCCACCGGATTGTCCATCAGCACCAGATGTGTCAACCGGCCGAATCCCCTCAGGACATCCAGGTCCGCCAGCTCGCTTAGCTCGTTCGACGCCAGCACCAGATTTGTCAGGTTGGGCACCGCGTTCGGCAGCGTGGGCTGGATGCTGGCGATGCGATTCCTCGCCAGCAGCAGGGTCGTTATGCGCGGCGAGAGCGGGAAGTTGCCCAGAATCTGGATATCGTTGTCTGTGAAGTCGATGGCATCATGTGGCTAGCATGGCCAGTGCACTGTCAGCTAAGTGTTCGTGTTCGAAGGTTGCGCCCAGGCTACCACCAGTAAAATGATCGCACGGTCGGGAGATGGAAAGGTACATGTATGTGGAAGTCAACGAAAAGAGAACGAAGAGAACGACAGAAACGTGAACACGCTATACTTACACCAGCAACACCAAGATTCTCAATAGCAGGGATCCTATGTCCTATAGTCCCCAAGGACAAGACACAAAGACGTTCGCATCAACGAGCTCTCTTTCCACGATCAAGACTCTCCCGTCCTTCCGGTATCGGGCTATTGTGTTTCATCGCGTCATGGGACGTGAAGATGACAACAGAGACGGAGAGCGGTAGTATCTGTCCTTTTCACCGGGGAAACGCACCTCGGAGGTCCAACTCGCGCTCCTTGAGCGGGTTCAGGTAGGAGAGCGCATCGTGGATGAGCTCGGCGGTGAGCCGCATTGCCGCGGTGTTTTCGACGGTGCACGGGGATTTTGCGAGCCGCTCATTCAATGAAGAGCCTTTTCGTCCTTGGAGCTTGAATTGGCAGGGTTCGTGGTTACGAGAGATGGGAGTCGACGATCGCGTGCGAATTGGCGTGCGAAGGGAAGGCTGAGTGAGGTGAGCGGGCAAATTTTGGAGTTGCTGCAGTGGGCGCCACACGTTGCGCCACACGTTGCATCACCTTGCTCCACATATGAACCAAAGATCCAAGATCCAAGATGCTTTGGATTTGAGCACCGGCCACGTTGATGGCAGCTGTCTTGACTCTTTCACCACTTTCAAAATGCTGGATTCAATTTCCCCTAGGTAGATACCCATACAGCACAACTAGTTACTTTGCAAACTGATAGTACATTTGTCTAAGATTTACGATGTAAGTTAGATTACGCGCCAAAATTTTGAACAAACGTGTAGGCGAGCTCACCAGTCACTATGTACTTGAGTACCCTGCGTCATGCCAATGATCTGATGAGGGTTGTAATCCAAGATGCTGAATCCAACACACACCGCACCAAAGACTGCGTATAAGCAGCATGTATTATGATTCGACAGCAACCTGTACTTCAAGATGCTGAGTCTCACTATCAATGACAATACGTCCCAGTTCACAGTTCCTGAGGCAAGATTGTTGGTTTTAATGTACACTTGGAGAGCAAGATGCGGCAAGATTCGATAATTCCAATTATGCATTCACTCATTGGCATTTTCCCTTTGTTTTCGTAAACCTCGTTAGTCATGCCATTGCCTGTTCTCGAGAAATTCTTCTGCCCAATGACCCTAGGCTATATACATCATGTACAGCAACCCAATCTCCGAGCTTCATACTATGTAGAAGTATTAGGTGTAAGGCTTCTTGCTTCCCCTTGACGGCGGATTGAAGGAAAAATAACTGTCTGAATTCCCAATTGCAGGTCGACCCTGGAAGCGAGACGCCGAGGGCGTTCTCGCTCGAGAGCTGTTTGGCGACGACGGCGTCCTTGTAACGGCTCTGGCTCCAGGGCTCCTCCTTCTCGTCTTCATCATCAACACTGCTCCGTCACCTGGAGTCGTGGCCCCTCCACCAGATGCAGTTCGATAATGATGTACTACAAGCCCCCCCTCGGGCAATTCCATTCGAGAATTGATGGTCGTCCACGATTCATCGTCGTCATCTCCGACGCGCCAACCGCCAAGACCTTCATAGTCGCGGTCCGGGCCCACGCTGGGGATGAGGCCAAGGCCAAAGTCTCCGACCGGTCCGACAGGCGTAGTGGTGCCGCCAGTGGATAGAATACTGGTAATGCTGCTTGCACGACGCCGTCTTCGCGACTGCAGAAGTGGCTGTTGCTGGTCAACAAACGATGCCCTTGCGCTGTCCTCGTTGCTGCCTGGTGTTGTGTTGGTGGATGTGGCGGGCAGCATCTGATCTTGAAGGTGGATGTAGCGCCGGTGGGAGGTGAATCGGGCGAGTGACTGTGGAATAAAGGAGAGGGCGACATCTAGGGACATAATGATCACACGGGACATGAGAAGGCCGAAGGTGAGCGTCGTGGTGATGCCGGCCAGCAAGGCGAGAGGGGCGGTGACGAAAAAGAGAAAGGGGATGACGAAGGCGTAGACCGGATTGAGCAGCGCCATGATTGTGATGGATTGCTACAGGTGAGGAAGAGCAAGCGAGAGCGGCGAGCCGAAGCGTCGCCTCATCTACATGCACACGTTCGTAGACCGTATGGATGTTCGTGTTGATATAATGACACCGCAGGCAATGCGATGAGAGCAAAGGCGCTCGACTGTAAATATCTCACGAATTGTGTCGAACGGCGGAAAAGAGGAGGAGGAGCACTGGTGGGGTGACTGCCGCAAAAGAGCAGCAGCACCAACGTACTTAAAAGCACAGATGAATGGAATTCTTGGCACGTCAGACCACGTCAAGTCACAAGGCAAAGTGTTTGCAACCAGAAATCCGTTGATGCAGCAGCGTCCAGCGCATCACCTCATCATCTCATGTTGGACGAGAACCGCACCATCCGCAGCTCCGAACCCTTGACGCGGCTGATCCCTCCCTGAGTCCCTACACGGCAAGCCGACGGCACCCACTTGTGGCAGCTGAAACTCAAAGTCTCCTGATGCCCATTCGAAAGGCAAAGGCAAATACAAATCAGAACAACGAACCCAAGGAGAAGCTCGGCTCGAATCTTGCTACATCATCATGTGCCAGCAGCAGCAGCAGCAGCAGCAGCAGCAGCATCACGGCGATGAACCAAGACAGCCTTGCCATCATGACCGTCAGCACCAGGCTGCCGCGGCCTATCAGCAACCATTTCCATGGCATCTGCCTATCTACGATGCGCACTGCCATCCAACGGATACCATGGAATCGATAGCTACCTTTGACACAATGCGAACATCGGCTCTTGCTATCATGGCCACTCGTTCCCAAGATCAGCTTTTGGTAGCTCAGGTGGCGTCGGCCCATGGCGTCAGTGATGGTGCCTCCCTGCGGGGTCGTCGTTGCCAGGAGACATGTCACCAGAAAGATGATAAGCACGCCCAACGCGACACCAGCCGAGAAGGTCATGCACAAGTCGTGCAGAGGAAGTGCCAAGTCATACCCTCCTTTGGCTGGCATCCGTGGTTTTCTTATCAAATCTACGACGACACTGCCCCCGTCCCGACGTACCAACCGCCGCGAAATACCGGCACAGAAGACGAAGACGCGGCTGCTCTGCTATCTGCCAAAAGAGCACACTATCAGTCTGTGCTGACCCCGACGCCTCAAGAAGACGACGACTTCTTTATCGCCTCTTTGCCGATTCCGAGTCCCATCTCTTCGTTCGTTAGTTCTACACGGGCCACGCTGGAGTCGTACCCCATTGCGCTCATCGGCGAGATAGGAATCGACAAAGCGTTCCGATTGCCTGGAAATTGGGACTCTTCGCTCGCTTCGTCTAGAAATAAATCTTTGACACCAGGTGGTCGCGAGGGCCGCCGCCTGAGCCCGTACAAGGTACAAATGCAACACCAGCAGATGATTCTTCGGGCTCAGCTGCGCCTTGCGGGACAAGTCGGGAGGCCAGTCAGTGTTCACGGCGTCCAGGCCCACGGCGTCTTGTACGATACTGTATCTAGCTGTTGGAAGGGCCATGAGAAGCATGTGCCGTCAAGAAAGGAAAGGCGAATGAAGGCACCAGGAGCGGAAGACGACCACGATGATGATGCGGATGGCGACAATGATGCTCGTGTTAGTGCCAAACCATACCCACCGCGAATCTGTCTCCATTCGTACAGCGGCTCCGTGGAAGGTTTGAAGCAGTGGCTTCGTCCCGACATACCCGCCAAGATGTTTTTTTCCTTCTCAACAGCCGTCAATCTGGGTACGGAAGCCACCCGTGCGAAATTTGGCGACGTCATCAGGGCAATCCCGGCGGATAAACTACTCGTAGAGAGTGACCTGCACATGGCGGGAGAGGACCTGGACGCTGCTCTCGAAGACATGTACAGGAGAGTGTGTGAAGAAAAGGGGTGGAGCTTGGAAGAGGGTGTGAGGACGATTGGAAATAATTTCGAGCACTTTATACTGGGCTAGATTTTGGGTATGCACCATGACGATGATGATGATTTGGTGGCTAACAGCTACATCTATGATGGAATGCTGCATGCCCATCAAAGGGAGAGCTGAGATGCTTCATGCCGCAGGACTTCGCCAAGCCCAAGCCTGACATTACCCCATTTCAACAAGAGCCACTTCCCGAAATGAATACGGCGACTATATGAATGTTTTTCACCCAAGTGGTTGGAATTCGATGCCCTTAGGACCCCAAGCACACGACAAAGCAAAGACGCACCGACCTCATTGCCAATCGAATCAAGAAAGACGTCAATCAAGAATTATATGGTAGAGATATTTACACCATGTTCCGTGCAGACTTTGAGGATGGCAGTTTCACGCGTCCACTGAGTCGGACACAGAGCTGAGAGGTTCGGCGCGGACTTGGAAACATCCTCCAAAGAAAGGGATCGATCTTCGCGACAAGGGATTCACGAGCTTCACAGAAGATAGTGTACAGGTCCCTACCATGTAGGTCCTGATCAGCGTAGGCCTTGATTCGGTTGGCCATACGGACGGTACGTCGTTGCTTTGTTACTTTTATTTTTTCTTGGGATCCCAAGGTGCTCCTTTTAAGTTATTGGCATGGTTCACTGTCGAGGCTTGGGCGACTTGAGGGAGATCCTCTCGTCAGGCACACTCATGGCAGTGACTCATCTTGAGTTGAATCCATTGTCGTTCCTCCTGAAATTTGGCCACATAGCATTATGCGGAGGTCGTTGTCATTAAGACCCTGGTCTTGGGCAGGGGAGTCGGTTTGGGTCCCCGGCTATCAGACTGCCGTGATTCAAAGTTTTTATCGGACGATAGATCAGATAGTGAGGTTCCTTCTTTTCCTTCCGACGGGCAATGCCAAGTAGTGGCGTCACGACTAGTTCAGGATTCCAGCACCTTGTCTAAGTGGCACCTGATATGAAAGTAAAGTTCATCTCTCGTTCGTTCCACACAAACGAGTAAAAATTACCTTGTCTACATTATCCACGACTGCATCACACGCTTCGTAGCGACGCCGAAGGGACAGTCAATTTACTTGGCTGGGCCCATCCCTCCCTCCCACCACACTAGTCACTCCATCCTTCACAGGGCGGCGAGATATTCTGAATCATCTCTCCATAGTCCAAAGAATGCCCCATCTACCAAGTTTCTGTCTTGCCAGAAAGGGCACGTGCGACCTCACCAGCTCTCCCACCCCCGGTCCCCGACAACGTGGCCATCGGCCATTCAGAGAGCCCTTCTAGTTATCTCTTCCACGGGGACCGGGAAGGTGGTACATATTCCAGCGCAGTGAGGCTCTTGTTTGCTGTCCCAGCGGGGTGGCACTGGGAGTTGATGTCACCGGCGGGGTAGGAACTGTGGTGTATGTGGTACTGTGGCGGAGATTGATGTGCACTACCTATCTAGCGAGGACATTGGTGAGGAAGGGAAATCTTAATCCGCGGGGCTGCGGAGGAAGAAAGGCGACGCAACAAGAAGGGGATTTTGGGGGAGGATCGGGCGCTGAGGTGAATGTGTTGTGGACAAAGACGGGAGGTAGCAGAGGGCTGGGCACGTGTTGGTGCGTGTCTTTCCTGGACAGCGGTCGGTTTTGTGGTCCTACATGTACTTGATTGATGCTGGTTTTTGTGCTTTCTCCAAGTACAGCTTGGAATGAAGCCGCCCGTTGGATTTCATTCGTCCACCTCATCAATCCTAGCTGTCCATAGGACGTCGTCTATCCCCCGTTGGACCTTTGGTGGGGGACAACAGTTCGGCAAAACCATACACACGCTGTAGTCGAGAAGTTGGAGACGAGAAGACAAGTGGCTGCTGGTCGGTCTGTTGGGATAGCTAGTACTTTGAGAAGATGGGCCTGAGAGGACACCGACATACTGTAGCTAAACAGTTAATCATTGGAACCGCGAGACGCCCCAATTCCGATGCCCATCCCTTGTTCATGAATCGCGGCCACTTCCTTCATAGTAGTCAAGAAAACACTGTGCTTTTTCTTTCCTCAACATGTGGCAATCTAGCATCCTCATCGCCTCGGATCGTGCAGCGGGAAAAAAGAGGGGAAAAACCATGGTCAAGCCTCAAGCCAGGCTCCCCCCCCCCCCCTCTTCCCCGTATAGTTATAGTCCAAATCACGTATCCCTCCCTTTCTCGACGTCGAGACGATTCCTTTCGACCCTTTACCTTATCAGATCCCATTCCCTACTATTTCCTGAAATTTCTGAAACCAGCGTGTTTTCGAATATCGTCATCATCCTCCCAGAATATAAACGTCTCGTACCACACATAAGAGACAAAGAATCGTAAAAGCCGCGATGGAATAATTTCTTCTCTTTATATACACAGCCGAGAGAATCCCAAGCGGGGCACGAATCACGATGGGAGGGCCGGGGGGGAGCAAATGTGAATAATAGAAGCGTAAGATGAAGAAGAAGATGAAGAAGAGCAAAACAAGGCAAAGCTGAGTATAGACAAGATATCAATGGTAAGTCCGAAGTAATATGGTATCGAGAGAGCTGTGCTTCAGTGCTTCAGGGGGAATCGGGACTCTCGCGCAATAGTTGTTCAATCTAGAAACTCGCTCAGAATTCGGATTCGCGTGCGCGCTGCTTCGTTTTCGGCGCCAATGAGTTCCATGATTTGGATCATCCGCTCTATTTCAGTGGAGGGGGTGTTAGCAACAAATGGCTTAGCAACCGCTGCCTAGCCCACGCTTCGCTTTCCACTCCGTTTCTTCGCATTTTGCATATTTCCCAACTGGAGGATGCAACTTACTGATATCGTTTCTAGCCCGCACAAATAAAGGATCTCGGGCGAGCATTTCCTTACCGGCTGCATCTTTGGCCGTTTCGCGAAGCACATTGGCTATGCACAACGCTTCTAGAAACGCACGGTGGTTAAACACCCACCAGACTCTGGCTTCGGCCTCCAGCAAGGTGAACATGAGAAAAAATGCGCTGATGGCATCGTGGGCCGCTTCCAAGGTGCCCCGGACATTGACGGGCACATCTGGACTCTCAGAGGCATGGACCAGCATGAGATTGTGAAAGTAATTGCTCGTCAAGACCAGCGTCTGCCGCACGATGCGCTTGTTCGTACTGGCTACTGCCGTGAGGCTGTCTGCGTCCCAGGAACGGAAGACGTCGGGAAATGAGCGGTATACAGCGCGAAAGTCAGCTACTAGTTTTGACTTGTGCCGTACTGTGGAGCATATTGAGACGTCCAGCGACCGTGGGGAGCAGACGGTTTCTTGGACCAGGTTGGCCAGCATCCAGGAGCCTCGGACATAGGCCGTGTCGGTGGGATCGCTGCTGGCGATGGAGGCAACGTCGTCTGATAAATCGTCCACTGAAACGTCTGTGTGTGTGGCCGATGGGGGTAGAGACAGCAGAACCGTCAAGAATGTATCTTGCATCAAGACTGCTTGCCAGACTTTGAGTCTCTGCTGTTTCTCGAATGGATTGGCATGAGGTGTGACTATGTGCGCGTGCAGAAGATCGAGATGACATCGGATGTTAGCCTGCGATACAGTATGTATGTGTTTGAGGGATGGAGTGAGGGTGAGAGTGAGAGATGGAGTGAGAGTGAGAGTGAGAGATGGAGTGAGAGTGAAAGATGGAGTGAGAGTGAGAGATGGAGTGAGAGTGAGAGTGAGAGTGAGAGTGAGTGAGAGTGAGAGTGAGAGTGAGTGAATAGAGGTGCATGAGATGAGATAGAGAGGCATATCACCTCTAATCTAACTCGTGAGGAAGACAAAATGGAGATGCCGAGCGCCACTTACCGACATTGGGGTCACGGTGCAAGCCCATAGCATACGCCTGTCGGATCAAAATGCCGGCAAAAGCCCATCCATCGGATGCATGATCGTCATTGATCAAAAAGTACGTCATCAAGACCATTGCCTGGATAGACCGCAGAGATGCGGTGCTCATGAAAGACGACACGCGAAGGGCCTGGTTGGATGCAGAGGCGTAAAACTCAGCAGTCTGCTTGCGCTCGTCTATCGGCGCCGTTGTGACAAATTGTGTGCCGAGGGCCAGTATGATGAATATCAGAGCAATAAAGGAGGCTTCCATCTCGTGTCTCTCTTCGGCTCGAACGCGCCAAAAGTGCTCATAGTCGGCGTAAAAGGTCTGACGGTGAATCATGGGATAGATGGGGTCGACACATTCGAAGTACCGGGCCACTAGGAGATCTGCTCGGGACTTGTTGGGCAAGACAGAAATAACCTCCGCCAACCCGCCGTCGCTTGTCCAGTAGCTTGAAAATGGAAACTCGGGCCCAATACCGAAGACGTTGCTGGCTTTGGTGGAGGAATAGGGCACATGCGATAACAGTCCAACAGACAAAGCTGCTGCACTGCGAGAGAAAGTATCCTGCTCCTTGAGGGCACCCCTGTCTGCGATGTTGGGGACTGGCATGGATCCATCCCCCAAGGTCTTCTTCTTTGGTGGCCGTGTCATTCGGCGCCCGTTGGCAGCAGATCTAGAGGTTTCCCTGTTCATAGCGTTGGGTTAGTTCGGCCAGTAGCTCATAATCTCGGAGCAGGCACTTACTCTAATAAATTGGCAACATGAGCATATTGACATTCTGTTTGCCTTTTGATGCCTAATCATCAACCACATTAGCAGAAAGATCATGGAAGCTGCAGTCAAAATGTTTGCCGTCGTGTGGACTCACAAGCAAGACAGTGAGGTCGGCCTCTATCGCACTAGACATATGCGTTAGTCGTGTTTAAAAAGATGCATCTGGGACTTGTATACGCGTGCATGCTGCTTCGGTGCGGTCACTAATAGCAAAGGCAAGCATTCCAGGCGCCTTCTCTCCAGCACTTTCACATGCTTCCGACTTTGGACCCCAACTCAAGAATGACTGGCTGGAAAGTTCCTGAGGTGGCGCATGTGTACAGCCGGGGAAGTGGTAACAGCAAGATGTTGTGAAACGCTGTGAGTGCGGGAAGTCTCGATAGAGGCCACAGAGGGGAAAGCATGGTGGCCTCGGCGCGGGAGAAGAGGACGCGCCGAAGAGTCCAGATGAAATAAGGTGGACGTCGGGACGGACGATATGGGTAACGGGGGTTGGAGGTTAGAAGTGAGAGAAGTTGTTGTGTCGTTTGTAGGGTTGGAGAGCAAGTGGAGGAGGAAAAAACGGCGTCTTGTTGTTACATGAAACCGAGTTTGAAACAACTTCAAAAAGAGACCACACATTGAGATTGAAAAGGAGACAAGTGAAAGGCGAAAAGATGAAGCAGAAGAAGGCAAGGATAAAACCACAGCCCAAGACACTCAGCTGGCATCTGGCACGGATGTTGTGTGTCACATACTTTTGTCTTTCTCTCAACACATTCTTGGCACGACAGCGTGGGCTTATTACGCTTCTGCTTCTTCTTGAACGGCTCCTCGACGGTGTACTGAGACCTCTCGCCAGTCAAATCCTGGTAGTCGAGGTTGGCGGCGTGATCTCGCGGAGGAGGCGCATGTCGAGGATACGAATGCGTCGGACCAACGATGGAGGTGGGTGAGGCCAGGCTGGAAGTCGACTCGACATCGGATTTCATTGGCAGCGACGAGGGCGAGCCAACGTCTCGCGCACCGGGCCGGTGGTGGGCGTGGTGCAAAAGAGACAGGTCCATGGGCCGGCGACGTGACTTACAAGCCAACCGAGACGAGAGAAGACAGGACGATGCAGGATCCGGAGTTCAGGCCGGGTGCTGTGGCCAGTAAGTAGGACGAGAAGCGGTTTGCGGGTTGCGATCCAGCCGCCCAGAATGCGCCGGAAATAGCAGGGAAAGCGTGTCGGTGGCAGGGAATAACGAGGCGCGATGGGGAAGGGAGCGATGGCGAACGATGGAGAACGATGGAGAACGATGGGGGGTGGTGGCTGGTGCAGCGGAGCAGCGGGGTCAGCGCAGTGCAGCGTGGTGCAGCGCGTTGTGCAGACGCCCGCAGGGCCGCGCCGATCCAGGCGGCTAACAGGGGAGCTTCAGCGCTGTAGTTGCAACGCGCGATCTGCAAGTGGGAGCTCCGCGCCTGAGACTGGCGGCGGGGACGGCGAAGGAGTCGGAGGTCAGTCGAAGAGGGAATAAGGGAAATGAAAAAGTCCAAGCCGGCGAGGGATGCGGACGGGGAAACGGGAGCGAGGAGGACTGGGAATAAGACGCAAAGCCAGCGGCGGCGTCCGGCTGCCGTCTACCTGTGAGTGGGTGAGCTGCTGCGCGCCAGCTGAGCGCCAGCTGAGGGGACTTGTCGATTTCCCGAACGGCTGGCGGGTGACAGTTGACAGACGTCGACGGGAAGGTGCCAACTGGCCAACTAGTCCGATAATGGTCAATGGCGAAGAGGGCCGCTGCGAATGTCAATGGCCGTCTTGGCCCACGCAATCATGCAATGGTCAACAACAGAACGGCAGTGCAGGCGATGCGGGCAATGCAATCAATGCAGTCAATGCAGGCCATGCAATGGTCGACGCCAATAAACGCCCAATGCAAGGTCAATGTAGATATCGCCAATGCAATGCTCAACGTCCCATGGCCAGCCAACGGGCTTCTCGTCGTCGTGTGGTCGAGTCCGGCCCGTTGAAGTTTGCCCGTCTGGTCCGTCTGGTCCGTCTAGTCCGTCTCGTCTATCCGTCGGTCCGTTGGTCGGCCCGTCAAAAGGCAACTCGGTCGTCCGCCAAGGCTGATGAGACCGTTGTTGATGATCACCCGTCGTCTTTGCGTCCTTTGGACAAGATACAAACACATACAAATATACAAATCCGGTCCGACAATTGCGCACCTACGGTTCTCCTATGTGGCTTACTTGGGCCGGCGCGTCGGAAAGCTGCCGTCGAAGTCCTCGTCAAAAAGCGGGCACGTTTCCAAACGCCATCGGCATGCCCATGCTAATCCCCTTCGGTGTGTCGTCGCTCCCCCTTGTTTTGCACCTCCCCCAGTAGATAGTCGTTCCAATACCGACCAATACTCCGTACCTGGATGCTTAACGCGCGGCCACACTCGCCCCTGCGCGAATCTCTCGCTGCGTGTATGCGTGTGTGCCTCTTGTCTCTTCCTCTGGCGCTCGCCGTCTTCCCTTCTCGTCACCCCTCCCGAGTCCCGAGTCCCCATCTCCCTGGATACAATTGTCCGTCGATTCGTCCTTGTACGGACTCTTCCCGGGCGGGCGCAGAACAGGAAGGAGCGGCATCCTGGGCAACTGCAGATTAGGCAGGTGTGGCTCCCCGCACCTGCCCACGTTCCTGGGCCTGGAGTCTGGACCCTCTCCCGTTTCCCCTCTAGCCCCGGCCTCTCTATGCGCTAATAAACAATGCTTGACCAATGCTGAATGCTTGACGATTGATCCTTTGCCAGTTGAAACCAAGTCGCCAGGTTCGATATCCCAGCACGGCGCTTAATCCGTCTCCGACTCTGCCGCCATGTGCCATGCTTCCAGGATTCCAGCATTCCAGGACTCCAGCATTCCAGGGTCCTTCTTCTTCAGCGCGATCACCGTGAGGCGTGAGCTTGGGGAGCACTGCAAATCTCTTGTCCCAAGGCTTGTTTCAGCAAACAACTTTAACAACTTGTCATAATAAGGCATGTCGCACGGCAATGCCCGCTCGAATCCTGCCTGGCACACAGAGTCGTGGTACAGACTCGTTGTGAAGTGTCATTCTGACCGACCACAACCCGCGCTGGAAACCGAACCCCTCCCCCACCTACCGGAGATATCCGCCACCCTATCTATCTCGCGGACATGACATTTACCTAGCTTGGCGTTAGAATCCTTGTTATATCCAGCCCTGAGCCTGCCAGGCTGCATACCAGCCTCATCTTCTACTCCGTACGAATACACACAAACAAACATTTGATATATCGACTCCTATCTGCTCAGGCTGCCAACATTCGAAACGTACGAGACATTCGGAAACACTCCAAGGCGTACTATGAGTAGATAAGTATGAAACTGAGTATGGCACGTATCTGTGCTTGTTTTGTTTGGAGGACCGGTGCCTCAAATGGTCAACTTGCACGAGGCATCTCCAGGAGTCCAGTCCTCGAAGGCACCCACCAACTGCAAACATGATCCTACCTACATTTGAACTCCGCATCTATATCATGTCTACCTCGTGTGATCTGTGGTCAGTGGTCACTACTGCTACATCATCATGCCTCTCCCATCATCGGAAATAGTCGCATTCTTCAGAAGTTCAGAAACCTCAAGGTCCTCATTGCTCAACACGCAGGTAGGTACAGCCAGAGCAACGCTACTTACGGAGTATAGTAGTGTGGAACTTGTGACTTGTACGAATACATAGAGGGTTGGGCGCTATCATACGGAGTAGATGCCACCGTGGTGTTCGCGAATCGCGAGAGCCGGCCTCGTCGAAAGATGGTTTTCTTCTTCTTCGTCTTGGCACGCTTCGTCTTGGCGCCTCATTATCAAGAGTGTCATTGGGGGAACAGCTGACCCCTGCATGTCATGCAACTGCGGTGGACTACATGCAGCCTCTCCTTAGTCCGAGTTGGCTTTTGCTTTGCCACGAACCGCGGAATCAGGAGCCCCCGACTCGGAATGTTTTCTTTGCAAACCGCTTGTCACGCGACCTGTCTGCTCCTGAGAAAACCTGCTGCGACTATATCTACATGACGGCGTCGTGAATTGCCTCAATATTGCACCCAACCTCACGTACATGATGCTGAGCTGATCATCTTATGAACGAGGTGGAGAATCTCCTGCGTCGACCATTAAAGCTGTCTGAAGACTGAGCTACCTCCTAGTGAGCTGTCTACCGAGCTGTCTGACTGATTTGAGTCAAGCTGTGAGTCAAGCTGTCCACTGAGTATGTATCTGCATGTACTCTGATCTGTCAGCCAGTCAGGTAGAACTTGTCTGGCTCGTCCGACGCAGGGTAGGCCTTGATCTGGAGTAAAGGGTAACCCGCTTTGAGATCCGTTCAAGACAAGGCTGATAAGGCTGATGAAGCTCTTGAGGACAGTGACGGCGCCTTCCATCCTTTCCCTAATAGGACTAAGCAGGGAATTGTACAAGGACAAGTCCTTGCCGCACTTCTTCCTCTCTTTCGAGTCTCGACACATCATGAATCATACATGGTCGACGACTCCACGTCGTTGGAGCAAATGTGGGGTCCCGGACAGTGACCGATCAGATCAACAAGCTCCAGAATTAAGTCACCAAACTGCAATTACTTTTTGCGGCACACACCAAGGTCAGGCTTGCGGATGGCCATATATGTCAGAAGCGTGACGGGCGCAAGGATTGAACGTTTGAGCCGGCAGTTTCAGCGCACAATATCCTCGAGAGCCACCAATACCACCACAATCACCGACACCAGCAGCATGACTGTGGCAGCAGCTCCGTGGCGGGAAGCCTTCACGTCGGACATGGAGTCGATGAAACCACCAAATTTCACGCTCAGCTCGGTATACCAGGTCTCACCGTCGACCTTTCTTCCCAGAGCCCGCACCGTTGTCTACCGTGGCATGTGGGCTTCCCTCGTCCCCAACAGCAAGAACCCAGCAACTCTCAATGCCGCGTGCTATGAAAGCGATCTCCCGACCATCACCACCGATGCCCGCATGCACAAAGTATCTGAAATGTTCCCGGCCTCCACCCCAGCTGGCTCCTCCTCCCTCTCCGCCAAAGGTGGCCCCATCGAAGCCGTCTTCTGGGCCGCCGAGTCCAACACCCAGTGGCGTCTTCGCGGACATGTGTACATGATCGGCCCAGATATTGATTCGGATCACGCGACTTCCGTGAGAGAGTCTCTCCTGCCGTACATGCGCAAGCTTCACAATGCCGAGGCAGGAACCGAAGCCCCCTGGAGTTGGTCTCGCGAGCTGACCGCTCACTTCGGCAACGTCAGCCCGTCCATGAGAGGCACGTTTCGGAATCCTCCTCCGGGTACACCTATAAGTGAGAAGCCAAAGCAGGGACTATGTCTGGGACAAAAGGTTGAAGACGTGCAGGACGGCGTTGCAAGACAGAATTTTAGGGTTCTGGTCATTGTGCCGGAAGAGGTGGACAGAGTCGACCTGGCTGCTGCCGAAGGGGGGCGCCGCTGGAAGTATACACTTGAAGGGGAGTCGTGGAAGGAAACTGAGCTGTGGCCGTAAGGGAAGTTCCGGCTGAATTTCTGAAGCAACGAACTCGGAACCGGCACGCAAGCTGCAGGCACGCTTGACGCACGTACGCACGCAGTGCACGCCAAAGATATGAAATTCACGGCTTCATTACTTTGTCTTCTTGTCCTTTTCTGGGGGTTCTTCAAACAGCTATAAGAAACTAAACGATGAAGAGAGATTTCAAAGATGCACCAAGTGGCAAGCTTGAGTGAATCCTTTCCATGACTCCATGAATGAAGACCTCAATAAATTATAACCTTCGTTCCTACAGCATTCCGCCCATCCATCCTGCCTGCTTGCAAGTTGCCAAAAGTGTCATTCTTCAGTTTTTCAATTTTGTAACAAGTAGACATGTCGTTGAGTCCATTGCCGCCAAGTTGACAATGGACATGTGTATAACGCTTCATCTCTCAGATACCGAAGACAGTAGTACTCATGTACACAGTACCCCCACGAGACTGAAATCCCGCGCCTTGCCTTGCACCTGCAATTCGTATATCTTGTGCTGTGTTCGTCAAAAGAAGAACATACAGCATGGATGTAAAACCTTGGTCCTTGCTGAGGCTTGTTTCCCAACGAGGTTTCATGAATCATCGTCTCGACCCCCCCCCCCCCCTCCCCTTGGGCCCTTTCCCCCAATCCTCATCCCCAATTCCCCATTCAATCTCCATCTCATCCCCAAATCCCGAAGAAAATTAAAAATTATACTTTAAATTATGCCTATGCTCTTTATAAAAAGAAATTCCCCGACTGGAATGTGGGCCGGGTTTCCTGCATCATAGGAAAGCATGTTATTACCATGATATCCCGCTCAAAAACACAGTATGCCGGGAAAGAAGACCCGGGGTTTTCCGGGCTGTGACGATAAAAGTGTGTAGACTGTAGAGGTCAAGATATTGTATGTATATGTCCGTATATGTAAGTACGAATCTACGACTACATGCTTTGGTAGGATGGGGGGGGGGGGGGGGGTGCGTTCGAAAAGGACGGGGGGAGGGGTTGAGATACCTACCTACCTAGGGTATGAGAAGGCTCCGTTTGTGGAGACGAGAATGAGTTTAAATGCCGTTTAATTAAATAAAAAACGTGGCAAAGTTGGGATTATGGTCAGGGGGGGAGAAGTTGCCCGGGCCGACAGCCTAGGCCCTACAGGGACGGCGCGGATGTTCGTGTTCTATATGAACGGGTGACAGGTGTGGAGATTCTTTTTGATGTGGCTGAGTATAGATACGATTCACGAAGCAGAGACCCGAGAGAAGGTCTGGAGATGGGCTTTTTGTGGTCTTTGGAAACAGAGCGAGCCGGGTCTTGGGTCTCAGGTGTCGCTGAAGATGACGACCGAAAAGTGGAATGCGTACCGCGTGAAGGCGGGCAAAGGGAACAAAGGGAAATGAGGGCGAGGATAGCGGCCCGAGGGATGCTATAACTAGACGGGATATTCGGTATATACGCTGCAGATTTGGTGTGGTGATGGATATTGATGAGAAGGGGAGACGAGCAATCAGACGTTAGACGCTTGTCGACGGCTTGAACAGGAAAGAGTCGCTCCTTTGACTCGTTGCAGAATATGTACGAGTATATGGTGTAATAGACGATCAGGTAGATATTACGCCCAATTTCACGTGAACCTGCGTTAATTACTGATCATGCATACCTATGCTTGCCATCAAAGTCGGATGCGCACTCTCTCAAGTCTCAACGCATCAAAAGGTGTATGAACAAGGAAGAAACGCGCCTACACCTGCACAAAGAACACCTTGGACCAACCTTGCCTGGGGTACTTTTAGGCAACTTCTCACACAAGTGACAACCTTGCCCGTAAAACAAAAAAAACCTGGACAATAACACACACACACACACACATATTAGGTCTCCGTTGGCACCCGATCTTGGTTCGATTGCCATACGCATGCGGTGAAAGAAACCCACAGGGTTAAAGGCCATCGCGGAGCTGGTAATCTCCTCAAAAGGGTTTGCAAAACGCAAAGCTCTCCGAGTCCCAGCCCGTCGGCAACGCGTGGCCTTTTAAGTTTTGACAAGGGGGGGTCAGCTTACCCAAACATGGACTCATGGCGCACCAAACACAAATCGGTGATCTGGGGTTCGTTGTTTCTTACGTAGGTAGGTTGCTTGCCTTTGCGGTGAAGAAATGGTCATCGGCTCCACCGGAAATTATGTGTACGTCATTGGACAAAACAAACGCCTGGGGTTTCTTTTCTTTCTTTCGTTAGACAAAGTGAAAGCAAAGAAGGAGGAAAACGCTGTTGCGTATATGTACCGTACGGAGTATAAAAGAAGACTATATTGAAGGACTTCATATCATGCGTTGGATAATAGGCAGGGGGGTGCTTATTTCCCCCCTTCATTCATCCCTACTGGTTTTAATATGCATGGCATTGCATGGACCTGTGGCCCTTGAAGGACAGAAGGCGCGGCCGAGAACGGGATATTTTGACTAGGCCGAACGCGATGACTCGGGATCCTGGCGTGTTAGTTGGAGAAGCCTTGTTGTCTTTTAAGAGGTTGACATGGTGAGGGATTGTATGCACAGCTGTGGGATTCTCGGCGCTTCACTGGCGGAATGGGCTTGAATGATTCAACACCAAGTCGAGGCATACGCGTCAAAAGGCTAACCCGACGTCAGAAGGGAAGGAATATTGTCAGGACCAGAGGTTCAGGTTTTAATCAATTCTGGAAGATGCGGTTGCAGGTGGTACGTCTGGTGTTTTCCCGAATCGGCGGGCAAAGCTTCGGGGGTTTGTTTCCTTCCCGGGATGATCCTCATGAGCGGCCTACAGCATATTTATCTGATCCAGATAAGAAAAGCCACCCGTAAGGGGCTCGCGTCGTCCGTTGTTGTACACATAATGAAAGATGGAGCCTGTGTCAAATGTTGAATGAAAAATTCGACAGGATCGTAGGGAGACACACATGCTGAGGGGTTCACAAGACGACAGGAGCTTAAGTGGGAGAAGGAAGAGAAAAAGCCAGCCATTTTCAAAAAAGAACCTTATCAAAAACATGCAATCCTCGAGTCGAAGATCATTTGATCGTTGCGACGGCAGCGTGTGCTGTGGTGCCGCACCGAGAGGCTTATTTGTGACAGGCTGATGGGTTTACCGTCGGTCGGGCGACTTACCTGAATCATTCGGCATTTAATTATTGACAGCGAGCAAGGTTGAGCAAGGTAATTTTGGTCCAAGGCGGGCACGCAGGGAGGAGGACGCCCATCAGCGGTTCTTCGGACTTCCAAGTTCCATGTCGCTGTCCAACTCGTGAGTATGGGTTTACGCTGGATTATGACGGACGGTACTCCGTGTATTCGCCTTCGAAAGAATGGAAAATCAGCCCCCAAGAAACAGGAAAAAAATAATCACGCATAATTCAATCCACCCTTGCCGGGGTCATCCGGTCGTACGTCGCGGGTTGCTGTCGAGATCTTAGGTTTCCAACGCAGACTACGTTAAGCTCCCGCCATAGCAACACCCGTCGGACATGCGCCGGCGATTGAAGCTGTTCAGGGGGGGCGAGGTGATTTTGAATGAACCCGATTCTGCGTGACGTTGACGACGGTGGCCGATGTTGAGGGCCAGGGGCTGTTCAATGTGCTCCAGCCCGCATGGCCCGAGAGGGATTATTGCCGAAGACAGAGTCGCACGCCATAGGTAGGCTATCGGCTGCAGGCTGAGATGGGAAGCCAAGAAATTTTGTTGGGCGGGATAATAATAGGCGGGCAATTCTCCGGTTTGACTTGGAGAAGTTGGAGAACTGGAGAAGTTGGAGATTGTAGCGGCGGGAACAGGAGATGGGCAAACTCTTCATGTGCATCGTGGACCCACCCACCAGTAGCCGCCCTGGGGTAGCATAGGTACCTAGGTACCTAAGGTACGGAGATGTACCTCCTTTTACTGTATGTATCTACGGAGTACATACATACACACTATCTATGACACTGCATACTATAGCTACCTACTGTACATACTACAGACTGCCAGTCTGCATGTTATAACGAGTGAACGTTACTGCATAACTTCTATAACTGACTGCATCAGTGCATACTACTGCTTACACTGTGCTGTCTGATACTATACGGCATTCGAGCCCTTGGTGGACAGAGAACATGGCACTGTACCAAGGATATTGTCATCCGACTGCTGCACGGCAGTCACAGAGGGCCAGAGGAGGACTCATCCATTGATAGAACGGGCATGATGCATACCTACACCTTCCGCTGTTCCTATTCGCAGAACAGTCTTGAGGCCAAGATGGCAAGCCATCCATCCATCCCTCCCGCAGCTCCCGTAGCTCCCGTAACTCCTGCAACGCCTGGCCGCATCGTCTGGCTGCATCGCCTGCACGCTGCGATATCTGCGATGCCCGTTACATGTCGACTGCCTAGAAATCGACCCCTGTTAAGCCTCCTGCAGCAGAAGAAGCCGGTTCCCGGGCTTTGCGAACTCATCATCTCAATGCTTATCCCGCTATATAGGTGCCTTTGTACCATAGTCACCGTATATGTATTCCCAGTGTGTGTACGGAGTACCGCACACACGTCCGGAGTACATACATACATACATACATACATACATAGGTACTAGGTACTAGGTAAGTCCGATGGACCGTCGCACCTCAAAACGTTGGCCGTTCGTGTGAGATGCATTGCAGGTTATTGATGTGAGATGGAGCATGTGCGGAAGCCGCACTGTACACATCGCAGGGGCCTACCTATGCTGATGCCATGCACCGTTCGGTGTACTGGCATGATGCTGGCAACACGCCCTCCTCCTGGGCTAATCATACAGAGCAGTGTCGCTGGTCTTTGTATGAGATGGGAATGAACCGAAGTGAACCAATGCGCGTCGTATCGGAAACAGCACTCAAGACCGGGTATAGACAGGACGGGTTGTTATCCTGCCATTTCAGACAGCTACCGGATGGTTCCGGCGAATCCTGGGGATCCAATGTTCTTGTACCCGAAAGTGACGAGTCAACCGGCGTCCACGTCGGGTAGATGCAAGCCGACGACGAGTGTACTGATATGCACATGCTCGGCATGCGGTGCGGGCGCCGTACGCATCTCCAAGTCGGCATGTCAGGAGTCAGCACTCACACGACGAGCAGGAAGTGGGGAAACCTGGCACGAACGCAGACTCCAGAGAGAGACGGTGGCGGGCTGATGAGCAGCTGATGAGCAGAGGCGATGAGCCAAGTTGAGGGGGAAACGGGGCAAATGCAGAGCAAATGCAGTCCAAATGCAGTCCACTGTCCAAGACGAAAAGACGAAAGACGAAGACGAAGACGAAGACGGAGAACCGACCGTGAGAGACGTGAGAGAACCAGCCAAGGTCCGTGCACGCAGTCGCCCAAAAGCCAAGACAGAAAGCAGCTCTCTCGGCCGCTCACGACTGCGACTCCGAGTCCGCGCCTCTCTCCCTTGTAAGCTGTGTCTCTCGTCTCTCGAGTCTGGAGTCTCGGGCGTGTCTCTTGTCTCTCTTCTCTCTCTCCGTCTCTGTCTCTGACCCGTCTCTGGCCGTTTCTGTGGCCCGCCGCCCTCGACCTCCACCCACCCACACCACACATGGAGACAAGGTCCCAACGGGCCGCTCACGACCTCCTCCAACCTCACGAGTCACATCCAACCTCTATCAGCGATTTACCAACCTCATCCAGTTGTGTGCCAACCTCGCACAGTCGTTTCCCGCCCTCAGCCCATCGGCCGCTTCTCTCCTACCCAGTTACTTCAATGGTGACATTAATGGCGACGATGCTCGCTGGAGGAACCGGATCCGCCTTATAGCACGACTATCGTAGGCCGCTCGATTCCGCCCTTCGCCTCCCGACCCGCCTCGCCTCGCGTCATCAGAGCTCGGCAGCCTGACCTCGCCTCGATACAAGTTGCCATACTTTGTACTGTACATTTGCCCGGATAAGTCTTTCTCGCGACGCAAGACCGGCCGCCGTCTTCTCCCGTCTGTCCAGGTCTTGACTGCCTTCATCCGGAGGCGTTGGGCTTTGGACGCCTGACGCTACCCGGCTGGTGATTCCGCCGTTAATAACCTTGTTCTGCTGAACCAACGTTTGGATCATGGCCATGGACGCCCTCCGCAATCTGGCCGACAACATCCCTGACTGGCAGCGGCGCCTGGACGACCTGAATGGGCAGATCCAGCACAGGCAGGCTGAGCTGGCGGCTTTGGCTGGCTCCGCTGTCCAGCCTGCTACCTCCCTTCCGTCTCTACGCAACAAAGGCTCGTCAGAGTCACTCAAGCCCAAAAACGAAGGCCCGGTACACTCCCCGATACACTCCCCGATACACTGCGATCCCGAAAGTGCCTCAATTTCGAGACAGCATCGCCCCAAGCGACATCTACCGCCCCGGACACCCTCTGCGCACTCCAAAGAAGCCCATAGACCAGTATCGCCACCGCCTTTTGGCAGCGATGGCCAAGCAGCTCTGCATCAACAAGCCCGCGATCCTGCAGCTTCCAAAAACTGCGCTTTGGCTCAAGCAAACAAGAAGCGAAGGCCCAGTTCCGTCATGACTGCAGAGAATGTTGATGCTGCACGTCGCACTCGCAGCATGATTATTGTGTACTACGACAGCTACGTACAGAGATTCTTTGATGACCTGGTCAGGTTTGTGTCATCGAGCAGAAACCTCATGCGCAAAGCCAAAATGGCTGCCAAGGTGGCTCAAATCAAGCGCATGGCCGAGCTGGAGGTCGCTAATGAGGCGACACGATCCGACATTGAACGACCCGGTGCGGACGCACTTCCGTCTCTTAAATATATAAGTCCGTCCCGACCAGAACCCGTCTCTCAGGACCAGGCGTCTGTAGAAGCGAGACAACCAGGACAGTCGGACGAGCCCGTCGACGTCTATGATTCTCTCGACAAGAGCCTCGAGTTCGTGCAGAGCACCTGCGAACACAGCGCCCATCAATTCCTGAGGCATGCAGACTGCTACGACGAGATCAGAAAGATCCAGGCTCGGCTAGTCAAAGTACTGCAGGAATCAAGAGAAGAATTGGAGCGCGTCCAGCGCGAGACTCCCGAGCTTATCAAAGAGGCTGGGCACACAGGGAAAGCGCGCATGCGCCGCTCCATCAGCGTCAGGCGAGATGCGACGGCTGAGCAAAAAGAAGGGTCGGTGACTGAAGCGGACCAACGGTTTTCATCTGATATTGCACCGCTCGACACCCCCGAGGCCTCAGCCATGCTTGAGATAGACCCTGATGTGGACGAGCAAATGGGCGAATTCAAGCCTCCGCTCCAATATCGTTCCACCAGATTGATGCGAAGTGGTGCAGTTTGAAGTTTGAACCCAGGGAAGCGGCCATGGTGGCAAACGGAATGCCGAGGAAAATAAACTCATGCTCATATTGATCGGAAACAAATTCATAATCTCTCATTCACCATCGGAGCAATGTTGATGGCATGAATGATAAAGTACATTTGGTGATACGGAGAGGAGCTTTACTCTTGTATTGGAGTGCCATTGAATGCATGGCACTCCGAGGAAGGTTCTGGTTTGCGGTTCACATTTTTTGTAAGGGTAGCCAGACTTGGGATTTCTTTGGGACTTGTTATTTTTCGTTTATTGTTGCATACATAGTGGATACCCTAGCAATTGAAGACTTGAGTGACAAAATTTGAAAAGTAATGCTCTTTGAAAATGTTGAGGCGCGTAGTCGCAGGCGGCAGAAGTCATGCTGGTGAACACTGAAGAGGGTGGTTGATGTGGGGGCGGGAGACGCAGCCGTACAGCTTCCCAGAAGGTACCTAGAGGTAGGTACCTTGTCCCTGGTCTCTGGTGATGACATGCCTCACGTCGCTCTTCCACAAGACATCGTATTCACCGTTCAACGCCACCACCGTTTCGCCTTGAGCAGTGCATCCTACCTAGTGTCGCACTTTCTACCGATCATCAACACTGCGCAATCCGCGCTCGAGGTGTGAAAAATGACGAGCGATCCCATACCACGATAGTGTAAAGCCCACTCCCACCGTGGCACGCGCATCATCGACAGGCTCATCGACAGGCCGGCGATAACAACAGCCGAAGCCGCAGCAGATATGGGCCAAGGCTTCTCATTGGCAACGCCTTCAGCAGGCTCGGCAGGCATCGATATTGTGCAGCTGCAGGATATCCAGTATGAACGCAGCATCGGCAATGCGCGGTTCATGAAGAGCATTCGTGGACGGCACGAACATGGCGTTGTTTTGGTCAAGGTGCTGTTGAAGCCTTACGCAGAAGCCAATCTTGACGAGTATAAGAAGAAGCTGCTGAGTTGAGTGGGCGCCATTAATCCTCTGGTTTTTTTTTTACCGCTCTATGCCACGTATTACATGGGCCATTGTGCTAATGCTTGTTCTTGTTGTCGCGTACTATAGAGGAACGAAAGCTTTTGGCAGACGTGCCCAACGCTCTGCCCTTTCAGCGCATTATCGAAACCGAGACCAACGGGTACCTTGTCCGACAATTCCAATATAGTTCACTTTACGATCGGCTTAGCACACGTCCGTTTCTCGAAGACATTGAAAAGAAATGGCTTGCGTTCCAACTGCTCTGCGCGCTGCGTGACTGCCACTCCCGGGACGTTTA
Organism: Claviceps purpurea; assembly: GCA_029405325.1. Classification (NCBI taxonomy): domain Eukaryota; kingdom Fungi; phylum Ascomycota; class Sordariomycetes; order Hypocreales; family Clavicipitaceae; genus Claviceps; species Claviceps purpurea. The sequence continues at coordinate 2,001,294 of CM055785.1, forward strand.
CCATGGTGATATCAAGGCACAAAATGTGTTGGTCACGTCATGGAATTGGCTATACCTGACGGATTTCTCGTCGGCGTATAAACCCATTTTGCTCCCAGACGATAATCCTGGCGACTTCTCTTACTTCTTCGACACCTCGGGTCGTCGAACATGTTACATTGCGCCGGAGCGCTTCTACGCCTCGGGCGAGGAGCCACGGCCGAAAGCCAAGATGACGTGGGCTATGGATATATTCAGCGCTGGATGCGTCATTGCGCAAATGTTTTTGGAGTCTGAAATATTCAGTCTCGCCCAGCTGTACAAGTATAAACGGGGAGAGTATGACCCTGTGGTTACGCATTTGAGTGTCATTTCGGACAAGGGTGTTCGCGACATGATTGCACACATGATCCAGCTGGACCCGGAGAAGCGGTACTCTGCAGACCAGTATCTCGAATTTGGCAAGAAGAAGATTTTTCCAACGTATTTTTACAACTTTTTGCACCAGTACATGGATCTCATAACTGATCCGTCTTCGGGCAATAACCCCATGTCGGGCAGCCAAAGGAACATGGGCGAATCCGACGATAGGATTGATCGTGTGTTTTACGACTTTGACAAGATCTCGTACTTTCTGGGCTACCAGCCAGGGAAGCGGGCATTTCAACAAGCGCCGCCGTCCTTGGGCCGATTGGTGTTGGCTCACTTTCCCGTGCGACTGAGTATCCCGAATCACGAACACGTCGTTTCAGCCGATCTCGAACCACCCGAGGATGACGGCACTCTGATCTTCTTGACCCTCATAGTGTCGTCTATGCGCACTACAGCTAGGGCCTCCTCCCGGGTGCGAGCCTGCGATGTGCTCTTGGCGTTTGCTGAGCGACTTACTGATGAAGCCAAACTCGATCGAGTGCTGCCCTATCTCATGACTTTGCTGAGAAGAGAAGAAGCCGACGTTGTGATTGTGGCTGCTATCCGCACAATCACCCAGCTTCTGCAAATGGTCCGCTTGCCAACCCCGATCAACTCTCACCTACTCGTGGAGTATGTCCTGCCGCGGCTAGAGATTGCCTTGGGATCTCGGTCACACGTGGCAAGCTCCTTGGTCAGAGCCACGTATGCGTCCTGCATCGGCAGCCTTGCCTCGACGGCGCAGAGATTTCTGTCCATTGCCTCGAGCTTGCGAGCGGATGGATCATTACCAATCGCAGATCCGGAAATCGAGCCCGGCGCCGAAGCCGAAGCCAACTTTGAAAGCGTATTTGATAACGCGGGACGCGAGCTGTTTGAGGTGCTGGAGAGTCATACGAAGCAGCTGGTGGAGGATTCGGACGTCTACGTTCGCAGAGCATTCTTGGCGTCAGTACCGGAGCTCTGCATGTTTTTCCAGGAGCACGCAAACGATATACTCCTGACACATCTCAACACGTACCTGAACGACCGTGACTGGACGCTCAAGTGCGCCTTTTTCGATTCCATTGTCGGCATAGCTACCTTCCTCGGCAGCACGACTCTGGAGGAGTTCATGCTGCCTCTGATGCTGCAAGCACTGGCTGATGGCGAGGAAACCGTGGTTCAGGCGGTCCTGCATTCACTGGCTCACCTCGCAGGTCTCGGGCTGCTATCTAGGTCTCGGATCTGGGAGCTTGCGGATCTCGTCGGACGGTTTACGATGCATCCCAACATCTGGATCCGAGAGGCAGCCACCGAGTTTATCGCGCAGGCATCCAAGTTTCTCGACATTGCTGATGTGCGGTGCATACTTGTCCCGCTCATCACGCCGTATCTGAAAATCACGACTGTGGCGGAGCTTGATGAGCCGAGCTTGCTCGACTCGTGGAAGAAGCCTCTGACGAGAGCTGTGTTTGAGCAAGCCATCACGTGGGCTGAGCAGACTGATGGGGGTGGCTTCTGGAAGCCGTTGCAAACGATGCGCTCTTCGGCGTTGGGGTCCTTTAGTGCACGGTCGTCCAAGGACTTGAAGGCCAATTCGATGAGTAAGATTGTCCGGAACGACCAGGACGAGAAATGGCTCGCCAAGTTGCGAAATTTGGGGCTCAAAGCAGAGGATGACGTGAAGCTATTGAGTCTTCGAGAATTCATATGGCGACTGAGCAAGGCGAGGAATAGTCCCGCAGCAATGGGAGAGCTGAAGAGTCCTTATTCCGAAACCGGTTTGATTTCACTAAAGGAGCTTGGAGTCACTCCACAGACGGTCTTTTTCAACGATGCGCCCCTTCGTGATACGAACGTGCGGCCTGACCTTGAGTCGCCGGCGGGGCCGTATACCATTGCGGATGCTCTGCTGGATGCCTCCATGACAATAGACGATACGATTAGCAAAAGAAGGAAAGCAGCTCTTAGTGGCCAGGCACAACGTATACAGAGCGCCGGCCATGGACCATCGGCAACGCGAAACCGCCTCTTGTCTCCCGCGGGATCTACACGCGCGAGCTCACAACACTCGAGGAGAGAGCCATCCGACGGCAAAGCCGCGTGGAGCGGGAGCGGCACGAGAGAAGACGGGCTGTATGCAACCAGCAAGAGGACGATGCGTCACCAGCCAAGTGCTCTGAGCCTCCTTGACAGCAAAGACGGAAACAAATCCATGGCGGAGACTGGCACGAGCGACACGAATGCCTTTGGTGAAGTAGAAGGGCCATTCTCACAGGGTCTAGCAACGTCCTCCTCACCAGCCGGCACCAAAGGACGCAGCAGCAGCCCGCCCGCTCCCCGCCAGGCGAGACATAGCTACGAAGGAACGGATCCTACGATCCAGCGAATGCTGGATCAAATGTACCTTGACAATTTCCCACGAGACGTCCTGGAGTTTGGCCCGATGGTCCCATCCATATCTCGAAGTCGAGCCCGCGCTGTCACCGGCGCACAGCCTCCCGAGGACGACGAGCCCTGGCGACCAGAAGGCCATCTAGTCGCCACCTTTGGAGAGCACAAAGGACCAATCAACCGAGTCGTCGCATCACCAGACCACCTCTTCTTCATCACGGGCGGGCACGACAGCTGCGTCCGCGTCTGGGACACCGCACGCCTCGAGCGAAACATAAGCCACCGTTCTCGCCAAACACACCGACACGCCGACGGCGCACACGTCCTCGCATTATGCTTCGTAGAAAACTCACACTGCTTCGTGAGCTGTGCCAGCGACGGAAGCGTGCACATCGTCAAGGTCGACACCCATTCTTCTCCGCCCACCAGCGGCGCCATCACAGGATACGGCAAACTGCGTCTCGTGCGGGACCATCAGCTCCCCGCGGGCGAATTCGCCGTCTGGTGCGAGCACTTCCGGCAAGAGTCCCACTCGGTGCTCGTCTTGGCCACGAATCGATCCCGGATTCTGGGCATCGAATTAAGGACCATGACGAGGCTGTTTACGCTGGAGAATCCGATCCATCACGGCGCGCCGACGTGTTTCTGCATAGACCGTAAACGGAACTGGCTCTGTGTAGGGACTACGCATGGGGTGGTGGACCTGTGGGATCTGCGCTTCAGGATGCGTCTTCGGGGATGGGGCGTGCCGGGCAAGGGCGCCATATACCGCATGGGGATCCATCCTACCAAGGGTCGCGGGAAATGGGTTTGTATCGCGGGGGGGACTGGCCATGGGGAGGTCACGGTCTGGGACTTGGAAAAGACGACGTGTCGGGAAATTTATCGCATTTCTGGTGCTGGTGCTGGTGCTGGTGCTGGTGCTGGGAATAGCAAAGACGCACAGCAGCAACAACAGCAAACCCTACCACCAAAGACGTACACCGCGTGGGACGTTGACGAAGACGAACCAGATAGCATGCTAGGCCGCTTCGCGACTAACCTCGAGAGTTCGCAGGCAAATAACCACGCCGATCGGGGTGTGCGGGCCATGATTGCGGGAACGGGGAGCACATCCCACGATGGGAGGGACCTGCGCCATGCGTTTATCGTGACGGGTGGATCGGACAAGAAGCTTCGTTTTTGGGACATGGCGCGTATAGAGAACTCGTGTGTGTTTAGTGGATTGGCGTGGGGGGAGCAGCAGCCGACGTATCGTGTTGTGGAGGCTACTTCTGCGTTGACGGTGAATGTCGAACAGGCACAACCGACTAGGGGTGTGGGCGAGACTGCTGCGAAGGCATCGTCGTCGTCGTCGAGGGGGAATAGTAAGGCCTCTGGGGGAGGGGGTGGGAGGCCGCCTCGGTCGACGGTGATTTCGGTGGAACAGCAGCAGTTGTTGCAGTCGCATTTGGATGCGGTGCTGGATGTGGTGGTGTTGGAGTATCCCTATGTGATGAGTGTGAGTGTAGATCGGAGTGGTGTTGTGTTTGTTTTTCAGTAGGGATGATCGGGGTCAGGGAGGAAGGGCATGAAGGTCATGGGTTTTAAAAGGGTTGGTTTTAAAGGGGCTCTGAGGAGCGGTTGGCGTTTCTACATCCAAGGAGGATTTTGGGGGTGTATATGTCGAGCGAGGCCCGTGAAGGTAGGTCCTTTGTAATGGCGTAAGGTTTTTTGCGTTTTCTTGACTTGGCTAAGGCTGGGTTGATCACGTAGATGATAATATAATGTCGAGAAGCTGCTGCCGTGTAAATATTGCATTCCGGCTTGTTACGGTTTTCCATGACGCGCTTATGCAAATCTCCAATAAAAGACTTTCATAATCTCGTCCTGCTGCTCATGATGTAGAGACTATAATACTTGGCCATCCCATCATATGCATCATGGTTCTCTTCTCCTCTGTCTCTCTCTCCCCCTGAAACGCCCCATCAACTCCAAACCAGAGACCTAAAGTGATCCAAACAGCATGCTAACGTGACATGAGAAAAATACAAATCGAAAAAGGGTATAAAAGACAATAAGAAAGGCCATCCCCTCACAACGTCTGCCAAAAGTAATTCGCGTAAAAGTACCTCGAAAACTTCTTATCCATATTCACCACATGGACATCCCCCTTCCCATCATTCCGCACCACCGCCCTCGTCCACTCCCCATCCTTGCCATCCCTCTCGATATCAATCCCCAAACTCCGATACACCTTGAGCCGCAGCAAGATCTCATCATCGACAACGTCTCGCCGCCGCGCTGCCGCATCCCCCTCCACGCCCTGCATATCGAGTTCCTGCAGCCGCGCCGTCAAATCAGCCGCCTGCTGCGCGAGCCGCTCCGCCTCCATCTCCGCATCGCTGGCGGCTTTTGCGGTGCGGAACTTGCGCGTATCCAGCGTGGCGATCTTGGAGGCGTGGTCTGAGGATGAGGTCGAGGCGGTGAGCTCGGCGTGCTGGGAGGTGAGTGTGTTGAGTTGGCGGGAGAGTTTCTTGAGGCTGGTTTCTACTTCGCGCATGCGGAGGTCGCGTGCTTCTTGGAGGGCGGAGAGAGCCTCGTTGATGCGTGAGACGGCGAATTTGTCGGTTTGGATGTTTAGGGTATTCATTGTGTCGTGGATGAGCTGCTGTTGTCAGCAACGACAAAAGGCAATGAGGCGCAGTAGGATCGTAGGATCGAAAGGGCCCTTTTGAAACTGCGTCTTTTTCGGAGAGGGGGGAGAGCTCACCTCCGCGGGATCTTCTTGTAGCAACATCTTGGATGAGGTTTGTGGTCTTCAGACGTCACAGCTGCGGTGTGTTTGTTTTTGGTGAAGAGAGAGCTCTGAAGTGGTCGTAGAGATGAGAAATAAATGTCGAGGTTTTGATCGTCGTCGTATAATGGCAGTGACACGGCAAGCATAAGACGGAGGCGAACGTTGGGTGTTGACTCTTGAGTCTTGAGCATTTACTGTCCAAAACGCATGTCGCGTCTTCGTTCTTTTGCTTCCTTGGTTCTATAAAGCGCCCCCACACCCTGCAGGGCTCCGCCATCTACCCAATCAAAATCCGTGAACCGTTGCTACGGACAACTATCTTATCGCCCCGAGCGTTTCTACATTAGGTATGTACACACGGAGTAGTCCCGGCAATTTACCGGAACTTGGAAGGTGATGAAGCGTCATTGCTTGCCACCGTCCAAGCTTCCAGGACCCAGAGCTAATTACATGCTTGATATGAAACCACCTCGACGACCTTCCGCATTCACCACCTACTCCCACAACTTTACTCGAAGAAACGAAGAAGTATAAAGGGAACGGCTAACAAGCCTTTTGTTTTGAAGTCGCGCAATATATCTTAAAGCTGTTCGCCGCCAAAAATGGTCACCCAACTACCCTGTGAGTAGTTCCACACGCCTTCTAATAAGATCCCCATGCCGAGGCATAGCCACTAATACAGGATACACAGATGCGCTGGACGCAGAATGGTCCGTCTCACCCAATCCCGTATTCAAATTGAAATTAGAATAAGAAGAGAAAGGGACTACAGATACGCAGCAGTTCACGTACCTAACAATACCTACACCAGCCCCCTCAACCCATCAGAGCTCCAAGTCCTACGAGCACAATACGAAAAAGAAGGCGACATGGTCGGCGTACAAACCAAATTCAACTACGCATGGGTAAGCAGCCTCCCCCCCTTTCCTATGTCAAAGCTAACCCACCGCGTCTTACACCCAGGGCCTCGTCAAATCCAACAACCGCAACGAGCAACAACTCGGCGTCCGCCTCCTCTCCGACATATTCCGCCTCTCCCCCGAACGACGCCGCGAATGCCTCTACTACCTCGCCCTCGGAAACTACAAGCTCGGCAACTACGGCGAAGCCCGTCGCTACAATGACCTCCTGCTAGATAAGGAGCCAGCCAACTTGCAGGCCGCGGATCTGCGGCAGCTTATTGACGACAAGGTCGCCAAGGAAGGGCTCATGGGGGTAGCTATTCTGAGTGGTGTGAGTCTTGCGGCGGGGATTGTGGGTGCATTTTTGGTGAAGAATGCTCGGAAGAGGTGAAGAGAGCAAGCAAGCGACTTGTGATTACGAAGGGACTGGATATTGCGCGGGAAGAAGGTGGGGGGACTGAAGAGGGAGGCGTTTTAATAACTTTCATTTGCGAGTCGTTACGGGTCGGCGCTGGACAGACACTGGAGAGACGTTGGAGAGAAGGCGTTCTAGGTTCCGCCAAGCATTGAGAACAGGGCATACGATCATGCAAAGCACATTACCGCTTGAACCTTTTTTCTATACCATACATACATACATACATACATACATGCTGGCAGCCATGATCATGACGCATGTGGAATATGACTTGTTTACTAGGTTGAATCTTCATCCTCACCTTGACAGCTATTGCACAGTTTGGTACATAGCAGCGAGCATGTACACTGGGCCAACAAGTTGACGTGCAGTAAGGTTGAGTGGACCAACAACCGTTATTGCCGGGAGCCCAGGACAGTATGCTGCCGTGACTGATTACCATTTCCTTGTCTACGACAAGCGAAATTACTGGCTGATGGCTCAAAGACCAGGCCGATTTGCTGCGCGTCGCGAAACGCAGATGTCATCGTTTCCTCTCCCGTCTACTCGCCCTGTCGTTTTCACCATCGTTCAAACGTCCAAGCACAGCACATAATCTTGGGAGAGAAGTGTAAAGCATTTAAATCAAGCAAGCTAGGAAATGACAAACGAGCCCCAGACAATGGGCTCTGTCTATCGAAACAGCAATAAAACATATCCTGCCCAAATCACCACTGCTATAAAATACAATAGTTGCTGTGCCGCCAGTCAAGCCATCCATCCGCTCCTGTCCAAGTCGAACCCGCAACCATTGCTCCAAACAGGTATGACAAAGGGTATCCGCACAAGGTAGCAGGAAGAACAAGACCAAGATACATCGCGTGTCGAGCAATCTTCCGAGCAGATTGAACAGCCATGTGTGTTGAGTTGATCGGGTCGAGGGCAATGTCTTCCCGACTGACGAAAGGAGAATGCGATTGACAGTCTCCAATAAGAGTAGATATGGACGAAGAACGAACTTCCGTCCCTAATTTTGTGCCCCTTTTCTGATACAATGACTTGTTGTCCTCCCATGGTCCTCGAATTGGAAGCTCGGTAAGTCAAGCCATACCGGGTTTCCATCTTCAAAGAGATAGAGACAAGCTCCAGATATCATGTTCAGATTTCATTGTCTCACAATCATGCTACTGTTTAGTTCTCTTTCGTGATATTGTTGTAGTGTTTCATGGTCTGCAGTCTCTCGACTTTCGCATGACTAAGGACTGTTTTTGGCGGCGCTCTGTGACGGGTCTCATCTTTGATGATGACAACTTTTGATCAAGAGTGATTAAATGAAGAGTGTGAGATTAATAACAAAAAAAATGGTGACAAGGGAGAGACCGACAAGAAAACAGAAATCAAAAGGAAAAAGGCGTCCATAAGGAAAGGCGTCCATAAGGAAAGGCGTCGAGCTGTTGGTGTATTTCTTGTGTGGCGTGTCGTGAATAAATCAAGACATTGATCGTATAGAGGGGTTTGCGGAAGGTCATGCGTCGCTAGAGGTACTCGGAAGGATGTCTAATCCGCACGACTTAACGCAGCGAGAAGCCCTTGCGCTTGCCTTCTTTCTCTATCGGGCGTCCGCTCTCGATGCGCTGCTTCTTGTCTTCGAGTTCTGCTCGCTGGCGGTCAAGTTGCTCCTTCATCTCTCTGTGGCGTGCGTATAGCTCTTCTTCCGACTGCTTGAGCTTGCTCTCCTTCTCAGCAACCTTCTGTTGGAAGACCATCTTCATCTCAGCCTCCATCTTGGCCAGCTTCTGCTCGTGCAGAGCACGCTCCTCCTCTTGCTTGACAGCAGGGTTGACCTCCTTGAAGACGCTTGGGTCTTGCGATACGCCCATAGCAATGAGCTTATCGGTACGGTAGTTCTCATACAAGGTGTTGTTGGTGTGTTCCTTGAGTTCTTCCATGTGGGTTCGGATGAGCATCTGGCGAAGTTTGACAAAGTCACAGTGCTCCTCGTTGTCAACCTCAATGAGGCCCCAGGGGTATTGACGTCCGCGAACACCGCGACCGTCGGCAGTCTTGATCTCATTGGTTGCGCCAACAACAGCGAAGGGGACCTTGGACATGATCTCGTTGTTCTCGGCAATGGTCTCCTCGTCATCCAGCTCGTATCTAGGTCCCTCGAAGATTTGGATGCCATGGTGCTTGATGTCGGCGAGAATCTATCACTATTGTTAGCTTGCTGGCATACGACTCTGTGGGTTTGATCCCCCAAAAACTTACGCGAGCCTTGAAGCTGGCAATTTCCTCGTCGGTGAGAGTGTCGGACTTGGCGATGACGGGGATCAGGTTGACCTTGGTGTGAAGGCGTCGCATCACCTCGATGTCGAGAGGCTTCAAGGAATGGCCTGTGGGCTGAATAAAGAAGACACACGCATGAATTCGGTTATCGACAATGTTCATGCGGTTGACCTTGTTCTCAGCGTCAAGGTATGCATCGTATCGACGCTCAATATCGTCAACAATGGGACGCCAAGACTCATCGTTGTTGACAAAGTCACCGAAGCCCGGTGTGTCGACCACCGTCAAGCGGAGACGGACTCCAGCCTCCTCGATGTCGGCGCTGATGGCCTGAATCTGGACAGTTTTGGGTATGATGTCGTGACTGGGACCCTTGCGCTCTCTAGGGGGGTACAGTGAAGTGTTGAAGAGTGTGTTGACGAGAGTAGACTTGCCGAGGCCGGACTCGCCTGAATAGAAGTTAGCAACAGCGGATCTCAAACAGGCGAAGAAGGCATGGCGCAGTATGAATAAGCCTGTCGTTACTCACCAACAACCATTACATTAAAGTTAAAGCCTTTGCGGACACTCTTGCGGTGCCACTGGTTAGGCAAGTTCGCGAATCCGACATAGCCGGTGAGCTTGCGTCGTACAATGTTGCGGACATCCTGAATGGACGAGGGAGCGACCGGGGAGGAGACTGCTGGAGCAGGGTCAGAATGATGAGCTTGAGCGGAGGCCATGGATTCAGGCTTGCCGGCAGGTGGTGATGCGGGAGTAGCAGAGGGGGAATCTGAGCCGTTGGACGCTAAGAAGACTTTGGTCAGCCAATTTGGTTGCAGAAAAATAAAATTTTACCAAAAACAGATGTAGCGAGATGCGGTGCAGGGCCAAGGGGATAGCGAACTCGAGATCCCGCTTGAATCGGTAGCTTCTCCCGAGGCATTTCTGCTGCTCTGAGTCGCCGAGTTCACTTCAAGTTCTTCAAATTCGCGATGGGTGGCTTTCTCCTGAATGAAAGGGTGACATGACTCTGGTAGAGGGTGAGATTTCATCATGGTCGACTGAGGCGAATCATCCACATCGAGCATGCTGCGAATTTGTTGGGGCGCCGTGGGACTGCTTGCAGAGGTCGGAGCCAATGTACGCCGACCAGCTTTTTCTTCCATGACAGCAGCACCACTTGGTCTCCTGGAATGCTTAGCTACATCAGGAGATAAGGGAGCTTGAACTCCGCCTATATTCAGCTGGCTGCTCCGATTGCGTGGCTTGACTTGCGGTGCCATTTTTCAACTCGTTCTCAGTATGCCAGGCTTCGTATTCGATAATGAATCCGTGGTATTACACACAAAAGGCTGTCGAGTCCAAAAAAAAGCGGGGGACGTTTCGTGTCCCGAAAGCGAATCCAAGAAAGTGTAAATGTCGCTCAAGGCATGTTCTTTTGACTGGGTTGTGGTGTAGAGTTGCAATCGAGGTGCGCAAGTGACGAGGCGGTTGCTATAGATTCGAGGGCGGGGAGTCTTTCAATTGCCACATTGCCGTCCTGGGTCGAGGAGCCAATTTCGCAGTTGCGTCCCGATAGGATAGATCCAATTTGCATGCAGGTACAGCTCGCGGGTACTGAATCGGCAAAAGAAGAAAGAATCATCTTACCCATATTGATGTATAAAGAGCGATCGATCGAAGTTTTTCTTAAAAAAAATGAAATCTGTGAAGAGGCGCAATGTCCACCAAGGTCAGTCGGCGCACCAACAAGGTCAGAAGGAAAGGGGGGCCTTTGCCGACAGACAAGGCTGGAACGATTTCGACGATTCCAGCTAATGAGAGGAAGGCTCAGTGTATCCGAGGGTCAGGCCGCAACAGGTCGATGCGTGCAGCAAGAGGAAACAATCGAGGCAGAGCAAGAGGGCCAGATGAATTGCGAAGAGCAGGTGATGGCTAGTAGGAACTTACCAAGAGAGTGGACAGGAGGGCCAAAGGGGAAGGAGCACGCGCGTTGAACGGAAGTCAGAAAAAAAAATTACGGTACGATATGGCCACGACTTATCGACAACGAGGCCTGAGTCGGCACACAATTAGTCGATGAGGAAGTAGCAATGATGGGAAGAAAGGGCGAACAAGAATTGAAGTAAGGCTTGAGAAGTGTTGGTCGATGGAAGTCGAGGAAAGGGAAAATTGGGGAGCGTGCGTGGAGGTGCCTGAGTGACCCGGCTGAAATTTATCGGAGCAAGGAGAGCAGGTGCGACTAACTGCTGCATTTCGGCGGTCATGCCACGGTTTTCGTACCTATACCAGCCAGCCTGCACTGAACCAGGCGCCCGTCAGTACACTGTGCGCCTGAGCGCCTGTACAGTGGATAATCGTCCCGGTCCCCATCTTCGTAATCGACGCCGGCTCAATCGTCCCAGAGACACAGCTTCCAGCTCCCAGGCCGCCGCAGAAGCGCAGCTCTGCAACTTTGCACACACCGCACGAATAGCCGCCATTTCACGCGAGACATGGGCGTGGCGGTCGTGATGAGACCCCCGGTGGGCCCTTGGCACCGCAAATGGGCTTAGTGCCGGTGCCGGATCATACCTAATCGGGACTAGCCGTGAGCAAGGGGCCCAACGAAAGCTCTGGAGTCTGGAGAGTAGGTAGGTACCTAGGTACGCGCCCGACTTGTCATCGGCAGGGCGTGAAGCACAAGGCTGCTGATTGGTCGCAGGGGCCCTCTATCTGCCAATGCGAGACCCTGCAGGATGCGTCTCTGTGGGTTGTTTTACGCAGACAAAGAACATGTGTCAAGGATCAACAAGGGGAGATGAGCTGCGACTCGCGAGCCCGTGAGCCGTGAGCTGTGAAGCCGAGAAGTTGTGCAGCAACATTGATTCAGGGGCCGCAGAGCATCACGATTCACGCAGCACGCTGGAACCGCATCACGCAATGCAAACGCAGAGCTCCGTGTTGCAACTTGCAAGTCAGGACTCAGGAGTTAGGACACAGGAGAAAGGAGAAGGGAGCAAGTTACCTACGGACTATGTACCTATGTACATAGGTAGCAAGTTGGGCACAAAGTTCCTGCCTTGCAGCGTCGCAATGAGGCCAGACGTGGCTGCTGGCCGGACCGCCGACTGGATGCAATTCGAGAACTCATGTCCATTCCAACCTCCTCCGTCCGGAACCATCATGCCGCATCCCGCGACGCAGGATTCCGTTGTAGATTTCTGCAGACTTCATCTCTTGGGAACACCTCAAAGCTCTTGCATAGCGGGAGTCGGTTGCTTTCTCTTCCTGGCAACGCTGGTCTTCGCAGCTTGGTAGGTATGTACATAGGTACATAGGTACATGTCCATGTGCCTCTCTTGTTCAGGAAACTTCCGGAAAAACAGGCGGGATCCAGACAGCACATGGCAATCTACCTATGTACATTGTACGGAGTACACTGTACACATGACGAACAAAGCTACGGAGTACGGATACCGTATTTACTCAGTAAATTCACTCCGGTGGGCGGGTCTGATAAACCTTGCTAGAGCGCCGACGACTCCACTTGCCGACGCTAAAAGGGACGCTAAGGACTAAGAAGGCCAAACGCGCTTTAGGGCAAGGGCCCCTCATCGTAACTCAGCCCGCATCTTTAAATTGAATGTGTGTGGAGGAGCCAATGGCATCACTCAAAATCGTTTGGAGCAAGGTTTATCAGGCCCGCCCACCGGAGTGAATTTACTGAGTAAATACGGTAGTCCCTGGTAGGTACATACCTACTCATTATACTCCGTACACATACCATCAATCTCAACCACCAATCTTTTTTGCGTTGCGACGCCAGTGGCGGCGGCAACTGACAATACACAATTCTTAAAAAAAAACATAGCGTGAGCTCAAAGCAATCAGATCATAGATGCTTTGTTGAAAAGTTTGTTCACTTTGCCGCCGCCGCCCCCCAGCCGGCCCCCGCGCCAATCTATTTTGCTTTCACCCTCGCAATTCTTTGTTTCCCCTTTTCCCGCCGCAATGCAGTCACCGCGTCTGGTAGGTACATACCTACTCATTATACTCCGTACACATACCATCAATCTCAACCACCAATCTTTTTTGCGTTGCGACGCCAGTGGCGGCGGCAACTGACAATACACAATTCTTAAAAAAAAACATAGCGTGAGCTCAAAGCAATCAGATCATAGATGCTTTGTTGAAAAGTTTGTTCACTTTGCCGCCGCCGCCCCCCAGCCGGCCCCCGCGCCAATCTATTTTGCTTTCACCCTCGCAATTCTTTGTTTCCCCTTTTCCCGCCGCAATGCAGTCACCGCGTCCTCATACGGACCACATGGAAGGCGGCTAGCTAGCAAATATCGAGCTAGGCTTTGCCACAAGTTCCCGCAATCCCGTCCGCAATCCCCGATTCCCCAGGACGATCTCCAAGACACCAACTTCAAGATGATGGGTTGACCGCTGTGTGGTCTGTGCTCTGGCGCTCGACTTCGGTCTTTGGACTCTTGTTGGTGCGGGGTTTATAAGAACGCCAGCTTTCTTTATTCCCCCTTCAAAAAGTCATGTGAACTTCTGTACTTTATCTGACTTTCAGTGCAACGTCACGAGTTCTTGTTGAATTACCTACACTGTGAGCTTGTAGTGTGCAGAGGTCTTGGTAGTCGGCAAACCCAATTCAAGATCCTTGAAGAAAGCAACATGCATCTTCACGCGCATCAAAAGTTGTCTTGTCGTAAAGCCGCTATTGTCCAATAGTCGAGAGGTCTACAACGCCGGTTTACCATTCAGTCCGTCCCACGTAGCTTCATGCAGCATCTCGTGTTTTTTTTTTCGTTGAGCTCGTCACGCATGGTCTCACTGGCCGACCCCGTGGTTGACTGTTCAGCATTGTCATCGTAACGGTCGCGGATCTGGCTACACAGGATTCACGACGTTAGGGCAACGTCTTGAGGTCTGAGGAACCACAGATGGCGATAGGTCACGTCGAGACGACCAAGCCGAAGACTCTCCTTGTTGAACAACGCAGTTGAGCACGATCATCGAGCGAGAAAGTTCGAAGTCGTATAGGGTATGATTTAAAACAGGCGGTGAGCGTGCATTGCGAGTGCTTCTTCGGCGTTCGCAGGCAAAAACAGGAATAGTGAGATATCGATCGACGCAACTCACAGACGGCTCGATGGAAAAAACAGGACAAGCCGCCATGTTTCTCTCGTCATTGCCTGTATTGCTCAACGTAATACAACCCCCCCTGACTTCTCGCCGCGGCTCAAGACTACAACAACGGCGTACGTCACACGCAAAGTTGCACAGGGGGGTCTGTCTGCATGAGACGACCACGTCAAGAACACTGATGGGCGCTCTAATACTCCCATATAATGTCTATTGTGAACGGAGAAGTATGTCCCGACGAAATTTCTAATTAAGGAGAAAGTAAAACTCAAAGATCATGTGTGAAGAAACAAAATAGAATGGAAAAACATGATAAGACCATTTATTTTACACGTTGTAGCAGCTTGTCGTCACACTAACAGATACTTCTCGCCGAAGAACCGCCCTACAGGTTCGCTTGCTGCCCGGCAAAGAACTTCTTGCTCTCCCCGCATCTTTCGTTTGTGCAGCCTGGACATCGCAGACCCAATTGCTTGGAACAGGATACGCCCTCGGCCAAATGGGCCTTGGCAATGTCGGCCAGAGCCTCAATAAACACCCGGCTGTCGTTCAGACTGTCTGCTCGTTTGACGGTATCTGGGTGGCCACTCTCGCCAATGACCTCTAGATCCAATTCGTACAAAGTTTCGATGTGATCGGACGTGAATGCAATAGGAATCAGCACGAGGTCTTTCTGACCCCTGGCAATGTACTGCTCGACAGTAGTGGAGGTCTGCGGGCCAAGCCAGGCAGATGGGCCAACCTGCGACTGCCAACAGAGGCGATACGAATTGGAGGATTTCAATCGCTGCATCACGGCGTAGACGGTTGCTGCGACCTCGGCGGGATATGGATCACCTCTGTTGACAACAGACATGGGAAGACTGTGGGCGGAAAACAACAGGACGACGTCTTTGCGGCGCTCCTCGGGATACTCGGCAAGCTTGGCCTCGATGTTTCGCGCAACGGCTTCGACCAGGCCTACATGCGCCGGCCATCTGTCGATGACACTCCACGAGATGGTGCCGGAACCGGTTTCGTCCGCCTTCTTGTTCTCCAGTCTATGCCTCCATTTCCACAACTCATTTAAGCTGCTCCCCGTGGTAGAGCAAGAGTATTGTGGATACTGACTAAAGGCGACGGCGCGACCGCCTTTCCCGTTTCCGAAGCCATCGTCGAAGAGCCGTTGGTACATCTCCTCCGTCAAAGGATCGGCATATCTGAAAGCCACGTAAGGCTTGTGGGGGGCCGTCTCTGGTGAGATCTTGTCCAGAATCTTGCACATCTCTCCGCACTGGTATTCGGACCACTTCCTGATCGGGGACCCTCCGCCAATGGCAGCATACTGCTTCTGAATCTTGGGCGTTCGTCGCTTCGAGATGAGCGGGCCAATATAGTTTTGGAATCGACCGAGCGGAATCAGATCGCCGTCAGACTGGGGGAATTGGGAAGCGCATTAGATGAAGGAACAAATTGTTATATTTTGCCTTTACAGGCGCAACGGGAACCTTACAAAAAGACGGTTTAAAAAGTCACCAACGTCTCCGGTCGTCGACGGACCACCCATGTTCAGAAAGACCATCGCAGTCGGGCCTTTGGAGCCTGTAGCATCTTGAGTGACGGGCGGGACAGGTGTCGCGAACTGCCGCCTCTGCTGTGTGAGTTGAGGCAAGACGAGCCGGGAGGAGGGTTTCCTCAACACGTCTTTCAGAAGACCTTGTGCAGAGATTCGAGACGACATGATTAAATTGAATTGCTGCGTCTCAGCTGGCCGGTTGAGTTCGGTCGATAGTAACTGGCACTGTTCAAGGAATGAAAAATCCTGTCGAGCCGATGGGTATCTAAGTATTTAGAGCACGGGATGGATCATGCCAACGTGTCGCAAGTCAATAAGTACGGATGGAGCTTCTACGGTTACTACGGTACTTACTTGATGGCGTGACAGACACTCTAGATCCAGGTATCGCTCTAACGGCCCAGGGTCACAGCCAATGACGTCGTAGACAATTGCTGGTCATCACACGTGATGTCGCGTACCTTGGACGCGAAATCGAGGAGAAGTACCGGAACCAGTCAACGGCGCGCTTCCTGGAGCTATTGTCGCATGGGCGCCGGACCCACTAGTCAGCTTCAACTCGCGAAGACAAGACATTCACGCTGCTGTTGTGATAGTTCTTCTGGTACGGAGCAGATCTCATGGGAAACTTGTTGTTTCCTTTCGCATTTCTCACATCCCGCAGTTCAACATCAGAGGCGCAAGATGGCAGGAAACAACCAAGATTGGAAATATGAGGAGGATGACGAAGAAGACCAAGCGCTCGATGAGACGGTAAAAAACAACATTCACTTGCTTGATGGACGTTGTACTTAGCATCCACTGACACCACCGTAGAGCTTCAAGGCTCAGAAGGATGCCATTATTATGGCGATCGACGTTAGCGAGTCCATGTTGAAGCCTCCGCCACCGTCCAACTCCAAAAAGGCAGACCAAGACAGCCCCCTCGAGGCGGCTCTGAAATGTGCCTATCATCTGATGGAGCAGCGCATCATCTCTAACCCGAAGGACATGATGGGAATCCTGCTATTTGGAACCGAGAAGACCAAGTTCCACAACGAAGAAAGTGGGCGCGGTGGGCTTGGATATCCAAACTGCTACCTCTTTACGGATCTCGACGTCCCCTCTGCCGACGACGTCAAGAAGCTCAAAGCTCTCGTTGAGGAAGGGGACGATGAAGAAAAGGTCCTGACACCGTCGAAAGAACCAGTTATCATGTCGAATGTGCTCTTTTGCGCGAACCAAATCTTCACGACAAAGGCTGCCAACTTTGGAAGCCGGCGCCTTTTCATCATTACCGACAATGATGACCCGCATCCTGAAGATAAGGCAGCGGCCTCATCTGCAGCGGTTCGAGCTAAGGATCTGTACGATCTTGGCATCACCATAGATTTGTTTCCCATTAGCCACCATGACTCGAAATTTGAGTTTTCCAAATTCTACGATGTAAGTTGTCAGAAGCGCAAGCGAAGCGCATGCCCTGTCTTTATCGTGGCTGCGCTAACTTGGCTCAGGATATTGTATACCGTGATACGGTTGCGGAGGCCAACGTGTCAGCCGTGCCCTTCTCGAAATCAGGCGATGGATTATCGCTGCTCAGCTCATTAGTCTCAAATATCAATTCAAAACAGACGCCGAAGAGGTCATTGTTCTCCAACCTTCCCTTTGAGATTGCTCCGGGACTGCGCATTGCAGTCAAAGGTTACAACATTCTCCATCGACAAACGCCCGCAAGAACATGCTACATTTGGCTCGATGGCGAGACGCCCCAACTAGCTCAGGGCGAAACTACGAGATTGGCTGAAGACAGCACAAGGACTGTCGAAAAGGGTGAGATTAAGAAGGCATACAAGTTTGGCGGCGAGTTTGTCTATTTTACGCCTGAGGAACAAAAGACGTTGAGAGATTTCGGCTCCCCCATAATTCGTATCATCGGCTTCAAACCTCGCAAACTTTTGCCCGTGTGGGCTAGCGTCAAGAAATCTACCTTCATCTTTCCAAGTGAAGAAGACTATGTCGGCTCGTCACGTGTCTTCACAGCGCTCTGGCAGAAACTGATCAAAGACGACAAGTTTGGTCTCGCATGGTGTGTGGTGCGATCAAACGCGCGGCCCATGCTGGCAGCTATCATCCCTTCGAGAGAAGGTTCGGACGAAGATTCTGGGTCACCATTCCTGCCTGCCGGACTTTGGATATACCCTTTGCCCTTTGCGGACGACCTGAGAGAGATTAAAACAACGTCGCAAATAACTCGAAGCACCGATGAGCTAACGACTAAGATGCGAACGATTGTCCAGCAGCTGCAACTGCCCAAAGCCATGTACAATCCCATGAAGTACCCGAATCCAGCACTGCAGTGGCACTATCGAATCCTCAAGGCTCTTGCACTCGACGAAGAAGTGCCAGAAGAACCGGATGATGCGACCAAACCCAAGTCCAGAGCAATCAGCAAGCGCGCAGGCGGCTACCTGGAAGAGTGGTCCGGCAAGCTGGAGCAAGACGCGGGATCAGCCTCGTCAGCAAAGGAACTGAAGCGTGAGATTGAAGACGATGGCTTTGATCGGCCGACGAAGAAACGAAGGGGAGCAGCGTCGGAGCAGCTCAACCCATCGTCCATGTCCATGGCTGCGCTCAGGGAGGCGATTGAGAGCGGAGACATCATGAAAATGACAGTCGCCCAACTGCGAGACGTGGCTGTGTCAAAGGGAATCAACATCGCCGGAAAGAAGGCAGTACTTGTCGATAAGATAGAAACGTGGCTTGATGAAAATTCGTGAGGGCACATCAAATGGTCTCGGCTTGAATTGAAGTTGTACGTATGCACACGCGGACGTGTTCTGTTTTCGGGGCGTTGACTTGCATCTGAGCTTAGCTGGCCTTTCTATTTAAAAAGAAAATTGGCTAGAATATCTTGTAGTTAAAGGAATGCCATGTATGAATGATGACGATTGATATGAAATGGAATACCGGGGAGATTATAAGTGCCGTGTACTCATGGTAGTACTGGCAGTGCTCTTGGCCCAGAAGACAAAGTGATGATATGTATTTCCACTTCTCTTTGACAATATACTACCTCCTATATTACTTTTGCCAGAGGTTCGTATCACTTGTGAGACACGTACATTCCCATGCCAGCCCATCGGGCGCTCAATCTGTGGAGGGAACGTTGGGAGTCACTCGGGAGTCACTCGGGAGTCGGGAGGGAGTCGGGACTCGGGAGACGCGCAGAGTGCAGACCCCACCGGAAGCCGCTGTAGCCTGTAGGCCGCTGTCCCGACTCTCCACCAATGAACCTCGCGTCGAATATGCGTCAGCTTTGTTACCGCGTCAGCATCGCAAGTTCGCTACATTTCCCACTGCGCCCACTGCGCAGATGACCCTGATTCAGCCGTCGGCGGGAAAATCGTCCCATCCACACTCGCTGTGCGAAGGCGAAAAGAAGAAGCAGGCTTTTCGTCGAGGCTTCTTTCGTCGCCGATAAAGCTACAGTCGCCCGCTGGGCCTTCCGTTAACCCCGATGGCTGACTTCCTGGCCAGCTTCAATTTCGGGGCGCAAAACGACCTTCGCCAAGACGATGGCGCATGCTTGTCCGTGGCCGAGCTGGAGGAGCGACTTCGAAATACGATACGAGAAAAGAAAACCGAAGTTCGCGCCGAACGCATCAACAACGTTTTCAATATCGCCGGGACGGTCGAGTTCACAATCAATGCGACGCAAACGCAAACGCCGAATAATGGCCCAGTTGCGATCGACCCTATGCTTCGGGGAGCGGAACCAATGGACGTGGACATGGAAAATCAATCTCAATCACGGATTTATACTGCTCTTTCGATCCTGAGGTCTCAGCCCAGTTCGAACCCATCGGTCCAACAAGCAGTCGCTACACAAATCGTCGCGGCCGCGAGTGCAGCCGATTCGAGCTCATGGATACTCCACCATACAGAATTGACGACGATAGGCTGGACATTTACATACCTATGCGAGGGTTCGACAACTGTTTGGAACATGCGGAATCAGCGCAAAGTGAGGGTGATTGTGGGAGACTTTAGCAAGAGGGACCCAAACCCTCTTCTCATGAGCCGTCCGGCGTTTGATTGCAAAGGCCGATTGATCATATCATTTCCTAGGAAAGAGCGCAAGATAATAGTCAGATACGACCATATGCCCTTGCATATGACCGTGGCTGATCACATGGAATTTACGAAGCCGCCTCCCATGATTGGACCTCAGAAGCCGAGTAAAGCGATCATGATTGAAGCCAATAGGCAAGCACAAAAGGAAGCTGCCAGTGCTAAGAGGAGAGCCTCTCGACTCGCCAAGAAACAGGAGGCCATGGAAGCTCAGGAGGCTGCAATCCGCGACGGTATTGCTTCACCAGAGAAACCCCGAAAAGAAAGACAAAGCAAAGATATAGAGGCTGCTGAGGTGTCGTTGGTAGATCAAGCAAGCCCCGCGATGGACGATGCCGACGTGATACAGCTGCAACAGGCAATATCTCACGAGGACGAGCAAGTCGAGAATGCTATCGCACCAGCGGTCACGCCAACGGAACACCCTGTATCAGAAGCGCTGATCCCTAATGTGACGCCCGAGGAAGAGCAAGTCGAGATTGCTACCGCACCAGCGGTCACGCCGACGGAACACCCTGTATCAGAAGCGCTGATTCCTAATGTGACGCCCGAGGAAGAGCAAGTCGAGATTGCTACCGCACCAGCAGTCACGCCAACGGAACACCCTGTATCAGAAGCGCTGACCCCTAACGTGACGCCCGAGGAGGAGCAAGTCGAGAATGCTACCGCACCAGCGGTCTCGCCAACGGAACGCCCTGTATCAGAAGCGCTGATTCCTAATGTGACGCCCGAGGAGGAGCAAGTCGAGAATGCTATCGCACCAGCGGTCTCGCCAACGGAACGCCCTGTATCAGAAGCGCTGATTCCTAATGTGACGCCCGAGGAGGAGCAAGTCGAGAATGCTATCGCACCAGTGGTCTCGTCAACGGAACACCCTGTATCAGAAGCGCTGATTCCTAATGTGACGCCCGAGGAAGAGCAAGTCGAGAATGCTATCGCACCAGTGGTCACGCCAACGCAACCTCCTCCATCAAAAGGACTGATTCTCAATGTGACGCCCGAGGAGGCGGAACGTCGAATGGATGTGGCCTTGAAGATGCTGGCAGAGGCCGAAATCGATAGCGCCACGCTCTCCGCGGACCAGCTCACCATCTTTGCTAATCAAGCGCCGAATCTCCAGAAGGAATCACTAAATATGCTGATAACCTACGGGGCAGAGAGGTTGCAGATTATACATCCGAACGACAGGGAAGCTCTACCGTCGGCACCTCCGCCC
Organism: Claviceps purpurea; assembly: GCA_029405325.1. Lineage (NCBI taxonomy): Eukaryota > Fungi > Ascomycota > Sordariomycetes > Hypocreales > Clavicipitaceae > Claviceps > Claviceps purpurea. The sequence continues at coordinate 2,022,426 of CM055785.1, forward strand.
GCTGCTGCCCCATCCGTTGGCGACGCGAATGAACAGAATGGTACGGCGACTACGACACAAAACTCGGTACGAGCTAGCGAAACGATCACAAGGAAAAGGAAACGATCATTGGGGAAGTCACGGCTGTCATGCCTCCCATGCAAGAGTCGCAAGACTAAGGTGAGTTACGGTCTTTGTTCTGTTCTATTGAAATGCCCCCGTTTTGAGTTTTCTCACCTCCTGCGTTTGGAAAAGGGATGTTCTGTTGTTTTCGATTACGATGGCCACTATACTCGTGCACAATTTATCAATGCTGACGTGTTACGTGAATAGTGTCCGAAAGATAGGCCCGCCTGTATGGTGTGCCAAGCTGCCGGTCACGTTTGCGAGTATCCGCCACATCCGTCAAGCAAGCGCACATTCAAATCTAACGCTATTGTGGATGAGAGTGCGGATGTCGACATGGACGCCGACGCACGTGTGGAGAAAGAGCAAGTCGATGATGAACAGGTCCCGGTTCATGCTGCGGATGCGGCGCAAACTCATGTTGAGAACGAGGACAACGAGTACAAGCACGGTGACGATAACGACCATGATCCCTTGCAGCAAGACTTTGTACAGGAAGAGCAGGCAGAGCAGCCAGACGTGGATCATTACCCGACAGAACAGTATTCTTCTTTTCCTTCGGCCCCAATAAACGACTTCTTCTCCGATATGCCAAACGAATCTGTGCACGGCGTGTACGAACGACCACCCTCGCTACCTTATTATCAGTCGGCTTCAGAGCAGTCTCTTCCGCAGCCAGATGCCGTGGAAGAAATGCCGCAGTCACAGCTAAGCCCCGACCTCGCAATACAACAGAGCGCAGCGTACTTCCCTACTCCAGCTTTACCTCAGCATGCACCACCTGTCACCGACATACCCCCAGAACATGGAGAGGCGCCATATGGTCATCACATCCAGCCAAATCTCAATGCTGCTGCCACGTCCTCTTCTTGGGGTCAAGGCGCCAACACCAATGACGCCAACGCAACAGCGGAGACGAGTGCGCCGCGTATTCCGTCGCCCATCCCACATGATTCCCCAGAGACGCAAACCCCCGATCAGGTCGCGGCGGCGTTACAGATGGCCCAGCTAGAGGACGCGTATCTCCTCGCGCATGCGGCGACGAGCAGTCAGCGATACACGTCCGGTCCAAGCGTCAAGATGAAACAACCCGTCTACCACACGCCAGACACTGCGCCAGTGTCCCAACCGCCGTACGATTTACGGTCCACGCCCCAACAAGACCATCGAAATGCTGATTCGGCGCCTCAAAGAGCCAGTAGGGCTTCTGAATACCCCCCAGATCCTATCAGTCGCAGTAGGAACAGTAATAGCAATAATGATACCCACGACCACGGCCACAACCACAACTATAACATGGATAGCAGCAACCACAATCAAAAAAGTGAACGCAACAACACAAAGAACAGGATCGCTAGCAGCAGCAGCAGAATCAGCTCGTCCGAACGGCGCCTAAGGAGAGGACCGACGTGGAGCAGACTCAGCGGCGGGGCGAGTCCACAGACCAACGAGCCCGATAAGATCGGATACAAGCCATACTCATTCCGGAAGGGCACAAGCAGTGATAGTGATAGCGATCAACAATCCGATCCGCTCGAAACCGGAGGCTCGACCGCCGAGACAACGACTGGCGTCTATGAATCCGTAACGACACAAAGTAACTCGTGGGCGGAAGATGGTGAGCAGGATGCAGTCGATGGTACTAGACCGGGGTCTTCGCACCAGGGACATCAAAGCCATCGGCATCAGACTCGCTCGAGTCATCAGAGCAATGAGAATCATCAGACTTACCAAAGCGATCAGAATCATCAGGCTCGTCAAACCCGTCAGAGTCCCCAGAGACATCAGCAGCAGAGCCAGCAGCGGCAGGGGTTTGAATGGGGACTGCACGATAGCTGGACTAGGGGCCACTAGGTGCACGTGTTGATGTGGCTATTCGTTTGAAACGCAGCTGAGGGAGCAGGACATGGGATGCGACGAGTTGCAGAGCAGGGCTAGCAACCTTATATTTCCCAATAGCATCAATTTTTCTTCTTACCTGTGTTTTCCTACTCTACCATTCTTTGATTTCTCCTTTTCCTCTTAATTTTCTTTATTTATATCCATCCCTTTAAGCAATTGCATGATAATGAGCGAGTGGCGTAATGCAGGCTTTTCTTCTTCTTTTTGGGTACAATCCGCAAGAGTGAAAGAGTGCGCATAAAGTGAGGAAGAGAGTATTAGTACAGGTGTTACACGCATATACAAGGAGGGGTTTATCCTCCTTCTTGTTACTAGCGAATTGTCTAGGAAACATGAGGCTAGCGGCCGAGGAGTACTGGCTATTTTACACAAGAGCATCCAAATTAGGCGTCGCAGATGCGCGCCAAAGTTATAAATACAGTGCCAAAAGATGTATCGTGCGGATCTATATCTATCTTATCCCGCACGAAAATTGTGTTGTGGTTGAGTAATGCCCATCGCCGCTTTAGGATGATGTTGCGTGTTTGCATAGCTGTAGCTGGGTTTCATGTCCGTTGTAGATGAAAAGAAGAGGGGAGTGCAAGTTTCATTCCAAATGTCAGGATAATTGCGTCATGAGCCTTGCAAGAGCATACCAACATTACTTTGCCCCGAGATCGGCCGCCCTCCTCCGTAATCTCGCCTGCCTCAGTATCTTGACCACCTCGTCCTCCATGCCCTCTTGTTCGCGCAGCCTATCCACGACAGTCCATATTCTCGCGTCTTCGACCTCGCCTGCTTTCTGGAGCAGCACCTTGGCCCAGCTCAGATCACTCTTCTCATAAGCCTCCTCGTTTCCGCCTCTGCCCATGGTCTTGATGGCCTCAAAGGCGAATCGGAAGGCAAGATCTAAATCGTCTGCTTCGACACAGGCAATGATCAGGGAACTATAGACGTGCGGGCTTCGGACGGGGCCCTCGTCACCGCCGGCAGCGACAAGTGCGGCGTAATCTTTGACCAGAGCGCGCGTTGTCTCCATGTGCCTACTGCGCACAATGAGAGTCTGTATCGTGGTCGAGCTGGCCGGCTCGCCGCAGAGTTCCGGTATATCATCGTAAAGATTTAGGGCCGCTTCTGTGCCCTGCGTTTCTGCGATAAGTTCAACCACAACACCCACCGCCACCACGGGAACTTGCTTCTCCGAGGAGACTAAGCTGCGGATGCTCTCTTCTGCGGTGTGAATGAGTTCCGGAGAGCGCCGGAGGGCCTCGTAAACGCCACGCGTATTTGCTTGGACAATGGGAATCCCGTTCTTCTGCATGACGCAGAGCGCGTGGAACGCACCATCCATGTCGTTGTTGGCGGCAAATGCCTCAGCCACGGCTTCAAAGTGATGCGCTAAGAGCCGTGTTCGCCGTGAGATCTTGTCGAGAGCCTCGGTCGCAAGAGCAGTGTCTCCGTGACGAGCTGCTGTGGCGAGCACATTTTCCACCACCCCATCCGATGGCTGCAGGAGCGATGTCCTCACGATGGCGTTCCAAGCGAAGACGGTGCCGCGGTAGTGGAAGGCTCGGCTGCACATATCGAGCGTGTAGTAGAGCAAGCTGGCCACGTCCTTGTCCTCGTCGACGAAGCTCTTCCGGCGGTACAGCAAGAGAAGCAACTCGTCAAAGTACCCCAGCTGTCCAAACACCACGATGAATATGTCGTACACCCAGGAGTCGATAGCTTCGTTCTGGTCTACCATCTCCGAGAGTCGCAGGTAGGCCAGCTCGTACTGCTCGTCGCGCAGCAGGCCTAGAACTAGGCTTTGCTTTGCATCTTGGCCAATGGTGAACCATTGCTCCTGCATGGTGTCGAGAACCTGTTGACGGAGAACATAGTCTGGGTGGATGGACAGCGCGGCGAGCGCCGAGTGGCATATTGGCGACGAAGGCTTCATGTCCCGCGCGGCTAGTTCGTCTAGAAGCATTCTGATGCCCTTGACAGATCCCTGCGGGTCGATCATGGCGTCCATCAAGCATTCGTAGATGAGGAACGTGGGGGGGTGAAGCCGCTCCAGGAGCAGATGCCGAACGAGAAGAAGGATGCGGTCGTAACGGTCAATTTGATGACCATGACAATTCCAGCCCTCGAGTTGCCGCATTAATCTGAGAGCGGCCAAGATGTCTGCCACAGAAGCTTGCCGCATCATGTCTTCGGTGGGAGGCGTCGGTCTCAACAGCGAGTCGTGCGGCGGCTGTCCACTTGCGGGTGTGCTGGGCGTCGAGTTGCGCCATTCCGTCGTCGGCGGCTCTGGCGAAGCTAGAGTTGTCATCGGACGTCTACCGGGCACTCGAAAGTGTGAGATTCCTCTCGATGGTGCTGTGCGTCGAGCGACATCTCTTGGCATTGATCTCCTCGCCTTGAGACCGTGTCCTGCCATCACCGCCTGACGCAGACCTAGCTTGTCGAAGGCCGGGCACAAGCAGCGCCAGAGGCCGTCGTAGATGATCGGACTACCTCGCATGTCGGCCTATTGTTGTAGTATTCGCGCACATGACAGAGCTGAGTCGTCAGATTTCGATTGAGAGCCGGTGTTTCGTTCAATTCGTAGTCGTTGTCGCGTTGGAACTCGGGGATATGTACATAGAATCAGGATGGCTTCAATGCGCCCAAACATTTTCAGCCACAAGCGCTATAAGCGGGGCGATGCATTTCGCGGGGCGCGAAACCGCAACGTCCGACCCCAACGCCACAAATGGCGTCTAGAAAGCCAAGCTCCGTTGATTCAACTTGATGACATCTGCTGCAGCATCTCCGAACCGCGACATTGCGACACTCTCCGTCTCGCATATCGAATAGCTCAAATCTTACAGCACGACACAGTTTATTCTCAACGTGGAAACACTGCGACACCAGAATGGTTCATCTCCCCTGACGTTCGCCGTCACTTTATTCTTCACCTCACCCTCTACCCTCATCGCGATTCGCATGATCAAGATGTGCATCACCAACTAATTCCGCATCCCACATAGCTGCCACTCAGCCTCCTCAATGCCGCACAAGGGCACCCTATGCTCGTAGAGCTGAAGAACGGCGAAACTCTCAACGGCCATCTCGTCCAATGCGACACATGGATGAACCTCACATTGCGGGAAGTCGTGCAAACCAGCCCTGTACGTTTGAATGCGTTGCCCGGCCCTCTTAAAAGAAACGAGCATCTTCCGACAGGAAGCACCACCATAATGCTCTTCAGTGGAAGAGACGTATATTAGAACTACAGTCTAACACACCATAGGGCGGTGATAAGTTTGTCCGATTAAAAGAAGCCTATGTGAAGGGCAACAACGTACGATGACACCCATCTCCCCTTACCCAGCAAGGCAGCACCAGGTGGACGAATCAATACCTACCATCACCCGCCAGCATATGAGGCAAAAATCAGTCGTAACAGCGTAACTGACATGTTGTTTGTTATTCAGATTAAATATCTCCGCGTCGACAACGACATTATCGACAAAGTCAACGAATCACAAAAGGGCCAACAAAATTTCCGAGGCGGACGAGGCAACCACGGTCAATCACGGGCGGACCATCACGGACACAACGCCCGTGGGGGCGGCGGCGGTGGCGATAGGGGCAGAGGAGGTCGCGGTGGTGGTGGTGGTGGTGGCGGCGGTCGGGGCTGGAGAGGAGGACGGGGCCGTGGGCAATAAGCAGCAAATAAAGTGAATGTGGACAGAGCCGGCTCATGACAGAAGTTTCTGATACACGACGAAGGAAGGCCGGGCTAGAATGTCGAGGGGTGGTCGTCTGCTTCTCGGGTGGGTTCGCCTCATGTTCAAGATAATGCGCGAATCCGGGCGTTATGAAGTATACGAATCTAAGAGTCCTTGGGCAAGTGGAGCATGCGGTGCAAGAAATCGAGGAAGTGAAGCACGAGAATGCAAGATGTTGAGGCAAGCATGCAAGGCATACATGGTACGACACTGAGGCTTAAGACGTCTGTACAAGCAAGGAAAGCATACGTACGCAGGACGTTGAGGGCCAAGAGATCTGGGCAAGCAAGCACATCAATGCAAGAAAATTGAACATGAAATCCAAGTAAGTAAACTACACAGTAACACGAGAGGTTCAAGCAAGTGGAGCATATAACATCGTGAAAAAAGTGAAGCCTATGAACACAAGGCCCTGAGCCAAGTAAGCACATAAATGTAAGATATGGCAGAAAGCAAAGCACACAAATATAAGACGTAAATGAGAGAAAAACATATGGATATGGACGTGAAAGAAGGCAAGCACATACTCCGTAGATAACACACTTTTGCGAAGACAAACCGTTCAATATCAAGCCTTGGGGTCAGTCAAGCCCACGACTGCACTAAGCCAAGACTCGTCCAGCATTCCAACCAGCCCGTGTACTTAAAAACAAAAGTTCGCAATTTGCCTCCAAGATAATCCCATGAGGCCTCTGTAACGTACTTATAATGTGGCTTCCCTCGTCGAGGTGCGAGTCACCGGCAACAAAGACTAGTAGATACCAGAGAGAACTACGGACGGGGTGAGGGCATATTTCTAGATACCGAGGGCAGAGTCCAAAGGAGGCAGACAGAGGGACACGAAGACTATAGGTAACTAGTTGTATAATGAACATATCTCGATATTATGATATGACAATGAATACCTACCCATTCCCACATTACACCCACATTCATCATGCCTCTCATTCCACAAAGCATCATGCACATTCTATCTAAACAAACGCACCCCATCCATACCATCCCATCCGTCATCAAAACCATCATGATACAAGAAAGAAAAAAGGCAAAAAAACAAATTACACCCGTTCAGCTAAAGCTCCCCTTGGCTCCTTAAAAGTTGGCTACCGCGACAGCAATAGCCTGTGTATCAGAATGCGAAATAGACAGCGCAATGTCCTTCACGCCGGCTTTGCTAGCAGCAGAGGCAGCCTCTCCATGGAGCTATTCAATCCGAGGGCAGTTAGCAAAATATTCTCGCAATTCGCACGGAAGTGAGGACAAGACCATCCAAAAAAAAAAGGTACATGAAAAACATACCTTGACAGCGGGAGCACCCGTATCGTTCTTGATAATCTCAATGTCCTTCATAGCCGCACCTGCGCCCTGGCTAGCTACCCCCAAGGACTTAAACACAGCCTCCTTGGCGCTCCAGCGTCCCGCAAAAGAGCTCTGCGGACTAGGCGCCGCCTTGCAATAGGCAATCTCATCAGCCGTAAAGTTGCGCTCCAAGAAGGTCTCATTGTTGATGTTGACGGCAGAGATATCCTCGACATCGACACCGACGTTGCTGTTCTTGTTGGCGACCTTGTGCGCGAGAGCCTCCATGACCTTTTCGGTCTCGGCGGCGCGGGCCGAACTCATGACCTTCTCGGACTGCTTCATGAAGTTCTCGGCGTACTTGAGCTCCGAGGACTTCTTGTCTTCCGTGACACGGGCGTCGGGGTTGAGAAGGACGCTGCTGAGCTGCTCGTCCGTGTACGGCGCCTTGGACTTGGCGACGAAGAGGGTGTTGTTGATGAGGCCGTTGTGGAAGTAGCGGTAGGCCTTCTTTTGACGCGCCTCGACCTTGGCGCAGTACTCCTCGTAGACGTGTTCATCGAGAGTGGCATACAGGTACTTGGGATGCACACCAATGGCCTGAGCACCCTTTTGACCGAAACCGAAAGACGTGACGGAGAAGGCCTTGACGCCGTCGGTCTGGATGCTGCGGCTTGGGTACACAATCATGTCGAACTGCTCCATGATGGGGTCGACATTGTCTGCGTTGCGGTTGCCGGGCACCAAGCCGGTGTTCAGGACTTGGAGACAGCCGTTCATCATCCAGGCACCAGCAGCACCCTTGGGGTGACCGGTGAGGTACTTCTGAAAGATACCCATGACCGCATTACCCTCGGATCGGCCGAGGTGGCGCAGTTGCTGGCAAATGACGGACGACTCATTCTTGTCGTTGGCCTTTGTGGAGGTGCCGTGGAAGGATGCCACGCCGAGATCGTCAATCGTCAGACCCCAGGTGGCCAGGGCACCACGTAGAGGGGCGATGCTGGTGTCGCTCTTCCAGAAGTTGTTGCCCATGCTTCGAAGCAGCTCCTTTTCTTGTCGAGCAGCCTCCTTCTCAATGTGCACGAAGCGCTCTTGAGCATACAGCTTCTCATCGAAAGACGCATCTTGCGTCTTCATGGCAGCAATCTCATCATGAATGAACTCAACCTCGGACTCCTGCCATTGCTTGATCTGCTTCTTGCGACGCTCAATCTGTCGGCGACGGTAATCAATGTCAAGCAGTGGCGAGGGGAAGTTGCCGGCGTGTTCTCGAGCCGTGGTCAACACACCCTGTCCAGGAGCAGGTACCGATCGGCCAATCTTGTCCGACGCGGTGGTGGTGAGAGCCAAGACACCATAGATGGGCACACCCATATCCAGCGCAAGCTTTGCAGTCATGATGACCTGGATACCACAGCCCTGAGACTCCATGAATCCGTTTCTGGTCGTCGTGGTGGGGCGAGACATCTCTTTGGGAGTTCGGCCGTGGCTGAACTCATCCAGCGTGTTGCTTGTGGCCTTCATATTGGCAAACTCATAGGAGCCTTCCTCGCCAAAGTCGTCGAAGCCACCGACGAAGCAGACACGAGCCTTGCCTTCCATGATGGTCTCGTAGCCAACGTCCACAGACTCTACCGCAGTAGCGCAAGCTCCGACAGGAGTCTTGATGGGGCCGGAAGACGAGATGAGCAACATGTTGACCCAAGCGGCCATGGTGTTGATGAAGGACTCCTGGAGAATGTCGTTTTGCAAAGGTTGATCCAGATAACGATCCCTGTGCATGCCTCGCAGAGCAACAGAGCCACCCATACCGGAACCGACACAGTTACCGACTTCAGAAACGTGAACATACTTGTAGAACTCGTAAGGATCGGTGATACCGGCGGACAGCAGGGCCTCAGCCGTGGAGACGAGGAGATACAGAGTGACGGGGTCTACCTGAGAAATGATGTCCTCGGGGACACCGTATCGCTTAGCGTCCCAGCCAGTAGGAATCTGACCGGCAACCAGACGATCGAAACGGAGAGCCTTGGGGATCCAAAGTGAAGCGCCCTTCTTCAAACGAATAATGTACTCGCCACTGTCGGGAATTTCAAAGGTTTCAACCTTGTCACCGTGCTCACGTTTGAACTCTTCAGCAGTCTCCTTGGAGGCCTCAAACGGTTCCAGGTCCGCCTCGATGACAACCTCGTGCAGCAACTGCTTCTGGTTGGGGTCGTAGCCATCGAAAAGCTCCGGCTCAATCAGGCGGATACCAGAGTGCTCCAGGATGTACTTCTCGTACTTCTGCTTGATATCCTTGTCGTCGACAGGGTCTCCAGTCTTGGCGTCCACCCAGCCTGAGTAAGGCTTTCCCTTGATGGGGCCGTTGTGGTTGCGAATGAGGCCCATGACCCAGGCCATCTCAACGCAGCCCTCGAGCGAGAACTCGCCGTAGGCCTCCATCTCCCAACGGGTACGTGAGTTACCCCATGGACCAACCTCAGCAAAGCCAGTGACGACAACAACCTTCTCCAAGTCGACCATGCCCTTGAGCTTGTCGTTGAGAGGAGCGACATCCTGCTTCCAATCAGGAAGGTGAGGGAAGTCAAACTTGATGTTGGCACGGGGAGAGATGGTCTTCTTCTTGTACATGACCTCAGAGTCGGCACCATTGACAATGGTATTCTCAATAGCAGTCTCCTTGGTAACAGCCTTGCGGATCTCGCTGGTCTCCATGATGTCCTTGCGGAGCTTGGTCATGGCTTCATTGAGGTTGGGAATGAACTGCAAACCACCGTTGAGATCGGCGAAGACGGGCTCTGACTGACAGAGATCGACAATGGTAGGGGACATCAAGCCTAGTAGATTGAAGGCCATTTCCTGCTGGGAAAAGGTGCGAACGCCAAACGCCTCAACACCTTCCGCAACGATGTTATTACCAGACATGAGACCAGTTCCGCGAGTCCAGCCGATGACGGCACCACAAATAGTGAGGTAGTGGGCCCAACTCTCAGAGTACCATCGATTGAAGAGAGTCTCCAAGGCGAGCTTTGACTCTGAGTAGAGACCATCGTTGCCGAAGGTTCCGTGATTGGGAGAAAGCGGTAGCACAACCTGGGCAGGGCGAGTCTCGAAGCCACGCTCGGCCTTTTGGGCCTTGACGCAACCCAAAAGGCGGATGAGATTGGTAAGCATGATTCTGTGGGCAAGCTCGGAGCGCGAGTCAACGGCGTCAATCTGGCGGCCATTTTCCGAAATGGCGGCGAAGGGAACGACGTAGTCGAGATCCCATCCGAGACCGTTCTTCGTGTCGTAGATGTACTCAACAAGAGCCTCGACATCCTGCTTGCTTCCCTGGTTGAAGGGTACAACAACGATCTGAGAACCGCGAGATCCGTAACGAGTGTACATGGACTGGTAGTACTCGGTGACCTGACGGGAGAAGCGACTCGTCGTCACAATCACCTTGGCACCACCACTGATGAGACCCTGGAGAACTTCGGCACCGATGGAACCAGCTCCAGCGCCAGTCATCAGAACATACTTGCCTTGATACGTCACACCAGACTTGGCCGCATCCTCAAGGCAGTTCAGATAGACGGCAGTAAGCTTTTTGCTGTAATCCCAGCCGTGCAAGGTCTTGCGCTTGAGATGCAGGAAGGGAATTGTCTCGACTTTGCCTTTGTTTTGGCTACTGGCGCGGAGGCCGGGCTTTCTACTCTTGCTGCCATCCTTGGACGCCAGGATCTGGCTCTCGTTCATGGCAAGTGATCGAAGGACATCACCGTACAGATTCTTGATCTCCAGCTGAGACGTCTTGGACATCTTGTGCTGCTGCTTGATGAGTTTGTAGATGCGCTGAAGATCATTCTGCACCTTGGTTCGGTTTCCATACTCGGAAATCTTGCCACCCTCAGCCATCTGTTGCACATAGTGCTCCAGCTTGCGGCAACTGGCACGGGGGACTTCCTCGTAATTCAGGTTTCCGCGAGCGTCCACCGTGGTGCGGGGACCGGTAGGAACTGCGACATCCTTGTAGTGAGGAGCAACGTCCAAGACCTCCTTGCAATTCTCAATGAGCTGCTCTCCGAGCTCCTTGGCGAGCTTGTAGGTCTCTCCACGCTCCGTAGGACAGTTGTCGATATGGTACTGCATGAAGTCCAACAACTTGGGATTTGAGCGGTTCATGATGTGGATACACTGACTAACAATCTCACGGTCGACAGCTTTGAGACGACCAAAGATGATGTCAAAGTACATATTGAGAGCGTCCTGGCGGGCCCAGTTCCACGACGAGTCGTAGGTACGAGCTTTGAGGGGGCTGAAAACAGGTTCGATGCCGGCGGCATAGAAATCACCGTGCTCGGCGGTCCAAAGGTCGAGCTGAGCTTGAAGCACCTTTTCTGATTTTTGCGAGTCAATGGCTGCCTTGTCGCCTGATCGAAGGTCCATCTTGAGATAGCGAGCGAAGAGTTCGAGCTGCTGCTTGAACAGGGCACGCTGATCCTTGGTCAAAGCATCAATGGCTGCAGGATCCATCATCATACCACCTCCAGCACCGCCAGCAGGACCGGAAGACGAAACAGTGGTGAGGCTGACGCCAGCATTTGAAGCATATTTCTGCGTTACGTCGTCGAGGAAGGCCTTGGCGTCGCTCTCGGATCCCAGACGAGCCGCAGGCTCCATGGTCAGGGCTAATAACAACGCGCCGTCCTGACGACCAGGGCCTAAGCCCCATCTTGACTCGAGGTACTTGCGGGCGGCTGTGATGTTGAAGCCACCAGGCATCTTGGACGAAATCAATCGCGCAACGAGAGACTGAGACTGCTTGCCAAGATTTCCATCAAAGGTGGCCTGCATGGCGGCACCGAGCTCATCTAAAGGTGTGTCTTCGGGCTTTTCAGGAGTGGAACCAAATTCCTTTCCGAGGTCGCCCAGGATCTCATTCTGCAGCGTGGACTTGCCTATTGTCAAAGAACGAGGAATTAGTACCTGGGGACGAGCAGAAGGTACCCAGCACATGCTGGAAGAAAAGCTCAAAGAGGAAGAATGAGACAGATTGCTTGAACTTACCGCCAACGAGGTCCTTGATGGCTTTGCTCAGAGGAACCTCGAGAAGAGGCTTCTTGAGCTTTTGAGCAATGAGCGCGCGCACAATGTCAAGAGCTTGCACCGGCTGATCAGGAATTTGGGCAGCTGGGCCAGAGCCGGGAGCAGGGGCCGCAGCAGCGGGAGCAGCAGCAGCAGCAGCCGCCGCAGGAGCAGAAGCAGCACCGGCATCCGCCCCCGATGAGCTTGAAGCAGCTGCGGGTTCTGGCTCCTCCTCGATCACATCCACGTCGTAGTAGATCTCCTTTGCGTCTTTGTTGTAGCAGAGAATTTGTCGTTGTACTGATTTGGCGGCATCGTAAGCTTCGTACTTGGAGGCCAGAGTCCTCTTGGCCATGACGCCCAAGGTATCGGCGGGACCAATCTCAACAACACGCTCAGCCGTTCGCTCGGCAAGGAACACATCTTGTGTCTCAATCCATCGCACAGGTGAGGCAAATTGGTATGCCAACAATTCCACAAGAAGTGTATGAGCAAGCTCTTGCTCAACCTCGGGGCGCATCGTGACGGTCTAGAGGCTGTGACGGCGTTTTCTTCGCCGGTAGACTATTTTGGACGACTTTCGGCGTATTTGGAAGAAAATTCGTACTTTTCCTCGAGGGTAGGATGCTCCGAATTCAACGTGTTTCGCTTCAGACTGCTGGAACAGGCCCGAATATGAATGTGATTGCCTTGTTCTGTGATGGGAGGCTCGTCGGGCGGGAGCTCCTAGGAGATGGTGAGAAAATTGTGGAACGAACAGAGAGGAAACAGTTCCGCAATTGAGATCGTAGAATGTTGTTAAGTTTCGTACCTAATTATCGTGAATACCCAACAGGCTGAATCAGAAAAAAAAGCTTAGAATTAAAGGGCCAAGCAAAAGGGAAAATGGTATCGCAAGGTCAAAGACACAATGAGGATGAGAAACGGCCGTGAAGTAGGAGTTCTACCAGCGTGGTGCAGCACGCAGATCTGGGGCAGCCACAACGATGCCAACAGGTCAATGGACCATGGCGCTGGTATGCACGTACCGATACAAGCACGAGCCAGTCGGTTGTTCTTCTTGTTGAACCAAGTGGCCCCACCAAAAAGTTGGGCAAAGGGGAAAAAATTGGGGGACCACGCCGTCTCGTCCCTTGCAAGTTGTCCGGCTTCGCACATCCCCAAAAGACTTTGGCTGGACGAAGGGAGCCAAGCGTCGCGCAGGAGCCAGTAGGAGCAAGGCTTTTTCCTCCGGACGAGCGGGCGAAGCGGGCTCAGGGAGTTTAGTGTGGAAAGCGTGAATGGAGTCAATGGACTCCTCAACCAGAACTGCAGGCTAAGCCGCGTACGGCAAAGGGCTGCTTGTATCGCGGCTTCTAAGTTCTGTGACTGGCTCTCACTGCTGGCAATGCTTCTTCAGGGGGTCCCGCCACCAAGTAATGTCGACATCCTTTGTAAATTGAGGCCTCGTCGGCTTTCATGCTCATGGGCCATGGCTACGATCTCGCCACCATGGGCAGACGACACCATGTATGTTCCCGACCCGGCTATGATCATTGATAACAGATACGTCATTGTGTGTCGTGGACTCGTGTGCGCCACGGTGCATATTGAAGAGGTTGAGGTTGGGCACATGTGAGATCATAGATGGGCATTTGTCAAGCACAATACAGAGTATCGATTCCAACCCCGTCACATATCCCATTCCCACGTCGCCGACAAACCATACCTACTCGACTCGCGTTTTCAATTGTGCAACGTTGGCGCGGCACGCGACGAGCAGAAGTTCGCGACAAGAACAATGGCGGCCGTCTGACCGCCGGCTGCTCTCGCTGGGTACGGGTTTCTGTGACGCTATCCCAAGCCTCAGCCTTGCTTGAAATGATGAACCCGGCGGACTGCCATGAAATGATTATGGATGGACCCCTCCACTGCATGCAGCCTTGTCAATTTATTTAGCTGGGGCAGGTACCAAGTGACAAGGCATGCGGGGCTTTGTGGGAAGTACTGGTACTTGGGTCCTGGGCAGCTCTTGTTCCTCGAGAGCGATATGACAACAAGTGGCCAGTGACCGATAGGCATGGCAATAAATGGTCAAGAACCGAATGCTAGGGACATTTGAATGCTCCAGAGTCCAAATAAGTCTCGGTTGCCGGACATTCCTCTCAAATACCATGCGCAGTTGCCGCCGTTATCAGAAACATGATACTCTCGAATTAGAGAGACAATGGTGGCTGCGGAAAACTCTGTGTCGTCCCGCCCCAAGATGGGACATGGAGCGGGAGGAATTGCAATCTGCGATTGGCCAAACTTGGAACCCCCAACATTGATCAACAGTCGAGAAGGGGAGAAGCCGAGAGAGAGCAAAGGTACCGCTACTTGTAGCTAGGTCCACTGCGCCCGTTCTGAGCCAACTTGCCTGCGCGGCTATCCCCAACAGAACCAGGAAAAGTTGACGCGACGCCCCCCAAGCAAGCCACAGTACCGCTGCAACGCTGCTCACGAGCGACACCCCAGCTTGCAGAACCTCGTGCCTGGCAAAGCAAAGAATTGAAGCGATCGAGTCTCTTCTGGCGCTGTTATTAGTTGGGGGCCCATGTCATTCCGGTGTTCCTCATGGCTACCGCTTGCGTTCTTGTGCTACTTGTCCGACGCAACCCCTGGAACCCCCGTAGTTCAGGGTCCTGAGCGCTGTCCCAGGCCCGCGCTCACCCACTAACGCCTCCCACAGAAGACGTTGGGAGGAGCACTGTACCTGGTGTGGTGTGTCGAGATTGGCACTTCTTTTTCTACATCCATTCTCCTCGACTTCCCACCCCCCTCGTGCCCTCCCCTCCTCTGCTAATTTTGTCTCGACATCCTATCCCCTTCCTTTGAAGAAGCTTCATATTATTGAGCCCATCCTAGGTGTTTGCAAGCAATTCTCAGTTGCTGCTTCGCCTGCTCAAAGCTTCTTTCCGCCGCCCTTGCACACTGCCTCGCAACCTCGTTCGCCATCCCCGGTCGAGCTTGTCGAGCGTTGCGCATCCACCATTCAATTGGCTTCGTCCTCAGTTTCTTTTTTTAACAACAGTGCCAATTCTCAGAGGAATTCTTCCACTCGTGCTATCAAACTTCAGGTACGCTTTTCTCAAAGTCAAGAACATGCTGGGAGGTGGGACATCACGCATCGCCAAGAGAGAAGAATCGGGAAAAAAAGACCCCCCAATCAAGCCAGCCTTTTCTAACTCGAGTAATTCTTCTGTAGACCTTCAAGATACCCCCTCTACGATCTCTTGCGTGAGAAGGAAACGAGTAATTCACCATGTACGGCACTGGCACCGGCCCTCAAACGGGCATTTCTACCCCCAGGACCAGCGCCTCTCTTCGACCATTAACCCTCACCCACGGGACCCTCGAAACATCCTTTCTGTTTCCCTCAAACCTCCATTTCCACGCCTCTCAGATCAAAGACCGCTTCGTCGCCAGTTTGCCTGCCGCCACGGATGAGCTTGCACAGGATGACGAGCCCTCGTCTGTGGCTGAGCTGGTAGCTCGCTACATGGGATTTGTTGCTCAGGAAGTCGAAGAGGGCGAGGATGATGCCTCGGGCTCATATGAGGAAGTTCTGAAGCTTGTTCTTAATGAATTCGAGCGAGCTTTCCTGCGAGGCAACGAAGCCCACGCCCTTGCTGCCACGCTTCCAGGCATCGAGTCCAAGAAACTGGAGGTGATTCGCTGCTACTACATGGCTCGCGACGTCTCCGGTCGAGTAATCAAGCCTCACGAATCTGCACTCTTCCGAGCGGCTGATGAGGAATCCGCCAAAATCTATGCGATATTCGGCGGCCAGGGCAACATTGAGGAGTATTTCGATGAGCTGCGTGAAGTCTTCACAACATACTCCAGCTTCGTTGGCGAGCTGATCACATCTTCAGCCGAGCTACTTCGGACATTATCAACAACCTCCAGCGCTGAGAAGATGTTCCCCAAGGGATTGGATGTCATGAACTGGCTGCAACATGCCGAATCGACTCCCGACATCGACTACCTCATCTCTGCACCCGTCAGTTTCCCCTTGATTGGTCTCGTCCAGATGGCTCACTATGAGGTTACTTGCAAGGTCTTGGGAATTCACCCTGGTATGCTGCGGGAGCGCATCGGTGGAACGACTGGCCACTCTCAGGGTATTGTCATGGCCGCAGCTACTGCCGCAGCCGACTCGTGGGAGTCATGGCGCGAGATTACCCGTTCCACGCTGTCCATCCTCTTTTGGGTAGGCACCAGAAGTCAGCAGGCATTCCCTACGACGTCCATGACGCCCACCATGCTCCGTGAGTCCATGGAACATGGTGAGGGCAATCCAACTCCCATGTTGAGCATCCGTGATCTCTCACAACAGGAGGTTCAGAAACACATCGACGCCACCAACCAGTATCTGCCCCCTCATAGACACATCAGCATATCGCTCATCAACAGCCCTCGTAACTTGGTTGTTACTGGTCCCCCGACATCGCTTTATGGTCTGAACTCTCAGTTGCGAAAGGTCAAGGCCCCGACCGGCCTGGACCAGACCCGAATTCCTTATACGGAGCGTAAGATCCGCTTCGCGAATCGCTTTCTGCCCATCACGGCCCCCTTCCACAGCAAGTATCTTGCCGAGGCCACCGAGATGATTGATGAGGATCTGAAGGATATCTCCATTGATGTGGGAGCCCTTGGAATCCCCGTCTTCGACACCAACACCGGCAAAGATTTGCGTACCGAAGTCAAGGGCAACGTCGTGCCCTCTCTTGTTCGACTGATCACGCGTGATCCCGTCAACTGGGAAAAGGCCACCGATTTTCCTGACGCAACTCACATCTTGGACTTTGGCCCTGGAGGTGTTTCTGGTCTCGGTGTCTTGACTAGCCGGAACAAAGAGGGTACTGGTGTCCGTGTTATTCTGGCTGGCACCGTTGATGGCACCATCAACGAGGTTGGCTACAAGCCGGAGATTTTTGATAGAGATGAGGACAACGCGCTTCGGTATGCCAACGATTGGGTCAAGCAGTTTGGCCCTCGTCTTGTCAAGAATTCGAGCGGTCGCAAGTATCTTGATACCAAGATGAGTCGTCTTCTGGGCTTGCCCCCCATTGTCGTCGCCGGAATGACCCCCTGTACAGTTCCATGGGACTTTGTCGCCGACACCATGAACGCAGGCTACCACATCGAGCTTGCTGGCGGTGGCTACTTCAATGGCGGCAGAATGACGGACGCCCTTCTCAAGATCGAAAAGGCCATTCCGGCTGGTCGTGGTATCTCTGTCAACTTGATCTACGTCAACCCTCGCGCCATGGCGTGGCAGATTCCTCTGCTTGGAAAATTGCGTGCCGAGGGTGTGCCCATCGAAGGTCTCACGATTGGCGCCGGTGTTCCTTCTATTGAAGTCGCCCAGGAGTACATCGAGACGCTTGGTCTCAAGCACATCAGTTTCAAGCCCGGCTCTGTTGAAGCTATCCAAGCTGTGGTTAATATTGCCAAGGCCAACCCTCATTTCCCGGTTCTTCTGCAATGGACGGGCGGTCGTGGCGGCGGTCATCATTCTTTCGAAGATTTCCATCAACCCGTCCTGCAGATGTATGGTCGCATTCGTCGCCAGGAGAACATCATTTTGGTTGCCGGCAGTGGATTTGGTGGTGCCGAGGACACTTACCCTTACATCACCGGTGAATGGTCCAAGAAGTACGGATATCCTCCTATGCCGTTTGATGGCTGCTTGTTCGGCAGCCGCATGATGGTTGCGAAAGAGGCCAAAACCAGCAAAGCTGTCAAGCAGGCCATTATCGATGCCCCTGGACTTGATGACAGCGAGTGGGAGCAGACCTACAAGGGCCCTGCAGGTGGTGTCATTACTGTGCGTTCCGAAATGGGTGAACCCATCCATAAGCTTGCTACGCGAGGTGTTCGCTTCTGGGCCGAAATGGACCAGAAGATCTTCAGCCTTCCCAAGGAGAAGCGTGTGGCTGAGCTGAAGAAGAACCGCGAGTACATCATCAAGCGTTTGAACGACGACTTCCAAAAGGTGTGGTTCGGCTGCAACAAGGATGGCAAGGCCGTGGATCTCGAGGACATGACCTACGCCGAGGTTGTCCGCCGCCTCGTCGAGCTCCTCTACGTCAAACACCAACAGCGCTGGATTGATCGCACCTACATTACCCTGACTGGCGACTTTATCCATCGTGTCGAGGAGCGTTTCACCAGCACCCCTGGCAAGCCATCTCTACTGCAGAACTACTCGGATTTGGACGAGCCTTTTGCCGCCGTCGACAGGATCCTGTCGCACTATCCCGAGGCTGAAACGCAGATCATTAACGCTCAGGATGTCCAGCACTTCCTGCTCCTCTGCCTGCGACCCGTCCAGAAGCCCGTCACTTTCATTCCCTCGCTGGACAACAACTTTGAATTCTTCTTCAAGAAGGACTCTCTTTGGCAGTCCGAGGACCTAGATGCTGTTATTGGCCAGGATGTCGGTCGATGCTGTATTCTTCAGGGACCCGCCGCCGTCAAATTCTCCAACGTGGTCGACGAGCCCATCAAGGAGATATTGGACGGCATTCACGAGTCACACATTGAATATCTCACTCGTGATATGTACAACAATGACGAGACGACCATTCCCACTGTGGAATATTTCGGTGGCAAGCTGGTTGACTCTGAGATCCCTACCGACATGGAAGGGCTCACGGTCGCCTGTGACACAAACAAGAACACCTATCGCCTCTCCTCGGCTGCTGGCTCCGCCTTGCCTTCTGTCGAGTCTTGGCTCACACTTCTTGCTGGCCCCAAGCGCAACTGGCGCCATGCTCTGCTCATGTCGGACGTCGTTGTCCAGGGACAGAAGTTCCAGACCAATCCCATGAGGCGCATCTTCGCGCCTGCCCGAGGCTTGTTTGTTGAAATTCTGTACCCCGAAGATCCGACCAAGACCAGTATTGTGGTCAAAGAGCAACCTCGCCACAATCACTACGTCGACGTGATTGAAGTCAAGCTTGTTGGGAAAAATGAGATTCTCGTCAACATGATCAAGGACACTACAGCTCTCGGCAAGCCCGTCGCCCTTCCCCTCAAGTTCATCTACCATCCTGAGGCTGGGTACGCCCCCATTCGCGAAGTCATGGAAGATCGCAATGACCGCATCAAGGAGTTCTACTGGAAGGCGTGGTTTGGTAACGAGACTCTGGACCTTGATGCTCTCATCACCGGCACCTTTGATGGTGGTCGTGCGACCATCACCAGCGAGGCCATCAATGACTTCGTCCATGCCGTCGGCAACACTGGAGAGGCCTTTGTCGATCGGCCTGGAAAGGTTGTCAATGCCCCAATGGACTTTGCCATTGTCGTTGGTTGGAAAGCCATCACCAAGCCCATCTTTCCCCGTACCATTGACGGCGATCTACTGAAGCTGGTCCACCTTTCCAACCAGTTCCGCATGATTCCAGGCGCCGACCCCCTGAAGAAGGGCGATGAGGTCTGCACCACTGCTCAGGTCAATGCTGTCATCAACCAAGAGGCCGGCAAGATGGTCGAGGTCTGCGGCACCATTTCCCGTGACGGTACGCCCGTCATGGAGGTGACGTCTCAATTCCTGTACCGTGGCAAGTATACCGACTACGAGAACACGTTCCAGCGCAAGATGGAAACGCCCGTGCAGGTTCATCTTGCCACGACCAAAGACGTTGCTATTCTGCGCTCCAAGCAGTGGTTCGCCGTTGATGAGATGCCCAACGACATTGATCTTCTCGGGCAGACACTGACGTTCAAGCTGGAGTCGCTTGTGCGTTACAAAAACAAGAACGTCTTCAGCAGTGTCGAGACACGCGGACCTGTTCTTCTGGAGCTTCCCACCAAGGAGGTTATCCAGGTTGCCAGCGTTGACTACGAGGCTGGCGAGTCGCATGGCAACCCTGTGATTGACTACTTGGAGCGCAACGGGTCCGCCTTGGACCAGCCCATTCTCTTTGAGAACCCTATTCCTCTGAGCGGCAAGAAGCCACTGCAGCTTCGCGCTCCTGCTTCCAACGAGACGTACGCGCGTGTCTCTGGTGATTACAATCCCATCCACGTCTCCCGTGTCTTTTCCACGTATGCCAATCTTCCTGGCACCATTACTCACGGCATGTATTCCAGCGCCGCCGTGCGTAGCCTGGTTGAGACGTGGGCAGCGGAGAATGACATTGGCCGTGTGCGCAGTTTCCATGCCACTTTCGCCGGCATGGTGCTGCCCAACGATGACATTCAGGTGAAGCTTCAGCACGTCGGTATGGTTGCCGGTCGCAAGATCATCAAGGTCGAGGTCAGCAACACGGAGACGGAAGAGAAGGTCCTGCTTGGTGAGGCCGAGGTCGAGCAGCCCGTGACCGCGTACGTGTTTACTGGTCAGGGCTCACAAGAGCAGGGCATGGGCATGGAGTTGTATGCCAGCAGTTCGGTCGCCAAGGAGGTGTGGGATCGCGCCGACAAGTACTTGCTCGACAACTACGGTTTCTCCATCACCAACATCGTTAAGAACAACCCCAAGGAGCTCACAATCCACTTTGGCGGCCCTCGAGGCAAGGCTATTCGACAAAACTACATGGCCATGACGTTTGAAACCGTCGCCACTGACGGTACCATCAAGTCGGAGCGTATTTTCAAGGAGATTAGCGAAAGCACGACGTCGTATACGTACCGCTCACCGACGGGTCTGCTGTCTGCCACGCAATTCACACAGCCTGCGCTGACGCTGATGGAGAAGGCCAGCTTCGAGGACATGAAGTCCAAGGGCCTGGTGCCTCGCGACAGCACTTTTGCGGGCCACTCACTGGGTGAGTACTCGGCCCTTGCCGCGTTGGCTGATGTCATGCCGATTGAGTCCCTGGTATCCGTCGTCTTCTACCGCGGCTTGACCATGCAAGTCGCCGTCGAGCGTGACGCTGCTGGTCGATCCAACTACTCCATGTGCGCCGTCAACCCCAGCCGAATCTCCAAGACATTCAACGAGGAGGCGCTGCAGTTTGTGGTGGACAGCATTTCCGAAGAGACTGGGTGGTTGCTGGAGATTGTCAACTACAACATTGCCAACATGCAATACGTGTGTGCCGGTGACCTGCGCGCTTTGGACACGCTAGCGGGCGTGACCAACTTCCTCAAGAAGCAGCAGATTGACATTGAGGAGATGCGAAGCAACATCGAGGAGGCCAAGGAGGCTTTGCGAGAAATCATCCGCGGCTGCGCCGACGCGACTCTGAAGAAGCCCGTCCCGCTGGAGCTGGAGCGTGGCTTTGCCACCATTCCCCTGCGTGGCATTGACGTGCCGTTCCATTCCACCTTCTTGCGCTCAGGAGTCAAGCCCTTCCGATCGTTCCTGCTCAAGAAGATCAACAAGACGACAATTGACCCATCCAAGCTGGTTGGAAAGTATATTCCCAACGTCACAGCCAAGCCTTTTGAGCTGACCAAGGAGTACTTTGAGGAGGTCTACAAGCTGACGAACTCGCCCAAGATTGGAGCCGTTCTGGCTAACTGGGACAAGTACGCGCAGGACGATGATGGTAAAGCCGTCAGTGATAGCTCATCGAGCGTGGGATACGACGGTCCTGGAGCTGCAGCGTAAGGAAGCTGCTGAACTAGATGTGGCCCGACGCAATAATGGGGCGAACGCAATGATGACCCGGAAGTAATGATGGCCAAGGAAGCCGGATGAGAGAAGAATCAAGAACCAAAAAAGAAGAAAACAAATCAGCGACCTAATTTTATGAACGAAAGCAAAATATGCGGCATTAGTGTAGACTTTTTAGAAAGCCCATCGAGGCATGACTCCTTTGTACGCTATCTGATATTTGACTACGACTGACAGGGATGGCATCGGTACGTCAATGGAGGAATGGCGGCAAGGATACTTTGTAACGAGAGTTTGGTGGTGGGAGACTTGGAGAAGTTTTATGGGATGGATAGTTTTTGTACATATGGTTTGGGTTTATGTGTGTTTCATTGTAATTCATGATTCAAGTTATTCAAGTAAGAGAACTCTAAATGTGTGACGTTTCATGTTGGATACGGAGTATATGAGAATCCTGTTGGGTCTTAACTTCGAAAGTCGTAGGGATATGTATGTATGTTCTTGAGCGCAAGAAGACACAAACATCCTCGACTCTTCGTCACGTCGAGTCAATAGGGGTTCTTCCACCTTCGCCATTCGATTCGTTAAGAAAGCTCTATATTTGTACTCCATTGCGCTCCTCTCGCGTGTAAAACGGCGTCAGCACGTATAAGCGTTGCCATTGTTCAAATCGCTTCAACCCGTTGCATGATATTGCTGCACGGAGTATGTACCTGTCTCCAATCTCTGCTTCCCCGTACAATTGCTTATCACGTCCACTGTTAAACCCCGACTCCGCATGCCCCACTCGCCGCCTGATCCGGATTCCGCAGAGTCACAGACGTCCCGACGGGGCCATTCTTCACCTTTGTCTCACCTTTATCTTGCTCTGCGTTCTTGTCGTTTTGTAAAGTCATCGTCCTCATTTCCTTCACAATTCGTGTGACGGGATAGGCACGAACGAGAGCCACGTACGTGGTCGCTACGACGGGATGCTTTTAGGTGTGGTTTTGAACAGAGTACATGCACTAACTTTTACGTATCAACTGTACGATTCGTGCACGTGTTCGGATACGCAGTGAGACACGCAGTGACACGCAGTACAAATAGATGGCAACTACATCTGTCCCGTTCATTCTGTCCAAAAGAGACTCAAGTCTCACCCTCGAACATCCCGTCCAGTTCACAGAACAACTCGAGTTCTCATCTTGCGTATACATACCCTCTCACTCTGGAGAGAAAAAAAGGTCGGAGGATAAGCAAAAAGTGAAAAAAAGTAAAAATAGAGGGAAAAGGCAGCCCGACCGGGAAAAAGAGCTAAAAATAGCTTCAGAGCCAAAAGAGAGTGAGGGGATTGAACAAACGAGGAACTCCCCCAATCCAGCCCAACCAGGCGAGAGGACGCGCAAATACAGCAACAAGTCAATGCACATCGTACCATCATGACGGACCCAGCAAGCCTCACACCCCAGCAGAAACGCCCTCAAATCCTGCTCGGGACTTTTATACACAGCAAGTCGCGTCGTCAACTCGAGTATCTGCACCATGCGGCTGTGGCGGTCGATGGGCAGGGAATGATCTGTGCGGTTGTGCAGAGCCGGGAGGGCGTAGAAGACCCGCGGGAGGAGGTGTTGAAGGTGATGGGGTGGACGGATAAGGAGGAGGAGGAGGTTGATGTAGTGCAGTGCAGGGAGGGGGAGTTTTTCTTTCCGGGATTTATAGGTATGTCGACAACTTCCTGTTTATCTTCCGGTGGTCGAAGTCGTCTCTTTTTATGGAATTGGGGTCACGGGTGTGTGTGATAAATTAGAATCGGACCAAGATGGAAAAGTGCTCTGACTTCAGACTTGGTCTAACCTGGCTTAGATACACATGTCCACGCCTCGCAGTATCCCAATGTAGGCATCTTCGGGACATCCACGCTGCTGGACTGGCTGGACAAGTACACGTTTCCCCTGGAATCCAGCCTCTCGGATCTTGCCAAGGCCAGAAAGGTCTACACGGCATGTATCCGGAGGACGCTCGCACATGGTACAACCACGGCTGCGTACTATGCCACTGTTGATGTGCCTGCCACCAATCTCCTGGCTGACCTGTGTCTGTCTCTCGGCCAGCGCGCCTTTGTGGGAAGAGTCTGCATGGACCGCGAGGCCCTCTGCCCAGACTACTACCGGGACGAGTCTCACGAGGCCTCCGTGCAAGCTACCAAGGATACGATTACGCACATGGACGAGATTGACCCGGAACGACGCCTCGTTTCTCCGATTCTCACACCGAGATTCGCACCAGCCTGCTCCGAGGGCGCCATGGATGGGCTGGCAAAGCTGCAGCAGCAAAGGAGTCTTCCTGTGCAGACGCACATCTCTGAGAACAAACCCGAAATAGAGCTAGTGAAGAATATGTACCCCGATTCTGGCTCCTATGCCGCTGTTTACGACCGCTGCGGATTGCTCACCCCGAAGACTGTACTCGCTCATGCTGTGCACTTGACTGAGCAAGAAGCCTCTCTGATCTCTCAACGAGAAACAAAGGTCTCGCACTGCCCGTGTAGCAATTCCTCGTTGAGTAGCGGAGATGCCCGCGTCCGGTGGATGTGGGATAAGGGCATCGAGGTTGGCTTGGGCACAGATATGAGTGGCGGCTACTCTCCCTCTGTGCTCGAAGCTGCTCGGCAGGCTACACTGACGAGTCGCCACCTGGCCATGCAACTCGAAGACGAAGAATCCCGTGAAAAGTGCAAATTGACTGTCGAAGAGGTTCTGTACCTAGCCACAAGGGGCGGGGCTATTTGCTTGGGTCTTGGGGATACCGTGGGCGGATTCGACGTTGGGAAACAGCTCGACGCCCAGCTCATCAGGCTAGCGACCGTGGGAGATGATGGCTTCAGATGCGGGGAGGACAGCAGGGAAGGGATAGATGCGGGTAATGTCGACATATTTGGCTGGGAGTCGTGGGAGGAGAGGATCGCAAAGTGGCTGTACAATGGCGATGATCGAAACACAAAGAAGGTTTGGGTCAGGGGGCGATTGGTGCATTCCAGGCGATAGTCTATAGAGGGTGGATGGCTAGATAAGACTCGTAGATGACCATCTTGAAGGTATATATTCGTGCATGAGGCAGTATGCGCATGCTGTAGTGCAGGCTCATATTGAGTGATGGAGTGCATGTTGAAGGTTACACCAGCGGAGTATGATGTGTGAGGACAGTTGTTCTGCTTTCTTCCAATCGATATTGCCCCCTGATGAGCAAAGACTCACCCAAAAGGCTGCCGGTACCGGCCTCCATGACATTCATGATTCTGGAACGACTCCTGCTTCTGGCCATGACTGAAAAAGCTTGTGCTGAGAAGATTCTGGTGGCAGCTTTTCTGGGAGGAGAAGGAATGAACCAACACTGTTGCCCGGTGCTCATTCTCCATTCTCACGAGTCACCTGGTTACACAAACTTGTACCGAGCAAGTCGCTCGCTTTCATAACATCTTGTTTGGATTGCATCAAAGACTCACAGTTGAAGTACGTTTGTTTGGAGTGCATCACAGGACTCATAATTTCAAAGTGTCTGCTTACTTTCCTCATTGTGAGACCTTCATTCGCATCTGTTTGACTGAAGATAACGCGTGCTGTGCTTCCACTTTCCCAAATTTCCATTAAGTACATGCGATTCATTCCCTGCATTGTCTCGGCTCCGGCCTGTAGAACAAAAGAAAGAAGTTCAACCATTCAAACGCCGTACCGAGTTGTCGGCCTCTGCCATGAGCCATGAGCCTCCCATTCACTCATTGCATTCCATCCGTTTCAAAAAAAAAAAAAGTAAACGTCAACTGTCCTGTATTCATTGCCATTGTCCGCTTTCTTTGTCGGCAAAGTCTCACCTTGCCCCATTGCCCCATTGCCCCAAACATTAATAAAAAGCACCCAGAATGTCCCCGAGAACAGCTTTGCAAAAACGAACCTCCACATGTTGCACTTCTTTCTAATAAGCGCCCACCAAACCCTTCGAGTTGTCGAAACCTTCTGAATATCAGAACCTTGTGGGTGTCGAAATATTTCCCAAGAGAGATAGGTCCTAGGATGCACATTTGCACAACCTGTGAACGAAAAACTCTGCACACCGCATAACCGCACACTGCACACTGCATGGCAATGCACAGAGTCACAGACGGGCAACAAATCATGGCAAGCGGTTATCCCATTCATTCTCAGGCCCAGCAAGAATAAACGACTCATTCAAAGCGCCATCTTCAGCGAAAGAAAAACCAGCGCTTGGCTCACCGTCCTGTCCCTGCCCAGGCTGTCCAGGCTGCCCTTGACGCTGTTTAGGTGCAGCCTCATCAGGAGAAAGAACAACACCTTCATCAAGCATGATTTCGTCACCGGCAGCCTCATTGCCGACAACAGCAGCAGTAGCATCAGTCGCAAGTCCGACCTGAAACAACTTCACATGTCTCTGCCTCATGGCAGACTTGTCAGCCCTGATACACTGACGGATGGTGCGCTCATTGAGTTCCCGTTTCTGAGCAGCACGTCGTCTGTTCTGCTCGCTGCGCTTCCTCGTCTCCCGCTTGCCCTTTTCCTTTCTGCGCCGCTCGTAGTATCGATCGCGTCTGTCAATGATCTTATCATGCAGACGCTTCTTGATGTTGGGGCTGATGCTGTCGAATGCTTCAGGACAGCCGCCCAAGGCACTCAGCTGGGCCTCGAGCCAGGCAATCTGGAGAGCATTCTGGATAAGCTGCTGGTTGGCGTTGTCGAGGTTCTCGTTTTTGAGACGCCGGCTGCGCTTGGCGGCTTCGTTGTTTCGCTCGCGGTCGATCCGGAGGGATTCTTGGGCAATTGCGTTGTTGATCTTCTCGGCTGCTTCTAGCTCAGCGGCGGAAGCGTCGGGTGCTAACTTGACGTAGTCGGGGAATACTTTCTTGGGCTGCATCTCCTCGACTGTGTTTTCGGGGAGAGCGGGTGGGTTCTCGGTGAGGTATTCTAGTCGTCGGAGTGCACGCATCTGAGCCTGTCGACTGTCTGCGAGGTCTGCGCCTCCAAACTGGAGCTTCAGATCTCGAAAGGTGAATCCGAGGAACCTGCAGCTATTGAAGCCGTTGGAGGAGTCCGTGTCAAAAGCAGGGATGGGGGTTTGAAACCCGTTGTTTGACTGTGAGTATAGCTGCTGCTGCTGCTGTTGCTGTTGCTGAGTGAAGCCAGACACAGGCGGGGATATGTTGGGGAAAGAAAGCCCGCAAGAGATGGCATTGTTCTGAGCCGGGCTATACATTCCCTGCATGTCGATACCGATATCTCTGGTAGGCTGTGGCATGGCAAGGATTCGAGAGTCCGACTGGTGGCAGAGCACATGTGACTGAGAAGACTGAGCAGGCATGAAGCTGGTAGCAGAAGTCGCGTCAAGCATTGAATGACATCGACGATGTCCAACACCTTGACTCTGGACGCCCTCTGGCAAGTTCCTACTATTCTTGTTTTTGGTTCCGGACATTTTAACGACTTGACCCCTGACAGAAGCTTGAGTGAAGAGAGCTATTCCACGTTATTTGGTTTATATCCTTTTTTTTTTTTGGAAGCACTTCAGGACGAAGATGGTTGGAACTTCAATGGTGAACAACAAGGTAGGCCTTTGATGAAACGAAGCAGACACGATGATGTTTTCAAGCTATATAGGTCTCTGGGCTTGTTAGTGTCCTTTCTCTTTATACGTGCTATGGTGAGACAGGCAAAGGTAAGTCGTGGGCTCATCTGAGCCTGCAGACAAGAACACCATTGTGATTGTACGACACCATTTTGAACATGACCATCATCATGATCGTGAGTAACGTATGCGGTGGGAGTTTGATTCGCACAAGGAACAAGCGATCGAACACGACAGGACGATAAAACGGAAGCGCTGCTCTCCCCATTGAGTTGTGTCTTCCAAGTTCAAGTGTGGTGAGATGGCACCGGGGAACCCGGAAGCAGCACTTTCAAAACACACACTAAGAAAATGAAGATCAAGAGATTCATTCATACCTTTCAGACTAAGATGATTGACTCTCGGCGCGTAACCCCTTTTTTCGAAGCCAATATTGGCGGTGTTTTAGAGGATCTCTGCTGTGTTCAAGACGATATGATTCACCAATTAACGGTTGCGCAAAGCCAAAAACACAAGGAATGGGCTATGTCCGTTCTTAAAAGGTATGAAGGTGAGGCAGCCGAAAAAGTCACCCAGCATACGGGCAGAGACTATGAATCGAAGCAGCTTGACAGAGGCGTGCGGTCTGTAAAGCCGATACATACAATGCCCGCTGTCCACACTCCCCTTTTCCCCCCTTTTGGCACTCCTTACCATGAAACGCGCCATCCTGAGATCGGGCTCGCATCGCACCGGACGTGATCAAGCTAGGATCCTATGATTGAGATAACCCATCAAGGTGAGCTGGCCGGTGTGCACGATAAAAGTTGGATGTGGCTGTGTCGCTTTCCTTTCCAAAAAAAAAAAAAAAAAAAGAAGACGAGACCAGATGGTGCCAGGTGGAGACAGTGACCACGCGGACAAAACCTCGTGGCCTTGATACAAGCAGGATACGTACGTACTGCCCCCTCGTGATGGTTGTTCGGCGTTTATCACTCTTGTTCTGCAAGCTTCGCTATACGTGCTGTGAATCTGAGCCTGAGATGTACTATGCCGCCAAGGTGTTCGAGTGGTATGGGCTCTGGAGTTGGCGATGCCCCAGCTCTGTGCCCAGCATGACACGCCTTACGTTGGAACGATGTTCAACAGTCTTGTTCATTGTCATTCATAGCTTGGGTCATAGATTATAGATATAGAGGGCATAATATGCCATGTTGTCCGTAGTCTTTCTCTTTCCGACTCTCTTAGTCCTCTGGCCCTTACTAGCTCGAAACTCCTCAACATGCTTTTCCTCCTTCTCTGTGAAGCCGCATATCAGACATTCTCGGCGATTCGGCGAACTCTCGAGTCTCGAGACTATTAGACAGTAGACTAAGACTCGAGTCTCAGCATGTCATACTCTACAAGTTGTATGACGACCAAGGAAGCGAGAGTCGACACATGTCACATGGCCCACCCAAATCCTGACGCCAGTGTTGCAAGCAAGCGTCCACAGGGTTCGACGTTGCAGATGAGTCCCTCAAGATAATTCCCCCGATACTAAAAAGCCAGAATTATTGGAAGCACATACTACATTAGACGACAGACTGCACATCACACCTTTTCTGTCCTGTGGGAGATCGCGATTCGCCTCTGTGGCACTGTGCCCCAGCATCGATGTCGCTGTCAGAGCAGCAGCCCCTGACATGGAGTCACGGACACAAGATTGAAGAGCCACAGCTGGCTGCTGGTACAAGAAGACAAACGCAGGTCAAAGCGAAGACCCTGCGATTTCTTGATGATTAGCTCCGGATAGACTACCTACCATCCGCATATCCCGAGCCAAGCCCCGGTGTACCGTGTAAGTGCCGCTGCCAGACTGTTCGACAGCTGTCAGTGGCACTGCGAGTCTGCGACAACGGTCAAATGATTCGTCACGTACGTTCCAGGAAGATCCTGTGTCCACAGTCCTGCTGCCGGCCATCTTTTCAACTTTTGTAGGAAAATGAGCGGTCTGACTCGCCAAAAAACAAGATTCGCGGGCAGAGAGTTAAGACCGGCTTGGAGGTGGAGGGTAGGTATGATAATGCTACGTGTGCAGCGTGCTACAGCCAAGCTTTACTGTGAGAATATCAAGATTCAGAATTTCAGATATGTACGAAGCTGTTACTCCATGCTTAATAGTGTGGCACGGACTTTCAGCAGTGGACGTGGCACTTCGAGGCTTCGAGGAGGGCTCAGGGTACCACTTGGCACTAACACGGAACGCTCGTCGTTGTGGGCTGAAGTATACTGCATTTCACAGTCACATGGAAGATAGCCATGTAAGGGAGCAAACATAGGTATGTCAAATGTGCATTATCATTCTCCATATGACTGGAATAACCACTGATCATGAATCGTTAATAGTCTAAGTCTTCGCAAGAGGTACCATGGGAGGCCTGTCTGTGCGAAGACCACCACGTTACTGCACTTGTATGGAAGCATATCACATTCCAATGAAATAGGTCATACGAGAAAGCAAACTTAATGAGTTGACACGCTGCCTATAATCATTGATCAAGCTAATCAGTCACCATGAATAGCCCTAAGCAAGGTTGTGTGATCACTGTGATGCCCATTGCCACATAGACGTCGCCCTCCCATGCGGCCACTACCACATTGCTGCAGTCTCATCATTCATGCAAGGGCAAACAGAACGAGGTCATACAAGAAGCAAACCCAGATATGCTGGAATTCTTCCTTAGTCAGAATGATTACTCCTCATTAATAGCTTGAAGCCTGGACGCCATGATTCATGAATTCATGAATCATCTCACCATGCTCAGCCTACGTCCACGGAAGTATGCGTAAGCTGCACAGCAGGACACGACGACCTTTACACCACGCGAATATGCGGAGAAGCTATCCTGACAGGGTATCCTCTTGAATATAAACAGGCCGTCATCTTTTGAAGTTCTTTCTACTCTTGAAGAGTCAAAGACTGAAGTGAGTCAAAGTGAGTCGAAAGCCACATTTGACACAACAGGATGGCGCAGTCTTCCGCATACCGAACCTTGCATATAAGCGAGTGTTTCTGCAGAACAAGCAATTTGAAGCAATCAATTGAGAAAGATGGATGATAAGCCAGCCGACGAATGGAAGCGAGTTTGGCTTATCCGTGATCATAAGTGGGAGGGAGGAAAATGACTCATGAGAAGATGAGTGCTCACTGCTCAGCACAGCACGATCAGAGGTTTTGCCTTGCCTGTGTCTGACGGAGAAATGAACTTCGTTGTGAAAACTTCAAAGCACATGAGATGTAGAGACGCGTCCAATGGCTGGATTGGCAAAAAGAAGTTGTCGCACAGTAAGTGAGTGAGTGAGCCTCGATAGACCGATGAAGCAATGGACCCGCGTGAAACTGCTTGAACAGTGGTGTTTTCGTGCAGCAAGATTCCACGGTTAATCATTATTCACGTACCTACATAACTACGCCTCTCCTTTGTGCACAGTGCAACATACACGATATGATGCTCATCGCCACTTCCATAATTCCATTGCCATGATCATTGACTTCAGCTTGGCCGACCCGAACCATGGCACCTCAACACGAATCACGCTGATTTCACAGTGTCAAGTGACCTCAGACCAGTGACCACCACACGCACTTTCTTGAATCTTCACAGTTCAGACATTAAATTCATTCAATCTACTCGCTAGACAACATTGAACAACGCAGACATATGAATATGGCGTACCATGGCGTCCTCCCAAACACAAAAAGCGCACCTTTCCCACTGCATAAACCAAAAGATCCACAGAACAGTGAACACGGCCCTCTATCTGGGTATACACGCACTGAAGAAAATCGCTTCGTGACAAATATGAAATGCACAAAAAAAGTAGATCAATACACAGAATGCAACATCAAGGAACAATCATCGATACCGAAAAAAAAAGTTAGAGTGCTAGACCTGTGCCATCGCCTGTCCAGCGATACAGGCTAAGAAGTTCGCGTCGTCGCTGGAGCTGCTCGCCAAGGTCTTCGGGGATACGTCCTCGGACGAGGGCCAGGGCCCCGCGCATGACTTTACTAAACTTGCGCTGCTGGACGAGTTAGCTATGTACTGATTTCATATTGCCATATGTACTGGAACAAGAATTTACACACCTGATAGTCTGTGCTGAGCGTCGCAACACACGCATCGTGGGCTCGCACAACCGTCTCGCACGCTCGAACCACACTGGGCGCCGCTTCTCCCTGGAGCTTATCCGCCATGAGGAGAAGAAGAAACGATCCCTGGAGGAGATACACGCCAAAGAAGAAGGGCATCAGCTCAAGGCCCGGGTCGTACTCGAGGATCTGGCCAATGGCTTCCGCTGCGGCCACGGCGTGGCCTGACGCCTTGGCAAAATCCGGGGAGGCGAGCCACATTTCTTCATCGTCGAGGAGACTGACCGGGTCCCATCGGCCTTCCAGCAAGATGTGGAGGACGTGCATGACGTGCGTGCCATAGGCCAGCATGGTTCGGCTCTGAACCTCGGCCTCGGTGATGCGGCTCGACGATGTGTGGACAGAGTGGGCAGATGGGCTTCTATTTGACTCCATCGCCCTGTGAGCTTCGACGTATCCTCTCAGCCCGCCCGATTCGCCGCCCCTGGTGCCGTCACTGGTCTGCAAAGTGCCTCGTGATTCGAATCGCTTGAGGGACTCTTCGTAGGTCTCGAGGTGGCCTCGAATCTCCGCTACTTGGACGCTCGATTCACCGGAAGCTCGGAAGGCGGAACCAAATCTGGGATGGTTTCTGGCGTGGTGCAGATCAACGATTTCGCCGAGAATCATCATCAGGGGCAAGAAAAACCCGTAGATGCTGTAGCCTCTGAACTCGAATTGGTTTTCGCTGCTAGAGGGCCTGGCGCTGTCTTCGCCTTCCGAGAGCATGCTCATCATGTCGCTGTTGCCTGGATTGACTGTGTGGCCGCCCGAGTCAGCTGCACGTGGTCGAAAGTCTCCGTTCTGCCAGGCTGAGTCGTCAAGCGGCTGTCGCAGGCCCTCGCATTCTACGTCGAGTAGGAACAAGGGTCGGTTATAACAGAGAGCTAGGTGCCGATCGACAATGTACACAAGCCACCACACTCGCCGTCTTTCCTCTCTCTCTTCCTCTGTGACGACCCCAGGCGTGTTCCTCGTTCTGTCGTGCTCGTCCAGGCCGTCCGAGTCCATCTCGCGCTGATCAAAGCCCGATCGCGCTTCACTGGGGGGCAGCTCGCGGCCCAGCTTGAGCTCGCGGGCTAGTGACCAGGCCACATTCCACCATCGGAGACTGGATCCCTTGTATTCGCTGGCTGAGACGACGGTGGCAAGGTGGATATACGTGACAAGATCGTCGAGTTGACTAGCTGCTCTAAAGGTGTCAGTCTGCCCGCTTAGAGCAGCGTCAAAGCTTCCAACTGAACCAGGCAGAACTGCCCCCAAAGGCGTCATGGCAGTCCCTGCCGAGGTTGGGCTGTTGTCAGAGTTAGTCGACGGCGGAGCGGATGAGCTGTGAATCAGGGGCTTTAACAGAGAAATGGTCAGCTCGAGCAGCTTCTGGCAAATCTTGCTTCGAGCGGACGGAACGTTGGTGAGCAGCGGAGCCTCGCTAGTCTGAGCAGCCACCCAGAGCATGCTGGCTAACAGGGCCGGCTGACATTTCCTGGGCCTTGTGGGATGGCAGATGGCCCTTTTGCGAAACACGGATCCCAGGATATATGGTGACATGGGGTGCATGGCAGCTGATGATGATGCCGCAAAGTAAAAGTCGATCAAATCACACGCCAGTCTGGCGGGGATAATGTTAGCCAAGTGGGGCAGGAGAGGTTGTAGAACGGGATATCGTAGTACATTTTGTCCAAAGTCGTTGCCATGCATTGGTGGTGGGAATTGGCTTGTCGGTGGTGAGGAGATGGGCATGGCCCAAGCCGGCGACGCCGCCGCGGACAACGGACGATATCCACCCATCGGGCTGCCGCTCATTCTGAAGTTCCCCGCGTGATGGTGAAAATCGGTTGGACTCTGGCTCATCATTCCGAAAGACATGTCCGGATAATGGTGCATGTTGCTCTGATGGGCATGGGTAGTGTACCCTTGTCCACCGACCATCAAGTCATCGCTGGCCAAACTTGATCTATCGTAGCTCGTTGACATATTGGCGTATCCGCCCATATTCATCGATCGTCCATCGTGCATGCCGTCTGATGTGATATGAATGGGATGTTGCATATGAGAATGGTCTGGGATTTCTCCGTATGGGCCTGGGGTTGAGGTGGATGATTGTCCATGGTGATATTCAGGCTCGATGGCGGCGTTGTCGCTAATGGCGTTGTCGTGTGCGGTTGTAGCAAGGCTGGTGGTAGACATGGAGTCGCTTTTGGTATTGTCCAGGAAGTGTTCGCCTCTCTCGTCCGTGATCGGCGAGTGACTGGATTCTTTTCCATCAGAAACATCGCCATGTGATGTAGACCCCCCCACGGCTGCCGCCTGCGCAGCTGCTCGCTCAGCCAGGTCCTTCCTCGAAGCCTTGCCGCGCTTCTTCTTTTCTCGCATGTATTCGCAACTCAACCCGAATTCTGCCAAGGCCAAGTCAGTCCGAGGTGCTCAGTTAGTTCCTAGGGAGAAGGACAGGTCCCTCGAATCACACGTGCGACTGAGAAGTAAGAAATCTGGGGAGACTGAAGACCTACCAACACAATGCGCACAGGGAAGTTTTCCATCGCATTTGGTTCGCAGCTGATTACACTGGTCACAGGCTCGGCTGATTCTTCTTCGGACAGGTCCCGATGTTCCTGCCGCCTTCGCCGACGATCCTGAATGTGATCGCTGTTTCGGGTGACTGGTGCGATCGAGAGAGCCGGTCATCCGGACATGAGACGGGCCCATATGATGTTGCTGAAGATGGTGGTGATGCATTCCATAGTGCGGGTTGTGAGTCAGCGACTCAAAGAGATTGCTGTTTCCCATTTGCTGCCCATGGTGAGGCTGGGACAAGGGATTATGGATAGCAGAGGTGGGTGTGTTGCTGTAAGGCGAATATCGGTGCATTGGGTTAGACAACATGTCTGCTCCTTCTGTCGTTGTTAGAATTTCCGATGCGGAAGTGTTTGATCTTTATTCTGTCCTCTTTCTTTATAATCTCCGAAGACGCTATCCCAGACAGAACTCGGTGATGCTCCAGATCTTGATGGGGCGTGTTTCTTGGCAAGTGAATGTCGGAGAGATAGTTGGAATGGCTGTTGCTGCGAGGATGCTGGAACAATCTCGTGGTATGGGGTTTTCTTTACTTGCTTTGGGGGTTCCCGTAACTCATGGGCTGAACTAGGTATCCAGACACCTCCTAAACCTGGAAAACGATTAAGCTGGAAAGTTCGCGTAAAATGTTTCTTGTTCTCGTCTTAGTCTTTACAGGCATGCGCGTGGGAGAAAGATGTTAATCGAGGCGTGAGGTGTGAGACGTGATTCGGGCGTGACCGTGAGGCGTGAAGCGCAAGGCGCAAGGCGTGAGACGTGAGGACGAGTGATCAAAAGCAGTAATTGCCTATTTGTCGTCGAGGGTATTTGTGATATTTTGGCCGAATAGTGTTGATTGTGGTGCAAAAAGGAGAGACTGTCTTTGGGAAACAGAAAGCTGAACCTTGGCAAGACAGCGGCAATGTGGTGTTAGAGACGGTGACAAGTATTCGCCAAGACTGATGGATAGTGATAACCAGGAGCCGGGTTCCGGGAGATATGGTCGGCAAGAGGATGAAAAAAATTGGCTAACTACATCTATATGTCCTCAATCACTGGGTCGAGGAGAGGGACAGGCACCAAAGACTGCCCCGGATCAGAGCAATCGGACGGTCAAGTACTGCTTCGTACCTCGAGCAATAGAGCAGAAACAACGGCACTTGACTCAAGACTTAATTATTCCACGCGTTCAAGTCCGACACCAGCCATGGGGTACAAAAAGTCCCGGCGAGGGGTCCGGAGTTGCCCATGTACATATGGTAGGTACCTCGGTGAAGGCAAGCAGGCAAGGTAGGGGTGGAGGGGGAAGGGGAGCCCAGTGCACATTATCGCGACCACGTCTCAGATGCACCCCGTACCCCTTGGTAATGTGTGCCGGGCCTACCTACAAAGCTTGTCAACGTTGGGATACCTCATTCGCGAATCGCAAGTCCAAAGGTGACGGAACAAGGCGTGACTGACCAAGACCAGATGGCCCAGATGGTCGGATGTGGGGGCGCTTAGGTTGTGGACGGCGGCAGTGGAACTACCTCCTAACTTGGTGGACTTTGTCTGAGGTGAGGCTACCCTGCTAGTGGTGCGGATGGAGCGCTCCCATGCGCAATGCCCCCTTGTCCATGACTTGTTCTATCATGGATTCAGGGGACACACCTGTGCGCACGTTCTAGATACGGGGGTACGGCGCCACAAGTCGACAAAGTGGTGAGTGACAGGCGGATGGAAGGCCAATTCGAGCTTCCATGGTTCCACACGTCCAAAGCCGCCCTGACCCGGTGTGCTTGATCGCGATGCGATAGAGCGTTGCCTGGCCTTGCCTTGCCCGAAAGTCGCGTTGCCCTGTCCGCCGTTGCTTATAATAGACAAGTGATGATGGTGATGGTGATGGTGATTCGATGATGGTTCATGCTCGCTTGTCGGCGGTCGCGTTGCTCGGAATTCTGGCGCCGAGCAGCGTCATCAGCGCAAGCAGCCGATGCGGCACGGAGGAACATTTGGGTTTCCCAAGTTCTCGCTCTTTTATGTCCCCCCACCTCTATATCTCCACCTCCATACGGAGTATCTCCATGGCTCTTGTTGATGTTACAGTAACAGAACACAGACAAAGCAACGCGTGTCGCGCACGTGGATGGGCCCGCCGTAGTCTTGTCTCGTGCGCCTTCGTGCATGACGTCTAGCCGCATTATACTGAACGCCACGGGAGTAACTATGTACTCCGTAATCATTATGTACGTTCATAAAGAGAACGATGAAGAGCTCAGCCATGCCCCGGGCCCCGACAGAGACGGGCGACTTGTATTCCGTACATCCTCCGTAAAACGGTTTGCGTCGTGCTGGGGATCGGCTCGACGTTGACTTCTGTCGGCCTTATACCGGCGCCCTGCGCGCTTTGGACCACGACTTGCAACGCCCTCCCCAAATCTAGTGCCCTAGGTATTTTCATTCAGCGACAGATGCTGCCATGCGCCGTTCCATCCGCCTTTGAACTTCCCGCGGCGGATGGGAAAGGTCCCATCTTCGGTTTGGCACTCGGGCTGGGGTCGATCTCTACTTCGTACCGACAAGACTCAGTGTCCCACATCTCAGTCATCTAATAGCACTTCGATGGTTCAGAAGGGCAAAGGAAACCTCCCTCCCCTCTATGTATCTGGTTGAAAATCCATGGATCATGTCCATGCTAGTTGAGAACTCCACAGACTGTGTCCAAAACAGCACAAAATCGCTGACCAAGCCACAGTTCGGTCCTCGGTCTCACATTTGCAGATACAACCTGGATGGTGTTTTGCAACGCAAAGTTTGGTCCAGACTGGGCACGCGTTGTCGTAGTAGGTATGTTACCGTATGTGCTCCGTACGGAGTACAACTCTTCAATTTGAAAGGGCGGATAGGAAGTGGAGGAAGGCGAGGAGACCACCAGGATGTAAGATTTCTGCATCGTGATGACAGGCCATTCTCCATTCACCTTTCACGATGATTCGTCTCGCATCGGGACGGACTGCTGCTGATCTTGGCACTTGTTGATGCTTTCTCCAAACTTGTCCCTCTCGTGGCGCCGAGTTGGTGGAGACTGAGCTCCACTTTGAACGTGTGCACACTGCAGGCACTTTTTGAGATGAACTTGGTCTGAAATGCTTGCGAGATAAGAATACGTAGAGAGACAGATATCTAAGTACCTAGGTATTGTTTTCGTTTTGCCCACGTTGAAGGATCCTGGAGCATAATTGACGTTGCCTGTCATGTGTCGGGGGTGCGCGGCAGCTGGATCCTGTGGCCCTCGTTTACATGAAGCATGTGTACATGTAGGTAGGCCGGGGGCCGCTATTGGAGGAACGGTGGCCAATGGGGCTAATTCTCAAAGGAGTTGGCGTCGTCTGTACCGATGGATCCCCCCCGCGAGGTCGTTGGGCACAGTCAGTCGCTGTCCAGGCAGTCGGGTACATAGGTAGTTGGTCTTGTCGCATCACCGAGTCACGCGGGACATGGACGACGTGGACGGACAACCGGCAGATGGAGGAGATGGCAGTCGGCATGACGACGCGTAGACGCGGCAGCCACGGCAGCCACGTTGGCTCTAGACGGCCTATGTATCAGATCGAGTCAAAGTAGGGGCAGGCTAGACGCTGAAGAATGACTCACGGGAGTATGTAACTCTAAAGAGGCCAAGCAAAGGGCAATGGGGAGAGAAAAAAGAAACCTGGAACAGCGTTATCCATGTCCGTGTTCTTGGAAACGCAGCGGGGGCGAAGCGAAGACCAGACGACGACGCAAGGCGGACGCCCCTAGCGATAGTGGCCCGGTGTGTTATCAGTATCACAGCCCCAAGTGATGCGAAGGCTGTGAGGTTGCGAAGAGGCGCATGTGAGAGAGAGGCGATGGTTTGGTTTGAAAGGTATGGGCTGATTTGATTGCAAGCATGCAAGCAGGCAATGCCGCGGGGTCTGGTCTCAAGGAGGAAATCCTTCGTCCGAGCCGGCAACTTGCGTGAAGCCGACATCGTCGAAGCGCCGCTACAGACAGCTGCAGCCTGCAGCAGCCAGGTGCGGGACCCACCCACCCCCACTCCAGCATCCCGGGACATCGTCATGGCAAGGATGGAAAGGTAGGTATCGGCCAGGACAAATTGATGTCGGCGATCCAACTCATGGCAGCATCGCAGCTCCGAATGCAATATGGCATCCAACCAAACCGACAAACACGCTTAAGTCGACCGCGCAATGGGATTTATCATTTGACGCACGCACGTCTTTGGCTCCCGCGCCGTCGATGCGCCGGAACATTGTTAGTGGCACCTCCTGCGAGACTAGGTACATAATGTACACGGACGGTGTAGGTACTCCGGATGTACCCAGGCTCCATAGTGTTGTTGTCTGCGGCGCGTCGAAGCTCACATCGAAGCTTGGACCTTCTTCCAACTTCCAACGCAACACAGAAAAACAGGTCTCATCAAACCACAACACCAACTACATATGTACATACTTATTCGTATGTGCAACTATAACTACAGCGCCAACAACGAGAACAACATACCGCAAATTCCCGTACGGAGTAGGATAAGTTATTATAACTATTAACAGGCCGCTTGATTCGTATTTATTACTCCGTACAGACGCCTCCCGTTGCCGCAGTTGGCGGAGCCCTGAATATCAACCCGCGGACTATAGACCTGGCATTTACATTCACTGCACACGTGGTGGTGAGAGTTGTCGGTCATTTGCAGTTTAGGTATCTCGCAGGGATTGATCAACGATGTTTCCTGGGCTCGTATGTATCCATCAGTGGACCATCGCGATGGGCCTACCCTACCGCATACATAGGTATTAGCAAGCCCTTGACCGCAACGAATTATGCAAAATCACCTCCCACGTGCGTTATGGATGCCTTCCAAATTCCCTCCAGCTGGTGAACCTTGAACCTTGACTTCCCCGACTCTGCGGCAGTTATTTAGGAGCCGAGATGGTCTCTACGCAGATCGCTCTGGAGATGGACTCCATGATTGGCCATTGAGGTGTCAATGTGGCGTTTTTGGTCTACTGTTCTGGGATTCTGGAGTCTGGGCTGCTTGGCGCCTCCTCGCCGCTTTGTCGCGTTCGCGATCTCGTCCACACTTGTCCTCGGACTTGTGCTTGTGCTCCAGGGCCCGCCGTTCCTCCCGACTTATTAGGTACCTAATGTAGTCGCGCTTTCCGACGCCACATATTTTGGCAACATCTTCATGGCGGACATCTCTTGGCGATCCTGGTGTGTACTGTGGCTTATTTCCTATTACGGAGTAATTCTTTGGCTATGTGCGAATCGGACGGCATTGGGCCAAATCTGCTCAGTGAGATCCGTGATGGCCCCCTCTGTGTCTCACTCTCATATGTAAGCCATAACATAATAAGGTTGCGTGGGCGGCATCTCGGTCCCATCGGCCCGGAAGCTTAAAGTTTGTCCTCCGTCGGTAGGTATGTTTTGTTTTTTCTCGTTTGCGCTTTTCTTTTCTTTGTTATTTTGGGTCATGGAATCATCTACTCAAACTGGTCGTACAGTTACATGCATGCATGGAATCACTCGTGGAACAAGTGTATTTTGACGGCCTGCACTCTGGAGTCGTATGTACGGTCGTACGACAATGAACATACATATTGTATGTACTCCATACATGTTTAGGTACCTACCTACGTACACAGATCACGCTCGTACTCGCACCCCCCCTCCTTCTCGACTCGTGAGCTTCATTGTCCCTTTCCACGCCCACGCCCACGCCCACGCCCACGGCCAAGGCCGAGCGCATGGCTACGCCTTCAGAAGTGGCGGTCCTCACTGCTCAGGCCCCCCTCCGATGGGACTCAGGGTTTGTCAAACCAAGCAGCGGCAGATGAAACGCGGCTCACAGGTTTCCATGCTCCGTACAGAGTACCTACCTACGGCGGACCAACTTCCTAAGCTTCCATGATTCCATGCCCACGAGATGCTGGAGCTTGAATTCATATCTACATGCATACCTGCATTTTGATTTCCTAAGCCACGTGGTGGAACCGGGCCCTTGGGCAAAACAGAGCCAGCAGGGCCGGCCTGTTCGTCGTAAGGGAGCCATGGAATGTGAACCCGGTGTCTCCAATTTGCCCTTGATCCTCTTCGTAGTCCTCTAATCAGTACTCCTGGGGCTCTGCGGACTACGGATAGTATGTCGTCCTCGTAATAAGCGCCTGGGGCGGGATCACAAGTTCACAACCCCGTCAAGTCCAACATGAGCGATTACCCCTTTGGGGAAACGGAAAGATCTGGACCTACAACTGTTACTCCATAATGTCAACAACGCCAAGAATGTGATATGATGAGATATCATTGCCATGCAATGCATACGCATGTATAGGTAGGTATGTGTTTACGTCGTACGCATAGATCAGGCTGCCTTGTTCATATGGATCTGCGACTGCGAGGCTTTGCATTATGCTCATTAAAGCATAAAAGTCTTATTTCTGTTCCTGTTTTGCTTTTCTCTCCGCACTGCCAAGTGCTCTGTTCGGTGGCCTGCCATAAGTTCCCGGCATACGGAGTACATAAATAGTATCGTCGGTATACAGAGTAGTAGCCTGCATGTTCCAGAACAGGAACAACAAATAATACCGGCACATATCAACGTCATGCATGCAAGCGAGGCTGCTACAGTAGTTTCTCCTCTCTCTCTCTCTCTCTCTCTTTCTGTCTTTGTCTGTCTTTCTTTCTGCCTGCGTCTGTACGGAGTACGGCGTATGTGCGCTGCACAACCGGCCGGATCCCTCCCTCCCATGTATCACACACTCACAGACTTCAGTTGCAGTTGTACGGAGTACGTGCGGTTACGGTTACATATTTCCCCTCCCTCTCCCCCCTCTCGTGTCTATAAAAAGGACACCACAATCTCCTCATAAATGAGGAGCATAATAAGAGGGTGGCCCCAGATCTGATATACCTACATCTGGCTTGAAAAATGACGATGCCAATTTCCCCCACTCCCCATCGGCGCAGGTAGGTTATTAGGTAGCCTGTAGGTAGGTATTCGTAGATATGCTCATGCCATTGCAACCACAACACGCCATACATACCACACCGAATCCCCCGCAGCTGAACCACTCCGGATACTATTCCGTAGAATCAGGCGTGGAATCAGGCGACAGCTGTGTACCCTGAGGCCATTGTGTTCCCCTCGCTTGCATCATGCACCACAGACACATTGCCCGGCGTCCCGGTGGCTGCCGGTATTTGGACAACATGTGGAGTACCAGGTACCTACAGTACGTCAACAATCCTGCGATACGCCTCGAGGCCCTCGACTTTACTTGGACAGATACCTACCTAGGGAAGGGCAAGCTATACATACATACATATGTACCTACCTACGGAGTACGTACATACCTATCCACATACATACCTATTCTTCGCCACCCAGCCCGAACAAGCAAGCCCAAGGTTCGGAGAACGGGGTGGGAAATGACAATGTAAAAACAAACAGTCGGTAGGTATGTACACACTGGCTGAATTTACTCCGTACAACTCAGGGCATCCCGAAAGGAAGCCCGATCGTGGTGTCTATCTCCGACTCTCCCTTTCCCCATCCCCCCATTTCCCCCATGGATTACGGAGTACTTCTCCCCCCGGGACTCACATATGTACATATGTACTCCGTAGTCTGGTTACAATGCAAATGCGGTCAGCGCCAGTTCTCCATGTTCATGCCTTTATAATGTACACGGTACACATATTTTTTTTGGCTTATGTCTGCGGTCTGCCTGAATCCCCTTCTTTTCTTTTTTATTTCTTTTCATTTCTTTTCATTCCTTGCCTCCGTACTTTTGTATGTACATACATACTCCGTATATCTCATTCGCGCGTCTGCAGCCTTGTAAGAAAAGAAAAGAAAAGAAAAAAATACGAACAAAGGAAAGAGCAAGTTCGAAAGAGGGCAAAAGAGGACATGAGTCGTGTGACCCAGAAACACGAATCTATTGCCCTCTTGGGTCACTACCTTTACTCCGTACATATTGGTCAAACCTGCCGTGTCTTGAATGATTTCTCGCCCATGAACTACCTACATCGTCATCAGTCATCTTGGCTTTGTATCTCAAAAAGTAAACACAGAAACAAGAGAGGGTGGACGGTCACGTTTCTCTTGCGGCTTGGACCCCTAGTGTGTATGATGTGAGTTGTAACTTGTGACTCGTGAGCGTGTACGGAGTATGCAACTTGAACCCCCCCCCAAACCCGCACAGCCAATGACCGCTGGGGCCGTTACTTCAAAACCGCACCATTCCTTCGCGAGCGGGGTGAAGACGGGGGCCGTTTGACAGCTTCGAAGATACCTATCGGTAGGCTCGATTTTTGGGGCCTTTCTGTCTATGTACTCCCGTAGGCGAAGGGGGAAAATTTACGCTGGCTCTGGATTGGCTCTCCGTGATCGTGTCGGCTGGAGCCTCCTGGGAAGCGCGTGACAAGAAACGAAGAAGGGTAACGCAAAGCAGGAACACGAAACGTCCTGGGACGTGCAACTCTGATCTCTGACTCGACCAACGGTGTGTGGCGCCTAGCAGGCGATGATCGGAACTTCGGAAGAGGGCGGGGAGGAAGAAGATTTGGGCTGCTTTGTGGAGACGATGTGCTACCTCCTCCTAGCTATCTCCACATACCCTATACCTTTCTCGCTCACCCCAGCTTTTTGCTCCCTTGTTCGCTTCGTGGTGTCGATTCTCGAAGTCTCGCCTACGCCACAAGTTAGGGAAGGCAGCTGCTTCCGGGTTTTCAGAGATTCCATGACTTTGAGAAAGACAAAAGTTGAGTAAAACGTTGAGCGAAGGGTCTGCGTCTTCATCTGCTGACATTCGTTGGTCATAAACCTTTCATGATGCGTAGCACACACACAGCTCAAAGACATCCGAGAAATGCGTTGCGTCTTCATGAGATTTACCTACGGTCCCTGTCCACCTTGATAAACTGGACAGGGAATCGGGGATCGCGTTCAACGCAGTCGCTCTCACCGGCATCAACGCGGATGGGGCTCTCCATGGCCATGGAATGAATTTGGTATAGCGCGTGGATTCTGTTGAGCCCATGCTGGATAGCTCGCTAATATAAGTGGGAGGTTGAGGACAATTGTGAGGGATATGTACATGCCTACTCCGTACATACTGAGTCCATTTCCTATTGACCGCCTTGCTCCAAGCCGGAAGTGACCTCGCTCAACACCGGCAACAGGATGCGGCTGATCGTTCCCGAGGATCGGCAGGAAGGTTCCCAACTTGATGTCCCTCCCTGCCTAGAGTTGTAGCCTGGCAAATTGTCCAGAATCCAGATGCTTCCCGAGGCTGCTAGTCCTGTTGCTCGCTCAAGTACCAGATCCTCTCCAAGGAGGATCTATCGAACGAGAGCCCCTGTGCTGCCATGTGTGTTGACGACGTTTACAGCAGTCTGCGATATACTCGCTTCAACCAAGTTCATAGTCGAATCCTATGATGTACAGTCAAACCTCGATATAACGATTCGCCATAAGACGATATATTCACCTTAACGATATTTTTGGGCCAAATTTTTTGAAACCCCATACAAATAGCGATAAACCCCGCTGGCGTGATTAAAATATTTTTTTGCCAAAAAATCGTTATATCGGGGTAATCGGAACACAATTTTTGGGCCCATTCCCCCCAACTCCTCACGCAACATCTGCCCTAACTCATCGCGAAACAGTTGTTTTGGCCCATTCCATCCAATTCCTCGCCCAACATCGTACCTAATTCATCACCCCAATGGCTCCTAAGAATCTTAAGAAGAAGTACAAGAGGCTTCCAATTACCGCTGCCCAACGACTGGACCTTCGAAAACACCATCCGAAATACCCCCATCTCAGCCAGGCCGCGCTAGCTCTCTACGGTGTCGGGACCTGAGGAGGATGAGAATTGATAGAGTACATACAGTGACTACATACATACATATCTAAATTGTATGGTGCTCTTGCCCTTCGCTTCCTTGACTGGTACACTGGATCTTGGCGGCGCCACTCTCATCTCTGGCGACATATTCTCCTTGTCCACCGTCGGCTTCTCCTTGGCCTCCTTCTGTGAGGCCTTTCGCGCCCGCTTGGGCTGGATTTTGAAATTTTCCGTACTGCTGCCGTGGTGGGGCAGCATGCCAGATAAGTGATCATGTGATGCAACACGTGATAAAATGCGATCACGTGAGATTTCGATAAAACGATATTTCGACATAACGATGGGGTTTTGGTCACTTTTACGTTATCGTTATATCGGGGTTTGACTGTATCTGTTCTGTCTTCATTCGTTTAGTCGTGCATAGCATCCTATGAGTATGCGTGTTCATCTGTCCGATCCGGCTTTATGATCCAGCTTTGCGATCCAGCTCTACGGATGGAAAGTGACGTCCTATGCGTGGCTGTGATATTTCAAATTCTTCACACCAATAATGCTGGTGCTGATCAAGGTCCAAGTCTATATGTTGCCCGTCTCTGGTATCTTCGCCCGTTCTGAGACTCAGCAACATCTACGTGCCCTTGACTTCGTAATTTGACTGCCAGTTTTTCACATTGACAATATTTGGGCCCAACCAGGCCTATAATCAATCAAAATGCCATCGCTTGTCTCACATTGAAGCTCATCTGATCCAAATCCCTAAGCTCACGAACGTCCTTCAACTTGGTTTGAAGTTGGTTCCGTATTCGTAGTCTTGAAGACAGCTTTCCATACTGATGATACTCGTGCTACATACACGAAGCTATATTCAAA
The DNA here is from genome assembly GCA_029405325.1 of Claviceps purpurea. Lineage (NCBI taxonomy): Eukaryota > Fungi > Ascomycota > Sordariomycetes > Hypocreales > Clavicipitaceae > Claviceps > Claviceps purpurea. The sequence continues at coordinate 2,067,213 of CM055785.1, forward strand.
TTGCATTATTTCCGTCTGGCAAAGGTATTGAAGTCCATTTCCGGTCATAATGTACTCCATCCCAAGCCCAAGTCTTTTGTGCTCTGTTCCTCCCTCAACTTTCAAGCACCCACACCAATTCGTAAATGCGGGACATTTTGGAACTAAAGTCTTTTCAAAACCTCCAAGTCCACCGTTTCCGTTCATTATATCATCCATGGCATATGCGAAACGGTGTAAAAGGCTGATAGTTACCCTGTGGCCAAACCTAGCTCCTGATAAGAAACTGAAAATAAGATACCGTTCAAGATGACGCCTTCGCTCACCCGGTGGGAGAAGATCTCCATCAGGATTGATCCATCAATCGATGTATTGAGTATTCCTCTAGGTAAGTCAGCAACTGCCAATACAGCAGTTTCAGCTGAAGACGTCATACGTCAATCAATCAATCAACCAATCCTGACGAGGATCTTCTCTACATGCAGGCAAGAGCGAAGTCGTCCTCTTGAAGGGTGTAAGACGAAGTCCCCATCAGGATAAATAATTTTCGAGCCAACATGTTCAAAAGAAAGGGTTGTATCCAAAAACCCCGCACAGGGCTGCACAAGGGACTGAGGACTCATGCCGCATTACGCCCATAATGAAAAAGGGGTACCAGGACACATACCTTCGGGAGTCAATTTAAACTCTCCATTCATTGTAAATGTGTCCTGTAAAAGCTTCATTGACTTCAGTCCAGGCCAGACAGCCATCCATCTCGACTCAGCGACGCAGAAAGGCCCCCCAAATCCGCAGGCCCCTGAGTGTTATGACCAGCTTGCGGGGCTTTATAAAAGCCATTGCTTTGTTTGTGGTTGAAAAGAAATGTCTCGGGAGCTGGCCCAGTGTTGTCGCACATGCCCCAACTATCGAAGTTGTGTTGCCATTTCGCTCCGTCATCCAGCATCCAGTCCTGCGCGTTCGGAATGCCCTGGGCAGTGTCAATGAGGTCCCTTCCACCGGACCCCTGGTGAGCAGGCTGTGGAACGGAAGTACTCTGGTGTAGATGATAGAATGGCGAATGATGCCCTAACCAGGCTGCACTGACTGGATTGTCGGGCCACCTCGACTCCAGAGTATTAGCGTGGGAATCCGTTTGCAGTTCCAAGCCCACTGAGAGCTCCTGGTGATGAGGTAGCCGATAAGAGGCCTCTTCCATCGGTTGCGAAGACTGAATCAAGGGCATTGGATCATCCAGCGGGCCATGACCAACGTCGTTGCTGTTGCCATTGTTGTTATTCAAACGGGCTTGTGAAATTGGCTCCTTGCCGCTCCGACCACCCGGTGTCGAGATGTCATCGTCAGGAATAACACCCGACGTGGCATGACTTGACGCCGGGGAGGGAACATCCGACGTGCTATAGAGCCCGTATTTCTCATTGGCCCCTCGGAGCACATAGGCAGCATCTTCTGGCAAATCGCAGTCCCATTTCCTCGCCAGAACACTGAGAATAGCCAAAGTACGCCTTGCACAGGGCCAATCGTCGGCCATCTCCTCCAGATGCTTGACTCCGTGGATAATGTCTCGCCTGGCGCTCTTTCCGGGCAGGTTGAGTAGGTGTATGGTGCATGCGCTGTGGACCATGTAGACCGCGATATTGCAGATCTGCCTCAGACCATACATTTTTTTGTAGAGCCGCATCAGTTTAGATATCGCACCCGCATGCGCGGTGCATAGTCTCCGCGGAGAGACATGGGCAGGCAGCGGCGACGCAGCGGGTGTGTATTTCAAAAATGGTCGGAAGAGATGAATGTATTGTAAATGGAAGAACATGCTAGAGAAAATGACGTCAGAAACAGACTTGAAACAAAAGAGAAGAAGAGAAGGAAGGGAAAATCAAGTAGAATAGCAACAGAAAAGGTCACCGAAAACCTTCTTTCCGCCGCCAGAACGGGTCACGTTATGGAGAGTCAACTACTTACTGCATAAGAATGACATTCGGCAGCTGGCCATCTGTTGGCTCGAAATTCTGCGGCAATGCGTTACGCCACTGCTCTAGACGCCGATGGATTTCACTTAGCTTTTTCAGTTCGACTGACTTGCCCCGCGACCGGCCAATGTGATTCGGATGGTAGAAGAAAACCAGGAGGTCGCTGCTGATTTCACATAGACTAGCAAGCTGCAGCGCTGCAGAACGAGTCTGCGAAGGGCGCTTAAAGGAGGCATCAAAGCCCGTGTCGGTCAAGGGTGACCACATGGCCGCGTCCTCCTCGGGGCACGCATCAAAACGCGATATGTTGCAGGAGGCCTTTTGCAGCTGGGGCAATCTGCCCAGGTAGTTTGACCAGCATTTATCAAAGACAAAGCACCCCCAATAGGTGATTTTCCGGGCGTCGACTTCCTCGTCAGACATGTGCTCTCTGTCCGTGCCGGTGACTTCAAGATTCAATCCCATATCCTGAGCCATGCGGAAACTCATGCCGCTGTATACCCAACCCTGAGCCTCACGGCCACAGCCAGCCTCCCGTACGGACATGAGACCCAGCGCTTGAACCGTCACGAGACGGGGTATCGCAAACTCGTCGTTCCCCAAGATCAACCGCTTGGCCTCTGCAAAGAAATGGTCACCTTTGGTTGAAGCATCACCAGGTGTCTCAAAAGCGCCGGCCATGCTAGTGAAATGACACCCAAGAGCCAGAATTGCGTTTACCAATAAAGGCGAGCAGTAAGACGTTGAGCTACTGGAGGACACGCTGTCTCGTCCTCGTAGGAAGTCGCGGAGAAACAAGTTCTTGGACAAGACGGTGAAGTAAGTCAAGTGGTAGTTCAGGTACAGGTTGATCAAGTGGATGATGAGACCGGAATCAGCCGTGACCTGCGTCCAGGAAGTGACAGTATCATGGCCCGTCAGATGTTGTTTTGACGGAGGAGACACCTGGCCAAGATCGTTGTGGAAGTCTCCGAGGTAGATGAGGGGGGACGTGCCGCCAATAAAGCGCACGGAGCCGTTCTCAAAGCGAAGTTCGCCCATCTTACGAGCGAGTTCCTCTTCGCCCTTGACGGCCATGAAGTCGATGTAATCCCCATCTTCCTCCTCGGGTGTCGCTGCTCCGTCGTCCGAGTCTTGGTCGACCATTGCTTGAGCCACGGAGTCCAAGTCATGACACGAGCGGATCCTATTGACCAGGGACGACACATGATCCTCCGGGGCATTGAGAATGGCCTCGATGAGAACTCGCAGAGTGGCATCGCCAGTCTTCGAACTGTCCGTCTTTTCTCGATAGACACCTTTCCGGCGATGATCTGAGTCCGGGTCATAGGCGCATTCCGTGCCATACACACTGGCGCAAGCAGCGCAGGTGGGTAACGCGCCATCGCACTTGGACTTGCGTTTGCGGCACGCAACACATGCTGTGCTGACGCAACGGCGTTTTTGACGAGCCAAATCGGCTCGCCGTCGCGGCTTCTTGGCACAGGCGGCAGAGCCACGGTTGCGCGTCACGTCATGGTCCGACGTGCTTGCCTGTGTGATGGGACCCTCGTGCAGTGCCATCTGCGGAAGGGCGCGTTGCTGGCTGCTGGCCATGCTGAGCTGAAGCAGCCGTCGTTCTTCTGTATCGTCTCTGTCGTGGAGTTGAAGGGCTGCAGCCAGTCAGGGACTCAGGAGCAAAAGTAAGCTGAGCGAGACGAGCGATGGCGTCTTATCGTTTCTCTCCAGTTGTCGGACCTCTGGCATGTTACACCGGGGGTTGATGTCGCATCAAATCATGCCAGTGGTGATGCTCGGCTGCAAAGCGCGATGCAAAAGAGAAGGCCTGGCCTGCTCTGTCGGAGCTGGTCCGAACAACAACATGAACCAACGGCGCTTCGGCGTACCGAGAGCTTGGCAAGGTATGTAGGTAGGTGTCTTTGGCCTGAAGTCTTGTCTCTTCTGCAACTCGCACTGGGTAGCAGTCTAGCAGGCAGATCGATGAAGACGGCTGCGCTAAATGGGGTAAGGCCGGGGCTGGTCACTGGTACAACATGGCACATACAAGCTACTCCGTGCAACAGACCGGACAGCCTAGATACAGGACAGAACGCTACGGGACCCGCCTCCAGCAAGGTACCTGGGCAGGTACACAAGACAAGGGCTGACGGCCCCTGCATGTGCGGGGGAATCACCGCGCTCGGGGTTCTTTGCTCTCGAGTCTCGAGTCTCGCTCGTCAACGACACACATATGGCCTCAGACCAGGCAGACAACCCCGAATCCCTAAGAGTTGAGTGCATCGAAAGCCGGTTCAGGTCCGCCTCCAAGATCAGCTCGTATACCTCACGTTAACCCGGCCTCGTAAGTTGCTTGCCGCCTTTTGATACATGCCTAGCCCAGCTAAAGACAGCTACATACCTCTACATCATGTATCAATGATCATGGATGCGCTCCATGATTCCGCTGCCTACTCCGGAGTTCGTACAGTAGCTTTAAATAATAAAGAGAGCGTATCCCTCCTGCAAGGCTGGTTTTATCCGCAAGTCACCCTGATCATAATATCCTGGCGTCCTCAGACTAGGTACAGAGTATAATGATGTGATTACATGAGCGTGCCAGCGGCTGCCATTCAGGAGAATCAATGATCGTTCGGCACTGTCCGAGCACATTCCTCGATGCCAAGCTTTTACAGAGTCGTTATTGCTCCGAGAAGACATAAAATAAACCTCCTTTTGGAGCATTGGCGCTACACAGGCCGATCCCGATGCGGATCCTACCGATCCACGCATCAACGAATGGGATGACACCGTACACACACATATACACACTGTATCTACATGCGTGGCCCGATAAGCAGTCATTTACATGTGATATCTCTCTGCCTTTGTGTGTTGCGTTTCCCCCAAATCTCACATATCTATTGAATGAGACAGATAAGCATCACGCTGTTATCACATCCGTGATGTGGCTGAGTCCATACCAGAGGCAAGCTGTACGTAGCCAGAGGCGAGGCCAGAGGTCCTGACGGGCCACAATAAAAAATAATAAAAAGGCTTGGCCAACCTGAACATGAAACATATATTATGCGTTCCACTCCCTGTACGTCAATGGAAGAAATCAAGCATCAAGCACGTCGTTAACACTGAGACAGACTAGTCTAGCCATCGTGACCGCTTGTTCCATCATCTCCCAAATCAAGCGATGGCTACGACTTCCTCGACTTTCTGCGAAATATGGCGTATACAATGCAATCGCGTATACACTTGCCACAAAAAGTGCATCCCAAATCGTACATACATACATATACAGCACGGTTTAACCTACACGCCATGCCCAGTCTAGTGCTACCCATCATCTTCCCGACCACCCGCACATCATTTTCCGTCATCACACGACACGAAGCGCCTTAGGCATCGTTCCGTTTCCCAAACAGAAAACAAAGTCCAAAAAATCATTTCTCCTCTATGGTTTAACGGCGCCGCAGGTACCAGTTGTGGGCCAATTGACTCGTCAGATAGCCGAATGGCGTAGGAACCTCGGCCATGCCCTTTCGCGCCACGGGGTGACGAAGATAGATGGCAGCACAAATGTTAGGGTTGACTTCAAGATAACGAGGGATAAAGGCAAAGGCAGACATGAAAGGTCGGGGCTTCCAGGGTGTCGCGTAGGGCTTGCTATCATCAACTGGGTTCTCTTCGTCGATTTTCAGCAGCGTGGCAAGCTTGCGCATCTCGTCACGCGAGAGCCGCGTATTGCCTATGATGCGAACAGCCTTTTCTTTCTGCTTTTCCGTAAGGCCCTCGAGGCCCTTGTCTATCTGGCGCTGTAAATTGTATTCGGGTTTTGCATTCCCCGTATCAGCCGGAGTCTCATTGCTCGGCGGTGGTGATGACGACGATGGAGAAGACGCTTCGTCGGCCGTGGCCGAGTCGGGGGAGACGTCGTGGATGGAGACCTTCTCGAAGGTCTCGCGCATGACTTCGTGGCTCTGCATTTGAACCATCAGCTCTTTTATAAGCTCTTGCACATCAAGGGCGCTATCTTCGGAGTGCGACAAGAAGCGCTTAGCATCGGTGCGGAAGAGTCGCAATTGCTTCTTGTCTTTGACGGTGAGTTCCCGGGGGTTATTCTTGAGGATCTTCCTGACGTCCTTGAAAAGGAACTTCAAGGTGCGGTTGTTGAGTTTCCAGGCCTCCTCTGCTGATAGCTTCTCCGGTTCTGGTTCCGCGGTCTTTTCAGAAGCCGTGGCCGTTTCCCCATCTGCCGCGGCCGATTCTCCATCTGTCGTGGCCTTTTCTCCATCTGTCGAGGCAGTGGATTTGCCGAGTGCTGCCTTGTAAAGAGCCTCCGCCCTTTTCTTGCGAGCCTCCAAGTTTTCAGAGAGCCGTTTGTTCGCGTCGGATGACTTTTGCTGCCCTGTGCTGTACATGACTTTGTCAATGTCCACCTGGAACATGTCGCCAGGATTCAACTGATAGGATGGATGGACCATCTATGGGAGAGTGGTATTAGTGCATGTATATATACGTATATGCCTTGCGCTTTGTGTGCCCACTGCCCAACATTTTCACCATGACAGTCACCAAACCCAAGATTGATAGCGGATTGAGCTCACCTTCAGACCGTTGACCTTGACAGCTCCGTGAATAACAAATTGTCGTGCTTGTCGCACACTGCTGGCGAAAAGAGCGCGGAAGATAGCAGTATCCAATCTTCTCTCCAAGGGAGCGAATGTCATCTGCATATATGGCGTCATTTCGGTAAACCGATCCGACAATAGTTTGTTGACGTCGCCAAATAATTGTCCCTTGCGTCTTGATGACCGCTCCTGCGTGCTAGGCTTGGGAATTTGGGAGTACATTTCCGCAGACAGGTTCAGCGTGGACAAGCCGGAACCTCGACCAGCAGCCTGCTCGGAACCGTCATGCGCCGCGAGGTACTCGGGGGGCATTTCGACAGCAGAGAGTAGTCGGCGCGAGAAAAGGCGAGTCCATTTCTTCTCGGGGATGTGTTCGCCGTGGTAGGCTCTCGTTTTCGACTTGGCAGCCCATTTTTGCTGGAAGAATGTCGGCGTGCCTCGGATCTGTGGCTCTCGTCCTGCATTGCGGTACAGGTTATAGAGGTTGTATTTATTCCATGACTGGCGCACTTTCTGTAAAGGGAAAAAGTCATGAGTACAATTGCCAGCAAAATCACCAGCTGGAGAATCTGGTGCAAAGCGTCGCGCCGTGCGTTTGTGCGCGGTGGATCAATTGAGGCGACGAAGGCGAGGAAGCGGGGGTCCGATACTTACCGGCCGATTAAGACTGAAGAACCTTTGAGGCTTACGCATCTTGGCCGAAGCTGCCTCCTTTGTGCGTCTGGTGGCGGCTGGACAAGATTGACGTCGTCGTGTGCACTTCAGGAGAGCAGGGACGTGGTTGTCATCGGCGTCCGAAATTTTGGCGGACAGCTCGAGTTTGGCGGCTTCCCGATCGGATTTTTCCAACCGCCGTTGATGTGTCAGCAACCAAGCAAGGCACGAATTGCTTGGCGTGTGGAGGGTCAGAAAAGTGGGCCCCACTAAACGCGGTCACCAACTTCGAGGACGCGTCAAACTTACCAATCTACGGAGGATGTTTGGACGATCTGGTCTCCCTTATATGATGCCTTTGGAGATTGACTTTACAATCGAAGCAGGAAGACACTTGATTTGACGACAATCATTCATTGATTCTGGCAGATAAAACAATGTCGACCTCGCTGGCTGCATCGTCATCCGTTACTTTGGCCCATAGCTCGCCCACTGGGCCCCCTAAGCGCGCGACACCACACGATGTTGAGCCAGCGAAGTCGAGGCCAAAGCCAAAGCAAAAAGTTGCTGGACCCTTTATAGTCGAAGACGATGAATCAGACGATGAATTTCAGAGCCAGGACGCCACTCACATTTCAAAGAAGCGCATGCTTGAACATCCTTCCGACACAGGTGCTGTTCCAACTGTCAATGAGGAGACAGGCACGAATGATAATGAGCTTGAGCCTCCGAATATTCAGTCAGAGAGACTTTGGGCTTTGCATGAGCTAGATAATCTTCCTAGCTGGAAATCTGGGCAGTCGTTGTTTTCCAGATCGATTGCCGAGAGCATTGCTCCTCTAAGCTACACGGCCACAACATGTAGTGGCAAGTCGGCTACTGTTCAACAACGAAAAGCATCCGTTGTCGCTTCCTACGAGTCGATTGTTGCAGCTAGATCGCGGACTAAAGAAGGAAGGGCGAAGCGCAGCTACTACGGCATCGACATTCACGAATTGATCAATGACGCAGCCACTGAAGCTGCCAACAAGCGGCAGACCACAGACCCTAGGGATGCTAATCGCCCCATAGTATCTGTTGAGGCCCAAATACCGGGCAAGAAACCCAAGAAGACTCTTCTATGGACTGAAAAGTATCGTGCGAGGAAATTTGTCGACCTTTGCGGTGACGATGGCACAAACCGACATGTGCTGCGATGGCTGAAGCGATGGGACCCCGTCGTGTTCCCGGGCCAGGCCAGATCAAAGCACAAGATTGCGCGAAGGCCGGGTATGAATCAACAAGTGGAAGAGGAGAAGCCGCATCGCAAAATCCTGATGCTCACTGGGCCTCCTGGTTTGGGAAAGACGACGCTGGCCCATGTGTGTGCGAGGCAGGCGGGTTACGAAGTCCTTGAAGTGAACGCCAGTGATGACCGAAGCCGGGACGTGGTCAATAATCGAATACGCACAAGTCTCGGGACTGAAAGCGTCAAGAACGTCGTCAACAACAGGAATAGTGACGGGTCTCAAAAGATGGCCAAGCCAGTATGTGTTGTTGTCGATGAGGTGGACGGCGCAGTATCTGGGTCGGGGGGGTCAGGGGAAGGCGGCTTCGTCAGGGCTATGATTGACCTGGTACTCGCAGATCAAAAGAACTCTGCCGGTGCCGGGGCGTCGGGCTCTACATATGACGGAAATCGAAAGAAGAAGAAGAAGAAAGCAGGTGACGACTTCCGCCTGCTGCGGCCTCTGATCCTTATCTGCAACGATGTCTACCATCCATCTTTAAGACCTCTTCGGCAGTCAAACCTGGCGGAAATTATACACGTTGGTAAGCCATCTCTGGAGACTGTTGTCAGCAGGATCACGACAGTATTTGAAAAGGAAGGCATCCCTTGCGACAAGGACGCGGCAAGAAAGCTTTGTGAAGCAGCTTGGGGTATGACAAGTGGCATCGACGCAAGACGTGGCGCAGAGAGCACGGTCGAAGGCGATTTGCGCGGCGTCATGGTGGTAGGCGAGTGGGTTGCTGGGCGATTTAGAGCCTCTCCTGAGGCGGCCAACCAGCGGCTATCGCGCCAATGGATTGATGTCAATATCCTCGGCGATCTCGCCAGTGGTGCGGCCGGAGCAAGAGGTCTTGGGCGAGGAAACATTCGAGACATCGTCCAGCGACTATTTCTAGAAGGCGGGGGGTTTCCGAAACAGGCCATGAAGCTACACGCCGCCGACAAGACACAACACGAACAGCCTCAAGCCGAACTAGGGTTCGGAGAACAGCAAAAGAAGTACGCCATGGAGCGACTGCGTCAAATGATTGATAGCAGCGGCGAAATCAGCACAATCATGACCCAGGTGTTTGCCGAATATCCCGACCGTGACTTCAACGACGACATTTACCTCACCAAACCGAATCTAGCATATGACTGGCTTCATTTTCATGATGCCTGCCAATCACGGCTCTACACAAGCCAGGACTGGGAGCTCGCCCCCTACTTGAGTCAACCCATCTTGGCCTGCCACCACCTCTTTGCCTCCCCCAAACGACACTACGGAGGCGGCACGGGGGGATTTGAGAGACGCTGGGACGGTGCTGGCCATGGCGCACAGAGGGGTGCAGCCGAAGATGACAGCCCGCCGGTGCCCTTTTCCGGCCCCCGGGCAGACTACCAGGCTCGCGAGGCAGAGAAGCAGACGCGGTCTCAGCTACAGGCGTTGCAGGCACAACTCAGCCCCACGCTCACACGATCATTCCGCAGCCCCGAGGACATAGCCACTGAGCTTCTCCCGTACTTGATGCGTCTCGTGTCTCCGGATGTGAAGCCCGTAGTCATCGGAGGCAGCCAAGGCTCAACAGCGAGCGTGCGCAAGGAGAGCGAAAAGATCATGGTGAAGAGGGCCAGTGAGGTACTTGCCGACCTGGGCATTCAGTTGCAAAGGGGTAAAGTTGAGAGCGAAGGCGTGGGTGCGGGCAGACCGCAGTACGTCTACCGACTAGAACCGTATGTGAAAATCATCTCCCCCCTTTCGAGCATTGTAAACCATGCCCCTCTCTCTTATTCGTCATCTAACAAGCCCTCAGCGATCTCGACTCTCTCTGTACATTCGAAACAAGCACACTTCCTCCCTCCCTCACACCAACTCGCTACGCCGTCCGCCAGGTCCTCGACCAAGAACTCGCCCGAACCAAGGCCCTTCGCGCAAACGCGGCCCGCCAAGCGCGTTTCCAAGCCGGCGCCACCCCAGGCGACATACAAGTCGCGCCGCAGCCATTTACCTACTCCGCCCCGGACCACGAAAAACATAGGAGCCTCCTGGCTCAACAGCCGTTCCAAAAATACAAACTAGCCAGGGATGCCGCGACAATCGTGAAGAAGGATTTCTTCGGACGCATCATCGAGGCACGGCCGTTGGCGGAATTCGATCCCATAACTGGGGAAAAGAATGTACAAAAGGAAGAAAATAAGGTGTGGGTTACGTATCATGAGGGTTTGAATAATGCGGTGACAAAGCCGATTTCATACAAGGATTTTATGAGCGTGCTTTGAGTTTGATAAGGAGATTTGGGGTGGGGGTATCGGCCACTTGAGGGTTTTTTTTATCAGAGTTTGGTATAGCGTTCGGAGTGCGGTCGATGTAGATATAAATGGACGGGCGGCAGTGAGCGAGCACAATGTAGACATGGATATGATTAATGGACTTGAGTTTCGCGCATATGATGTAGTAAGGGTTTAGTATGGACCTGCATATGCAGTTATATGTGCATCCATCTGTAGTCGCGTACGTTTTGCGCTTACTTTTGTGACTTGATTTACATTCACAGCCACGTTTTGGGTTTCTATTTGCATTCATGTTTCATGTTTCATGTATTATCATCGTCTTGACACTATTATATCGCTGCGCCCCGGCATAATGACCGGGTACTGCCATCTAAGCACGCACATAATCCATCAACGAGATCCAAGAAACTTGCATCGTGTATCCATGCCCACGTCCGCGATTGTTTGTACCAGTTCCTCGACCCCTACAGCTTTGCACCCCCCGACCTCTGCGCAGGCGTCACGAGCGGATCGTAAACAGCCTGCGCCAAAGCATCGACAGGCACCGGCGCAGAATGCCCACCCAGAGCCCTCGCGTCGACGAGACTAGGATTCAAATCCCGCACACTCGCACAGCCAAGAAGGCGCATATTCATCTCCATCTCGTCCTTGAGCAACTGCATAGCTCGCTCGACGCCCGGCTGGCCATAAGCACTCATAGCATACAGAAAGGGGCGCCCGATGCCCACGCCCCTGGCCCCCAGACACAGAGCCTTGAGAATATCTGTAGCGCGGCGCACACCACCGTCGATAAAAACATCGATTTGGTCCTCCAGGCCCTGGGCGCGGAGCACGGGCATAGTCTCTGCGAGGATTTCAACGCCTGAGCGCGCCGTGTCGAGCTGTCTGCCGCCATGGTTGGAGAGCACCACACCTCGGGCGCCGACCTGCACTGCGCGGAGAACATCTTCGACGCACTGCACGCCCTTGAGGATGATGGGCATCCGAGTGATGCTCTTGAACCAGGCCACGTCTTCCCAGCAGAGAGATGGGTCAATGAAGCCCGAGATGGCGCGAGCGGCGCCCTGTGAATTATCCGTCTCGTGGCCTGACTGGATGCTGCTGCCCTGCTCGGCGCTGAATTTGGAGCGCATGTCTTTTTCGCGGCGGCCCAGCTGCGGGGCGTCGACTGTGATGAAGAGGCCCTTGCAGCCGCGCTTCTCGGCGTGCTGCACGATCTTGCGTGTGATTTCGCGGTCCTTGTTGACGTAGAGCTGTAGCCACTGTACTTGGTCTCCGCGGCGAGCGTCTACGATCTTGTCAAACGAGCAGGATGCAAGGGTTGGGATCATCTGGATTACGTTGTGTGTATGGGCAGCCCGCGTGAGAACTACTTCTCCCTCTGGATTTCCAAGTTTCCCCAGCGCGGTGGCCGTCACGTAGAAGGGTATGGAGCACTTGGTTCCCAGCATGGTGGTGGAGAGGTCGATGCTTTCGACGTTGACGAGGACGCGCGGCCGGAACCATATTCGATGGAAGGCATTGTGGTTCTCGCGCATGGTCTGGAAGTTTCAGCAGAGAACGAGAAGTCACTAAAATGGGAGTTGCGGGAGGATGTAGTACAGCGGTAGGTAGGCACGCACAATTTCATCATCTGCTCCGCTGGAGTAGTATCCCCAGGCCGTCTTTTTCATGACCCTTCGCGCCACGGCCTCAAAGTCAAACATGTTATAGCACTGGGATAGCAGAGGTTTCTGCTCCACGCGCTGCAGACGCGCTTTCTCTTCTGGATCATCGGCCTTGACCTCCTTGGCCACGGTGTCCATGTCGACTTTGCCGAGATGCTTGGACTTGTCGAGATACTTGTCCAAGGTATCCGGGGGGTGGATGGGATCGAACTCCTCCGTCGCATCTTTGCCCTGCAGTAGAGGTGTGAGTGACCTGACGAGTTCTGCAGTAAATTTATTGCAGCACTGAGCGAAACAAGAGCTTGCACTGCACGTACGGCATGTTTGAGAATAACGCCAGACCCTCCAGGATGCTCTGTCAAGCGATACAGCAGGATCAGTAAGCCAGGGAGTCACGAGAAGCACAGAAGAGGTGCCGGAGCCGTCAGCGTCAACATACCGGGCAAGAAGTCGGTCACATCATAGGCATAACCCTTGAGGAAGAGAAGTCAACTGCCATGCTCATGTGTATATAGATATACATGTGTGTGCCCGTGCGAGTATAAGATCACATAAACGCAGAGGAGCACCATGTAAACGAAGTACATACATGAACAATAACCCAACACGAATTTTCATCGTTATGCTTCTCGATATCGCTCCCCTTCAACGCCATGATGATTAATATGTGGCAGCCTTGGCGTCGCAACCCGCACCCGACGTCAGTCGTCAGTGGTCAATGGTCGCAATTTTGCACACAATTTGCGTCCCAGGAAAGCCACCGTCACAAACTCGTCGTTTGAAGAAGAAACTGGACGAGATAGTCGACGTGAAGGTCAAGATGCAGAAAGACGAGAGGAGCTGGTCGCATGACGAGGTGGCAATGGCAAAGCGGCAGCTCGGCAGATGTGCCGAGGCCAATCCATCTCGATTCTCGGGCCAATAGATGGCCGAGGGAGACAGACATGTACATACCTACAGTACCTACATATGTACAGACCTATGACGTCACCGCAACTCATCTTTCAGATGCCCATTGATGATTCTAGTCTCAACACACCTTTTCAATCAAACGATCTATCGAAAAGTCATGTAAGTAATGTGCGGAGCTGGCAAGGTGTTGCTGGATGTCGATTAAGTGTCTAGTGCAAGTCCACTCTACATCATCTACCTCCTACCTGGTACCTCATCATGGCCTCCACCCCATAACATGATGCGCCAAACCCCCAAAAGTACCACGCCTCTACAAACACCCAATCGAGAGCATCCAAGGAATATAATTAGATGTAATTGCAGAACCAATATCGCTATATAACTCCACCAATGTAAAACAATCTACAGCATGTCCGCGTAAACGCCCGCTCTCCCGCTCTCCGCCCACAGCTGCCGATGCACGCTAGCTTTCATCTCGCATGTACACGTTTGTGTTTCTTTCATCACATATACATGTTTGTCGTTCCCCTTGTCGCATATACACGTTTGTTTTTCCTCTGCCACATACACATGATAGCTATGTCCTCCTCGTATACACATATACACACATTCATTTCGCCTCGCCACCTCGTCACTTCCACAAATGAAGGCCCGCCCACGGGTCGTTCGCAGATTGCGCTTGAGAAGAAAGTGGACGCTGTTCGTGATTCTGCCCGCCTTGTCCATTGTAATTCTGATAATGGAATGTCTGCTGGGGTCCTAGGGGGGGAGGACCCGGCGGAGGCGGCGGAGGCACGAACCCGGGCGGGACGTAGCCAGACTGCGGCTGCGGTGGTGCCTGCTGTTGATGCACCTGGGGCTGAGGCTGGGCCTGGGGCTGTTGATGTTGGTATTGATGTTGCTGCGGTTGCGATTGTTGGTGAGGTTGCTGGAGATGTGGTTGCGCCTGAGCCCCTACGTAGTTACCATACATCGGATGTGGCTTATTCTGATGCGGCTGCTGCCCAAAGGAAGCTTGATTTGGCGGCGGAGACTGTGGCATGTATCCGCCCCCAAAGGATGTCTGGCTCGCAGGCGGTGACGTCGGCCCTGTCGTAGGACCATACTGAGAGGGATTGTATGTAGGTGGCGAAAAGGTGCTTGGCGGTGGCGGGCTCGAGTAGCCTGGATACTGAGCTTGAGGAGCCGGCGGCGAAGTCGGCACCTGGTATTGTTGCCCTTGGAACATGGTTTGCGGATATCGTGGCGATTGTCCCACTGCTGGTATTGCCGCCGGTGTCGCGGCCGATGTTGGGCGTCCGGTCGTCGGGGTCTGCGGCGTGGGCAGGGCTGGTGATTCTACGGTCATCCGACCCATTAGCTCTCGGAGTCGTTCTTGCTCCAGCTCTGCTTGCGAGCTTTTGCTTGCTGTTCGGTTCTCTTGGATTTGCTGGAGCAGCTGGGCACCCTCTGCTCTTCGATTGAGCACAAAGGTCTCCACGTTTTTCTGTAGACTTTCGACCGTCTCCCGCGTGTCCGAATACCAAATCTTGGCGCCTTGCAATCCCGATTCCATGTCCAGGAACTCCTGATAGGCCCGCTTGTATTTCAGCATAACTGAAGATCGCTGTCGCTGTACGGCCTCATATTTGCTCTGCTCGGACCTGACCTGCTTGTCCTGCAGAAGATCGTTGAATTTGACTGTTAGCTCCTTCATCAGCTGCGACTGCTTGTGGATCGCCTGCAGCAATCGATTCTGGTGCGGTATGAATTTTTCCAGCTCCTGCTCGAACAACTGATTCTCATAATTTGCAATCGACTTCTTGTTGAGAATTAATACTTGTGAAATGTCGTCATTGTGAACCTTGCAAAGCGAACATGTCAGCAAAAATTCCTAAGCTTAGGAGGGGAACCTTTTTGGAATTTGGTTCGGTACACTGGCACTGGTATTCACCTTTTCTTTCAAGTCTTTCAAAACCTGATTTCGCTCGCGCTTGACGAGATTTAATTTCTTCAGAATCTCCTCCACCTTGTTAATTTGGTCCTTGACGCTTGGTGCGCTCTCTCCAAAGTCAGTATCTAGCAGATTCGGCTCCGCTTCGAGGGAACTGATCGCATGGCTGCCTCGAACATGTGCACTGGTAACAGCATTCTGGAATAGTTGATCTACTGTTCCTTCTTGAGCCGCTCGACGCATCTCATCGATTTCGTTTTCATGTTGCCGAAGGCTTGTTGCAAGCTGACCATCACTCTTCGCCGCCTCATCCAAGGCTTCTCGGTACTTTCGCACGTCTGACCGCAGCGTGGTGGTCGAGCGAGCACTTGGTTGTTGGTTCCACTCGCCCTCGTAGGTAGCCCGCATTTTCTCGCAAGTTATCTCCTCCAAGTCCAACTGTTTGGAGATATTGTCTAGCATCGCGATAATCGACTCCTTCTCCTCGCGCAACCGAGCAAATATCTCGGCAGGATTGTCATGATCAGCAACGTCGCAACACCATTGCCGAAAATCTTCATCGGGCATGACGTCCGGCTCGAAGCCCCCCTTCAATATCTGCAGCGCGCCAGGCAAGCGCAAATAGTCCAAGCTGGCGGCCATTTCGCCGTTTGCTACGTCGACTTTCTCTGTTTCCGCTCTGATCAGCTTCGCCTTTTCTTCGTCGTACAGACTTGCTGACTCAGTGACGGCCAGTGGAACGATTTTGGCAAAGAGGTCTGGACCAGTAATTCGCTGCATGTCCAGTCCAGCGTACAGTTCGGTCACAGGGATAGCCTTGGCTGCGGACATCTTCGCGATGGGCGCAAGGCTAGCTTCGGCAGGAACTACGTGATGGTAGATGTAGTCATTTTCTCTGACAGTCTCTCGAAGTTTATCTTGGACAGTAGACAAATGCCTCTTCGACATGTCGTGCAAGATACTACCGCAATCCGCACTGAGATTCGAATTGACTGGCACTGACGAGGGAAAACTGCGTGCTTGTCGTTCCGCTTCTTTGGCTAATGTCTCTGCTACCTGTAAACGGCCAATGGCAATCCCATGCTGTTTCGATTCGTTGTCAACGAGCGACTGGTAGTATTGGGCGATGGAGTCGAGCAAGTTGGCTTTGATCTACTTGTCCATACTTCAATTAGCACGAATCGCGTCAATCCTCCTGACATACACCATGCGTGACCCTTGGTAATAGAGCTCGCTCACGGTTCTTAAGGCAACAGGATGCTGCGTACCTGGACCATGGTCAACCAGACTTTCTCAAATATGGCCCTGTTGACGTTATCCTGCACGCCTTCGATAGACTGTCCGTACAAATAGCCCGCTTGAGACGCCAGCTTGGCGAGTAGTCCGGGCTTTTTCTGGTCAGCCACCTGTTTCTCTAAGAACACCTCTTGGGCCTGCGCCAGCATGATGCTGATCAACGATTTCACTGTTTCCCGGCTCAGATCAAATGACGGCGCGTGTAGGAAGTTCTCGTTGATATATGTGTACATGCCAGCCGACGCCTGGAACGAGTGGTAGGCGACCTTGAGCAGAGCTTCCTCTCCACGATTCTGATAGACTGCATAGCAGGACAGCACAGCCGAAATATTAAAAATTACAGAGGCTTTCTCGAAGGCCAGAGAGTATTGGGTCGTCGGTTTCTGAGTGAATGCGTCAAACCTGATTCCACACACAGACATTGTTAGTTATAAGTGCGCCAGTCCTTCTTCCTTTTTGTTTCCTCCATGCTTTTGTCTTCGGTCTTGTACTTTGGATGGAGAGGTTTGGAATTCGTACCATGTAAAGGCTATCTTGATGTGCTGTTCATCTACGGGGAACCGTAGGTCAAGGAGCTCCAGCTGGCCATAATATCTGTACAGCATATCGCGCCCAGATGTGCTCTCCTTGCCCGCGCCACGCATGTCCTGCCGTAATCGGTTCAAGGTAGCGCACTCTTCCGCATAGCGCTCGGGATCGTCTCCGTAGCTCTCCTTGATGTAGCTCTTGAGTGGTGCAATCCAATCCACCTCGTTTGTCGCCTTCATGGGCACCGAGATCATCGGAGAGAGAGACATGTTGCGGCGTCGATGACCCGTTCCGACGGGCGATAAAGTTGCTTGTGTGGGTAATTCCAACAGTGCCCTCGGAGAACAATATGCGCAGCTTAGGCTGCGGCTCCTCGGATCTGACAGAGAAGCTCAAGGGGGCCGGCTTCCCGTCTTTTTGTCTGGGACAATACGCCGGCTAGTATACAGGAACAGAAGTTCCAGGAGCAGCTAATTACAGCAGTAAGCGGTCCTGCCAATTTGAACTCTCAGCGACCAGCAGTCTGACGGTGTCGAAAAGCTCAGCAACAATCGAGATCGCCTTTCAGGCGGTCAGCCAAAGCTCGTAGCGTCGCGAGTTACCGAAGTTGTGCGATCGAGGCGGACGAAGTGCAGGTCCGTCGGGGATTATGGCGAGAGCAGAGAAGCTTGGGCGTTCGGCTGGATGGAAGGGCAGCGATGTTTGTCTGGTGAGCTCGTTGGATGCAGATACAGATGATGTGACATATGAAGCGGGGTGGTTATGCGTGCTTCCGGGGTTGTGGAGGCAGACGGGAGGTGTGGTTGTCCAGCTTCCAGCTGGTGCGGGTGGTGTTTCGCCGGCAGCTGGCAGCTGGCCGCAATGGTTGGGCGCCAGTTGCTGCCTTCAGACCGGGGCGGGTCCCCGTCAACCACCACCGGATCCGATCCAATCAATATTACGATGCCAAGCCATCTATCTCCAGCTGGTTCACCACATACCTTCTAGGTAGGTACATATCTATCATTCTTTCGTCCATTGTCCATCCCGCCCTCGGGACAGATTACTTGGCGATATTTATAGCCCGGCGCTTCGTTCGCGCCATACGTACCCCTGCCAGTAGCCAAGGATTGTGAATTTGTGAGACTGAACAGGGCACTTCACTCTGTTTCTGGGGTACATTGTGATACGGCAGGCGTCGGCGATGAATGATGAATGATGAATGATCGTGAATGACGTGCGCTCCTTTCTAGCTTCCTCGGCATGAATATATACGTTACTCCTGGCGTACATGTAGACCATCATCAAGAAAGAAAAAGATCGCAATTACATGCCAATCCAATGATGCTTCCCCCCACCTACTTGCACACACATATAACGCGGAAAGAACAACTAACAACATCAAGAAAACGAAAAAGCACGCACGGCATGCAGAATGATCTCCGAGCTTTCGCGACCTTCCCTCAATCCAGCCTTCGGCCTACCCTCGTCATTAGGTAGTTTGTGACCCATTCGGACCTTAAAGACTCTCCTCATCAGGTATACACACTTTCCGTGATAGCATTAACCTGCAAGCCCCATTCCGCCATCTCAGCATCCTGCAAGAACTGCATCGGCATGCAGACCAAATGTCCCCTAACTTGCGACAGCTTCGCTCGCGCTTCCTCAGGGGGCATGAACTGATCGTAAATATGGCCAGCCTTGACGCCCCGGGGCGGGAGGTAGCGGTCGTAGTCGTCAAAGTTTTTGACTGAATATGTTAGTCACGTACTCCGAATAAGGTCCAAGAAAGAATAAAGCAAGAGAATCACATGGGATATTAACAACAAAACTGGGGACAGAGATGGAAACTCACTATGGTCATCGGGATCCGCGTGGAACACGTTTCTGAAAATCTTAGTGTTCTTCTCAGCATTCCCCATCCAGGTATCCCAGACCTTATCAGACAGCGGATCGGCCACAAATTCCCACGTGTCGTCCTGATCAAAAATGTCGTTTTCGGGTTTCACGTTGGGTGGCTGGGCATTCACGTCGTCCTTAGCATCCAGTTCCTGAGGGGGCAGCAGACCGAGATGCTCTCGCCAGACAAAGCGACGTAAAGTGGCGGCGTGGTAGCCGGCCTCGTAAGGCTTTCCGTCCATGGTGGTCTGAATCTTGCGCGTATCTTCCATGACGATGCTGAGCTCGCTGTCGTGATCGCCGAGCTGACTCCTGTCGTTCAGGTTGCTGGATCCGCAAATGACGATCCTGTCATCGGCGATGAGCAGCTTAGAGTGAACGTAGAGTTCTTCTTGAATCCAGTTCTTGATCTCAGACTCCTCGTCTTCGTGATGGCCCCATGGCTCGTCGTTCAAATTGCGATCCTCCACCCTCATGGCATGGTGCGCGACTGTTGCTGATGACGTGACTTCCTCCTCAGGTTTCGCTTTCTCGAAAGTTTCCCGGGCCTTCATGGCGTCTTCGGCAGCCTTTTTTTGTGAGCTCGTCATATTCTCCAGTCTCAGTTTCCTCTCCTCCCGAGTCGCCTTGAGCCTCAAGTGGCGAATGTCACGGAAGCGGCTGGACCCTTCATCATCTGAGCTGCTGCTGTCATACCCATGAACACCGCCGCCCATAATTTCCTCTGCCTCAGCTCGCTGAACCTGTTGGTAGCTGATTCCTGTCTTTTTCTCAGCTTCACAAATGGCATGAGTCTTGTTGAGGCGGTCGTAGGACCGCAAATTGAAGAAGAAGATGTGTTGCGTGGGATCCACGCCTTGCTTCTTGATTTGGCCAAAGATGGAATTCTCGCCACGACATATGGATTTGTACTGATAGTCCATGATGGCACGCGTGCCGGAGGCAGCGTTCTCGCGGAGATCACCGGCAAACCCGGGAATAGCGGGGATGACGACAATGATGCGGAACTTCCGACCCTCTTGCGCTGCGCGAACAACGGCTTCGACCATTGCTTGGCCGATGACATTATGGATTGGAGCTTGTTGGTCGCCTGTGGCCGTAATGAAGAACTGGTTCTCAATATAGACAAAGTGCTCGGCCTTGCGGATGATTTCGCTGTAGGCGTTTTGGATAGAGTGGTCTTTGAGAATGCCACTGGACCAGTCGGCACTCGATCGCACAATTTGGGCGCGAACGGTGCCCCTGTTGTCCAGGTTCTTGGTGCTTAGCGGTGATAGAGGATGCTTTATGTATTCTCCAACAGGATGGTCAGGCCGCTGCACACCAACCAAGTCCTCGTCTGCACCCTCGCGACCCTCCAACATGATCCAGTCATAGCGTGAATCACGCTTGTACTTGTCTCTCTTGATAAAGTTCCAGCGGAGGACGAAATGCTCGGCGATGTCGAACACACAAGGGCCAATGACGGCCATGGAGACATCGTGCCACGGCATGCGACCATATTCGGCCTTGCTCAGTTCGTTCTGGTCCCAGTCCTCTACTTTTTTGAAGTCCATGATTCGGTTGTTGTTGAAGTCTTGACCTGGCCAGATTTCTTCGGAAACACCCTCTGGATGCACATCAGCAAGGGGATGCTGCCGGGCGTCCCATCGACCAAAGCACAGATCCAGTCCGCCGATGAAAGCCATGGCGTAGTCAATGACGATAAATTTTTCGTGGTGCGCCCAGTACACGGTCATGTCGGCAGCGTTCTCGAATACATTGTGATCCGGGTGCCTCATGACCCGGATGTTGCCGTGACCAGGCGTGCCCTCGGGGCAAAGCGCATCGAGCGCATGCTTCGTGTGGCGAGAGTTGCAAGTCAAAGCCGCCTCGACTTCTTTGTAGACACTCACGTATATCTTGACACCAGCCTCGGCCTTCCTCTTGAGAATCTGGTCCAGACGATATTCTTGCTTATGGTACGGAGGCCGTCTCAGAAACAATTCCGGAGAGAGCCACCAATCGCATATATAGATGGATTCTTGGGCTTGTTCGAGCGCAACCGAGACGGCCCAAAAATAGTCACATCCGTCGACGTACCACTTGACGAGATTTCCTTCGCGCTCAGGAAAATAAGACTCGAACCGATGAGATTGGCAAATCGCCGTGCGTTTCTCATCACAGCGCTGCTCGTGTTCTTCGTCATGGCGGTGGTCTCGGTTAAACTATTCTCAACGGCGTAAGTATGAAAGAGGATCACAAGCCTAGGTCGCCGATGGAAAGAAATGAGAACGGATAAGGGTTGTGTGACTAGACATACTAAGTTACCAAGCTTTCCAATTTGATGTCTACCGAGTGAGAAACGTTAGCTGTTGCTCTTCTTCGTCTTGTCGCCCCACACAGGTATGATGGAAGTACCTATAGGCATTAGGAGGGAGGGACAAGCTGCTGCGTCAAACCAACTTTCTATTAATCAATGCAACTTTGGCGTCGTGTAGCTTGGATTCGTGAAGCTTTTCTTTGAGGTCGTCCATGAGGCCCATAAAGCCTCCGTGGCCGCCATCCGCCTTGCCTTCAGGCGCATCCCCGGTCCGCGACATGTTGTATTTGCGCAAGTACAGGCAAAGTGACGATTGTGGGGAAGCACGAGCAAGCTGATCGTTGGCTTGTTTCGGGTTGCTGATCAAAGCCAAGTGGTGAGAGATGTTGGGCAGAGACTACGGAGTAGGCTATGGAACCGGTGATGGGAGAAATACCCGAGAGCTTCATTTTTCCAAGGGATCAGAATGCCGGTCACTTTGCGACTGTGACGTCACCGACACCAGCCATGGCTGTTCTGCGCGTTCCGCATTCCAGCTTCCCAGTTGCGCAGCAGACTCTCAGCCGGCTCAATTCGCGGCTACAGCTGTGAACCCCGCAGTCCAGATCCACACGTCGTCCGCGTCCGTTTCAGTCTCCGTCTTGGTGCAGGGGTATCGAGTTAAGCCTCCTTCTTACCTATTTGTGCGACTCCCAACTGCTTTGCTTCACCAACATCTACAACTCCAACTTCCTTCGGTTTTGATTCGTGTCCAAGAGAGACAATTTCTCATCATGTCGGCCCCCGTTATCCCCCCTGGTGGCACCATCGTGCAGACCTTCAAACAGTCATTTGTCGATGTCCCTCTTGACGCCGACAAAGGCAATGCCGTTGCTACTACTCAGTTCCTCGACGCAGTCGAGTCTCTGGCCACCATCTTTGGTGCGTTCTCTGGGGCAACGAATAGCATCTTCTATCATGAGATTGGCGCGCCCTAACATGATTGCTTTTTCTTCTGTAGATGTCATGGGTCCTGTTGCCTTCTCCCCCGTCAAGGCCGACATGCTTGGTAACGTGAAGGCAAGTATGATTTGCCTTCTCTTTTCCTCTCCTGCAACTCGCTGTGCTACACGCATTGATTCGACAAGAGTCTTGACGCATCAAATGTTCTATTCGGACAATATCTGAAATCTTCTCCAATCAGAAATTACGTGAGAGACAACTTGCCGCGCCCGCCGAATCGGAGAACCTCCAAGACCTCTGCCGAAACGAACTTAGAACAAAGAAGCATACTGCCACAGAGGGTCTTCTCTGGCTGGTCCGGTACGAAGTAACCTGATATCTTCCCGAAGAGATTCACCAATTGAGCTTACTTTCCTGCCACTCACAATTATTAACGAACTAACAATCTTGATTATTTGCAGCGGCCTGGATTTCACCTGCAGTGCGCTAAGCTCCAACCTCGCCGATACCAACCAAGAACTTTCCGCCTCGTTTCGCGCCGCCTACACTCACACCCTGAAGCCCTTCCACAGCTTCATTGTCAAGCCCATCTTCACCGTTGCCATGAGCGGATGCCCTTACCGGAAAGACTTCTACGACAAGCTTGGATCGGATCCCACCAAGGTTCAGCAAGAAATGCGCGTGTATCTGGCCGCTCTGGAGAAGATTGTCGCCATTCTGAAGGGCTTCCTTGATAAGGAAGGCAAATGGTAAAAGTCGGAGCTGTGGGCTGCTTGGAACGTGTGAGCTTTAAGACAAAATAGAGCCAAGCCACACATTCGTGCCGTGATGATACGACTCTGGCTGTTTTTTGGTGCAGCTTGCACTTGTTGCACAAAGTTGGAAAACCCTGATGCCTTTTTTGTTCGCTCTCTTCACTCCTCTGTTCACTGCTCTTCTCAGTTCTGCCTTTATTTCTTCTTTATAAGCATCACCAAGCTCCGGAAAATATTCCTCCGCTTAACCCATGTCCAATCTAACTTGCCCTCGTAGCGCCCCATTTCTAACTCTAGAGTAAACGTCCTCCGGCGACGGCGCCCCCTTGTGACCGATTTGTCCAACACTCCGTCCGAACTTCGGATTAAGCCTCCAAAACCCCACATAGGTAGGTAGTCCAGGTACCTCCAGGTGAAGCCCCAATCGATGTGACATGATAGGTATATACCTTGACGCTTTAGTCGGTGAACGTTCCAAGTGTCCATGGCCCGCGCTCCAATACCAGCGGTGACACCGGGCACGCCGTTTCTGTTGAAGCCGCTTAGGCTCATGGCTCAAAGCCAAAGTCGTGTGTTTTTCGTACGGAACTTACAGAGAGAGAAGTCTTCTTGGCTCCTGAAGGATTGAATAGTTTTCCGACTTACAAGTTACGAGCCATTATAGACTATAATTTTGGACACCACAACCGCGTCATCGGAAGCCAGATACCATCTCAGTGAGGAGCGAGTAGGTACCCAGGTATATTGTCGTCGTAGCCTGGGGTTGTAGGTAGGGGCCAGGGTCGGCGTACGGACTACAGAACATGCCGGAGAGTAGCCCGGAGTTTAGCGCGGCGAAGCCGGACATTCGGGCGCTGCCGGCACCTGTTGAGAGAAACGCACGATTGAACACATTTTATCAATATTTTGCCTCGGAGTCCGTATGATCCGTGTACGTGTGCTGCATTATACACCCAGACATTCTCGTCCAATAGAAAGATGCTGATGTATTAAACAATACTGTCTGTCTATGATAAAATGAAAGGAATGCTCATGGACATCGCGTGCTGGTTCGTGCCCAGCTCGTTCCCGAATTTAATATATAGGAACGCTCGGTGCAGATTGTTGTTCTGAAATACTGTATCTGTACTTCCCCATCGTCATTGCATCTTCGTATACCCCGTCTTTTGCTGGCATCATTGTGCCTCATTGTGCCTCGTTACATCTTCGTTATTATTTGCTCCTAGTATCAGGTTCCGTACTATCAACCATACCAGCCTTGCTCACCAAGAATCGAATCCAATACAGGTAGGTTGGTGTGATATGAAATCGCTTTTCAGTCTCGCTTCCTTATCGCACAGATCTTGACCTGACCCATAAGTACCGTGGTCTTCTAAATCGTGATCTGCTTACGTGCTTTGATCCCATCGACTCCTGATCAGTCTCGCAACTTCGGCCCAGCCATTGAGCAATGCTATCTGTTGCTTTGCCATATTCCACCAAGACACTTTCTTTTGGTGTCATGGGCGGGGGCTTGTCCCAGGCGTGTCCCTCCCCCTCGACAATACGAACATTATATGGCAGATTCAGGTTCTCTAATCGCTCGACGAATCGGATGCCTTCGGCAAGTAACATGTCGTACTCGCAAAGAACCATGTGAAGATGCGGCAGCTTCTTTAATATTTCATCCGGCACGAGTCCAGGCGACATTCTGGGATCAGTGCGCTGGTCGCGTGGAATTGTTGGATAGAAATAGGAAGCGTCAATCAAGTCCGTCATTCCGGGAGAAAGAGTTCGTTCCGGTCGGAGACAGCTTTGGCGCTTTCCTGGCCGCGAAATCGTCACGTCCAATGTTGGATAGAACAGAATCAAGCCAAGAATAGAAGGCGGACGGCTTGGTAGTTTATAGTTCCATCGTGCAGGGTCTTGCAAAACAATCCAGCTCGTCAACGCATTCGTTGCCCCAGCAGAGAAGCCAGACAAGGTAATACGGTCTGGGTCGATACCAAACTCTGATGCTCGTGATGCTATTTGAATAATGGCATCTACACAGTCCTCCATTGGCGTGGGAAATGGGTAGCTCGGAGCCAGTCTATAGTTGACTGTGAAGACGACGGCATCGACATTGCCGAGAACCGTCCCTGCCCATCGAGCATCATCTGTGCCTTGACCCAAAATCCATCCTCCACCGTGCAGGTTAATGACAGCAGCGCGCGGCCCAATTGATATACGAGACGGATTCCAAACCTCCACTTTAATCTTCTGCTTCCCTTCCGAGCATGATAGTGTTGAGTCCAGCCATATTTCTCGGGAAGGGTATGGCGCCGCGGGTTCCGACCTATTGTGGATGCTGAAGCCCAAGCTGGCGGCATAACGAACCGCTTGTGCTTTTGCGTTCAGATACCATCTTGAGTTCGACTCGAGAGGGTTATCGTAATCGTCGCTAACGTCCGAGGCTGTCGAATCAGATGCCGCCCCGGTGAGGGCAGATGGCGCTGTGATTATTGCTGGAGCTGAGACGGTCTCGCTGGAGGTCAAGCTGCGTTTTAGTGTATCGATACGGCCAGAACGGCCTTGAGGCCGGTCGACAGGATATGAAATCGACTGATCGAGCTCTGGGGGCCGAAAGGTGCCGATCTGGGAGTCAATGAGAATCTCGGGCTTTCTGTCCATTCTTCGCGTATGCAGGGCGGTCAAGAATGCAGCGGAAGCGGTAAGAGGAGCAAGATCTTGAGGCAAACGGTGTGCCCAGATTGGTTTGGCGGAACGGCGGCAGTTACATACTCGGTATTTGTTCTGTTGCGACTCGCGACTCGCGAGTCCAATTGAAGATGGGGTTTAAAAAGTGGACTGGCTTCGGAGGTACCTACAAGGCTAATGACAGGCGACAGCCGAATACGATATGTATGTAGGTACATACCTAGGTACATACGCCGAGCCGCCGCGAACGAAGCAAGGCTGGACTAGGGGACTGCTAGGCTGGGACGAAGATTGAGCAATTCATGCCAATTCGTCGCCAATGTGACGCGCTATGACGAGAGGCACGAGGGCGGAGAAAGCTACCAGTAATGATGATCATGCAACTCGCATGTGAGTAGGTATGTACCTACCTAATATATGTACTACAGCGTTCAACACCGTGGCAGTGGGTGGCACAGTGACAGAGTTGCTCCGTAGCTACCGGTACAAGGTACCTACCTATGTATGCATGTACATAATACAACTTCCCGATCAATTGGTTGCTGACGTCACCACACCACACTGAGCGCCTCTGACGTGGAGAGTAATCCGCGTCCCGCGTCATTACCGCAAGGCTCTTCGCTTCTCCTTGGCTTCCGCCAGCTCTGCGCTCTGGTTTAAAATCAAGGCAAGCCATCAATGCACCAGCCTGCACTCGGCCGACTAACTTAATCGGGGGGCTGGGGCAGGAGGTGCTACATGAGGTGGCACTCCCAACGCCACTTTTTCCATTACAAATTCCAGTAGCTAACACCTAATCCTAACCTTAACACCTAATCCTAACCACTAATCCTAACTAACCCTAACCAAGATTAACTGGAAAAGTGGGGCGGGGAGTGCCACCTCGTCGGGAACCTCCTGGGGCAGGCGGGCCAGTCGGTGACCCGGCCAGTCCGAGCGCCGTACTCCGTAGCTTGTTGCCGCTTCCCTGCTGCTTCGCTGTTGTCGCTATTGCCGTCGGCAGTCCGCTGATGTGTCCGGCAAGTTGCAACAGTGCAGTGGCCAATCACACGCGCGCTGGTACTGGTAAAGTGAGTTCAGAGTGCCTACGCTCACTGACGTCCACCGGAGTATCCCAGTTTTTGCACAAGCCCTATTAATAAAGCACCGGCAGGCGACCTCGTCGTCTGTGGCTTCCTTCGGCTTCTCTGGCTCCTCGTCCTCTCATATTTTTTTCCTCCTCCCACGTGCCCTACTGCGTTTGTCACGCGCTTTATCAGTCTGGCAGAGTGCAAACCCCACGAACTCCAGCGACGCCGCCTCTCTTCTCGCCACAGATTCCTCAATCCGACACCTCGAGCCATCGAAGACGCGCGGATCTCTACTGTCAAACGGCTCGAGGACTCATTGTTTGTTCGCGTGGTGACGTCACTGACGTGCATATCGTGCATCGTGCAGCCGTGTCAGTGCCAGTGTCAGCGCCCCGCTCTTCTGAAGCAATTCCCTGTCAACAACCGGCGGCAGGCGAGAGGGACCCACCCGACGGCGACGACTTACATACAATACCAAAACCTCACATCAATTTTCCATCAACGCTGCAGGCTCGAGAGCCAACATGCCTAGCATTCCTGGTGTATTCGGGCCCGTTGCATCTGCCTTCGGCCTAGCACGCTCTAGCAGTCGTGCTTCGAAACCGCAGAAAAACGGCGATGTCACAGACGCGACTTACACGGCAGACTGGACGAATTCCTCCCAATCGGGCATGGCAAGTCCAGTCTCGAATCAACCTTCACCCCCAACCCCGAGAAGCCCAACCCTGTCTAGCAGCGCCTTCGGTAGTAACAAGCGGCTTTCTACCATGAACGATAGTGGTCCTGTCGTCACCAAGGGCTCCGGCCCACTCAACCTTGAGCGGCTCAGTCTCGCCAACTATCGCGCAGAACTCGACAGACTTAATCAAGGGTCACAACGATCCAGTTTGGATAAGAGTCGAGATTCAGGTCGTTCCAGCATGGAGAGTGGTCGCACGAGTATGAGTGCCGATTGGCCTACCCATCCATACGAGCTTAACACTATTGCTGAATTGGACAAGCTTCCCCTGGGAACCGAAGTTAACTTTCGCGCTCGAATTGCAACTCAGCGCCAGATGTCCAAGAAGTTAGACTTCCTTCTCTTCCGCGATCAGACGCACACTGTCCAAGGCGTCCTGTCGAGGGAATACCTCGATATGGTGCGTTGGGTGGAGAAACTACACTCCGAGTCCTTGGTACAGGTCCACGGCGTTCTCAAGACACCTCCCGAGCCGGTCCGCTCCGCCACACACTCCGGCGTCGAAGTCGAGGTATTCACTGTTCACTTGGTCAATGCCGCTCACGGCGCACCGTTCACCAACTATAAGCCCCCCGAAACTTTGCGCAATCGCCTGACATCACGAATCCTCGATCTTCGCCATCCTTCAAACCAAGCTTTGTTCCGTATTCGCTCTCTGGTTACGCGTCAGTTTCGTCAAACACTCGATGAACACGGGTTTGTTGAGATCAACACCCCTAAGCTGCAACCCTCTGCCACAGAAAGCGGCGCTGCCGTGTTCAAGGTGAACTATTTCGGCCGCAACGCCTTTTTAGCTCAGAGTCCACAATTAGCCAAGCAAATGTCTGTATCTGCGGATTTTGGTCGTGTCTTTGAAGTCGGGCCTGTTTTTCGTGCTGAGAATTCAAACACCCATCGCCACCTTACCGAGTACACTGGACTCGACATCGAGATGGCGATTCAGCACGACTATCATGAGGTGCTCGATGTGATTGATGAGTTCCTCAAATCTGTCTTCACTGCCGTCTACGCAATGCCCGAGGTCAAGGAAGTGCAAAAACGATGGCCCAGCAAAGAATTCAAGTGGTTGCAAAAGACGCTGATCCTCAACTTTGAGGATGGCGTCAAGATGCTGCGTGCCGACGGTCGTGACGTTCCCATGGAAGATCTGTCGACTCCCGATGAGATACGTCTGGGGGAGCTGGTGCGAGAAAAGTACGAGACAGACTACTACGTCCTCGACAAGTTCCCAGCTAGCGCTCGGCCATTCTATACTCTCAAAGACGCTGAAGATCCATTCTGGACGAGATCGTTTGACATATTTATTCGAGGTCAAGAAATCTGCTCGGGTGGGCAGCGCATCAATGATGCCACAGAGTTGCGCGACAGCATGAGAGTTGCAGGCATTTCCGAGGACGGCATGGAGGATTATCTCGCTGCATTTGACCTTGGCGCCCCTCCACATGCTGGTGCTGGTCTTGGTCTGGAGCGCATTGTTGCCTGGATGCTGGAGCTTGGCGACGTTCGATACGCTTCCCTATTCCACCGCGACCCAAAGTCCCTCCCTGAGCAGCCTCCCGGTCTTCCTCATCCAGAAGCAGACACAACGAAACCTCTTCGCGATGGTGAAATGCCTCCTGTGGAAAAGCTGATTGCCAACTACGGCGATGCTTCCAACACCTCGTGGCTCGACGAGCGTTTCCAAATCTGGAGGCATGCCTCTGGCGCCGCGATTGGCTACGTCAAACAAGACAAGTTTGCCATGGTCACCGGTGATCCTCTCTGCGACGCCAGCCAGTACAAGGAGGTTTGCTCAGCATTCCTCAAGGCTGTCATTTCGGAAATGAAACTCACCCCAGTATGGATGTTGGTCTCTTACGATGTTCAAAAGATTCTCGCCCAACAGATGCGCTGGCGCACTCTGTCCTGCACCGAAGAGCAACGGGTTGACGCTAATAAGCACCACAACACCAATGGTGGCGGCCCCAAGGCCCGCCGCGTTGAACGGGAAGGGGTCAAGATCCACGAAGTCAAGCCCGATGCCGACTTCAGGAAGCGTGCCGATGAAGCGATTTCATCTTGGAAAGCCAACCGCAAGGGCAAGCAAATCCACCTCACAGAGGTTCGCCCGTGGGTCGATCCGGAGCATCGTCGATACTATGCTGCTGAGAAGGACGGCAAGGTCCTGGCCATGGTCGTGTTGGCTAAGTTGTCCCCTAAGCACGGATGGCAAGTCAAATGGGCTTTGGACTTTCCCGGGTCTGTCAATGGGGCTATTGAGGTCCTCATCGAGTACACGCTATCTACTGTCAGTGGCCAGGTGACTTTCGGTGTCGGCGTCTCCGAGAAGATGACGCCCGGAGAGCATCTTAATGGCCTCCGAGCCAGGTTCCTAGCGACCACGTACGCATCGATCGTGGACAGCCTTGGTCTCCGCCGCAAGGCCGGATTTCGAAGCAAGTTTGGCGCTTTGGGCGAAGAGGTCTACATCTGTTATCCCAAGCACGGCTTCGGTATTCGCGATATCCAGCAAATCATCAAGTTTTTCCAAGACTAAAATTGTGCTTGAAGATATAGAAGACAGCGATTATACGTCATGACTGACGCGCTTTCTACAGGCCAAGGTTGGCCTTTCTTTGCCTAATTTTCTGTTTTACTGCGGCAACTGCGGCAATATGTTATGAGTTTGGGATACCATGTGTTGGAAGGATTTAGAAGAAGAAAATGAGTGGACGGCATTGTTGATGGAAAGATGATATAATGAGAATCAAGGCGGAAGAAATCGAGTTGCGATGCCACTGGAGAGGGTGTATTTGCAGGCATGGATGCCGATGGGGGGATACAAGGCGACACTCGTCGCGTTTGCGGGGTTTTATGCAATGATGAGAACTCACTTTGTCGTTTAATTGAACTACCAGTAGATACCATGATACACAGTACTAATTATAAGCCAGTTGATTCACAAGGATATGAAGTGAAGCTTTTTAGCAGCGGGCCAGCAATGTCCGTGCTCCAGAAATTGTGATGACAGCTAGGTACTTATATTTAACAAAGTCCACGTACGCACTTGATTGATGGGGCGATGTCTGTGAGCACTGAGTACAGGCCTACATACCTACGTGGCGTGCGCCATGTACAGAAAACAGTACATACTTAGAAAACAGTAGAAACCCGAGATGCGACGATGCAACGTCCATGCAGCCGACAAGCATGTAGACAGTAGGTACCTAGGTAGGTACATAGGCAGTACAAGGTAGGTACCTGGTACTCCAGGCAGAGAATTAAGTGGGACCACACACACAGCTTTTGTCAAAGCAACAATTCAGGAGAATTTTAATACAACGTCTCATCACACCGTTTTCATCATGTCCGATGAGTGGTCAACAACCGGATCTCATTGCCTCAATCAGGTATCATCTAGCATTCGAGAAAAATCGATCTACCGCCCCACCCAGACACGAACCTACAGGCTTCTATAAGAGCTGAGCGTTGCCAAGGCCATACCGAGGTTATCGTTACCCACACAGGCGATAGATGGTACAGCGATGGATATGCGAGTGATAAGAGAAGACGACGTGCTGAAACTTGAAAGTAGTCTTTGTAGATGACTGAGCGTTGAGAAGGCGATTTGAGTCAACTAAGAAGACTTTCATCCAGCACCTCGCCAATGCCGTCGCTCTCGCGGCTCACGAAACGATCGCATCAACTCCGACCGTCCCTGCGCAAACACCTTTATCAACTGTGTCATCAGCTTTTTTCCTGGTATTACTGCACACTTGCATTTGGACTGCCAAGCGCCGTCAGCTTGACTCTACAATCCGAACGTTGCGCTGCGCGCCCCTATTTTTCTTACCTTTCCAATTGCTGATCTCCACTGGGAAGATCAACAGAGAGAGGCACACGCTGAAATATGGCGAGTGGTGTTCTACAGATAATGCAGGATAGGCACATATTGCTCGGGACAAGCTCAAAGAAGCTCACACATTGCTGTCGGCTACTTCAGTAGGAGATTTGCCTGCTTCCTGAAGAACGTCCTCCTACCGAACTTCAATATTGCGGACTATTACCTAGTACCGCCTTGAGAGGCAGGCTCGTGAAAGCCCTCACATAGGTACGGGGCTAGATGGCGCTCCTACGCTTGAACGTTGGCCATGAGTTTTTATTGCATGAGAGGATTTGTATCTAGCGCCGGCTGGTCATGATGAGTGTTAATTGCCTTGATTTGAGGCGCTCCTACGCTCGGTCTCAATCCTGAGCTTCGTGCCGAAAGCCAAATTGTTCAACTTTCGCACGTCTCGAAGCTTCTGAGCGCCTCAATTTTTGGCTATTATTTAACACTTGTCCTGGCCAGCTGGCGCTTGATACGATCCCCTCATGCAGAATGAAGTCATCGCCAACGTTTATTAAGGGCGTCAGCGCCATCATCGGTCGCGCGTAAAGGCACGTCTGTAGCCGTATCTACAGCCTCCGTCTTATATGTAGACGGACGCTCAAGGTAAAGTGAATCATATCTTCGACGCAGATTTCACCTCCACGCCCCATGCACGACAACGCACGGCTCCCCATGGATGAAATTCTTTCTACCCCGTCTGCAATGGACCTAGTATCGATGAGATGATGTATGACGAAAATCGCACGATCACATGTCATTGGCAGGCAAACACAAATTTTAGGCCCTGCACCCCCTCGTGCATTTTTGAACTACGTTGTCAAGTACGCGAGCAAGATGGAGAAGAATACGATGCCGTACCGTACCGGCAAGTCGCTGAGGGGCCCATCAACAAGGGCAACGACCGTAAGCAAAGTTGCACATCCGCCGTTTTTGGAGCCTTGAATACTTTCATTATTACAAGTCGAGATCGGTCTGCCTAGAAGTCTATGCTTCTACGTATTGTTTTCTATGTATTGGTTTCTATGTATGGTTTTTATGCATGGTATCTATGCATGGTTTCTATGTATGGTTTCTATGTATGATCCAATGCCCGTCTATATCCATGTATGAAATCGTATCTATATTTGCTTGCTTGAAATCAAAGTATGAGCTCATCTGCCTCCCGAGATGAAGGCGCATTTCTCGCCGCCTATGCCTATGTGAAAGATCCCAAATCCAACTATGTACATATAAAAAGTTTACAGCCATCCCGAGAAGCCGCAGAGTAATAAGCCATAAAAGGCAACCAATAAGCACGTTGCTCCCCGCCACGCGAACAACCGAGTTTGCCGGTCTTCCCGGTGGGCCAAATCTCACCCCGCAACAACGCCGCCGCGTTACATATTTACCACGTACTGACAATTAGTCAAACACGTCGGTGAGATACCTCTCATTCCGCTGCTTGTCGAACCACTCCTTGGTAGCCTCGTCAGTAGGTTCATGTCCGTTCTTCTTCTTGCCCGCCGCCTTGAACATATCGCAAAAGATGGTTTCGACCGCCGTGCTAACGTGCTTGCTGCCGCAGACGTAAATCCGGGCGCCCTTTTGCCAGAGATCCATCACGGCGTCGCCGTCGTGGGACAGTCTGTGCTGGACGTACTTGCAGCCCTGGGACGCCTCGGGTGCTCTGGAATAGGCACGACGGACTTCGACCGCCCCGAGTGCCTCCCACTTCGACAACTCGTCGGCGTACAGGTCGTCCGTGTTGGGCGATCGGCAGCCAAAGAACAGCAAGGCGGGGGCTACTTTCTTGCCAGCGGCTATCATGGTGGCGCGCTCTTGCACGAAGCCCCGGAAGGGGGCCAGGCCCGACCCGGCCGCAATGCAAATGATGGGCGTGTTTTCGGCGTCGGCCGGCAGGTGGAATGCTTGCGAGGGTCGGACTGCCACGTGGAGGCGCTCACCGGCTGTCAGCGAGGACAGGTAGTTACTGGCGACGCCGTAGTATGGGCCCTGTCCGGAGAAGGCGGGCTGCTCCAGGACGGAGTATGTGAGCGATACTCGGGAGCTGTTGGCCAAGGGAGACGATGAGATGGAGCTGGAAACACGCTCGGTTAGCAACAGATAAAGATCATGGTGCACATGGTTACTGCTAAAAGGCTGATGATACCACACAGTTCACCTCGCGGTTTACCACAAGTGTATCACATGGGCCATTACCACTTGGCTAGCTCCCACTGGAGCTCGAGGCGTTGCAACATTCAAGAGGACAAGGGAAAAGAGCGGGCAAAAACTCACTATTGTCGCACACGCATCGGCGGTAACATCTCCAGATACGTTCCGAACGGTATCTTGATGGCAGGAAATCTCTCCAGGAGGTCCAGTATCGACACCCTCTTCGCAAAAATGTGGTCTTTGTAGTCGTCCCCTGCGAGTTTCTGGAGCTGACTCGTCACATCCTCATCGTCCGTGGCCGCTGCCAGGTTTTGTATATTCTTAAGGCGCATTAGTCAAGTTCGTTTGGCTGCAGAATCGACCCTGCGGAAGCACAGAGCCAATAGACAACAAAAAGACAAACGGAAGACAAGCGAGGGGCGGGAAGAGCTTTTCTACTTACCCTCTTTGTGGCAGGCTGGCTGATCTCGACGTACGCGTCGAGCACATGCACGGCGGAGATGGCAGTGCCGGTGGGAAGGGTCGTGGGCCCATCGGAACGCATTGTGAGCGTGGCATCCCGCGATAGCTGGAAGTGCTTCAAGACTCGGGCTACTGTGGCCTTGTGATTGAATGGCAGGACGGCCAGGTAGTCTCCCGCGCGGTAGGTCATGCCGCTCGGCAGCTGCATCTCGATGTGTCTCTTGACGGTGCCCACCTCGCCGGCCCAGGATCGCGTGGAGAGCACGGTGGCTTCTTCAACATTCTGTCTCAGAGAGGTTAATCGAGGGACGCTGACCTCGACGCTGAGTCCGTCACCTGCAACGGCACTTCCATCAGCAGCGCCATCATCGACGCCGTACTTTTCCTGCAGCGTGGGCCACAGCAACGTGTCCTCCCAGGATTCGAAGTCACCAAACATGTTCCCGCCGGCTGCGTCGGTTGCCGTCAGCGGCAGGAGACGCTCGCCGCCCAGCTTCTGGAGTGTTTCGTCGACGAGTTTGGGAATCCGATGAAAGGTCTGCACCCAGTCGTGGTGGCCGCAGCCAAACACGGCGTAGGAAACATCTTTCATCTCGCTATCTCCCTTAAGACTCTGCATCCATTCAACAAACTGGATGGCATTGGAAGGGGGTTGTCCCTCGTACGAGGCCGTGATGATGATCACCGGCCGGTCCTTGGGTAGCTTTTTGGTGGCCTCGTTGAGGGGCGCGAGAGAGGTGGCGCGGAATCCGTGACGAGCAGCATCGGAAGCAACTCGTTGGGCCAGAGCCTCGCAGGTTCCGCTATTCGAACCATAGAAGATGGCGAGCGGCTTGCCCTCAGTAGAAGATCCTTCTCCCGAGCCCGACTTCGACGCGAATCCGGATGCTGCTCCGCGACGTTCCTGGATGCCGGCCCTACCACTAAGGGCCTCTCCGAGCTCCGTCGCGCTCATATCATGCCTCAACGACGCACGCATGAAGAACTCCGAAGGCTTTATCGTCAGGGTCTCTTGAAATTCCAAAGTGTAGCTAGGATCCGCCAGGGTAAACTCAAAATTCTGTATCAGCATCGACATGCAAAGCAGCGCCTCCTGCCACGCAAACGGTCGCCCGATGCAGCCACGCTTGCCGTTACCGAAGGGCTTCCAGCAATTGGGGAACTCCCTGTTCAGACGTTCAAAGTTCTCCTCTGACATCCTCTCCGGCTTAAACTCATGGGTGTCTGGGCCGAATACGGCCGGGTCGAGGTGTGACTTGAGCAGGAACATCGTGATGGGCTCGCCCTTATGCACGAGATATTTGCCACCGATCACGGTGTCCTCGTATGCTTCCACCGAGAAGGCTGGAATGCCGGAGGTCAGCCTCAGTGTTTCACGGAGGACCTTTTTTGCCATGCGACGAGTCAGTATGGACGATACTACAACACAGGATTCATCATTCGCCGGTCCACATGTGCTTGAAGGGGGAAGGTGTGGGAGGAAACAATCACGATGCTTGCTTACCGAAGAGAGGTACGGAAGTTTGCTGAGGTGTTCTACTCGGATCGGGCTGCGTCCAATCACCTCGTCGACTTCCTGCTGTAATTTTTTATATGCATCCGGATTCTTCAAGAGGTGGTAAAAGGCAAAGGACAACAACCCAGAGGTGGTTTCGTGGCCCGCGATGAGGAACGTGATGAGTTGATTCGTGATGTTGGCATCGTCCAGCTTTTCTCCCGTGGCCGGGTCAACGCCGTTCAGCATGGCGTTCAGGAGATCTTTGCGATCAGTCGGGTTTTTCTTTCGATGGGCCACCACCTCGTCCGCCGTCGTCCTCAGGATCGCAATGTCGTTCCAGTATTTTTGATTGGCGGAGCGGTAGAGGAAGTCGGGCGCGAACTTCGGCCTCCTGTTCCGTTGGGCGGCTTCGCTGAGGAAATCACCCATGGCCTGCACAAAGGGGTGTAGTTCGTCGTGGTAGAACGAGTTGAAGCGGAAATCCATGGCACAGAGCGCCAGGGTGTCGAGCGCCAGGCGCGTGAACTCGTCCGAGGCATTAATAGGCGTTTGGGATCCGTGCCTGGCAAACTTCATGCATAGTTGAGAGGCGATGTCGTGCATCTGGTCGAACATGGCTTGAATCGAAAGGGGGCCGAAAGCGGGTGTCAGAACGCGATGCGCCTTGCCCCAATTGGGTTCATCGTCAAGGGCCTGATTCAGTTAGTTGACTTTCTTTTCTTGCTTCTTTTTCTTGTTCCTATCCCTCTTTCTTGCTATCTGATTCATCTCTCCGTCTTTCTCGCCATCGCTCTCGCTCAACCACTGTCCACGTACCGTAAAGAGTCCATCATGTATGCCTTCCCGAACCATCTACTCGAATCCACGTTAGTCAAGCATCACAGCAAGCCAGTCAAGTCCTCAGAATCTCACCCGCAACGCCGACTGCATCGTTTTATGAAAACGCTTCTCATCGCAGACTTCATTCACCAGCCGTTGTGACGAAACAAACACAACATCCCGAGACCCAAAGCTGAGCCGGAAAATCTCGCCTGTAACACGTCGGGTTAGCTCAGACATTGGTCGGGTTGTCCACCAATCGAACGTGGGAACGCAACAGAGGAGGAGGGAGATTCAGGACACGACAAACCGTAGGTATCTGCCAATCGACAAAGATCCCGGATCGGTGTGGTTTTGAACTCGCCGAGGTTGCCCACCAGAGGCAAGCCTACAGGCTGTGGGATCGGGACCACTTCTGCCATTCCTCCAGAAGCCAGGTATATTGGATAATTTTGTGCGTTGGCGGATGCGAGCAATCACGGCTTTTTTCTCTTTTGGTCAGGGCCGTGAAAAATGGCGATGGTATCGCTAACAAGTCGTAGCGGGGAAAGAATCAAAGGTCAGAGTAGAAAAGTATGGGTCGCCTGAGGCCTCTACCGAACAAAGCTGCCTGTGTCTAAGAAAGGGCAGAGCCGACTTATAAAGTATATCATCGATCATCAAACGGGTGAAAGAGAGTCAGTCAGTCATCCATTCCTGCCTGTGCCTCTCTTATCCGCTCGTTCTCTACTATGTAGGTACCTGGTAGCCTTCTCTTGGTCCGAATTTTACAAACTCCGTCGCCGGTTCCGTCATTTGCCTCGGCACCCGTCCGGCGGGCCGGGTGCGGGGCATCCGAAAATGGTTGGCCTACGGAGTATGTACAGAGTATGTACCTACATACATGCCTCTAATGTACGGAGTACATACCTAGGTGGATTCAATGCCAATGTGAAGCCCTGCATGGATCGGACCGGGACTCGACGAGTTGAAAGTTCGAAGCCGGTTCGCCCCGCATACCACGGTATGCACATGGGGAGACGGGAAACATTAACGTCCCCCCCAAGAATTATTCCACGTCCACCCTAAGTTTCCTAAAATGGAATAGACTTGTGTCGGGTACCCTGTTAGCGTGTATAGCGTAGCCAATGAAAGTGTAGTGATTCTACCTCGCTTTGTACCTTTTATCGTCGTCCGTGGGGTGCTGAGCGCCCGTGCTGGAAGGGATGTGGGCTCAAAAATAAGGCTCAAGTTTGGACGGTATTGCTTAGTTGAAGTTACTTCTCATGGAACATGGAAGCGCTGAAAAGCTGCTGTCCTGGTTCGTATTTGCTACTCAAATCTCACACAAAAAGAGCCATATTGGCCGTGCCATATATATTCAACTAATTACTATTATCATACAGCGTACTACCGGCTGACCAGCCGGATTGCCGCGCTGGTATAGAAAACCTGAAGCTTTCGTCGACTCCAACAGGCATGGTTGATGGCTGATATTGAGGCTCCTGGTAGCTTGGGGTTGCAACAACCCAGCCATTGAAGCTTGCCCGTGACTGCTTGACGGAGGATGCTGGGGCTGATGTCGGCTTTGCAAACTCTGCAACGGCACCTGCTGGAGCGATTAGGATGGCAGAAAAACTGGCAGCTGGCGTTGTTGAGGTTGACTGTCGCGAAAATTAGCTATAAGACCTTGCAAAGAGGCTGAGAAGATACTGGCACAAAAGCCAACTGCTGCTGCTGCAACGTGGCAGCAGGCATCGGCGTGTGCGAGGCGTGTAGAGGCCGTTGGTGACCTAAATATGGCCGCGACAGCGCCGTAGTTGCTGTGGTTGGCGTCGCAATGGCTGGCGGCATCATATACACTCTTTCCGTCGGTACTACTGGTGTTCTTTGATTCATCATTCGCGATGGCAGTGAAGACGGTGGCGTTGTGGCCCTATTGTTGCTGTCAAGACGCTCGAATAAGCTAAAATCGCGATGATTGCGGCGCGGGCCAGCGCCTTGCTGGTGCCGAGAGTGCTGTCGTCGCTGCCGAGTCTGTATAGGTCGTGGCTCCAGAGGTACAGTGGGCCGCTCAGCAAGCTCAGCTTCATCAATTTGGCTGCGATTAGGGTTAGCTTAGGAAGGCGTCGTCGCGATCATTTTCGGCGTTCTCTTGGGGAGATGGGCGACTAATATAGCTGTCAGAATCTTCACCCTGCGATGGAGGCGCCGAGGGAAGCCGCGATACACTGCGTGACGCGCCAAGCTGAGCGCTCGGTGGCTGCGATGATGAAGATGAAGGCGAGCTCATTTTAAACTTGAGAGCCCGATGGAAAGTAAGTAGTGCGGCTTAAAGATCGAGGTCGCGATGTTGTGAAAGCATGCATTCGAAAGCTTGTGATGCAAGAAAAACTAATGTTGTTTACGCGACGCGCATCGCTTTACGGAGTACGTACCTCCAAAGCGCACTGAACAGATGTATGTACCGCGCTAGCAGGGTACCTGGAACAGGCTATTCCATTTTAGGAAACTCAGGGTGGACGTTGAATAGTTCTTGGGGGGGACGTTAGTTATTTTTCACCCTACGGAGTACTCCGTACATACCTAAGGTACCCTACATGCTCGGCCCCGACCGTGATTCGCTGCAGTCGTTGGTCGTTCCATCAGTCCTTGGGGTGAAAAATAAGGTCCCCCCCCTGTGCCGGGGGGAAATTTCAAAGTCATGTACATACATAAGCCTGTAGGTACATAGGTAAATGCCGTTCCGGAGTTGTGGTCCCGGAAATTAATGGCTTGTTGGCTGGCATGACGCAAATGTGGAAACTGACGATTTATGCCTCGAGAGTCGAGTCCCTAGGTAGCCTGCAGGTACCCGCGCTATGTATGTAGGTATCTCATCATGATTCAGACTGATTCGACGTCACGCCATTCATGACCCCGCGCTTCGCCTCCGTGCCGAGTCTGCCGACCGCTTCGACGTTGATGCTGCCGAGCCCCGAGAGGGGGTGGCGGCAGCTCTGGGCGAGGCTACGCGTCCCGGAGTCGATACATTGGGACGGCGTGGTTCTTTTTCTTGGTCTTATTTCAATTTTTCGGTCGGTTCCGCGGCGGTGTCGCGGTGCGGGCGAGTTTTTTCTCTACATATCTGACTGCCGTTTTGTATACCCTCAGCGCTGGAGTGGAGTGACTGATCGCATTAACTTAGGTACCTAATGTATGTACTCCGTACCTATGTATATGTATATATGCTTTGCCGCAAGGCTGTGCAAAGGCCTGTGCGTGATGTGCCCGCTGAGCTTATATCTACATGTTGTGGCCTCGGCTTCTTTCCTCCTGTCCCTATCGTGAATGCGCTCTGTCTGCAATCCCACTATATGTTGCCTTTTGGCCATGTCTGAAGAAGTCCTGGCAGCTCTCCAGATATCTTTGTCGTACGTGGACTGTCAACGCTGCAAATCTCCCGGGACAGCTCCGCCTCCCCATGCTCGTTACCTTGGTTTTGCGAGGTTGAAAATGCAACACCAGAAACCTTGATTCGAGTAGCCCAAAAAATAAGAGATAGAGGATGTGAAAAGTCGACCACAACGCAGGTGTCAAAAGCCTTCCAAGCTTATGGCCGAATGTGTAAAATCGTAAACCAAATCAATGAATGCAAATCGAGCCTGCTCTCGTGCCCATCAGAATCTACTCCGTAAGTACATAGAAGCACCACGTCTTTAGGATTGTCCTTGGTCGTGTGAGCCTTGAGGGCCTCCGCTACCCCCGCTCCCTGTGAATCGGCCTCTCCACCAG
Organism: Claviceps purpurea; assembly: GCA_029405325.1. NCBI lineage: Eukaryota > Fungi > Ascomycota > Sordariomycetes > Hypocreales > Clavicipitaceae > Claviceps > Claviceps purpurea. Next base: position 2,107,234 of record CM055785.1, read on the forward strand.
GTCCACGGCCCGGGGCCTGACTGGCGGCGGCTATCTCGATCCGATGTACCCCGCCTACTGGCCTCGGAAGGACTTCGTTGCCGCATTCGAGCACCCTGCTCTGCCAAGTTGGGGGTGATACGCGGACTGGTCGGCGAATGCGAAGTTCTACGCTGCAATCTCGACGTGTCATAGCTAAACCCTGTGGCAGCAGCACGACTTGGCATGCCTTGGTTACTCTCACGGTGCATGGATTCCATACCTCGAAGACCATCACTCGGTCTGGGGGTCGTCGGCCGACTGTGAGAATCAACGTGTATCGACGACACCATGTCGGCTGCCGCTATTCCAGTCGGTGTGTCTGCACCACTGCCAGCTTGGTCACTAAAGGCACGCGACTGATCTGAGTTGCTGCGACCAAACGAGAACGGAGCATTGGAAGAAGATTGCCTTCGGTTGCCAGACCTGGCTGCCCTGTCGCTACTTGAGCTGCCGCCTGCAGCAGCAGTTCCTTGTGGCTCTTCATCGTTTTTTTCAACAGGCGTCCGACAAACTGGACAAGTGTTATGCTCCTTGAGCCATAAGACCACGCAGTCCTCGTGGAACCAGTGCTTGCATGGAAGAAATACAGCAATCTGTCCCATCGCCATCTCATCTATGCAAATTGAGCACTCTGCAGTCCCTTCTGGTTCCAACATTTGTTTGTCTACCACTCTGCGGTCCAGCCTACGCAAGGCTTCTTCTGATGCCGGAGGGGCAGCGTTTGATTGTGGATTTGCTTCCATCAGTTGGGTGATGATGCTATCAAAGGCCTCTTGAGAGTATACCGCGTCACCCATCGTGGCATTGGAAGGATGAAAAAGATTGAGAATTTCTCGCAAACCCCTAGCAAATCCGGGCTGAGGACCAGCCGGATGGCCTTGCTCTCCGCCTGCCGAGGGTGGTTGAATGTCTCGAATTATGTTAGAGAACAGGCTGGAGATTGCTTGGTCAGAATTTAAGACATTTGAGATGAAGTTTACCAAATGAGAGCAGAAGAGATAGCATCCATGCAAAATTTTCAGGAAAGAAAAGAAGCTTACGTCTGGAAGGGATCGGCACCCTCCTGATGAGCATTTTCAGTGCCTTCCTGATTTTCACCCTCCTGAGTTCCCCGCGTAGCGAAAGCCGGACCAGAGATGATAGTGACTGAAGCCGTGCCACCGCCAAAGGCACCAGATGTGAAGGTTGCCCGTTGAATCCGCGGCGGAGGCACGAACTCTTCGTCATTTGCTTGACCGAATACACCAGAGCCTCCGCTTGGTCGCGTGGGCCCAGATGGCCCAAATCTCTGAATCATGTCGTAAAATCGCTCAAAGACGGGGTCAATGGAGGGATCATGGTGTCGCTGATCCGGACGGCTTCGAGTGCTCCTCCGATAAAAAGTCCCCTCTGTACCCAGGTGCTCTTCTATATCTGCTTCATCGGGGTCTGGTGCGTCCATGTAGCGCTCGTTGTAACGGTCCATAGAGCTTGGATTGGGCGACGGAGCCAGGTCTCGAGGATCGTTTTCCGGACTGATCTGGAGAAGTCAGTTAGCGCAAGGGAAAAATTTGCCTGCAAAAGCGAAAAAGGGACCAAAATGATGTGAGACCAAATGAATAATGTCAAGATCTTCAGCCACATACGATTTCTGTAATATCGCTCTCGCAGCTCGGACAGGTCAGGCCGTGTGCATCGCGGAGCCATTCGTTTGAGCAGGCGTGGCAATAAACCACCTCGCCATCGGCACTGGCGTCGAGATGGCCACCACCAGAACTTCGAGATTCCATTGGGACGGGCCGACTGCGCCGATACGCAGTGAGGGCGCTGAGTCCTAGGCCTACAGCGAGGCCAGCGAGTCGAAATGCGCGGAACGCCACAATGAAGGGACTGAGGTGACAGACAGAATTGTTTGCTGACGTTTGTGCCCGACAAGCAGTTCCCACAGCTGTACTACCAACCGCGATCGATGCTAACCGATGGCCTGCTTGAGGGGTATGCAGAAGTGCAGAAACCAGATGACGATCGATGGAATGACGACGTTTAAGGGCGAGCGTCCTCAAAGATACCGTCGATGTCTCGAGGAAAAGCCGGGCGTGGCAACCAAGGATCTATTCGGCGTCAATCTGGCTATGAGAGTCTCGTAGAACCAGTGCGAGCGCCTGCTCCTGAGATGAATGTCAGTTTGATGATGCAGGGAGTATGTCAATATATAGGCGGACAGGGGCAAGGTTTGTTGGGTGGTGAACTGGCATGATATGTACCCCACGCTACGCGAACATGACCAGGACTCCAGCAGTTGGTGGTGTGGCGACAAGAAACCAGGCGGAGTTGGCTAAGCAGGGCAGTTCTCATACCTGAACAGCGTCTTGAACCGCTCGAACCGCTCGAACCGCTCGCAACGCTCTCTGTTGTTATGGTCGTAGCGAAGGCGACATCGACACCGATCCCGAGGAGCATACGATGCCCGAAAACCACCCTCTCGACCTTGGTTGATGAGGTGATAAATTCCCACGGCGTGCGTGGGGCAGGCGAACATGACGTTTGTCAGCGCCCCGCGCATGATTCACTTGGCGTCGGTAGGTGACGGCGGACGCGAAGGCGAAAATCCTCCAGGGTAGGTAGCGTGGCTTGTTCAGGCCGCTGATGTGTAGTGCGAACGGCATTGTACACTACCACCTATGGGTGGCCGGATACAGCTCAAAGCTCGTGCAATTCGAGCATTGAACAGCTCGTGGCGGCAGTAAATTGCGTCTTTGCTTACAATTAGATGTAACTTTGCCATGAGATCTTGTACTGAGCATTGATCTCTGCAACACGTATTTGTATCTACATACATACTCCGTAGTCTTGATATCTGGCCTGGAGTCTTGGACCTCTGAAGCACACCACCTGGGGCTTTACAAAGCAGTACGCCGTAACGACTGCCGTCTATTGCTCAATGGCGCTTGGGACGCCTCCGCAGTGTTTCGTTGCTTGTTTCCACGTCACTCGTCTCGACGTATGTATGTATAAAGCAACAGTGAAGAAAGACACAACCACACTGGAATAAGGCGGCAGTCGCTGCTTGTCCGCACACAGCGAGTATTTTAGCCTGCCCGAAAAAATTATACACAAAGAGGTCGCCCAGCCCCATATCGCGAAAGAGTTTCTCAACTCCTTCCCTCCCCTCCAAGAGCTCCTGCCCTACTGCAAAGTCTTCTCCCGCTCTTCCTCCGATGCCTTCAATCGATCCGCCTCATCCCACTGAACCAGCTGCTTCGACCACCTGTCGTTTTACCCACCAGGATTAGTGACTATTGCTCATATAGAAGCCCAAAAACCGGCAAATCAAAGAAAACGACGCCTAAGGATTGCAGGCAGGCTGGACGTACCGTCTGCTCAGCATCCAGTCGCCAGGCTCAGGCTTGCGTGACCATTCTTCCCTTCCGCAGCTGAATTTAAATGCCATTGCTGCAATGGTAAAAATAACACCGGCTGCAATGGCAGTGTTTCCCCTCCAGTTGCCAGGCTGAGCATACCAACCACCTGTTGGCGCCCAGACGTGCTTGGGGTATCTATATTAAACCCGCCGCGTTTCAGTCAGCGAGGCGATTCAGGCAGCTTATTTTCGAATTGTAGTCGGCCGAGAGTCTCAATTGGCTGCAGCGCAGGAGGGAATATCTGGGGATTCGTTCGCGGGACAGCCGACTTACGGAACTTTTCTGCCACCACCCTATGCGCACGCCATAGAATTAGTTTGACTTGTCCTCCAAATTGCTTGCAAGGTATCCACGTACCATTTTGATTGAATTATCGACAGATGCTGGGAAAGGGACGTGTGACGCGCGAGCTGCACCTTTTCCGATGGATATGGGTTGATTCAGATTGGCCCCTCCAGCCCGTCCATCATACGGGCCGAGTATTGTTCCGTCCCTTGGTGCGGCTTAGCGGCACCCTTGAAGCTGCAACTCGCGCGAGGCGTCCAAGGACGACTCTTTTCCATGGGCCACACCACTTGACCAACTTTTCCCCGCGAACTGCCATTGCGGTGTTGAATTTGAAGATTGCGCGTTGCACCTTGCGCCTTGTACCGCCGCCCGATCTGAACTCGAATTACTCTGCCTACTCGGAGAACTTAATGCCACAGCAGGACAAGCAGAAGGACTAGCCCCCAACTCCGGGTCTTCGATTTTTTTGCCCTTCCACTTTTTTTTTGGCCCTGCTCTACTCATCTAGGACGAGGTGGTTGGTCGCCTGATCGTTCCAAGATGGTGAGATTACGAGCATCACAATGGACTTGTAGGGCCTTGTCCCAAGCTCGCCCTGGAGCATCCTCTCTCTCTGCCCGAAAAAATTTCTTCCCACCTTCGATCCGATGCCAGACCTCGGCAGCTATTGCGCACCAAGGCGCAGGAGACATCATCGACGCCGAATCCTCAGCACTGTCGTCGCATGTTCCATTGCCCTCACCACCTCCCGAACGAAGTCTACAGTCAGCAAAACTCGCGGCGTTGCATGCACGACTGGGCTTGCCGACCAAAGTACCGATACAGACGATTGCGCGAGCGCTGATCACACCGTCGGCCGATGGAAATGGGAGCTTCAATAATTCAAATTTGGCCTTTTTGGGGAGCACAATCATTAACTACCACGTAATGGAATACCTCATGTGCAAATGGCCTCGTCTGCCCACGGCAATAGTATACGAAGCGTTGAGGGCGTACGCAGGCCAGGAATCTCTTCATATGATCGCTCGTCGATGGGGCGTGGAAGCAGCGGCCGCTCCGGGCGAGGAGGTCGACCCCGGATTGCTACAGTGGAAACCTGACGGCGAGGACATGACGGTCAACAAGCGATGGGGTTACGTCCGTACAGAGGTGCAGCGAAACGCCATTTACAGACGTGGTCTTAGCAGCCGTGTTGTTCTCGACGATGCCTTCGGTGATCAGATAGCCAAGTCTGATCAGAATGCGGCCAACTCCTTTGCCGCGTTTCAGATTAATGCTTACAGCTCATTTACGCAGGCCGTCGTTGGCTCCGTCTACGCTCACTGCGGCCGCCAGACTGCTAAATCGTTCGTCACGTCACACATCCTATCGAGACAGTTTGACCCCTCCACGCTTTTCGAATTCCAGTTGCCAACGCGCGAGTTGGCTATGCTCTGTGCAAGAGAAGGATTTGAAGCCCCCATCGCTCGCCTGGAGAGCGAGACTGGTCGACTGTCAAGAACACCCGTCTTTGTCGTGGGCGTCTATTCTGGCAGGGACAAGTTGGGAGAAGGGACTGGCCCTAGTCTGGATGTTGGCAGGCGCAAGGCCTGTATGAACGCCTTGAAGGCATGGTATCTGTACAGTCCGGGAAATAAGGTCCGCGTACCGAGTGATATGATGGAGCAGGATGCAAAGCCCTGGACGGCGCCATACATTGATATTGGTGAAATCATCTAAGGAGGAAGAAAGCATCATCTTTGTTCCGTGAGATAAGAGGGGTTAGACAAACAAAGGAAGTTGGTGTGGCTGAGGGGAATTCAGAATCTGTTATACTCTAAACGAAGTTGATGGGCGGAGAACAAGGAAGAAGACACCCCTGTAAATTAAAATACACTGTAGAACAATTGGTCTTCTAAGCGGAACAATAAAAACCGTTACGCTCCTCGAGGGGAGACTGGAAGCTCCTTTGTACCGGATATACCCCTTTATCTCAATGCGCCACCGAAGAGCAAACTCCCCTGATTCGCAATGAAATATAAACATAAGCCAAAGGTAGAACACAGAACATAATAAGAAGAAACAAGCCTGTAATTGTGTTCCACCGTCCTATCGAGTTTGTTCCAACTTTTGTGCCGATGAATCTGGTGTAAAAGAACAAAACATGCATAAAAATGAAATAGAAAGGGCCAGGTATTGCAGTTGAGCACATATAGAGATAGATCAGCTACTCAAGACTGCTAACGACTGCGAGGCCTCATCCCTCGCCCTCTTCTTCTCCGCCTTTTCCCGCAGGAGCTTTTTTCTCTCGTACACAGCTCTGACGGTGGATCGGATCTGTTGTCTGCCCTCGTTGTAGTTGGCGCGCGCGAGATTGACGACACTGTCGATTTGGTCTGGCGTATAGACAAAGTTCCACGTGCTGAGGAAGTCGCTCGTACCGGGAGAAATGTCCGGACCCTTGGGGTTGGCGAGGAAGGGAAGGTATATGACGGCGAGACCAGCGTCGGGATCCATGATTTGCCATTCGTTGGTCCTGTTGATGGCTTTGGCGGGCGGAGGAGGGTTAGGCGACCGTTCTTGCGTGGTGCCGACCCAGACTGTGCAGTATCCTAGATCGCCGTTCTGCTCGTTTCCAGGATTAAGCTTCACGACATGGTCTGCGTTTTCAGGACAGCCGCCCTGGTTGTCCACCTGAGATGATGGAGACTTGATAGATGCTTCTCTGCGAAGAGCTTCCTGGTCGTTTTTGGCTTGTTGTAGGCGCTGGTCTGCTTCTTTAGACGACGAAACTTCGGCATCGACGAACTCCCTGGTAGTTTGCTGGACAGATTCACCTGCCTTGGGCCAGCCGATCCCCAGAGGCCAACCTTTGATGCCACGCTGACGAGCGTATCCGTCGGCAACGGAGAGCCAGTTGTCGGTCTGGATGTCGGCGGAAGCATCGAAGGCGACGAGAATGTCGACGCCTCGTCCTGGGCGAAGAAGGGGGTAGATGGGCAGATTGTTGGACATGCCAGCGTCCATGAGTTGGATGTGTTCCTGCTCGTATATGCTTCTTGGTGTCGTGCTGGGAAGCTTTCCATGCATCTGGTACGCGAAGTTGGGGATCGTGGCCGGGTCTATGGGATGCACTTTGATTAAATCGTCGTCTCGGCCGGAGACAAAACCATCGATGCTGGCCAGGCCAGCGCCGCGGAGAAGCAATGGCTTGATCTCCTTGTAATAGTGGCTCAGCGTGGCACAAAAAGCGCTCCCGAAAATGCCCATGAGCAGGGGTACCCGGAGCTCCGGGAGGTGGAATCCGTTCTCTAGTGGGACGTCTTTGCCGTTATTGAACCTGCGCCCCATGGCCCATGTGGGAATACCGGCACCGAATTCCTCACAGAAGAATTCGTAGGGCGTAATTTCGTACCATTGGAACCAAGGTGCGTCCTTGATAACCTTCTTCTCTGCCTCAGTCGGCTCTCTTTGTGTCCCCTCAATCTCGGGAATCTCATGACGAACAGCCGTGTAGATGGGCAAAGGACGCTCTCCAAATTTGAGTGCACCGCGCTGATTGGAGATTTTCAGATCTGCCTCGTTAACGCCCAGTTCACCCTTGGGCACGAGAAGTCGAGCACCGAGCAATAACCCATAGATGTCGACCAGTCCAAATTCAGCCTTAGGGTCGCCCCGGAGCTTCTCAACAAGACCGCTGAGAAGGTACTTGCTGGTGGGCAGAGAGACGAGAGACTGAAAGGCGAGGGGGGCATAGGCGATGTGAACGTTAATTCGTGCCTTCAAGTGTTCCACCAGTCTCGCCAAATTCCCACCAGCAATGGAGGAGTTCAAAAGAGTCTGGAGCCAACAAGAACCACTGACACCGGCCGTGTACGTAACGCAGTCGAACAGGCCATCTTCTTCGGCAGCAATCATGGACCCAGTACCCGCCACCAGGGCACGCAAGCCGCCTCCTGAACCACACATGGCAATGGTTGGAACATCGTCCGGATGAACGTCCTTCTCATCCAGGCCAAGATATTTGGCCAGAGCTAGCCGAGTGGCGCGTTTCCTTCTAGACAAGAACTCTCGCTCATCATCGCAGAGTTCGGACGATACGCGGACCTCGGCTGTCCATGCGATTTCTGGGTTGACCACCGGGTCATGCGCCACATTCCAAATCTCGTCCGCCAGTGAGCCTGGAGCCATGGAAAGCTCCCTCTGAAGCTTCCTGAGATATCCAGGTACAAACTTGGACCAATCCGGGAGAACCATGTCGGCTAGCTTGTTGGAGAAGACGGCCCATTCGGTGTCGGTGATGAGGGTAACGTTTTCAACGCGCTTTACGAAGGTATCCCAGGCGGTTTCGGACTCTGCCTCAGTTTCAACCGACGCGTCTCGTTCCTCATTTTGACCAACATTTCCATCAACCCTTTCGTCAGAAGTTTCATGAGCGCCTGTTGTGCGATGGTGTGGTGCACCTTCTTGTCGCGAGGAAACGAGTTGTGCGGGCACGGGTGATGGACCAAGTAACCACACGAACAAGGCTCCTGCGATGATGGTGGCGGGTACACTTGCGCCCGAACCGGCAGCTTTCCTGGAATTGGTGAAAAACTTGTGTCGGAATTCGAGGTGTCCCAGACAGTTTGTACGTCTGCTGCCGATTCTGAACGGGGAGCTGAGGGTGGGCAGACGCTTCCTTACGTGGTGGAAGCGGTTCATTGTGAGTCGTCTTTCAGCCTGGAGTCATGACTTTGCGACATGTGTTCGCTGCTGGAAAGCCAATGGCCGTGCGCCTCGGTGCCAGGCGAAAGACCAACACCTTTGATTCTTGAATCGTACATGTGAGTGAACATTTGCCATCGTCTTGTCCGAAACGTGAACTGCGTATTCATGTGTTCATGGCAGATCCGAGAATGTGCGCTAAGCCTATAGTAGAAGCCGCGCGTGTGGGCGGTGAGTTCAGCTCTTCATAGCACCCAGTTTTTCCGACTTTCTTGGCTGATCAGATGCGGCAGAATTACCAGCATTTTTTTCTTCCAGACGGGATGCACCGACAATTTTGAACTCTCAATTGACAACCAAATTCCCATTACTTCACGCCCCAGAATCTTTAAGCTGTAGCGACTCCCTGATTCTTGCAAAGCATAAAGGTCCGTTTTTGTTCTTATCTAATACCGGCGACGCGGAACCTTGAACTCCCGAGCGCGACTTCTCTTTTCGACCCCGCCATTTCTTGATCTTTGTTGCTTGCTTTTACATTCGACCTGCGAGCTGCTGACACTATTGTATTGATATCTCAGAATTCTATCCGTCCTTATTGTCATCCTTTTTAAACAAACGATACCATCCCTTCACCGGCGAACATGAGCGAGGCGGAGGCCACCACTAAGCCGATGGAGGCCACTCCCACCGAGGTCAACGCGCCCGAAGCCACTTCTGCTGAGGCCGCTTCTACTGAGGCCGCCTCTGCTGAGACGGCTTCTGCAGAGCAGGCTCCTGCCGCTAGTCCTGCGGAAGAATCCAAAACCACTGCCAAGGTTGACAACAAAGATGTCAAGAAGAACAACAAGTTCGATCCCAGTGTTCGCGAGGTGACGGACGATCCTGTCGCCATTCGCAAGCAGGTCAGTTGCCAACTCATTTTTTAACACAAGTCTTATGCGTCACATGGCTCCGGCCTTGGACTGAAACTACGAGTTCCTCTCCACTGCCGAGATGTTTTGCATGGCCATTTTGCTGAACAAGGCACCACTATAGGTCGAGTTTTACTTTGGCGACTGGAACTTTGCGCAGGACAAATTCATGTGGGAATCGTGTGGCGGATCAGAAAACAAGCCCATCGCCATCTCCACATTACATTCCTTCAAACGCATGCGCACCTTTCAGCCCTACAGCGCCGTTGTCGCAGCCCTCCGAGACAGCAAGGTCCTCGAAGTTCTGGGCGAAGAAGGCGCTGAAGTAGTCAAGCGCAAGGTCGCCTACAAGCCCATGGCTGAAGGAAAAGCCAAGGTCGAAGCTGCCACCGTCTACGTCAAGGGCTTCGGTGACGAGAACCCAGACACACAGTTCGACCTGGAGAGCTTCTTCGCTCAGTATGGCGAAGTAAAGGGTTTGAAGCTGCGCCGCACCAACGAGAGTCTGTTCAAGGGTTCCGTATTCGTCACTTTTATCGATGAGGAGACCGCCAAGAAGTTCATTGCCACAGAACCCAAGCCCACCTGGAAAGGACAAGACTTGAAGATCATGTCCAAGAAGGAGTACTGCCAAGAGAAGAGCGACTTGATTCGCCAAGGTAAAATTGAGCCCAATGCCACTCAGCCGCGCAAATTCTATGAGGGTAAGGACTTTGGTGCCAAAAACAAGGGCCGCAACAACCGCGATCAGGACGACTGGAAGAAGAGACGTGATCAAGACCAGAAGAGCGGATTCCGAGGTGGTCGCGGAGGGCGAGGCGGCCGTGGTGGTCGTGGTGGCCGTGGTGGCCGAGGCCGAGGTGGTAACCGCGGAGGACGCGACAATGACCACAAGGACAAGACTTACGAGAGGTAAGTTTGTTTGAACTATTTGACCCACTTCCTATTCCTACACCCTGTTGTTTCTTGCCCTTTACTTTGCAAAATTTTGCCTTGTTTCTATCATCTTCGACTGAGTAATACTGACAGACAACTCAGCGGTCCCCCCACCATCCAGTCCACTGCTGAAGACAAGTCAAGCAATGGCAAGCGGAATCGCGAAGAAGACGGTGGTGCCAGCGAGCCGGCAGCCAAGAAAGTTGACACCAAGGAACAATCGACTACAGAGGCATGAGCAGTGCCAGACATTATAATATCGCCAGACACGTATATAAGAAAAATATGAGGGCGTAAGAGAACTTTGGCCAAAGGTTATGCCAAAGGTTATATGGCCAAGGGTTATGTATCGGATCAATGTGTGAATGGACGGACAATGTACTTCTTTTTCGATCGTCAAGGCGTTTGGGCTACTGGACACTAGTTTTGAGCATCTATAGACCAATGCTCCAAGACTCTGCATGTCAAACCATAGAGGGGTGTGCATTCCGTGGTTGTCGCCGCTAGCCTATAACGGCTCTGATCCTTTGTCGTCATGCGTGCGTGTCTATGTAATGAAAGGCACCAGCTGGTCCTCGGCAGCTTCCATCACGCCAGGCCATTAACGTGTGCGCAGTGGTCGTGACGAGAACAGAAATGAGGCTCAAGACAGTGGCAGGCCGAGCCTGTTACAGGTCCAAACTAAGGTCAAAGGTCAGATAAACAGTAATGAATACAAGTAATACTTGATAAGAAAGCACTACTCGTGGGTGTCCTTTTCAAAAGGTTACACCCACGAGTATGTGTGTATGGATGTCATTGCTCGTGTGGGTGATCCCACATCAATACTCCATACAAGACCCTTCGGGACGCACGTTTTTAGCGGAGAGCACATGCACCTTATGGGAAGCTCTCTACAAGATACATCACCTCACCACAGACAGAGATTGGTCTGAGAACATGTATGATTGCGAGTTATAGTAAACAGAACCAGTCATTCTGATACACAGGTCCCTTCCGCTGACCTCTGTTTCCGTGATGTCTGCTCCTTGTGAGGCATCACACATGGCGATGCAATCAAAGACCTGCACAATGCATTACAGCGTATGAAGTGAAAAGAGGGGGAAAATGAAGGTAGGTACATATGTAGGTATACCAAGCCCCAAGAATGCCGCCTTTCCAGCCAACGCCGCTCCGAAACACGGATGGTAAGTTGATAACATGATAGGTACCTCACGAGTCACGAGACCATTCCCGGCCGCATGACCAATCACAAGCTACAACAAGCTCCCCCGGCCGAAGACAACCTTCCCTCGCCCCACCCAACATCCCGGCCCTCGGGCCCCCGCCAACCGCTAAATACTCCGATCCCGATACGTGAAGCTTCCCGAGAGCCAGCAGGGGTAGGTAAGCAAACAACGCATTTGCATTCTGCAACGATAAATGTGAAATTGGTGTGTTTCACTGGAGGAATTAAACTCCCGGCAATTCTCTACACAATGCGCCTCCGGCGTCGGCACCAAGACCACGGTGCGAAACCCGTTGTCCCGCCCGAGGTCCCAGCATCGGATCTGTTTTGCAAGTCATGGCTCCCCTGTCCTCCAAGCTCCCAGGCTCTAGCACCGATTCCGCAATCAAAATCACAAAACAAAGAGACCATCTCTGCGAAGTATGCTGCCCTCCTCTTCCTGTCTGTTGGGTCGGATTCATTTCCATGGGGCTCTCCCCGGCTAAGCCCCCTTGCCTCACCCGGTTCGGCTTCCTCGAACCATTGGATGCTTCCCAGCCCGCCCTGGAGGTGAGAGAAAACGGAAAAGCGACAACAATGCGAACCACTGAGAGTGGAGTTTGCGTGGGGAGAACTTTAAAGCAGGGTACCTAACCTAGGTACCTAGGTATGTACCTAATGCAGGTATGTATGTCAGACTTACGTTTTCCCCGTCTGTGGTTACAGCGTTGCTGCGTACATACATATCGAGACCACGCTGAATTTTTCCGTGTCCAGGTATGGTTGGTGCTCTGATTTCTGTTGCTCCGACGTCGCTATCTGTGGTCTTGCTCTCTGCAACCTTATCGTGTGGAGGTCTTGAATCTTGATGCCATGAGAGTCGAGACCCTTTTTTTCAATGCCGGTCTCATCCTCTGGGACCTCTGCTGCTCTTAAAAATCAAGAGACAATACGGGGCAACGACGGGGGATCTGCGGAGGAAACAAACATGAACCCGCAGTATTTGTCTTGCCGGCAGGTATAAGTCGGCGTTTCTTCTTTGTGACAAGTTACAACAAACATCTGAAGAAAAGACAGACGACTAGTTCCATGGGACGTGTTGACTCAGAACGTTTCCGTTTCCTAGTTCCATTCCTTTCTTTTCTCCCATTTCCACACCATAAACAAAACTCCACACGCGTACGTACATATATGTATTAGGTACACTAGGGGTCCAAACAATGGCAGCACATACCTCGCCTCGCCTCGAGCCCGACCCCGACGGCCATGTCCAAAGCTCCTGCACATGCAAGCCCGCCACCTTCTTCGATAATTCCTCCTCGTCGGTTCCCAAGACAGATTTGCAGCGTGATCCGGTCATGGCCCTCTCAAAGGTCGCTTCAGCACGTTCAGAACGCTCCCTCGTGTCAGAGGTCCGAGATGGGGTTCTGAACCAGAGAGACCTGGAGCGTGGGGGAGAACACGGAGGGCATGAGAAGAATGGCGTTGCTAGGGAAGACAACACGTCTTGGGACCCGGATCTTGTGGAGTGGGATGGACCAGATGATCCGCAGAGGCCTACGTCGTGGGCGGTCAGGAGGAAATGGGCGGCTGTCTTATGCGGTACGTCGTGACATTTGACTGTTTTGTTGTTGCGTGCAGTGAGTCGTTATTTGCGTTGAAGCGTTTTGGCTATCGTCGATCCTCCTTTGATCTAGTTCCGCTGTCTTTGATCTTCGTATGGTAAGTAAGAAATTACTCTCTTCTTTTTCTTCTTCTTTTCTTCTTCTTTTCTTCTTCTTTTCTTCTTCTTTTCTTCTTCTTTTCTTCTTCTTTTCTTCTTCTTTTCTTCTTCTTTTCTTCTTCTTTTCTTCTTCTTTTCTTCTTCTTTTCTTCTTCTTTTCTTCTTCTTTCTTTCTTTTCTTTCTTTTTCTTCTTCTTTCTTTTCTTTCTTTTTCTTTCTTTCTTTTCTTCTTCTTTTCTTCTTCTTTTCTTCTTCTTTTCTTCTTCTTTTCTTCTTTCTTTCTTTTCTTCTTTCTTTTCTTTCTTCTTTCTTCTTTCTTTCTTTCTTTCTTTCTTTCTTTTCTTTCTTTCTTTCTTCTTTCTTTTCTTTCTTCTTTTTAGAAGAATGAGTACTAAAAGAATTCCACATCCAAAAGTATCCTGCTTCACATTCATATCACCAGTCGCATCCTCCATGGTAGCCCCCGGCCTCGAAGCCATAGGCCACGACCTCTCCATTCAAAGCCAAGTCCAGCGCGTGCTCGTCCTGTCCGTCTTCATCGCCGCCTACGCACTTGGCCCCCTAGGTTGGGGCCCCCTCTCCGAGCTGTACGGGCGTGTCATCGTCCTGCAGCTCTCCAACATGCTCTTCCTCGTCTTCAACCTCGGATGTGGACTCGCGCAGACACGCGACCAGATGATTGCGTTTCGCTTCCTGGCCGGGATAGGCGGCTCCGCGCCGCTGGCCATCGGCGGGGGCGTACTCAGCGATCTGTTCCGGGCCGAGGAGCGAGGCCGTGCCCTCAGCGTGTATTCACTGATGCCTTTGCTGGGACCGGCGGTTGGGCCAGTGGCAGGGGGTTGGATCGCCGAGAAGACGACGTGGCGGTGGGTATTCTACAGCACAACGATTGCGTGCGGCCTGGTTCAGATGCTGGGCTTGCTTTGCCTGCAGGAGACGTATGCGCCGGTGTTACTGCATCGCAAGAAGATGCGGTTGATGCGCGAGACGGGTAATATGCGGCTTCACACCGAGTACGACTGCCCGGATCGGACATTGTTGCAGATGCTGGCGAGGGCCTTTGTTCGCCCATTTAGATTGCTGACCACGCAGCCCATAATCCAGGTCTTGTCGCTGTATCTCATGTTTCTGTACGGCACTATGTACCTGATCCTGGCTACTTTCCCAACCCTCTTCGCCACCAAGTACGGCGAGACACCTGGTGTCATTGGCCTCAACTACATCTCCATCGGGGTCGGCTTCTTCCTCGGCACGCAAGTCTGCGCTCCGCTGCAGGACCGCGTATACGCTGCGCTCAAGAGGCGCTATGTGCCCGATGGGGGAGCCGGAAGACCCGAGTTTCGTGTTCCGATGATGGTGCCCGGCGCGCTGCTCGTCCCTGTGGGCATCATCATATACGCGTGGACGGCCGAGGTGCCCACGCACTGGCTTGGTCCCAACGCTGGGGCGGCCCTTTTTGCGCTTGGAACCATCATCGGCTTCCAGTGCATTCAGGGCTATGTTGTCGATGCCTACCCGCGCTACGCTGCCAGTGCGGTGGGCGCCATCACGGTACTTCGCAGTCTGGCCGGCTTCGCCTTCCCGCTATTCGCGCCGGCTCTGTATGATACGCTGGGATATGGAAGGGGCGGCACTGTTCTGGCGGCCGTGTCCATTGTCGTTGGCTGGCCGGCGCCGTTTTTGCTATGGAGATACGGTGCCGCACTGAGAGCCCGGAGCAAGTTCGGCGCGGCCGCTTGAATTTGTCATGTTGTCGCAGGCTATGATGCGGGTAGGGTGCTCAGAAAACCGATGAAGATGGTGACGGGGGCCACAATGATGTGATGACAGGATGATACTATATATCTCGATGTATTGTTGGAAGTGGAAGCAATAATGAACGCCCGTGGCTAGCACGATGGATGACCAGATTGACCCCTCAACGAGAAGAAGCCGAAGCACCCGATCCTCGGACATTGGACACTCTGCGTTACAAAGACCAGCTGTGGCTTGCTTCCGATGGCGTCTGCTGCCTCACCTACGAGGCAAGCTTCTCGTCATCCAGTATTCGTCTCTCGACTCTCGAGCATTATCCCGTAACTTCAAACCGAATAATCCATTTTTCTGTCACCCATCACCTTCCAAAACTCCTCCACCAGCTCCTTCTGGCCCTTGGGTGCCCCTCTCACGGCCAAGTATATGCGCGATTCCAGCTCCGGATCCCATTCACCAGGATTTCCGCTCACCATGATCCCTCCTGCCTCCTTGAGAATGCACCACCCGGCGCAGACATCCCACGCCCAACAGCCCCCCTCCCAATAAGCATCCATCTGACCAGCCGCCACTGCTGCCATGTTCAGCGCCGCAGAGCCCAACGAGCGCAGCGAATGCACCATCGAGCCGCCCGTTTCCCGACTCGCGGCCAGCTTTTTGAACACATCCGTCTTGATCTCGTAGTTGGGGCCGTCTCGTCCAGAACCCCATTCGATGGCGACCAGGCACGTACCTAGTCCTTCCAGCGGGCGGGGCGACTTGGCCAGCGGGAGCCGTAGCGGCGTGGTGCCCTTGATACGGGTCATGTACGCGCCGCGGCCCTGAATAGCTGTGAACAAGAGGTCTTGCCAGGGATTGTAGATGACGCCAACGGCCGGTCTTCGCTCAATCGCTAGGCCAAGCGAGATGCAGGCATTCGGAAAGCCGTGAACGAAGTTCGTCGTGCCTGTAAGACCTCGGTCGTCAATTGGGACGTTCCGCGAAACAGCGGCACTTCAAGCATGCCTCAATGAAGTTGGGGAGGACCAAGAGAGGAGAGAGCTCTCATACCGTCAATCGGGTCAACTACAAAGGTAGGTTCCGGACCGAGTCTCATGCCCGGCTTGTACGTCTCCTCTCCCATGAATGCCACGGACGGGAACGAGGCCGAAAGCCGTGTCGATACCATCTTTTCAACGGCTTGGTCCGCCTCGGTGACGATATCGACGGCTGTGGAGGGACGCAACGATGGGCTTTTAGCTCAAACTCTTGCCAGGTGGTTTCGATTCGCCTTCCTTTTACTCGCGCACACGCATGTCTGGCTTCTCGGCGGATGGCAGAGACGTACAGTTGAGCTTGGTACCCGTGTCAAGGTCGGCAGGGTTCGCGGCGAGAATCATCCGGCCGGCCTCGTAAGCCACAGCCACCATTTCATCGCGCACGGCTTCGAGATCGAGGTTCGTCATCTTGTGGATTTGGAGAGGAGGCAATGACTTCGAGGATCAGAGGGCAGGTCGCGGGAATACGAACGAAGCAACGGCGGTGTGGTTATAAAGCTGGAGAACGTTAGTGGCCTGGGTTGTTGCCAGTTGGTAATCGTCACCCATCACGTGACTGGGGCCATGGATGTATGTACCGTGCGGGTCGATACGACTTGATGACGACAGCGCAGTGGGCCGTCAATGATGCCAAAAGTTATTGCGCCAAAAGATCACGACCTCACATGTGGAAGTTGCGAGTAATTCGTGCCATCATTACACCATATACCAAGATATGTACTGTCCTTAACTTATCATGTAGTCGCTCCAGCTCAAGATACCATTGCGCAAAATCGTGCCAGCGCCTGTCCTCGCATCATTGCGTGAATTCCTCGCATCGTTCCGTAAAAAAAAAGTCCACCTCTCAAAGTATATACATACATGTCTGCGTGGCACCCCCGTCACGTTGACAGAGCTATGTGAAATGTTGCATGATTCCTAGCTTTTTGGACCATGGCGTCCCGATCAAGGCTCGCCAGATATCCCTCTCTCACACGCCTCCCTCACACGTTCTCTCTCGGAGACCTTTTGCTAGCTCTAGGAGTGCTCTCCGAACTATCTGGGCTGCCGGGTTCCCTTTTTGCCTTGGAACCATGGCTTTGCGCCGCAGCAGTATCAATAGGACGAGGGCTTACCCCGCGCAGACTCGATGCAGCGTCATCGTCAAAGGGATTCGTGTCGCGGCCTTGACGATGAGGACCGCGCCGCTCTCGTTCATCGTATTCTGGAGGACCAGGCGTGGGGGCAAGATCCAAATTGTAGCCTGCGCTGCCAACATACTCGGTCCGTCCTCCTTGTCTCCCGAGCTCCGCCTCCTCGAGGTACCCGTACCCATCGGCCTCGAGGCCTACGCGCGTATCCCAAGCCTCATCAGGATCGAGCGGGCCAAAGCCGCGCCGCCCGGCGGTTCCGCCTGCGCCAGACAGTGGTCGCTCGTATGCGCCCGCAGCGGATCGGTTATTGCGGTTTTTGAGCTTGCGCATTTGGTCGTTGATCCAACCGACAACGCCGCCAGGAGCGGGCTGCGGCGGGCCATATGGATTTTCTCTTCGTTTCCACGGCAGATAGGACGCGAGACCGGGGACCGGCAGCTAGAAAAGTCGAAGCGAGATCAGCACCTACTTGGCAAAGAACGAAGGACACAGGACGACGAAGAGCACGAAAGGAAAAGGACCTACGCCTAATCTGCGCGCGCGTATATGCGTAAAGACCGCCCAGCCAAGGGCCGCTGCAATCAGTAGCACAACAATAGCAATGACGATGCCCCCCGTGGTGGACACCATCTTGGGGATGTGCGTGTGATTATAGTTGTCTCCCTAGGATGCCTAGTGGAAGCGCCCGAGGAAGCCCGTCCGTGGAAGGCAATCGCCTTGTGCTCGAATGCGCTTCTGAGCACTGGCCCGAATCCGGATACGTCGGGTGGAAATTGTGCTATTGCGCAAGGATGTTCTGCTGCTGTGCGCTCGCCGGCGCAGTGGAAACTTGTCGTTGGTTGTGGGAGGGAAAAGCGAAGACGTTCAAGATGGAACATCTATAGGTACATACCTACATAGGTAGGTACCTCCTAGGTACGGGTATCCCTAGGTACTGTGCCACCGTTTGCGACAGAACAATTGGGCAGCAGCTACGGAGTACATACACCGTGTGACGTGTCCGTGTTTGGCAGCTTTTCAGTGGAGCTGTTAGCCTAAAATCATTTAATACCTATGTACGGAGTACCTGGTAGGTACCTACCTGTTTTAGCCGCAGCGTTGAAGGCACTGGCCCACTGGGGCTTCGGTTTCGGGTAGGTTTAGTAGATTTATTAGTGCAACTGCCGGCTGCCACCTTGTCACCGGCCGTATACCTACTCCGTCTGTGACTCTGTACACTGTGTACTCCTGATGCATTCCGGAAAAACTTCACCTCGTCTGAGTCGGCATAGCAAGCAAGTCGTGCCCCGTAACAGAGGGGGCACAAGAACTTCTCTTCAAGACGTACCCAGTGCAAAGCATGATCGAAAAGAGTGTATTCAGGTCAGTATTCTATGTAGGAGAGTTACGCTATGTATGCGGCCTATTCCGCTTGGCATCGAGGCCCTCGCGGCCCATCAGCGCAGAACTCTCTTGGCCAGCACATCTTCCGAATTGTGCGCGATGACAGCAACATCGATCGCTGTCTGTGGCATTCGCTTTCTTCCTTGTGGACACTCACTATTATTAACACTTGTCCCAGTGGCCCCCCTCCTTCGCAAACTGCAAGCCGTCAACAAAGTCCATCAGCTGGCATCGCCCATAGATATCGGCCTGGCACCCCTTAGGCACCACTACTCTGTCGTTTACGAGCACTCGGACTAGATCTTGCTGACCATCTCTGCAGTCCATCTT
This sequence comes from Claviceps purpurea, assembly GCA_029405325.1. Lineage (NCBI taxonomy): Eukaryota > Fungi > Ascomycota > Sordariomycetes > Hypocreales > Clavicipitaceae > Claviceps > Claviceps purpurea. Next base: position 2,126,042 of record CM055785.1, read on the forward strand.
CTCCACGTACATTCGCGCAGCGAATGGGACGGTCCACGACGCTGAATAGCCGCCTGCCCTAATGGCAGGGACAATGTGGTCGGTGGGGAGAACGGTCTCGTTGGTGTATAGTCCAAGGGCGCCAAAAACGGCCAAGAGAGTGTTGTCATGGCTGAAATCGGCGTACAGGCTCCGGCCCAGTGGGAAGGTGGCCGGGTTGCTGTCAAGTTCCACGTTCGTGGTGGTGTTGTCCTGGACGGCAGTCTTGGTGAGACGGGCGATGAGCTCGTTGACGTATCCCACACCTTGGGTGGACGCCATGGGGTTCCCGGGTCCGTACGTATGCCATTTGTTGAGGGATTGGTAATAGTCGTACGACACCCATTCTTGCCTGGAGAACAGTCGGCAGAATGGGGGTAATTGGTTCCTGGTTGTGGCCGCTACGTTAAATGGGCACAGGTCCATCATGTACACGGTTTCCTCGAGAGTGAGGTTGGCGCCCTTCAGATTCCTGTTGAGGCGGTTCATGACCGGAGTACCCCAAATCTTCAGCCAAGCGTTCTTCGCATCACTAGCATTCTTGGCATGGAGTCCAGCTTCGAATGACTTGCAGTTTCCATGGGTCAACGGGTTCATGACACCCTTTTGCTCGGGAATGACGACCATTTTATTCGTGTGGCCGAAACTCTTGATCCTTGCGAAGAAACCCTTCGCACGGTAGAACCCGCGAGCAAAGTGTTCCGCTGACTTGATCACTCTGTCGGACCCAGAGGCGCGAATGAAAGGGCGGAGATTTCTTCGACCCAGGTTTTCGTAGCGCTTGAAAAACTGCACGCCTGACCGGAACAGCTCCTTTCTGCCGGGTGGAGTGAGGTCATTCTGACCAAGTGAATATCGGTAGTTCTTGATCCATCCGTAGCCCGGTCCATACGTCTGAACGTCTCTCTGAATTCGCTCAACCAGGTTACGGTAGGCCTGAGACTTTTTCTTTGTGGGAAAGCGAGAGCCATGGCGAGACAGAACAGACGCAAAAGTCACCTTGCACCCCCGCGGCACTTCGGTGCTATGGAAAGCAGGGGGGGCGGAAAAGTAGGGCGAGTAAGGACCCCATTGCTTGCTCGGATTTACGCTGCAGGTGGCGGCATTGAAGCAATATCGGCCCTCTGTGTGTTCCTGCCTGTTCAGGGATCAAGGTTTTTCAAGAGCCCATGTCAGCTATGTCCTGGTGTGATTGAATGGTACAGTAGCAAGTCTCAATGTCGGAGTTCAAGGGACAAGTGTTGAGCTCATGTGAGCGAAACGACGGATGTTGACTTATAAGAACAGGGGACGAAGATGGATCATCGGGTCAACATACGCAAAGGCGGCGCCCAGGAGGAGTAGAAATATAGCAAATAGCATGATGGCCGTTAAATTCGTTCGAAACCTTGACCAGATGGGAGAAGGTTCGTCAAGAAGTTGATGATGCAGACGAGTCTGGTCCGTCAAAGGTAGGGAAACTGCTCGGTATTTATGGCCAGACGTCGCCAGAGCCTCCAAAGACGCAGTAGAACCCTTGACAATGTCCATCCCGCTGCCCCGATAAGAGTCATCGCCCTCGACTTTGCCCTAGCACGAACAAGATGCGGCGCTGTATGGATTAGGCTAAGACCGGCCCGTGAACGGTGAGACTATGCGTAATGAATCAGCCGAGGAGGTGGGATGGAGAAATCTTGGACGAACACTGGATATTCATTTACGCAGCACGCAGACGTGGAGATGAAGTGCCCGGCGTGACGTTGGATTCTTGCGGCTTGTCGGCCGAGACGGCATGAAGGAATGGGAGTTTGGATTCAATGCTCCTGGGACTTCAGTTTAAATCCCAAGCATATCAGTTTGCGCCCAGGGTATGATACGCGGGGCTTCTTTCCCATTCCCGCCGGAGATCTAATTATACGTATTAAAGAGTAGGATCAGATGCATACCTGCATATGTACCGCCTCGGATTCGCCGCCTTGTACCTTTGTGCTTGTCGAGATATATGCGACTACGGGTGCATGCATAAGTAGCAAAGTGTGCAGACAGCAAGCCCCATGGGCCATGAGTGACTTGCCTTGTCTCAATCAATTGGCCTTTGCGCAGCGAAACTTTGACTTGCATTCGCTAAGTCCGAAATCCTCCCACATCATCCTTACAGAGCCTGATATCAAGCAATTCTTGACCGTGTTCCATTTGCTGTCCATTTCGAGTGCCAGCACGTCTATCTTGTACGTCAGTCCTACCTTTTCTATCATCTTTACGTGTTTGACTCGCAGGGGCACACATACGCCGGATTCGCCGACATTTATCTCAGCTGTGTGCTACCAATTCGTGCTGAAGCGAGCAATACTGTCTCTTCATGCCACCAACCCGGACTGCTCACGCTAAATTATTTTCGTAACAGTATCACTTCATTCAGTTTCAATTCTTCCTGGAGGAGTTCAATATATCCATGCGTATCCAGAGCCATAGATTACACGGCGAGGGCCGTATATGACTTGCCAAGTCGTCCTTAATCTTGCCAAGCCGAGCCCTAAATTGAACCAAGCCGTGCCTTATCTTGCCAAGTGTTGCAATGCGCTCCAATGTTTATTGTGCTTGATGTCGCATTGGTAAACTCCCCGGAGATCACGTCGTTGTTATGTTTCATTTCGGCCTCGATTTGCCAGGTTTGCGTCTGCGACAACAGGCTGTTAGGTCACAGATGGTGTAGGTAGAGTCTAGAAACCATCTGAGAAAGGCCTTCACCGCCTTTCACCGACTGTGGTCTGCTCGTTGTGGGCTCGACATCGGTGTTCTTTGCCAACACAAGACCCGTGAATGTCAACGTCGATGCGAGGCAGCGGATAACACTATCATTTTCACAAAGGGAGTCGAATGGAAAGAAGCACACGAGGATGCAATGACCCAGCGCCGCATCGTCGTGACGCTGCGAGGCTTGTAGTCTTCGTGACCGAGACTCTGGCAACATGCGGGACCTGAAACCTCGATGGACCAAGCGTTGAGGGATAAAGATTGCCACCGGCGTGGCGAATCAAGGCACTTCTGGCATGTAATCCTAGGAGAAGAGACATAGGCACTGCCAACCGTGAGCGAGATGATGGGCAAGCCAAAGGTCAGGAAAAATGTTCCCCTTCACTAGACAGTCCCCATGGTTGACCGCGCACTGGACGAGACTATCTTGGAATCGGACTCCTGGGACCCTGAGTGAACAAAGTGCAGAAACGAGCGGCCTATGTGATAGACCATCTAACCGAGACTACCCGATTCTCGTGGAGCTCGCACAAGAGGTTCCGAGGTTCTTATCACACAACGCAGTGTAAACATGATTTCGTAGCTGCATGGCTGTAAGACTTTTACGAAGTGAGCAAATAGAAGCGTGCAAATTGAAGACAGAGACAGAGCCAGACGCGATGCTATGATAAAAATCGCTACCGGTGGGGATACGGATTTCTGCAAGCCGACGGTCGGCATCTAGACAGAAGGGCCAAAACTATAAGTAGATAGCTGAAGGGCCTGAGTTTGGCCTCAAGGTGCCTAGGCGATATGTGGCCCATGTACCCGCACGACTAGGAGTAAAACTCCCCAATTTCATGACACCAATCTCTTTTCCATACACTCACATGAAGAAATAGTGGCCTTCTCTTTTCCACCGACTTGTCCCAGCAAATAATTTGACGGTTCTGGTGTCTTCGACGTCGAAAAGGGGCGGATAAGAGACACTCTTCGCGATCCTGTTGTGAAAGGTGATAGAAAAAGAGTGTATTTAGGTCAGTTTTTTATAGAATAGTTCAAGCTATACGACCCGGCGGCAAGCTTGGCAGTCGAGTCAAAGCAACGATCCATCAGCGGCCGCACGGCCACAATTGCCAGAGCCGCGCAACCACAATCTGAAATGACAACAAGATAATTGCAGTCTAATAGATTCCAGTCCTTCATCGTGGACCACGTCGTGGATCGTGGGTACCGGCTAGCATTTGTCCCAGTAGCCCCCCTGCTTCGCAAACTGTAAGCCGTCAATAAACTCATTCAACTTGCACCGCCCAAAGCTATCGGCCTTGCATCCCTTGGGCACCGCCACTCTGTCGTTGACGAGTACTCGGACGAGATCTTTCTGATCATCCCTGCAATCCATCTTCTCCACGTACATTCGCGCAGCGAAGGGAACAGTCCATGACGCAGAATAGCCGTTTGCCTTCTTAGCAGGGACAACATGGTTGGTGGGAAGAACGGTGTCGTTGGTCCATAGACCAAGGGCGCTGTAGACGGTCATTAGGGTGTTGTCGTGGGTGAAATCGGCGTACAGACTCCGGCCCAGTGGGAAGGTGGCCGGATTGCTATCCAAATCCGCGTCTGTCGTGGTGTTGTCCTTTACTGGAGTCTTGGTCAGACGGGCGATGAGCTCGTTGACGTATCCCACACCTTGAGTGGAGGCCATGGGATTGCCAGGTCCATATGTATGCCATTTGCGTAGGGATTGGTAATAGTCGTACGACTGCCACTCTCGCTTGGAGAACAGTCTGCAGAAAGAGGATGGTACCTTCTTCGTCGATGCCACTGTGTTAAACGGGCACAGGTCCATCATGTAAACAGTCTCCTCGAGAGTGAGGTTGGCACCTGGCATTTTCTTGTTGAGGCGGTTCATGATCGGAGTAGCCCAAATCTTCAGCCAAGCGTTGATCGGCTTAACAAGAGTCTCGGAATGAAGTCCCTCTTCAAATGTCCCGCAGTTTCCATGGTGCAGCGGGTTCTTGACACCCTTGTCTTCGGGAATGATTAGCATTCTACCCATGTGCTTGCGGTTATCGTTGCCCTTGGCTGAGAAGAACCCGCGAATGAAGAGCTCCGCTGACTTGACCACCCTGTCGGAACCAGAGGTCCGAACAAAGGGGCGGACAGTCTTTCGGCCCAGGTTATCGTAGCGCTTGAAGAACTGCACGCCCGACTGAAAGAGTTCGTTCCTGCCGGTTGCGGTGAGATCATTTTCACCAAGCGGATATTCGAAATTTCTGATCCATCCGTAACCTCTGCCATACGTTCGGACGTTCCTCCTAATTCGCTCAACCAGCTTATGGTACTCATGGGATTTTTGCGCAGTGGGGTAGCGAGAGCCATGGCGAGATAAAACAGAAGCAAAGGTGACCTTACAACCCCGCGGCACTTCGGACTCAACGAAGGTAGGCAGGGCGGCAGAGTAGGGCGTGTACTGACCCCAAAACATGCTCGGATCGGAGCTGCAGGTGGCGGTATTGACGCATGACTGGATATCGCTGCGCTGTTGCCTGTTCGAGAAACCAATGTAATAAACCTCATGTCAGCTATGACCTGATGTGATTCAATTTCATCATATCAAAATGCCAGAGTCCAAGGCGCACCAGATGATCTCAAGTGGACAAAACAAAAGGAGAACGAGGAGGCAGGAAAAAGGGGAGAAGAAGACTAAATAGGCAGTGGGAGGGCAACGTACGCAAAGGCGATGCCAAGAAGGAGTAGAAACGCAGCAAGTAACATGATGGCCGTTAGGATCGTTCGAAACCTTGACCGGTGGGGAAAAGGTTCGTCGAGATGGCGATGCTGCAGACGAGTCTGTTCTGTCGAAGCATGGGGAACTGCTCGATATTTATGGCCAGATGTCGCCAGAGCCTTCAATGAAGCGGTGGCATCTTTGACATTGTCCATCTCACCGCTCTGCTTGGCCTCATAGCCGCCTTCGACTTGCCCAGCACGAACAAGATGCGACGGAGGGTTGCGAAGAAGGCGGAAGTGAGGAATAGGTAGTGGATTAGCCAAGATCAGGTCCCGGACATGCAGCAGGGCGGACAATGCAGTATGAGGCGGGAAGTCTGGGGCAAAGTCGAGATATCTCCACCAAAGAGGACTTGAGATGGCCTGACGGAAACTATTGGAGGAAACCGAACATTTGGTTACATGCGCGCCGTTGAGACTCAGTGAATGTCCGTTGATGAATGCTCGTGGCTTCTCGGCCGAGACGGGAAACCACCTGCATGAAAGAACGGAGTTTGGATTCAATGCTCCTTCGGAGTCGAGACCCAAGCATTTCCGCCGCGGGCCCCGAGTTGGACCCCACTGGGCCCTGGTTACCTAAGGTAGGTACCTCCTGGTAGTGGTCACTGGTACCTCCTCTGCGTTGACAGGTTAGGTAGGTACCGTAGGTACCTATGTACATGCCTAACCAGGTACATCCGCTTTCGAAAGCCCAAATCTTTCAACATCGTCCTTCTGGCATCAAGCAAGTCTTGGCCGTGTTCCATTCGTCATCTCATTCGAGTGCCGACACATATTCTCTCTTTCGCTCTTCTACCACTCGACTCGCCAGCTTCATCTCAGCTGTGTATCAGCTGTGTATCAGCTTTTCGTGCCGAAGCGAACAGAATTCTGTTTCTCCATGCCATCAATCACAGATGGCTGAAACAAACTGTTTCCATATTGAGATGATATCTTCAACTGCTTCCGAAAAGCTCTAGCTGTACATGCATAATCAGAGCCCTGCCCTACACAGCGACGACTGTATATGACTTTCCAAGCCGTTTCAAGTGCTTTCATGCGGTCTAATGCCTATTCTATTCAATCTCGCACTATTGTACTCCAATGCTCCATGGTCACCACGTACTTGGCGCTATTTCATCTTCATCCTCGGTATGCCAGGTCGAGATACTGTCAAAAGACTCGTTTCTGCGCCAACAAGGCGGCCCTGACACCATCGGATAGAACCCACCACCGCCTTTCACCGACTTTGGTTTGCTTGTAGTTAGATCGACGTTGACCTTCTTGACCAACGCTTGGCCCGGGAACATCCGTGTCGACATGGCAGAGAACGAGTCTCTTTTCCGCACAGGTGGTCGAATAACAAGAGTCAGACGAGGGGACAACGATCCAGCGTCACACTGTCGCGCTTTGCTGGATTTCCTGTCTTCGTGACTAAATCTCTGGCAACCTGCGGGACCTGATACCTTGAGGGTTAGAGTTTGCGCCCGCTTCACGTCCACATCTTTGCGCGCGGCGAATGACGGAGCTGCCGGCGGTAGTGGTGCTAAGAGAGAGAAATCGGCTGCGTCAGCCGTGAAGGAGATGGATGAGCAAGTTGAAGACCGAATACGGTGTACTTTATCACCAGAACTCCACACAATCGGTCGCAGAAAGCATTTTGAAGGTACAAGTTACTCGTCACTCGCTCCAAGCTTCAATTCCACCATTCATTATGTCTCCCAATACACACTCCACTCCCACGCCCAGCCAAGGCCCTTCTGAGCAGGGCCCGTCTGAGCAGGGCCCGTCTGAGCACGACACCTCGACAGCGACCTTCAGGCGAAGGTTTGACCATACGTTCGACCTCTAGCCTTTCGGCTTCGAAGTCTTGCAGTGCACTGTTTGGGTGGGAGGAGGAGGACTTTTCTCCAACCTTCGCCTGAAGGTCGCTGTCAAGCGTCATATACTGCGTCTAGTGCTCGGACGGCCCCTTCGCAGAAGGGCCTTGTCCGGGCCTGGGAGTCGAGCGAGTGCTCGGAGTCAAAGTGAATGAAGGCATTGAACAATGAAGGAATGGATATGAGTGGCCTTGTGTCTTCCAGAAGCTTTCTGCGTGCCGAAAGTTTTGTATTTTGAAAAGGTAAAAGATCCTGGGTTGCGAGAGAAAGACATATGAAGAGCACATACCAGGCACAGTCGGGGCCACTGAGTGCGAAGTCGAAAGGCAGCTACTGTCATAAAATCCTTCTTGTTCGATGGCATCCTCAATCTGCCCCTGTAACTTCTCCGCCTTAACAACATCAGTTGCAAGACACTTCCTGATAACGTCTACTTCGAGGGCAGCACCGGCTCGAACCTGGTACTTTGACTTAGCAGGTATTCGCGATACATCGTCATATGCTGAAGTGATACGGCCCGGTTGTCCTGGCTTCGATGAGTACCCGCGCTGCTGAGACCAAACATGGGCCTGCTCTAAACGCTCGGCGCAATACGCCGGGGGCGGCGTCGACGTAGCGATCCTGTGAAGCTCAAAGCGCGGTACAGTTGGCGATATGCGCTGATACGGCCAGTGAGCATCATACTCTAGAGGGCGCACATGATTCCTTTGGGTCACAGAGACAACAGGAATACGGCCAACGGGCCTCGATACTGACTGCACACCGAAACCGGACGTCTTCATATCGGACTCATGGGAGCTGGAGCGAACATGACGAAAGTCCGACGGGGCAGAAATGAGTGGCCGGCGCGATGTACCATCTGACCGAGACTGGTCCCTCCTGGTGAAGCTTGCACGAATGGACCTGAAGCCTTTTCTGGTGTTCTTCTGCGGTTTCCAGGCCGCGATTTTATAATCTGATTCAGTTGCACCGAAAGATGCCGGATCAAAGCTTGGTTCGGTGTTGATGATCATTGGTGCAGCTTTCTCCTTTTCTGACAAGAAGTCAGCCATCAGCCTCCATTCATGCCCCCCGAAACGTGACTACATATCGCGATAGCCGTTGGATAGCAAAGTTCCGTATAAGCAATGTGATTACTCAATGGTTCACTTACCATTACATGATTCGCGTTCAAAGCAAGGGCAAAGGCGACGCAAACAAGCCATTGAGACTGCAAAGACACTGGGTTAGGTACTCAAAAGCCTCTTGGAAGGCACGGGGTGAAAGTTGTCCAGTTTTTCAAGGTTTCCATAGTATTAAGGCAATATATAACACCTTCCTGTAGTAACCTGCCTACAGGATACAGGATGTTAACGAAGCGAGTAAATAGGAGCAAGTGAAGTGAAACACAAAGAACGAACACGACGTGATGCCACGAGGAAGAATTGCCGACCGGCGGTTGCATGATTTCAGACAGAAACTGTACTTTCAAGTGGCCGAAGATCTACTTAGACATGCACGCCGCACAAAGTATGTAGTTGCTTTGGCGAGAGTCAACTGCTCCAAGGCCAGGGCCTGCGCGACTGTGCCACAATACAAAGAACCCAAACCCAAGTGGAAACCGGCGGCTAGGCTCAGTACTGAACAACAGCTTGACGTCGACAAATTAGAGTTGCAAGATGCCGGATGGCGTGAACAACGGCCGGATAGTGAACGCTCGGAGCAACTAGGGGTCTCATCGGGCATGTACAAAAGACGCACAAAGGGCGTCAGGTGGTCGATTGAGCTCGATGAGGCAATCGCTGGTATGTATCTGCCGTAACAGTCTGCGCTCATGTTCACCTCTGAGTCCGCGAGACTCATCTCTTATTTGACCTTAGTGAGATCGCCCTTCTTCGTGCTGGGATCTATGCGGATGGAATACTTACATTCGTCGAGCGCCTCCAAAGTCCAAACTGGATCTACGTCGTACGGAGATCTGGAAGCGAGCTTACGTAAGTCCATGCAGGCAATCTAGCGTTCCTGCAGGGGTGCACGGAAAGGCCAGTCCATCTTGGGACAGTGGGCCTGCGGTGACTACTGGCAGAACCTCAAAATCTCAGGAAAAACGGCAGAATTGGCGTATGTACATGCGCTGGGCGTGTTCCACATTCAAGGTCGAGTCGCATTATCCTCTGCCGCCTCAACAAATCGCAAATGTCCAAGCGATCTTCTCAGAGCATAGATGGCGCCGCAGCTTTCCGCAAGCGCCAGAAGCTGACACAGGATGCCCCGACTGGCGAGGATGTTACTTCGGGTGAACAGTTGCGCAGGCTTCTGACCTTTGATCAGGACATGAGGAATGCTCGACACGGTCCGTGTTATTCTTGGCCAGACTTCCCTGCTCAACAGCCATGATGGATACTTGATAGCTGATGCTTAGAGACTTTCAGGCCTCCAATCCCTCAAGAAATTCCTCGACGATATTCTTGCCACCGATGAAGATCGAGGGTCCAAGCTCGCACTTCTACAGAGCTACTTGGATACCGTGAAGCCTCGCAACGATGGCGACCAAGATGCCGTTCATCTGCACGATATTATGGAGATGTGGTCTTTCGCCATTCAGGTCAATGACGAGGACGTAATATCGGCGGTTGCGGTCAACCTAGCCCTTCTTCTCCACATTATCTCAGACTCGCTACGACTTGTGCCGTACGGCAACGGAATCTGTCAAACTTTGCTGCAAGAACCACAGCTTAAAGCGATTGCGAAAAACTTAGCGTCGGAGAAATCCAAGGGCTTCATAATCTCCCCAACATTACGCTTACTGCGCGAGGCTGTGTGCTTCGATGGGGGCGCATTCGCAAAACGCTTCGTTCGAGCTAGAACCTATACCTTCACAGCGCTAGGACGGAATCTGGAGATGGGGTACTTGGGAGAAAACCAGGAGGATACAAAAAAGACGTCCATAAGGGCTAACGCCGTGCGCTTCCTTCTCAGCTGTCTAAAGTATCTGCATTCAGAAGGCCGAAGAGAGCTCCTTTCTCAAAAGGATCTGCTATCACACTTGACTTATATGATGAAGAATGATCCTCCCCACCTTGTACTCGAGCTCCTTGAGTCTCTCAAGGTTCATATATTAATGGACAGCAAGATCCCCCGCGAAGTCAAATTCCGAGCATTCAACACCAAAATGTTGATGCGCCTTCTGTCTCTATACACATACGCGCACGCCGCGGCCGACACGGACGAGAGAGAGCTCATCTCCGAAAAAGCACACGAATTTCTTACGTATGCCTGCACTGATTCCACTTCTGGAATACTGTATCCATATCGTGGCCTGTATCCAAAAGAGGCTGATGATGAGTTTTCGGCATTGTCTGCTCAGCGGGTAAGTGATCAGGAGACCGGCGATCCGTGGGAAGGCAAACTGAGAGATGGTGTTCCTGTCTATAACTTTGTTCTCTCCGAGTTCGCCAGCAAGCTCCGACCATGGTCCAGCCTGAAGCATTGCAAACTTCTGGTGGCCATCTTCACCGCCGCTCCGGAGCTAATTTCTGACTACTTCTACAACAATCAATCGTTCACTTTTGAGCCAAAGCTCTCTATGACATGGATAGGCTATGCTGCCTTCCTGTTCGATACCATGATGATTCCATTGCCGGCCTCATTTGGTGATCCAGCTCACTATGCAGCCATGCCTCCTCCTACTTCAATACTACTCGACAACGTCATTCCGCGACCAATTAATCAGAAAGTGTTGGTCCGTTGTTTATCTCCTCAGTCACATCTGACGTCGTTCTTCGCGACCAGAATTCTTGTTGCGGCGCTAGAGAAACTCTTGACAGTAATGAAAATGCTCGAAGGCGCCTCCAAAGGCAAGAGTACACTGTGGAAAGATGCCAGTCGGCGGATAATCGACATGTTTTGTCAGCGAATACCGGATATGAAGGAGGTAGTAAGATGCTACAAAGGCATCCCTGCCGAGAATGTCCTACACAAGACTCTGACGAGTCGTCTCCTGCGACTTTATTACCAAGTCATTCCTCGGGTCGCGTTGGCCGCCAACTTTGACGTGTCGCCCTTCTTTGTGGGCGCGCTGCAACGGCTTGATGGGACGACTGATGATGAAGCTAAGGGCAAGAGGCTTGGTGCGATGGAACTGGAAAACCTTGTCTCCATCGCAAGTTACTCTCCAGGCATGCGATGGTTCGCCAAGCTCGAGTCGCTGGGACAAGGGAAGGGATCTTCTTCGCCCTTTTGTGCCCTACTCAAAATGCTGTGTAGCGGTGACAGTGAGACGCCGCTGGATGAGCTCAAGACTGTTTTAGGAGACGTCGCTGTTGAGAACCAGGTGGTAACAGATTCTAAGGCCTTGAAACCTCTCATACAAGCACTCACTTGCATGACTGATGCTGAGGGTTCTGCAGGCATGGCGAGTATCTGGCTATTTCTCGACAATTGTGTCAGTCGCTGCGCCACTTCTCCCATCAAGTACCTCGATCTGATGAAGGGCTATGCTTTAAACGAAGGATCGTCCGCAACTACAGAAACCTCTTCACTGCTGCATATCGCCATCTTGGAGCAATTGCCATTCGCTCTCAGCGCAGCCGACCAGGAGACAGCCAGCCATCTCGCCAGCTTTGTTTCGCTGTACTTCACCGCGGTTCAACTGTCGGGCGACGAGGATGACTTTCTGCTCGTGCTGCACAAGGAAGCAGAGAAGCATTTCGCATCTTCTCCTGCACCGTTACCTGCGCTCGGAGGTGGTAAACAGACGAAAAAGCTGAAGAAGTGCCACATAGAATGGACCCGCAACAAGCACACCTCGAGTAGAGAGTCTGGGGCAGGCAAACGAACCTTGAGCCAAGAAGACCTAGAGGCATTGCTCCATACGCCATTATCGCCGGCTGAAGACGCGACAGCTCTTACAAGATGGGCATCTAAAAGCGTGGAAGACATGGTGGAAGATGGGCACGCAGCCGGGCTGATCCGACTGCTCACCTCGGAGCACATCAACTTGCGCAAAGAAGCTCTCACCAGCATTCTCAAAATGGCTATGCAGATCAAGGAGTCCTCGTATGAGGACAAGATGCAAATCTGGCTCCTTCTCTCCGAAATAGCCGAATCTTCCAAACCGCTGGTCGACCAAGGGCCCGTCCCGTCTGCCTTGACCGCCTTCGCCATCCACGGCCTCGACGTGCTCAAGAACCCGTTGCATCCCCTTTTCCCCAAGGTAAACTCATACCTGACCCGCAGCCCAGTCTGGGGTCCCGACAAGGTGCCGCTCGCGCACGACATTCTTCATGGAACGCCCTCGGACGACGACAAGTACTACACGGAACTCACCTGGCTGCTTACCTATCTCCTCGACAGCCTGAAAACCCCCTTTGATCTCGGCGTCTTCCACAAGAAGCGCTGGTTCGAAAAGCTGCTCTCCCTCGGGAGTAATCCCTATCTGCGGACTGCTCTGCGCACCAGACTCTTTAGACTGATCTACCGGGCGACGTGCATCGAGGCAGGTAGCACCACGCTGGTGACTCGATTCGGTCTTATTAGTTGGCTTGATTCTCACCGCGCGGCGTGTCCCGTGGAAGATGATGTTCTGATATACGAGGCTCTGATGAGAAGAGCGTGGCAGACTTGCGATCAGGATAGGGTTCGTGCGTGGAGTAAAGGGGGGGTTGAGGAGGTCATTACGTCAATATCGTAGGAAGAAACCGAGAAGAGTGATGGCCTTCCTTCTGTGAATTTTTGATCTGACTTTATGTAGAGGCGTCATTAGCGAAGAATATAGAGCATTTGCGTGTATATTTGACCGTGCTTACTTTGGTGCTACTGATGACTGGTATATACGGGGAGGAGCATGTATGGAGGTCGTCCGTCTCGGAGTTTCTCTGCTGCGGTCGGTTGGAATGCTGTTGTCCCTGTGCAACATCGTCCCTTGCGTGAAACGTTTGTTATGTACTATCCGTTGATGGATACATTGGCAACCCTACAGGCTACAGATACATACCCTTTGAATAGAGACACTACTTCTTTATGCTAAAGAAAGGCCTTGCTCTGCACGAGAATATGTACATACATAGTTACATTCATGAGACGACGAGATAGCATCGTAATTGGCCGCATTACCTAGATAGATTAGGTATGATGATACGACACGTATCCATGCATATATTAGATGATTATATACCCATTCATATCCATGCATATATGTATACTCCTTCAGTGTTTCAAATTCAAGATACTTGCTACACAAATGCATCTCTTTCACGTCGTTCAAATCCCGTTTTCTATCAAAATGAGACCAATTTTCAATGATTCCCCGACTCCAAACAGCATGGAAAAACAACAGATGCAGAATAAATACAAAATATGCAAATAGATACTAGCCAAGCACACATGCTTCTTCTTTTTTGGATTAGCGTAGAATTACGACAAGTCGAGCCAAGTCAACTGTGTTCGATATAGTTGAGATATTACGGTAAATCTTGTTGTCCATGATTCCGTTCAGAGTTGCCCGGAAAGAAGAGCCTCGGTTGCTGTTCAAGTCAAATTAGCCAAGCACACAAAACAAAGCAATAGAAACGAGATTGAAGCACCAGGAGTACGTACCACTGTTAATGTAGGCTCGCTTCGCATCCAGCGGCACATCAAACCGACGCTCCAACTCCTGCTTAATACCCTTCTTCGTCACAGTCATAAGATCCGCCGTCTTGAGTATATCTCGAATCTCCGCCAAAAGCGCATCATCACTCGGCAAACCCACCATGTCATCCGGGTTGAAGAACTGCGAGCCCCCATACTGACTCATGTGGAGCTGTCCCAGCTCCGACGGCGCCAGAGACATGCGCGAGTTATTGCGTGATTCATACGGGTTGTGGTGCGCCATGAAGCCCGTCGTAGAGGTCGGTCTGCTGGGGAGACCGTACTCAGAGACAGCGGCCTGGGCTTTAGTGCCGTAGCTGAAGCCGGAGACCTCGGAGCGGGTATCGTCGCGGGAGGTCTGCGTTTCCCAAAGCTCTGCCTGGTACTCTTCCCATTTCTTGCGAGGAATAGAGTCGGGGTCGAATTTGCCCTCGTCGGAAATGACCACTTTTTTACCCTGTTCGCCTGCAACGACTCGCGTGTTACCCCAGTTGAAGTCGTCCATGTGCCAAAAGGCGTAGAGGGGTAGACCAAAGCTGAAGACGGGGATGGCGAGGACGTAGAGAATCATCCAGCCCACCATTTCCCATTTGCGACGGAGGATGAAGATGATGGCTTGTAGACCGTAGATGGCGCCGATTAAGATGAATGCGGTGACGGGGACGACGGTTCCTTTGGTGCCAACCAGGACGATCAGGTACGCGATGTAGGCAATCGTGACGGGTTGCACGACAGTACTCAGCAGGTCGATGAAGACGACGAAACGCATGCTGAAACAGCAGAAGCCGCAGAGCTGCGCCATGGGAATCAGCTCCATGAGGTTGTGTACAGTGGAGTTGATCCAGCGACGTCGCTGGGAGAGGAACACCTGCCACGAGTCTGGGGCGATGGTCCAGGCATGAGCATTGAAGAGATACTTGGTCTTGTACTTGGAGTGGAATTTGAGCAAAAGCGTCGTCAGGTATCGATCTTCACCCAGATGCAGGAGATTCTTCATGTGAAGCGTGTCGACACGAATGGTGGAATAGGCTTCAACGACTTCGCGGCTGACAAATAGAGGCTTGCCAGTCTCGGCAGCGCGGATTCGATACATGGAGAAACAACCGGGCAGACAAGTGACGGAGCCGAATAGACTCTCAAAGGCCTTGGACAGATTATGGGAGATGTAGTACTCGTAGACCTGAATCATGGTGATGAACGATGACTTAGCATTCGTCAAGGCTGTTTCTCCGCATACAGCAATCAGTCTGGTGTCGTCGATGAAGGCGGAAACCATGCGAGTGGCCGAGTCAGGGGCCACGACAGTATCGGCGTCAATCTGGAACATGAACTCATAGAATGTCGGATTCACGCCGATAATGTTGCGGATCTGATGATACATTTCCAATTCCAGCGGACTCATGGCCAGGTTATAGTGGACGCGGTTGAGGAATCGCATCAAGATCATCTGAGAGTCTCGCTTGCCACGGTTACCGGGGCGGGCCACTTCAGAGGGCTTGCCAATCTTGACAATTACCAGGAAAGGAACAATGTGGCCCTGCACTTCGTACAGGCCAGAATACACCTTGCCCATGTTGTGCTGCTTCATACCCTCACCGAGAGATTCGAAGCTGAGAGGCTCGGGGTCCACCGTCTCCGACACACCAAGAATGTCCAAGACGATTCGAGGCGTGGCTCGGTCGTTGCCCTGACCAATAATCATGCCGTCACAGACGACGACCAGCAATTTGCGCTTATCATCATAGCGCATCCTTGCGGCCGAGTCAATGGCTCGACGGAGTGATTCCTCATCTTCGGTATAGGCAGGGATCTGGCACATGACGAACTTGTCGAGGTTCTCTGGCACGTTCTTGCCGCCAAACTGCAACGCAGCGAAGAACTTGAAGGCGATGATGGAAACCAGCATGATGGACACCGCAAGAATAAGATACTCGGCGAACTGACAGCGAACCGAGTTTCTTGTATCCACGTTGCCAA
This sequence comes from Claviceps purpurea, assembly GCA_029405325.1. NCBI lineage: Eukaryota > Fungi > Ascomycota > Sordariomycetes > Hypocreales > Clavicipitaceae > Claviceps > Claviceps purpurea. The sequence continues at coordinate 2,142,010 of CM055785.1, forward strand.
CGTAGAAAAGGTGGTCTAAGCAGGTTTGCATTCGAGCCTTAACACCAGGAGACAAGAGCAAAGCATTCCATATTTTGGTGATGTCTTGGCCCGCCTTGGTTCGGAATAAGTCTGTAACTTTGGAGTCCAAAAAGTCGGCCAATTTGGGGTCGTCATTTACTTGCTCTCCAGGTTTCGCTCGCAAGAGACGACGATTATCCATGTAACTTGACAAATCATATACCTTGCTTCCTATGATGGCAATCTTCTGGTTCTTTCCAGCAAGTTTCGATACGTATTCCGGTGAATAGCCAATAGCGCCCTTGCCCCAGTTGCCTTTGAGATAAAGCAATTGTTCGAGATACCAATCGTCACGTGTGTCATTGGTATAGTATCGGAAATCATGGTATCTGGAATTGAGATCCTGTGAGTTGATCAGGGTAGGGGTTCCAGACATATTCGTGTTCTTGTAGTCGAGTGTAACCTGCGGGTTCACGGAGCCGTCCACACCTTGACACAGGGCCGAGACCTGGACCGGAAAAAGTGCGCTGACGTCCTTACCAGCATAGTTGAGAATGCTCTTCTTGCTCACAAGTGGCTCGGGCGGATAGTGGGTGTTTACGAATGAGCCGAGATCGATAACATGGCCGCGAATCGAGACGTATGCCGAGTTACCATCTTTCCCGTCGTGGCCGGAAAGTTCGGCGGCAGTGAAGACATTCTGCTTTGGACAAATGAGCATGGGAAAGACAACGATGAAAAAGACAGCTACCAAGCACATGAGCCAAATCAACATGTTGATAGCCACCTTTTCTCTCCAAGCCATACGAACGTCCTTTCGGGGCATGCGTCCGAGCCAGCGGATGAGAAAGTCAGGAATAAACCAAGTGAGGAAAAAGACGGTCAAGACCCAGCGCTTTCGACTGGGCGAGTCCCTGTATTCTTCGATCTCTTGGAGATTCTTCTCATTGCCGCGTTCTGCCATCTGTTCTCGGGTATCAAAGTTCTTGAACATGTCCCCACCGCCCAAAGCAGACACCCCGGCCTCGGATCGAGCATCATCGGAGTCAAAGTAACCGGGCCTACCCTTCTCACCATACATCAGAGGAGTGTCGCCTCTCGACAAAAGTTGTTCCTTGGACGCGGCAAATGCGTCGCGGTCCCCTGGCGTTGCTCCTTCGTTTCCGTACCCGTCCGAGGAAGTCTGAGGGTATCGAGCCAAGCCGCCACTACCGGAATACCCTTCCGACAGATGGGCAACCTCCATCCAACGCCTTTCACTCAAAAAGACACCGGTGGAGCCAACTTGGGCTTCGTTACTTGGCCAACGTCGTTCTTCAATCGTCATCTCGGCGCGTTCCCGTTCGCTGCCAACCAGGATGGTATCTGAATCAGCCATTCCCAAAAACTCGCCAAAAGGCAGAAACAAGCTGAAATCAGCAGATCGCAATCTCTGACTGATTTCTGCGATGCCGAAGGTCTGGACTTGAGTGCGGACACATTTGCTGTCAAACTGGTTCGCAATGCGCCGATCGTTGGGCTTCAAACAGAAAACAAAGTACGTGTTCGTGCCTGGGTCCGTCACAGCCTTCTGCAAGTTATCAAGGGATGAAAGAAATTGTCCCGAGGCACCCTGGTCAATGGAAGCCTTGTTTGCAACCTTGCTGGCTTTGGGACTCTTCGCTTCGTCAGGCACGTTATTGTTTCCCGCGTCGAACAGGGGTGGTGCTTGCGGGCGACGTTGTGATGGCAGCCCGCGCCCCCTTCCTCCTTTTCGTGACATGACACTCGGAGCACGCATGGGCTTGGAGCTGATGGTAGCCTGCATAACGGTCTTTTTCTCGTTGGGGTGAGGCACCGTTTGGAGGACATCTTGGCCAAAAAGTCTGCCAACAAACTCACTCTTGGTCGAGTTAAACAAGTTGAGCAGATCCACCGAGACAACTTCACCGTTCTCTTCGATGAGACCCTTGATAGGATAGTCAACCTCACCAGCAAAGTGCCTTACGGTAAAAGACGCCATGGCGTTCTCCGTGAGAAAGTTACTGCCGGGAAGCTTGGCGGTGGCCGAGCCGACTTCGATGGCGGGATTCTTGCCTTCGAATCGCTTCCTCAAGCTCTCGAGTAGCTGCATATCCGTCCTGCTTCGGCGAGTCTGGTCATCTAGTATGCTGAGGAGACCATTTCCCGATTTGAGCAGGCCCTTGACAGCATCGGAATTGTCAAAGTAGCTGGTGGGAGCAACGCTGACCTCTTCAGATTCGAGCATCTCGGCTTTCCGATCGAAGAAGTTGTGCAAGGCAAGGTTATAGATAGCCTCGGTCGCAGCGTTATTGAGAAGTTGATCGAGAGTGGAACGAGTTGCAGACTGCTGGGTGAAACCGGGGAAGTCCACAATGGAGATGGTGTTTACGATTTGCTCCTCGGGGGCGCACACTTTCTGATTCACGCTCTCCAAGATCCATGCTACCAGAAGAGAATAGAGTGTCCGCGCCAGTTCATTGGCGTGTCCGCGTGCTCCCACGGGGTCGAGCAAGATGGTGACACGCTCTTTGTGGACCGTCTTAGTCTTGTACCCCAACGTGCTCTGAAGTTCGCCAACGCTGACTCCCAGAAAGGCGGCGATGATGGCCAAGACATCCTTGTTCTTAACAGTGGTTGAGGTATTACCGCCGTCGTGTGAGAAGCCTCCACTGTCGTCGCCTGTCGCGCTCGTGTTATTTGTGGACTCGAATTCTAGCTGGCCAATGTGGAGAATAGCCGCCAGTATCTGGCAGATCTCGGCGACATCACTCCGCGGGAACTCGAGTTTTTTCAGGGCCGTCTTAAAAAGCTGAAACCCCTCTGCGTCATTGATGCCGACCTTGAGCTGAGTAGGGTGGCCCAGATACTTCCATCTCTTGGACCCGTCCACACCATCGTCGAGACCGAGATGTGTCTTCTCTGCCGAGCTGGTGCCAGCCAAGATATAATAGAGAATGTGAAAGTTCCGCTCCCCAGTTGGAACATCAGCAATGCGACTTCTCTCCAGGCGATGATCCAAAAGTTTGCCTCCAAGCAGAATGGGGTTCGTCGTGGCCGATGTGTCGTATTGAAGCTCGTAATAGAGGCCAGACTTGGAGGCTGTGGGGGTAGTTGCGGTTTTCGTCGTCGTGAGGGTGTCGAAGACGTAGGCAGCCATAGACAGTTTGTTGGACAAAGGCGTAGAAGACTTATCCAGAAGAGCAGTCAGTAGATGGCTGCGGACGGTTGATTTGCCGGAGCCCGATTCACCCCTACATTCAAGGCGACGCGGTTAGCAAGGAGATTCTAATCACAATGGGTCGTCAAATGCTGCGCTTTTATCGCCTACAAGAATACAATGGCTTGATTCTCAGATCGATGCCCGAGTCTCAGCCAGGCACGTTCGGCCATATCCTCGGCGCCAGCCATGGCGCTGCCCGGCTTGCCGCCATCCGGTCCTTTGGACGACGAGGTGTACGTGTTCAAGCAGACGAGTGCATGAGATGACAATTCTGCCGTCGGGTGTGACACGTGAAAGCGACTGGCCAGATGCGCCGTAATCTGGGTATCTGACTGAAGATGCGCGGGCAGCGAAGGCAATGAAGGCTGGGTATGTGCCCCTCCGCTGCCGCCTCCGAGGGGGGGAAGTGTCGATGCCATGGTTGGCACTCCCAGCAACGCTGGACTTTGAATTTGCCGTCACGATGGAGGAAATCGAGCGATACGGCGAGCACAGGATGGCGTCAGTGTACAAGAAGAGGGACTTGGTCGTGGAAATCACGGAAATCGGGAGGGGAGCGACTGCCGTTGGCTAGATGGAGCCGACGTTGGGAAGGCGTTGCCGAACGGTCGAGTTTAGCGGCGGCCTAATACAATGCAATGAGAGGCGACCTCGCAGCCTCGCAACCTCTTGTAGAGAGGTGAAATTGGCAGTGGCAGTGTCAGTGAAAGACTGGGTGCAAACAAGCAACGGGAGGATAGGAGAAGCGAGTGTGAATCGTGATACATGCAAGATCAAAAGTGCAGTGATGCGGCGGAGTGGATTGTAAGAACCGGCCGCTCGAAGGTCTCGTCCATACGGACTCACGGAGTAGACGGCGCCTTGTACGGCGTACAATACGATGGACTTGCACCGACCAACGTGAGAAAGACGCTGCGAGCAACACTTGACTGCACTGTGCCAGCCCACTGCAGCACACGAGCAAGGGGCATTACGGCCGACCGGAGAGACCTCGCGCGCTGTCTTGGATGAGTCGGGGGCGACTTGGCCTGGAGGCTAGCAGCCCCTGCGTCTGGGGCCCCCTCGTGCACACGAGTCGGGTGGAATTTCCATAGTGGGGGGAGGGAAGCGCAGAAATGTACAACAGGGTCCGCGGTACGGAGTATGTATGTGCCTTGTACTCCGTACATACATGCAAAAATACGCAGACCTGTACAGTCTGAGGCTGTGGTGCATCTCCGGCACCATGCCGCGGCCGGCCATGCTGAGCGAATGTCAAGCATTTTCCATTCTGCATGGAACTGCATCCAAGCATCCAGGCGTGTTCTGAATTGTACAATGCAAAAAGCTGACACAGGTTGACGCGGAGGTTGCTGCAGATTAACATTTGATACAGATGAGGTTATCCTGACACAACTGCCCTCGGCATTGCAGAGCCCCTGACCGCGCGGATTTAAGGGGGCGACTGGCCACAACTTAACTGTACATAATACAAGAGGCCACATATTGACACGAAACCATGCCCAACCGAAGCAAAAGGGGCTGCTCGTCCCTCGTGACTCGTGAGTCGTGAGTCGTATGTAGTATGTAGGTATCATGTATGTACCTATGTATGTATGTACATACCTACATAGATACAGTCAAACCTCGATATAACGATTCGCCATAAGACGATATATTCACCTTAATGATATTTTTGGGCCAAATTTTTTGAAACCCCATACAAATAGCGATAAACCCCGCTGGCGTGATTAAAATATTTTTTTGCCAAAAAATCGTTATATCGGGGTAATCGGAATACAATTTTTGGGCCCATTCCCCCCAATTCCTCACGCAACATCTGCCCTAACTCATCGCGAAACAGTTGTTTTGGCCCATTCCATCCAATTCCTCGCCCAACATCGTACCTAATTCATCACTCCAATGGCTCCTAAGGCTCCTAAGGCTCCTAAGAATCTTAAGAAGAAGTACAAGAGGCTTCCAATTACCGCTGCCCAACGACTGGACCTTCGAAAACACCATCCGAAATACCCCCATCTCAGCCAGGCCGCGCTAGGTCTCTACGGTGTCGGGACCTGAGGAGGATGAGAATTGATAGAGTACATACAGTGACTACATACATATCTAAATTGTATGGTGCCCTTGCCCTTCGCTTCCTTGACTGGTACACTGGATCTTTGCGGCGCCACTCTCATCTCTGGCGACATATTCTCCTTGTCCGCCGTCGGCTTCTCCTTGGCCTCATTCTGTGAGGCCTTTCGCGCCCGCTTGGGCTGGATTTTGAAATTTTCCGTACTACTGCCGTGGTGGGGCAGCATGCCAGATAAGTGATCATGTGATGAAACACGTGATGAAATGCGATCACGTGAGATTTCGATAAAACGATATTTCGACATAACGATGGGGTTTTGGTCACTTTTACGTTATCGTTATATCGGGGTTTGACTGTACCTACCTCGGTGGCGATGAGTACATTCAGCGATTACCTCGTATAGTGGTGTCTCGCCTCACTTGTGCCGGAGAGACTTCTGCGGAGCGCCATGCGAGGAACGCCATGCGAGGAGCGACCATGCGAGGAGCGCCATGTGACTCCGAGTGAGGGATCGCTTGTCTCCCAAGTTGTCAACTTGTCGTTCGTAACTTGTCTTGCCCGGGCGGTGGAGGGGCGCCAAGGATCCCGTCGCGGGATTCCCATGATGAGACCACGATCAAATTCCATTGCCGCCCGGACGTTTGGCGTGGACACCGCAACGGGCCCGTGAGGCGGCGCAAGCACGCGCTTCTGTAAGTTCTTATTGTGTGCGACATGCTAGCTTGTTTGGGACACGAGGGGCCGCGGCCCAATTCGTCCTAAGTTTCGCCAAGCCGATGCGAAGCTCACGTACCCGTCATGTACATTGTGGGCGCTGTGGCGCGGGCACTTGTAATACCTACCTAGGTATGTACTCCGTAAGTTGTTGCCGGGTTGCTGTTGTGCCTATTTTTGTTGTTGCCGCGGGCCGCCACGACCAAGCAACATGGGACCCCGGCACCCGCTCCTGTGGCTGTCCCCGAGGCTGTGGCTGTCACTGCACAATTCGTCTTGTCGCCCGCCGTACTGTCCGCTGGTGCCGTTGCGTTGGCTCGCTCCTCGTCAAGGCATCAGCGAGTACCTACCTATGTAGGTAGGTAGGTACCATTGGGCCCTGTCGCGGCGTCGCCCCTGTGTGAAGAAGTCACAGTCTTCAGTGGTGTGGTCTGGTCATCATCAACGTTCCATCCTTCGATCCACGGCCAGCAGATCATCGCAGCCGATTCTCGTCGTCCTGGCTTCACTCGCTTTGGCTGTTCTTTCCCGTCGTTAGTTCGCCTCATCAACGGTCTCATCGTATTTGCTCGCTGTTTGCCTCCGCCTTAATTCCTGTCGCCGTGTGTTTGAAGAGAATCACACCTTTCGGCAGCACGCTTCACCTTATATTTTTCTTCTCCGCTTCTCTTTTCACGCCTGCGACTTGACTGAATTTTCGTCCTCGCGGCTCGAAGCCTCACTCGTTTCAAGCTTCTCAAGACCAAATCGCCTTGTATGAAGCAAGTAGCCATCTTGTATATTGGTTGTCGTCTTGAATAGCGGACGTCACCCGACGTTTTTTTCACCGCCATTGATTCCAATCGTGACTGTCCCATCGTGGGCGTCACGCGACCGAGTTCCGCCAAGATGGCGAACCGCATGTCAATGTTTTCAGTGGCCTCGGAGGGTCCGCGAGGCGGTACACCGCAACCGGCACAGGTCTCGACCACCACGCTGCTAAACACTATTCATAATATCTATCTTTCCTCGCAGCCTTATCAGTTAGAGTCCAGCACCAGTCTTGTGGTCAACACATGGCTCACAGCCGCACAGGCAAATCCCACTGTCGACTCGAATCTTGCTTCCGTGGCTTGGGAGCACGCACGTCGACGAGCCGAGGATGGGTGTGTCATCTTGGGGTATGTCCTGATTCAATTGTCCGCTCATCTGATCGCTCAGGAAGCTGACCAATACATCTCTCCACAGGTCACTCCACCAATCTTCTCCCTCCGTCTTGGTGCCTTTCATCAATAGCTTCCCGTTTGCTATTCCTTCGACGCTTTACAAGGCCTTGGACGCTATTCACCCGTTTATCCGATGCGTTACTCCCTACAACCCATCTACTCCGCGACAAGCGGCTTTGGGAGTGACGCTGAACTTAAGTTTGACCGGAAACTTGACTGGCGCATCACTGGCTCTGTCACAAGGCGGCATCGACACGATCAACGGTCTTCTCAACGTTCCTTCCGAGGCCGGATATCGTGCCTTCGATGTCTTCTACTATCTCCTGACATCCGCGTCCACGCCCGCTGAGAGAGAATTCCTCGGACTGAAGCCGCCTTCCACCTATACCTTGCTTGCCCGCTCCGGCACCTACAGTCCTCCCGCCTACCTTCCCACCGCCGACGATGCTGCTTCTGCAGACGACTTTCGACAGGCTTTAAAAGATATTGGTATCAAAGGTTCTAGCCACAGAAATTTCATCTCCACCTTGGCGGGTCTCCTGAAGCTCGGCAACACTCTTGATTACGCCCTCGAATCAGAAGCACTCGAGGAAATCTGTGAGGATGTGAGCGGACTCCTAGGGATTGAACCAGAGACGCTTGTGAAGCAATGCAGTACCGAAGATCGCTGGACCTTCATCGGAGGGCTGTACGAATCGCTGGTTGACTGGGTCATTCTCAAGGCGAATGCTGCGATCGCCGCTCAGATGATCCGTATCAAAAATGGCGACGAATCACCAGATGGCAGAGGAACAAGGAGTCCGATCTCCAATGACGATAACGAAGACACGGTATCCATCACTGTCATGGAAGTTCCTCAGATTTCCCTGGGCAAAGCCCTGTCCATGCGCTGTATCTTTGATGATTCTCAGGGCATCAACGCGGAAATGGTGGAGGACGGTGTGAGCATGTTACTTGCTAGTTCATCAGTCATGCGGGAAATGCAGCAAGCCGTCTCTGACGTGGGTCCTGATCTGGGAATCATGTCGGGGCCACAGGGTAGGGAGCGGCAGCATGAGCTGGAGAAGCGAGAAGTCGTGCTGGAGAAGATTGCGTATGCCGCTGAGGAAGGTGGCTTCCTGAGAACTTTATTGTTTCCGATTGATGGCGAAGGCATCAACCTGGGCCGGACTGGTCGACTTGACTTACCAGCTGTACTGGGATCCAATCGTTTGTGGTATCATCTGTCGTTGCATCCGACAGATGACTCCCCCATACAACTCGCTGCCCTGCCATCTGTGACATCTGCGTGGTCAGCTGGCTCTGTATCACGCCAACTCCGTTCTTGGAGACTTCCGGAATGGGCCAATCGGCGAAACCGGAGTATGGATTTTACCGCCGACTTTGATCTCGACGAGTTTGTTCGCCGGTACGCAGCTCTGGGTTGCAAAGATGGCAAGGACGGCATTGAAAGCTGGGTTATGGAGCGAGGCTGGAGTAATGGCGAGGTTTTTGTCGGCAAAGATCGCGTCTGGATGCGGGAGACTGCGTGGTGGGAGGCTGAAGCTATGTTGGATTTGAAACCAGAGCCCCACGATATGAATATGCATGGCATTGGTGCGAATCCATTTGGATCTGGATTTGACACGGGGTACTCCGCCAACGAAAGTGGCTACTTTCCACCCCAAGGAAGGGCAGCCAGTTTCAACGGAAGTCATGAGGGCCTGATACATGCTCGCAACTTCAGCCAGAGCCAGCTCAACTTTGGCCAAAACCATCTGCCTGCTCCATCAGTGACTCCCAGTGGAATGAGAAACGCCAGCAACGGAGATTATGGCCTGGGCAACAAAGGAGACACGTACAAGGACGATGTCTTCTATAGCGCAGACGGCGACTTTACGTCAGCCATGGACCCCGAGCTTGCCAAGAACAAGAAGCTCCAGACCAAGGAGGTATCGATGGGCCGGCGCGCTTGGGTGGGGGTTGTCTGGGCGCTCACTTTCTGGATTCCCTCGCCACTGCTACGATATGTCGGTCGCATGAGACGGCCTGACGTTCGCATGGCGTGGCGAGAGAAGCTTGTTCTAGTCCTCCTGATATTTCTTATTAATGCTCTCATCGTCTTCTGGATAATATGGTTTGGCCGACTTCTCTGTCCCAACTTCGACAAGGCTTGGAATAGAGACGAGGTTAAGACACACCAAGGCGAAGATGACTTTTGGGTGAGCATTCACGGCAAGGTGTACGACATTACGAAATTCTGGCGCCAGCAGCACAGCGACACGAACGTGAAGACAACTGCCGACGTCATGCAGCCTCTTGCAGGACTGGACATGTCACCGTACTTTATGCCGCCCCTGACCGAGGCCTGCAAAGGGCTGGGGATCACGGAGGCCGTTCAACTGCAACCAAACACGACCTTGGAGTGGGGCTTCGCTGACCATAAATCCGGCTTCTTTGGGACTGTCAATAGCAAGCTGCACGATCCTCTCTGGTATTGGAACACGTTTGAACCCAAAATCAAAGATTACTACCATGGCGATCTCGTATGGAGCGAAAGCAGGGTGAAATCAGAAGGATCGGGCAACCAGCAACACCCCTGGGCCATGTATGGTAATATGGTCTACGATCTCACCGATTACTTTCATACTCTGGATCTTATGAACGATCTTGCGCTGTACAAGTTTATCGATCCCAGCGTCAGCGACTTGTGGAAGAACAATGCCGGCCAGGACATCAAAGGTATGCTCGACCAAGTGATCCAAGCCTCCGTGTCGAATCAGACGCAACACGTCAGGGTCATGAACAGCTGGTTGTGTGTTCAGAGAATGTTCTACCAGGGGATAACTGATTTTCGCGAGACGCCCAGATGTACGGTGAACAACTGGATTCTGCTGGCCTTCACAATCATCATCTGCGCCGTCATATTGATCAAATTCGTCTCCGCTCTCCGTTTCACTTCCAAACGTAGACCTTCACCGCAAGACAAGTTCGTCATCTGCCAAGTCCCCGCGTACACCGAGGGCGAGGATTCTCTGCGAAAGGCCCTTGACTCCCTCACCGCACTGCAGTACGACAACAAGCGCAAGCTCATCTTTGTGATATGCGACGGAGTCATCGTGGGTCAGGGTAACGATCGGCCAACCCCGAAAATTGTTCTTGACATTCTCGGCGTCGACCCCAAGGTTGACCCGCCAGCCTTGCCATTCAAGTCTGTTGGTCCTGGTAGTGAGCAACTAAACTATGGCAAAGTCTACTCGGGCCTGTACGAGTTCGAGGGTAACGTCGTTCCGTACGTCGTCGTGGTGAAGGTCGGCAAGGAGTCTGAGCAAAGCAAATCGAAACCAGGCAACCGCGGCAAACGTGACTCTCAGATCCTCCTAATGAGCTTCCTCAACCGAGTCCACCACCGTGCGCCCATGAATCCGCTTGAGCTTGAAATGTTCCACCAAATTAACAATATCATTGGTGTGGACCCTGAACTGTACGAGTACTTGCTCATGGTCGATGCTGATACGTCTGTGAGCGAAGATTCACTGAACCGTCTTGTTTCAGCCTGTGCCAACAATGCCAAGATTGCAGGTATTTGTGGTGAGACTAGTTTGGAGAATGACGAAAAGTCTTGGTGGACGATGATTCAGGTGTATGAGTATTTCATCTCTCACCACCTTGCCAAGGCCTTTGAATCTCTCTTTGGTAGCGTTACTTGCTTGCCTGGATGGTAAGTCCTTGCTCTTGAGCCTTTCGCAGCCCGTGTCCTTTACTCCCCATGTTCCCGTGTCTGCCTGTGTGTGTTGAACTTGCAACTTTTTCTCGTCCTGCTTATACGCTCTTTACTGATCTTGGGCTTTCTTTAGTTTCACCATGTATCGTCTGCGAACTGTTGACAAGGGTAAGCCGTTGATCATTTCGGACGCTGTCATCAGAGAATACGCCATCTGCGATGTGGACACTCTTCATCAAAAGAACCTGCTATCACTCGGAGAGGATCGATACTTGACCACTCTTATGACCAAGAATTTTCCTCATATGGCATTCAAGTTCATCCAGGACGCTCAGTGCAAAACTGCTGCCCCTGAATCATGGAGTGTGCTGCTTTCCCAGCGTCGTCGTTGGATTAACTCGACTATCCACAATCTCGTTGAACTCATGCGTCTGAAGGAAATGTGTGGATTCTGCTGCTTCAGTATGCGCTTCATTGTCTTTATAGACCTCTTCGGCACCATTATTCTGCCTGCCACTTGTGTTTACCTCGGATGGTTAATCTACCGCGTTGCGACTCACCAGGGCCAATTCCCCATGATCTCCATCATCCTGTTGGCGGCCGTGTATGGTCTGCAGGCGTTAGTCTTTATCCTGAAGAGACAGTGGCAGCATATTGGATGGATGATTATTTACATAATCGCCTTCCCCATTTACTCATTCGTCCTACCAATCTACTCTTTCTGGAACCAGGACAACTTCTCCTGGGGTAACACCCGCATCGTTATCGGTGAAAAGGGAAATAAGCAGGTCGTTGCTGTCGATGACGAGGGGTACGATCCTCGCTCCATTCCTCTGCAGCGATGGGACGATTACGCCCTAGCCAACAACATCCCAGGACGCCGCGGGGCCTACCAGGAGAAGTTCGACACGGGCTATCCCGACCAGTACGAAATGGACGAAATCAAGTCCGTCTACTCGGCTGCACCTCAGGGATCTATTTTGACCGGAATAGGTGGACGGAATCCCTACATGCCCCCTCAGTCGCCTGCCTTTGGCATGGGCACGAACCGAAGCACAACCGCACAAGGTCAATACTACGACGCAGTCGGACACTCACGCCGTCAATCCATGATGTCCCTGGGCACGCAAATACATGATCCCCAGAGAGGCCCATCGCCGTATCAGGATACGCCTGCAAACAGAAACAGCATGATCAACCTTCGTAGCCAGGGCAACCTCACACCCGGACCCGGTGCGGCCGGCACGCGAGCATCCTCGGCAATGGGCTACACTGGTGCTCAGCGGTCGCTTATAGGTCATGAAGCAATGCAGTCGACGACGTCGTTTGACTTCCAGCGCACCTATGCCGGAGCGGATGACACGGCTATTGTGGAGGCCATCCAGTCTGTTCTCGGGGAGGTAGATCTTGACACGGTGACGAAGAAGCAGGTTCGTGCTCTGGTAGAACAGCGCTTGCAGACTGAATTGGTGGGCGAGCGACGCACGTTTATGGATCGACAGATTGATCGTGAGCTTGAGAATATGTAGGCTTACGTGATCAAGGAGTCTCAATAATGTCGAAGCTGGAGGAGCAGTCATATAATTGGATATCATATGGGGAAAATACTGTGGCACGGGCATACAAGGGCGTCTGTTTATTATCATTGCATTTTGAATGTTCTGGACGGCCGCGGGTTGAGCGACTATATAATGCTGGGGGAACCTGCAAAGGAGACTGCCAAGAAGCTCAGATCAAAGACATGATCTTAGGTAATGGGGTGCTCAGCTCTTGATCTAGGTGTCACTTTGTGCGGCACGGCGTGGCGTCTTGTATTTGTTTTTTATTATTAATGTTCTGGGCATAAGACTTTTGTTGTTTTGGTGATTATTGAGTAGCTGGAAGGGGGCATGATGTTCGTACGTGGTTGACTTCGTGGAATTGCCTTGTTGTTTTAGCCAGCGGGTCTTGTGCATCACTGATTCACTGCACATGAAATAATTAGTATTGTAGTTATCATGGTATCGAATAAGATATGTTGCGATTGTGTCAATGATAGTCTAGATGCTGAATTGGTTTTGATCCTTGCGCTCTAGGGTAAGTTGTGCGTCTTGCTGTATGAGCTCATTCCACATAACGAGGTTGCATGTAGAGTGCCGCATATCGCGAGAGAGGGCGTCGTCATCTACGGATCAGGACGAGAGTCGCAAGGCAACGGCAACAACGTACTCTGGTCTGTATGTATGTACATATGTTGTATGTATGTATGTATGTTGTATGTATGTATGTTGTATGTATGTATGTTGTATGTATGTATGTTGTATGTATGTATGTTGTATGTATGTATGTATGTACCTACTCGTGGGTGATTTTCAAATTAGATATAGTAGCCAGCTCAGCTAGTGTATTTAATTATTATTAGATATAGTGGGTGTCCTTTTGAAAAGGTTTCACCCACGAGTATGTAAGAGCCGCGATGGAGGCTTCGGCGATCGCGATGACGAGTTATTTATGGAGTAAAAACGCGTTCAGCGCCGAGACCTTTTGATCCGGTGTCTATGTCTGTCTCAGGTTGGCGGCCAATTGTGTCTTCCCATTTTCCCCATCAACACTCCGCGGTTTACATTCGTTCTAGCGGGCAACTCGCAATTGCGAGTCCTCAACTCCCTCCAGAATGAGACCACGTGCGAAGTGTTGGGATCGCTTATCCGGGTGCGTGGTGGCTGCGCCTGGGAAGCGGCAGGAGAAACACAGACAGGGCCAACGCGAACAACCTTAAGAAGTCATGTGTACTTGAAACTGAGATTTGGGCATACATAGAATAAAAAACTGCATATTGGACCTAATTCATCCTGTTGTGGGCTGCGAAAATGGTTTGTTGGAAGTAAAGTACAAGACTCGTAATGTAAGACAGGGGGGTCATGGAAGAAGAAGAAGAGTTTCAAAAAATTCGAAAGCGGTCTGGCTGGTTTTCATTTCGCCTTGAGATATGGTCCTCAATGAAGATTATCAACCCCCTTGATACGTAAATACACGTCTGTGCCCCATCCGTATAGACTTTGAACAGAGATGCCACCGCCAAAGTACTCAGCATAGGCACGACTCAGCGGAAGACCGTACCCCAAACCAGCAATGGAGCTTCCGCCCGTGCTAGCCGTGGATATAGCGCTGAGGCCGTCGGCGCCCGAGCTTCCTGAGCCGGGAAAATCATACTCGTCAGAGAAGGTGGTGAAGGAATAGGACCAGATGTTGGGAAGCACCTCGGGAGAAATGCCGCCGCCACGATCACGAATGCGGATCGTGACACCGGGGGCATTGGTATTGCCACCTATACCGCGTCCTTGGCTCGATTTCGTAATGAGGGCTGCATTGCCTGGCGGCTCGTCTTTGAGGTGGGGTTCAGGTGCGATGGTGACGACAACCGGGTTGCGACATCCGCTCTCCACGGTGGCACGGAATGCATTCTTGAGTAGTTCCGTCAAGATGTACTCTAGGTGCATGGGTATAAAGGCAAACGTGGTATTTGTCTCGCCATCGATGTAGATGCGAGGCCGAGAGCCGTAGCGCAACTCGCAAATGTCGGCCACAGACCCCGCACAAGACGAGACGGTGTGACATGCTTTGAGTGCCGTGTCAATGACGCCAATGTACGGCGGGTGCTCGTGGCAGGATGTCGAGCTGTCCTCGGGAGAAAAATGCTGCAAGTGCAGAGCAATGTGCTGCTCTCCAATAAGCCGCGTGCCTATTCGAGCCCGGAGATGCTCATCTAGGAAACGCGTAACTTCTGAGGCAGAAATGTATTTGCGACATTCGAGAAGTCCCTTGGCAAGTATGGGGATCGTATTGGTGTGTGTAGCAACGAGCTCGCCCAGCACATTGGTGAACTCAATTTCGTCATCAAGCGTCGAGATTGGCCGGCCTTCGCTCGCAGCATGCCAGTATGGTAAGAGGATGGATAAAGAGTGTAGGTAGTTATTGTATATGCGACTTATATTTGGGTTGGAAACCACAATGAAGGGCAAGTTGCGTAGGGCTTGGATGCGCCGTGCGAGCCGGATCGGGAGGAGGCTGAGCGTGAAGTTGGCGGACAAGAGGAGGGACTTCTCTGATATAGGCGGTCTGCCGTGTCTATTTTTATGAGTCAGAAAGTAGTCGTGATGCATGCTGAGACAATAGGAGAAGAAGAGATACCAAAAGAAATCCATATACGAGAAGCAGGCTCGCGACAATGGCCAACATACCGCATTAGATCGGCCAAGCGAAGGGAATGTTGGTTTTGTTGCGCCAACGCAGCGATTTCAGCATCCGACACATGGTGCTGAGGGTGCTGCTGGGAGTAGTGCTGTAGAGGTGTCGATGAAAGGAGAGTACGACGTCGCGAAAAGGGCTCTGATGATGACCTTGCGCGAGACAAAGACTGGCGAGAACAGCGAACCCTCAACAGACATCGTCTCGCGGGTGCGTATGATGGCATGGCCTACACGCCAGCTTCATATGGAGGCTGCGAACGTCGCGACGTTGTGCGTTGATGATGTAGATTCTGGCTGTATTCGCCAGACAGCTGTACGTAAGATTTTCCTGTTACTATGGCGGTCTAAAGGAGGCCAAATCAGTATCTGCTTGCAAACGCAGGCGTTGAGATTACAGGCCGCACGATCACTGTGTCGTGGACGGCTCGTGAAGTCGTGGTCACTGGTCCGTGGAGTCGAAACACTGCGCGGGCCGCGGAAGCGGGCGGGGCCTAAATAACCGCTAGGAGGTACATTAGGTACCTCCTAGCCTCTACCTAGGTACCTTAGGTGTACCTACCTCCTAATATGTACCTATGTACCTGAATTACCTACGATGGCATCATGGCTACACGTGTGACTATGTATCGAGTTGTATGTACGCATGTACCTAGCAGGCCAGAGTCAACCGCACGTTGAATCGCGAGGACTCGCAACACGGATTTGAGCTTTACTCAACATCGTCTTATTCTACCTAATTTAGCCAACTCAAGTCTCCTCCATATCGTAAGTCATCGCACAACACATACACCGCTGCCCTCCTGCGTACTCATACTCCGTACTTACAGGCCCATTTAAGGCCCGTACATACACCGGCCCTCAGCAGGTGCTGGCTTGGCCATCCTTCTCGATAGCCTTGATGTTCTCGTTCGCCTCGAGGGTGCTAATGGCGTCGTCATTTATCTCAACACTGTTTGATTCAAGTCAGACACATCGATGAGCAAGACTTGTTTCGCTTGCACTTCTGCCATATCTAGTTGAGTACACATACGCGAAGCCCTTGATCAGGCTGTACTCATGGGTGATCTTGGCTCCTTGTTCGACGGCTTGTTTCTTGGCGCTGTGCGAGCAATTGTGTAAGATAAAGATGTGTACTTCCGGGATTTATATTCGACTGCTTTTCGCGCGGCATTTCAGACGGTACTTACGCTTTGATCTGATCCTCAGAAGCGTCATCCTTGAATGTTACCTGTCGGTGGGCGCGGGGTTAATCTTCCTGTCATCGATTCGTCTCGTTCCGATGTGGCGGCTTACAATGTAGGAAGCCATCTTGAGCGATTGAAATGTCGAGAACGGTTGAATGATCTTGCAGTTTGGCCGGTTTCTCGGTTTGTATGGCGAGAAGAGATGGCTAGGCCTCGCCGTCGAAGCGGGGAGGAGTTAGGTTATGACGAATCGACGGGCTGACTCTTGATGCCGGCATAGCCGCGACGTACGGAGGGAGTATGTACCTTTTCGCAACGCAGAGACGCAAGCTCGAGGTAGGCGGTAGACCTAGAGCCGCTACTCGAGCGCAGTAACTATAACTACCTAGACTGAAGCAGATGGGTCTTGAAGCCTCGAGGTGAGTAATGGAAATCCCAGCTATCGGTAACATATGAGTCTCAATTTCTCAAATCTCTCAATATGAAGTACATAGTACAAGATAGGTACTCCGTATTCGCACGAACGTTTCGAATTTTTGATCCACTTTCAGTTTGCCGTACCTACCTAGGTACCTACCTACCTACCTACCTCCTAATGTACTCCGTACTGACAACCGAATTTTAGTACCTACATATGTACATATATTCATACATACATAGGTACCTATGTACAAACTACGGAAGTATGTACATACGTATTTTTGGCTCACAAGGATAATGCAACTACGGACTCGCAACTACTCCCGCAACAAACGCAAACGCAGGAAGTAACGCCAACATACACGTAAGACATTAACTATAGTTAGTTGCGGGTTGTCCGGGTTTACAGCGACTGAAGTCTTAACAAGGGCGGTGCCGTTTCCACGATCACATCTCTGCGAGAAGCTGGAACTGTAGGTTGTCAAATGAGTCAAATTGAGGCGACGGCGGCAGGTACGGTATTTTCCGTCTATGGCAGCTAGTTGAGCAGGCCTAGCTCCAGCTCCAGCTTCAGCGTTGTTAGCTTTGAGATCAACCGACGAGTACTCAAAGTTCAGAAACATGTTCAACGGAGAGCTAAGGACAGGAGTGCCAGAACATTCAGTTTTGGAACTCAAGCCCGGTGAGGTCGCGCAGTTCAACAGCGATCCCATCGTGAATGCTTCGATAGTCGCGTTTCTGGCTCACCGCTGAACAGCTTGCTGTACTTCGAGTATTCCTCGGGAGTCTTTGTCGTGTCAGCGTTTGGCTCTCGGACGATGGCATATATTCCAATGTTGAGAGGTCAGGTGAAGCAAAGAGTAGGAAACGAGATCAGAGGGCTAGTCACTGATGAAGCTAATGTGTTCTTCATGATGTCCTCGTGTGAGCTTCCAGGTATTCATTGGTTTGCTAAAAAAAAAAGAAGAAGGAGGATGAAGGAAGAAAGGAAACAACAAGTCCAAAGGTGCAGACTTCGGTCAATGTGGCAGCAGCAGATTTACCATGCACGCCTCGCTTCTACCCAGTGCGTTACATCCGGGCACGTTTGTGACGAGATGTTCCAAAGTCCCGAAGGTCAGTCATGATGCATGCTCTTCGGCGTGGCGCGCCGGATACGAACACGAAAGAATATGTGTTCGGGTGGCAGCGTTGGGTTGGAGATGGTGGGTTTGACTTGAAGACAAGCCTTTGCTAGATCCTTGTTTCCATGGAACGGAGGCGAAGGCAGGCACAGAGCTTCAATCTGCCTCAATCTGCTGCTTTCATCTGTTGGTCGGACTTGGTGGTTGTACGAATATCTATGTACCTAGTGAGCACTGAACACCGTGGATTCGTGAAGAGAAGATTGGAGGCACACGTGAGTCGTGACCTGATATCACCAAATTATTGGTGTGACGGAATGGCTCAGCTTCGTTCAGCTATGTACGCGAAGTCCTTGAAGTATGTACGTAGCAAGAAGAGTGAATAGTATGTATAGACTTCCCTCAAGTCTAGGAGTACAGTCTCTGTACAGATCCCTACTGATCGATCGTAGCAATCTTCAGTCAAAGTTCAGTGATAGGTCACTGGCACCAGTGAGTCAGTGACCAGTGTGATCTAAAACGACGCATGTACATGGTAGGTACATAGGTATGTATGTATCCTACCTAGAGCCGTCGTTACACTGTAACCGGTATCCCTATTCTTCGCGATAACTTTTTATCGCCATAAGATAGATGCATCATTCTCTTCGAATAACGTCACGAAACTGCGATCTATTGCTTCACCATCGGAGTACATGATTTATGACCGCAACACCGCCTTTCAAGGCACGAAGTGATTACTTGGTAGGGCTCCTGATTAGCTTTGTATCTACGCACGAAAACACCACGCAGGGCATAAACACATTGAAAAGCAACACACAGAGACACAATATTAACCCGAAAACTTCCTTCTGTGCCTAAGAATGATTGCGTATCAAACTTGCGGTCTCGTGCACTTGCAATTGGATAGCAGTATCTGCTTTTGCTGGCCTTAAAATATCACGATCTAAAACGGGCAGTCGATAAGCAGAATACTACTTCGACGAACGCCCGTAGACACAGAGCGTCTTCGAGCGCCATGATCTCAACCAATTTTGGCGTACGCTGCGGTGAGCTGTCCGTTAATCATGCGGTAATTTCTCGAAGCGGTCTTGACAAAGGCCATTCAATTCTGGAGTATCCATTGCTGTAGAAAGGCAGAAAACTCGTCATGAGTGGCAAACTGCACGGAGGGAGGCAGGTAAATCTTCGATTTAACCTCCATCATGCCCATCACACTCGTCAAGGGTTGCGATATGGTGAACAATCAGAGTATTCGCAGGAAGCTCAGAACAGGGATTAACACATGATGATAAAGAATTTGAAGTGAGAGGGATCAATTTGATGAGAGTTCAATAGTTACTGATGATACGACGGCAAGGTGATGCTGATGATAGTTGATTGAGAGAGTACATATCAAGTTCTTACTTCTGCTCAGTCAAGAGTCGAAGTACGCGAGAGGGTGTGTGCAGAGGAAGGTGGCCGTATCAAAAGCTCCACTTCTACGGCTACGGATATATTCGTCCCACTCTTACGGCGATAAAAAGTTACGGCGAAGTGCCGACGAACGTCGAATATCAGGTACATAGGTACCTAACCTAACCTTGTACCTGGTAGGCGGTAGGGATACCCCTTCGAAGTTCGGACTCATCAGTGATCACTGATCACAGTGATCAGTGCAAGCCATTGAAACCCACCTTTTAAGCCCTCAGTCGGTCATGGACTCATGATTCCCCATGGGCCATGACCTCATCTCAGGCGCCGTAAAAGCCGAAACGCGAAGGAAACGCGATGAAGCGCCACAGTACCTAGGTAGGTAGACTGTAGGAGTTTAGTTACATATCGATTTCATTCCGTTCATCTCGACTCTCGAGCCTCTGGACCGCCGAAGGGATCGTGGCCACCTCCGTTGCATACCTACGAAGTACACAGAGTACATGTAAAGTACGGAGTATCCTGTTTGATCTTTGGAACTTGTAAATAACATATATGTGTACATACCAACATTACCTCTCTGTTGGCTTTCAGTTTGCGCTGGCGATACCGATTCCTCGTGGGACATGGCTCCAAAAGCACGATCTTACTAATAAGCTGTGCATACAACTTATTACAAGCAGCCGCCGAAAGAAGACTTGTTGGTTGACAAGTAATAATTTCCGCGTGGTGGCTACGAGGTAGGTACCAATCGGGCCCTGTTTGAGCACAGATCGGGCTTGGCGGCGCAATCAAGCGCCGACTGACCACAGTCGGGAAAACTTTCGTCATCACACTGTGTCGTCGCTCATTTCCCTTTCCCGCGCCCGCGGCGCACAGGCACCACCATTGCTGCAATGCGCAGTACGGAGTATATATGTATCAATTTGCAGCCCGGTCCCCGAACGTCAGCTGACTGCATGCAAGTTGGTTCGGGAAGTGAGGACAATATGAACAGATGCTCCCTTTTTGAACGTTCGAACTTCAACTGCAGCGAGGTGAAAAAAACGGCGTGGCGCGCCGGATACGAACACGAATGTACATATGTATATAGAAGAGGTACCTACCTAGGTACGACTACGGTGCCCACTTGAGAATTTGTCGGATTAGGTACATAGGCGGCTACGGAGTATGCACCTAGGTACTTACCTAGGTACATTTACACAAGGAGGTAGGCATGACGCTGACTTGGCTCCCACAAATCTCGTCCGATGTGCGGTGTTCGGCGCCGAGAAGGAGTCGCACATCCCATGGGCCATGGGAGTTTTATTTCCGCCCCCCCCCCAAGCTACGCTGCCGGTTTGAAGCTCCGTGAAACTGTGTATTCATACGTGCCAACCTAGGTATGTATGTAATTCGAAAGGCCGATGCATAGGTACATTAAATATCATCGTAAGATTGCATGTGTCCGTGGCATGACAAGTCGTTCCCTACTCCGCAGGGAATGCAAAGTCTCTGTCGGAGAGATTACCAGGCAGATGGCCGAGACAAAGCACCGGCCAACAGTGTGAGCGAGGAATACCTACCTAATGTAAGAAAAAAAAAGGAAACCCGGGAACAAGCGCGAATGAAGAGTGGAGAAGCTCTCTGTCGGGTTACGGGGTGGTATGTACCTCCTACCTAACACAGTACATGTATGTATGTACCTACATGTATTACTCCAAGGCATGTAGGTACATAGGTGGGTATGTACCTATGTACTAACATTCGGCCCACATCGGAGACTTATGAGTCAATACAGCTGTCTCCGACGACCAGGGTTAGTTGTCAGGCGCTAGACCCCCTTGTCCCGTCACCACTGACTAGGTATGTACCTTACCTAGTAGGCAGGCAGGGATCGGGAATCGGGATAGCGAAGCCCCAGACTTTCTCTAGCCATCGTTTGGCTCCTCATTACAAATGTACAACCTGAAGTCATATACTTCGTATAGTCAAGACTCAAGAGCTTGGAATAAACTTATCAAGTCTCGCCAATGCGCCTCTCCATACCCAAGTGCCATGGTAGCATCTGTCCACTAAAAGCGGGTAGTTTTGAATGAGAAGACATCGAGGAAGTAAAAGAGGTAAGCACCTTTCGTAGTAATTCTCACCGGAGCCCGGCGGCCCATACCGGTCATAGTTAGCCAGCGACTTCAGTCAAAGGAATGAAGTGACTTGAGAAGCTACTGGTGTGTACATACTCCGTAGTTCAAAGCCTCTCGCCCTGCCTCCTGCAGTCTGCTATGTAGCAGTGAGCAAGAACAATTGGTAATGAGCCACATCATACATGTAACATGCGAGTCTCATGTCACACGATTGTTGGTACCGCGCGTGTACCTGCCCGTTGTTCCTCCCCTGCTAGCTTTCATTGACTCCTCTGGTTACATCATTTTCCACCGGCCGGTACTTCGAGACTCCGAGGTGCGACGTCCACTAAATTAATGTAGGCTCCGTGGACCGTACCTAGTCCCAACCTGTTGTCCCGATCTGTTGTCTAATTTCTTGTCCCGATCTGTTGTCCCAAAGCGTTACCCCAGTAAAGACTCAAGCATCCCTCGCGACAAATCAGCACAGTAGCAACCCTTCTTGCACAGCATCGTCACATCAGAGTCCTGCGAACTGGGAGTCTAGAGAGCTCTTGCCATCGCGCCCAAAATTCAGAATGGCTGCAAACAGCTCGACATTCGCGTTTACCTCGATGCCTGCGGACTCGAAATATGGCCACATGAACGTCCATACTCAGCTGGACACCGTTGTCGGTGCTGTCTCTGCCGTCAGCCCGTGGACCATTCTAATAACCATTTTCGTCATGTGTGTCGTCTATGACCAACGTGCGTTGTTGCCGTATTGTCGTCTACATGACCGCGTGGAGACTGCTTCTACGTGAAGAGAGAGGGCGCAACTTATGCTGACTTGGAAAACAGTCAGATACGTGATGAGCAAAGGCTCGATCGTCGGACCAGCATGGAAGATGCCCTTTATTGGACCGTTTCTGCAGTCCATGAACCCCAAATTCGAAGAGTATTATGACAAATGGGCCAGCGGCCCTCTCAGCTGCGTCTCAGTCTTCCATAAGTATATATGTCCTCACTCTTTTCTTGAAGCCGATGTCTCAGCTGCACCGCAAGCTAACATCTCCATCAGATTTGTCGTTATCGCGTCGACCCGAGATATGGCACGAAAAGTCCTCAATTCCCCCATGTTTGTCAAGCCTTGCGTCGTAGACGTCGCGCACAAACTGCTAGGCCACGACAACTGGGTGTTCCTCGATGGCAAGGCACATGTCGACTTCCGAAAAGGCCTCAATGGCCTCTTCACTCGCAAGGCTCTCGAGTGCTACCTGCCGGGTCAAGAAGAGGTTTATAAAAAGTACTTTGAGAAGTTTGTCAATGTTACCAATGAGCACGACGGGAAGCCTATTCCTTTCATGCCTGAGTTCCGTGAGCTCATGTGTGCCGTTTCTTGTCGCACCTTTGTTGGCCACTACATGTCTGACGCTGCCGTCAAGAAAATTGCAGATGATTACTATCTTATTACTGCTGCTCTGGAGCTGGTCAACTTCCCAATTATTTTACCGTTCACAAAGACTTGGTACGGTAAAAAGGCTGCGGACATGGTTCTTCTCGAGTTTGCCAAGTGTGCTGCGAAAAGCAAGGTTCGCATGGCTGCCGGTGGTGAGATTACTTGCATCATGGACGGCTGGGTTTCACAGATGGTTCAGTCCGAGCGCTGGCGGGAGGCTGAGGCCAAGGGCGAAGCATCGGACAGCTTGGAAAAGCCTTCTCCTCTCCTCCGTATGTTCTCCGACTACGAAATTTCACAGACCATCTTCACGTTTCTATTCGCTTCTCAGGATGCCACTAGTAGCGCTGCCACTTGGTTATTCCAGGTAATGGCGCAACGTCCTGACGTCCTCGATCGTGTGCGCGAGGAGAACATGAAGGTTCGAAATGGAGATCCCAATGCGGAACTAAGCATGGAACAGCTTGAGTCTCTTACTTATACGCGTGCGGTTGTGCGAGAGCTACTTCGATACCGCCCACCGGTGCTCATGGTTCCCTACTTGGTGAAGAAGCCTTTTCCCATTACCGAATCGTACACTATTCCAAAGGGTGAGAAGCAGCACATTCCTTCCAAAGGATGGCCACGTTGTCCTGTGGTCTCCATTCAAGGCGCTAACAACTTGCGGCAGGCTCCATGGTTATACCCACCACTTATATGGCTTTGCATGACCCTGATGTGTACGAGAACCCCGACTATTTCGACCCTGAAAGATACTACTCTGGAGATGCCGAGGTGAAAGGTGCCAAGAACTACTTGGTTTTCGGGACCGGACCTCACTACTGCCTCGGTCAAGTTTACGCGCAACTAAACCTGGCTCTGTTTCTCGGCAAGGCTTCCTGCCAGTTGAAGTGGACTCATCACGCTACGCCATTGTCTGAAGAGATCAAGGTGTTTGCCACCATATTCCCCAAGGTCAGTCCCACTCGATGAACCCGTCATGATAGTTTCTGACCACTGACAACGAGCAAACAGGATGACTGCCCTCTGACGTTTGAGAAACGTGAGTGGTAGGCGATTTTATGGTTCAACCATCAAGCAAGAGATGAAAATCAAGTGAAGGAAGTACCTTCACCCACACATGAATGGCGCACCTGGCCACAATGGCTCGTGCCATTGAAAGACGACGCGAACACAACAGGCCTGAGCCGTGGCGAAATGAAGGCCAGTGTGTACAGGAGTGTGCACTGGATCCACGAAACGACGGTACGCACACAGAGTTCTTTGGGAAGGAGAACAGTGACGATGACTTTACGATCAATCAGACGTTATAATCGAGGAGATTCAAGGGTAATTACATAATCTTAATCAATCAGTCTTTAGGCACATGTTTATCGCACTTCGGCGTGCCCTGTACTGAAAGATCGACGCAGACCGGGACCATGGCGACAGAAAGGGGCAGGGAGCGCATTCGGGTCTTTATTGCTCCAATGAGTACAAGCTTGGAGGTCGAATTCTATACATATTTTTTCCAAGCATAGATTTACACCTGGGGTCTTTGACGGACGATCAGAGATGTCCCCATTCTTTACTTGGTCGTGTGTTGGTTTAAATTGACAGCAATACCCGTGAACGTGGGAAGCGTGAGAAGTTTGCGCCTCATGTGGCCCAGAGAGCATTCAAACAAAGAACTGGATTAATCATGGAGCTGGCTTGCAATCCATCGGGATGCGACCAGACTAATCCGGCATACCGTAGTTATGTACATACCGACAACACAAGGCGGCTATGTACATGATTTATTCGGATCGATCGGGCATGACATCATGTGAAGTAGAATTGGCATTGCCTGTTGTTGTTACTGGTGGAAAAATACATTTTGGAAGCGTAGAGCATTTACAAGGTACATACCTACCTAATGTAACCCGTTGCTTTTAGCTCGCTCCTCCTCCAGGGAGTCCTTTGTACGGCATGAAGTCATCCGCATAATAAACGCGTTCCGGTCGGCGGATATTGGCGGATACATACATAATCATGTGGATTTATTGGAGCCGCGGCCCGTATGTTGATGGTTGATGGTTGATGGATTGACCTGAGTCACCGTTGGCAGAAGCAAAGCGAATACATACCTGTGGGCGTGGCCGTATGGTCGACCCACTTTTCAAAACTTCTGAAGTTCTGTTGCAAAAACTTGCTTGGCGAATAGTTTTGCTCGGCCGCGGGCCCGCGAAAGAGTTCCACCTACCAAGGCTACCATGTACAATGTACATACCTCCTTGTACATACCTAAGGTACCTAAAGTATCACAATATGTACATACCTAGGAGGTTAGGTACCTCTTATCTTATCGCCTGGCTATTACAATGTCATATCCCATAACAATGTTCTACGTGCGCATTCGATTTCGACCACATACGTAGGACACGGGCACTCACCGCAGCAATGTTTCGCACTTTACATCCCAGCAAGAGCATCCTTCCAGCGGTTTTGCGACCTCGAACGACAAGGCTTTCCCCAGCGAACGCCCTCGCCGAATATAAACGTCATATCGTTTCGAGTCAAAGCAGGCAGACTTGTCATAAGGGATGGCTTTCAAACACTGCGAGACCTTTGAGGCATCTTCAACATAAGCGGCCGGCCGAGCTGCGGCTAGAGAAAGGGGCGGCACCGACAAACTCGGATGCGCATGCAGAGAACGGGCTGCGGCCGGGGCAGTGGTCATTTGAGGAGATGAAGGAGTTGGTAGCGAAGACCAAGGGAACAAACCCGCCGGGAATGGGTGTGGCTATCATTGGTGCGTAGAGACCTTTCTCTTTCTTCTCCCCCGTTCTGCAGATGCTGTTCTTGAGAACTTGAGGTTCCCTTTGGTGTGGTCAGGATGTGGATGTCGACCTTGTTCTTCTCCTTTCTCTCCTTCTCTGCTCCTATTTTTCTTCAATGACTGGGGGTGTGGAGCTATCCAAGGGGAAGAACCAGACGTGAACAAAGATTGCAAGAAAGGCAGAATCATTGACTTCTCTTGGCGGATGCGTACGCGATGGAAATGCGAAGTAAAAAGACGTCCGAGAACTTTACGAATTAGAAGAAACGGGCAAAATTCCCGGAGCAATTCACATTCCTCTCGGGAGAGTCGAGGCTTTCTTCCATGACCTTGCTCACAAGCACGAGCTTTCTGAGGAAGAAGCCCTTAAGAGTGATGAGCTGCCAGCACGGGACATGGTGTTTTATTGCAAGGCTGGGGTAAGGGCCGAGACAGCGGCTCAGTTGGCGAGACAGATGGGATTTGAAAACGTGGGAGTGTATCACGGAAGTTGGCTAGAGTGGGTGAGGGAGGGAGGCCCGGCTGAGAGACTCTGAAGGGTTGAGACAGAAAGAGGTCGAGCCAAGACGAGAATCGCTGGACCCGGGGTGAGGATGAATTACTTGGGTTAAGACGACACATTTGTAGTCTACCTCTTTGGATAGTGCAGTGGGTAATTTGGATCCCGATAAGCGAATGATACCTCTATTGTGACATTACGTAGCCGATGGAAACAAAACAACCTTCACATCTAGAGATAACAGGGGGATCGACGGAACATGAGCAGATTGTGGGCAACAAACAACTTTGACTTCTAGGAAATGTAGGTTAGGTGACGGACGTCTTGAATGCTGAAACTGTATTGTTGCAAGCAAATCCTTTCTCTGCGGCGAAGCCGATGCCTCTTCCTCTCCGTTTCAGGACGGCTATGATACAACGAACCGCCAATGCATTTCAAATGTTCGATGAAGAAGCATTCCTTTCTCGCCTTTCACCACCTTCCCCCTCTCGCTTGAGGCCAGAATGTCACTCTAGCCACATCCTAGCTATAAACAATTGGCTCATCTTCTAGAACAAGAGGGCTGTTGGGTTATCGCCAAGGGGCTTGTCACCATCACCAGCCGGTTTCTTCACAGCAGGGCTGTTGTGCGCGAAGAAGAGAATCTTGATCGTGATGGCCAGGCCAGCGTGTAGCACCACGACAATAATCAGAAGCACCTTGCTTACTTGACGATCTGTGGCGCTCAGCACGGGATACAGATTTCGTATCAGGAATGCGACAGACAGGCCGAAGCCAACGGCTACAAAGGTCCAGTTCAGAATCTCAATGGGCGACCAACTTATAATGGCCACGGGGATCCAAATGAGGTTCGAGTAGCCATACAACGCCCAGCACTCGAGGAGATTAGCCGATTCGCTGCCAAAGTAGCGAAGCGCGAGGAAGAGCACCATAGGTATGAAGAGTGTGTAGCCATAAACGAGGCCAGCAGACCCTAGAAGAGATGATTTGAGTTAATCATTGCAGCTTATTCTCGCCCGTTTTTTCAGACACGTCCTTACAATACTAGCAGAGGCCACCCCCTCCTTCGAGACTGTGACATGAAACGAGCAAGCTGGCCGGGACAAACAGCAAAGCAAGGGCTAAGAGCTAAGAGAACTAACCACTCAAGAGCCTGAAATCGTATGCGAATTGCGCAGTTCCCCTACTCGACAACCAGTCACTGATGGTACCACCAAGGAACAGGATCAAGACCACAGTGGTAGCGATCCAAAATGGGCCGTATAGGTCTGGGTTGCCTTCAAGAACATCGAGGAAGTTGGCCCGCGGGTACAAGGCTGCCCAGCAGCGCTGCAGTACGGCCGATGTATCGACATCGAAAAATTGGGAATAGAATGAGATGGACCACAGGAAACGTTTCCCGGGAGGTGAAGATGATGCTGTCACTGGAGGAGGGAGCGCGGAAGAGGCGCCTTTGCGACCGGCCTGGGATGTCTCGTTGAAGTTGGAGGTGTGGAATTCGAGATCCTCTTGGAGATCAGTGTGACCCAGATCGCCCTACGGTTAAATGGATCGTGAGTATGGGCTTAATGGATTTACCGTCCCATTCTGTCTTTCACACTGGGAAAGTCTGAAGACAGCATCATAACAGCGGGCGTTTCGTCTCTTACCTCGTCGTCCACGTCTACCACCGCGTCATAGCCTGACCCTGACATGGTGATGGCGCTGTGATGTGTGTGTATATCCTTTCTAGTATCTGCACAAGGCCGCCGCAAGACGTAGGCATATATGTTGACAATCGGACACGGTCGCAGTGGCTGGTGAGTCGACGAATAGAAGACTTATCGCATTGCGAGTTGTCGATGTTCAGCTAGGTACGTGTAACGTATGTACCTACTCACACTATGATGGGGACACATGTACACAGTCGCTCGCCCCGGAGCCAGCGGTGACCGGGCTTTATCCGTGCACGACCGTCGACAAGGGACACATTACATTTACCTAGCACTCTGTACGATCACTTCCCATCAAGTGGGCTAAATACCGCCTATCTGGCTCTACGCACATGGACTCAGAGTCGCTCTTTGTCTTGGGTACTTTGTGAAGTTTAGACGTGTCTGGTTCCTACCTGATGGCTGGCACTAGATTGTTCATGTACGATCCTGCCATGAGGGGCCGTTTGACGGGTGCAAAAGAACAAACGAAAGGTGGGGAAGAATAAGCACAAGATCACGGTGATTGTATCTTCAGACAGAGTTTCTACTGGTCCAGAGCTGGTCTCATGATAGTTCGACTACTAGATCCCCCCCAAAAAAGTCGCCGGGCCTGAACGGGAGTAAATCATTCGTTCCAGCATTATCGAGATCGTATTGCCTGAGCTGCATTGCATATGCTATAATAGAAACAAGACCAACACGTCCATCGGAAAGCGATTTTGTTCTTGCCATCTCCAGAATGCCGTAAAAATCCAGACGCCACATCCATTGGGGAAACCGTTTACTTGAGCTTCTTCTTGGGTCGAAGCTGGTTGGTGTGACCGCACTTTCGCTTGCGGCAGTTGGTGGCACGAGGAGGGAGACGGGCCTGGAGGCATTTGTTAATTGAATGAAATTAAGGTGACTGCAGAATTTTTGGCCGGAGGTATAATTTGAAGACATACATAGCACTTGCGGCAAATCATCTTGTCGCAGTTGAACTTGGAGGCCAGAGCCTTCAACGAGGGTTCGATGATACCACCACGGAGACGGAGGACCAAGTGAAGAGTGGACTCCTGCAAGTCGCGTAAATTAGCCACCGCTCATCGTTTACTTTGTTCTCGCAATTCCGCGAGTTCAGACCCTGCACAGTGTGTCGTAAACGGGTCAATTGCGCAGTTAGACAAACCTTCTGGATATTGTAGTCGGACAGCGTTCGGCCATCCTCGAGCTGCTTGCCAGCAAAGATCAATCGCTGCTGATCAGGAGGAATGCCCTCCTTATCCTGGATCTTGGACTTGACATTATCAATCGTGTCCGAGGACTCGACCTCAAGAGTGATGGTCTTGCCCGTGAGGGTCTTGACGAAACTGCAACGAGTATCAGCAAATCGACCGGAGGGATAAATATCGTGTCAGGGTCGTCGCTAAAATTCGAGCTTACATCTGCACTATTGTAAATTGTCAGTACTGGCGCCCATTTCATCGTGCAGCGTTCTGATGCATCCACTTACTCTTGACTGATTTTGTGACGCTGACGATGATGAAGATTCCTCTTGCCGAGCAACTCTGCGCGCAAAGTTGGTGGGGCTCAAGCAAGCAGAATTGAAAACCCTAGGTCACATGCTGGGTCACATGCCGAGCGCTAGCTAAGCCATTACTAATCAAGGAAAGGGTGGGGCTTACCGACGAGTCAAGTTCGTTAAGTTCGTTGTCAGTTGGCGTTAGATCACCATTTGTTTGTGCATTGAACTGGAATCACCCGAAGTCGATGTCCCGCGCGAGTGTACCTTTTATCCTTTACATGCTTACATGCATCGCGTACATATCATCGAAGACTGGCATATTCAAGCCCAGCAGAGAATTTTGCGTGTGAAGCATGGCACAAAGTGTCGCAGATGGCACATAAGAAGTGACTATGGTGACAGGTTGTGACCTGGTCCTAGCAACACGCCTTATCAATTTACGCCCGCATAAATTATAGATTCGCTGTTAATGACCGGCTGATTCCACTGCCACCAGATCAAGTGTTGTTCTAGTTTGTATGTAGCTCGTACCAGCATGTCAAGAGGTACACCTGCAGCATCGCCTGATGCAAATGATTAGCATAGCAAAGATCAAGAGATCTGTCGTTCTGTTCCGGATACTTACCCGCCGCGTTAAAGAGCACGTTTGCAGTCTCGGACAGATCTTGGATAGCTCGGAATGACTCATATCTTTTTGCCCCGGGAGCAGTATTGTTGTCGGCCTTGACTGCTTCAGCCAATACGCGATATGCTTCTTTTTCGACTTGAGACTCGATGACTTCGGGGAAAGAAGGTTGAGGAGGCGAATCTAGCTCGACCGGGAAAAAACTTGTTATGGTATCTTTGGCTGTCTCAAGTGTGAGCTCGAGATTGCAATACACCACTTTGTTTCGATGGTTGATAGACTTACTGTTATTGCCGATGGTATCTCTCAAGTATGACACAAATGCATCAAACTCGCCATCCTCTAGATTGGTGATCTTCTCCGGAGTTAATTCTTCAAACAAAGGACGTTCTAAGATCTGACTTCTGAGCTTCTCTAGTTGTTCTGTGTATCCTGTCTTCCATTTTTCCCAGTCGAATCGAGGTATGGGAAGACTCGGACTGGCCAGCGAGACAGACTGGCCGTGATTAAGCGGAAAGCACAACTTGGTCGAGACGACTAGAAAAGCGAGCAGTTTCATTTCCGGATGATCAAAGGGAGTTGTTCTGGCCTTGAGGGCGGGAAACTCGAAACAGTGGTCTAAGATAGCTACGAGCCTCTTCGTAATGCTGATGACCTCAACTAAAGTGCGGTCAGATATTTTGCACCTTGAAAGCCGGATAGGAGCTTGGTCTTACCTGGTAATGCCAGTTCCTTAGTGTATTGCACGAGCATGGGAAACCAATTCATCTCGGGAAACGTCATTTCGTAGTTGACCTTGTATGAAAAAACAGTATCCAGCAGAGTTTGATACAGATCATGCCCCTTGAGGCCCCCAGCTAATGGCAGCTTGAGCGCTTTTGCATACGCACTTGGCATTCTTTTCTGCATCTCAACTGGCAATTCAACGTACTGTTGTGCGCAAGATTTGGTCAATATGACGATTACACGAAACCTTCAGGGCAACACATAAAACTCACTGCTCGCAAATATGGCATAGTTCCGGCTGACACCCAGTTTTGTAGGTCGGCCAAGCGTGTGGGAATTTTGAGAAGTAGGCATCCTAGATAGCACAACGCTATAGTCTCTGGCATCCTTGGCAATGGCCAGCCGTTGCCTCTCGCCGGGTCCCAACTCTGCACTCTTGAAGCCGGTTTCCACGACAGCTTTTCTTGCATGTCTGCAGCAACAGGTTGCGAGCTGAACGTCTCGGGCTCTGATTCACTAATGTCGTAGTCATGGATGCTAGCGCCATATCCACGAATCCGTAGATCCCAAAGATCACGAACGACAGTCTCGAGTTCTGGTCTGTGGCCCTTCTTTCGTACCAAGAATTCAAGTTGTTTGCGCAGCAGTAGCTGGACAGCCTCGACATACAAACTCTTGCCTTCCTGCCCGGTTAGCTGACGTTTCTCTACTTCTCTCACTTCCTTTTTTCGCCTTGCAACAGGGCCAGTCCGTCCCATGGCCTCCTCACCGCCAACCTCGAATTGAATGAAGCCCTGCGACTGAGTATCAGCCATACGTCTGATTTAGCCCATGTGTGCACTCAAGGATCATTGGCTTTACTTCAATCTGGTGGCCTCGAGCGCAATACCGCAGCCCGTCCTGGAGATACCATTTTCTACTTCCGCATTCTGGACACCTTTCCCCGCGGGGCATTTTGCGAAGTTCTCGCCTGTCATCCATGATTTCAAATCCACACACAAATGGAGAGTAGGGGCGCTGTCATGACAGCAGATGACGAGGTATCGGGCCCAATGGGGTCCTTGATATCGAAGGTACGAACATGAAAAAACAAACTAAAGACGAAAGACAAATCAGTAGAGACTAAATGTGGCCCCGGCTTGCGTGTTTCCTGTCAAGTTATGGTGGTATGTAGGTGGTGCGCGAGCTAATGTGCGAGGTCGAAAAGTGGCTCGCACAATAAGGATTGGGTTGGCCGTCAAAACCCGCCTTGCCGCCCACCGACGGTCCGACTGTGTACAACAAACTAAGGAGGCGATGGTCATTGGTGACAACAACTATGTACATATGTACCTCTTCGATAGTAGATACGGCAATTATAATTTATGCATGATTCCCGTCACATCGTCTCTCACTCACAACGAGCAATAAGTGGCCAATTGCTGTCAACTTGAAATTGATCACTCCTTCATATCTCAATTGTTTTCATTGCCCTTCTCTTTTCGTTTTGATTCACTTGTTTGGTCTCTTTCTTCCTTCCCTTGTTAAAATGAGTAAACAAAGACGGACAATGATTCACATCACATAGATGAACACGAGCCATCATCTTCACATGTCAAGGCAAATTTGCGTACTGGTCAATCCTATGACCTATATCATGCACAAGAGTAAAGCATGCCTCAGGGTTCTGTTCTTGTTCTTGTTTTTTTTTTAATCTTTAGATGGGGTATGGCTCGCCGTGCAGTTGATCTGAAGCTGCTGGCAAAATCTGGGTCAACTCGAAAACAAAAAAATGGTGAAGAGCGCCCAGCGCCTGGACTGCGTAAGTATCCAGTGCGCTGCTAGCCGATACAATTCCGTTCGTATAATGTTTCCATGCGCATCGACCCAAAACTATCGTTCACTGCGAATCTGACGTGACTAGAACCACTGTAAACTCCATCCAATTTGCTACAAAAGGACGGGTTTGGGTCAAGGCTACAAGCAGAGACATGACAAGCTGAGGGCTTCGTTAAATCATTTACTGTTTGGGGGCCTCTTTGGCTTCGACGGCAGCCTCCTCGCCCATGGAGGTAAGAATAATAACGTCTACATTCTTTAGTCAGTGTACGTGTCTAGACCCAAGTTGAAATTTCTTTATTGCAGACAGGACATTGTGCCATTGGTTCTCGAAACAGAGGCATGATATGAGAGCGACTCACTGGTATCCTTCTCCTCGACCTTGAAGAGCTTGTTGATCTTCTCACCGATCTCGCCATCAGGCATCTTAACGTCATCCTTGGTGTCACCATCCTCGTTCATGAGGGAGAGAAAGCCGTCATCGGAGATATCAAGCTAGGAACCACAACGTGAGTGACATCGGACATGACGACGAGTAATTGTCAGAACTCACCAGCTGATATTCACGACGGGTGACATTGGGGACATCCATGTTGTGAGTGGAGGGAGAGAGATCTTCGAGCTTCTTTCCAGTGAAGATGTCGAGGGCGACCAGATGGACCTTGGCGTGACCGTGCTTGCCAGTCTTGGAAGTAGACATGTCGACAATTTTGCAGGGCCGGTTCTTGATCACAACGAAGCCGTTCTTGCGCAGAGCAGAGCACTGCATGGGGTAGGTCAGAGACGCGCCAGCATCGGCGGAATCGAAGGTGACATCGTGCTACAACGAATCAAGAAGAAAAGGTCAGTCACTTCATCGATTGCCAATGCAGACTATGATTGCGACAGCGCCCGTTCTCGTACGAGGCCATCACTTCGAATTTTTGCGTTGTGCGTCCTCTATCGCGGAGCAGGTACGAGGGGAGTATGCGGGGTGGTTTTACCCACTACCCGACATTTGTCTGTCGCCGCAGACCGGCGGCGCAAGGACTAGGAGCAGCGTGAGTATCAGCAACCTACCTCTTCAGCCATGATGATGGATTGCGCAAGAAAGCGGACGTGGTTGATCGAAGAAGGGAGAAATTGGGAAAGCGACACCAAAAGGCAGTAGGGTGTTGTACAGTGGGTGGAGAGGAGGAAAAGAAAGCGTCGAAGGAAGGGCGAGAGAAGAGAAGCGAGGATGGAGGGGAAAAGGTGCGCCGTCTCGAATTTTTTTCTTGCCATGTGTGATTGGGCCCTGGGGCGGGTACCAGGAGGAGGACAGGAGGAGGCTACCTCCTAATGTAGGTATGTACCACATCAAATTTGGGGGTACAGTTAGGTATGTAGGCCTCAAAAGACTTTAAAAAGCACCTCAAAAGACCCTCGAAGCAGCTCACATGTTTCCGCAGCCCGTCATGCGAGGAATTGATGGCTCGCAATCGACAACTCACAATCTTGAGATTGGCTTTCATGATGCTCCCGAGTCCCTGCAACCGGCAAGGTCGGCAATGGCTCCATGTGCTTCCAGTCCTTTCCCGCATTTCCTGGTTCTTCTATAGAGTTGATGAACCTCGTTCCA
The DNA here is from genome assembly GCA_029405325.1 of Claviceps purpurea. NCBI lineage: Eukaryota > Fungi > Ascomycota > Sordariomycetes > Hypocreales > Clavicipitaceae > Claviceps > Claviceps purpurea. The sequence goes on from CM055785.1 coordinate 2,176,102, forward strand.
AGAAACATACCGACTTACAAAATAACATGAGCATTATGGCAGCGCCTACAAGCGCCATCGAGCCTGGGGTTGTCCGGCTGCGATCGCGAGCAACGTTTACACGCGCGTACTTACTGTCACCCACGTGTCCCTCCGTAAAATAGTGAAGCGGAAGTGCTTTTTATGGCTTGTCACTTCCTTGGCTTCGCTGGCATCGCTTTTGAAGCTGATCGCACAACATGCACGTGTATTGTTGACGTGTCATGCTCAGACGCGTAAATTGCTGGAACAGGCGGACTTGAATTGCGATTGCTCGTTGTTAACACAATCCAAAACTCTTGATGAAGTCAACTTGCACTTGTAGGGATCAAGTCGTACCACGGAAGTGCCAAGACCTATGATTTTTATATTTCTTGTATCACCAACGTCCTGAGACACATTGCATATGATAATTGCAGATTGCACAGGGAATTATACATACCTAAAAGCTTCCGTGAGTCTTTCAAGTTTTCTGCCGTTTGTTTGTCGGGCAAGACAACCAATCATTGGCTTGCCAGATCCAAGCGGATCCCGAGGTCCGCAGCATCCCCCCCTTGGGCTTGTGAGTTGTGATGACCTCGTCGCATGAAGTTGTTTGTTTGTACTTGCAATGTACCACTTGCCTGTGATGTCCGCCTCCATCGTCACCATTTCGTGCAAGCTTGAGAACTGAAGCTTGTACGTATGATCGCTTTCGTAACCCTCAGAGTCGCAGTCAACTAGCTGTCGAGCATAGTTGCCTTGCCACACCATACCATGTGGCTGGACCGGCTGGCTGGTGGTCCATCCACTGCATCAGGTAGTCAGTTAACGCCGCAGCCTGGAGGCAAGTCGTACTCGCCTCTCCCACGCCGAACGTCCAGCACCCTGAGTCCTTACGTGACTTCGCAAAGACCTGGACACTCTCCAAGAAATTCGTCACTATCACTCGTCTCCAACGATTCCTCACATTCCCTGCTCTCCCACCCTCGTCGAACAAACGGGCTCGCGCCACGACAATCTGTTGCAGCACCCAATGTCAACGATTCCCTGAATATCCTTAATAAGATATTGACGCCCCCAAAGGAAGAAGGGTTTAATTGCGAAGAAAGCCAGAAACTGCTGTCTAGCTCCATCACGGAAGTCGATCTTGAGCTTGAGGTTGACTTTGGGGGCTTGTCCTTGAGGGAAGTGGCATCATCCCAAACGCCTGATGAGATCGAGGCAGCACCACGGCAGGGACAGATCCTGGAAGACTGTACGTTCAGGTCTTGATAGCTTGGATTTTCTGCATCTTATATATCATACGAAAAGCTATATCTAATGCGTATCACTCAGATCAAAAAGAGCGAAGCACATTCGAAGGCCTCCATCGTTCTATCACTGCTTGCGACGATGTGCTTAATTCCGTCGAGCTGAACTTGATTGATTTTCGAAACGATCTCGCTTCTGTATCTGCTGATATTGAATCACTACAAGAACGCTCCGCGGCGTTGAACCGACGACTACAGAACCGCAAAGATGTCGAGAAGGCTTTGGGGCCGGTCGTGGAAGAGCTGAGCGTATCCCCTGAAGTTGTGGCTAAGATATCCACGGGCCAGCTAGACGAGTCTTGGGTTAAGATTATATGCGAACTGGATCGGAGGACGGTAGCATACGACAAAAAAATCATCTCAGGAAATCAACCCAGTAGAGCGTCTGCAGAGCTCGGTCCTCTGTTAGAAAAGCTTACGCTCAAGGTGCGTAGGCCCTTAGCTACCTGTCACAAAAGATACGAACACCTTCGGAAGACTTATGCTGATACTGATATTCCTGGAAGGCTATTGAACGTATTCGAGATTTCCTTGTGGCCCAGATAAAAGCACTCCGATCGCCACACATTAATGCTCAACTCATACAGCAACAAAACTTTCTTCGATACAGAGATTTATATAGCTTTCTTCACAGACGTCATGCGGCACTGGCGGAAGAAATTTCTCGCGCTTATATGAACACGATGCGTTGGTACTATCAAACGCAGTTCGCCAGATACCAGCAAGCGTTGGCCAGCATCAAGACTCACGTCATTGATAAGTCAGACACCCTAGGCCACGAAGACACAACGCGAATGGCAACTGTGCTATCAAGCACACGAACTGCAGGCTCACCCCATGATGCTTTCAACTTGGGCCGGAGGATAGACTTGCTCAAAACGAGTAATCAGACGGCGCTATCGTCGTACCTTGCTGACGAGGACCAGACGACGCGCTATCTAGAGGTCCAGTTCCATCACTTCAATTTGGCTCTGATAGACAACGCGACGGCGGAGTATACCTTCCTGGCGAGCTTTTTTTCTCCGGCCTTGTCGTATTCTCATATCTCCAAAATTTTTACTCATATTTTTGAGTCTACTTTTGAGATGGGTCAAACACTTTCGAAGACACTCGTGTCTGACACATATGATGCATTGGGCATCTTACTTTGTATTCGACTGAATCAGAAACTCGCATTTGAACTTCAACGACGCAAAGTGCCTGCCGTGGACAACTACATCAATGGTACTAACATGCTCCTTTGGCCAAGGCTACAAGTCGTCATGGATAGACACTGCGAATCTGTCCGCCAACTAGTGACTAACTTGCCTAATAAATCTCATCGTTCCGCAAGCGACGCTGCCAAAATGACGTCTGCTCCCCATGTTGTGACCCAACGCTTCGGTCAGCTTCTTCACGGGTTCCTGGTTCTGAGTGCGGAAGCTGGAGATGACGAACCAGTCGCAGCAAGCCTCCACCGATTGCGCTCAGAAGTCGAGGCATTTCTTAACAAACAGAGCCTGTCGTATGGTGGCGACAACCGGAAAAGCGACCGGTTTCTGTACAATAACTATTCCCTCATTTTGACTATCATTGGGGATACGACGGGCAAAGTCGCCGTGGAACAACAGAAGCACTTTGAAAGACTGAAAGCAGTGCATCGAGAAGATGCGTGATTCACTCCCTCTCCCTCTCGATTGCCAAAGCTTCATGATGCGGCTTGCAATAGGTACTACATATCAGGAAAGCAACTCTGCACTCACGTGCCTCGCCAATATTATAACCTTTTGTGGAATAGCTGAGAGAGAAAGTGGTATATCTTTAACTTGGCGTGATGCCATAGATCCATGTTTTGGTTGAGGAAGGATTTCCTCCTTTGTTTCCAAAAAGTAACACGTCAGATATCCTTCATCTCTAGCGTCCAATGTTTTATCTCAAGTCTACATAGAAGCTCACAGTTCTTTTCCATTGTCAGAAGAATTTTGCAATATAGAAAGGTGAGAAAGAATACTAGTTTCCATTCAGGTATCTGAAGATCATTTGCCTTCCATGCTAAGAATGGTGTCGAGTGTACACTGCCTGTGTCAATACTTGCTTGCTCTACCGAATAACAGCCCTGAGATAGCGATATGAGGACGGACTTCGCCGTAAAACGTAGGCTAACACGGCGACCGCCGCGGCAGCACCCAACAATCTGATAGGCCGGCGGTACTTCCAGAGTGTGATCGACACTGTCTCCCTTAATTCCGCCCAGCGGACTTGTTTGACTTGCTCTTCGAAATATCCGTAGCCTTCTTCTAGGGACTGGTTGGCACACTGGTCAACGTCTCTGGCCGTTTTCAAAGAGCTGTATCTGGATATATGCCGCCAGTAAGGTAAATACTGTGGTGGAAAGCGGTCGAACAAACGAGTTGCCTCAGCGATCAGTGCCTCAAGGTCCATGTTTGGTGGTACTCTTGACAGTACGACTTGTAACATGTCTGGTTCTACAATGTCCAACACCTCGTTTCTGCGGTTGATGACAATCTGAGCGAAGACATATATGGGAAAGACGGGCTCTCTGGCGAGGAAAACATCAAAAAGACGTGCAATGTCACGATAGGCTTGTATGTTATGCGCGTACATTGTGAGTGTACCTGCGAGGGCGTAAAACGGTTCTATGGTTGCAATATGTTGTCGAAGTTTGGGGTCGGCTTTTGCCAGAAGATCAGGCAGTAATCTGAGTTGTGCGGTCGTTGGTTCGAGGCTGGAGAGCATGAAGTCCCGTATGCGGAGGATGGATAGTCTTGCAACCACAGAGGCGCGCCACGGCGGCCGCAAGACGAGGAGGAACACCTGGCATATGTCATGATAGCCTTGGAAATAGCAGAGATATGGGTGTCGGCGTAATACTTCGAGGATGAGCGATAGCAATTCTGATTTGCACTTTTTCATGTCTGCCTCGGATCTGTCTGCGCGGGGGATAAATATGAAAGGACCCCGAGGTCAGTTTCAGAGCAAGACCCATGGCAAGACACTTCTGGCGTTGGAAGTTCATCGAGGGTATGGAGTGCGCTTTTCTTTAAGATTCTAGTTTATGGAAAACTCTCATACACGCACCTCTTGGATAATAGACGAACGCTCTATCCACATCAAGCTGTACTTGTTCTTCGTCACGATGCCGCGGTAGCCTCTCCCAACTACGGTCGGTGTCCGTGTCGCCATCACTAGAGCCGGCACTGCAACTAGAGGTATCGACAAAAAGCCCCATCAGAACAGGCCCTGCAATTCCAATATAAGGGTAGTTAGCCATCCAATGCGAATATTCGGAATGTTTGTGAGACCAGGTCGTGATAAGTAGCCAGAGGACAAAGGGCATCTACATATGCATACAGGCAAGCCTCCGTAGCTCATCACTGAGGAGCCCATCTGTCGATTCGGCAAGACTTCTTAGCTTTTGCACATCCCTCCATTTGCACGCTTCTCGTATTTCGTCAGATTTCTTTTCATAAAGGGCGCGATCTATCTGTTGGTCGCACGGCACGTCCTTCGTCTCGGGATTGCCTCCATCACTGCTTGTTGACCCTGTCAGTGCCTCAGTGGATTGACTCTGCAGATCCATAAGATTGTGTGCGGCAGTTTTTGGGAGTTTGGAGCCGAGTTATCGAAGGGAACGTCGCAAAATAGATGTTCTCGTTCTTGGGGTACGAGGTCGGTAGATGGTCGGGTGAAGGAGCTACGCCACAACGTGGCGGGTAAAACTGTGTCACGACTTCACGAGTCACAGGGCCCGACCATTTTTTCGGGTTGATTTCCAGAGATCTTTTCGGCTCCGTGTACCTACCTATCTATGCGTGCTCAAAGCACCATTTATAGAGCGTTGACTAATTATAGCATTTCAATAAGCATTTCTGGCATCGTCAATGCCATGCCTGTACCGCAATCGAATTTCAACAATTTTTATATCAAGTGCACAGGAGACTACGTCACATGACTCTGCAGGCTGGTGTAACAACGCGACGACTGTTATCTACATTTGATGGGTATTCCACTTGAATGTGTATTTCTTCTCGCTCCCCACCAAGTTTCGAGCTCCGAAGGCAGGCTGCCATGATTTTGCAATCATGGCTTTCCAAACCAGCATTCTCAGAGAAGGCGAATGGGTGACCGAGACAGTCAACCTCCAAGCCGCCCTCGAAGCATCATCAATCCAACGAGAGGCGACAAGGGCACATCTGAATCCTCCGGCCTGTGGCGTGCTATCTCGAACTGTTGTAGAGAGCCCCATCGTTCATTGGATTCTTCCAGCCCGCCTGAGATCAAAAGCTTACAACGATATCGCGTTTGTTGGAGTACGTTGTTGCGTTTGCTCTTTATTACGATTTGCTTTTCCTTCCCGGGCTATGCCATCAGGTTCTTGACCCTTTCTGTTGTCACTACACGTGAAAACTCACACGAGTGAAACCAGTCATGTAGCGGCCAGCGTGGGCGGTGAGGTAGAGAAGTCTCATGAAACGTGACTCCACGACCATTTCGGTCCCTTGAACGCTCCTTGGATGATATTGCATGTTTCTGTAACGGCTTGACTCTGCAGATGCCCCTCGAAAGCGAGGAAGTCATCAGATTCGAAAGTTCGACCAGTTCATTGACCAGCTTAATAGGATCATTTCGTTCAAATAAGCGAACTTCAACCTGATGGTCAACTTCATGAGGTGGCACGAAAAGATGACTTTGGCTGTCGTATAAGGGGCGCGGCGGTGCTTGGAGACTCGCTCCAACATGGCCTGGACAACGATGACGACGCAGCTATGATCAAGTCGGAAGATGAAGACACATTGATGCAGGAGCCGTTGGAATCAGGCGATGCTTTTCACGACCAAGCTCTTGCACCTCAACTGTTGGTATTGATGCTTGAGAGTGGTGGCACGGTTTATATCTGCCTTCGCTGGGAACCAGAATCAGGCCTGGCTTTCGTCTTCACTAAGCATGAAAGTCCGGTAAATCTAACCTACATAGGCCACCTTCTTTCAGTTAATTCGACGTCACGCTACATGGCCGCAGCATCCCCAGACGGAATTCTAGTGGTACATGAGCTTCGGCCAAGGCACGAAATAGATGCACAGTATCGTCTAAACGGGTCGCTGGATCCTGTAAGGTCCCACCGAATTCGTGCTTTCAAAGGAATTATCCAGAAAGTTCAATTTCTTTACCCACGAACTGGGGACGACAGTCACATCATCCTTATCCTGATGGTCACAAAGAAGGAGAGGATTTCTGCTGAACCAATTACTCGTATGGTGCTATACGAATGGGAACTCGGTCAGGATCTCAATCATGTATTCGCAATGGAAAACATGGGTACCAGAATGCCCAAAGAACACCGCATGCCGTCTCTTCTGATTCCTCTGCGGTTCAGTACCGCTTTCATGATAGTTTCGCAACTCGAAATCGGCATTGTGAAAAACAGCCTTTCCGGTGCTCCCGTATTTGAGACACTGCCGACGAACCCACCCGGCAGAACACGCCTACATCATGGCTTAGCAGAGCCCCTTTGGACGGCATGGTCCAGACCATTCCGTCGGAAGCAGTACTTTGAAAAGACCGACATCATATACTTGGCACGCGAGGATGGAGCCATACTCCATATCGAGATCGATGCCCCGGATTTAATGCTTTCCGTGGTCAACGTGGGGCCCCTCGATGCTAATATTAATACGGCATTCACCACGGCGTACGACATTTTCGCTGATGTTCTTGTCATTGGCGGCGATTCTGGGCCTGGCGGTGTGTGGAAGGTATGATCGTGCCCCTTCCCCTCGAGACTACAACTAGGTCTCGGGCATCTTGTATAACGTATCATGAATTTTTTTTCGCTGATTGAGGTTCATCTTATAGCTGGCGCCAAGGACTGAACTTGAGCGAGTTAGTGTGCTACCAAACTGGTCACCGGTCGTCGACGTGGCAACTTCCGCAAGGAGTTCGTTACCAGAGTCGAACAAATATTCTTTGAAACCCGACATGCTCTTCAGTGCGTCTGGCCGGGGAATGAAGGGCACCTTGACGCAGTGGCGATGGGGAATCCAAGGGCGAATTGGACTGGAGCTCGATCCAGGCGAACCAACGAGACGGTCTTGGGGATTCTTTATGGACAGAACCCCCAAAGCTCATGGCCTTTATGGTTTATTGGCTCTTCCTGACGCGTCTGTTGTACTTCGTTTCTCTGAAGATCTCGCGCAGGTTGACTCCTTAGAAGCTGATAGAACTGCGTTCGACCTGGCTTCCCGAACTTTAGATGCATATCAGACTGATTCGGGGCTCATCATTCAAGTCACGGAGAGATGCATATCTCTGATGACAGCGTCGCACAATGCACGACACTATCTTGAAGACATTCTTCCGATGGAAAATAGAACCGTGGAAAATGCTTTCTGCGGAAATGACGTGGTGGCTCTTGGCACCACGAGCAGCTCGTCAGCGTATCAGATTCACATAATCGCCATCAATGGAATGCGAACCAGTCTTGTCCAGAGCTGGGATGTTCCAGGAGAGGTGACGTGTGGGTCGATATTCGAAGTTACTGGAAACACGCTTGTGATTGTTGCCTCGGCTGTGGATGGCGTCTCTTGGATCTCAGTATCCTCACTAGATGGAAAACTCATCACGAGTCAAGTCCTGGACAGAAAGTCAAGTAAGTTATCATTGCACTCAGGCTGACTGATGTTTTGACTGACAAAAGATTATAGACTTGGTCTTTGTAGATGGCCAGTCGTCTCAAGGACAAGCGAGTGATTTGTACGACTTTGAGCCGTTGACGAGTATTTGTGCAGTCTATGCAAATTTCGATGCTACCATATTCGTTGCTGGAACTCGGTGTGGACATCTTCTCACAATCAGGTTATGTGTTAAAGAATTGCAGCCCATCAGTTGGAAAAGCGAAGTGATGGGTGTTGCTCCAGTCGACGTCTTTCCAATGCATGACCCCTTCGACGGCGCCACCGCAGCATTAGCATGCGTAGACAACAATCTTGTAATGATGACGCAATTCTCAGAGACTCACCTCCATTTTCAATCCAAGAACTACATATGGTTGACGGATTCCAATAACTCCTCTATGCCGTCACCCCGGGTCCACTCGGCTTTCAGCCTGGGCCTAAGTCTGTCAGGCCACGCCGGACATACCTCAATAATGGTCCTTGCAGATTCAGGGCTATTATTTGCAGACTTATCGCCGCACTACGCTCTTGTTCCTCGATGCATTCCCCTTCACGGAACACCAACCCGAGTGATATATTCTCATGCATGGAACTGTCTCGTGGTAGCGATGCTGCGAGGTGACAAACCGACGCTGGAGTTCATTGACGTAGATACTGGGAAGCATATTGCTGCTGCGTCAGACAAGGACAAGAATCAACTGGAGTTTATATCTGGTCTCGGACACCGCGGGGACAGAATACATGGCCTCAGTGAATGGCTTTATGTGAAAGACGGCAAGACATTTGCTTTTCTTCTCGTGGGCACGAAGGATGGGCGACTACTCATCATCTCTGTGAACAAACTGGAGGCTCGGTTTGCAGAAAGTAATGGCCCGCGACTCCAGTATTGGACAAGGTACAAAAAGTTATTTGGAAAGCCAATCTACTCCATCGTCGGAGATGAGGACGGCATCATATTCTGCGTGGACAGGACCATTCATTGGGATGTGTTAGATCTGACGGAGAAAAAATTGAAGGGCATGAAAGAATATGATCTGGATTCGCCGGCCACGTCACTGCAAGTGTCGCACGGCAAGATTCTAGCATTGACCACGTTGCACTCTCTGGAAGTCATCGATCATAGGACGGCTTCGGACAACAACAATAACAACAACAAAGACATGGTGCTACAACATACGGATGGCAGCGCACGTACGACTGTGCACACGATTGACATTGGCACGAACAAGGGATTCTCGAGCGACAGCCGCTGGCCCGTGACGATGCTTTCGGATACCAAAGGTGGAATTGCGGGGATCTGGATCCCCTGGAATCAGCAGAACAAGGAGTGTGAAGTTGTTTTCGAGAGCTTGCTGCCGAAGTCAGTGCGGCGATTCGTATATGCCAACAGCCGACCGCCTTGGGTCAAAGTCGAGGGACAACCCCGTTACGGAGTCATAGCGAGTACAGATGCAGGCACAGATGTACTAGGGGTATCTCTCGATGGGTCACTCAGACACTTTACCTTGATTGATGTAGAACTATGGCGACTCTTGAGCTTGACTCAGACCCTGGCACAGCGAAGTCCGTACTTCAAGCCTCCTGGGAATAGCACATCATGTTCCGAAAGTAGGTATTCAGACGAGGGGCTTGATCTGCCGCCTCGGCTGCACCCTGGGTTGATGCATGTGGATGGCGACGTGCTGAGTCAATGCCTAAAGCATCGGATGCTGGAACAGATAGTCATGAAGGGTGATGAGCTTGAACTTTTCTGCAACTATCTTGACAGGCTCGAAGGCGGCCGATGGACGAAGGATTTCAGGCACGGTATCGGACAGACCGAAGAAGAGCACAAGAGCGCGTACTTTAGGCTGGGATACGGCGTGCTTGCTTATCTTCTGTCACCTGTCCTGTAAGTTGTAGGTACATGACGTACCTACTGCCCTTTTTTTCGATGCGAGTCAATACCAGACAGGCAGTGCAAGTAAATAGAAATATGCGCAGAGGTAAAATTTGGAGCTGTCATGGGTTGCTGCTTTATAAATTACACCGTACACGTGGACGAAACCAGACAACCGTTGCCGCGAGGTCGCGCGCCCAAGTAGGTACATACCTATGTACATGTCACTACATAGGTAGGTACCTATGTACCTTGGTAGCTAATAAAAGTGTCTTGGTGGGATGCATCGTGCAGCGCATGCGGGTTGCAACTTGCGACTCAACTTGAGGACCTGAAAGCATCTCGCCGTAGTACCTAGGTATACTACCTAGTTCCCGGATTGCAGCAAGTTGCGCTCACTGTGACTGGGCAATTAATGCTGCTTGCTCTATTGAACGTATCCCCGCCATTCGTTCTCCAAGAAAAGCCCTAGGAGGCGGAGCGTGGCGCACCAAATCGAACCGCAACCATTGCAGCCTCTCGTTGAAGGGCGCACATCTCGCACATGCAGCCTTGCAAGCCTTGCCAAGCTGTTCACGCGAACAGCTACCTAACTTTAAGTTAAGGAGTTGGTTACGAGTACATATACACGGATAAACAGTAACTACAAGTCTACAACTCTGTACGGAGTACTCTGCTCATTACTGGTTTACTACCTAGGTATACTATACATACGAATGATACCCCGCCGCCACCCCCACTTCCAAAGTTCACTCTCCCAAAGAGTATTCCGTACATGCCCAGTCGTCACTTGAGTCTTGGACCACGACAGGCAGGTCACCAAAAAAATCAGCGTCCCGATTCGGCCCCATCGTTCAAACTACGACCTAGTACATAACACCGTTTTTTCTCTCTCGTCCAACCCCGTTCGCTTTTCGCCGTCCTGTTGCCGCGGGGAACGTCTTTATAACCCCAGATAGATAATTGCTGCACGACTGGACCGCCGCCACGATGCCGCCCAAGAAAAAAGGCAGCAAGAAGGCTCAAGACGACTGGGAAGCCGACTTGGGCGAAACCATCCCTCCCGCTAGCGAGACTGCGGCAGGTACAGATAATGCTGATCCTGAAGCGAGTGAGGATCGTGACTCCTCTGGTGGAGGTGGCTTGATGGCCATGCTGCGAAAAAACAAGGAAAGACGAAAGAAGAAGGGTCTCGCAGACGATGAATCCGTGGATGGGGAGGAAGCTTCCGGCTCCATTCCACCTCAAGACCTATCCAGCAAGGCTCCCCAAGAAGCCTCTCTGGATGATGAGTTCGCGTTGCCCGAGAAGAAGGGCAAAGGCGCCAAGGCAAAGACTGCAGCTAAAAAGGACGACGCTGCAGACGGGGATGAGGGCGAGTCTGGTAAAATTCTCACAAAAGCCGAGAAGGAGAAGCTGAGAAAAGAGCGTGAGAAGCAACGCAAAAAGGAGCAGGTATGTCGTCTACCCTCTCTCCCGGTGCTTTTTTTTAGCAAAGTGATACTCGTGCATTGTCTTCGCTGTACGGTCTGGGGTCCGTTGATATACTGACAGCATTTCCCACCCCTCACTCTAGGCTGCGAAGAAGAAGACGACGACGACGACTCCATCAGCAGCTCCAGCGAAGCCTGCAGATCCGGTCAAACAAGCTGCTGTCAAAGCTGACGATCAGGCTGCCCCGGCATCTGCCTCTGAAGCTGCAGGCAAGAAAAAGAAGATCCCAGCTCATCTTGCTTTGATCCAGAAGCAGCAGGAAGAACTACGAAAGCGTAAAGAAGAAGAAGAACGCCTTCTGGCCGCAGCGAGACTCCGAGCAGAGCAAGAAGAGAAGCTGGAAGAAGAGGAAATCAAGCGGAGGGAGGAAGCTAGGCTACTGAAGAAACAAAAAGAAAAGGAGAAAATTGAGCAGCTGAAAAAGGAAGGCAAATTCCTCACCAAAGCCCAGAAGGAGGAGAAAGCACGCAATGAGCGAAAATTGCAGCAAATGTTGGCCGCTGGTATCAAGGTGGGGCCTCAAGAGTCCGCTGGCGAGCGGAAAAAGAAGGTTGCGAAAGACATCAAGAAGAAGAAAGGGAGAAGTGAAAAGGTAAGTCTTCATGCCGGGTCGAAGCAAAACCCCCTCATGCCATGGGCTCAGACCTGTTCATACTGACTTCGGCTTACAAAAAAAGGTTGATGAGGATGCCGCTCTTGCAGAAGCCGCTGAGAGAGCTCGCGTGCAAGCTGAGAAAGCTCTCAAGGAAGCCGAGGAGAAGGCTGCACGTGAAAAGGCCGAACTGGAGGCAGTTGCTGCTGCTGAAAAAGCTGCCGCCCAAAGTGATATCGAGGACGACTGGGAAGCTGCTGCTTCCTCAGATGACGATGTCAAAGATGGCTTGGATGCCGATTCAGACGACGGAAGCTCCAAGCCAGATGGCAAAGATGATGGCGACGAGGAGGAAGAGTCCGATTCCGAGGATGAGGAGCTGTCAGCCGCCCGTCAGGCGGAACTTCAGCGTAAAAAGGAGGCGGCGGAGAGAAGGGAGAAGGCTCATCAAGCTGCACTGGCTGCACGGTCCGAGGATAACCTGCGATCCCCTATCTGCTGTATTCTCGGTCATGTCGACACTGGAAAAACAAAGCTTCTTGACAAGATTCGTCAGACCAATGTCCAAGAAGGCGAAGCAGGTGGAATCACCCAGCAGATCGGTGCTACATACTTCCCTGTAGACGCCATTCGGCAGAAGACTGCAGTGGTAAACAAAAATAACGAGTTCGAGTTCAAAGTGCCGGGTCTTCTGGTCATCGACACGCCTGGCCACGAGTCTTTCTCGAATCTGCGTTCACGTGGTTCTTCGCTCTGTAACATCGCTATCCTGGTGGTGGATATCATGCATGGTCTAGAACCCCAAACGTTGGAGTCGATGCGTCTCCTCCGAGATCGCAAAACCCCGTTCATTGTCGCGTTGAACAAGATTGACAGACTCTACGGATGGAAAAAGGTCGATAACAACGGATTCCAGGAGAGTCTGGCTCTCCAAAACAAGGCCGTCCACAACGAGTTCAAGAAGCGTTTGGACGAGACCAAGCTGGCATTTGCTGAGCAAGGTTTCAATTCGGAGCTCTTCTATGAGAACAAATCTATGTCTAAGTTTGTGTCACTGGTGCCAACCTCTGCACATACGGGTGAAGGTATTCCCGACATGTTGAAGCTAATCGTCCAGCTCACTCAGGAGCGAATGGTTGGCTCACTGATGTATCTTTCCGAGGTCCAGGCTACTGTCCTTGAGGTCAAGGCCATTGAAGGCTTTGGAATGACGATAGATGTTGTGCTGTCCAACGGCATTCTCAGGGAAGGTGACCGGATTGTGATATGTGGTACGGAGGGTGCGATCAAGACAAATATCAGAGCACTTCTGACTCCGGCACCGCTCCGCGAGCTACGCCTCAAGTCTCAATACGTTCACAACAAAGAGGTCAAGGCTGCTCTAGGTGTCAAGATCAGTGCACCCGGGCTCGAGGGTGCGGTTGCTGGTTCCAGACTCATGGTCGTCGGACCTGATGATGATGAGGAGGACATTGAAGATGAAGTCGAGGCTGATTTGGCCAACTTGCTGAGCAGAGTGGAAAAGACGGGCCGCGGCGTCAGTGTACAAGCATCCACGCTCGGTTCGCTAGAAGCCTTGTTGGACTTCTTGAAAGATTGTAAAATCCCTGTAGCCAATGTTGGCATAGGCCCTGTCTACAAGAGAGACGTGATGCAGTCGGGTATCATGCTGGAGAAGGCACCGGATTATGCTGTGATGCTTTGCTTTGACGTCAAGGTTGACAAGGAAGCACAGGCATATGCCGACGAGCAAGGGATCAAGGTCTTCACAGCAGACATTATCTACCACTTGTTCGATGATTTTACCAAGCACATGGACGAAATGTTGGAGAAGAAGAAGGAGGAGTCCAAGATGCTGGCGGTCTTCCCTTGCGTTCTGAAACCTGTTGCCGTGTTCAACAAGACAGGGCCTATTGTCATAGGCGTCGATGTTGTGGAGGGGCAATTGAAGATTAACACACCCATGGCTGCTGTCAAGAACAACCCGGTGACTGGTTTGAAAGAAGTCATCAGTATTGGTAGAGTGTATGTTTGGCAATCATGCTCCCCACCCCTCACCCCCTTTTTCTTTCTTTTTTTCTTCTTTTTCTTTCATTCCCTTCTCTCTGGATTGCCACGTGATCTGTTCTGTTTACAAAACACACGTCATCCCCTGCATAGACTAATCCTCGTTCGTCATGCAGCACCTCCATCGAGCGAGATCACAAGCAGATCCCCGTCTGCAAAAAGGGCCAGCCCTCGGTTGCCGTCAAGATTGAGATGGGTGGTCACCAGCCTACTTACGGACGACATCTAGAAGAGACAGATAGCTTATACAGTCTGGTCTCTCGAGCCAGCATCAACTGTCTCAAGGAATTCTACAGGAAGGACGTCAGCAACGAAGAGTGGCAGCTCATCATCAAGCTGAAGCCTCTCTTCGACATCAACTAGAAATGCGTTGTACTGGAGCACATTACTCTTGCGCTCGTCGGGCGCGACTCAATACAGGCTCACTGTTGCGTGCATATATACGTTTCACAACATGTATCAACCGCAATCTAGCAAACGGAAGTCGCTATACCAAGCAATGGTCGAGGAATGTCTACGAGGAGGTAGAGACGGGATTACGTGGTCCACGCACTGTAAACGATCCGGCGATTAGTGTAAACCTCGTTATGTCAGTACATGCTGCATAATTCACTGTTACGAAGAAGTTCCATCTCCATGTGTGTCTTGTAAGCCGTATGGCAGCCACCATGGCGCCTTCATGACGTTCTTTCCGTGACAACGCAAACGCGACCGGTCGCTTTCCACGGACGACCATTACCAATTCACCTCATCCTAACCTTAACACCTAATCCTAACCACTAACCGGATTGGGGTACTGGTAATGGTCATCCGTGGAAAGCGACCGGTCGGACTAGCGATACCCTCGAAGATTACGTTGTCCAAAAGGCTGGATTGATCAGACTGTAACAAATTATGCTGAGTGGGGAACGTTCTACGTAAGACCACTCCGAAAGGTGACTAATGCCCCCATTGACATGAAAACGTTACCTTAGGTATATCCAGGGGAATGATATATGTAGGTAGTCTCTGTGGCTTTATCCAATGATTTTGACATACCTAGATTGTACAGGCCTCGACACATCCAGAAGTATGCCTGAAGCAATAAGAACAGTTTATGCTGAAGATATAACACCCTTCTTATATTCACAGGTTGCGCACTAGGAGGTAATCAGTAGTTACGAAAACACTAGAGAGAAAAATGAAGCCTCGGAGGCTCTACACGAAGGAGTAAGACATGATTCGCTCGGGGTCTACGTGGCCCATCCCCTTGAGGTCCAGGGCAGCCGCGCATCTCTGTGATTAGCGGATAAGAGCTGGACATAATACGACGAAGTGCGTGCCCACCATGTATATACTCAAGTGACAGACATCTGTTTTTATCACGTAGCGAATACAAAGATGGAGTGGAGCTAGCCACACGGTGATACCGTGGGCTCATCAAGACTTCAATCCAATCATGAGTGCTGGCACGATCGAAAAGAACGAATAGCGACTAGTCAAGATAGTTCTATACTAGTAGCAACTTTTGGGAATGAACCATCCCCGATGTGATGTCAAATCGGCCATGAACACCTCATCCAACCCTGCTTCGTGTCCGTTTCACTCACCTCCTTTCAAGCATGTTCATGCCGTCCTTTTCCTTGGAGTATCTACGTACATGTCCTTTGCGTCCATCTCGAGTGTCCAACCAGGTTTTGTCTATTTTGACTCAGTATTTCGCTCGCTTTCAGGCTGGGCAGCGTCGACGTCTCGCATCTCCTGATCGTCCACAGTTTGTTGCGCCGCTTTCTCGGCCTCCGGCTCTGCTTCGGGCGCCTTTTTGGCAGCCTGCTCCGCCGCGGCGCGCTCCTGAACGGCAATTCGTTCAGCCTCGACTTTCTCAAAGTGGCGCTGAACAATGGGGCCGGCAAGGGCCCTCAATTCATCTAGTTTGGCAACGTAGACGCCCTTTGAGGCATCATCGCCCTCATCGTAGAGCCAATCCTATCGAGAATATGAATGTGAGCCTCCGTATGACACCAGTCAAGGAACGTCGAAGACCAGGACTGTGCATGCAAAACTTACCTCTGCGGCTTCCAACTGGCCCTTGATAGACGCCTTTTCTTCGTCGGTGGTGAGATCGGCGTACTGCTCATCCAGCTTGGCACGAAGATCGTAGATATACGTCTCGAGCTCATTCTTCTTTTCCTCCGTATCGGCAACTTCCTTGTCTTCCAAGATCATCGATGCTTCCTTCTCTGCCAGAGCGGTTTTCTGGGACGCATCTAGGGAGGAAGTGCCGCTAGAGATGGGCAGATCACCCTTTCGAATCTGCTTTTTCACCTTTCGCGTCTTCTTTGGAGCGTCGTCTTTCTTGTCCATGTCCATGGCCTGCATCGAGCTCTTTAGTACATAAGCTTCGATAGATCAAGGTCGCCTAATAGTTCTTATTCGTCTCAACACTTACATCTGGGTCCTTCTTCTCGCCATCTTCTTTCTCGTCGTCCTTGATCTCCTCTTCGACTTCTTGTTCTTCGACGTAGTAGCCCGATTCAACGTTCAGAACACCATGGATATTAATGCGAGCCTTGAGCTTGCAAACCATGAACTCCTGCTGGCCCTCGACCTTGACACCTTTGACGGAAAATCGACCAAGCCACGGGTTCTGCTTTCCGGGAAGGTCCTCAGGTTTTAAGTACCTGGCTTCAAGATCGAAAGTCTGCTTGCGGAAAAAGGTAAGGATTTTTGTGGAGGGCAAAATGTTGCCCTTGGTAAAGACCGTCAAGCTCGTCTCTTCATCTGGTATATCGTCGGCCTTATCCCAGGAGAATTCGATTGGGTAGCTGACGACATCCTGGACGGAGAAATCACGAACGCGAAACACCGGTGACAGGATGGCACAGCTGAACGCGCATCCACGAGCAATGGCTTCATCGGCGTTCATGGTGAAAGACAGCGGTTTGCTAAAGAAGGCTTGGATACGCTCCTTGACAGCTGGTACGCGCGAGCCACCTCCAACGATCTCAATTATGTCGATGTCATCCTTAGTAAGGTTGGCTTGTGCAAGAGCCTGCTCCAGAGGCTCGTGGGTACGTGCCAAGATAGGCTCGATCATGGCCTCAAATTCCTGACGAGTGATCAAAGCGGAGACATCGATGTCGTTCATGACCGACTCAATGTTGACAGGAGCCTGCTGGTTGGCGGACAAGATCTTTTTTGTCTTCTCAGCAGCGGCGAGGGTGCGAGCCATAGCTCTACCGTGGGTGTAAATGTCGACCTTGTACTTACCCTTGAACTCCTTGGCAAGATGTTCCACGAGAGCTCGGTCAAAGTCACGACCACCGAAGTTGCGGTCCCACGCGGTGGACTTGACAGCTAGTTCACCTTTCTTGAACTCTACAATAGAGCAGGTGTAATTGCTGTGGCCAATGTCAACGAAGCAAACGCGACGGGGCTTCTCGTCGGCAGCAGGAAGGTCAAGCTTCGTAATGCCCCAGCCCAGCGCGGCGGCAGTCGTGTCATTGATGAGACGCAAGACCTTCAAGCCGGCAATCTCAGCAGCGTCCAGTAGAGCTCGCCGCTGGGCATCGGTGAACCAAGCGGGGACGCTCATGCAGAGTTCTGAGACAGGAAGCTTGAGCTCGGTTGCAGTATTTTGCTTGATCTTGCTCAAATACATGGCAATGAGCTGAGTTGATGTGAATTTCTCGGTGCTGCCGAGGTAGTTAACCTCGACGCCAACCTGGCCGTTTATATCAACGAGAGGAGCGGAGACGAATTGCTGTTCATTCTTGATATCGGGATCATTGAAGGATCGCCCGGCAAGTCGTTTCAGGCAGCTGACTGTGTTCTTGAGATTGGTAATTTCCTGAGTCTTGGCCAGTTCCCCGAGATAACGACTCTTGGGGCCGAAGCCTACCATAGAACTGAAGGGGAGAAGATTGTCTTGTTAGCGTCACAATGATTCGTCGTAGCTACAATTGGCCTTTTGCTAGGAGTGTCTTCCCGGCAATAAGCATAGAAAAAGGGACTTATCGCATGAAGGGTCAACTTACGGGGTAGCTCGATTGGAGACTTCATTGGTTATCTACGCAATTGAGGCTTGTTAGCAATGCTTCTTGTGACGTGCATCGGTCTCGATCCGCAACATAGCGCGGGCACAGTAGACATCGCACACTTGATGGACTCATGAGGACTGCTCACCACATCGACACCGCGGTTTCTAGCAACAGCAACCACCGTCTTGAGAGTTCCGAAGTCGACACCTGTTGAGTCAAGTTATGTTAGCCATTACATTACTATAAAGCTGACGACGGCGGTGATGAAGGGGCTGCAAGGTCTCTGCCCCGTTGTGTCCCTCATATCGTGAACAACTTTTTCATGCGACGGAAAGTTGCCCCCCGAAAATAAAATAAAAATAAAAAAAATCCGGCCGGCTTCTCTCAGCCTGGAAGTCTGTTACTCACCCACGACACTCATTGTACCGAGAATCTGTAGCTTGTCTCACTTATGTTCGTTTTTCTGTGATGTTCTATTCGTCTTTATCGCTTATCTCGAGCCACCGAGGGGTAACGCGGGGGTGAACAGAGGACAGATGAGAGCTCGAACGAGATCGATATCTGTGGTGATGGACGGACAATTGAAGTCAAGGGCCAAAGCGCTCGCGTGGCTTGAACGTCGACGTTTGCAAAGCAGATCTGGCGCAATTCGGCAGTGTGGGTATGTATTATATTAAGGTCCAGACAAGACGGACGTTAAAACTTAAGGCAGCTTGGGACGCAGGGCTTGGGAGTGCAGGCTTTGGGATGCAGGAGGGATTCGAGACTTTTCTGCTCCTCAATTGGGCGGTGTACATATGCATGTATGTACATGCTATGGTACCTACATGTGCTGCTGCAGAATGTGTACCTAGTACATACCTTGCATCGAGTACCAGCAGCACTGCACTATGTCCTCTGTACATTCTATAAAACACAGTGTCGAGTTACTATCTACATACATAGTTGCATAGTGTATGTACATAGGTACTCCGTGCATATGTATCGCGACTCCAGCCCCGCCAATGACTGAAGCGCCCACACTTTGTCGAAGCGGGAAGAATTTTCCAGAGCCTTCGCTTGTACCTACCTAGTACATACCTAGGTATTGTTGACGCTTTCTTATCGCCCTCTTATCGGACTTCGTGGAACGTCAAGTCGATGAATGACGATGATGACAAGGAGACCCTCCAAGGAGGAGAGGAGAAGGCGACATTGCAGGGGAATTTTGTGCATGCTCATCTGCTAACGAACTGTGATGCAGTCAATGGACGCGAAGTCGGCTACAGTGTGTATCTGTAGAGGCGTTTCTATGAACATTGCACGCAACTCAAGCATACCTAGACGGTAGACGGTACCTAGACCACAGTTGCTCTCTTGATCTACATATGTACTCGTGGGTGAAACCTAAAAAAAGGACAACTACATACATCTAGTGGGTGTGTGCGACTTCCTGAGTACAAGGCCCCAAATCGAGAACGGAAAACTACCAATTTTCGCCGTCCAACATCTCCACGTCTACGACAATTGATCACATAACTTTTGGAGGCTGAATTAAGTATCTATTGAGACTATGTATTTAAAAAGAGCTCCCACTATATCTAGAAGGTGTGACTTTCCGAGAACAGGGCCCTTTTTCTAACACGGGAATATCAGTTTTGGTGGGAAACCCTCCTACTCGTTGGTCACGAAAGAACGGGGCTGGGTCGTCAATTGCGCTTTGCATCCAAATCATACCGAATTATAGAAACATCAACGCATGACTTGTAATTCATGGAAATGAGTATCATTTGGTAGTCTAAGTTGATGTTAAATTCAAACTCCGACAATTATCCCATCAATTGTCGCAGACGTGGACATATTGAACGACGAAAACTGGTGAGAGCTGGATTTTTCGCACCTAGTTTTCCGTTCTCGATTTGGGGCCCTGTACTCCGTACTGGTGGGCGATTCAATTGCATCCCACCCTACCTTACAGGTCTGAGGTACTCCGTAGGGGGGTTGATGGGGTATCCCTATTCTGCGCCGTAACTTTTTACGCCGTGGGAGTGGGGCGCATACTATTCGTAGCCGTAGAAGTGGAGCTTTCGATACGGCCACCTCCCCTATGCCACACCCTCTCGCGTACTTCGCTCTCGAGCAAAATTCCTCACTCTTAAAACCCAACATTCATCAACATCGACTTGCCGTCAAAATCATCAGTAACGATTGAATTCTCCTCAAAGTAATTCCTCAACTTCAACTTCATCTCCATCATGCCTTTCAATCCCCCTTCTGAGCTTGACGCCAACACGCTCATTGTCCCCCACGGCACGGCCCTTGACGAGTATGATGGAGGGCAAATCCAAGATTTGCCTCCCTCTGTGCAGTTTGATACTTTCGACGAGCCTTTTGCCTTCCTACTGTAATGGGTCCTTCAGAAAGGAATAGCCTTTTGTCAAGGACGTCTTGAGCAATTATTGCACGATTGACGGGCACCTCTCCGCAACGTACGTTAGGATTCGTTGTGATCGTGGCTCTCAAATACCATCTCAATCTACGGGCGTTCGTCGAAAACTTTGTTGTCTTGTGTCTTTGTGTTGCTTTTTCTGTCACAATTCCCAACGCGGTGTTGAGTGTGCGTAGATACATAGCTAATTAGGAGCCCAACCATGCAACCTTTTCATGCCTTTATGCTCGGTGTTGCGGCTATACATCAATGGTGAAACGATACTCCGTAGATCGCAGAAAAGTTTCGTGACGTTATCCGAAGGGAGTGAGATACGTGCTGGTGGGTGTGTTGGCAACAGAGCTGCGCTAGCTGAGTTCAACGATGCCCCACTGTTTGATTGGCATCGACCTTACGGCGTAAAAAGTTACGGCGCAGAATAGGGATACCCGGGTTGATGAGCAACAAAATACCTCTTGAGGTGCAACATAAAAAAGTACATGGCTGCCCCGCCATTTCCACACCAAAACATATGTACCTCGGTTTACCTCATAATTCGGCTTTGATGCAAGCTCATGCAACCTACGGAGTACCCACGTTTGTTTTTTGCATCGCGAGCCACACTACCAACCTACTACCAACCTTGACACTTAGCAATTGCAATCGCTACAACACACATACTGCGACTTTAAAATGGCATCCGACTCGTCAGACGCTGCGCGATAGGTTTGCGATGCAAAAACAAAACGTGGTTGAAAAACAAGCGAGGTTGCAAAACACAAACGTGGGTACCCCGTAGGTTGCATGAGCTTGCATCAAAGCCGAATTATGAGGTAAACCGAGGTACATATGTTTTGGTGTGGAAATGGCGGGGCAGCCATGTACTTTTTTATGTTGCACCTCAAGAGGTATTTTGTTGCTCATCAACCCCCCTACTCAGACCTGTAAGGTAGGGTGGGATGCAATTGAATCGCCCGCCAGTATGTACTCGGGAAGTCGCACCCACTAGATGTAGTGGGTGTCCTTTTTAGGTTTCACCTACGAGTAATTAAACTACGCTCAAACTACTTTAAGTAACTTATTAGGTGCGTATGCACAAACTCAGAATGAGAATGTTATACAGTTAAACCCCGCTAAAACGATATCCCAAAAGTGACCAAAACTCCATCGTTATATCGGGATATCGTAATATCGAATCTCGGGTGATCTGAATTCATCACGTGTTTCATCACATGACCATCGTTTTGGCAATGCTGCCCCACCATAATACCATGTCGAGTTGACGTGGCAGCACGCCGCAGCAGTATCGGATGTTCAAATTGCCACACAAAATTGATGCTGCATGTCAGGAATGGGTGGAATGAGCCAAAACAATTGTGTCGGGATGAGTTGGGGCAGATATTGCGTGAGGAATTGGGTGGAATGGGCCAAAAAATTGTGTCGCGATGACCCCGATATAACGATATCACGTGATTTTTCGACCAAAATCGTATCGCTATCGCTATAGCGGGATTTATAGTTATTTGTATGGTGATATCGGAAAATGAGGCCAAAAATATCGTTAAGGTGAATATATCGTTTTATAACGGATCGTTATAGCGGGGTTTAACTGTACCACGTTTTCTTATTATCGAAATAGACTTCAAATGAATGTTATCATTTTCAGCTTGGGGATAGGTTTCCTCTTTCCGTCAATCCGCTTGAAGGTTTAATCGTTTATGGTCCATGCATTTGCAACTGCCACATCATTCTTCCCCCTATGGAAGGCGAACAATAGCTCCAACTCGAAGAGTGACATAATTACATGGACATCAACGTGTTGGCCCTGAGCCGCGTAAAGTAACGTGTTGTCGTTCTCATATCTTCTCATATCTTGTTCATACTCTTCGTCCGCCCGCAGATTCATAAGGCCATGAGTCAATTTCTAGCATAGTTCAGCCGCTTCGTCTCTGCTTCTGGCTTCCTCGATCGTATAGTTTGCTCGCGATTTGGGAAGATATAATGGCCCCATGGTTTTCCTGGGACTTGAGAATCGGCCATCAACCGCATCTGGAGGCCGCACAATGCTCCGCTTCCGGCTGACAAGAACACTGCCCCCCGATGTGCTATCAGCGATTATCCTTGCCTCTTTTGCGGGCTTGAACGTCTCAGGCACAACGTTGAGTTCGTCTCCCAGCTTTTCTGCCCGCTCTGCGGCTTCCCTAGCCGTTGTATTTTGATCAGCTGCCGCGGCGTCCGCTCGTGGACCTCCCCAGGTCCGTGAGCCAGCCGTCAATATTCCGTAGACCATGTAGTACCAGTTGAACAGAGGGTTCATGATGAACATGAGAGGATACAACCAAATCTTGAAACGCTTCAGTTTGGCGCCAAAGTATAGCATCAGAAGCCAATTCAACCCTAGCGACACTGCGATGAAGCCTACCGGCAAGTCGTGCAGCTTTGCTGTGGTTGTCACCAGTGCGATGACCATGATGAAGAACAACAGCGCCGTGGTTCGAATCGAGTTTTGCATGAACCTCACGAGAATCAATACCGGGTATCGCTTCCATAGACGCCAGTCCGTCAGCATACAAACTTCATTTGTTATGAAACCAAGAAACCATCGTCGCCTCTGCTTAACAAGGGATCTATAGGTTTGAACTGCCTCTGTCTTGCAGAACGCAGACGTACACATCTGGATTTGATAACGCTGCTTGGCACCTATCATGAACAGATGTGTAAGCCAACGGTCCTCGCCCAAATGGCATTTGGCGTAATCGAATAGGTCGTCACACTCCTCGGCTTTATCCGCGAAGTAGTATTTGGCCATACGCCTGAAGGCAGAAAATCGAAGCATTGTCAGCGCCCCTGGAAGACATGTAACAGAGCCACAACCGGATTCTACAGTACGCTCAAACAGCTGTCCATGGATGTATTCCATATCCTGAAGCAGAGTGATGATGCTATGCTTCTTTGTCGTCGACGTGATTACTCCCGTCATAGCCAGCATCTGTCTGGAGTTCCCCGGGCTCAATTCCATGTCGTAGACGAAATTCTGAATGCAGGCACTGTCTAGTACACAATCCGAGTCAATAAACAGGATGAAAATGTTGTCATAAAGTTTGTTGTACTCTGCGTATATGCGATCAATTAGCTCGAATGTGAGTTTCTGACAGTGCCTTTTGCCGCCGTGAGGAAATCGAGACACTGTGACCCGCACAGATTTATAAACGACATCGATACATGCAGGATAGTCGTCTAGACCATCCGATACTCCGAGATATCGTAGCGTGCGTACATACAGCTCATCTGCCTCTTCATTGTCGAAGGACAGAAAAAGATGAACGCAAGTCGTTGGATAGTCGCACTGGACAACAGAATCGACTGCCCCTATGAGTACCTCGAACTCCTCGTGGTAGCAGGGCATTACTATGACGGCTTTTGGAGCGGCAGTCTCGTCCAGCACCCGTTGCATCCTCTTCTTTCGCCCCAAATGATGAGTGGCAAGCTGATAAATACAGAATAGCCAGGGAACCGTCAGTAGTATCGCAAAGCTCCAGAAAGCAAACCATTGTAGGAATGATACCATGGCTTCTGGCCAGACGCTTGATATAACTCGAGGTAGCGGAAGAGTAACGAGCATAATGGGAAGAAATATGACACTGAAGATTCATCGCCAGTCAATTTTTAGATTTGAGCGGCCCATGACTCTGTCTTTTTCACTCCGTCTCTTGGAATAGCAAAGGTCAACATACCGCAAGATGGAGAAAGCAGAGCCAATCACTAGGCAAAGGGCACGAATCGACCAGTGTTCTGCTTTCATGTATGCTTTGACGAAGCAGTAAATGAAAGCGGCGAACCAGAGGAGCCATTCCAGACAAGCCGTGAGCATGACGAATCCAACGATAGCAGTATATATGATCTGTGAACTTAGCAGCCATCTACATTCACCATTTGTATAGTGTGCGGATCCGAGACTCACATTGTTAACCGGCCACTGACTAGTTGAGACAGCCATTTTCTTGAGTGAACTCTGCGCGAAGCAGATCGGATGGAGACTTGATCTTAGAATGACGGCACAAGGAATCGGCCAGAGACTTCTCTACTCGACATGGTAAAATTAGAATTTTCTACGAGGGAGGAGAGAGGAAAATTAAAAGGGTCTCTAGTCGACTTGTGGATTGCCTGCCTCTCTGTGTCGCCCAAGTTTGGGCCAAGAAAGGGTCTGAGCTCCAAATCAGCTGCATGAACAACGGGGCTCTGTACTTGGTCTTGTCACACTACGTACCTATTAATGCAGCAACCAGCGAAAGCTGCCAGCAAGACGGTTTAAAAGTGTGCATTACCGAGTGGAATCGGTCGGCAACTTTGTCAATCGTACATATGTAGGTATCTCACTCTTGAGTTGTCGTTGTGCACGTGCCACAATCGAGCCAAGAAGGTATATATGCCTGCCTGCTCTGAATATACATAACTACGTAATTGTAATAACGTCAGTAACGTTTTTAACTGATCGATATCCGTCACATTATTAGCCTCGCTCGCAGGCAATCAATGAGAACGCAAAATTCATAACAGGCATGTCTCCTAAGAAAGTCATGCGGACTGCAACAAGAACTGGAAAATGTGACCATGTCTCCCTTTTCGTTCCGCCAAATAGACCACACGATAGCCTATGCAAGTTCCACTGATAGATCAATTGTATAGGTAGGTAACCAGATGGACGTCGCACATGGCTGGCGTTAGTCCAGTTCTGTCCAATATTTCGGGCCATGTGCAAACATTACGCGATTGGGCCACACTTTAAGCTTTCATGAATGGCTTGCAATCGTAGAATGCAAAAGGCTGCAATGAATGTCAATGGGCCAACGCCTCCCGCATTCCCCACCTGGGCGCTCCCGTGAAGTAGCTTCTGAGCGCATCTAGGCGCAGCCAACTTGCTGAATATTTATGTATCGCCCGGCGACTGTGAGGTGGAATTTCTGCCAGAAGGACTGGCGCGCAGCATAGTTGAAGCGCCAAGGCATGTCTTGCTGAATCGGCCGCGGAGGCAGTACGCATTCATTTGCGCCCAAGAGACACCCGCTGGACTTTCGGGGCTTATTTCTTTTAGCAAGGTCGGTCTTGCTATTATTCGATCCCATACGCTCGTTCTACCAGTCAACGTCGCTTAGCTGCAGCTTTCTCACTCGCTGACTGCGATCCTTATTCGGACGGTCCACACGAATGTGATGAGACGCCAAGATTCGGTCACTTTCTGCTGCAAATTTTGTCAGCCAATCCGAAAACGCAGCAAATACCCTACGTTGATGATTACCATCTTGGTCCTCGTGTTGTTGAAGATCGTAATTAAGAACCAGATCCTTGATTCGTTGTTTCTCTTCCTTCGCAGCTTGTTGTTTCGTTTTCATAGCGACAGCAAAGGTCGAATCAGAAGGGAGCTCAACAGTTCGGGTCTGAGTTTTTTGGATGAGGAACTTTGTTAGCTTGCAAGCCTAGTGAGACTCGCGATCGATACATCTCACTTGATAACGTACCTGCTGACGATTTCCTTTCTTCGTCAAAAGTGAAAACACCATTTTGTTACGGATGGGAGAAGAGGGCTCTTGCTCTTGAGTCGCGCTGATTGATGGGTCTCGGGCTTTAGATCGGACAGGCAGGGGAACATCGAAAAGGGGCTTACGCTCGAATTTACGGGATTCGAGACTCTCGGCCATCAATCTGGCATATTCTCGTTCGAACTCAACTTCATCCTCGGGGTCAACAGTCTCTTCCTGACGAGTGACGACAATTGACTCTTCGTTGAAGTCAACTTCGTCAACAGAATCATCGTCCGGGTCCAATTGCTACTAAGTGTCAGAAACCCCTACCGGGAAGTAGATGCGCGATGAAAATGAGGTACCCACGTCAGCTTCGTCATCGTCAGACACGCTATCGTCATCACCTTCGACATCTTGCTCTATATCATCTCCATCGCCATTATCATCGTCCGATGAAGCTCCACTAGTCGCGTCGTCTGTCTCAGGAGGTTTGTCGACACCTGTCATCCTCTGATCCTGAACGATGGCGAGTTGAAGCGCCTTAGCTGCATCGTCAAAATTTGTGGCGAATCTCCATTGAGGGCGGGTGAGTGAATAGACGTCTTGTACAACAAAATCAATATCCATGGGAAGAGACGGCTTGGTATGAACGTAATACTATCAATGGTTTAGCAAGAGTTAACATTCGAAGCCTGAGTAGCGGACGAGGAAGTCACACTGACCTGCAAAAAGGAAAGAAAATAGTCCAGCTTCTTGCCTGCGGCGCCTCTGTTGAAGAACATCCCGCACGTTTCTAACATAGTGGCAACAAGGCGGATTCGGAAGAAGTCATCTGGGGGGTCGAAGGGATTGGGTCGGCCAGGGACAGGAGGGCCTCCTATACTAACAGTCAGCGACAATCGGTCTCGGCATTACCCACGTGACTGACCATATCCGAAGGTAAGAATCTTGTACATCGTGTCAAAGATGACGGGATGCTCAAGCATTCTGTAATTGTAAAGCTCTCCCAAGTACTTCACCTCCGCAATGCGACGTTGATAAAATCGGAAATCATTGTGCTCCAAGCCAAGGCTGACTGACTCAATGACGTTATCGATCACTCTGACAACAAACTCGGGATGATAGCGATAGAGGGCGCTCAACAGTATGCCCAATAAATGAATATTGCCGTACTTGACCTTTCCGGGCTTCGAAAACACCTTTTCAAGAATCGTAACAACCTATTGACGCTCCCAGTCAGTGCTTCCACGCTCTCGCGCTCACGTCTAGAGCTCCAGCAGTTACGGATTTCTCAACGCACCTCTCCCTCCTCCCAATGTAGCCTACGAAGCTGCTTCAAGATTTTACTATAGTTTCGCTTCGTAATGTCACTGTACACCAGTTTATGGACGAAGAGCTCCATGGGCGTACGCTCCTTCTGCTCAATTGCGGGTCTCTCGGGAGGGTCGACATAATAAACCGCATTTTCAATAAGCATGCGCTCAGGCTGTGCAATGTGATGTACAGATTTCTTGCGCTGCAACGTCTCGAGGAAGCTTGCCATTCTTGGGGCAGTCTCCGAGCGCTTGAAAAGATATCTTCCGCAATTTTCGATCAAGTTGCACAGAATCTCGATATTCATGCGCGAGAAGTCGTCCAGGCTGACCTTGAGGCAATGAAACACGACATGCTCCGGCACTACACCGAATTTTGTAAGCTCGGCTAAATATCGAATATTGCTGAGTCGCACTCGGCCCAGGAAATCTTTATCCTTTCTCCGCTGCAAGCTTCGAAACTCTGCATCTAAATAATCCACAAGTCCCTTGGGAATATCGGGCATATACTTGCCAAGAGTAGCCACGAGTCTAGACCATGATGGAAGCAAGTCGCTACGGCCTTTGGGTATTTCCGTCAAGGCCTTGATAAGGCGGTTTCGAGACGCCTTAGAGTTCAAAAAGCAAAAGTCTATGGCTGTTTGGTCGATGACGTCTTTGCTCGTAAGATCGGGTAAACGAGCCAGTAGAGCATCGACCTGCGCGCCAATCGTTTTGTTAGCTATTGCAATGGACTGGTCATCGGCTGGTTCTGTGCCTGCCGAAGTCGAGTATGGCTCGTTGCTCTCAATCCTCTTGCCACTTTTGTCGTCAGTATCGACTTTCTTTTTCTTGCCGTCTTCTAAAAGGATTTGCGGAACTTTGCCTCTTAAATCAACCAGGTTTTCGTAGAACCGGCGTTCGTCTTCGTCTGCCCATATACCAGCACCATCACCCGCAGTTCTCAGAAAGTCGCCGGTTTTCGCTAAGCCTATTGCGCTGTTCGAAGGAGCTAGGGAGTCGCTCGAATCCTTCAAATCAGGCAGTTCGGCACCAATTGCGTCGGCGATAACTTGGGCATTGGCGATGAGACGTTCCTGAGCCTTAACCTGCTTTTCGTAATTGGCCTGTCGGTCTTCGAACACCTCACCTGACTTAACATAAGCCTCGGCGTTTCGACGAGCTTGAGAAATGATGAGTTTCTGGTCCCGCACTATGTGTGTGGCTACATCGTCGAAGTACTTTTTCAGAATTCCTCTAAACTGTTCGGCTACTTCGGGAGACGTGAATGGTCCTTCTTCGGCTGCATGCGTCGGGTTGGACTCGTCACTCGTATGAGAGGGTGTTTCAGTATGTTCATTGGTAGTGCCGTCCACCTCAACTGTTTTGCGTCCATCAGACCCAGCTGGTCTAACTCCAAGAATATCCCAGCTGAAAGATCTGACGAAGATAACGAGTAGTGGTAGATTTGAATGGTCTCTATCGTAGCCCAATAGGTCTTTCAACACTTCGAGAGGAAAGGGCTCTGCGCCGCTGGCCTTGCCTGCACCAGCTCGAGCCTTCAACTCCACAGATCTCCCCGTGGCACCTTTTGTCGCATCCTCAGGTTTTTTCGCGTCGTCCAACGTTCGAAGAACACCAACCAGCCATAGTTCAGCGATGACGCGTAGCAAGGCTCTCTGACGAATGATCCTCTCTTTTTCTTCTTTTTCTCGGGCTTCTGGGGCAAGAATCTTGAGAGCGCCTTTATCTGGTGTTGCCATTCCCTTTCCCAGAAGCCAAGCAAGATGTTCGGTAAATTCTGTAGGACCAAAACGCAGGTGAAGGGCGCTCACAATTTCGACGGCAGCATCGATCTCACCGGGAGATTTCAGGCGGCAGAGACCCTCATAGCAGGCAGCAATGATTTCAGAAACATATTTGTGTAGGCTCAGGGTTCGAATCTCTTGCAAGAAGGTGCTCAGTGTGGCTACTGTGACAGCGGTCCGTAAACGTTTGATGAAGGCCGTGTTCTTCTTCAACGATGAGTCGAGAACTTGGGCAACGGGAAGAAGATCTGTCTCAGATTAGCACGGGGAAATCGTGCCTTCGAGAACCGGCCTGTGATAGTGGTAGACGAACCCTTCTCTCCGCGCCAGGCTCTTTCATTGACGGTGCGCAGTTCGCCTGGAGGCCAGATAGTTAGCATTCAACGTCAGGTTGGCCCTGGCGCCGACTCCAGTTCTCTTGGACAAGCAGTGAGTAACATACGCTTCCTCTGGCGATCCATAGCAACCACTGCTTGAGGAGGTGGTTGCGGCAGCCAACTTGACAATTCGAATGTTTTACGACGAGGAACCTCATTAAGCAGGATGGTACGTACATACAGTGCTCACTGCTCAGTGCTGGGTTCAATTGAGCAGCAGCATAGGTATGTGTACATACCTCGAGTCTTGACACTAAAATGATATTATGATATTATCGGGTTGCGGTTTCCCGTACATAAGTGGAACTACATTCTCCGACCAATAAGATGTAGTGGGTACCTACTACGTATGTACCTACATTAGGTACCTAAGGTAGGTACATACATATGTACATTTCGTAGGTACGGAAATGTAGGTACATAGGTACGTGCTCTGTATTCATCAACATCAACTTTTGCCGTCAAAATCATCAGTAACGATTGAATTCTCATCAAATTAATTCCTCAACTTCAATTTTATCATCATCATGTCTTTCAATCCCTCTTCTGAGCTTCACGCCAACACGCTCGTAGTCCCCCACGGCACAGCCCTTGACGACTTACGAGTATGATGGAGGGCAAATCCAAGATTTGCCTCCCTCCGTGCAGTCTGATACTTTTGACGAGCCTTTTGCCTTCATACAGCCTTCAGAAAGGAATGGCCTTTTGTCAAGGACGCCTTGAGCAATTATAGCACGATTGACGGGCACCTCTTCGCCACGTACGTCAGGATTCGTTGTGATCGTGGCTCTCAAATACCATCTCAATCTACGGGCGTTCGTCGAAAACTTTTTTGTTTTGTGTCTGTGTGTGTTGCTGTTTCTGTCACAATTTCCAACGCGGTGTTAGATACATAGCTAATTAGGAGCCCAACCATGCAACCATTTCATGCCTTTATGTTCGGTGTTGCGGCTATACATCAATGGTGAAGCGATAGAAGTTCATTCCGTCTACGGAGTACAGTCAAACCCCGATGTACAAGATAACGTAAAAGTGACCAAAACTCCATCGTTATATCTATCGAAATATCGTTTTATCGGATGGGTTTTAAAAAAAATGAAGGCCCAAAATTATCGTTTTAAGGTGAGGTTATCGTTTTATAGCGAATCGTTATATCGGGGTTTGACTGTATGTACATATGTACACATGTACTCCGTAATTATGTCATGGCCCGGGCGCGTGAAAAAACAGCGCATGAGAAAGCTTTAAAAGAGACAAGAAGACACTCAGTAGATCTAAACTTCTGACCGCAGTGCAGGATCATCGGATGTCAATACATAGGTTCATATGTGCTCAAGCGCAACATACATAGAAGCTAGAAGGGATACAAATACATATATAACACCTGTCACCGACCAACACGCTTGCGGCGATCTTGTCCCGCATCGCGACAGGGCAGTCGGCCATGAAGGCCTCCCCGGGTTTTAGTCCCCGATCATGAAAGTGGCGTGCGCTCATGGAGCAGTGTGAAGTTGAATGAGGTGGACTCCTATGAGCCATCATCGGAGTCTAGAAAAACAAGCGCATCCGAGCCACTCCCTGAAAAGTGCATCTCCGGAGCGTAAACTCTTATCTGCACATCTCCACATCCCTGACAGCCTATTTCTGACTCGGACTAGGAGACTTCCGCGGAAGCCTGAAGGGGTAGGTCGAGAAATGCCGATAGTGTCAGGGCGCCTCGCTCCCGCTATCTGGGCTTGTGGCCTTGATAAAGCTATCCTTCTTTTAAATAAGACCACCTATTATTTTATTACGTCTGATCGCGTGCTTTTAGCATTTTGACCTTACAGTCCCATTTGCCTCTTCGCCATTATCTTCCTGATTTGACTCCTGTGAGGAACATTTTGGCTGTTCTGTCTTCTCTGTCTCTTTAATTCATGAGCTCATTGCGTTGGTGCAGGAACGTTTGGTTGTAGCTCCCCATCCAACCCGTACCAACCTTCGTAAGCTTATGGTAGTCTGAGAGCAATGGCATCGAATTTGACTTCACCAGACATGATGGTCAGAAAGAGTACAAAATCGTCATCGATTGCCTTCCCACCGAGTCCTCCAAGTACAGTCAGCAAATCTCGGAAGAACAGTACCGATTGTATCTCTAACGATGTATCGACTTTGTCGCCTTCTGTTGCAGAGCAAGAGGACTACCCTCCTTATCCTCTGGCGCCGCTAAGTAATCCACGATCGGTCTTGCAGGAGGACCTGAAAACCCCGGATAGACATGTAGAGAGAGATGGCCGCTTAATTCGACTTACTGGCATGCATCCTTTCAACTGCGAACCACCTCTGAGCGATTTATTCCGCGAAGGCTTCTTGACAAGCGAGAATCTCCACTATGTGAGAAACCACGGGCCAGTTCCACGTTGCGATGATGAATACGTGGATGGCTGGACATTTACTGTGGAGGGGCTTGTGGAATATCCATTCGTTCTCAGTGTTCGAGAACTGATCGACGAGTACGAGCAACTGACCTATCCCGTAACGCTTGTCTGCGCCGGAAATCGACGCAAAGAACAAAATGTTGTCCGTAAATCAAAGGGCTTCTCGTGGGGACCGGGAGGGGTGTCGACTGCCCTGTGGACGGGTGTTATGCTGCGCGACTTGCTCTCTAGAGCCAAGCCTCACCGAGGCGCAAGATTTGTTTGCTTCGAGGGAGCGGAAGTGCTACCAAACGGATGTTACGGAACCTCCATCAAGCTCAACTGGTGCTTGGATCCCAATAAAGGCATCTTGATAGCGCACAAAATGAACGGGAATCCGTTGCATCCAGACCACGGAAAGCCAGTGCGAGTTGTAGTTCCGGGACAGATAGGTGGCCGCAGTGTCAAATGGCTGAAACGGATTATCGTGACGAAAAGTCCGAGCAACAATTGGTATCACATTTATGACAATCGGCTTTTGCCCACGATGGTGACGCCAGAAGCGAGTGTCGACTTACCGCACACGTGGAAAGATGAGCGGTATGCGATATACGACCTGAATACCAACAGTGTCATTTGTCTTCCAGCACACGAAGAAACAATTTCGCTTGCTGTTGATGGGCCCAGCTCGTATAAAGTGCAAGGCTATGCTTACTCTGGCGGTGGGAAGCGAATCAGCAGGATGGAGGTTACTTTGGACCAAGGGAAGACTTGGAGGCTAGCGGCCGTTGACTACCCCGAGGATCGCTATCGGCTTGCTGCCGATGGGCAGAGTTTATACGGTGGTAAAATCGATATGTGGTGGAGAGAGACCTCTTTCTGCTGGTGTTTCTGGGAGATCGATATAGGAATCGAAGAGCTCAAAGCTGCCAAGGATATCATAGCCCGGGGCATGGACGAAAGTCTCATGGTGCAACCAAGAGAAATGTACTGGAGTGTGTTGGGCATGATGAACAATCCCTGGTTTCGCGTCGTCATACGTAACCAGGGACATGCGTTGCAGTTTGAACACCCGACTCAACCAGCCTCGAAGCCCGGCGGTTGGATGGAACGTGTGAGGAAAACTAGTGGAAGCTTTTGGAATGGAGCCTGGGAGAGCGAGGTTAGAGGTCAAGCGGAAGAAACGGTGGCTGGGAAAGATGAAATGCAGACGTGCATGACAAATTCTCAAGTTGATCGGCTGATCACAAGTCAGGAGATCAAGCAACAAATGGAAGAGGACTCGCCGTGGTTCATTATTAACAATCAGGTCTACGACGGTAGACCATTTTTAAAAGACCATCCCGGCGGTGCAGCTTCAATAAGTGGTGCTGCTGGACAAGATGTCACCGAAGAGTTTATCGCAATTCGTAAGTAAAGTGTGCCTCCTCCGTGACAAGCCCGCCATTTGCTTTTGACATTGTTTGTCCTCATTGTAAGCAAGCCATCAACCAAGCCATCATTTCGAGCTAACCGTTCAATCCTCCAATTCTTTTTTTCAACTCAGACAGCGAAAATGCAAAGGCAATGATGCCTAAATACCACATCGGTCGGCTTGATCATTCTGCTCTAGTTGAGCTGGTCAAAGATGATGACACCAGGTACGAGACCAATCGGGCGGTCTTTCTCGATACCAGGAAATGGACACAAGCGAATCTTCTCGAGAAAACCCAGGTGTCGCCGGATTCCAAGATCTTCAGATTCAAACTAGACCACGAGAACCAAACTCTGGGATTGCCAACCGGACAGCATGTTATGATGCGCCTCCGCGACTCAAGAGGACGCGCACCAATTATTCGAGCATATACGCCCATCTCCGATGGAGAACAGAAGGGATGGCTGGACCTTCTTATCAAGATTTACCCCAACACTCTGGAGCAGGAGGGAGGTAAAATGACGCAAGCATTAGATTCAGTTCCAATTGCCGGCTCGGTGGAGTTCAAAGGCCCAGTTGGAAAGTTCGAGTATCTTGGTAATGGATATTGCTCATGTTCCGGGAAGAAGCGAAGAGTCAGCCGCTTCATCATGATCTGTGGCGGTTCGGGCATCACACCCATGCTTCAGATCGTGCGTGCTGTGGCGAGAGACACGGACGATCTCACTCGATGTCTCTTATTAGATGGAAACCGAGGCGAAGAAGACATACTGTGCCGGCGCCAGCTTGACGAGATGGTGTCTCGTGCACCACAAAAGGTCCGTCTTGTGCACTGCCTGAGCCAGCCCCCTCCGTCGTGGCAGGGGCGAACCGGGAGAATCGATAAAGACTTGATAGCAGCCGAAGCCGGACGGAAGCGTTCAGGTGCTGAAGATCTGGTCCTCCTTTGCGGCCCATCTTCGATGGAATCGAGCGTGCGTAGCATCATGATTGATCTTGGGTGGAATAGTAAGGATATTGAAATATTTTAGTCAGCCTAGTCTAGTGTAGGTAGGTATTCACGCAAACACGATGCAACCCAGATTCAGCCGGAGTGCCGTGCTATTCGGTCATATGGCCGTGTGCTACCGTCCACCGATAGCATGACATGATGACCTCCAGACGTTTGAGAATGTACAACCTAGGTGCATATGCGAATCTAGGTATGTACATAGGTACATACTCTTGCGAAGTAGCCTTGGCCGCGGCGGGAGACCCCTTGATGAGCACCTCAACAACTGCCTAATCACCACCCCAATTTGAATAGCCAAACCGGCCCAAGACAGCTTCTTTTCAGCGCTCCAATGTACATGAAAAGTACTATAATTCGCCATACGTTGTATCATGTATGATCCAAACTTGAGCCTCATCTTTGATCCCACATCCCTTCCAGCACGCGCTCAGCACGCGCTCAGCACCTCATGGATGATGGAGGACGATAAAGGTACAAAGCGAGATGGGGTCAGCTACAACATGATTGGCTGTGCCACAGACGCACCATACCTATTCGGCAACTTGGGGGTGGTGATTAGGCAGTTACTGAGGTGCTCATTAAGGTCTCCCGAATGCAAAGCTTAGGTAACTTTGCTCCTCTCCCTTTCGTCATTGTCACACATCAGGTTCAGCTTTGCTAAGAAATTTGAAGTTAGGTACTTCTCTTCTGTCCACCATCGCCCCAAATTGAGGTCAGCTTTACTAATAATCAAGAGGCAAACACGAAATGTGCGCCTCCGCTACGCGTCGCCGCACGGTTTCTTCAGTTTTGCCTAATAAGTCTGGCTTGAGATTCGGCGTCATGGAACTGAATCGGGTGCAGGATGTGGTCAAGCCCCAGCTTCTGACTACCTCATACATATTGATTTGCCGCAACAGGTACGCATGCGACTTTGTTCGAAACGTGGTTCTACATATCATTTGCTAACGACAGCAAATTGGCTACCATACCTACCTACCTAAGGTAGGTACCTAAGGGGCTGTTATTTGGGTGGGTCAGCTGGTTGTCAGCCAGGCTGGACTTGGCTGAGATGTATCATCATGTCATCTCAATTTTGGTGCGGGCGGCTACTGGTGGGGGATGAAATTGAATCCCCCACGGGCCACCAGTATAGATATATCATATCAGTAATGTCTCCGGGTCAGCTCCACCTGACACCACTCAAAGTTTCACACTCCTGCGGAGGTTTGATTGCGGCTTTGGCTTCGGATTGGCACTGTCTGTGCCAGGACAGTCGTTTCGGCGCAGATGAGGCTGGTTTCCTCAGGTCCCATTGGTATCTCATCAACGGCTATCTCAAGATCCAACAAGGATCTGATGACGACACGGCATCCCGCCTTGCTCATCACTTCATTCGACTGTTTGCACAAGGTTGATGCCACACACTCGAGGCAGCCCAGCTGGCATGCGCAAGCTTCTACCCTTTTCAGCGCCATTCGTAACAAATGGTCGATATGATCAAAGGCCTTCGTGCTTATCCCCGAGCCACTGGCGCCCCCTTTAGCATCGTAGAATGTGAGCCTAGCTGGGCGTATTCTTTGGGTCTCGCTTGCTGAGAATTCCTTCAATGCCACTTTACACTCTGTCCTGACGTCTTCCGGCATACTAATTACAAAGGTTGGCAAGAGGCTCATTACGGCGTGTTCTGCGGCGTGTATCGCTGCTGCGGAGTTCAAACGACGGTCCTGAAGTATGTCCAGTGCCAACTTGGGCACATCGAGCCACATACCCTTGCTGTATCGAATAACGGGGGGATTGTCAACTTGGATTGCGTCTAAGACCCGGCCCCGTTTGTCAACTTTGAAGTATCCAAAAACATTTTGTTGAATCTTGATGGTCCCATAGTAGGCTCGAGACAAGGATGATTTTATGTTGCGGATGGCTTCAGTCTCCGTTGGATCGATATCAGTAAAGTCTCTTTGTGTTGTAGTCCAGTCTACCGTCACCCTTTCCACTTTAGCTATGAGTTTTTCAGGAATGAAGTCACGCACGAGATACGTGTTGCCCTGGTGCAGAAAAATAGCACCATCGTATATAGTAAACGTGGCCCTTGATGCCTCAAGCTCCTCGAGCACCGCATTTCTGCCATTTGTGATGTCAATGATAGCAAAATGCTCATCTTCCGTGTCCCTGATGGCAACGAATTTGGATGGGTTTGGTCGAAATCGATCGTGACAGTGATAGTAACCCATATCATCTGGCAGCAATCTCTCCTGACAAATCTTGTCCAGATCAGATCCAAAATACTGTGCATCTTGATCAGAAATGGGCATTTCGTACGCAGCACATTGAATTTGCCCTTCCCGAACCAACATGTTGTCCAGGTCCACACGAAGCTCACAATTGGGTTTCGTGAACAATTCGTCAGGGTTTTGCATATAGTGTTGGTCCGTGGGGAAACAATCTCCCACGAGAATGGAAAGGGAGTCCTTATTGCGACGCCCAGCGCGACCACTCTGCTGCCTTAGGTTGGAAATCGTGTAGGGAAATCCCCACGACATCACGCAATCGAGCGTCCCTATGTCAAGGCCCAGTTCTAAAGCTGTGGTTGCTACTATGCCCAGCAATCTCCCCTCAAACATGTCCGACTCAATGCGACGTCGGTCAGCCGCCGTGTAGCCACCTCGGTAGCCCATCACTAAGCTGGCACATTCAGATCTCCCCAATGTATCAAGCTCTTGTTTGATTGCATTTACGAGAACCTCGCATTGCGTTCGGACTCGACAGAAGGCGATAATCCGGACTCCTCTCAGCATCAGGGCACAAAACAGTCTTGCGCATTCGAGCTTTGCGTTGCCACGACCACTAGCAGGATCGCCTGGATCCTTGTATGGTGTGTTCCAGCATAAAAACTCTTTGCGCCCCGAAGGTGACCCGTCATAGTCAATCAAAGCAACGTCGTCGACACCAAATATCGTTTTGAAGTGGTCTTTTGGATTGGCTACCGTGGCAGAACACGACACAAATTGTATCTGTCGATTTCCAACAGCAGCGCAAATGCGCCGTAATCGTCTCATAATAAACGCAACATGGGAGCCAAGATGTCCATTGTAGTAGTGCAGTTCGTCGACTATAGTTAGCACGATGTTAGCTACAGATTTCCGTTGACCCAAGCGCCTGGCAGCTACGCACCTACGACATATCGAAGGTTCACGAGGAAAGACCTCCATCGTTCTTCTTGAGGCAGTATGGTAACATGAAGCATGTCCGGGTTTGTGAAGATAACCCTGGCATGTTCTCGAATAATATTGCGCTCAGCCATCGGCGTGTCTCCGTCGAATGTTTCGACCAGTGTGTGTTCTAAATTAGGCATGTACGAAAATATTTGCTTTAAACTTCGTTTTTGATCCTGCGCCAATGCTTTGGTCGGGAAGATGTACATTGCTCGAGTTAAAACATTTTTTTCGAGTGCGTGTACAACCGGTAGTTGGTAAATGAGAGACTTTCCAGAGCTTGTTGAGGTTGCGATGACCACGTTCTGTCCATTTTGGAGCCTATTCAGAGCTTCTGCTTGATGAGCGTAGAAACATGTAATGCCTTTTGCGTTATAGATTGCATTCACCAAATTCTGACTCAAAAGAAAATCGAGCTCGCCCAAAACTGCTTCTTGAGGGTCGAAAACCCTGTGACCATCTGGCACAATTTGTCCCGTGTACCACGGGCTTGCCTTCAGCTCAAGAACAATCTCAGGTATTGATTTGCGCTCCTTTAGTATGTCCACAGGCATAACGCCTGACTCTGGCTCTGTAGAGACAGATTCACAGCCAGATGGCCTGGGCAAAAAAGTCTGTGCACGTTGTTTCAATGTACTTTCAGGATGCAGCTTCTCGCTGGAACACTTGACCAGGAAGGTGTTAATGGCATTGGTGAATCTTGAGTTTCTCCGTTCTATCAGCTGCATCATCTGTTTTTGCCCATAAACAGGCATCTTGAGCTTCTCATCTCTCAATTTGCGATTGGGCTTTACTGCTTCGCCAGTTTTTTTGTCTTGAACCTGACGTTTCAAGTCCCCATCGATGAATTCAAAAAAAAGTACCTCTCTTCTTCTTTGGCCTGCTTCGAGGGATAGGGGATCTCCCAGACTTTCTTGGCCAGTCGAACCTCCAACCGAAGAATCATGCGGAAATGCTTGAGAACGGGATAATCTAGAAGCTTTGAACGTCTCGTCTCTTTCTGAGCCGTGGGCCTCAAGTTGAAGCATAAGCTCATCCACGTAGGCAAAATTGATGCCCTCGGGTCGCAGTGCCACTATCATGGCCACCTCATCTTCTGCCAGAGTTCTCTTCGTATGAGTTTCAACCGCGGACTTTATGGTTTCAAAAGTAGTTGACAGATGCTTGCGAGTACAGCAGAATGTGAAGACCAAATTCAAGGCCCTGTGTGTAATTTGCAGTGACTTGAACAACTCTGGCCACTCTGTGACGCATGAAGATTCTTCAGCGGTGGCAACATCCGTCCCAGGTATGTTCGACCGTTGCGTCTTCTTTGGCGTTGTTGTCACTCGACGCTTGGCAGATGAGGAGCCAATTTCTGGAGATTGAGGCGTATCTCCTGCATATAGTATTCGTCTTCGCTTGCTGCTCCGGCTGCTTTCGTCGACACTTCGACTTATTTTCAGCCCCGAATCCATTTTGGCGAACAAAATCTCGCTAATCTTCGGAAGATTATTGTCCCCCGATGACTCAGTCAGCGTCCCTTTGCGCTGAACAAACTTGCCACGGAGTCACGGACCCAGACTCGTGAATCGTGAGTACACTATGGCTGGTTACAGTCGAATCTCGTTTGTCCGAAGTTTCCTGGTTGCGATGACCTCGGCTATCCGAATAAGGCGGAATTCTTTGCCAACTTAGTTCGATTTCTTTCACGCGAGGGTTATTGTGATTCCGATTGAAATATCCAAAACCTTCGCGAATGCGTGACTTTCGTTGTTGTGAGGTTCAGATGACGAGGTCCGACTGTTTGACGCAAC
This sequence comes from Claviceps purpurea, assembly GCA_029405325.1. Taxonomy (NCBI): domain Eukaryota; kingdom Fungi; phylum Ascomycota; class Sordariomycetes; order Hypocreales; family Clavicipitaceae; genus Claviceps; species Claviceps purpurea. Next base: position 2,215,349 of record CM055785.1, read on the forward strand.
GGGGTCTTGGATCCTGACTCCTGGGTTGACATTATTATGGAGAGGTAGAGCAGCATTGGGTAGGTAGGAGGTATGTAGTATCAGGGAAGCTCCACTTCTACGGCTACGAATATATTCGCCCCTCTTCTACTTACGGAGTACATACTGCAGCAAAAATCACTCACCTAGGGACCCTACCAAATATCATTTTGTAACATATCCCTACCTAGGTACCTAATTCTTCGCCGTAACTTTCTATCACCAGTGGGGCGAATACCTATGTTCGTAGGCCTGCCGCCTACGATAGGCTATAGCCTCGTAGCCGTAGAAGTGGAGCTTTTGATATGGTCACGGACTCACGGCCTCTACATATCCTTCCCTACACCCTCTCGCGGACGTCGCTCTTGATGACACGAGCAGAAGTTCTTGCTCTTTCAATCAACATCATCAACATCACCTTGTCGTCATATTTGCAGATTATGCGCCCTCCGATGCTCCTCGTTCGTTCAATTTGGGGGGTGCCTGGCGGCGGCCGCGGCGACTGATTCAAAGCTATCGCGCGGAGGCTCTACTCCGTACTACCGTCCGCATAGCCTTTGTGCCGCGATGCCGAGATTGGTTGTCACGAGCAGCGTTTTTCTTCCACATCAGCTTCAATGCATTTGTCTTTCGATTGCCTCTGGTGATAATACATAACAAGAAAGCTCAGTCATGGTGTTGAGAGGACAGAAATAGACTCATGAGCGGCAAGATGCCATTCTTCAGGCTTCATCTCGAGCCGGCGAGAAGATTGAAGAGAGCCGTGGCCATTGACCACTGTACGTATCTCGTTCCCTAATTTGGCTGTCAGCTCCGCTCGCTTCTCGTCTCACGAATGTGAAGCAACACGGGAGGTGTCCATATTCTCCTCATGCATGATACGACCGTCGATATAGGTATGTACATAGATACATAAGATAGGCCATCCCCTAGACGGTTTTAACGCTCACTTCAGGTCACTGACAGGGGGTTGCAGCCAATCATGTCGCAGCATGATGAAGGGTACATAAGTTCTACTGCAAAATTGGCGCAAAGCCAGAAGTACCGACAGTTTTCAAGTGACAAAAAGCTACATCGGCGGGGAAAATTATTTTTCCACTGTCCATGTCACTCGAAGTCACGACTTATCGAGCAGGGGGGTGTGGAGCGCGTGACCTGAAGTGAGCGTTAAAACCGTCTAGGGGATACGTACTCCCGGCAGTCCCCCATCGTTTTTGCAGCTAGCCACCGTGAGTGCGAGCTTTGGATTGTCGAGAGCTGCGCGAATTTCGCGCCGATGACTACTCCTCCAAATGCTTGAAAATTAAGGCTCGATTGATTTCAAATCGCATTTCTTGGTCTGTAGTCTCTGGACTTAGAATGTTGACCCCGTACCTAGCAAGACAGACATAGGTGGCGAAAGCGCGTGTTTGATTGGCTGTTAGGGGCCAGCGCCTAACGGCCAGGTGGCTTCCACGTTCATGTCTCCCAGACAAGTCTGGTATCAGACCTCATAGTTAGTGTCTTGACTCTTGTTAACTTCCAAGTTCCAACGATCTCGAGGCACTACCCGTCGCTACCTCTCACAACTTTGGCATCTTCAACTCCGCCTGACTCATATCCGGGATTCTTGCCTGAGAGAGAATCCCGTTTACGGTATCGTTATCACGCAGTTTGATTTAAAGAGGTGGCCATTTCGCGATACTACCTAGCGCAGCAATCGCATAATGTCTTCCCCCAGTGCGATGGGCATTTATGATAGCTCTAGCTTAGATGACGCCCATTTGATTGATCCGGATAATGGTATGTTCCTAGAAAGACGAAGCGATCATGTCTTGAACTGAACCTCCACGTTCTCAACGGCATGACATGAAGAAGAAGCAACTTTTCTGACGATCTTACAGCCGATTTCAATGAATTTGACGACCCTTTGGATAACCGACTTTCACGACAGGCTCTCCAGGGAACTATAGGTTCCAGTTCGTCCTCGAGACCGCTCAATGAAAGCTATCTTACGTCATCTATCCCTGGTGAGGACAGGCGTGCACCACAAAATACGATCGATGAAACTGTCTGGGAAACGTTACGCCGAGATCTACTTGCCGTGTGGGCTAAGCTGAGGGAAGTTCTGTATCCTCGATACCTCCTCGGTGGCACCATGTTCGATTCACAATCTGGCCTACGCGGTGCTTACTCAAACCTCCGAGGCGCTGGAATTAATGGTACGCGAGAAGAGCTTACAGGCTTGGCTAATCGCGTGATGGACGCTGAAGCACTTCTGCAGAGCAACATGAGCTCCGGTCTGCGTGATTGGGATCTGTGGGGTCCGCTCATTTTCTGCCTGCTTCTGAGCTTGCTACTCAGTATCGCTGCCCGAACCGAGCAAAAAGACACCGTCTTTAGCGGCGTCTTTGCGATGATCTGGCTCGGCGAGGCAGTGGTCACACTGCAAATAAAGTTGCTAGGTGGGAACATGTATGTCCATATCCAAGTTGATCAAGGAAGAGGACTACCTCGCCAGATCGCTATGCTAATCTGTAAACGACAGATCTTTTGCGCAAAGCGTCTGTATCATTGGCTACACCCTATTTCCGCTCGTGATTGCAGGTCTACTATCTGCCCTCGGTCTTCACTGGATCCCAAGAATTCCTATCTACACCGCTCTTGTGGCATGGTCCCTCGCTGCAGGCGTGAGCATCCTGGGTGGAAGCGGTGTAGTCAAAAATCGAGTTGCGATTGCTGTATACCCTCTTTTTATTTTTTATATGGGACTGGGATGCTTATGTTTTATTAGCTAAGTATCCGCGGATCAAGTGACCGCCGCCGCGCTACATCGTATGCGCTGTATGATGGATTCGAGCTTTAGTTCGCCTTCTTCTCAGTGTGGCTGGGTGTCGGAGGCATGCGGACAAGTGGTAAGGCAAGGTATAATACATAATAAGAGACGGAACCGAGGGTGCCACTGCAGTCTATCCTCGATATGGTTGTCTAAAAACGTGAAGAGAAAGGAGGGGAAAGTCCCCCCTCTCCGCTACCTGACTACAAGTTATGCACCTCTTTTGTGCGTGCCGGTGCAATTCCTCAGTGCTTACGCCCTTTTCCCCATAAAATACGAGCCCAGAGCTCGAATACATCACAGGTCTCATGCATACGTTTGGGAGTGGCAAGTGCGCGGCGACAGGAGTATATAGCGATGGCCGCTCACATGAAGTGTGGGAGGCCAGAGATTGTCATTGAACCATCATCCGACTCCTAGCTTAAAGCTCAATATCAACTATCTTGCGGGCTCCTGTTCATACCTTCTCCGTTAGACACTGACAACGGAAGCCTGGGTGATGAGAGAGGGTGGCCCATAGTTGCGGTGCGTATGTACATGTTTGTAGATAGGATAGGTAGCGTCGGGGACAAGGGAATCTATCTCCTCTCTTCCCTACTCAGGAAAGACGATATTATTGTATTATTACTCTGTAGTACATTAGGGTGCCTCCTCCATAGCCATGCCGCTTCGAGGGGCGAGAAGGAGCGAAATCTGGTCATCTTCATCAGTTCGAGGGACTGCGTAAAAGGCCGGATTATCACAAAGCTTGATCACGAAGCAAATCGATAACCCGTTGAATCGAGGTTCGGCACCCAAGAATAAATCGATCATGAGCTTGGAGGACAGCCGAGATATCCGCACTACGAGGTAGAGCGCCAGACAATCAGGTGCCCCGACTGCTGATACATAGACCTTGACGCGGGTGTTCCGCTGGGCGAGAATAGAGGCCGAGTCTCTTCTCACGATATTTCCCTCCTCTGTCGGCTGGGAACGTTCCGAAGCTGTCTGGTACGTAGGAACGCCCCCTTGTGGCACTGATTAATGAGGGCTACCTAGATCTTTCAGCGGGATCCCTCATTGGCAAAGGCGGCCCGCGGGACGATTAAGGGCCGAAAGAAGCATGTTGACGCCCTCGACGCGCAATCTCAAGCGCAGATACACGCCGTCATCCAGCAAGCGGTACAAGAGGGCCTAGCCGCGACCGGGCGGCGAGCAGCGCTTGGTACAGAGCGAGGCTGTGCGGGAGCAGCAAGGCCCTCTTGTACCGCTTGCTGGAATGACGGCGTGTATCTGCGCTTGAGACTCTCGCCGCTCGGTCGCGGCTAGGCCCTATTGTACCGCTTGCTGGATGACGGCGTGTATCTGCGCTTGAGATTGCGCGTCGAGGGCGTCGAGGGCGTCAAGAGATGACATGATGAATGAAAGAGGGTGAATGTTGTAGGTTGGCGTTGATCCCGGAGTAGGGAAACGAAACGAAGCCATCGGTACAAAGTACTCCCGTTCCGAGCACTTGCCCAACGCTGCCTCGGATTGGTTGAAATCATAACGCCTGAAAAAAGACGGGTCCAAAGGACATTCGCAGCGCCAGATTGGTCAAAAACATCTTCAGATAAATCTTCACAGAGCGGCAGCAAACCCAAATTTCACGAAGCTGCACCGAATTGACGGAGCGCTACAACCGAAGGTGAAGAGACAACATACTGCACAACATATCGAATATCACGAATCTGTACAGAACTGACGGAGCTGCGACATGATCTACGGAGCTCGGACAATCTAACTCAAACGGAGACGGAGGACGTAGAGAGGCGTCAATAGAGAAGCAACAGTCACGGAGCTCAGGTGATGTAGCGGCACAACAGATTTCACGAAGCTGCGACAAAGAAGATAGGCCTGTAGCAGATTCAACTTCATAGAGAATGCAGCTGACGGACCTGCAACAGGCGGAGCGAGGCAACAGATAGATTCCACGGAGCATAGACTGATGCACGGAATTCCGACAGATCCCACTGAGTTGTGCATGTATCTAACACAGAGAACCGACCTGCCACCGGTGTATCCGACGGATCTGTAGAGGCTGCAGCCGCAATTGAGAGGTTGAGGTACATCTCCAATTAAGGGTTGCGAGAGCCAAATGAGAGGAGCCTCCACGGAGAAAGATGGGAGGTGTAGCGAATTCAATTCCAGGCGTTCAATTCCAGGCACTGTGGGAGAATGCACGCAGGTGCAGTAGATTCCACGGAGCTGTAGCAATTTCAGTTCCTCAGAGAATGAAGCTGCGCTGGAGACGGACCTCTAGCACAGATCCCACGGAGTATGGACAGAATGCACGGAGGTCGACAGGTCTCACTGAGTTGTACATGTAGTTAAAAGTTGCAATTGAGACAGACCTCCAAAGAAACCGCGGAGCCGCAGTGTGTTCAACGCAAGTGCGGTAAATCCTAGCTAAATTCCTAGCTAAATTCCTAGCTAAATTCCTAGCTAAATTCCTAGCTAAATTCCTAGCTAAATTCCTAGCTAAATGGACAGTATCGACGGAGGTACAATGGATGCCACGGAGCTGTAGCATTCACGGAGCGGTCACAAGATCCAACGGATATGCAATACAGAAGACGGAGCTGCAGTGATGCCAAGGAAGTGCCTGCCATACCTATATCATACGGAGCTGTGAAAGACGGGACGGCGGAGGCACAATACATTCGGAGATGCAGATAGACACTGCAACAGCCTCTACGGAGCTGACGCGACGATAGTACAGTAAAACCTCTGAGCTATCGGGGCAGGAATAATAACACCATCAAGGGTGACGGCTTCAATGTCGGGTTGTACAAGAGAAAATATTTTGCATCCAGTACGTAAATAGGCAAAACTGAAGATGGGAGGCGATAAGGATTGATAAGGACCGATAAGAACCGATAAGGATACTGACCAATGACAGCCACCGATAATATACGATAAGGTACTGACCAATGACAGGCCCAGAAAGGTGGAAAGGCTCCACACCATAGCTCATATCCCCTTAAAAAGTTAACCCTCACTTCAGGTCTCGATGGTCGTGACTTCGAACGACATGGACAGTGGAAAAAGTTTGTTCCCCGCCGATGTAGCTTTTTGTCGTTTGAAAACTGCCGGTACTTCTAGCTTTGCGCCAATTTTGCAGTAGGACCTATGTACCCCTCATCACGCTGCGACGTGATTGGCTGCAACCCCCTGTCAGTGACCTGAAGTGAGGGAGACCTTAATGAGCACCTCAGCAACTGCCTAATCACCACCCCAAGTTGCCTAAGTAGGTATGGTTCGTCTGTAGCGCAGCCAATCATGCTGTGGCTGACCACATCTCGCTTTGTACCTCTATCATCGTCCATCATCCATGAGGTGCTGAGCGCGTGCTGGAAGGGATGAGGATTAAAGATAAGGCTCAAGTTTTGATCATAAAACGCATGACGAATTATAGTAATTTTCATGGAAATTGGAACGCTGAAAAGAAGTTGTCTTGGGCCGGTTTGGCTATTCAAATTGGGGTGGTGATTAGGCAGTTGCTGAGGTGCTCATTAAGGTCTCCCCTGAAGTGAGGGTTAAGACTGCTAAGGGGATACCAACTGGTAACATGGAGCATAAAGAGGCAAACACGAAATGTGCGCCTCCGCTACGCGTCGCCGCACGATTTCTTCAGTTTCGCCTAAAAATCAATTCGAAAGCCCTGCAAGTGAACACTGACAGAAATCACCGCCCTTTCAATGCCGTACACTAACTCCATCATCATCATCATGCCTTTGGATCCCTCTTCTGAGCTTCCTGCGAATATAGGGATACTCCTGCGGGGCATACTAGGTACATAGGTGCACTTACCGCCAAAATATTCAATCGTGGCCGCATTGTTGTGCTGGCCGTGACCCGTGTTGCCAAGAGCACAGGTAGTGCGGGTAATCGTATCGGCACTACTCCGTATCATAGTTCTCATCAATTTCATTGCTCCACGATTTCGCATGAAGCCATAATTCAGTTCAAGAGCGTGTAGGATGAAATCATTGACTACTTTAGTGATTTTCATAGATGTACCAAAAATCAATGAGTCTTTCGAGGCTTACTAATTAAATTATTCCCATATTCTGTAGGACGTCTTGTTAGTCCACCCATGATGGCTTCACTCCTCGACAAACTGACTCGTAGTCTCCAAGAGTAGTGTCTCGGTCTTTGAAATCTGATGTCGTCCAAAACATGGCCCAGTCCGACCCACTCAATCGGCAAGTCCCCCTTGATCTCTCAAAATACCATTTGTTCACTGGATTGTTCTTGCGACTTCTCCAGCAAACGCCATTGGGGAAGCAGTCTTGTACCATCGCGTTGAACACGATGTCAGCCACGCTACTGCCACCCTGTTGGCTTTTCAATACTGCAAACTTGTCTAGATAGGGCACGTATCGATCGTTGTGATGCGCAGCTTCTTTGGTAAGGCTCGCAGGCGATTCCCATGTTAGAATTGCAGCACCTTCATACTCTCCCGCAATGATTATGCCCGCTAGATTATCATCGATTCGATTCAAGTAATCTTGAACATCAAGTTTACGACTGAAAGAATTCTCTATGAGATAGACAAGCCGGGGAAGGTCAATGCTTTTGTCTGTGAGGCGAACGCTTTGCGAACCGGGATGATACCATTGTTGTTTCCTCGGGTCAGGATATATAGTCAAGGGCATTCCTCTTTTGACCAGCGTCGCTGAATCAAGATTTCGGCCTTGAGTGGGATGACGATTCTCATCACAGATGCTCTGAAGTGGAAGTGAGGGAGACAATACCGGGCGGTTGGTGAGAAGATTATGTAGAAGGGGGTTTTTTTGTTTCCGAGTGATGACCATTCCATCGAAAACCAAAAGCGCATCCTTACTTGAGCGATCATCCGAGTTGTCTCGTGTTCTCAAGCCGATGTTGGCTGCAGCTTGTGGCGTTGTGATCAGAGCTGATGATGAAGTAGGGAGTAAGCTAAGAGTCGCCTGAGCCAAGCGTAGATTCGCTGCGTGAGTATTCGCTTGAGCAGGTGGACTGTGCTTATTCTCGCAGGACGATCTTTTATCAACTGTAAGGAACTTCAACAGTGTGTCGTACTCTTGTTCAAGGTTGATGAGACGATGCGTAACATCTGGGCGATGAGCCATTGGTGTACCTCCCAGGGGGTCGAGAATGATCACTCGCTCGACAGAGGCAATTCTTCTCGCTTGCAGCTTCTGAACTGGCAGCACTGCAATTTCGGGGATGCTAGCATTAGTCTGTAAACCTGTCAAGTATCTTGTCAAAGCGAGCACAGACTCGTTCGCTTCAACCGGTGTTTGAGCAGAAATGTCGTCCGATCGAGCCATGGAAGGGATCACCACAATCATGTCATTCTGCAATGCCTTAGTCAGAGCGCCGCCATCATCAACAATCAAGGACTTTGCGTGTATGGAATCTGCTGACACAAGAGGGCTCGAAGTTCGTTCAATGAAGACATCGCCTGCCAATCTTGCACCGGGAGCACCGAAGGAATCAAGGGCCCCGCAAAGTCGTAGTGCTTCATCCTCGAGTACTTGTCGATCTGCGCTGGCACCGCAGTCGACAATAACAAGGGAGACAAGTCCCAAAACGCGAAGCTGTGTAAGTGTCTTGGCAACACCAGAGAGAATGTTGGGTGGAATTTCCTGCGTTAAACGAAGTTTGACGACTGCTACGTCAACAACCTCTTTGGCTGCTTTCTCTCTGACAGCACACCCATCGACTTCTGGTGATGCTCGGCCAGCAGGTAGAGTCTCTGGTAGAAATTTGCGGTCATTTGAGGTATACTTCTGAAGGTAATTCCTCGCGTCCCGTCTGGTGGCTGCCGACTCGAGAACAGAGACGATTACATCCTGCACGACAAATCGGTCAGTAATTCTTTGTCCCGTAAGGCGTTGCCCATGGATGACTCACTCTGTCTAGAGTCTGCTGCTTTGCCCGAGGAACAGAACTTGCGGACATACATCGAGCTGAGTTGACTCTGGCAACGACGAGCTTCGCCGTTGACGAGCCAGCAGAAGTACATAACAGGGTGTGGTGATCAAGTCTGTTGTTCTGCAGCGGAGAACAGGTCGACGGGTTGCGTTTTGGGACCATATAAGTCCAGTATGGGGCTTGCCGGCAAAGACCGCTCCAGGTCATTATGTAGAGTCAGAGATTCTTTAACATTGCAAGATTTAATATGACACGGGGTTTTCCTACTGGCGCTATTATCGCAGAATGCCTTTCAGATGAGCCTGGATTGTCGCAGGCTCGCAGCTAATAGGTACCAGTGACCACCAACGCATGCAATGGCAATAGAAAACTGACAGGCGTGCAGCCTACATTCAGCACGGGTTAAGCTACTGAGATCCATCGAGTCAGGACTGCATGAATGTTCAATGTTCATACGCAAGGAAACTGGGCTGGGGCCAACCTACAGACTGCTATAGTAGGTATAACAGAACAGGTTAGGCAATGATACGGGGAATTGATGGACTGTTGCCTTTTTTGAAGGCTGAAGTGTCTTTGAGCGGGGACGGCACTTCAAAGTTCAATGAAGAGGAGTGGGGGTGGCACGTGAATTATGGATTTCCTCAAGATTTCTTACTGTACCATTAGAAACACTCGCAAGAATATGTAACTAGAAGATCCAATCATTTGTAGTTACGGAGACATAGGTAGTGTTGCATACGTGGCCACACAGTACGTGTCCTCAGCGGAATACTAATTGTTGGAAGAAATCCGCGAGGGTTGCATATACGCGTGGGGGGAACTGTCATGAACAATCTGGTGTGTTCATGGAAGCTATCTAGAAGAGGGAGAGAGGAAAGAGTGAACGGACTTACCCCGTGGTGTTGATACCACGAGGTATGAGGCCACGTACGTGATCAGCACTGAGCAGTCTCACTTTGCCCACCTATTCTGGCTAAAATTGGCTCTCCTACAATTTGTCGTCACCTTTGTCCGCGATAGATGTCCACTTCGAGGGCCAATGGGTGCACAGTGAAGGCGGGGTTATAGTCTCTCAAATCAATCACCTAATCGTGTACTTGTCCATCTTTAGCTGACCAAACACTTTGGTTTCGCATGCATGGCTGCGAAGGCTGAACTAAACACTGATATCAGTGTCCTCGCAACTCTCGTTGAATGGCCTTGACCTCGTTCAAAAACACCTTCGAGCTAGTAGCAGACATCTGTGGAATCGTTAGCATCTCACGAAACGCTCATAAAACAAGTGGATGAGTCTCACCCTAATTGTTATGCCGACTGGCGTCGCACCACTTCCTTCCAAAGCAGTAAAGAGTATTCCAACAGACTTGAGTGAAGCAGTTTCTTGAAAGTCCATTGCAGGTAGTATAGCGGTGTTCAGAATAACACGGTGCGTTTGGTCCTGACGCAAGATCAATCGCGCGACTTTGGATTTTCCAACTTGGTCAGGGCTTTCATCAAGCTCTAGGCCCGACGCATCAAAGCTACCGGGGATCACACCTCCCGAGTCATCAAATTCAACGCAGGTCCGAGGGACATTAATCTTCAGCATGCCAGCTCCACGTTCCTTCCAACCAGTTTGCTTGTCAAAGCTAAACATTTTCGCTCGAACTGATACCATAGTGATCTCACCAGCTTCCCCATCATCTACTTCGACTAAATTCGAATGCAAGTTAGTGCGCAGTCACTTATAACTTGATGCGCTGAAATTGAAGTTAGCTTACTCTTATGTAGTTTCGGCCTCTTTTTGTCCTCGCCGTCCTTTTCGGGAGAGGCCCTTCGTATCTTGTCGTCCAGTCGACCTTCACTATCTCTGCCATCCTCATCGTCCCCATCCTCTTCCTCGTCCACGTCCGAATCACTGTCTGGCGCTCCGAAGGGCTTCACTACCTTGTGACCCTGTAAAGCAGCACTTGTCCCAGATGAAAAATTACCCATGGATTGGGTTCCCGGAAATGCTGACGGAGGCCCGCTACCGAAACCACCAAATCCGTTGACCTTCGAGGAGAATCCCGCGAAAGGAGACACGTTCGAACTTGAACCAAAACAGAATCTGGGGCCTGTCGCGGCGGATGTTTGGTCAGCAATCGTGTCACTCGCCCCGGATACCGCTTTGGATGGGGCAGGGGCGGGCGACGAAAGTTTTGGTGTGGCCGAAGAAAATCCATTCAGGAATCCATTTCCCCGACAAAATTGAAGAGCTGCGAAGCCAGAGGGTTTGGAAGATAGTTGTCCAAAAGCTGTATCGGCAAAGGATCTTGTGGTAACGCCGTGTGGGTTCTCGTCAGTATCTGTGCTCAGCTCAGGTTGAATTTCTTTCGTGATTTCAGGCTTCATATCTGGAAAGCGAGGTCCCTTCTCGGAGCAAGCATTTCACGCGTTAGTCGAAAAGTCCCAGACGTAAGTTCTCGAAACTGAAACTCGTCGACACGTGGCGAAAGAGAAGAACAACTCACCGGTGTAGTGTCACGGGCAAGATCGCTTGGTTCTTCTTCCCGACATCGCTTCTTTTCCGGCTCACACCTTTCAGATCGAGCGTTGGCAAATCCTGGAGACGATACAGCAGCAGTCTCGTTCTCTTGTAGTCCGATGTTGTCTTCCATCTCGTCATGACAACGTTTCTTTCTAGCCAAAGACACCTGGTCTTTAACGACATCATTCTGTAACTCAGGGACGCCTATGTCAGACATTTGGTTTCCCGGGCAGTCTCCATTCGTCTCCTCTCCTTCTTTTTCGTGGGAGGATCGATCCAGCGTTGAAGATTGCGCCACTTCTATCCTCCCAGACCGCATTTCATCGATTTCAGGTGTGTCGACCTGCGACGATCCATTCTTGGGTTTTGCCCTGGAACCCTGGGCATCATCGACCATCATGCCTATTTTCCGGCTAGTCAGTTGTACAAGAAAAAAGTTGATCACAGAACAGTGCAGATCGACGGAAATATTGCCACGCTTGACAGAGGCAGGCAGTGATGCTGAAAAGTCGGGCGCGAGGACGCAAATACGTAGGTATGTGAGAAGGACAAGGCAAAGACTCAAGTGGAGTGGCGTGAACTTGAGTTATGACGACAAGGTGATGTTGATGATGTTGATTGAAAGAGTAAGAACTTCTGCTCGGGAAGAGCGAAGTACGCGAGAGGGTGTGGGATAGAGGCAGTGACCATATCAAAAGCTCCACTTCTACGGCTACCCGCTTCTACTGCAGCAAAAGTCACTGCAGCAGATAGGGATACCCGTGTATATAGGTACAGTCAAACCTCGATATAACGATGCGTTATAAAACGATATTCTCACCTTAACGATAATTTTGGGCCTCATTTTTTGAAATTCCTCATAGAAAACCCATCCGATAAAACGATATTTCGATATAGCGATGGGGTTTTGGTCACTTTTACGTTATCGTTATATCGGGGTTTGACTGTACCTACCTACCTAGGTACCATGTACATAGGTGTGGGGCAGATCAAATTGTGGGGGTAGACACTCCGGCGTGAGAGATCTTACACTCCAGTACATACCTAGTCCACCTCGAAAACATTGTATCTTGCTGCTTGATGTTTTCTTCTATAATCTTGTGTTTATCTGGATTTCCCCCCTGCATTTCGGTGACGGAAGTAAATCGTATAAGACAGTACAAACGACTTAGAGGCTTACGCTTTAAGATGACGTATGTCGTGACGGCCAAAGAACACGACATATTTGAGTTGCCCAAATTACGCGTTTCATTCGGGTTTGAGGTATGAAACGTGCAGAAAGCTGTTCTTATGCTCAAAGGTAGCTACTGATTCTTACGAAAGAACGACCCGCGATTTTTGAGCCCTGATGAGAGCGTAGCAGGTAATGTCTGAATTCAACCACCTCATGTTGTCATGAAACTCTTTGCAATCTAGTTATGGATGCTAGTTCTGATTTTCTTTGGACATGAAGAGTTCTTTGACGTCAAGTTCTGTCCTTATCAACCTCTAGACCAAGATGCCGTATTCGCGGCTGTCAGCAGGAAACATGTATGGCACGCCTTCTCCGGGCCTGCGGCATATACCAGGCTACTTCGGCTTCTTTAGCTGAGAATTTCCAGGTATTTGTATGCAAGCTTTCGAAGCATACTGGTGACTTAAATCCATGCGAGATCATCAGAGTGATACGTGACGAAGATGTACGTGTTTGATTGGGACTCACTGTTGGCTTGAAGTTGCATCACGTTATGTCTAATGCTTGCTTTGCGCCAGGAAGGGTCAAGTGCTTGTTGCTGTACCTGGACTCGAGACCCGGTCTCAGGTACTCCGTACATATGTACCGGTGGTGTCGACGCCAAAGTAAAAATATACGATGTCTCCGACGGAAGCTTAGTCCGGGTATGAGAGTTATCACTTCTTGAACGACAGCAATCGAAGCTAACCATTTACTATTTAGTGTTTGGTAGGACACGGAGGAGTATGTCATATTCACAATTCTTATTGGCTCTACTGACATAAATTTGAGGACGTAAACGATTTGACTACGTCACCAACAGACCCCTCTGTTATCGCTTCTGCATCGGATGACACCAGCGTTCGTATTTGGAGTATAGATCCTGTGCACAGAGCTCAGCCTTGTCTCTGCATCTTCGCCGGCGAAGGGCACTCATGGAGTCTGCTTTCGGTAGTGAGTCCTATTACGTTCATGTGTCCACGTAGATGATACGCTTCTTACAGATTCAGGCATTCCATGACAATGGTAATTACATTCTCTCTTCGGGCCACGATCAAGTCATCAACCTCGTACGCCATATGCCTGCACACATCGGACCTTGAGTTTTGCCTCTAACATTGCCATTCTAGTGGACCGTCCCAGACTTGCCCAGCAATGCTATCACAACACCTTATCAAGTGCATTATCCTCATTTCTCCACATCCGCAGTTCACGGCGGCATAGTTGACTGGTGAGCAGTTCGGGCATTTCTCTTCTCGATATCGATAGTACCAATAATATGGACTAACATGTGGATTGTGTCGGAAAGTGTTGCATTCTTCGGAGATTACATTCTTTCCAGAGCCTGTCATGATAATATCATAGTACTGTGGAGAATCGAAGGCTTTTCGTCTGATGGGCCAAAGCAACCACAGAGTACAGCACCAACTCCCCAACACGTGCTTTCCGCAAGCTATGAAGATCCGGATCGTCTTACAAGGTCTGCCTTTGTCCATACCACAACGCCACGATGTCCTTCTCAGTACACTCGCTTGCTAGAGTTTCACACACCGAATTGTGGCCCGCAATTTTTTATGCGATTTAAACTTCATCATGTTGCGGAGCAGAACCCTGTTCTAGCGTTCTGTAATGCCGCGGGAAATATTTTCTTCTGGGATCTCAGGCGGCTCACAGTCTATCGAGAGGTCATGGCAGCTCAAAGTGACCCCGGTCAAGATAAGTCACGACCCGTGCATGTTTCCAGTTGGCTAAAGCCTGTAATTTCTCGTCAAAAGATAGATACGACTGGCAGATTAAAGAATTTCGGAAGTGACAGAGATTCCCTGTCCCTGGCGTCAGCTCACAGTCAAAGTCAAACTGGCCACATCGAAACCACTGGTTACTCCTCAGAGACATTGATATCCTGGGCATCCAGGTATAGTATGGAGGATCCGTATAGCCCTCTAAGAGCTCATCGGATCGAGTCGTCGTCGGCAAATTTCGTGGGTAGGCAAGCAGCGTGGAGTCCAGGTGGTGAGTGGTGTGTGGTTGTAGGAAGTTCGAACACTTCCCTGGTTCTTCAACGCTGGGCTAAGAAGCCATCTTCTCGCACGAGTATGGCTCATTAAGCAGAAATGAAATTGCTAAGCCATGTTGTCTCATGTTCCTCGAATGGGAAGTGATAAGTGGACTTTCTGGTGTCGTGGCTGTTCATTTTGGCAAGCTTGTCGCACTGAAACACCCAACAAGTCGAAGACGGAATGCTTTGCGTGGTTCGTGGCTCTCTGAAGTAGCACGTTCGCCTTGTTCCGAATCACGGCCGCCTTTACACCGTCATGGTCGTCTATAGTATCGTCATCCGAACCCGGGACCAGTAGGTCTGCGATCATCATTGATGCTGTAGCTTGCAGATGAAGGAAATATTTGTTCCTCGAATAAGGTGAACTCTCCATCATGGTATCTAGTTTAGCCAGGATTGATGTTAGTCTCCTGCAAGTATGCTCTCGGACATGCTTATATCTTTCAATGCAACCCCTGTCGGGACTTGTTGTTTCATCATGTTCATTTTCCGTGCCTCGAGAGTTATTGCCAAGAGCCACTTCACGGAAAGTTGCCCCAGCTCGACATGAGACTTGCCCTTCACCAAGACATCCAGCCTCAGCCGTGAACTCTGCGTGACAATTAAAAATCTCGCATGCGAAGAGCGCAAGCTGGAAGTCGATGGCCGAAACCGCATTTGGAAATTTGCGATCATATGGATACTTTTGCATCAATTCTTCCAGATATGCTTTCAATCTGGAGATATTAGTATTCGAACCCCATCTTCCAGGGATTCGGATACGTGTGTAGCTTCCAACACTATTAAAGGACTTGTTCGGTAACCCGAGCTCTCTCATAGTTTCTTCTTCCCCTGTTCTCATAATAATCTCTGCTCCGATGGCCCAAAGATTATATTGACGGATATCGATGGGCCTGCCACCTAGCCGAAGCTGTGTGATGATTCCAAATATCTTTGCCGACTTGCCGACTTTTCCCTCGTCTAGGAGCTGATGTGTGGATCTCAGAAGCATGTCCAGATATGTTCCACGATGCACTGCCTTCGGCTGTTCAGAGGTGACTGGAGCTGGACGGAGCCATATTGATTTATGAAAGCCTTGTTCATCATCTGTAGAACCCGTGAGTCCGAATTCTGCGTGATGTAGTCTTCGGTGTGGAAAGTGATTGGTGTCTTGCCAGGGTTCTTCGTCGTGTTCAGTGAAGCCAGCCAGTGTTAATTGTCCCTGCTGAGTAGTTGAACGGCTGAATGACTTGACGCTTTTTCGCTGAGCCGAGAAAGGAGGCCCGCCGTCTGAATTTCTCCGCTTTCGCTTGCTCGATTTTTGTTTGAGCGGCAATTGACTTGGCAGACTCATCGTCAACATCGCCATTCGCCGTAGCCTGTGTCGTAGAATCCAGCACCTGCTAAAAGGCTGGAACGAAAGACTGGCGCATGATCAAAGTGGTACCTAGGTACATACATACAGTCAAACCCCGATATAACGATAACGTAAAAGTGACCAAAACCCCATCGTTATGTCGAAATATCGTTTTATCGAAATCTCACGTGATCGCATTTTATCACGTGTTTCATCACATGATCACCTATCTGGCATGCTGCCCCACCACGGCAGCAGTACGGAAAATTTCAAAATCCAGCCCAAGCGGGCGCGAAAGGCCTCACAGAAGGAGGCCAAGGAGAAGCCGACGGTGGACAAGGAGAATATGTCGCCAGAGATGAGAGTGGCGCCGCCAAGATCCAGTGTACCAGTCAAGGAAGCGAAGGGCAAGGGCACCATACAATTTAGATATGTATGTATGTAGTCACTGTATGTACTCTATCAATTCTCATCCTCCTCAGGTCCCGACACCGTAGAGAGCTAGCGCGGCCTGGCTGAGATGGGGGTATTTCGGATGGTGTTTTCGAAGGTCCAGTCGTTGGGCAGCGGTAATTGGAAGCCTCTTGTACTTCTTCTTAAGATTCTTAGGAGCCATTGGAGTGATGAATTAGGTACGATGTTGGGCGAGGAATTGGATGGAATGGGCCAAAACAACTGTTTCGCGATGAGTTAGGGCAGATGTTGCGTGAGGAGTTGGGGGGAATGGGCCCAAAATTGTGTTCCGATTACCCCGATATAACGATTTTTTGGCAAAAAAATATTTTAATCACGCCAGCGGGGTTTATCGCTATTTGTTTGGGGTTTCAAAAAATTTGGCCCAAAAATATCGTTAAGGTGAATATATCGTCTTATGGCGAATCGTTATATCGAGGTTTGACTGTACCTACATAGTTGTGCCTACCGTATAATCTCAGAATAAGGCCATGACTGGGACGCCCGTTTCTGACGAATCAATGTGTGAACTATGGCCACGCTAAGATAGATTGGCCCACTGTTCGTTTGTATCTTTTCCCTTGCAACCCCCAGACCATTGGTCCATATCGTCTGTGAGGGTTCGTCACGGATATTGGATGTATGCGCGAGAGGAAATGGTTATCAATAAAACTAAGGAAGAAAGAAAGAGAAAGGACAAGAATGCCCTCCTAGCCGTTTAAGTACCTCCACGCCCAGTGGGGGGAGTCTCAAGGAGGTGCTACATGAGGTGGCACTCCCAACGCCACTTTTTCCATTACAAATTCCAGTAGCTAACACCTAATCCTAACCTTAACACCTAATCCTAACCACTAATCCTAACTAACCCTAACCAAGATTAACTGGAAAAGTGGGGCGGGGAGTGCCACCTCGTCGGGAACCTCAGTCTCAAGTAATCACCCCAGGCTTGCCGCTTATCTATCCACGATTAGTCAAAGACTAATCCATAACATCGCCGTTCGTGGATCACACCCTAGGCTAAGCTGGTTCTCATCAGCTTAGTGTTCTGACCTTTTGGTCGGGTCGGTAGGGATATCCGACTCCTCACATAACACTACTCGTGCCACAGCCCCACACTACTTTTTGGTTCTCGAATGCTCTAACCATCGTAGATGGTGCTCCGCACTTACACGCACAAATCACCGACGCGCACAATTTTCAACACCTTCATTTTTAATCCTGATTATCTCAACGACAAGAGTCGATAAAATTTTGCTGGTAGTCGAAGTGCATACATATATGGCATCAGATTCTTCTGAAACAATTCCGACAGCCAATTTCGCGACAGCGGCGCCGTAATTTGATGTGCCGCACAAAAACGAAGCGATCGCATTTTGTCACCTGAGTACTAATCGCGCCGCACAACACGACAGCCTCGCTCTGACCCCGAAATATCTAGACACCCAGTTACAGAATCCATCTGCCTTCTAAATGCCATTTTCTCTGCTTCAAAAAACATATTTTCGTCAAGTTGTGCCGGTTGATCTGCAATAGGTATATTCTGGCTTGGGATTCTGATGGGGTGCTCAGGCACGTGATCAACCACAGAAGCATGAAATTGTTCTTGTTAACAGGCTACGCGGCCCAAGCTGGATCGCTTCATTGTCCTCGCAGCACACCGGATTTTCGCACCGCTATTGCGAATTTAGCCTTCGGAATTGCTTTGAGATATTACAAGGTCATCTGTATATTTATAAAGACTACCCATGAATTCACATGTACATTCGTTGTTGAGTTGTTGACATTTCTGGACAACACCCGACCTGCAGCCGCGCTTCGGTTTTGTGCGGCACATCAAATTACGGCGCCGCTGTCGCGAAATTGGCTGTCGAGATTGTTTCAGAAGAATCTGATGCCATATATGTATGCACTTCGACTACCAGCAAAATTTTATCGACTCTTGTCGTTGAGATAATCAGGATTAAAAATGAAGGTGTTGAAAATTGTGCGCGTCGGTGATTTGTGCGTGTAAGTGCGGAGCACCATCTACGATGGTTAGAGCATTCGAGAACCAAAAAGTAGTGTGGGGCTGTGGCACGAGTACTGCGCAGTGCGTAGCCTCGACGGTTACCCGTAACTGCTCTGTCCGTCGTTTGCATGTACAGTGAAGCCCCGATATAACGATAACGTAAAAGTGACCAAAACCCCATCGTTATATCGAAATATCGTTTTATCGGATGGGTTTTCTGTGAGGATCTTCAAAAAATGAGGCCCAAAATTATTGTTAAGGTGAGGATATCGTTTTATAACGCATCGTTATATCGGGGTTTGACTGTACCTATATATCCCCCACTAAGCTGGTTCTCATCAGCTTAGTGTTCTGACCTTTTGGTCGGGTCGGTAGGGATATCCGACTCCTCACAGGGAGGTAGTCTTATCAAAAGACTTCTACGGCGCCGAAAACCGTTGGCCCCGCTTCTACGGCGGCGGATGTTACGGCGCCCGAAAGGGATACCCCTCGGGGCCCCGCGCTGCTTGGAGGGCGTGTCTTACTATGTACATACATAGTACCTATATCGACGTCGGCCGTTGGTCACTTAGTCCGCTCTCGATCGTTCTCAGACTGTGAATCGCTCTTTGCGCTGCCCAAGGATGAGGATTTAGTGGCACAACTCGCACTGCCCACTGTTCTCATGCCAGAGAACAAGTCCCCGTGGCAACCCTGATACATTGGTATGGGCGAACGTCGTAGACTTGGCGATGTCGCCTTGGACATTTTGATTTTTGCGGGCATGGTACGCCATCTTTCTAAGTCGATCTACCGCTACACATCTTTTTTTCTTCTTTCTTGGCGGTCATCCCCTGGCTGACTACATGTGCAACTTTAGATGACGGCTGGTCTCCTTGTAGCTAGGAAGCTATTGAACCCCTTGATGAGTAACTTCACGGATCCAGACAAAGAAAAGCATGATCTAGTCAGTCGACAAGCCAAAGCTCATATTGAGCGTCTCAGTCGTAACAAGATCGCAGACGATGGCACGGCTTGCGCCCAAAGCACAGGAACTAGTGTTAAAAAAATCGAGAAATTGGCATTGAATGAGTATGAAAATTTGGTTGCGTTAGAGATGGTCTCGCCGGAGGATATTCACGTTGGCTTCGAAGGCATGTTCATTCCTGCCTTTCAATCAATGAAACTGTTGAAGAAATCGACCTAACAGTCCTTCTTTCTTAGACATTGGAGGTCTGGACGCGATAATCGAGGAGCTTAGAGAATCCGTCATTTATCCACTGACGATGCCTTATCTATATTCTCACGCGGCAGCTCTACTTTCAGCCCCTTCTGGAGTGCTTCTCTTTGGACCGCCCGGATGTGGGAAAACAATGCTGGCAAAGGCTTTAGCGCATGAAAGTGGTGCGTCCTTTATCAACTTACACATCTCAACAATGACAGAGAAGTGGTACGGTGATTCCAACAAGATAGTACGCGCTGTTTTCTCCTTGGCCAGAAAAATGCAGCCAGCGATCATATTTATCGACGAAATCGATGCAGTTCTAGGGACACGCAGAAGTGGAGAGCACGAAGCCAGTGGCATGGTCAAGGCCGAGTATGTGTCGTACCTGCCCTTTTACTTGTAACACAAGACCTTGATGACTCATGTTGGACAACAGATTCATGACACTGTGGGATGGTCTCACATCGGCCAACACTTCGGGATTGCCGGCACAGATCGTCGTTCTGGGGGCAACAAACCGGATCAATGACATTGACGAAGCGATCTTGAGGCGCATGCCCAAGAAACTGCCCGTGCCACTTCCAGCCTACGAACAGCGACTGAAAATTCTGCAGCTTATCTTGCACGATGCCAAGATTGACTCAGAACATTTCGACCTGGATCATGTGTCGAAGATCACGGCAGGGCTTTCAGGGAGCGACCTCAAGGAAGTATGCCGAGATGCAGCAATGGTACCTGTGCGCGAATACATTCGACAACACACAGCAGAAGGACGGCAGATTGTCTCTATAGACCCAGCCGGTTATCGAGGCATCAGGACTCACGACTTTATTGGACGTTCTTCGAAGCATACCACGCCGGGCTGCGAAAGATCCTTTGGTTCTAGTCAAGACAAAGTTGGCAGCCTGGCGTCAGATGGAGAAGTATAACAATGCCCAAGAATGAGTCTATGATGGATTCGAGCTATGGGCTTGTCTTCTTATGGGGGAAGGGCGTGAGAACCTGCACTGGAGGATCCCAAGCGAGACATACAGGCACAAAGCAGGTGTACAGATTGTACTCAGGTACTGGAGAGAAGAGCTTTTACTCTCTTTCTCTTCACGTTTGTTGTTGGCCAACGCACTTGTGTACAAGTGGAACGTCGTTCTATTCGTGTCCTCTCCTCTTGCTAGATAGACAAGACATGACAAATTAAGAACAAGAAGGAGAAACGCCTATTTCGTATTTGTATGCGCTACGCACTGGTGCCTATATACGTTTGCATTGATTTTGATATGGCCTTATGGTCCGACACCAATCAGTGTCAGTGTCACAGGGTCCTGAATCCTGACAGCGCCAACGGGGTACGGCACCCGCGTGAATGGGAACGGAGGTCGCCAAACTCAAGGCATCGTTGACGACATGATATCCGGTCTCGGGACTTTCGGGGGAAGTGTCGGTAGAACGGAGGAGACTTAACATCAGTCTATGTACGCTGTATGAACTCGCGCATTACCATCTTTCCGCGCACCTGGACGAGGGCAGCTGATTCACAGATCCCGATGAAGCCGCATGACCTTTTTGTTGGGCTCGAAGCTGGGCTCGTGCTCGGCCGCCGTGGGTTCACATTTCGCACGACGCGCTCGCGCAGCTTCGCGTTGTTTGTTCCATCGCTCCCTCCATTCCGCCCTCAGAGTCTCTTTGATAAAGAGGCCATCGAGGGCCAAGGGGGGGTCTTGGTCTTTCCCGCTATGTGCCCAAACGATGATGGTTGGGCCCAACCTCCGCGGCGCCTGTGTGTGCCGACGCGCACGATTGTCTGGTCTTGTCTGCCATGCCATTGTTTTCAATATTATCTGGTAGAAGCGTTGGGGTCCAGGCGAGGTAATCGCTGAAGATGTACCATCGGCACCGACTGCATGTACCATCAAGACGCAGGTTAGGGGTTAGTTAAGTTAGGGTCAGTTATAGGGGGTTAGGTGTTAGCTAATGAAGTTTGCAATGGTACGTGTGGTAGGTGCCGATGGTACAAGCTGCGATTGCGACTCAGGAGTAAGGACTGCCGCTTCGGTTTCAAGGATACCCCCGGGGGGTGGCTTTGTAGGCGCCGGTAAGTCGGTAACTACTCAGTTAAGCTGGGATGAACTTTTGACGATTGGCGGACCGTAAGGTCATGCAACAGTAAAGGCAGAGTCTTATCTGCTCTTGGTCTATCACTTATGGTGTGATGGATTCGAGCTTTGGGCACGTCACCATGGGGTCGCAGCTGGAGATGCAGAACTACATAACTCGGGCGGCTCATAAGAGAAGTGGAAGACCTTTATCGTGGACCTCGAGTTAAACATCCACCTCGCCCCCAAAAGTTATGGTTTCCCGAAGCATTGGGAGGCGCTTTGGCTCAATGGCTGTATACAACGTCGAGTGTGGAAAAGGCGTGTTTCAGGCGTATCGTTTTTGGTTCGAATCACGCCAGGGTAACTGTGCTTTTGATTCGTATGACGGCACAGGGCCATACGTTGTATAATCTATTCGTGTTCCTGTCACCGTGAGCGGTTGAGGGTCAACACTGATGCCAATATGGCTCATAGCTACCTATCTCCTGTTTTTGCATAGGGGCCTGATCTACGAACGGCGACAATTTTTGCAAGCTCTTGCACATCCACCTTAGTTGCATATTTTGATCGCGCTAGCCATTTTCGTTTGCCATCACGCTTAGAAAGATATGGGAATTTTCTCAAATGCATAGATTTTAGGTTTACAAACTCCATGAGGTACCGCGCTAGCCGGGCTCGCGTAAATGCCTGCATTAGGGAATAATGCCAAGATTACATGGCATTTCGCCGTTTTCTGCCAGGAAACGATGAAAACCCAAAATGGGTTTTCATCGGTTCGCATGGCTGCAAACGGCAAACTTTTTACATGGAGCGAATATACTGATTTTCTCAATTCGTGATGGAAGAATATGCCGATGATGGCCTTCGCCTCGCAGTATCGATTATTCGGTACTGCGGTGCACTCGGAGCAGTGAAAATTGTGCTCTTTTGACCTTATCAACGCCTTCAAGAGCATATTAGTTCTCGTGATAACCTTGACTTATGAGTCGGAGAGAACCCCTGGCACACAGCGCCGCACAGCACTGTTGCAGCGCAGTTGCAGCGAGTTTTAGCACTCGCGGGGGGGTATTGGTCGCTATCGAGACGCTGCGGCGCAGTTGCAGCGGAGTTTAGCACTCGCGGGGGGTATTGGCCGCTATCGAGGCGCTGGGACGGCGGGAAGCTCTGGAGAAGCACTGGCGCTTCCAACGGAAGGCGGTGAAGGACAGCCACTCAATGTGTGCATGGACGGTACAAAGTGGTCGCCCCACAGGTGACCCACATACAACTTGTACCGGTCCCAAAGTTTGTAAAAATTGTCGCCGTTCGTGGATCGCACCCTAGGCATCAAATCCAATGCCCTAACTATCAGCCTCTTTGTCAGAGGCATGAGGACAGTGGCAAAGGCATGTGATGCATACCTCGTATAGGAGTGGCAAAGCATGTGATGCATACGTATAGGAGTGGCAAAGCATGTAAGATATACGCATCTGAGTGGCGAGACATGTGATGTGCGCAGAAGCATGTGCACACGGAAAGGATATCTAGCCATGGGCCGCTCACAGTTTGGTGAGAGGCCATCAGACCCCTAGCTTGTATCCCAATACTATCTTGTAGACTCTTGAGCATACCTTCACTCCGTGCAGACCCTTTACACCCTGACATCTGCCCAGCCCTCGGCAATATAGGTGTCAATTGTACAGAGTTCAGGAACTTGTACAATGCGTATTCTTTTGTTGTCTTCCATGGCGCAACGGGATTGGGCACATCACCCAGACGGCGGCGTAGACACCCGCGATTGGCTCTTGGCAGGCCATCACAGATGTGCGCAATTCCGTCGCGCCATGGTATATTGCAAAAGAATACTAGACGAGCTGTGCCCTCCTCTGTAACTGCCAAGCCAAAGGCAGGGGGGAAAGTCAAGACAAGATACTGCGCCGGTTACATGAGGGACAGGGGACAGCACCCGCGTCCACCTACATATTCAAAGCTGCCGAATGAGACTCGTCAGGTGTGGAACGGGCAAGTGTGACTATGTAAGTGTCACAAAGTCAGTCAGTCAGTCGTCTATGTGCTAATTCCAAGTCGACAGTTGTCTTGGAATTGTACCCTTTGTGGGGTCACTGGGGTGTGTAGCTCAGTTGGGGAGTATTGTTATTTCTACCACCCGATAATTCTATTCATACCACCTACTCAGATATTAGTGTGAATTTCACATGGTGAGGAAGTATTTTAGGGGTTGGTGTTATGGATTAGTCTTTGACTAATCGTGGATAGATAAGCGGCAAGACTGGGGTGATTACTTGAGACTCCCCCCACTGGGCGTGGAGGTACTTAAACGGCTAGGAGGGCATTCTTGTCCTTTCTCTTTCTTTTCTCCTTAGTTTTATTGATAACCATTTCCTCTCGCGCATACATCCAATATCCGTGATGAACCCTCACAGTTGGGGGAGTTAGAGTTAGTGGTTAGTGGTTAGGATTAGGTGTTAGCTAATGGAATTGGGATGGTTAGGATTAGGTGTTGAGGTTAGGATTAGGTGGTGGGTGGTATGAATAGAATTATCGGGTGGTAGAAATAACAATACTCCAGTTGGATGCCAAGTTGACGGAGGATCTCGCCATCTTCTCTATGCCAAAAATGAATTGAGATTTTCGCCCTTCATTTTTCGCATATCGCATAGTTTACAGAGTCCAGGACTTATTAGGAGGGATTGTAGGTGAATTACCTTGGGAAGTAGATGTTTTTTTACCCCCCACAGGGCGCCATGACAACCTTTCAGGGAGCGAATAGCACTGATCTTTTTCGATTCATGATGGAAGAAGATGCCGATGATGACCTTCGCCTCGCAGTACCGATTCTTTGGTCATGCAGTGCACTCTGAGCAGTGAAAAGAGTGCTCTTTCGACCCTATTGACGCCTTCGAGAGTACAGCACTGTTGCGGCGCAGTTGCAGCGAGTTTTAGCACTCGCGGGGGGTGTTGGCCGCTATATCGAGGCGCTGGGACGGCGGGAGGCACTGTCGTCCCACAGCGAGGTACCCGATTACGAACGGAAGGCGGTGAAAAATAGCCACTATACCGGAAAATCTCAGTGCTTTGGCAGTGAGTGGGATGGCCAATCAATGTGTGAGCCGTGGCCACGCTAAGCTCGAATGTACCCACGGTCCCACTTATTCATTTGCATCTTCTTTCCTCGCTCACACGTGACACACGTGACACTTACTGTTGGGACAAATCCGCGAGGGTTGCGTATACGCAAGAGTGGCTGACATGAACAATACAATATATTCATGGAAGCTATCGAACAAGGGAAAGGAGAGAAGGAAAGAGGCAGAGGTGTGGTCTCATATACCATAGAAGGGAGACCATCACCTCTGAAGGTAGACCACCATCTCATCCCCCATCGTGTGCAAGTTGCACACTCGCCCGATGCTGTGCGAGTATACGCGCCCGATGCTGTGCGACCACAACGCGCCCGATGCTGTGAACCCCAAGTGTATCAGGTTTGCACACCGGTCCTCATCGTAGCAAACATGCGTAAGCAGAGATTGCAACACCGGTCCTTAGCGCTCTGCACCGTAAGTGCCTAATTGAGGATGGCGATTCCAACACTCGCAACTCTCTCTTTTTGTCGTTGAAAGAGGAATCGCAAGGTGATTAGCCAGGTGCAAGCAGGCAGATAGCAGCGCATTGATTGCGACTGTCTTGAACATCCCAAAGCAATCGAAAAAGGAAAACAGGCGAACAGGCCTGGTACCAATCTGTGGTGGCCGAATGCAAACAACAAAAGAACAAGCCAAGAACAATGGCAAGGGAGCAACATCACACATCGTGATCATCCAGTCTGAAGTCTCCCAATCCAATCACACAAGTCAAGATCTCTCATCATGGTATTAGCCTTGCTACCAGCCGGTAGTGGCTGATGAAGTCTCTGAGGAGGCTGATTAACGGTGTCGTAATCAGCAGTGCATTCCACGACATGGCATAGTCCGCCGTGGCCAAAATCTCTCGGGAACGTGATACCGCATGTACCTTCAGTGGCGAAAGCTCCAAATTCTCTTGTGAATGAGTTCGCTCGCATGAAGTGAATCCCTCTGGCAGTGTCTCTTCTTCCTTCCCTTTTTGCTTGGCAGGGTCGTCGGGGAAGGTGTCATCAGAGCATGATCCTTCGCAAAGGTCGACAAAGGGGTCTTCGTCAATGAAGTCGACAGAGCTTTGCTGTTTGAGTTTCCTGGCTGCAAGTTGTGCAGCCTCAAGCTTAGCCGTTGTGTCGGCAACCCCCGTCTGTTCATGTTGTCGATAGACTTGGTACTGGAGGGTTTGGTTTGCTTTGAGGGCGGGATGGCTGTTGCCATCTTCAGTCACCAGGTTAACTCTTTCATTGAAGGGTGGCTCATTCTCGGGCTTCTGGGGCTCCTCTTCCTGTGGGCTGTCGCCGTGTATGTATCGTGTTACCACGTGATGTAAGCCAAGGGCGATGCCATTTCGTCCAGGTCTTCCGCCGACATGAATGTCGTTGGTGGTTAAAAGGTCCCTCATTGCCTGGCGTGCACGTGTACTGGCTCTCATCCACATTTCGAGCGTCCAGTATTCAAAATCTTCGCAGAATGTACGTCGAAGTCCCTCAAACTTCATACTCAGTTCGACATAAAGAGCGTACTGGTACGCGATCTTATTGTCGATTTCAGTCATTGTCGCACTGGTTGTGTCAATGTCATTACGGCCGCGTATCCATTCTGTCGTGATGTGATCGGCGAAGCGGGACATGTGGACGGGTAGCATGTCCCTCGTGAGGAATTTTACTTGGCCACGAGAAGTTGCATCGTTTCGCCATTTGAGAGACATGTTTGTTGCACGTGGGATTGTGACGGAAAAGGCGTCTTCTGACCAACGAGGCCAAGAGTATTTTCTGATGTGGCGGCTGAAAAATGTTTCTGTCGAATGAGGCCGAGAGAATTTCTGACAGGCGGGGTCGAGAGGGTCTTCCGATAGAAGTGACAGTGAAGTCCTCTATCTTCTGATGTGATAGATAGAAGAGACAGCAAAGTCCCCTATCTTCTGACTGGCGAGGTCAAGGATGGATTGACAGGCTTGGTCAAGAAATGACACTTCCGGTTCGAACCGTCGAACTTCGCAGTGACGGACGATGGTTCGAGAAGTGAGTTTTCCCGTTGTTGGCGGTGGCGATAGAGTGTCTTGGTGGATAGCTCTCTACCTCGAGAAGCATGAACTTACTGGGTTGAATCGTCGACTTCGCAAGGACGGAGACGATTCTTGCCAGCTTGAACTTCTTCCCTTTAGCACGAAAGGTTGTAGTTACAGTTCGTCTCTTCCTTGTGGGTTACCCTAGCGAATCTGTGTTTCGAGAACGGATTCAAGAAACACTGATCAGTGTTGGGACAAATCCGCGAGGGTTGCGTATACGCAAGAGTGGCTGACATGAACAATACAATATATTCATGGAAGCTATCGAACAAGGGAAAGGAGAGAAGGAAAGAGGCAGAGGTGTGGTCTCATATACCATAGAAGGGAGACCATCACCTCTGAAGGTAGACCACCATCTCATCCCCCATCGTGTGCAAGTTGCACACTCGCCCGATGCTGTGCGAGTATACGCGCCCGATGCTGTGCGACCACAACGCGCCCGATGCTGTGAACCCCAAGTGTATCAGGTTTGCACACCGGTCCTCATCGTAGCAAACATGCGTAAGCAGAGATTGCAACACCGGTCCTTAGCGCTCTGCACCGTAAGTGCCTAATTGAGGATGGCGATTCCAACACTTACATACGCACGCCACCACTTTTTTCCCTACCCGGCAGAGCTGTTCAGAACAAAAGGGCACAGGCCGATTTGCCATTTACCCTCGCCTCACCTTGTATTTAGTCGAATATGAAGAGTGCCGTCCTCCAGATCATTCTTTAAACGTTCGCCCTCTGGTAATTGATAGAAATCGCAGTGAGTGTGACTTCTCTCACTACCACTCGCGAGTCGCTCTGATAAGTGTTAGTTAGACATGGAGCAAGACCAACGCGAAGTACAGCTGCGGGTTGCTCGTTTCACAGCCAGCGTCGCCGCTACTGTAATATCTCTCGCATGTGGCACTAATGTCAGTTCCTCCTCACCTCACAGCGGGCCATTCGTAGGGATTCGTCAATGGTTTGCCGTTCACACACTGTTTCTTGTCGATGGCTGCAAGTTTCGCTTGAGTAACTCACAAGATACGGACGATGCTGACATATTTCGCGCTCGAACCATGCAAAAGTATGTATATTCGGCCTGGGCACCACAGTTTGCGGAGAAGCTGAAGCTATCTGCTACGCAGAGTAATATGATCGGGCAATCCGGCAACTTGGGAATGTACTTGCTTGGCATACCTGTGGGCATGTCTGTAGACCGTCGAGGGCCTCGCCCCTTTGTCCTAATCGGTGCAGTGCTCCTCGTCGCCGGCTATTTCCCACTTCATATGGCATACAATGATGGCGCGCCAAACTCTGTTGTCGCCCTCTGCTTCTTCTCCTTCCTCACTGGTCTTGGGAGCTGCATGTCATTCGCTGCAGCTGTGAAGACATCGGCACTTAATTGGCCCTTCCACAGAGGTACAGCAACTGCATTTCCTCTCGCCGCATTTGGCCTCAGTGCCTTCTTCTTCTCATCACTTGGCGCTCTCCTCTTCCCCGGTGACCCGAACGGCTTCCTGAAGCTTCTTTCTTGCGGTACTTTTAGCTTGATATGCATGGGCTTTCTCTTCCTCCGAGTTTACCCACAGCCCAGGTATCATGCTGTTATTGATCCTAACGGCCACCTTCCATCATCCTCCAATCAGTGTCGAGTATCACAAGACTGCTCTCCAGGCCTTGGACGCCACTCTCCTTTGGATCCCGGTACGTCGTCCCTCGCCTCTGTGGTGACGCCCATTTTGCCCTTCTTGATACACTCCGGGCCCTCCCCTAGCAACAGACCCATCAACTGTGAAACGGTCGATGAATTCTCAGAGTTGATCTCTCCAACGGTGCCAGAACATGGAGCCGATATGATCGCGAACAATGTTGATACAGATAGATCCCGTCATCTAGATATTCGCGGCCTAAAGCTCTTGAGAAATCCCTCATTTTGGCTCTTGTTTACCATCATGGCGATATTGTCTGGCGTTGGTCTCATGACTATCAAGTACGTGTGCCTACCGAATACCTTGAATGACCGCCCCAATAGCTACTGTCTCACGCTAACGATGGCCCAGTAATATTGGAAACGATGTTAATGTATTATGGAAGCATCATGATCAGTCGGTGACCGAAGATGTTCTCATTCACTACCAACAGATGCACGTTTCAATTTTGTCTCTTTGTAGTTTCGGGGGTCGCCTACTCAGTGGTAAGTCTTTGACTGGTCTCGGCTGACCTTTTGAAAGCGTACATGTTCTCTTATACATAAGGATTCAGCACTTCTATCACTACACTTTGATCACTCTTACTTAATATTCTACTGCCCCCTCGCTCCTACGCTGACATGCTAAAACGTAGGTGTCGGGTCCGATTTCTTGGCTACATATCTCCACGCTAGCCGCATGTGGTGTCTCTTGGTTGCGTCTTTTATCTTCTTATTGTCTCAGGCTTCCGCTTTGGTCGTCAACGATCCTCATTTTTTAGGCTTCGTATCTGGACTCTCCGGACTTGGTTACGGATTCCTGTTCGGCGTTTTTCCGTCTCTAGTAGCTGAGGCCTTCGGTATCCGTGGGTTGAGCCAGAATTGGGGCTCTATGACGCTGGCTCCAGTCATCTCATCGAACATTTTCAACTCTTTCTATGGCGCAGTATTGGACTCTCATAGTGTCTTCGATCGCAACAGTGAACGCTCATGTCACGACGGCCGAGAGTGTTACCGTGATGCGTATTGGGCCACGTTTGGAGCTTGCTTCATAGGCATTGCTATTTCCCTATGGGCGGTGCAACACGAGCGGGCTGAATGTGCAAAGGAAGTGAACACCGTGGAGTAACCGTTTTGACTCAATGACAGTCCGCATAATATAGGATACACGCTTCGAAAACTCTTAATGTTCCATACCTCTACTATTGTGCATGAGGATGGAAATATAGGAATAAGAGGGGACCAGGCTTGGCAGCTTATGCTCTGGTTACTGAGTAATGGCTCTGAAGGTTCCCGTAAGATCGCAATATATTATCCGCGTGTTTTGAGAGACCATGACCTGATTGACAATGACAGCCCATAGATCAACAGTGCATCAACAAATCTTACTCGTAATGGCCATGGAAATAACCGCATTGAGGAATGGCATATTCGGACTTATTTGAATGTGTTGCGTACCTCTGAGAGGGGTGATAAGACTGGTACACTACTGTCATCTATCTCACCCCTCTCGTGTCAGGGGGTTTTCCTCCATGAGTCAAGGAGTACAGGCATTTGTGATTAAATGAAGCAGCATTGCCTACCTAGTGTAGATACATCAACACCGCTCATTAGCTATTATAATAGCGATGACTTGCCTCAAATATCCACTCTACAACTCAGCCTCACGATGGATCCTCATAATGTATCGTCCGAGATAACGCCCTGCAGTGCACAAGAGAAACAATACCGAGTTCAACAAATGAGGCCGAATCGAATGAAACATGCGAATACATTTACAACTTTGATGAATCAAGAAGAGTCGGGTCGCGAAGTACACCAGAGACTTATTAGTGATTAAATCCAAGTGGTCGACTCTCTGCGCCACTGGGTCGAGTATTATGTGCACCGCTATAAGAAAGACAGGACTCTAAAAGGACATATTGCGTGAGTGAGGAAGATGAAACCGCTGACCAGATGGGTTGATCATGTACATCGTCAGCTTGGTTGATGCTAGGTCTGTGAAAACCTGTAAGGATGTAATGTATGGGTCAATATGGCTTCCCATCATTTCGATCCTTCCTCACACTCCTTCCAAACACGGCGAGCATACTGGCGACCGGCCAAGAATCCACGGTCGAGTGTAAGATGACTAGCCATGCCGCAATGATGTTAACTAGGTAGTGTAGCATATACGCGTGCGACACCCCGTATACAGCTGCGCAGAGAGCAGTGCCAAAAAGGAGCAGGCTAGTAATATGCCGCAGTTTACTAGTTACTTGTGGCACCATTCTGCCAGTGGTCAGATTCTCAACCAGTAAAATGAATGGCATGATGGACAAGACGTTATGATGAGACGAGAACGGTGTGAGCCAATGTACGGCCAGGTTGCGAATCCAGACTGCCAGTATGGGTAAATTGATTGGCAAGACCCAAATCATTAGCAGGAGTATTGAATGAACATAATGGTAGTAATTCGATATCGACATCGAGTCTGCCGGGGTTGATATGTGAAATGCGCGGACCGCAGTGAACAGCTGTACAAGACACGCGACAAGGTACGCAAATTGGTATGGAATGAAGGTCGAAACAAGAAAGAGCAGAACAGCCGTCGAGACCATTCGTCGCTTCGGAGTGCAATGAATAAATGCCTGTGGTGCAATCCGCTTGAGTCGGTCGCCATCCCCTAACAGATGTTGACTATTGCCCAGACAACCATATACAGACCACAAGGTCCAAGTCAAGGCGAGCAAAGTATAATGCAGAGCAGCACAAACGCCAATACATATTATGCCGATGAAGACAACCAAGAAGCAAAAGGATGGATTCTCTGTGCCAATTAGGAGTTCGTTCCTGTGAAACTCATCGTGATATCGCTTGTTCCAGGATGATTGAGGGACTACCGCGCGTATTCCCTCGGAATGCACTGCGAGAAGAGTCAGAGACAGCAGCAACAGCGGGATCGAGCGCCTCAAGGCGACGTCCAACCCCTGTGAGAAGGAAATGAAGAGTCCAGTTTGGTCATAGACAAGAAATTGCGTTCTTAGGACCAAGGTTACGATGAGAATTGGAAATGCCGCGAATACAGTTCTATAACGTATGTAAAGCTTGCCTAGACTCCCAAGCCAGTCGAGACGAAGGATTATAGTTGTACTCAGTGAGCATGTTGGGTCTGACCAAATCTGAAGTCCAATGCCACTGTCTCCATGACTCGACTCTAGTGGTGGCGGAACGTACGGTGCAGTGCCATGGAAACTGATGGATACATCCGTGACATTGACAAAGTATTTCGACTCGTACGGGCGGCTGAGGTGTTGTCTGACCATGGCAGTGAAAAGCTGACGTCTCGTTTCGCACTCGGAGTTTAGAAGCTTCATATCGAAAGCAAACAGACTCGAGGTCAAAGCGGGGAGTCTCAAATCGATGGCCATTGCTCGGTCAGGTCCCAGAGATATAGATAGACCAAATATCACAATTTGGATAAGAGAAACGGGAATAGTCTTCTGGATTGCCTCCTGATCACTGAACTCGGCTATGACAAATCCCGATGGACGAGAGCTCGCCTTTTCCACCACAGCAACAAAATTGTACTCCAAAAGATCGTCAACGTCATACTGTAGATACGAAAATGGATGGATCGCGTTTTCTCCTTCGAGAAAAAAGGGCTCTCGTGTCTGCCTAGTGGATGCTGGTAACAGAATGGCGTCAGACGCGACGTTCTTGCACGCAAGCCTTGATGGGCTGCTGGCAACGTACATGTGGTCTGGGTCACGCGCAGTCATCGAACCAGGCTGATCAAAAAGGACACAGACAAGTATATCTAACGGATTAGATTCGTCAGAATCGAGGAGCAAGACGTCTGTCAACAGAGAGAATCTTTTGGCAATCGAAACATCTGCGGTGGGTATCGGAATAAGATGGACCATGGTGTGACCCTGGCTTCCGAGCCGGTTCAGAACTACCCGATCGCCTGCCGGTACAGTTCGGCTCGACTTATGATCCAAATTTAGCACTGATGCTCCGTCTTTCAGCGCAATGTTTTTGTCCGAAGTGGCTTCAAGACCGGGTAGAAATCTCCTTCTGAAGAGACGCATCCTGTCAGCGCGAGACTTTGTCTGTGAAGCGCGATAAACGTTGACAATGTCGTACAATGACTTCGCTACAACCTTTCGAAATTGATCGCACCAGAGGATAGCTTGGTGATCCATGCTTGTCCACACGGTTGGAATTCCGGTAGTGAAAACCGTGAAGCCGTGAGTCTCGGGGACAATCGACTCCACACTGGCGTAGTCTGATGGCACCACAGTGTCTAGAGTACCGCCCGCGATGGATATGAGGGTGACATGCCATAGTGGGTTGTCGCTGGCCCATTTCTGAGCGTATGCTCTTCTCCAGTACTTATTGACCTCGTCGTAAATTTGAACGATTTGGCCATCAAAGGTTACTGGCGGTCGCGAATGAGGGGCTGACATGGTGATGATTGTGTTGATGGAATTAGCTTGGTAGTTGGGTTGTATCAGCATCGTACGCGCTACTACGCCGCCCATAGAATGCCCAAGAATGATGACTGACGTCGGGTCGGGGAGCTGAGGGTCCCGGCCTACCCTCTCAGGATCAGAATAAAGTGACAAGATGTATCTGATGGCTTCATTCAAATACTCCGCCTGGTCGAGTAGAGTCTGACCATGAAATGCAGTAATATCTTCGTTGAAATCGACGGTGAAGAAATCAAGATTGCGAGCCCCTGAGTCTATAGAGCGACCGTCATGCCGAAGAGTGTCATGGTAGTACGTTGCTGCCTCCGCTGCAATCGGTCGAACCTGCTTGTAACTTCCGGCATTGCCTGGTATAAAGAGCACTGGAGTACCATGTAGCTGTTGGGAAAATTAGCGGTCCAGAGGCAAACCGTATTGTGATGATGGGAAAAGTAGCGTCACAATGGCTGCCACTTACCTTATGTTCATCGTCAATTCCCTGTTCGCGGTAGAGAAAGAGTTTGTATTTCGATGCAAATCGAGTATGTTCCGTGTCGAATTCAGAATAGTGAACATAAGAGGGCCTCATGTACGACATTCGACAGCCTTTTGCTTCAACGGGATCGCCTAAAAGCGATCTCATAATTAAGACCAACAACAGCATGCCAATTCCGGAGATAAATAGCACGAGTATCGAGCAGGAGCCAGAGTGTCGCCTCGTCGCAAGAGCTGGCGAGACGTCGGTCTTGGTGTTGGCCATTGTCACGGATGGCTCAGCAAATAAGCTTGGAGTTGATAATGGAGCACCTCTCGCGGTTCCATTGCATGGCTGAAATTCGTGATCTCTGGAAAGGCTAATTGTCGCGGTCCAGACGTGATCCACCTGCAATAAGTCTGGCTCGATATTGCGACTCGTATTTGGATTCCAAGATGCTTGTTTTCCATCGTCGATCGACTCGAAAGAACGGTCTGTCATGGAGGAACGCCGCTGGCCAGCTGGTCGTCAAAACAGGTAAATTAGGCAACGAGTCCTGGTCGCCTGGGTGAAGAGAGAAATCTGCTGCA
Source organism: Claviceps purpurea (assembly GCA_029405325.1). NCBI lineage: Eukaryota > Fungi > Ascomycota > Sordariomycetes > Hypocreales > Clavicipitaceae > Claviceps > Claviceps purpurea. The sequence continues at coordinate 2,249,363 of CM055785.1, forward strand.
CAACGGCAGACGACGGAGAACAAGAATGGATTATTCAGTGTCGTCGTCGTCGCTGGAGCCGATAAGATGGCAAGGCATGTCGTCCCTACCGCGACCGCCGGGATACACAGATAAATTGGGGATACATAATTTGTGACGATTGGGTTTTCCTTATTCGTGACGAATGTGTGGCGTTGACAGCCAATGAAAGCTATCAATATTGGAATCGCGGAACACGGAGTATCCTCGGATATTCCAAGAGATATGATGGGGCGGTACACCTATGTACCTACCTACCTAGGTAGGTATGTAGGTACATATCTAGGGGTATCCCTATTCTGCGCCGTAACTTTTTATGCCGTAAGGTCGATGCCAATCAAATAGTGGGGCATCGCTGAACTCAGCTAGCGCAGCCCTGTTGCCCTCACTCCCTTCGGATAACTTCACGAAACTCTTGCGATCTACGGAGTGTGACGGTTACCCGTAAGTTGTAACTGCTCTGTCCGTCTTTGCATGTACCTATATATCCCCCACTAAGCTGGTTCTCATCAGCTTAGTGTTCTGACCTTTTGGTCGGGTCGGTAGGGATATCCGACTCCTCACACGGAGTACCTATCGCTTCACCATTGATGTATAGCCGCAACACCGAACAGCATGAAATGGTTGCATGGTTGGGCTCCTAATTAGCTATATATCTACGCACACTCAACACCGCGTTGGAAATTGTGACAGAAACAGCAACACACAGACATAAGACAACAAAGTTTTCGACGAACGCCCGTAGATTGAGATGGTATTTGAGAGCCACGATCACAACGAATCCTGACGTACGTTGCGGAGAGGTGCCCGTCAATCGTGCAACAATTGCTCAAGGCGTCCTTGACAAAAGGCCATTCCTTTCTGAAGGGCCCATTGCTGTAGGAAGGCAAAAGGCTCGTCAAAAGTAGGTATCAGACTGCACGGAGGGAGCCCTCCATCATACTCGTAAGTCGTCAAGGGCTGTGCCGTGGGGGACAGTGAGCGTGTTGGCGTGAAGCTCAGAAGAGGGATTGAAAGACATGATGATGATAAAATTGAAGTTGAGGAATTAATTTCATGAGAATTCAATCGTTACTGATGATTTTGACGGCAAGTTGATGTTGATGATGTTGATTGAAAGAGTAAGAACTTCTGCTCGGGCAAGAGCGGAGTACGCGAGAGGGTGTGGGATAAAGGCAGTGACCAATGACCATATCAAAAGCTCCACTTCTACGGCTACAGCCTACAGGCAGCAGGCTACGAGTATGTCCGCCCCGCTTCTACTGCAGCAAAGTCACTGCAGCAGATATGGTACCTAGGTACCTACCTATACCCAGGGTTGGCAGTCTACCTATGGAATGTAGACGAAATTCTACATAGGTAGAAGTAGCTCTACATCAATCTATCCTACATCACCCCATGTGGGGCTCTATCTATTCTACTGTGACTGCGTCTACGTAGACAAATGTAGATAGGTAGAAAGGCGCCACATCTCCTCAGCCACCTGGGTACTTCAGCCACGTGTCTAACCCCTTTTGGAAACGCTCAGGAGTCATGATGGGCAATTTGATGGAGACGATGTCACGACTGAGGCAAAGGGGACAAAGAAGATGTTGATTCCGAGTAATGATTACACAAAAATTTCCATGTACAATTCCTCCATGAGAACTTCCTTTCATGTGAATCTGACAAATGTGCGCGCCGCAATAATTTTGAACTTTGAAGTGCCACGGTCCGCGACCCATAACTCATTTCATGGAATTTGTGAGGAGTACGATGTCCATTTCAAATCTGAACAACATAGAATGCACGCTTCTCCTCAAAAAAAAGCGGAAAGGGATGCGAGGCCGGAACATAGGCTCAATGAAATATCCAATTTCCAGGCCCCTGCGAACCGGGCGAACTTCAAAGGCGAGAATGCACTGTACCAGAACTATCAGAATTAATTCTTCAAGGTGCAGGGTGGCAATTGCAATTGCTGTCACCTGTGAGTCTGTGACCTGTAGGCTGTCATTCGTGGAAATTCGGGTTGTTCAGCCTTCAATGGAACGAAAATGTTCATTGACCAATGATGAAAGCGGACCGAGCCCAGTGACCCACAGCAGTGGACCTCTATCTACATGATTCTACATAGGCTACATGTAGTCTATATTTTCTACTCTATCTTGCCATGATGACTAAGCACTTCTATCCATTCTACATCCACCCCATGTAGATAGATGTAGATAGACTGCCAACCCTGCCTATACCCCATTTACGCAGTACAAAGGTACTAACGTGCACATGCTAGGTAGACGCTTAGCTGGCTTCAAGTTGTTTGTTCAATGACACTGGCAAGCGGTAAAATCTCCAGGTAGTCTTTGATACTTCCATGCTTTTGTACGTCGCAGAATACGGAGAGAAAGCTGTGAATTTACCGCTACTTCTTCATTTGAAATTTGATGCCAATAGAAGCTTTCTACAGCGTGCGCCTGCCAAGTGTCTTTTGATACGAAACTGCGACGCCGAACCTCGAGAGAGCTACCATTGACAAGCACTCGGCCACCATGACCGATCGGGACAGTTCGGCTCATGGTTCTACAAACTTATTAACACTCGCTCGTGCAGCAGCAACCTATCAGCCGCCGGGATCAAACGTTATTCGTCCGCGCAGCTATCGGCGCGAGAACGCGAGCTATTCCGATGGAACGACAACAAATCTCGAACCTGAAAGCAGCACTAAAAGCCCTCGGAATACATCGAGTCGCTCCACGAGTGTCTCTCGATCCTCTGAGCATACGAGGCACGAAGCTGACCCAAACAGTCGACCAGGTGGACACGAGCTGGCGCAATTTCTGGATGACACTTGGTTGCAGAGATGGACCTCGGTCCAAGCGTTTGCCTCGAATATCATGTCGAACAGCAACAAATCATTAAACGGCCCTAGCACGCCGGAAGAGAGATCACACCTTCGTAGGAAAAATTCTCGCCTGGAGAATTGGGGGCCAGTCCCGCCATCCAATTCCTCCCTCACACACAGCATCGCAGCAGGATCTTCTGCCCATAGGCAAGCAGCTCTAAGGGCCGCCAAAACAGCAAGTGTCCTAGAGAGCTATGAGGGAGTAAATGGGGGTCTCGACGTCATTGGCAAACACAAGCGCCGGAAATCTGATGAGTCTGTCCCACATGCCTCTGAATCTGCACAACAGTTAGTGTATATTCATGAGGTACAGCCAAACGACACATATGCGGGCATCGTTCTTCGGTATAAATGCCGCGAGGACATATTCCGAAAGTCAAATCGTCTTTGGTCTCAAGACAGTGTGCAGACGCGCAAGTTTCTTATATTACCCGTTGACGCATGCGAGGTGAAAGGGCGGCCTATCGACCCCCAAAATTGTGAGACAGATTCTCTAGATCCAGCACCGTCGAAAATCGAAGACCATCAATCAAAAAACGGAGCATCTAGAAATGGAACCTTGTCTGAATCTCGTAGCTCAGCATTGATGGCCAGCACCCACTGTGAACAGGAGTCGGAGGACGGCATGCCTTGGACACATGTACGCTGGGTACAGATGGAAGCTTTCTCCAAACCGATTCAGATTGTGCGGGTTGTTCAACACTCCTTGGGGTACTTTCCTCCTCGACGAAAACGAAGTGTTCGGACCATATCCCCCAACACCTCATCAAGACGGAGTTCAGGCTTGTCCAATTTCACTCTTGGGTTGAACGATGGATCATCTTCTTGCCAGTTCAATTCTCCCAGCCGTCAACCGTCCCTGCCCGGCAGGCCCTCATCATCCCATGACCGCGTGGACAGTGAGACGGCAGACAATCGGCCTTCGTGGATGCGACGGCCTGGTGGCGTGGGCTCCATGAACCGGAATGTCAAAGAGCCGGGCCCCGACAACGATTACTTGAATCTGTGGGCAAAGAAACACCTTCCGGGGTTAGATCTTGATACGATACCCTCCATGTCTGTGATGGGCTCAGATATTGCGCATTTTGGGTTTGGACTAGCCTCGACCACTTTAGTCGAAAGCTCGTTCGAAGAGGGTAAAGAACTTGATAAGACTTCCCGTCTAGGTAGTGGCTTAGACAGGGCAGCAGCAGTGGTGGAACATTGGCTACGAGGCGCTCTAGTGAAGCGACCCAGCACTCCGTCTTCAGGGAACCGATCAAGACCAACGGGTTTGTCTTCCAAACAGGATTTCCACAATCTGATTGAGCTTACCAATGCTACTGGTCAAGAATGTGAGACGATGCACCTGCCGACGTCGTCATGTACCAGTGCCGCTGCTCGAATCGCCGATGTGATGGCTACGAGGGACAACACAAGCCTGGATTCGAAGTATGCTGACTCGCAGAAGAAGGATAAATGACTGGAATGCTCTTCATGGCAAATCTACCACCACGTCCAGACGTCACCGGATTGTGTATTACTCAGATTCTACTGAGGTTACATGTCCGTGGACTGCGATTCATACAGCTTTGTAATTTTGCTACTTTGGACTTGGATAGCGCGTTACATATAGGGTTAGAGGAGTATTTGGAAACTAATTTCTGCGACGCTCTGCTCTATTCAGTTGCGGGCCAATCTCGTGTGCTTCTTTCGCGCCTTGACTTCCATATGCTCATCTTGGCATTGGCATAGAGCTTGCGTCAGATCAAGATCGTGGCGATGAGGCATTAAGATCTCGATGGTCATGCTTTCATACCGTTTCCTGAACGAGACTTGACAGCACATAACAGGGTCCGCCTCGCCATCGTAGGCCCTCTCGCAGCCTTGTCTCACCGTTCCATTTTCGCGAATTGATGTACATATGCGAAATTGGTTCCGGTGGATTTCTTGTAACTATTCGAAACCAGGTGACGCCGATATGTAAGCAATCAATTGCAGCGCATCACGGGTGGCTTCGGCAAGAGGGGGCGTTTTGTGGTCTGTTTGGAGTGCACAAGGTTGGTCACTTATGTTACTACACATGTACGATGCGAATGAGGATTTGGATACGGACACCGCCTGTAGATGAGTTTAATTGTATGTACAAAATTCATCAAGAGACTAACAGCGCGCCTTCATGATGTAGATACCTTTGCAGCAACAGGGCACCGACACCGTGTATGTATCTGATGAGCAATGAAGCCAGCTTCGCTAGTTGAATGGAAAGGGAATTAGTGGGGAAGGAATTGACCAGAATGATTGATGTGACTAGTGACTCGTGAGCATGCTTTGAGACAAAGGGTGGCGACGACAACGTCGCAACTTGCAAGCAAGTACATACATAGCATGTTAAAGCGAGTTCGACGCAGTTGCTAAGCTATCTAAGCCTGGGTCGAGGCAACGCTCCCAATGTCACTCTGAGTAAGATGAGAGGATCAATAACGGTACAAATTCTATGACAGACCGTGTGGCATGCATCTGTAAGCTCATCTATCTTACAAAGGCACAGAAGGTTCAGAAGAAAATATTCATGCTGACTTCCTGTCAAAGTATTCCCACTGACCTTCAACAGGCGTTTCCTCCAGATCTTCCCAGCTGATCGAACTGTCAGTATCGTCGATTCCACAATTTTCTGCCCGGAAATCGAAATGACTCACACTCTGTGCTTCTCCATGGTTTCAATGGTGTGCAGCTCGCCTTCAGCGACTTGAATGACTTCCTCAACAAGGCCAGCTCCAATGCTATGTTCCAACTCCTGGATTCTTCTCCCAAGTCAGCATTTCGCATAATCACATTGTCCAATATTACTCACTGGCCAGCTGTCAATTGAGGTTCATCCTCCCATTCGATATCTTGATCAACTTTCAAAGATTCTCGTTCAGCCCAGATCATCTGGACGCTTCTTGCGTCGGCCTCAGCATCCCCTCCATCGGAGCTCACATCACTCGTCTGAGTATTTGGGCCAATTATGTATAAACGACCGCCCAATTGTAACGTTCGGGCTTCGCTGCAGTTAAATAATTCGCCAGCTGTTCGGGATTGACTAGGGTTCTTGCTGATGATCGCCTTGGCCTTGACAGCCCACTCGTTGTAGCCAGCGGGAACAATCCGGTCGACGAGATTCATACGATGCCGTGTTACAGCCTCAACGGATTTTCGGTAAAGGGACTTCTCAGGTATCGACTGAAGTTTGTGCAGAGTGCTGGCGTATAGGTAGAGAAGCGCTGACCGTGGGTGGGAATGGGTACACAGGCCTACCAGACCAGTGGGAGTACCCGACTCCAAGTAGCGCGCAAGCATGCGCGACGTCGGCTGCATGTTGGCGAGTTTCGATTCTGCAACGCGTTGATACTAAACGATGATACTTAAGGAGTGGCCGATGCGATGCTCTGAGCAATACGCGACGAGCCGTCGAAGTCATCATCGCTAAGTCACGTGACTGAGAGCATGAATCCACCCGACCCAAAAAAAAGACATTGATGATTGCATACCAGGTACGGAGTATCTACTGCTGCAAAGGAAGAACAAAGGATAATGGGAACGGCAACAGTACTTACTACTGAGTCTAGAACCTTGATAGCCTATAGTCATGCACATCTGCGTACAGCGCTCGGCTGAAAGCTGATCACGAGCCAGCTGCATGCGGCACCAGTGCTGGACTCATTGTACTAATCATCTCGTGGAAATTGCGATGAACTATATACTATAAGAACAAGACCGAAATCTCAGGCTGAAATCAGACAGTGATGGCTGATTGCAGAAAGCTATGTACTGTAGCTAGTTAAATAGTGTACATACAGTCTGGAACCCGGTTTCCTTCAACGGCAGTGAAGGGCACTCTAACGTGAAGCCCACGAAAGAGAAAAGGTACAGAGCAGTCCACGGCTACAAGCAGGTCATCGATATGAGGCATACACTGCTGTCATTATGAAGCTTCATCACGACTCTTTCGGTACCTGGCCTGGCGATCGGTCAAAGTCAGCTCTTGGCAGGTCAAAGCAGGCGACTGAGGTATTTATGAGCGGCTTGCCTCTTGCGTGGTCTGCAAATCATCCACCATGGGTGCAAGTTCGCTCAGAACCTCATAAGCTTTCTTGTGGTAATCAATCTGAGCGGCAATGAGCTCTGCCAGGTTTCGAAGCGGGTCGGGGGAGTCGATGACCTGAAGAAAGTTTTACATTTAGTTGCGTACTGTGTGTATGAATTCATAGTCGATGATGACTCACATTCTTCATCACTCCAACAGCTTCTTCAGTCTGGGTAACAAATTCGTCCTCTGCTTTCTCGATCTCCTCCTGCGCCGCAGAACTAAGTTCTTGCTCTTCATGCTGTTGGTCGGCACGAGCACTCTGTGCGCCAAGCTTAAAAGTTGTTCCCTTGACGTGTGCTTTGACGGCATCGAGAGAGAGCCTCGATCTTTCAACATTCTTTCTAGCTCGGCTTGCAAAGTTGAGATTGGTATTCAGTGTAGTGTTCCAGCCAGCGAGGAAACTGCTCTGAATTTGAGAGTCCTGTGCAAGACGGGACTCCCCCACCCTCTCCATTGCGATCGCGTACTTTTCGAGAGCCGTAGCCAGTGGATCTTCGCCCGAGCCAGTATGGTTCTGGTGCAACAACTGGCTGCTTGCCAGGCTAGCTCTTGCAACGGCATGGCTGAACGTCTTGGGCTGAGGCTTCACGGTTGGAGGTGTGATTAGAGCAGCCTGTGCTTCCGCTGCCGTCGTCGCCGAGGAGAGGAGGGACACTTTCTCGCTGACTGTTCTTCCCAGATCTTGGAAGGTCTCTTTGATATTGGGGGGATAGTCGTAAGCCTCATTCGAATACTGGGAGCTTTTTATTCCAATCGAGTTAAAGGACTTAAAGAAAATAAGAAGTTGTCGATTTGGAGAGAGATGAGGACTTACGTCACGATAAGCATCTTATGATGGACTTGCTTCAACGCGTCAACCTTCTTCTCCAAGTCAATGTAGTCCGGGGGTAGCTGGGTCTAGGGGGAGGGAAGATATTAGCCCAAGGTAAAACAAGTCGTCGTTCCAATTTGAGGAATAATGTACTTTGTCTTCTGCCTGTCCAAACTGCTCTTTCGTGAACTGAACTATGCGCGACGCAGACGGCGTAAATGACGCGCTAAAATCCCTTCAGAGGCAAGCCACATCAGCACGTTTTCCGTTTCACGACGACAACGAATATGGTGATCCACTGGCTGAACGTACGATATATTCTTGCCGAAGTTTTTGAAGTCCATTTTGGCAGGCAAATTCAGATTTTTCGTGGTCGGAAGAGCAAATAGCTGGCACAAGCCGATAAGAGGCGGCTGAATGAGCCAAAAGAAGACAAAAAAGGCAGGTGTTGGTGATCGCCACGCGATCTGTCTGTTTACCTGGGAAGTACCGTATGTTCTCAGTAAAGTGAGTTTCTCTCGTGGGGCTGCGTACCCCTGTTTCTAGCGATGCCATGCCCCCACACATATCAAATTTGAAGATAAGAGCCAAGCCCCTCCCCGTCGTTCAGAGCAACTTTTCGGGGACGTGATTGGTCCGAATTTTAGGTACCACGTCCAGGGGCTACCCACTATATAAAGTGGGCCACCTTCGGCGTTGTGATTAAAATTATTACAGGATTTCAGTACGTAATGTATTTTTTTACATCTATCTTTACCTTACAAATCCCATCCCTACCCGTAACTGCTGTCACGGTCTGTACAGTGCCGTCTGTGCAGCTGTGACAATGCACTACATATGTGAGGAGTCGGATATCCCTACCGACCCGACCAAAAGGTCAGAACACTAAGCTGATGAGAACCAGCTTAGTGGGGGATATATAGGTACATGCAAAGACGGACAGAGCAGTTACGGTAACCGTCACACGTCCCCATCTCAAAGCCGAGGCTACGCAGTAGTCGAGGCAACGACCCCTCCTGTGAGAAACGCATAACCACCCGTTCCGCCCAAAAGGTCAAGTGACCAAGTTGCACGTCTGCAGCTTGATCAAGGTTATATAGTGCATTGTCACAGCTGCACAGACGGCACTGTACAGACCGTGACACGTCCCCTTCCCAAAGCTGAGAATTCAGCGCAGCGGATTCGAGGCAACAATCGCCCTCTCCTCCCTGCAGCCCTGAACCCACAGCTCCGAATGGTTGGTAGGAGGACCCAAAGCGTACATGTGAATGTCCCCGACTTACGTCATTGCTGCGGAAGGTCGTCCTGGGGCATCTTTGGCCCTGCTAACCACACATTTCGGCTTCGGTGCACTAGGTCGACGGGGGCAGTATCGAGTCACGCGTTAGGAATGACTGATTCTCCCCCCACCCCGACTCGAACTCGGGGCCTCTAGGCAACTTGGTCAAGTGTGAGAAACGCATAACCACCCGTTCCGCCCAAAAGGTCAAGTGACCAAGTTGCACGTCTGCAGCTTGATCAAGGTTATATAGTGCATTGTCACAGCTGCACAGACGGCACTGTACAGACCGTGACACCTCCTACCACTACCCCGGTTCGATCCTTGAGACAGAAGACGCGTCCAATCGCCACCTTTTGATCTGTTCGCCCCGTCTTACGTCATCATCGTGCTGCGGGTGCCGTCTTGGCCCTTCTGCGGAGCTGCTGGCTAGATCTCATTGGAGACTGAACGTGCACCTAGATTGACGGGGGTGTGACGGTTACCCGTAACTGCTCTGTCCGTCGTTGCATGCACCTATATATCCTGCACTAAGCTGGTTCTCATCAGCTTAGTGTTCTGACCTTTTGGTCGGGTCGGTAGGGATATCCGACTCCTCACAGTTACGAGTACAAATTACAACCAGAAGTGTACCGGTACGGGAGACTTTAATCATCCATCACATAACTAATGTAATTGTCCCTCCTTTCTTCCCAAAGGGGCTAGCTAATGCAGTCCCCCTGCTAGCGCCTTGGAGGTACTTGGCTGGCTCAGCCACCTCACACAAGATACATTCGCCTGAGACGTATGTAGAATCGTAGATAGAGACCACTATAATCTTGTGGCGAACTGGCGGTATTGTATGATCGCCCGTAGGCTCAAGGATGGAATTGAATTTTGACGTTGTTATAGTCCAATTGTAGATTTGAAGACTAATCAGGAACCTCGGTTTCCATAGAAAGTCGCAGACAGGAGCCGTGTTGGCCGTGTTATTACTACCTAATCTACTGACTGTCTGTGCTATCATACAGCATGCTGCAGCCAGCCCAACTGTATTGTCGCGCCGGTATAGGAAATCTGAAGCTGTCATTGGCATCAAGATCAAAAGGCGTGCCTGGCGCCCCAAGTTGAGGCCCTGAAATGCTGTCTGCTGTCGTCTCCCGAGCTCACCGTGGTTGCGGCGACACGGTATGTACTCTGTTACGCGCGACCGGCGGCGACGAGGTGCGGTTTCGAGCTCATCTTCAGCGCCCCGACCGCTGTCGCCGTCAATATTGACATCAGTGTAACTGTCGTTGGCCTCCTGGCGCAGCAGGCGACTGACCGAGCTGTTGGAATCTTCACCCTCTGACGTGTTCCGGGAGGCAAGCCGCGCTGGGCTGTATGACGCGTTAAGCTGAGCGCACGACGGCTGCGTCGCGCGCGAAGGTCGCGGCGATGATGAGGTAGATGAGGAGCTCATTTTCAAGTCGAGAAATCGGAAATAAAAGAGGTCGTTTGTATACGTAGCTTCAAAAGCCAGGTCGCGAAGCTGATGATTGACAGGTAGTGGTAGGAAGTCGCGGTGCCGTAATCTGTGTTTTGCTTTTCAAGCACGATGTATCTGGTGAGGTGGCTGAGCCAGCCAAGTACCTCCAAGGCGCTAGCAGGGGGGCTGCATTCACTAGCCCCTTTGGGAAGAGAGGAAGGACAATTACATTAGTTATGTGATGGATGATTAAAGTCTCCCTACCGGTACGCAGACACTTGATCCAGGTAGGTAAGTCATCTTCCACGGCTGGAGCAAACTCCTAATGACCACACAGCAAAGCGGCCATATCTTCTCGTAGGAAGTCTGAATACCGGAAAATGGCACAAAGGTAGATAACTCATCGCATTCATAATTGTGTCAAGACTAGGAAAGTTACTAATTTACTCGATCTTGTCAGTTATGCCGTATTCATTGGCCTTGCCATTATTGCTGTTCTTTGCGCGGTGTCATGGCTCGCTGCTCCCAAGGGAGCAAACCAGGTGTAAGTTGCACATCTCTTAGTCTGTCGGTCTTGTGTGTTGCCCGAACCCCTTCAGGATGGAGATTTTGCGTCAAATGACTAACTCACTTTCGCAGTCTCTGGCGATCCTCGTTGATACTCTCCATTGTCAGTTGCTATCTCATGTGGGCCATCACCTTTCTCGCGCAGCTGCATCCTTTGATCGAGCCGAAGCGAAACAACTTGAGAGAAGAGTTTCTCGGACATTAGATCGGTGGAGAATTGGTGTGATAATGGGATAATTTCATCTCAAACGAAGACTCAGAGATTGTTCTCAACATGCATTTATAAGCTCGCGTTTGTACGATAATCTGCCAATCATCGAGAGAGGGATCGGCCTTATATTTTCGCGCCTGATTACTACCCACATGTTGATTCAGACATCATTTACGGCCATGGAGCGTCTCTCTGGCACAAGGCCTTATATTCCGTATACGCACAGAGTTGACAGGTGTGGCTGACCTGCAAAGATTCAGTGCTGTCAACAGACATGGTCTCCGCCAATCACCACCAATACATGCAATAAAGCTAGGCACTTTTACTAAACTTAGCGCGTCATGTTCCTTCTCGAGTACATGTACCATGATTATCAGTGCTTGTATTCATGTTCCTGCTTTCTATCCCACAGCTAATCGTCCAGCCCAATCTCTCGCTAGAATAAGTAATGCCCAAAGAGCCTTCCCATCCGCAGTGACACCACTCTCGCCACTCGAATCCACATCGCCTAGTCCTGCGGAGATTAAGACCATCCGTCCCATAGCCCATCTGGACGCGGCGCCAACGATGGCGAGTATGCATGCTGTGTAGTACTTGCAGTCGAGTAAAATTCGAAGAGCCTCTACGTTGTTTGCAACGACAGCCCAACCTAGAGATCTGGCTGCAGCAGGAACATCGTAATGCCATATGACCATGAGGATAGGAAATAACTTTGTTGAAGACGACACGAGCAGCGCCGTGGATACTGAGTTTGGCCTCGCGTGCTGAGGCATAATGCCCAATGCATTCAAAGGAGAAAAGGACGAGCAGGTCAAAAATCTGATGCTCATGTGGAATGCCAGCGTTGACATGGCGCATAGAATCAAGAAGAAGAAATACTGAACAACGATTGGGCGTTGCGCCAAATTACCCAGGTTGCCGCCTCCTGGTAGCAGCGCAGGCTCTGACAGCTCTTCAATGCGGGCCCATGTCAAATAAACGTCGAATAGTAATAAGAGAACGCCAAGACGGATGATGGACGGCTATTCAAGTTCAAGCGTCAGAACTCTTGTCTGAGGCACCCCACGCCAAAGAAAGGAAAAGAACGGGCGGCGACGATGCAGAGGCTTGTCTCGACGCGCCTTGAAGAAGGATCCATATAACGTACATCGAATCGATCGCCGTCTCGCATCAGCGTGTTGTGAAGAAGATGTCTATAGACCTATGCAATGCAAGGGGATCACGAGCGCAGTTAGCCAGGCTATGGCAGCCTCCGGCACGTGTGTCCTTGCCACAAATGCGACTTGGGAAAAGGAGGGGGGGTGCGCGGCTGAGACAGTATTACCTGCGGCTTTATCAAGACGAGATCTATGAATAGTACAACAAAGTCGTGCTCGACGTACTTGTCGCAGAATCGACCACAGTTGCGACACACAGTCAGTCGGATGTTGTGCCCGCTGGACTTGTCACTGGCGCCAGAGTATTGAGTCCATAGCGTTTTTACTGGATATCGGCATTCAATACAGATTGGCATCTGGCCTGCACAATCATGCACCGGACCGATTTGGTGTCGAATAGTCGGTGCAGACTGCAGAAACGTCTGGCAGTTGGCGCTGTGGTTGACGAGAGATTGATCTTTGGCGTTTTGGCGGCAGTGACAGAAGTTAATCATGGCTTGTAGTTGGGTATCCCTATTCTTCGCCGTAACTTTTTATGTCGTAGGAGTGGGACGCATACTATTCGTAGCCGTAGAAGTGGCGCTTTCAGTTTCGATACGACCACCTCCCCTGTGCCACACCCTCTCGTGTACTTCGCTCTCGACGCGGTCACCAACGCGGTCGAGCAGAACTTCTCACTCGTACAGCCAACATTCATCAACATCAACTTGCCGTCAAAATCATCAGTAACGATTGAATTCTCATCAAATTAATTCCTCAACTTCAATTTTATCATCATCATGTCTTTCAATCCCTCTTCTGAGCTTCACGCCAACACGCTCATGGTCCCCCACGGCACAGCCCTTGACGACTTACGAGTATGATGGAGGGCAAATCCAAGATTTGCCTCCCTCCGTACAGTCTGATACTTTTGACGAGCCTTTTGCCTTCCTACAGCAATGAGCCCTTCAGAAAGGAATGGCCTTTTGTCAAGGACGCCTTGAGCAATTATTGCACGATTGACGAGCACCTCTCCGCAACGTACGTCAGGATTCGTTGTGATCGTGGCTCTCAAATACCATCTCAATCTACGGAGTACGGGCGTTCGTCGAAAAGTTTGTTGTCTTTTGTCAGTGTGTTGCTGAAAAGTTTGTTGTCTTGTGTCAGTGTGTTGCTGTTTCTGTCACAATTTCCAACGCGGTGTTGAGTGTGCGTAGATACTGTCACGGTCTGTACAGTGCCGTCTGTGCAGCTGTGACAATGCACTATATAACCTTGATCAAGCTGCAGACGTGCAACTTGGTCACTTGACCTTTTGGGCGGAACGGGTGGTTAATTATGCGTTTCTCACAGATACATGGCTAATTTGGAGCCCAACCATGTGTAACGGCCAGTCAATGTGCTATCCAACTGAGCTACACAACCCACAAAAGGGTACGATTCCAAGACAACTGCTGTCTTGGAATTAGCACATACTACTAGTTAGCACATATAGACGACTGACTGACTTTGTGACACTTCGTCACACTTGCCCGTTCCACACCTGACGAATCTCATTCGGCAGCTTTGAATAGGTGGACGCGGGGTGCTGTCCCTCATGTAACCGGCACAGTATCTTATCTGACTTGTTCCCCTGGCTTTGGCTTGGCAGTTACAGAGGAGGGCACAGCTCGTCTAGAGTACCGGGGGCAGCGAACTCCCCCCATCGCGATTCGAACTCGCGACCTCAGGGTGTCTTGGAATAGTGTAACGGCCAGTCAATGTGCTATCCAACTGAGCTACACACCCCACAAAAGGGTACGATTCCAAGACAACTGCTGTCTTGGAATTAGCACATATAGACGACTGACTGACTTTGTGACACTTCGTCACACCATGCAACCATTTCATGCCTTTTTATGATATCCAAGATAAAAAGGTACATAGCTGCCCCGCCATTTTCACACCAAAACAGATGTACCACGGTTTATCTCATATTTCGGCTTTGATGCAAGCTCATGCAACCTACGGAGTACGCACGGGCCACGTTTGTTTTTTTTGCATCGCGAACCTCACTATCGCGTCTCGACTCTCCACCTCTTTCATCTGGCGCGCCACACTACCAACTTTAGTACCAACCTTGACACTTAGCAACTGCAATCGCTACAACACACAACTGCGACGTTAAAATGGCATCCGACGCGTCAGGCGCTGAAGTATCAGCAGTCGAAACATGGATTGATCCTGCCATCGGTAAGCCCAACAGCCACCTCTTGAGTGGCCTACAGAATTCGACAATCGGTTGTCAGTGTGAGGAGTCGGATATCCCTACCGACCCGACCAAAAGGTCAGAACACTAAGCTGATGAAAACCAGCTTAGTGGGGGATATATAGGTACTCGTGGGTGAAACGTTTGAAAAAAGTAACCCACTATATCTAGTGGGTGACACAAACCGAGTACTTTGACGAAAGTCGAGAACAAAAAAATGGGTGCGAAAAATCCAGCTCTCACCAATTTTGGTCGATTTTCGTCGTCCAATATCTCCACGTCTGCGACAATTGATCACATATTTTTTGAAAGCCGAATCAAGTATCTACTAAGATTACTTAGAAAGGGCTCCCACTATTTCTAGAGGGTGCGACTTGCCTTGAACAGGACCCTTTTTCTGACACGGGAGTACTTCAGTTTTGGTGGGGAACTCTCCTATTTCTTGGTCACGAAAGAACGGGCTGGGTCGTCAATTGCGCCTTGAGTCCAAGTCATACCAAATCATAGAAAGATCAATGCATGCTTTGTAACTCATGAAACTGTGAATGATTAGGTAGTCTTAATAGATACAAAATTCAGCTTCCAACAATCATCCGATCAATTGCCGCAGACATGGAGATATTGGACGACGAAAATCGACCAAAATTGGTGAGTGCTGGATTTTTCGCACCCATTTTTTTGTTCTCGACTTTCGTCAAAGTACTCGGTTTGTGTCACCCACTAGATATAGTGGGTTACTTTTTTCAAACGTTTCACCCACGAGTACATGCAAAGACGGACAGAGCAGTTACGGGTAACCGTCACACGTCCCATCTCAAAGCCGAGGCTACGCAGTAGTCGAGGCAACGACCTCTCCTACCACTACCCCGGTTCGATCCTTGAGACAGAAGACGCGTCCAATCGCCACCTTTTGATCTGATCGCCCCGTCTTACGTCATCATCGTGCTGCGGGTGCCGTCTTGGCCCTCTGCGGAGCTGCTGGCAAGATCTCATTGGAGACTGAACGTGCACCTAGATTGACGGGGGCAGAAAACTCCCCCCACCCCGAATCGAACGAGGGCCTTTGGTTAGCTTAGTGTTATGTGAGGGGTCGGTAGGGATATCCGACTCCTCACAAAATATAGGTGCATGCTGTTGTTGTTGTTGTTGTTGTTGTATATTTAACACCGCCGCGTCCCAGTTTTGGGCATACTAGGGTGTGCAGGGCTAATCCCGGGTTCTTCTAAAATACAAGCCAGTTTTCCCCAAAGAATATCCTGCATCTCGGTGGCCAAAGGCAGTTGTTTTCGGTGTGGGTTCAGGCGTCAGCGCCTTCCACCACGTGTGCTCGCGTGGGCACAAGTCGTGTCGTTATAAGCGGAATTTTGCCAGAGGCACGGCTCCGCTACCAGAATTTCAGAAAGGTCTAGGTGACCAAGATGAGAGCGGCGTGCTGAACTCTCCGAAAGCACGCCGGTTGAACCATTCCGCATTCCTACCCCCCTCGAGGTAGAGAGGGACGACAGAGTGCAACTCCCAGGGTAAGAAGACATGTAACCGCCACCTACTTTTGTACCATCGCCGCCACTTCTTTTCACCATCGCCCCCACTTCTTTTTGGCGATGCTGTTATGGATTAGTCTTTGACTAATCGTGGATAGATAAGCGGCAAGCCTGGGGTGATTACTTGAGACTCCCCCCACTGGGCGTGGAGGTACTTAAACGGCTAGGAGGGTATTCTTGTCCTTTCTCTTTCTTTCTTCCTTAGTTTTAGGGTCTCATTATACAGGAACCCCATTCTGTTACACAGGAACCCCAATCGCCGGTACCGGCGATATTTGTCATAAACACGTGACCATTCCGCACAACGATACTTGGGCAAATGCTTCAAAGATCAATTGATCGACTTGTAAATTTGAAATGTGGAAAATAAATTTGAAAATAAATACAAAATGCTTAATTGACTTCCCAATGTTCTTGCGCAACACCATCCCAATACTCCCGAGTGGCGACATCATCGCCTCCTGTGCCATCATGAGCTGCAATGTCAGCCTCATTTTCCGCTTCATTGGTAACGTCATCCTCGACTTCAATTGCTAACCCCTCACTATCTCTTAAGATGATGTCTCCCGAGCCTCCCAGTGAGAATGGCGCCTCTGGGTCCTCCAACGGCGGCGCCATTCGTTGAGACGCGCGAGGCATCTGCGTACCAGCCTCATACGTATCCCCATGAACGTCCAGCCACTCCAAAGCCTTGATTGTGGACGAAGCATTCGTGATCGCGGAAGGCGAATTAGGCGCATCTGGGACAGCAAACTCCGGATGTGAAAGACGTCGCTTTCGGTTTCGAACTGGAGGCGCTGATGATGACGGCGCGGATGAAGAATTTTGCAATGCTTCATTGCGCTCCTGATTAAGAGCTCTGTCAAGCAGCGTCGGGTCGCGTCGATGCGATCGTGAGCCTAGACCAAGACTACCTTTCGGCCTCCCCTTGCCCTTAACGATTAAGGGATCGTACGGTCCAAGAGGGAGATCATCTCCGGTCAAAAGCCGCGTCCGGTCGAGCCACCAGAATCGATCTACGGCTTCAAGAGGGATGGGAACGTCTTGTTCCTGGTACTGGAAGAGGCGATGCCGACAAGGAAGGCCCAGACCAATGCTAATCCCGCAATCGCATGGCAAAGAAGGCATCGGGACTCCGGGCCTGGGCTTCTGAAGCGACCTTAACTCCTTGACAATCAAGGAAAGAGCATTCTCACTCACTTTACCCCTCAGCTCTGAGTACAAGACACCCAGCGTGTCAGTACCAAACCGCCCGCTAACAAAAGTCTCTTCCGCGCGTATTCTAGCGCCCTGCGCCTTCCAGAACGAGACAAGGCCATCCGTTGCTGATCGAAGATCTCCTGTGCTGCCAGAAATGTGCCGTTTGATACTTGCGTGCATTGATTCAGCCGACGACGTCGTTGTGAGGCCAAAATGACGGTGCTGATCAATGAAAGCGGTCACGAAGTGCTCGGCCCACGGCTGAATCCAGGTCTTGAGGCAGTAATTGACTGCGGCAGGGGGCCAACCATGAGTTTGAAATTCCTGAAGTCGCTCTTCGTACACTGGCACCGTAGGTGCGTAAGTCAGTTCGGAGAATGCGTGGAGGAAGTCCGTAAATAGGGGATCACGGACTATCTTCCCGTCTGGCCCCTTCCTTGCAGGGCCAAAATACCCCTTCGTCTTTGCAAGAACGTTGGAGTTGACGTGCCAGCGGCAAATGTGCAAGGGGCACTCGTTGAAAGGCTCCATCTTACTCAGGGCGTTGATGATCGCTTTCTCCCGATCCGTGCAAATAATGCGAGGGCCTGGAATAGCCTCATCATGTAGCAGCTGGCGCAATTGACTGAGAGCCCATGCGTAGGTGCTCTCGACCTCGTTGGGTAAGAATATAGCAGCAACCGAAAATGTTTTCCTCGTGTTCGTAATGCCGCTGATGTTCAGAAGAGGCATTTTGAACTTGTTGGTCTTGTAGGTGCAGTCAAACTGCAGTACGTCCGGATGCTTCCTCAGAAGATCGATGCCGCTTCGTGGAGCGATGAAAAGGCATTGAATCCGGCCACCATCATCGGTGCAAGAGGCTGAGACAAAATATGGATTCTCGCGGAGCTCATCAATGAGCCACTCAATCGAGGTTCGTCCCCCAAGCATAGCTCGATCGTGAGCTCGAAGGAAGTTTGCGATATCCTGGCCCCTCAAGAGCCAAGTATCACGATCCTTTGTCTGTCGGAGGCCTGAAAGGATCTGATAGACCTTCACGCGAGAGTTCCACTGAGTGAGAATGAAGGCCGCATGCCTTCTCACAATCTTCCCTCGGTCGGCGGCAAACGATCCAAACTTATCCGGTTCGTGGGAATGCTTCCTCGCATCCGCATTTGGTGAGGGCGTAATCAACCAGCGGTTTTGATCATCACGGGCGATGAGAAGTCGAAAAGGGCATGACTCTTTGCGAGTTTTCGTGCGCCTCTTCTTCGAGGGGTGCGTGCCGGTATCGTAGGGAACGAATTTGAATGCCTTCGAGCAGCGTAAACGAACAGAGCTTACAACATCCTCGGAATTTTTCGTCCGCCGCTGGATTGCGAGGCTGTAGCCTTGAATTGAAGCTAGCTGCTTGGCTGACTCGATCGCGTCTTCGTACGACTCAAATGTTTGCAATGGCTCGAAAGCTTGCTCAGGGGACCGTAGGCTCAGAGGCACGATCCATGGTGAGAACACTCATAGACATGCTTCGTATATCGTTAGCCGTAGGCGCAACTGGCGTTACATACAAAGCTTCGTGAGGAACTGCGATGGGATGGTATGAATTCGGATGATGGAGGGTCTGCTGAGAATTGAAAGCAGATGCAGGGGGCGGATGGTCACGTGTACGACAAAATATCGCCGGTCGCGGCGGTTGGGGTTCCTGTGTAACAGAATGGGGTTCCTGTATAATGAGACCCTAGTTTTATTGATAACCATTTCCTCTCGCGCATACATCCAATATCCGTGACGAACCCTCACACTCCACGCCCAGTGGGGGGTGTGAGAAACGCATAACCACCCGTTCCGCCCAAAAGGTCAAGTGACCAAGTTGCACGTCTGCAGCTTGATCAAGGTTATATAGTGCATTGTCACAGCTGCACAGACGGTGTGACGGTTACCCGTAACTGCTCTGTCCGTCGTTGCATGCACCTATATATCCCGCACTAAGCTGGTTCTCATCAGCTTAGTGTTCTGACCTTTTGGTCGGGTCGGTAGGGATATCCGACTCCTCACAACCCTCACCCATTGAATCCTGAATATTACTGATGAGTTAGAATCAATTCGGTAACACCATAAATAACAAAATAGATGTCTGTCTTTAGTCTCTATAGCGACACATGTACTATGTATATCATGAAATTTGTGCCTGAAAAAATATGTACAGCGTTTCTGTAAGGGTGCGTTTATCGGGCACCAGCTCTGGCGTAAATGGCACCAAAAATGTGGCTGGGCTCCGGTGGTCACCGACATCGCCCGGTCCACCCAAATTGGCGGTGAGAGGGAATAGGCGAGACCAGGTAATTGAAGCTGTAAATCCACGAAGTCGCGATACACGCCCGCCAACACTGACTGCAGCGCCGCTTGTAAGTGACTATGGAAGCCCTTTATCGCCAAACCTTCAGCAGCCTTGAAGCTATCAAGGCTGCGATAAATTCTACGTGTGAGGACCTCGGCTTTAGTGTTGTCACACATCGAAGCCTTCCAAATGCAACGAATCCATCGCGAATTCAGCTTCGATGCTGCAAAGGCCGGCGATATCGATCACAGCAAGGCACGGCCGGCCGACTAAGACCAAATACGAGCTCACAGATGACTGGATGCCTCTTCAAGCTCGAGATTCGCGTTGATCGTGTTAGAACCTGGCAATAGGCCCCAGAGACCAAGTCATGTGATCTCCGGCCTCAGTCATTATATAACTCCCGGACCTCTCCAGTTCTATAGTTGCTCCTTCAATCAACACCTTCATCTGTCATCCTCTCATTGAAACAGATCGCGGCGTTTATGCCCTCAATTGCGGTAGATAAAAGTACCGATGTCTCCCGGACTGCTCGGCGAGATCTCTCTTTATTCGAGCACGTTCAGGCTGCTGAAGAAGCTGAGGCTCGGCTACATCACGAGACTTTGAATGCGTCAAAGGCACCATCTTCAACGACTCCCGCTGTGATCGATACGACCCGATTGCCTACAACAGCTATAGGGCTCCAAAGGCTAGAAGCTGGTGACTCTTATGAGCCTGGAACTGTACAGCCTCGGGCGTATATGAGGGCGGTCAATCGAATTGAAGATATCGAGGATGACGCCGGTGAGAGCGCTGAAGGTGGCCCCCCTGCCTCGCCGGGCCCTGCCTCGCCGGGCCCTGCTACGTGCGATGAAGCCGGGAATGAAGCGCCGTCTTGGCCTGACGAAGAGATGTGCAGTCAAGATGCTTCAGGTTGGATTTCTGCTACACAGATACCACCGGATTACGAGGGTGATATTGACGAATATATCACAAAAAGGCTTGAAGAGCAGAGGGCACTGCTTGAGGCGTCACAAGATATAATGCAGTCACTGTCGGACGTTCAGTAAGTCTCGCGATAGCTTCAATAAAATATGTAGTGGTATCCAATTGTGTGGGTGGTGCACATCACGTGACGCGTTTCTGCCAGTCTCAAAGACAATGATTACGTGGTTTGTATGTAAATTTGCGTGCGCGGCCGGTAACGGCTGTCGAACGCCACGGCGCGCCACATTTTTGGTGCCATTTACGCCAGAGCTGGTGCCCGATAAACGCACCCTTCTGTAATAGGGTATGGATCATGTGACCACGTGACAGATCAACGATATTCACGATATAACGATGCTCAGAGGCGTACAGTGAAGCCCCGATATAACGATAACGTAAAAGTGACCAAAACCCCATCGTTATATCGAAATATCGTTTTATCGGATGGGTTTTCTGTGAGGATCTTCAAAAAATGAGGCCCAAAATTATTGTTAAGGTGAGGATATCGTTTTATAACGCATCGTTATATCGGGGTTTGACTGTACACAACAGCATCGTTATAACGAGTTTCTACTGTACATAGGTACATGTGTACATACACTTGGAAACCTCTCCGGCTCTATTATTATTAACGCCATTCATTGGATGCGATAGGTACATCCTGCGAAGATTATATATACTGTAAGTCTGTAACCCCCCCCTCCCCCCAAATTCACAACAGATTACATCATCCTTCCCTCGTGGCTTCAACCCTGTTTCAACCATGCCTCCTCTACTCAGAGCCACAGGTGGATTTTCGTCATTGATCATGTCCGACTCTGAGCCTGATTTTGATGACCTTGTAACGCTAGAACCCCGACCGTTCAAGGGGAATGAGAGGAGGCTTCCTACTTCGAAGAGAAACAATAGACGGCCCAGTAATTGCGCAAACCGTGTGACGAAATCTGCACCATGTCTTGAGCGAAGCCAAAATGGTGCGCGACTTGGTTCCCATTCTGTCACGTCCCGGGAGGGTTTGAGCGAGAAGAACAAGAGCCAATCCAGTACGAACATTCCACGCCATCAAGATAGTGCAGAACAACCTGCGGCTCAGAATAAACTCTTGCCCGTGGTACATGAGGGGCGAAGTCAACATGATTCCACGCACCCAGAGAGGGCAAAAGATCGGTCGGAATGTGAAGTCGATTCAGCTCGTGTGATCAACGAAACCACGACACGCGATAATAGCTTACAGCCATCTAATATCCAGAATCCTGACGCTGCAGTAATGGTCATGGGCTATTCAGATTTGGGTCGCGAGAGGGACCTGAAAAATTTGATCCCGACGTGTTCACACAATGCAAATGAATTTGTCGTACGGAAGCGATCCGTTGACTTGACAGAGCAGTACCATGCCTTAGAAAAACGACACGTCCAGTTGCGCGACATCGGTGTCAAAGCTGCGGAGTGCAACTTTGAAAGAATGAAAAGACAGTCCATGGAAACTGCAGCAGGTAAGAGGAAGATCGCCCGCCGAGCGCAGAGGATGCGTAGTTCTCTTTGCTGACTCCAAGTTGATCAGCGTCTGATAATCTGATACGCGAGCTGAAAGCAGAGCTTGCGGCGAAATCCAATATTGTGAAGCAAAATGAGCAAATTGGACGCCAGCTGGAGCGCAGCCAGGCGAACGTGGGCGAATTGGAGAGGGTTATAGCTGATCTGACTGCTTCGCTCTCGAAAGCCAAGTCCGAGATTCAGTCTCTGTCTTTAAAACTCGGAACAGTGAGAGTGGTGGAAGCAGGCACCAAAGGCACTGCAAGTGTGATGAAAACAGTCAGCGGGGGCACGAAGTTAACTCCTTCAGGAGCAGTGCTAGCGGCTCAAGCCAAAGAGGATCTTTATGGTGATTTGACTGGCCTTATCATAAGGGGAACGAGTCAGATTGATCATGAGATTGTATTTGACTGTATCCAGACTGGAAGGAACGGGAGTAAGTCTGCAATTCACCCCATTTTGCTCTGTGCATAATCTCACATTTCACAGCCCTGCACTTCAGACTAGCTTTAGAAGCTGGGGAGGATCCTGAAAATTACCATGAGATACAATTTACGTACAGGCCGCAATTGGATAGCGAACGGGATCGTGAATTAATGACGATTCTGCCGGACTATCTAGTAGAGGAAATTACGTTCACGCGCACTCAAGCGTCCAACTTCTATGGCAAGCTAAACAAGTCTTTAACTGAACGTTTAGGTTAGAACCGATTCTAGGTGTCCGAGTATCCCTTGTCTAGGTTTAGAGTGTTGAATCAGAGAAAGGGCCTTAAACAGCCAGCCAGCTAAGCCTGCACAGGTGCTTTGTATGTGCAAATCGACCACGCTTCGTTCATGAGACCAGCTAGAGCCAAGAGCAGACGACGGAAGAAGACTGTTTAATAAGTCTATTTCGAGTGCGGAAAACGATGACGATCCAGAGCTCATAACTTGCTATAAACACTTGGTTGGAGGCTCCTATAGCTGACACATGTATGTGATGGCCTAGCCCCAAGAGCTAATCGCGGCCGTCTGTGTCAGAGGCATGAGGACAGTGGCAAGGCATGTGATGTATACGTATCAAAATAGCAAGACATGTGATGTGCAAACACCCATCGAGGCGTGCGCAGAAACATGCACACCGATGGTATTTAGCGATGGCCGCTTACATAGTTTGGTGAGAGGCCAGAGATCGAAATCGTCACCATCAGACCCCTAGCTTGTATTCCAATACTATCTTGCAGACCCTTGAGCATACCTTCACTCCGTGCAGACCCTTTACACCCTGACACTATTTTCGTGTCATGTCATTCCCCTATTATGGTAACACCTCGCGAGCCGCGATAGATTCACTTTTGGGACTAAGGGGCACGTGATATGTAAGCGGCTACATGCATCAACTCTATAAGCGTGTACATACATAATTCATTGGGTTGCACAAAGAGTGGGTTGTGATTAGGCATTGAGCGGCATTCCCTGGGCTCTTACGTGACCCCCTCCGATATTCACGCCGGGAATCTTCAAAATGGTCTTTCAGGGCTGAGGGCTTATTGAACAAATATATCATGAGTGTACTGTTTGAAATGTATTAGTGATCCAGACACTTGACTAGTGTCACTTAGCAACGCACACGTTCTGCGGCCCGTTGTCGATTGCTATGCCAGATACGAACATAGCGCTAACGACTTCGAGAGCGGCAACAAATACACAAAGAAGACTTGCTATGGCAAAGTGGCTAATTGTCGAGCCAATCTCTAACCAGGACCCTTCATCTTTTACTACCCAAAAGAAGTAGAGAGTCAGTATGTCACTGATCGCCATGACTAACATGAAAAGAGCCGACGGCGCAACGCCTAGCCTCTTGTTCAGCACGCCTAGGTTGGCCGAGATGAGTGCGAATGGTATCATTATCTTCAGGATCAAGAGTGCACCCTGAGAGAATGGATCAAACAAGGGTATGAGACGGCACACACTCTCAAGGCTGAAGGAGGAGATTGAGGCGATATTTCCAGTGCTGAAGAAGGCTGATTGAAGCAGCGCTAGAAAAAAGAGTGCGATACGCGCATCTGATAATCTCAGCATCCGGAATGGATCGGAGTCTGAGCTTTTTTTAGTTTCAAGGTTGGCACCAACGCCAGGATGCCTTGTTTCACGAATGAATTGTTCAGTCGCAAACTCAAGACGAACCCAAACCAGCAGAGTAACAGAGAAAACAGCGTAGAAGAGACCCTCATATGATATCGCGAGAATTACGAAGGTAGGGGCACAGGTCAAGAAAATGACGACCAGTCTATGCATGTAGTGGATGTTGGGTTCAAGGCGGTAGCACAGGGGCATTAGGATCGAAACGACTTTGATCGTAAGACTTAGTAAGGTAATTGAACGGGCAGATGTGAAGCAGGACAATGACTCACCGAGAACCACCCATCCCGCGACTTGATTTCCAAGAGGAAGTCCATGCTTGGCTTGCAAAGACAAGGCACTAGATCGTGTGACAAGCATTGACAAGGGTATCAACCCGACCTGATTATCGTTTAGCAGACAACTCAGTGTGTGCGTATTGTATATCGTCTTCTGTAGGGAATTGTGGGTATACCACTTCAAATGTGACAATGCTGAGTATGAGAATAGAATACCTGAATACCAGTCAAGCTCCGCTGAATGAGTGATTTGCCTTTATTGCCTGGAATTCTTGTCTTGGCGGTCCAAGTGAAATCCGACAGAACATAATCCTCAAACTCCAGGTACAGTAGACCAATGGAAAACATAATAAAGCCACCGAGCATACTGTTGTGTGGTATTAACGTAAGCGTGCTTCCAATAAGGTGCTGCGTAGACTCACATGAGGGGCACACTCTCCACCTTCATGGCAGGTAGCAACGTGAAGATACTCATAATGAAGCACGAGACAGCCCATAGCGTGCTGAGCAACGCATGTTTCTGTACGAAAGAAACGCCATATGTTAAGGGCCAAGCGGCTGCCATGATGTAAATACCTGTCAGCACCTCTCGGTAGACGTATCCAATAGCCTAACATCTCGTTAACAACCTCCGGCAATGCAGGATGGAGTGGAAATATCAAGTCGATGTCGCCGATGAAAACTTACCAAGGACTGTATGACGATAACATACAACGCACTTTGCAGCAGGAGCCTAAGTACGTCTCCAGTGGACTGTACATCTGCGAATAGTCTTGCCCTTCCGAGCCTTAGACTTTCTCGATGGGCGAACACTTCTTCCCAAAACACAACGGGAAATAGTGAATATAAATAGTACGTGGCTGGCGACTTGGAAGTGAAGAATGATGCGTAGAGGGAAACAAGCACAGTGACGAAGGGTGCGGTGCCCAAGAAAGTTCTTTGAATTGTTACCTGTTCGTGAACTACAAACAAGTCAACAACTGTGGTGATTGCATAAGCCATCCATCCTAGGTAGCCTATGGTGATGAGAGCTCGGAGAAAGAGCCAATCATATGTTTGCAAATAACGCAAACCTTCGAGCGTTATTTGTATGAGGGCGTTGGATTCTTCAATGGCCTCCTCAAACTTTCCATTGGCGATAAGGAGGTCAATTGCAGCGACTCGCTTTCTGGGAGTGAGTTGTTCGCCACTGAAGGCTCGATATGGCCTAAACCGTAATTCGTTTGATTTTTTGTTGTGTTCTTTGACACGGTACATTTCCAGTATGCCTCTCGCGTTGGCAAGAGATGCTTTTGCTTTTTCATCATTATTGGCTGACAAGTATGCCAGGGGAAGCTCTCCAACAGAATTCGCTGGAAATTCAGTCCCAATTAAATACGACATCAGCGCTGCAGCATCGGCTTGATCAATATCGTGCCGACGGATATGATTCAGTCCCCAGTCTGATGAGTAATCGTCGTGTCCTGGTGCGCCAGACGCATCGTATACCTCGGGCGCAGCCACACCTGAGCCCCAGGTGATGAAGGGTGTCCTGGTGTTGTCCGGATGTCCATCTCCATGACTGCCCCAGTCACTCATGCCGTGATCAGCTGTGAAGATAAAGGCAGTTCTGTCATCTGCATAAAACTTTTGAACGAGGCTCGTTATTTCTTTGACTCCTTGATCAACCACTTTTATGTTATTGAGATACTCTTTCGAATACGGGCGATGCGAATGTCCAGCAGTGTCAAGTCCCAACAAGTGCAAGAAAAAAACGATCTGATTCTCTCGGAGGGCTTTGTTTAAGGTCTGATTCACGGCAGCCTGCGCAAAGAACTCCTTAACATGGTCAAAGACCCAATAATCCAGACGAAGGGCATCTTGACTGAAGTCTTCAAATCCAGGCTCGTACATGAACGCATCGACTCGGCCTGGAACGGCACCATGCTTGAACATAGGCAAAATATCTGGGCTTCCCCAGCTCCAAGTATGACGGCTACGATTGAACACGCTGTCAAAGTTTACAGGATTGAATTTCCAGCCAGTAGCTACAGCTGAAACATCCTCATAAAGCCCGGCGATCAGAGCAACGTGGCCGGGGCGAGATTCTGTTGGAACCCGCGTGTGGGAGACACCAAATGTGCCATGTTCGAGAATTCGCGATCTGAGAAAAGGGGCTAGTGGTCGAGGGAGTGAGTCGTCATCGGTTTGCGGATATGGCTCAGGAAATGATTGGAAAGCTTTATCTGCTCTCAGTCCATCACCTAGAATAAGAAGATAGTCAGCATCTAGTTACATGTGCCTGAGTCCTACTACTGACCGACGAACAGGACCAATCTGTCGGCAGGGAAACCGACTGAACCTGGGCGCTCGACACGGAATAGTTCCATCCCTGATACAATGGGGCTGACAAAGTAAATGTCAAATATTGAGTATATGTAGACGAGATGGAAGGCGATGGCCGTGGCCAAGAAGGTAAGACGAGCGACTGCCATAGTTGCAATCGAGGTTCCACGTTTCGCGTGTGCTATTCAGGAAGAACTCGAAGATCATCGCTGCGGCGTTCCCAGACATTCCAAACCGAGGACTTAGGAGTCGGGACTATAACTGAAGACCTACCTCCTAGGTCCAGGTTAGGCTTTTGTATTGCACCGCCACACAGTTCCACTACTCGTGCCACACCACCTAATTCCTGGTTTCGAATTCTCTCAACCATCCTCCTGAATCCCAGGACCTCACTGACGTGAACAGAGCAGCAACGCGCACAAGTTTCAACGCCTTCATTTTCAATCCTGATTATCTTAATAATAAAAGTAGATATGATTTCGCTGGGTGTACATAAATGGCCTTAGATTATACTGATTGTTGGAACAGATCCGCAAGGTATAACAATGTACACGTGTACACCGAGGGGGTGGCTACCATACAAAAGGATTCGATTCATTAATAGCTAAAGATCATCCAAAAGGGAGAGGTGTGCGTGCGGGGAACGCGGGCTTTATGGTGTTGAGCCCGTGTGGTCACCAATCCGCACGCGATCCACATCTCCTGGAATATCCGACGATATTCCGTGTTGCGTGATTCCAACACTCGCAAACTTTCTCTTCATCGAAGCAGAAGAGGAATCACGCACGTAGCCACAAACGAGCATAATGAAGGTGCTCGAAGTGAACACAAAGAAATCACAAGTCCAAAATCAACAATCAACAACCGTGATTGGTCGGTGTTCAAAGGAATGACAGTTCGTAGAACAGAAAGACAAACACAAGCAACGCACATCGCGTTCATTAATCAAATGCCCAAGGTCTCGCCAATCCACCACGAGTCTGAACTCGGCTTCAAGGTACCAGTCTTGCTACCAGCCGATAGTAGCTATCCGAGTCCCGAAGGAAAGTGTACCACGGCATCGTGGTCAGCGTTACACACCACGGCATCGTCCATTGCGCCGTGGTCTTCTCTCTTGCAAGTCCCTCAAGTGCCAATCCTCCTGGCAGAAACTTCTTTTCTTCCTTGTTGAGCTCGACCAGAACAAGGCCAACAGATCGCTCCTTAGCATGGGCAAATCCCTCTGGCAGGTTCTCTTCTTTATTGTGAGATTCGGTCGAAACAAGGCTGGTGTTGCCGTTGTCATAAGGGTCCTTGGCAGGCTCTTTTCCTTCTTCAAGGTTGTCAGACTCGTCGGTGTGGTCGTTGTCATCAAAATCGGTAGAGTCTTTGTCATCAAAGTTGGCAGTATCTTCATCAGCGTTGTCAGCTGGGCATTCAACGGAGACGTTGGAAGTGTCTTCATCAAGGGCGTCTGCTTGGTTGTCGTCGAAGGTGTTATCGGCAGAGCTATCGACGGAAATACCGAAAGATTCTTCAGAGGTATCGGCAGATTGTTCTTCTTCGCTGAGAGGGTCCTCGACGAGGGAGTCTTCATTGAAATATTCGAAAACAAGTCGTCGTAGTTGATGAGAGATAGAGCTGTAGGGGCGTTTGCTAACAAATCCGTGTGCTTTAAGGTGGTCGCGAAGCGCTTGGCGAATCTTGATGTCTGCTTTGTTCCATGTCTTGACATGCCAGTCCATGAAGTCTTCGGAAAACATGCGGATAAGGTAGATATCCGTCTTTTCTTCCTCGACATAGTAGTCGTACATGTTCACAATAAAGTTGTTGACATCAGTGGTTGTCGCGGTCCTTTGATCAAACTTGTCCTGGCATATCCCGTAGTCTGTCCACTTCGTGGAGATATCGGCATGAAACTTCTTCAAGTGCTGAGGCAAGGACTCCTTTGTCGGTCTCATGATGCTTGAGCCTTTTGGGATGGCTGCAACTCGTGATTCCATCTTGATTGGATGTTGATGGGCGACGGGTGACGGTAGGACGACAGAGAAAAGAGTGAGGGTGTTCTTCTTGTTGACAGATGAAACCGAGACTTTGTTGTTGGTTGTGTCTGACAATCAAGATTGAGAGAAAGGTTGGCTAGCAAGGCCAAGTGTGTGATCTCGATAGAAGTGACAGTGAAGTCCTCTATCTTTGGTTGTGATAGAAAGACAACAAAGTCCTCTATCTTCAGTCCGGCTAGCGAGGCCGAGTGTGTGACATTTGGCTAGCAAGGCCAAGAGAACGCTTTCGGCTCAGATCTTTCACTTCTCCTTCAAAGGTATGACGAGAAAGATTCGAGAAACGTGTTTTCCCGTGATAGACGGTATGGAAGCTGGCACTTACCGGAGTACGAACTTCTTCCTTAAGCACATACGAGTCACTAACGTGCCACGCTGTCTCTTCTTTGGATCGCCTGACGGATCTGTGATCTAGAACGAATTCAAAGATCACTGATCAGTGTTGGAACAGATCCGCAAGGTATAACAATGTACACGTGTACACCGAGGGGGTGGCTACCATACAAAAGGATTCGATTCATTAATAGCTAAAGATCATCCAAAAGGGAGAGGTGTGCGTGCGGGGAACGCGGGCTTTATGGTGTTGAGCCCGTGTGGTCACCAATCCGCACGCGATCCACATCTCCTGGAATATCCGACGATATTCCGTGTTGCGTGATTCCAACACTGATAAAATGCAGTGACGCGAATGCAATGCGCGCCAGAGATAGGCAAAACTGACCAATAGGCAGCCTGTGCTAACGTAAGACTTGTGACGGTTACCCGTAACTGCTCTGTCCGTCTTTGCATGTACCTATATATTGTGAGGAGTCGGATATCCCTACCGACCCGACCAAAAGGTCAGAACACTAAGCTGATGAGAACCAGCTTAGTGCGGGATATATAGGTGCATGCAACGACGGACAGAGCAGTTACGGGTAACCGTCACACGTCCCCATCTCAAAGCCGAGGCTACGCAGTAGTCGAGGCAACGACCCCTCCTACCACTACCCCGGTTCGATCCTTGAGACAGAAGACGCGTCCAATCGCCACCTTTTGATCTGTTCGCCCGTCTTACGTCATCATCGTGCTGCGGGTGCCGTCTTGGCCCTTCTGCGGAGCTGCTGGCTAGATCTCATTGGAGACTGAACGTGCACCTAGATTGACGGGGGCAGAAAACTCCCCCCACCCCGAATCGAACGAGGGCCTTTGGTTAGCTTAGTGTTATGTGAGGAGTCGGATATCCCTACCGACCCGACCAAAAGGTCAGAACACTAAGCTGATGAGAACCAGCTTAGTGCGGGATATATAGGTGCATGCAACGACGGACAGAGCAGTTACGGGTAACCGTCACAATGGTTATCAATAAAACTAAGGAGGAAAGAAAGAGAAAGGACAAGAATGCCCTCCTAGCCGTTTAAGTACCTCCACGCCCAGTGGGGGGAGTCTCAAGTAATCACCCCAGTCTTGCCGCTTATCTATCCACGATTAGTCAAAGACTAATCCATAACATGCTGGAATAGAAAATCGCGAGCGTAACACCCTTGTAAGGCCCTTGTCTAGCGCGGTACTTCGTTTGCCAGGGGTCATATTCGTGATTTACGATTTGTGCATTTTGGCAGTGCTCAATTAGGTATAGCCTCATTTTTGTGCAAAATTTGAAATCCCGAGCCCCGCGCTCGAGGGCGTAAACTGGGCCTAATGCTCCCAAAGAAATGGAAAAGTCAACCAAGCAAGAGAATCGACTGAAGTACATATGTACCTACCTATCTCTACATCCAAAATTAAAAGTGGAGTCTCGTCCATTTTGGGACGACCAGTTTTTGTGGTAGTTTTGGGCACTCGCCAAGGATACCTTAGGTATCTAAAAGGACTATGTATGGAGTAAAAGTTCACTAGCTAACGTTAGATGAGTTTGTTGTTGTTGGCGAAGCGAAGCGGTGTTATGGATTAGTCTTTGACTAATCGTGGATAGATAAGCGGCAAGACTGGGGTGACTACTTGAGACTCCCCCCACTGGGCGTGGAGGTACTTAAACGGCTAGGAGGGCATTCTTGTCCTTTCTCTTTCTTTCCTCCTTAGTTTTATTGATAACCATTTCCTCTCGCGCATACATCCAATATCCGTGATGAACCCTCACAAGCGGAGCCATTTCTCCATCCCGAGGCTCTCAAATCTGGATGTGCTTAGTCAGAAAAGCTTGGCGACATGATTGGCTCTCGTTGAATTCAAGATCTGGGAATGATTGGCTCTCGTGTGCTCTCGTGAACCTGCATAAGGTCGACTGTTGATTGGCCCGTCGTGAACCGGAGTCAGGTCGACTGTTGATTGGCTAGCTTTGCCCCTTCGCCCACGGCGTCACCATATTAAGTACATAACCTGTAACTCAGCGGAAGTCAAGGTACAAGGAATCCCTCTGTACTCCGTAGAATGTTGACACAACTTGCAGTGTCTACGAAGCATCGAGCTATCTAATAAGGACGTCCGTCTCATGACGACTCCTCGGTGTTGCATCCCATTGACGTCGGAGAGGCTCACTTCATGTCACTGACAGGGGGTTGACAGGGGACTGCAGCCAATCACGTCGCAGCCTCACGAGGAGTACTTTACTTCGCCCGCACAATTAGCCTATGACCCAAAGTAGCGGCAATCACTGTCGTGACATAGAGGTATATCCGCTTCGTCCTGCATCCCGATTCCCGAGACCAAACTTTTCTTGCGCTCGATAAGGAGTGAATAAATTACGGCGTAAGTGCTCAAGATAGAAAACCAGCAATTTCCTTTGTGAGAAAGGGCCATATCGCACCTATAGAACCGGTAAAAATTCAGCGCCCAAGACCGAACTTTCTTTGTTTTGAGTTCAATGACTGGTTACCAAAAAGCTGTAGGGTACGCGATGAAGCATTTTGAAGCTCTCCATGTCACTCCAAGTCACAACCAACGGGCGAGGGGGCTGTGGGTCCCGCGACATGAAGTGAGCCTCTCCGACGTCAATGGGATTGTTGGCTTGGACCCTCTGAAGCATCTTCCAACGTATTGAACTGACTCCTAGTCCTCCGGGTGGCAGTCAAGACAGGAACCTGTATTATTCAGTTACTGACATGTTCTGTACCTGGCCTTGTCATCATTGCCATTAACAGCCAACGCGATCCCCCATCCACAGCACCAAAAATAGTTCATTGGTTGCTTGGTCGCAAAAGACAACCCCCTCCTCCACCCTGTTCCCGTCCTCGTCTCCGCCGCGAGAATCTGTTCCCTCCTCCTCGGCCGTCGCATTGCATTACCGCTGTTTTCACCTCTGCATACTTAACAGCCTTAAACATCGCGTGAAAATCACGATGGATGTCGAAATAGCTTCGGCAGATGCTGGGCAGCAGCGTTCCCATTCTCAGCCATCTGACTCTCCCGCGAAAACATCGCCTCCGGCGCCTAGCAACGGCAGTGGCCACGCTGCTGGGCAAATGAGTTTCCGGAGGTATGGTCTGCGTCACACAATCAGTGTTCTTACGGAGAGTTCGCTAACGGAGTCACCGTCTTCATAGACAACGAGCATCAAGAGCTTGTGAGGTATGTAGCAGTATTGGGCTACGAAGCTTTTGCATCTGGCCCGATGTACCTACTCGAGCCGAGGCAGAGATGATGCACCCCACTCATTCTTGAATTCACCATCTGGGTCGCGCTGACGTCTACCTGTCATTGTTCAGACTTGCCACACACGAAAAGTAAGTTTTTTTTTTGGAAGCGTTGTCTTGTAGCATATATTGGAATGCCAAACTGACCCTTTCCGCGTTCCTCAGGTGCGATGCGACGCTGCCAGCCTCGGCGTCCCGTGCACGAATTGTGTTGCCTTTCAGATTGAATGTCGCATACCAACGCCCAAAAGAAAAAAACCTCAAAACGCCGGCAGCCAGACCAATAGAGACTCCGACAGGTATGTTTTCACAGAATCTCTTACTTTACTTGCAATTCCAGAGTGTGAAGCTTATTCGCGCCGTGTCATATATCGCCAGTGAACAAGATGGTACGGACGACCGGTCGAATCAAACACCTCCAATTAGTAGTAATGCCTCTTATCCGCGACCCCCAACAGTCTCGCACACGTCAACTGGCACACCCTCCTCGTCCATGACCGAAGCGCAGGTCCGGCAAGAGGAAGTTGACAGTGGCACATATCTTAATTTAGTCATGAAGCCAAAATTTACCCGTGCGCCTATCACAGAAGCAGGACGAGTGGCCTTTCTGGGCGAATCTTCCAACCTCACTCTCCTCGTTCACGATCGTCAGGGATCATCCGATGTTGTTCACTACCCTCTGCCGGAAAATGTAAGGGGATCACGCGCAAGACTTACTGAGCTCGACAATGTCGAAATCGAAATTTTGCATCAAAGAGGAGCATTTCTCCTCCCGCCTCGATCCTTGTGCGATGAGCTTATCGAAGCATACTTCAGATGGGTCCATCCTATCATGCCAGTCATTAATCGCTGCCGCTTCATGAGACAATACCGTGACCCCAAAAATCCACCTTCTCTGCTTCTTCTTCAGGCAGTGCTCTTGGCTGGCTCTAGGGTCTGTACCAATGCACAGCTAATGGACGCGAACGGTTCCACAACTCCTGCTGCGTTAACTTTTTATAAACGCGCCAAGGCACTCTACGATGCGAATTACGAAGACGATCGTGTGACAATTGTTCAATCGTTACTTCTGATGGGATGGTATTGGGAAGGGCCGGAGGATGTCACTAAGAACGTGTTCTACTGGAGCCGTGTCGCGACAATTGTTGCACAAGGCTCTGGAATGCATCGCAGCGTTGAGCAGTCACAACTAAGCAAATTCGACAAGCGATTGTGGAAAAGGATCTGGTGGACACTGTTCACACGTGATAGATCGGTGGCTGTTGCCCTTGGGCGTCCTGTTCATATCAGCCTTGACGATTCAGATGTGGAAATGCTAACAGAGGACGACTTCATCGAAGACGAGACCGATCGCATGAGCGAATTCCCACCGGATCCCATTCACGTGCAATTTTTTTTACAATACGTCAAATTGTGTGAGATCATGGGCTTGGTGCTGTCACAGCAATATTCTGTCGCATCCAAGGGTCGTCAAAGAAACGCCATCGACTTGACGCACAGCGATATGGCGTTAGCCGACTGGCTTCAAAACTGCCCAAAGATCGTATATTGGGAAATGCCTCGGCACCACTTCTGGTCTGCGCTGCTTCACTCAAATTACTATACCACTCTTTGCTTGTTGCATAGAGCACATATGCCTCCAAGTGGCTCAAGAGGTGTTTCAGATGATGCTCC
Organism: Claviceps purpurea; assembly: GCA_029405325.1. NCBI lineage: Eukaryota > Fungi > Ascomycota > Sordariomycetes > Hypocreales > Clavicipitaceae > Claviceps > Claviceps purpurea. The sequence continues at coordinate 2,283,676 of CM055785.1, forward strand.
ATATCCGTCTCGAAATATCGCGTTTCAAGCCGCCGCCATGATCACATCTATTGTTGAAAACTTGGCCACGCACAAAGAGTTACGCTATTGTCCAGCCTTCATCGTCTACAGCCTATTCTCCGCCCTCATTATGCACGTATACCAGATGCGCTCTCCAGTTCCTTCCATTCAGCGGGTCACACAGCATCGGCTAAGAAGCTGTATGCAAGCCATGAAAGAAGTATCGAGAGTCTGGCTGGTGGGCAAGATGGTTTATACTCTATTTGAGTCAATAATCGGTAACAAAATGCTCGAGGAACGCCTTCAAAAAGCTGGAGGCAAACGCCACCAAAAAATCCAGCATATCTTATCTCAGCTGGAGCAGCACAGTAAATTACAAGATGTGTCGAAGAGAAAGTACGACGACATGGCGATCGATTTTACTGCCAATACTCCTACTCCACAAGAATCGTATGAGCGCTCACGACCTCAAAGCCCAAGCGCTGCGAAAAATGAACCTGCAGCGACATTCCACCGGTCAATCGACACGTCGCCAAACCACCGTCCCTGTGCCGCTGACACGTTCATGGGTGACACCAACTCACGACCACACACACGGCCAGCCACGCCCTTCAATGTTTCTTTCTCCGTTCCAGCAACCCCTCCTGATCTATATCTCGTTACCAGGAACTCGCCAAACCTATCCCAGTCCTTGTGGGAGAATTTCCAACCAGATCAACTTTTCCCAGAGAGCTCGAGCATGCCTGCATTTCCCAATATATCTCCTATACAAACACATCAGGATATAAGTCATAACATAATGGCGCAATCGACGCCCAACTGTGTGCCTCAAAGCCAGGCTAGCAGCCACTTTAATTCTCGGAGTGGTCAAGGCCAAGAGAATCCAATGCAAGCTTTCCAGGGTCCGGCAAACATGTGGCAAGCCAACTTTGATGGATGTGTTCATGATGGACAGAGTCCAGACAGCTGGAGCACCAGCTCAGCTCAAGGACAGCCTGCTCCGACGACCCTCAATGTGGAAGACTGGTATAGTCCCCTATCCTGACCACCTGAAACCGAGTGACTGCACGTGATTCTAACTTCCTTTCCAGGTTTCAATTTTTTGGCATTAATGGGGACGCGAGTAACTTAAACCTGGACGTGCCACTAAATTAATCCGCACTTTAGATCTACTTGATCGATACTCCGTGTATCCGTGGAAGGGCAATGTTCATCAATCCCCCAACCCCCCGCCGATATCCTACACACTAGATCTCACCCGCGTCTTTAAAAATCTCTGATGGGCAGGTGCCTGGAAGACCATGAATTTTGAGAGAGCGATATTTTGATTTCTTGCATACAAGCGCAAAGTGCTATGGAACAGATCCAGGAATACGAAACTACAGGATTTACGTATTGCTTGTGTACTAATGATATTCTTATGTAATACGCCACAAATATCACAGGATAAAAGGTTAACAGGACATACATAGTTTGCTAGCATGTGGGTAGTTTCGCATGCACCCACTGCTTTATTGTTTGCAAAGCTTACGATAATTCCGGAACTACATATCAGAGACTAACGGAAGATAGGAAGCTTGCGATTACTCGACCGCTTAGTGGATCCTTTAGGAAGAGCATATCTCCAAAGCGAGCGGGGCAAGAATGCTTCTCAAGTCACAGTATAGAACACATAAGTAGTCTAGGTTGAGAAGAAGGAGGGCATTCGCCATGTTGCCAGGGCATCACGTATGCAGTTTACTTCTCCTCACCATCGAAAGCCCTCACCATCCTGCGCACGGACCACCAGAGGCCGAGATCGCGGTGACCAAAACAGCGAAGGTGGATCCACAAGGAGTCTCATTGGCTGCATGGCAGTGCAGCGTTCTCAGCGGCAATGGCACGCTCTCAGAGTATTGATGACTTTATATTGCATGCACGCTCTTAGAGTATTGATGACTTTATATTACATACGTGTAGGCCACCCTCTCCGCCCCCTCTCCGCCCTCACTGCCATCCAAGGGGGTGTTGACCGAACCTCTGCCTTATCCTCGTGTGATTCGGCGCTGATATGAAGTCCGCCGACCCCAATAACGTGTTGTTCCTGCTGCGTCGTCGGCGGAGGTTGAAGGGGCTGCCAGGCGACGTAAGGGCGTTGTTGCTGGTGCGTCGTCGGCGGAGGTTGAGGGTATTGTTGCCAGAAACGAAGAGATTGCTGCTCTTGTACATGCCATAACTCACGGGCCGCCCTCTCCGCTCGTTCGGCCGACTCTACTTGTGACTGGTGTAGCACGCCGGTAAGCTGTTGAATGCGTTGTTAAGCGAGGAGGAATTTCTCCGCCTGCTGGCGTCCTCAAGTTTGGCGTCTGTCAGATCTCCTTTGTGACACCACTTGCCGCAGAGCACGTTAGCCCTCCGGCAAGAGCAGCTATTCGTTAAACACGCAGTCTGGCTCTTGCAGCCGCAAGATACACGGTCTCGAGCGAGCGCTCGCACCGCAGCTTGTGAAGGACCAGGAATGGGACCTTGATCAGAAGGCCGGCCGAGCGGCTTCAACGCTGTTGCGATCGGTCAGTTCGCTTCTGGTGCTGCCACGCGCCGTGCTAGACGCCTTCGCGTTCGGTCGACGCGCCGCTGGCTTAAACACCTTTCGAACGACTGCTGGCTCACGTAGTCGTAGCTCCGGAGGATTTATGAAGTGCTGACGGTTGACGAACCAATGCACGTCGAAGTCCGTGGTCTTGAGCACGTCGCCGCTCTCCAAGATGCTCATGATCTTGTGGTAGCACGGCAGCCCCATGGACGCAGTGTAGTCGTAGTTACAGACGCGATCGTCACGTGTGCATTGCCGGTACCGGCCTCTGGTGGTCCGTGCGCAGGATGGTGAGGGCTTTCGATGGTGAGGAGAAGTAAACTGCCGTAGCGGAGTGCGCACATGTCGTGTTTGCCTCTTTATTATGCTCCATGATTAAAAGGGACCAAAAATCCAGTGACGCGAAGCTGTGCCAGTGCGCGCCAAAAATAGGCAAAACTGAAGATAGAGGGTGATAAGGATTGATAAGAACCGATAAGGTACTGACCAATGACAGGTCCAGAAAGCTGGAAAGGCTCCACACCATAGCTCATACACCAACTGGTAACATGAAGCATAAAGAGGCAAACACGAAATGTGCGCCTCCGCTACGCGTCGCCGCACGATTTCTTCAGTTTTGGCTAACAAAGCACAAAAGCCACTCTTTTGTGCAACAATTCTTCTTCTATCTCGACTCTCTACACGTCTTTCTTATTCTCAGCTTTTATCAATAAAGCTGAACTTGATCAAGCTGTTGGAAAGTTAAACATACATATATACGGAGTATTCTTCTTCACATTTGTTATTTACTGTACCGTTGAATTTAAATTTCATGATCCACATATCCCACCTACCTTCTACATGACGAGGTTCAATTGGGCGAATTCGAACGAGAGAAGACTTAATTGGCCTCAACGTAGCATTTACTCTTGTACAGCTGGACTCGATGCCGTCTCTGGCTCCTGCTGCTGCTGCTGCTGGAATTGACGTGTCTTTTGAGTGCCTCCAGGAGCTATTGAACTGAGAGTGGTGTCTACGTACGTACATGAAGTGCACGAGGAGTTTAGTTGCGATCGGAATAAGAGAGAGATTCGGTCGCGATGAACTTCCAGTAGCTTCTCGGCCTACATTAGAGGGTTCGCTCGGCGCAGTAAACCGGATCACAGGCTCTGACTATTGTCTGAGAGTCCGAGAGTCATCCCGGACACTCAGAGAGGAAGATAATCGGCGTATCTAGGCGCAATTGGCGATGATAGAATTTATCGCAGGGTATATAGGGGTATATACAAGCACAAACCAGTGGCCAGACGGCTGCGCCCACTCTTTTGTGCAACAGAATTGTTGGCGAAGCGAAGCCATTTCTACACACTCGAGGCTCTCAAATCTCTATGGCATGCAGTCTTGGCGAAATGATTGGCTCTCGTGTGCTCTCGTGAACCTTCGCGTGAACCTGAGACAGCTCGGCTGTTGATTGGCCCTCCAGCTTCGCCCCTTCGCCCACGGGCGTCACCATAATTCATCCAAAGGCCCTGTCGCGCACTTCACCTGCTCGTATGCCTCAACGCCCCATTCCATTTCTCTTCTTCTAAGCTGGCCACCTTCAAAAACACTGTTTGCTCATTGCATGAATGCCTCTACTTATCTGATCTTCACTACCTGCTGAGAAACGCGAATTCGTAGCTATTTGGAACGTGACAAGGCGCGAGGGTCATGCGTACAACCGTATGTAGTTGTAAAATCGTAACGGCGTCTTGTAGTATGTACATGTTCGAAGAGAAAGGTGTGAAAAGCGGCAAATAGTCCAAACGTCACGTGTTGATGACTAAAAGCGCCGATCGCGGCGACCGGGTATAATTAAGAGAAATCATTACAACTTCCGCCCGTTTAAACGTAACGACTCGCTATCATTCATCAGGACCCAGGAAATCCCACTCCATTCACTTCGTTCTTTTATTTTAGATACCTAGCAGCCACTTGTTGTACTCCTAAGGAGTCGGTCACCTACACACTGTCGTAGTAATGGCTTCATCCGCACCTCTCAGAAATCATGTTGACAAAGGCAATAGTGCCCTTGCCGAGGGCACTGATCTTGACGGCCACAACTTACCACCATCTCCCGCATCATCAAGTCCTCGCAACGGCCGACGACGATATGCATTGGCAACTGAGTTAGTTTTCACGGAAGGAAAAGACCAATACGGAGCCTCGAGCATCCCCATCTACCAGTCTGCCACATTTAAACAAACCTCGGCTTCCGGGGGCCAGCAAGAATACGACTACACTAGATCTGGCAACCCTACTCGAACATATCTTGAGAGGCACCTGGCGAAAATCATGAACGCGAATCGTGTACTTGCTGTTAGTTCGGGTATGGGTGCATTGGATGTTGTCACTCGTCTGCTTCGGCCAGGCGACGAGGTCATTACTGGGGACGATCTTTATGGCGGAACTCATCGGCTCCTTACTTATATGGCCACCAATCAGGGTATCGTGGTACATCACGCTGACACCACCAATGCTAAAGCTGTTCAAGAACGATTGTCTGACAAGACCGCCATGGTCCTTTTGGAGACACCGACAAATCCTCTGATCAAAATAGTTGATCTGGCCTCCATTGCCCGCATGGCTCATGAAACTAACCCCAAAGCCCTGGTTGTTGTTGACAACACTATGTTGTCTCCAATGCTATGCAATCCATTGGATTTAGGTGCCGACATTGTGTACGAATCAGGCACCAAATACCTATCAGGCCATCATGACATTATGGCTGGCGTAATTGCCTGTAATGAGGCCACCATTGCGGACAGATTGTTCTTTACGATTAATTCAACCGGCTGCGGTCTCTCCCCAAATGACTCCTTCCTACTCATGCGGGGTGTTAAAACGCTGGCCATTCGCATGGAAAAACAGCAGACCAGTGCACAAGCGATCGCGGAATTTCTCGAGTCTCACGGTTTTCGTGTACGCTACCCCGGTCTCAAATCACACCCACAGTATGATTTGCATTGGTCTATAGCTCGTGGAGCTGGCGCAGTTTTGTCGTTTGAAACTGGAGATACAGCTGTCTCAGAACGAATAGTGGAAGCTGCTAGGTTGTGGGCCATCAGTGTCAGTTTCGGATGTGTGAACAGTCTCATTAGTATGCCCTGCCAAATGAGTCATGCCAGCATTGACGCCAAGACTCGGAGCGAGAGGCATATGCCTGAAGATATCATTCGTCTTTGTGTCGGTATAGAAGATAAGGATGATCTCATCGAAGACTTATCTCGAGCAGTAAGAATTCTGCTATCTGATGCTTTAAAACACTTCACTGATTTGGTCTCTCTACAGCTACTTCAAGCCGGTGCAGTCACTGTGACCTTGGACAGTTTTCATGCCATGGGGACAGCTACAGAGACAGGCAAGGGGTCGCTCATCTCCGGCTAGTATATCCTGCTGCAGATGCTATGATTTCTGAATTCCGGAGATTGGCGTGTGGATCACATAAGAGTGGGAAGAGCTGTACACGAACACGCAGCAGTGGCCTGTGAACATAAACTTGACGCTAAAGGACAGTAAGTTAGTGGATGTGGTGGTAAGGGCCGGACACTAATAATGTTGCATTGTTCAGACTGGAAGACTTGAATAAGCGGGCATTTCTTTATACCTTTCATAACGCTGTGAAAGCTACAAAAGCTTAACCTACGAACGAAAACCTTTACTACTAATTCGCAAGTTAGGAAAAACTGAACCAGTATAGGGATGTTACAGGAGCTTTTTTACATCATTGAGGGGTTAAAGCGGTCCATCGCTGGTTCCAATAAGAGTTGATGCGCGAATGGGGCAGTTCGACGAAGATAACGTGCATATGTACATAGGTATGTGTCTCGGGAGGTATGGCTCACAAGCCCCTTGATCGAAAGAAAAAAAAGAGTGCTCTTGATATGTACATAGTACTGTGAGACATCCTTTTCTCATTGACGGTCTTATAAGTTAAGGGTAAAGTCCCCAAGGTGCTAAAAAAGCGCAACCCCGCCACAGTGCGTCCAAATTGGGCCATCGCGGCATCGCCACGCAACAATCTAGCTCACGTGTAGGTATATATGTAGATGCCACTTTGCATTATAGAGATGCGCGATTAAGCATTATCACCTTGTATACCCGCGGGTGGACATACTTGTCATGGTCTGGCCTTTGCCCAGCCCTCAGCAATATAGGTGTCAATTGTACAGAGTTCAGGAACTTGTACAATGCGTATTCTTTTGTTGTCTTCCATGGCGCAACGGGATGGGGCACATCACCCAGACGGCGGCGCAGACACCCGCGATTGGCTTTTGGAGCCAGGCCATCACAATACTTTCGATTTCGGATCTGCCCATATGTATAACGACCACCATATGTTGTGCTACGGGATGTTCGATCACTCTAGCTAGTGGACCAAGACTGGTTGGCCAAGGTGGCACCCAGATGTCGAGGTTCGTGAGAGAGTCACGCCAATCGACAAGAAGAGCACTGACACTGGCAAACGCTCCACGAATCGGTACGTACTCGTGCCGAGGATTGATTTGGGAAAGACAATAGATGAAAGCCGGCGATTGCAACTTTCACTCGGGAGGTTTCCTTTGTGGAAGTCATTCAACGCATGTGTCCGGAACGGACTGCATCGTTCCGAAAAAATATGGACGTGGGCGGCACGCGTGAAAACCTGGACGAGACGGGTCGGTGTTACGGTAAAGCCTAAGTTTCCAAAGCACCATGAGTCCCGTTCAAACCAAGGAGGACCATGGCTCGAGAGATTCATACTGCGGTGGCCGACAGTGCCACGAGGCAAGTCGTATTGCATAATCTGGGTAGCCAAGTTGTGGCCATTAGTCGAAAATTGATAATCGAGACCTTTTCTTTCGGTCAATGCAACCAGAAGCTCGAGTCTACGCGATGGACATGGAGGCGCGACAATCGGCATCGAACTTGGCCCTGATCACCGTAAACCCATCACACGAGACGTCTCTTAGTTTAGGAGCAGGTTGTCCAAGGGGGGAGGAGCCTCAGTCGTCCGTAAAAGAAAGCCGGGTAGGTCCTGCTGATGCGGGGAGTTGGACCAGATGATCGAAATGACCGAAATATCGATGAGTAACCCCGGGTCTCGGTAAAGGCTCACTAGTCGATCGACCAGGTCCGAGTTTCATCACCAGTTTTGTGGTTTGGGCCGGAGAGGAAAGTAAGAGGAAAAGTCAAATGTTAGTTGATATGTGAGATTTGAAGCGACGTGTTTGACAGACGCTTTTTCCAATGCGGCGATAATGGAAGTCATGTCCCGAGTTACGAACGCAAAACATATCGCGGTAATGGATGCAATATCAATCGATTCCCATTGTACGGGTTTGACGCCCCTGTCATGGGATATATGGATACATAGGTACCTGTTAACGGCGACTGAGCCGACCCACCAAAGGAAAGCTCCAGGACAATCAGAAGAGCTCGCAGATAATAAATCAAAATGATGGCTAATTGTGAAAGAGGCACAATCGTCCGGTGGCATCGCTAATTAGTATATCTCCTGAGTACAGGCCACTGAAACAGGAAGGATATGAGAGTGATCGACGTAAGTATGGAGGCATGCTAAGACGGTCTTGGAGGTAAAAGCAACCGAGAATCAGGCCAGATTGCCATTCACTTGGAGGACAGACTACTGTGGAAGATCGCACCAGGCCTTGAGCCACGATTGTGCATACACTGGGGTCAGCTTGTTCGACTTGATCCGCAAGTTGCAACGGCAGCCGCTTTGCCAATTGGTCACAACAAGTTTACATTCAGCTGGATTGAGACAACTGAGAGCGTATCGGGGCATCTGGGTATATCGAATTTACGAATCAAAAGTCATCCACTCACTGAACTCTGCAGCCATTGTTGGTACGACCGACGCGACTCAATGCTGGTCGTGATTGACGACTTCAGTGAGCAGGTGCCGATGGAGCCTCACCACAAAAAAAGTACTGCCGCAGAATGCGCAGAATTGCAGTACATAGGCCGATAGGCTGTTGATGGCAAACTGGGGACCGCTCAAACTGATCGTTGGCGACGGAGAAATTATCCTGGCGGCGCTTCGGGAAACGCCGAAACGGGTTGGGAACCTCTCGGTTGTTACACTATGTACAAGCATATCAGTTCATAGATGGGTGGGAAACAAAGTGAACGGACGACACAAACGTTACATCGTCAATTAGGATGTACATCTCGCTGTCGGAAGATCCAGGACTTATGGTTAATGACGCAAAGACAGACACGCTGGTCATACGATTCGCAATTTCGCCACCAATGACGTGGCGTCTGTATTAGTGAAGCGAAGCGTTAATTACAAGACAGCCAACAAAAGTGCTCCAAGAAAGAGCCACCGAACGCGAGATATCAAGTCTTGAGTCCGATACATTACTGACGAGCGATTATTTTCACGAATTAGTTGGAGGGTCTGAATGCTTCGCCGGTTCCAGTTGTCTCATTAGGAAGAGCGACTTTGTCCTCTCGGCGCTCGCTAAACCGGTATAATAGACACAATCGTGTCACAGATCATTTACACGGAAGCTAGCTAGCATTCGATCAATCTTTCTCACAGTCAGTGGCGAGTTAACGTCTCATGATTCAGCCTCAAGGGCTGATGCATCATGCGGGTCCTTCGGCCCTTCGCCACTACGTGGGTTTGTTCCCGATTCCGTTGCGCCGTAGAGAGATGGCAAGAAAATAATACGCGGCGCGCAAGGTCCGGGATCTCGTGCAGTTGACGCTCATATTGCTAGACTCTGGGCTAAGCCTATATCATCACTAAACTATGGATCAATGCAAAGGAGACCTATCTTAAGGAGATGAGAATGCGAGACTCTACTCTTAAATAGCAATAGATAAGCACTTGTTCTTACACGAATTCTTTTACACATGAATAGAGAGTGTCATGTATGACGTTCCATGATGTCATATGCGAGATCTCAGGGGTTCCCATCTGCGCCGACTGCCATGCTAGTAGATCGAACAGATCAAGCGCCCTCTGCCGCAAGCTTCAATTCATCTGCTAGTCTGATAAGATAGAAATGTCTTGTTGCTAGTGGAAGTTCTTGAAAGCGCTTGCCAATACGCTCCACATCGAGCCTACCTTTCTCATATGCTGCAAGGTCTCTATTTCCGTAAGCATCTCTTCCAGCGGCGTAGCCATTATTCAAATTGCGAAAGAAGACATTGATTGCTATGCTCGGACCAGCAATGGTTTTGGCGGCATGAAGCCAGAGAGGTGGCAAGTACAAAATGTCTCCTGGGTTTAGCGTGGCTTCGTGGGGGTGAGTTCCAGTCATTTGACACGAACTGAGCTCTGAAAAAACATCCAAGCTTGAGCTTGATGCGCCAGGGGCAAACGCTAAATTTTGTATGTCAGTGGGTGGAAATAGTACCAGTCTCTTAGATCCCACAACCTGGGCATATATATTGGCCATGACCTGGCGCAGCAAGTTAGTCAGGCAAATTCTGGTTATAATATCATGGAAAAACGAGACGTACATCGTAGTGCAGCCACATGTTCACTCTGCCGGACACTCTCAAGACTGAACTGAACAAGCTGTCCTGAACCGACTTCATTTGGTCTGGAAGGTGAAAATCCGAAGCGAGTCCTGGAAAATCGAGATTGATGTTTGCTGGTTGATCTATAGGCCTCTCCCGCGACAGAGAGCGTAGATACACTCTATGACCAGCTTCGGCCCGGCGAATTACATCTTCGAAAGACTGGGTCACGTAACAAAAGTTCTTCGCGATGAAGTCCATGTTTTCGGAGTCCCGCTGACCTTCATGTATGATGACCTAGAAAGGCTTCTTCAGCGTTCTTGTGCTGCGGAGAAGAGAGGTATAGAATGCGCCTTTTTACCTGGGTATCATGTCCAACGCGATCTATCATATAAGTAGTGGTCCACTTCTGCACACAATCTCCAAAGTCGGCCTTCTCGATGACTACTGGCACTGCAGCTTCCAAAATATCTTGAAACTGCTGAGGTGTTTCAAGGCGGGTTCGAGCGATGTTCGTGAACGATGCTTCAACTTCAATTGAATTGCGCTGCAGACTCATTTGAGTGCTACCGAGAAATTTTCGCGAACCCAACGATTGAGGCCGTACAGAATCCCTTATAGAAGGCCAAGACTCCATCCAGTGGACTGGTTTGTTGTGAACAGAGATTGTGGAAGCACCACCTTGCCAATATGATCCCATAGAGAAGCAAGTCGCTCCACCGCCCAATACCACGATGCTGTTGTCAACGCGTAGTACAGAAGATCCAATCATGAATGGCAAGGCTTCCGCTTTACTTCGTCTGCACAATTCGCTCACGTTGTAACGACCCTGAGAGACTGTATCGATCACAACTATGTTTTGACCTTGCGAATCCTGTCTTTCGCCGACACCTCCGCAAATCAACGTGCAAGGGCCGAATTCAACAGATTTTGCGCCAAAGAGTGACAGTTGCTTTGCGGGATCGACTTCCTCACCGCATATTTCGAACCGAATGAGAGGCTGTGTGACCTTGTGTCAGTTGTAGTTCTATTGCAGTTATACTACAAGGGTAAAATAGTCCCTACCGGTTCTGTATCAGAAAGTTTCAAACGCCAATGGTAAACTCGCTGATTGATTCGACCTTCTTGGTCGATACCCCCAGCGATTAGGCCTTCAAACACACCATCATGTGTAGCAGCATTTGGTGCATTGCATAAGATACCACCAAAGGTAGGCGGAGGTATCTGGCCAGCTTTCTCGCAGTTCAGCCAGCCTCTAGAAACATGGAAGACATAAAAATGGTCGGAAATTTTAGATGGCCCTATTTTCCCGCCGGCAACGAGGACAAGCTGTGACCCGCGTAGTCGTATTGTGCAATGTCTGAACAGCGGCAACGGCAACGTGTGAGTAGGCTTCCAATTAATGGACAAGCCCTTCTCAAATATCCAGCAGTCTGACAGTGCATTGGAGGGAGAAGTGCGGCCCCCCACTAGAAGGATGCCATAGTCTCCCAGATCTGTGACTGTATGACACATACGAGGGATGGGACCTTTTATTGGAAGCAATGGGACATCCGTCTGTCCGTCGAGACTGTAAAGATCACAAGATCCTTCGCGACCACAAGGTACCAATCCAAAGAGATTTACAGCCAGCCTACCCCCCTCCGGATTACGCATGGCAAAGGTATCTCCAAAACGCCTCTTCGGGCCTTCACATTTCGTAGCCGCCGAAACTTGTGCTTTGCTCAATTGACCGACTGGGTCGTGTCGCCGGTGCAGCAGCTGGTTGGCATTACCCGGCGAAGTAGACGCATGAAGAATAAAGTAATGGCGACCAAACAATGCAAAATCTTCCCACTCGTCAAAAGGCTCCTTTTCATCTAAATATTTTCTTTCCGCAATACTTACGAATTCCTCACTTGACCATACCTGCCAAAGGTCCAAGATATTCACGTCTTGGAACCCACGGCTAGTAAATCTGTCAAATTGATTCGACAATGTTGGGTACTGACCAATTGATTTTGGCGGAGTTCCAAGCTTGTCGAAGTGATTCAGCATAGTTCTTGCGAAAGGATGATCCGCTCCGTGTGGCAGTATCTGCTCAAGAAGGCAGAACTCCGCTACTATAGTTTAAAAACAAAACTCAGCGGTGCCCTTGCCTTTGATTCGAGAAGACTTACAGTTCCCAATATTACTGGTCCGTTGTATTAAAGCGTCGGCAGATGGTGTGTCCATATATGTGATGGAAACCTCCGCTACGAAGAGCACAGAGCATTCAGATAAAGGAGTGAGTTCTGCCAACGTTTTCTCTATCTTGTCAAGTTCGCGAAGGTCGCATCCAATTTGACAGTACAGTTTGCTTCGCAGCATAACATGATTTTCATCCAAATCATTTATAGTGAAATCTTTGTCTAATATGTTTCGTAATTGTGGCGTCTCTAGCACGATCGAGCGCTTTTGCCGCATCAATTCAGGATAGTCAATGTCCACAAACAAAACGTCCTCGCAAAGGTCTGTATAGCGTGCATATGTTTGCCAGGGCAGCACGTCGCTGAATACACGAAAGTGTGTCAGGATGGAAGAGCAATATGGTTGGCCAAAACCAGACTCACCTGCCACAGCCAAGATTTACAATCAATCTCTTCTCAGCCGCACGATGCTTCGTCAAGAAGCGCCGGATTATGGTATCAATTGCCTTCAGCCTTAGCCAATATCCACGATTGATAAGTGGAGCTCGTCTTTGATACTTTTTGACGAAGTAACGAAAGTAGTGCGGTTCATCTGGATAATACAACTTTTCCACACTTCGTTTTGAAACAATGCTACTGCTATTGGTCTGCAAATTCAAGGTCAGCACTCGCAATCTTGTCCGCGAACGAAGGTCTATCGAAATAGCTTGACGGGAAAGACGGAACCGGTCTGAACCAATTCCCAGCCTGTCGCCCCGTCCCTAGAGTCGAATCGAAGGGAGCAATTTGCGATAAGTCTTACCGCCATGACCATCTGTTCCAGAGCATACTGCCGAGCTGGATTTGCCAGGGGCTTCACAGGATTGGACATCTTGTTCCGGTGGTCGGCCTGATCCGTAGAGCCGTTGACTCACGCACCTCCAATTTCTGTAGCAACGCTCGTAATGGGGCCATACATAGGCATTGAGATGTGAGTTTTCAAAGAATGGCCATTTAGAGGAACACGCTCTTGGGTTCACTTGAACTTGGTACAGCACGATGTGGGTGTGGGATTTTTGCGTCAATAACCTAGGTAGGTAGTAGGAGGTAGGTACTCCGTACATACCTGCTGAATAAACGGGTATCCCTATTCGCATCTGTGGATTTTGCAGCCGTAGAATCAAATCAAAGAATGGGACGTCGCTAAAATCAGCTAGCGGGTGAGCACATACGGAGTAGGTACAATATCACTCCCTTCGGATAACGTCCCCAGGGAATATAGGTAATGTACTCTGTACATAATTTACTTGATTCTATTGAGCAATTTGGGGGGCATAATGGTGGTGCATTTGACTAAAGAGCTAGAGTGAGAAGGTGGAAAATATGTGCGTCTGGCTGGTAAGGCCGTCACGTGATGGGGGTCGAGCATGGCTTAGGTACTTCTCAACAGATTCATCATTACGGCGGAAGTTCTTGCCTGGTTTGCATTTCCCTATTCGTGGTTACACCCGCGAGTACATAACAGCATTCGGAGAGTCATCTGCCTTCACACAAATAGTGGTACATTCGAGATAGTCATGTTCAGTAAAGTGTTTCTCAGCTGCCTATGCTGCGACGTCCTGTGAATATACATTCCAGCAGTTTAATGAATTTGTAGGAAAAAAAAAAGCAATCCCCGTGATAACGCCATTATCCCTCTGACCCAAAGTATCGTCGAATGAAAGCAAAAGTCATAACTGTCGCGTATTTGATATAGGAAACGGCCTCAGTTACGCTCACCACGAAGGCGTCGTGCAAGCTGAATATCTTTCGACTGGATTGTAACGCGCTTGGCGTGGATAGCGCAGAGGTTTGTATCTTCAAACAATGAGACCAAGTATGACTCCACTGACTCCTGAAGAGCACCAATGGCTGAGGATTGAAAGCGAAGATCGCTCTTGAAATCTTGTGCGATCTCACGAACCTGTTGTGTATTAGCGAGGCCATTTGTTGTGTTGTTTTTTTTGCGTGAACTTACCAGGCGCTGGAAAGGAAGTTTGCGTATCAGGAGCTCGGTTGACTTCTGGTATCGACGGATCTCACGGAGAGCGACGGTACCGGGCTTATAACGATGAGGCTTCTTGACACCGCCGGTGGACGGTGCGCTCTTGCGAGCGGCCTTGGAGGCAAGCTGTTTGCGGGGGGCCTTGCCGCCGGTAGATTTACGAGCGGTTTGCTTGGTGCGAGCCATGTTTGCTGATAGAACTGATGAGATCGCGTGGTTGTGATTGTGATGTGATTACAAATGGATGTGGTTGTGGTTACAAATGGATGTGGGTGTGGTGGTTGTGGGCGTGTGGTGCAAGAAGAAGATGGAACGGCGCGGGGGAATGCTTTAATACCTGTAAGCCAGTCGCGTTCGGGCGCGGCTGATCTGGTGGTCAGCGCGTTAGGTGAAATTGTGCAGGTGGAGCTGGGTGCATGAATTTCAGGATTGCCACCAAAACAAATGTTGATTATTACTAGTTAGGTAGGAGGTAGGTAGAAAGTACATGTGGTGAAAGCCACACCAACATTTCTGTGTGGATCAGGAAGAATACCTAGGCACCTACCTCCTAACTTCTAAGGCTTGGTGATTCGTTTCCTCGAAATATCCACGCTAAGCGTGTGCTTGTCTGCTTCATTACTAACCTAATGCGGAAACGGAAACACCCAGCGCTTTGCATAAAATTTGGTGGGTACAGAGTATGTGTATAGATATCTACGGAGTATGTAGGTACCTACCTGTATCAGTATGTAGGAGGTAGGTAGTCAAGTGGAGCTAACTCCGTACATAATAAGCAGTACCGCCACACATTGACGGCCGTGTACGTACCTAGGTATTGCCGTACATCTCCTAATGTTCCCACCACTTGTCAGCGGTCACTCATGTACCTACGGAGGATGTTTTATACATCGACTACAGAGAATGTACGATTAAGACTTAGACAGAGAGAAGAAGAGGGGTACTGTACGAATAGACAGATACCATGCTCTGAGATTCCTGAACAGTGAAAACTCCTTTGCGCGTACCACTGTAACGCCATCTGATTGCTCACATCAAGTCTCTATCTGCGAAGGCCTTCTCCGATTAATTCCTGACTCAATTCAGACGCCCTCAGCTCTCGTCACTTATCAGGCCATGCAAGTAATCATTCCGGCAGTACACTCGATAAAGTCGTCGTTACGGGCCTGCGGCACGCTCTGTCTTGGGATGATTTCAATGCTGGACGTACAGACGTTGGGTGCTCTCAAACCTTGTTGTATGTAGTATAGAGCTAACAATGTGATTCACACGGGTACGTCGGGACTGTGAGGAGTCGGATATCCCTACCGACCCGACCAAAAGGTCAGAACACTAAGCTGATGAGAACCAGCTTAGTGGGGGATATAGGTACATGCAAAGACGGACAGAGCAGTTACGGGTAACCGTCACAGGGACATGGAGTTGGCGTTTGCTCCTTTGCATACTGGATAATTGGTTCGATTTAGCTACATATCGCAGAGGATAGTAGAATGCACTTTAATGGCTGATTTGGTTCTCTCACACCTATTAATTCCAGTTTTGGTGTGACTAGTGACCGCACCGACTTTAGTAAGCGTTGTTCCGTGCAGACAGAGGCCGAGCGGATGAGCATATTGAACACATGCGCTACTGACATCACCGGAAACAACCATGGCCTTGACGACCAGATACGCCGTGTGTGAATTTGAACATCTTACACCGAAGATGGCGCATGAAACAGTTGAGATGTCGAAAGTATGATGTACAGCCTTTGAGCGCCAGGCAAATGTCATACATAGTTGGAAATCGGACGTAAGTATGTACAAGGCTTGCAGCCTACGTCAGCACTTATGTATATAGAGTAAACGTGCAAATCGCTTCACTGGAACATCTACATATTACATACATAGGTAATTGGGGCTATGATACATGCGGCCGTAGAAAAGTCGCAACACAGTCTTTATTATTAGGCAAAACTGAAGAAATCGTGCGGCGACGCGTAGCGCGTAGCGGAGGCGCACATTTCGTGTTTGCCTCTTCTTTATTATGCTCCATGTTACCAGTTCTTTATTATGATTAGGAGGTAGGTATGAGGGTATGGTGTGGAGTCTTCCTGACCTCTTTTGCTACCCATTGGTCAGCATCCATGGAAAACACGCAAAACTCGGAAAACCATAAAAACGGAAACGGAAACGGAAACGGATACCCATTTCCTGCTCACATGGTCAGTTTTGCCTATCTTTGGCGCGCACTGAGTCACTGACACAGCTTCGCGTCACTGCATCTTTGCTCCGTATGTACCATCGTGACGCGACGGCGTGAGCAGCCAGCAAAAAAATACAATTATGTACTCGTAGAACCCACGGAACGCTGTGATGTGATGACATGTGGTGTTTACTCCATACCTTATCGGGATAATGCTAAGTCATGATTTAGGCACGGAGTTGTGTAGAAGTTGAATACATACCTAACACAACCTAGCCTCTAATTAAGGGGTATCCCTTTTGGGCGCCGTAACATCCGCCGCCGTAAGGCCGATGCCAATCAAGAAGTGGGTCACCGCTGAACACAGCTAGCGCAACCCTGTTGCCGACACACCCAGCACGTATCTCACTCTCTTCGGATAATAACGTCACGAAACTCTGCGTTCTACGGAGTATCGCTTCACCATTGATGTATGTATAACCGCAAGTTGCAACACCACACATAAAGGCACGAACCGGTTGCATGGTTGGGCACCTGATTAGCTTTGTATATACGCACAGAAACACCACGTAGGGCATGGAAAGCAACACACAGAGACACAATATTGACCCGGAAACTTCCCTTCTGTGCCTATGAATGATTGCCTCTCAAACTTGCGGTCTCATGCACTTGCATTGAATAGCAGTATCTGTTTTTGCTGCCCTTAAAAATTACACGATCCTGAACGGGCAGTCGATAAGCCGGGTACTACTTCGACGAACGCCCGTAGACACCATAGCGTCTTCGAGCGCCATGATCTCAACCAATTTTGACGTACCTGCGGTGAGCTGTCCGTCATTCATGCGAGAATTCTCGAAGCGGTTTGACAAAGACCAGTCCATTCCGTAGTACCAATTGCTGTGGAAAGGCAAGAAGCGCGTCAAGAGTGCCAAACTGCACAGAGGGAGGCAGGCAAATCTTCGATTTGACCTCCATCATACGGTATACCCATCAAACTCGTCAAGGGCTGCGCCATGGGGAACAATAAGAGTATTCGCGGGAAGCTCAGAACAGGGACCAAAACATCATGATAAAGATTTTGAAGTGAGAGGGATCAATTTGATTGGAGTTCAATAGTTACTGATGATACGACGGCAAGGTGATGTTGATGATGTTGATTGAAAGAGGAAGAACATTTGCTCGGTCAAGAGCGAAGTACGCGAGAGGGTGTGGCATAGGGAGGTACATAGTTTTATCAAAAGCTCCACTTCTACGGCGGCGGATGTTACGGCGCCCAAAAGGGATACCCCTAATTAAGTGCCTAGGTACCTTAGGTATGTAGCACTCAGGTACGGGTATCCCTATTCTGCGCCGTAACTTTTTACGCCGTAAGGTCGATGCCAATCAAACAATGGGGCATCGCTGAACTCAGCTAGCGCAGCCCTGTTGCCCACCACTCCCTTCGGATAACGTCACGAAACTCTGCGATCTACCTATCGCTTCACCATCGATGTATAGCCGCAACACCGAACATAAAGGCATGAAATGCTTGCATGGTTGGGCTCCTAATTAGCTACCTATGTATCTACGCACACTCAACACCGCGTTGGGAATTGTGACAGAAACAGCAACACATAGACACAAAACAACAAAGTTTTCGACGAACGCCCGTACTCCGTAGATTGAGATGGTATTTGAGAGCCACGATCACAACGAATCCTGACGTACGTTGCGGAGAGGTGCTCGTCAATCGTGCAATAATTGCTCAAGGCGTCCTTGACAAAAGGCCATTCCTTTCTGAAGGGCTCATTGCTGTAGGAAGGCAAAAGGCTCGTCAAAAGTATCAGACTGTACGGAGGGAGGCAAATCTTGGATTTGCCCTCCATCATACTCGTAAGTCGTCAAGGGCTGTGCCGTGGGGGACCATGAGCGTGTTGGCGTGAAGCTCAGAAGAGGGATTGAAAGACATGATGATGATAAAATTGAAGTTGAGGAATTAATTTGATGAGAAGTCAATCGTTACTGAGGATTCTGACGGCAAGTTGATGTTGATGAATGTTGGCTTGTACGAGTGAGAAATTCTGCTTGACCGCGTTGGTGACCGCGTCGAAGAGCGAAGTACGCGAGAGGGTGTGGCATAGGGGAAGTGGTCGTATGGAAAGCTCCGCTTCTACGGCTACGAATAGCATGCGCCCCACTCCTACGGCGTAAAAAGTTACGGCGCAGAATAGGGATACCCCTCAGGTACCCACGGGCCACGCGGATCAGACGGTAGACACACACACAACGCGCGAACTGATTTGTGATTTAGCCCAACAGTACTTAAAGCTCAGCTGCTGCCGTCCGCCGTACTGGCTGTCGCGACTCGCTACTCCTAGTGCCCGTGCCCCGATACCTGCTTCTATTCTCCTGTACGGATTTCATACTCGGCTCTCTTATTCCAACTATCTCACTCTGCGTATTGAATATGACTGGACGTAAGCTATATCGTTCTTGAGTAACAGCATATAGTGAGGCGCTGACAAAAAATGAAAAGGTGGCAAGGGCGGCAAGGGCCTCGGCAAGGGTGGTGCCAAGCGTCATCGCAAGATTCTTCGTGACAACATCCAGGGAATAACCAAGCCCGCTATCCGCCGACTGGCTCGCCGAGGTGGCGTGAAGCGTATATCCGCCATGATATATGAAGAGACTCGTACCGTACTGAAGAGCTTTTTGGAAGGGGTTATTCGCGACGCCGTCACATATACCGAGCACGCCAAACGCAAGACAGTCACGTCCCTAGATGTTGTGTACGCACTAAAGCGCCAAGGACGCACATTATATGGATTTGGTGGATAGGCGGATCCGCCGCATGCCCACATCGCGATCATCTTTTATATTTAGGTTGCGGCTTCGGCATCATCATGGTGACGCTGTCACATGTCATGACGCGGGCCTACGCGTGGTATTTACAGCGGAAGACGGGTTTGATTTCAAGGGGTTATGTATCATAAAAATTTCAAGGGAATAGGTTGGCTTCTTCAGGATTAATCAAATACATACATATGTATACATATCACCATATTGAAGGTAAACCATGCTCGGTGCGGGGAGCCGCATCGCGTGACGGCCTAACCAGCCGAACTGTTGAAGGGATAACTGTATGCAGGTCACATGCCAAGTCACGTGTACATACTCCGTGATGTGTCACACGACTTACGACTCACGACTCGTGAGGGGTATCCCTTTTGGGCGCCGTAACATCCGCCGCCGTAAGGCCGATGCCAATCAAGAAGTGGGTCACCGCTGAACACAGCTAGCGCAGCCCTGTTGCCGACACACCCATGAGCACGTATCTCACTCCCTTCGGATAACGTCACGAAACTCTGCGTTCTACGGAGTATCGCTTCACCATTGATGTATGTATAACCGCAAGTTGCAACACCACACATAAAGGCACGAACCGGTTGCATGGTTGGGCACCTGATTAGCTTTGTATACGCGCAGAAACACCACGTAGGGCATGGAAAGCAACACACAGAGACACAATATTGACCCGGAAACTTCCCTTCTGTGCCTATGAAATATGGTGACGCCGTGGGCGAAGGGGCAAAGCTAGCCAATCAACAGTCGACCTGACTCCGGTTCACGACGGGCCAATCAACAGTCGACCTTATGCAGGTTCACGAGAGCACACGAGAGCCAATCATTCCCAGATCTTGAATTCGACGAGAGCCAATCATCTCGCCAAGCTTTTCTGACTAAGCGCATCCAGATTTGAGAGCCTCGGGGATGGAGAAATGGCTCCGCTTCGCTTCGCCAATGATTGCCTCTCAAACTTGCGGTCTCATGCGCTTGCATTGAATGGCAGTATCTGTTTCTGCTGCCCTTAAAAATTACACGATCCTGAACGGGCAGTCGATAAGCCGGGTACTACTTCGACGAACGCCCGTAGATACCATAGCGTCTTCGAGCGCCATGATCTCAACCAATTTTGACGTACCTGCGGTGAGCTGTCCGTCATTCATGCGATAATTTTCGAAGCGGTTTGACAAAGACCAGTCCATTCCGTAGTACCAATTGCTGTGGAAAGGCAAGAAGCGCGTCAGGAGTGCCAAACTGCACAGAGGGAGACAGGCAAATCTTCGATTTGACCTCCATCATACCCATCAAACTCGTCAAGGGCTGCGCCATGGGGAACAATAAGAGTATTCGCGGGAAGCTCAGAACAGGGACCAAAACATCATGATAAAGATTTTGAAGTGAGAGGGATCAATTTGATGGGAGTTCAATAGTTACTGATGATACGACGGCAAGGTGATGTTGATAATGTTGATTGAAAGAGTAAGAACATTTGCTCGGTTAAGAGCGAAGTACGCGAGAGGGTGTGGCATTAGGTAGGGAGGTAGTCTTATCAAAAGCTCCACTTCTACGGCGCCGAAAACCGTTGGTCCCACTTCTACGGCGGCGGATGTTACGGCGCCCAAAAGGGATACCCACTCACGACTCACGACTCACGACTCACGACTCACGACTCACGACTCACGACTCACGACTCACGACTCACGACTCACGACTCACGACTCGAGTCAGGACAAAAGCTCCACTTCTACGGCTACGAATATACGGGTCGCCGTGAGTCCGTGACAGTGCCGGGCGATCACGTGTTTATGACTAAGACTGCTGATTGGGGACACACTATACGTACTACGTAGCATCTGTTGCTGGTTGTAAACTTATGAATGTGATGGACTTACCTCCCCCTCAATTGTGCGAAGTCGCAAAAAGAGGATAGTAGATTCATTATGGCCGTCAGCCTGTTGAATGCCGCTCATCATGCCCCTGACGAGGAGGCACGAGCCGAGGTCGACGTTTTAAATTCCCGCCTCGACAAGACAACGCAGCTCACAAAGAAAATACAAGCCAGTTTGGAGAAACTGGAGGCCTCGGGCCAAAGCGTACGCGATGTTGCAGGACCTATCAGTGGCGAGACTAGGCGCCTGCAGCTTCTTGGAAACAGTAAGCCTTGCCATAATGCCTTCTCGCCTTCGGTGCTCACGGGTTGACTTTGCACAGACGTCGTATCCGTCCTCGCTGCCATCGACCGTTTGCGTAAACCCGCCGATAGCAAAGATAGCGAGGAACAGATCATTCGTGCGGGTCCAGAAAAGGCTGGCTTATCGAGCTACCTGGGCTCGCTGAAGAGGCTAAACAGGTCGTACGCCGACATGCAAGCATCGAACTTAAGGGCTAATCAGCATACAATGAGCGATCTCATTCGGCTAATGCAATCGGGCAGCGCCCAGCTGGAGATTTACTTTGACAAACTATTGCGCGGAGAAACACCTCGCTCCATCGAACCACTTCATTACATCACCAAAGAAAAACCCTTCCCAGTTCTTCCGCAAGATAAAATCGCGCGTCTGGGCCTCGTGTATGCATATTTTGCAGGTGTACAACAAGCAGATGACTCTGCCGCCTCAAAGATTTTTGCCGAAATCCGGGGTCCATACCTCTCTTCATCGCTAGCCAACCTGGCGGCGGCAAGCGTCAATACAGCCAAGAAGAAGAATACCGATGCCATTTATAGGGCAGGAACCAACGGTATCAGTACATATGCTCAGGCAATGGAAGCTATTTTTCTGTCGGAATATGACAATATTTGCAGTATTTTCAGACGTGAGGACTGGGGTTCAGTGTTCCAGGCCACTTGTCGAGGAGCCGTGTCTGAGCTCGCACGCACTGTTCGAGAACTGAATGCGCACATCAAGAGTCATCTGAATACTGATTGTTACCTGGCATATGAAATCATAGAGATCATCTCTGGGCTATCAGTGAGCTTGGATACTAGAACGGGGGAATTGAAAGACTCACTCGCAGCCGCACTGAAGCCTGTACGTGAAACAGCAAAGTCACTGCTCTCGGAGCTCCTTGAAGACACGAGGAAAAAGGCCGCTGCGCTGCAGACGCTGCCTTCCGATGGCGCCTATCCGCCGCTTGTCGTAGAGACGATGCAACGTCTACAAACCATGGTGGAGTTTCTCAGACCTATTTCTAGCATTATGATATCCCTCGGTGACGGCGGTTGGAAGTCGAACCTGGGTTCTGTGGGTGGTGGACCGACTGATGCTATACCCAGCCTCGCGTCATTCGATATTGGCGCTGATGGGAAAGACATATTTGCACATTACTGCATTGACTCGATCGATGCACTACTGGTTGCCCTCGATCAGAAATCGAAAGTATTGCTGCGGGGGAAATCCGTAGCTGGCGTCTTTATTGCCAACTGTGTCGTTGTTATCGAGCGTGGGATACGAGACTCGGATCTTGGGCCCTTATTGCAGTCGAGATCTGACGTGCTCGATCAATGGCACAAGAAGGCCACCGCAGCATACACAGACGTATGCAGGGATCTATCAGTATATCTATTTGATACAATTCACACCAATCGTACTCAGAGACCAACCTCGGGGCAGGCTGACTCTGCAACGGTGGTGAAAGGGTTGAGCAGTAAGGACAAAGACAAGATTAAAGAGAAATTTACCCAATTCAACGTAGCATTCGACGATATGGTCGCAAAACATAAGTCATATTGCATGGAGCCAGAAGTGCGGTCAATGTTTGGGAGGGATATTCGTCAGAAGCTGCAGCCGCTTTATGATCGTTTCTGGGACCGATATCATGAAATCGATAAGGGCAAAGGAAAATATGTAAAGTACGACAAGGCGTCTATTGCAGCGGTTTTTCTGAGCTTGGCTTGAAACCCAGGTGAAGCACAACGCACAGGATCTTTCTGTAAAGGATTGGCCTAGTCAATTCGAAGTAGCGTCGACAAGGTTTATCTCAATCACGGAGGCAAAGGAAGAAGAGAGCTTCCTGCTTCTCTCGTGCCTACTTATATATGAGCAGAAGTGATAGCTCTCCCCAAGAGATCCCTGATCTTCTGCCCTTCCTCCACGTTGCCGTTGTCCCATTATCCTGATGGCTTTACTATCGTCCCCTGACACTGATGTCCTTGTTGTTGGCCTTGGCCATTGTTCCAAGACCTCGATGGCCAAAGTCAACTTCATGCAAGCCTCGAGCGTCGTGGCTCCGATGATGCGATCAGCTGATGTTTCTTCCCTCTGTCAAATCTGAGACCGAAGCTGCTCGAACCCATCACGATTTCGAATGTTCAACCACGCCATGTCGCCGATTTCGAAGCGCCCCGCTGGTCGAGAGGACGAGTCGCCGCTTCCTCCTATCTTTGTTGGGCGAGTCCACTCGCAGCCTATGTTAACGCGGTATTTACCGCGGTACTCTCTCGAATATGTTCCGGGAAGACTTCATCTCTCCCTTTAGGCGACGTTGACTTGGCCAACGCGTCAATCATAGTTCCACAAGTTCCATATGATACTCATGAAGAGCCTTATTCGCACTTACCCCGTGATTGAGGATGTTCGATTCCCGAACCCCGTCAGTTTGTGGGTGATGGAAAGTCGAAGCAAGCTGTTGTCGGAACGAGTTATGGACACGCCGAATAAGCGTCGTCGTCAATGGCTCGTAGGTAGAGACCCATAGTCATGCCATGAATCGGAGTCTTGTGTATCCTGCGATCTATTGTTTTGTTGCGGCAACTTCTGTAGACTTCCGATCCCCGTGGGACCGCCAGTCGTCTTCGTGAATGTGTTCGGTCCGCAGCTACTTCCAAGTCTCATAGTTCGCCGAGACGGCCCTTTTGCGAACATATGTAGATGTAGATCTCGTGGGTTCCTATTTCTGAGAACCGCCAAGTTTGTTCCTCAGTCGGGGGCTTCCAATCTCGAATACATAGCTGCGATTGTCCGGCTTGAGGCGAACCCCGCGGCCTGCTTCCACATTGCGACCTAGATACTTGACTTCGGGGATCAGTGATCACTGATGCCCAGACGGGTACCGCGGGGGTTTTTTTTTACTAATGTTTCACTGCTAAGCATCGTCGACGTAAACAGTGGCATGATCTCCAAGGACGTCGCCCAAAACTGCATCAATGACTATTGAAATGAAAACGTCGCGCAGGCTAACCCACAATTGACGAACAAGTGATTTTCTGTGGCATGGTTACAATTTACAAGTTTTCGTCGCCCATAGGAACCCTTGCGAAAGGCTCTGATCGCACGTCTGTTCGTTGTTTCGTAAATCGCCTGACCGTAGTCAGCAACCACACCATTGGTGAGCGGAAACGGGCATCGGTCCTGAAAAGTGACTTTATCGAGAGCCCGATGTTATCCACACTCAGCTACAACTGTCACCTCCGCCCATCACCTCCGCCCGCCGTTGCACCCGAGGTCATGCCCGGATCCATTGTCTTCATCAAAGGATGGACGATCTGCTTTCTGACAGTCAGTAGTTTGCAGAATACTGAAGTCCTGTAAATGACCCCGAATCCACTGTTCGTGTCGTCAAATCCCGTACCACCTCGTGAAGCTCGCCGTACGGAATAATGTCTCCCCCTTCCGGAAGGGCTCGTCTTCAGCGCCGCCCAAAACGCTGACGAACTCCATGACAGCGCTATCCAGAAGTTCATCCTCTCCTCTGAGAGTCTCTGACGGCTCGAGCCCCAGTGGGCGGTTATATCCGTGGCTGTGTCGTAGTAATTACGGTCGCGGACTCGCGATAGATAGGGGCGCAATTCCAAGGCGGAAAACAGTACAGTCAAACACCGATATAACGATGCGTTATAATATCTCACCTTAACGATAATTTTGGGCCTCATTTTTTGAATATCGGGGTTTGACTGTAGTGTAGTGTTGTTTGGCTCTACCTCGTCACGACATTTGGCCACCCAAATTTTAGAATTAAAGGCCAGCCTGCATCCCGTTGAGTAATGACAACGGGACCCAATTATACGAGTTTTGCCCCTCGCGGTTGTTGATATGAAGCATATTGAGAGAAATCTGGTTGGAAAGGCGGGAAAAGTTGACTATGGAACACCCAGCCACAACCAGCGGTGACGGGGACAGAAAAAAAGTGATCTGGTTGTGTTATTACAGTGTGTGGCGTCCGAAGAGCAGAAGCGGAACTACCACCGTTTAAATTTAAATATATATTATTTATTTCGATAACTGTTTATGGGCGCCCGCCCATGCGGATGCTGCCATGAAATCAAACTCAGAAGCGATAAATAAAGAAGTGTTGGTGGCCCAACCGGGTTGGTGGGTGTGGTGCAACCCATATGGAGAAAGAATTGAGTAAAGGAATTATAATGATACAGGTATATTCGGTGTATCACGCGTGTTTCAACAAAAGATTATCTGCCTTTCAGCGCAATGAATGCATCCTGTATAATTTATTATTATTATATAGATATATAGTAGCAACGAACGGATTGCAATATATGCTTCAATTACCTTCGCCAAAGCCTGGTATAATCGATTATTGTGTTTTTGTGTTTGTGCTTTGAGCAATAAATAAAAAATCGCGAGAGAGACTCTCAGCTGCTCATTTACTTACTGACTTGTGCTTCAATAGGTCTATTAATCGGTCGCGCATTTAAATATATGTCAGAAGTACAGTAAATAGGGGCCGAAAACTGAGACGAATAAACGAATAAAAACAGAGACCTAGCATAATGGGCGACTCTGTGTGATTTTTGTTGGTGCGGAATTGCATTTAATTTCCTGCCAGGGTGACTGGGGTGGGCACTGGGGAGTGTGTGTGGTGGGGGTTCGAATAGCTTAAAACCGGTGTGGAAAAAAACCCGCCGCCGCCAGCCAGTTAAGATTTCCGATCTGTCGAAAAACCGAGAAACAAAATAATAAGGTCATAGGCCACAGCCAAACAGATGGCATGCATGTATTTCAACTCTGCAAGCAACAGCAAGAGAAAGAATGAATGTGCAAACATCGCAACCATGTATGCCAACCCAACTCTACCCATCGGCTGTCTTGTTGAAAGAATTGCATCGCGGGTAAGTAAAAACGAATGCGCCGGTCTTGTTTTGAAGAGACATGTAGCTAACCTCTCTACTCTGACCGATAGTTGCCAAATCAAGCAGGTTCAACGAATCAGGTGTTCGACGAGGACGGGGTTCTTCAGATCACGAGAGATACATTGGTAGATCTAAGCAAGAAAAGTGTTCATCTTGTTCTCCGATCTCTCTTCGGGCTGCTTGAAGATTTGGTACGTCCATTTGCCCGCGTTGCCGTACACCCGCCTCACATACTAGAGGCAGAGTTGTATATCTTGTCACTCGTAGCAGCTAGCTGCAAAGCCAGTCGGCAGTATGACGTTCGCGAACACAAAGGAAGCCAAGTTCTTTCTGGTCCTTTGGATCCGCTACTTGTGAAACGCATGCTGCAAACACTCAGCCAACTCCTGGAGCCCATTACAGACGATTATATACTGCCAGCGCAAACGTTACTGGGCCAATTACCGGATTATGACGTTTGTATCCAACGATGTGATTGTACATCGAATACAAATCGCATCAAAGGATTCAGCGAGACTCATTGTGTTGGAAAATACCTCGTTGAGCTTGACGCCTATATAAAAACCACGGTTGAGTTCATATCAGCATCGAACTGGTGTGCCGCATTCGAACATGTGAAAAATACAATCCATAGTATCAGGACTACGTCTTTCCCAGGGGATGAATCTGAACACGAACGTCGACCGGAAGGCGAGGCTACGGCTCTTACCACTTTCAGGCTTCTTTCCTTCTTTTGGATTGACAGGTCAAAGCTTGGGCTTATCATTCACGAAATATGCTCCAGTTATCTACATTTTCGTAAGCCCTATCAGTCTACGATAGCTGTAGTACTTCCACTACTTGTCACTCGTTGGATTGATCGCTGTCCCCATGAATTTGTCCAACTGCATTCTGACTATGACAAATTGGATGGCGGCGTCGACACCTTGTTTGACATGACTCATACGGGGGTAGATAATGGCCGACGCAAAGCTGTCTTATATCCTATGCAGATCACTCTTCTCTTGCTAATTCCTGGTGTATTCGAAGTGGCAAGTAATTTGCGAGAGGCCAAAAGCAACAATCTTATCAAGAAGGTGTCCTTCTTGAATGGCGTAAGAAAAGCTCTTCGGAATGGGAATGAACGAGCTGCTTACTGTCTGGTGGCTTTGCTACGTGCTGCTCGACATTTCGAGGCCGAAAGTGATTCCGCCCTGGTCAGCTATGCCATGGACATACACGATGAAATAAGAGACTCCGTCTTCTGTCTTTCGCATGCTGGCAATCCTATCCTGAACTTGGATCAGGATATGATTACAGCAGCATTCGTTAGCCTCGCACATCTGGATCCGAATGGCGGCGTGGAAACGCTGACTAACTGTTGTGTTTCTCCAAATGCACCAAATACTTACAAAATTGCTGTCATCCAAGCATGTTCGTATTTTGCGGGGCGATCGCGAACAGGAAGATATGCTGAACTCCATGACCATGCATTGTCTTTTATTCAATCTGAATTTCAAGTATGGCCTTCCGATCTCGTTCCCATAGCATCCTTATACTAACGCAAACCATGTAGTCGGAGTGTACGAAGTCTTCGAGTTTCAACACCGACCTTTCGCCGTTGGTCGAGCGTAAAGTTATAGAGATTCTGCGATACTTAGAATTATCGTCGGCACCTTTGTTCCGCGCAACGCTGGGCCAAGATTCAAGCGACTCGTTATTAGGGCCGTTTCTTTTTTGTATCATCTCCCGCAATTCAAATATTTGTAGACTTGCTACCAGGGTTGCTAGGAAGCTTTTCGCCGATGGAAGTCTCGCGTCGGAGATGCTCGATCAGCCTGAACTCATCTCTAACACTCGGAAACGGCTTTGGGACCAGATGTAAGAACACCAAGATCAGGATACATGAGTCATGTGAATTCACGCTTAAAAAGGTGGCAGTTCATCAGTTCTGCTTGACTTATGCGCAGACGTGAGAGATGATCTCAGCATGATCACAATTACACGTCTACGAGAATTTCTGAGTGCTGGATCCACGTTATGCAACGGCATACCTGTTCGTCAGCGACATTAACCCTTCCGCTTCAAATAGCTGTGTTGACCTCATTCAGGCTCTATCGAATATCCCTGCAGATGCTAGTGCTGCTGCGCAGAAGGCTTCCTTGAAGCTCGAGTCGACGTTATTGGTGTCTTTATGCTCCCCTGTGGTATCAGTTTGCCAGGCTGCAACCGCTTGTGTGGGTCTCATAGTTGGAGATTGTGCTCGTGCTGGCGTATACAGTGATACGGCGAATTTTCTCTCCTCTATTCACCGTAACAACCTGGTGTACCAGGAGCTCTCATCATCTACGCTCGAGTCCACAGGTCCTGTCGCTTTCCAAAAGAGATTGTGGAATCTCCTCAGACAGATGCGTATCCCAACGAGAGGCATTTTGGATGCCTGGAAACTTGTGTTCGAAAGATGGTTGCATCTATTGAAGGACGTGTCGACAGCCGAAAGCTTTGATGACGCGTTGTTATGTCAATGGCGCAACCTCTTGGGGTTTCTGGTCTCCTCAGGTGGCATATGTACACACGGTTATGCCACCCGGATAGATGACGCCTTCGAAGAATTACAGTGGATAGACAAAGTGTTTGCGGAGCAACATGAAGAACCATTGCTGACTCGTTTTCTTAGACTTTCCGTCCAACATCTCGGGTGTCAAAACTCCGAAGTTCGTGAGGCGATGAGGGAGGTCTTATCGACTGAGGTGTCCTCGATGCTTCATCCTGCACTCTTCCACGCTCTAGAATCGGAGCTTGAGGTGCTGCTTGCCGGAGCTCACACATCAGTGGATCAGGATCAAGAAAGGGAGCTCACATTCGCCGACCAAGCCGCCTCCTTGTTGAAGACGATGGTAGAAAAACTAGAGAGCCCAATCGATTTCGGCTCCGTTTCTTCGGTACACTTAGCAGCGCTTACGCTTAGCTTCGCCAAGTTTGTAGACGGTGCACCAGATAGTATTACGGCACTGCGCTTAAGGATCAAGATTAGTCACCTATGTGAGGCTGTTCTACAAAGGAAAGACCACTTGAATTTACGTGACGACGTCAGTATCCGTAATCAGCTCTTGGAACACATATCTGACTGGATATCGCGACCCTTCGCCCCCGAACAAGACCGGCACTCCAATACAGGTAGTCGACTGGAGGAGTTTTACCGGGTTCAAAAAGATCTTGATAAAGCCTGCCTCACAGCACTCGCGGACGTTACTTTGCGACTTCCACTGCAGCCAATTGATAACCAAACAGGTGCCGGAACGAGTGAGCTGAAGTCGCAAATGTTTCATTTGTACTTCAACCGTTTCTTATCGCTTTTGAAATATGAGACGCAGGAAAGCAATGACAGGGGTCTGTCGTACAATGGTACAAGTCGTGACGAGACTATCTCTAATGCGGATTTGGTCATTAAAATCCTGTCTAACCTTCTCAGTGCTAATATTGACGTTGGCTTAAAACATTCATTAAACATCGGCTATCATGAGAATGCTGAGATTAGAGCTGCCTTTGTCCGAGTTCTTTGCAACACTCTGACTAAAGGAACGGAGTTCAACTCATTAACAGACTCGGCTGTCAATGAGAAATATACACAGCTGCTTCATGTGCGTTTCAGCAACGATTACTCATAAGACATACTTAAGCTAACAAGAATACACACGAAGCTACTAACAACCGATCTCTCAATTCCGGTCTCTATCAGCTTGATCTGTCCTGCCTCTGAAGTTGACGAACTTACTATCTGCCTCCTTACAGTTTTTGAACAGCGTGGTCTAATTTTCAATCTTTTCGAAGCATTGATTCGTCACGAAATAGAGCAGACAGGTAAACCTTACTTTACTACGCCGACTATTTGACCAAGTTACTGACGTGCAATTAGAGAATGAGAGTCAAATACTTCGTAGAACTTGTGTCGCGACCAAATTACTCTCCACATATGCAAAGTGGAAAGGGGCTTACTACTTGAAAACGACACTGCAGAAAGTCTTAGAGAGACTGATGTTGACTTCTAAAGATTTGGATCTAGAGCTGGATCCCGCCAGGGTAGGCGATCCAAAAGAGCTGCAGAAAAACGCAGCTCAACTTCAAATTGTTGCCAAAGTTTTCATGGAAGATATATGCGCGTCAGTCGCTAATGTTCCGAGCTCCTTTCGAAGGATCTGCAACATTGTATGTTCTCGCCGCTTTGTTTGCAATGACGTGAAGTACGTCCTATGATACTAACGTTGAGTAATATGAAGATTTCAGAAGCTGTGCTTCCCCGCTTTCCTAATGCCAAATATACCGCAGTCGGGGCATTTGTATTCTTACGATTCTTTTGTCCTGCAATTGTGGCTCCGGAGACTGATTATCTCGTCTCAGCTTCCCCTACTAAGGAGATGCGACGCGGACTGCTGCTCATTGCGAAGATCATCCAAAATCTCGCCAACAATGTCCTTTTCGGAACCAAGGAACCCTACATGTTCCCGCTTAATCCCTTCCTGGTTCAAAACATCCATGTTGTTACAGGATTTTTGAGGGAAATATCTGTGAGCACTGCGTAAGAGTGAAGACGCAATTCGCAAGTGTAGCCTCTGACAGAAGATACCAGGTGCCTTTGCAACAGGATGTCGAGACTCCTACAAAGCCAGACACAATTGATTTTGGCTCCTGCATATCGCTGCATCGATTCTTCTACGAACATTGGGATCACCTGCGGCAAACGCTTGTCTCTCTAGAGAAGAAAGAACATCGCGTATCTGGAGAGTTGGCTCGCTCAACACCGCCAAGCTTAGAGCCTCTTAGACGTCTCATTACTAATCTCGGACCTCCACCGCTTGCAATTTCCTGGAACCGCCCACAAATAAGCTTCAACTCACCTCCGCTGTATTCGAGATTTCAAAATTTTATGATTCGAAATGCATCTCGAAGCGGAGAATCGTTCCTGACCTCACGCGCGGTTTACGACGGGGGAGAGAGCAAGGCAGGTAGTCCCTTGAGATGCACCATCATATTTCGCTAAGCAGATATTAGGATGGTCTTTCGATTGTCTGCGTTATTCTAAGAAACATCGAAAACGAACCCATAGATTACGAGATGCTGTTATATTGCTACTTGAAGGTAAGCTTGGCTGCTTGATAGAGATCCTTTGACGATTATGCCTGTATTGTTTTCTCTTCCACGTCCTCCAAATTTCCTCTTCCACGTCCTCCAAATTTCAGTCGGCGCGAGTCCTAAGTCAGACCCAGATTGCAAGTCGGCTGTGGCATCAGCCCTTTGGCCTGCTGATTGACGCGACCTGCTACAATGGACGTATTGAGCCAGCAGATGACTTCTTCTCGAAGTTAGAAGTTTTAACCCCATCCGAGCTGGCTCGAAATCTATCACGGATATACATCTATAACATGAATAGCGCATTTAAGTAAGTCACTTCAGTCAAATTTTGAAATCTATTCGTCTAGTGACCATTTAGACGATGTTTTCGGAGGCTTCTTCGTAATTCTACTCGCGATGACTCTAGTGTCTTCCACCCTAAAAACGTTGAGTATCACCTTTTTGGCAGCCTATCAGACCTCCAAATTCCTTTCTATCTAAACCAGCTTCACCTCCCACAAGAGACCATAAGTGTGGTCACAGAGACCCGCTTCATGTTTGAATCAATTACGAGACTGTCAAAATCTAAAGGAGAAGTCGACGTGGTAATTAAAATCGGCAATCAATTCGTTCAAATAACAACAGTCAAGAAGCAAGAAGTGCTCTCAGGCTTTCGCATAAGCAGCATCATCAATGATATATTTCGTCTAAGTGATGTAGATGAGGCAACGACGATCGCAGCATTGCAAGCGGATAATGACTCCAGTTTTGGGTTGCGCGCCGATAGTGGCAGAACTATCATGTTCTTCAGCAGCCCACATCGCGCAGATATTCTTCAAACCATTCGAGGAGCGAAGGCGAAGTTAGGCAAGGATAATCGGTTCCCGAGGCCAGCGGAAAGGCTTGTACGACCCCAGGATGTTCCAGGCACCATGCTCAACTTGGCTCTCACCAATCTGTCTAGCCCTTATCATGCTCTGAGATTGGCTTCCTATAATCTACTTGGCGCACTCTGTCGATCATTTGACTTCAGTTCTGTCAAAAGGCTCGTTTGTAATGAAGGTCAGTTAAAACCAAATTGCTATTATACCACATAGGCGCACAGGGTTTACTCACAAGGGTCCTGCAGACTTGGCAATACCACTTGATCCAACTCGGTTCATCGTCAGCATCAGCCGCGACCTTGCCCTGGCCGAGCCTCAAATTACATCGGACTTTCTAGCTGAATTTTTTGTCAGCTGGGAAAGCATTCCGGAAGAACAAAAACCTCTCAGCTTGGAATATGCGGCTCCTTGGCTCTCCGGTTTACGCTCAACCGTGCTGGTAGTAGATATCGATGGAGAAAAGGGCAGAGAAAAGGTCGCATCTTTCTTGAGAAAGTTGATAGAGGTGGCTGTTCTAGACCCAAGCCTCACCTTTGTCCTTGAACAATACATATGGCCCTCTATCTCTCAGGATGAGCCCTTACTCGACATATTTGTTGATGAACTGATCAAGATTGCTCTCGGCTATAGCACTCAGCCAGATACGCTGGAAGTTCTGTCATCAGTCATGACCGGACTCGGAACTATCACGTTGCGAGCAAGAATTATCTGCCGCCTTCGCAAAGCTCTCAATAGATCGTCATTGCGCCCTACCAGGCAATTGCCAGATAATATGGTATGGGAGGAAGTACAAGTTTTGCTACGGTTTTGCTTGGCATTGTCCTTCGATAATCGAGTTCAATCTCAAATGTTTTTGCCGGAAGTCTTCCATCTTATAACCATGCTTGCCAACTGGAAGGGGGGTGAAGTCGGATCTCTTGTTTACAAACTCCTCATTAACTCAGTGCACGCTATATGCGCCTCCTTCAGTCTAGACGACTTGAGAGCACTACGCCTCCGGTCAATCATGGAAATCTTCGCCAATTCAAGAGGCGAAATTTTTGCACCACCGCTATCTTTTGCCAGTGAAGGTGCGTCTGCATCCACCAATCAAGAGTCGAATCTCGCCTTGATAACAACAGAGAAGTTGATGGATATACTTTATGAGGTTTGTTCAATTGCAGCTCCGTCTGTGGATGTTGCAAATGCTTGGCGTGCTCGATGGATGAGTCTCGTCGCGAGCACTGCCTTCCAAAATAATCCGGCAATCCAGCCGAGAGCTTTTACGGTTTTGGGATATTTAGCCAAGGAAGAGGTAGACGATGACCTGTTGTATCAAGTCTTGGTCGCTCTTCGAAACAGTGTCCGCCAATGTGGCGAGGACGGAAATAGCGAAATGCTTCTTTCTATTATCACATCTCTGACTAACTTAATGCCGAAATTGCCATCTGCTTCGAGATATGGGTTTCAGCTTTTTTGGTTAGCTATATCTCTATTGCGCCTTGTGCCCGCAAGTCTCTTTGACTTCACAGCGCAGTTTCTCGACGCCGTGTTGAAACACATTGGTTCAATCGGCAATGTCAAGGGCGACAGAATGGTCGTCTTGCTCCTACAGAGTCGAACACAGCTAGAAGAGGCTGTGTTGCCATTAGACAACGCATATGGCATCCATTTCGAGCACGATACGTTCCACTTTGCCGTGTGCGCATGCCTCGTGCGAGGTCTCACGGACACAGCCACCAGGTCCAGTATAAAACAGGCTCTACTGACCCTGGGGATGATATTCCGCTCCGCAATGCCTTCAAGCAAGGGCCCAGAACACACTGTCTGCCAATCTCCCTACTTGGCTCTTTTGTTGGCCTTTGGAATGACTGAGGATGATCTGATTGACAGCGTATGGTGGTACGACCTCAAGCCCAGAGGCTTTCCCAATTATTCTGGCCTCAGGAGTGTACAGGGCATCGAGAAAACGCCAGACAAAGACCTTTTTCTCCTTTCAGTGATTGAGCTCATTGGGTTCCACTATCTTGATGATGCCGGCCAAGCACGCAGCCTCCACTGGCTCATTGTCTTGGCCCAAGCGCGATCAAGTGTTTTTACAAGCCTGTAAGTATCCTGCCACGATGACTAGCTCTTCGCTGCTAACACCACGAGGATGCAGTTGTGGCGCCTTGCCATCGATTATCGATGATGTTTTGCTACACAGTCAAGACACAAGAGCATTAGAAGCTGCACATACCCTACTACGTACAATCTCGTCTGAACAGAGGTACTGCGAAGACTTAGGCTCTCTGCGTACATTTTTGGACCTTTTGGATGAGATCGGCTTTGGTGGGCTGTGGAGGGAATTCGGTCACTTGTTTTCAGAGGCTGTCACGACAGATTGCTTCGAGCTTACACAAAAGCTAATTGAGGTAAGTTAAAGCCACAGTCGAGGTATCTTCTTTTTTTCGTGATAACTGAGCCTAGGCCTGCAGCTTATAATTGTGTGACATTAACGAAAGAGTATTACTATCTGTAAGCCAAAGAATGTCTATTCGAACGGTTTCCAAATTTGCCACCGCTTTTTCCAATTCTGCCCCCAGCCGGTCACCAAATTCTTGTGGCCCGTGGGTACAAACAAGCAGACAGTACACAGTGCGTCGAACAAACCCAGATCCAACACGGATACTGTACTGTACAACACGAACACAAGATCAAGTCCGTGGCAAGCCATCAGACGTCAGGAGACCTGAACAAAAAGGAGAGGAAGTGGTGACTGAATTAAGTGAAGATCTAACCTAAGAGCAAGAAAACGAGAAGTATATATACAGAAGGTTCGGGTAAACTCCTCGGGTAAATGAAGTTAAGGAAAGTGGATGAGCGCTCAAATACGACGAATGACAGGCGTAATTGCCAAATTATCGCGACAGGATTTCCTCCGTGCCGCAGTATATTGGGAAGAAGAGAAGGCTTGTACATCAGAACGAAGACGGCCAGCTGAACCCACAAGGGTAGACTGGTGTAGGTATGTACCTAGGTAGGTAGCTCCAGACACTGCCAACCCTATGGACTAGATTGATAGCCGAGGTGCGCCCAGGACGAAGTAAGACCATGGGCATCCTGAAAGGCCAGGGCTGGTGGTCAAGGATGCAGGCAGATGTGTTACAATACGGAGTATATCGCGAACTGTCCACATGTCTCTGATCGCAGATTCCGAGGATAAGGTGCCGGGAAGGTTGCAGCGGTTGCGTTGAAGAACCCGGATCGTCCGCGACAGCATCTGATGATGGATCTCAGGACATTTTCCAAGGCCCGACACGGGCTTTGCTCGTTATCGGTGGTCCGGAACCGACTCTCGAAACGGTGATTTAGCATGGCGTGCAAGAAGACCACCAGCGCAGCCGAGGCTGCTATTCGACAACGTGTAGAAACATACAGGAATCCCAGAAATATAAAGCCGTCGGATCGACTGACGCAGTTGTGCCGATCTCTAGGACGAGTTGTGCACGATCTTGGGCATTAGAGAGCGGTACACGCCCAACTGCAGTCGCCAGATGGTGGCTGCGGAGAGGCTGTCCGGGTGGCGAAAGAAATGGAATTCATGATAATGTCTGGCGCAATGCAGCTGCCGACGGTAAACTACATGCAAGATGGCCGGTCAAAATCGCTTCTATAAGCTTGTTTGTCACACATGTCAACATGCATGTTTCCTTTTCTGATCGAGACAGCGCACATGAGTTACGATTGGAATAATAGGACAGGGAAGTGCGACTCGTTATCAAGCCGAATGACGGGAAACTAGGCGCAGGCATTCGCGGAACGGGTTTACACAGCGTGGGACATCGCAAAGAGAAATATGAAGAGGGCTCAACAGCGGCAGCAGGACGCAGCGCATCGAAAGAGACGAGAAGTCGACCGAAGAGGATGAGTATCGGACCATCCAAGCGAGAAATTGAGTAGGACCATGTGAAATTCTCGACAAGATAAGGGAGCACGTTCGGGTTGAACCTGCCAGCGGCAATCAAGCTACATCGGTGTTTCACGCATCTAAGTTACGGAAGGCGGCGACGGACCTATTGCTGGGACAATACAATCAAACGCCGGATGTTGAAAGGGTCGATGACGACATACGACAGCAGTCGAAACGGCTTATCATTTCACGGGTCCGACAAGGGAAGTTGCACTACCGAGGTAATTTGGTTTAAGGTTAAGTTCGCAAAACCACCGCGAAATTCTCGTGAACGAGGCTCTATATACTAATGTGCACGCAAAGGGACTTCAATCGTTATCTGCCTAGGTACCTACGTATCTCTAGATAGCTATTCAACGCGTTTCCCGTATTTTTAGATATGTAGTTCGTATGACTTTGTACTACATATTTGAATACAATTGGCACCACGGAGGCATAGCATCATTACTGCAACTAGACATCACTGCAGCCTTCGACTCAGTACACCATGGCCGACTCTCCCATCTCATGCTGGAATCGGGACTACAACCCTGGATGGTGGCGTGGACCCGGGGATTCACCACTGGTAGAGAGGCCTTCCTCCACTTCGAAAACCAAATGATAGAAGCAATACCAGTCCCCGCAGGGGTTCCCCAAGGTTCCCCCATCTCCCCCATCCTGTTCCTGATATACATTGCTCCTCTATACGAAAAGCTCAAGGCTGCAGAACACACGATCACCCTGGGATTCTCAGACGACACCAATATAATCGCGTACGGGCGAACGGTAGAAGAGACACAGGAACGCCTAGAGTCTGCCTGGAGCATTTGCCAAGACTGGTCCGTTGAGTAAGGGTTGAAGTTCAACCCGCGTAAAAGCGAACTGCTCCACTTCACGAGAAGCAGAGAAGCAATTACGACTGCGGTTCGACTCGACTCGACTACCACGATCAGCCCAAAGGAATCCTCTCGGTTCTTGGGAGTCCATATCACTCGGAAACTGCGATGGAAGACGCACGAAAAACAGGTCAAGTTGAAGCTCGATCGACTATGTACTCGTGGGTGAAACCTTTTGAAAAGGACACCCACTATATCTAGTGGGTGCGACTTCCCGATAACAGGGCCCCAATTCGAGAACGGAAAACTAGGTGCGAAAAATCCAGCTCTCACCAATTTTCGCCGTCCAACATCTCCACGTCTGCGACAATTGATAGGATAATTATTGGAGGATGGTTTTAGCATCAACTTAGACCACCAAATGATACTCATTTCCATGAATTACAAGTCGTGCGTTGATGTTTCTATAATTCGGTATGATTTGGATGCAAAGCGCAATTGACGACCCAGCCCGTTCTTTCGTGGCCAACACGTGATAAAATCAAATCACGTGAGATTCGATAAAACGATATCCCGATATAACGATGGGCTGGAGGCCATTTAGCAGATATCGTTTTAGCGGGGTCAGACTGTACAACAATTCACTCTCGCGACCGCGCTGAAAAAGAGGTGGGAGGAGGAAGCATCAGCGGACCCCGCCCAGGACGTCAGCACGGGGAGGAGTGGGTCCCTTTTTTTCCAAATGCAACATCCAGCGTCTGCCGCGCCGAACACCGGCGAGCAGATAAACATTCTTATGATAGGAACCGTGGTCGGACCGAATCGGCCCGATGCACAGCGCGACGATAGCATAGAGGTTTTCCTCCCTGTACTAGGGTTTTTCCCCTATGATTCACCCTGTAGAAGTTCTAGAACTGGGCAGCCTAGGTCAGCTCAGCTAGTGTATCTAATAATAATAATAAAATTTGAATACAATTATCATGCCTCGACTGAGAACTTCGGCTGACGTACTATTACAACGATTGGAAAAGGGGTTTGTATGCATCAGGCTCAGACTATGTGAAGCCTTTCGCAAGAGACCAGAAGTTGTCCATTCTCACTCGAGCAAGTATGTCTCTGGCTTCGGCATCAGTCTCGCACACCTTAGTGCTCCACTTTCGAAACGCCCTTGCCTTTTGTTCGCCTTCAAATACTAAAGTGCATCGATTTAGTGACATGTCTTTGAGTACTCCGTCTGAATTCTCTGCCTTAAGCCACTCCTTATCCGGTTCACTGCCGTTCTCTCGATTTCGAGGGGGGGAATTTTCAGTCCAGTCAATGCGGTTGAGCATTAGCTTCTTATACTTGGTAATGCTCCAGGAGCCACCTTCAACAATCACTAGATTAAACCTCGGGTGCATTATGCATGTGCCTGATAAAGCCATTTGAGCAGCATTGACCCCGACCTTGTAACGATGCTGCCCATTTGCTAAACTTGAAATTTTGAGAACGAGGATACGTATACCCTTTTCCGCATCTTTCTGCTGATTCTTGGCCAATTTTTCGGTCTTCTGGTCTTTAGATAGCTTTCGTGCCTCGTTATTCTGAACGTGATTCTGGTGTCTTTGTGCAATTTCACGGTTGACTCTGGCCTCC
Organism: Claviceps purpurea; assembly: GCA_029405325.1. Taxonomy (NCBI): domain Eukaryota; kingdom Fungi; phylum Ascomycota; class Sordariomycetes; order Hypocreales; family Clavicipitaceae; genus Claviceps; species Claviceps purpurea. Next base: position 2,322,380 of record CM055785.1, read on the forward strand.
ACAGCTGTGGGGTCTTTTACGGCAACTAAAAAAAAGTTAAAAAAAAGGCCATTACAACTGCGAGGAATACAGAAGAACTTGCCATCGCCCAAGACTCGCATCAAATTTCCTTTCTTGACCTTTGGAGGAGGTGCTGGGACCAATCCCAATCGAATCTTAGCTTGCATCTCCTTCAAGTCTGCCATGCGGCGTTGACGTCTTATTTTTGCTTGTTCTTTGGATGTCAAGAACATTGGCTTTGCTTCAGGTATATGCCGGTCTTGCGGAGGCGCTAGTGCAACAGGATGCTGAATGTACTCGGTGATGATACTTTCAGAACCAGAAAGCTTCAATTCATGTGCAGTTTCGATCCTTCCGTAATTTGTACCGTGCACCAATCCCTCATCCCACCATTCAATATTGGGCGGTGAGTCAATCACGAAATTCTTCTCAACATCTAGATCTTCATTTATGCCCGCCTTTCTGGTTTGCATCGCTATTCGCTTCTTCATAGCCTCGAGTGCAGCTTGTCGGCGGATAGCATTCGCCTGTTGAATATATTTGCCCTTTTGATGAAAAACCAAAGGTCTCGATTCTCGATGTCTGCTTCCAACACTAAGGACGAGTCCCTTTTCTTCGATATAAGGATTGCGCGACTCAAATCTCTCTCGTGTGCATTCGAGACCTCGAAAACTGGTTGCTATCGAGGTGTGAAACGTCCGGTTTGCATCTTGGTGAGCTAGCAGCTGAGCACGTTCAGAGGATTCCCGTCCATTTTTCAAAGTGATATTCTTCGAACTCGATTCCACTAACGCAGGGCCGGGAAGTCCTTTGCCCTTACTTGCGCCTGTAGCCGCAGCCACGCGAGCTTTAAGAGCTGCCATTCGATCCGGCCCCGGATCTGGCCTCTGGGTGCGTGTTGATGCATCTCGGTGCATCGCAATGCTTGATGAGTCGCGGCTATCCATTCGCCGATGTCGAAAGTTTCGTCGAGAAAGGAAGGGAGGTTCTAGCTTTACAGTAGGAGGGAGATGGCAGTACGAAGATTGACCAGAATCTCCATGAGGTTCCCGACGAGGTGGCACTCCCCGCCCCACTTTTCCAGTTAATCTTGGTTAGTGTTAGTTAGGATTAGTGGTTAGGATTAGGTGTTAAGGTTAGGATTAGGTGTTAGCTACTGGAATTTGTAATGGAAAAAGTGGCGTTGGGAGTGCCACCTCATGTAGCACCTCAATTTCCATCCATTTTGCCGTATGTGGTTGCCATATCGCCACTCACGTGATATTCGCATACAGCTGCTACGTAAAACCTGGTTTAAAAACCGAGGTATCGTTGACTCGATGTAGGTCACGTGGCTCGATATCCGTCACGTGATGGCTACCCTATATGGAAACACTGTGTCATGGAAACATAGAATGTATGATAAAGATGTTATTGGCCATGGAGATGCAGGCTCATTTCTGAGTAGAAGTGGTTGTACAATTGAGAAGAGTCTGAGAATTGGCCCTGCAGGCCCTTTGCCTACATGGAACGCTGCGAACGCAAAAGACAATGCATGCAACATACATACTCGAAAGAGCCATTTCGCCGATGCTGGCAGGAGGACGCAGAAGATTTGCCGTCTGGAACTGAAAGGTCAGTCGACGAAAGTTCAGCTCTCAATAGGTCGAAACCAATGACAACTTGCTTGGTTTGGGAAGTTGACCTTACCTGCTATTGAGAGGACGTATCATTAGTGGGAGTTGACTCGGGTCGGATAGTTGACCTTTTTTTCTTCTCACTGATTATGATGCTATAATGACTCTACAACTGCAGTACGTGGTACAACCGTAACCGATGTTCTGTAGTTCTTTCAGTGACCCGAACCTGCATAACTTGTATACGTGGCCCAGGACTTTGCTGTTACAGCACCGAGAGTGTCTGCCGTCCATTGTGCCTCCCGCAAGGCCTGGATACGGCACAGGTGTCGCATGGTGGGCCGGCCATGAGGACAATTCCAGGGTTTATCCAATTCCCCCATGTGCCTGATGATAGTAGACATTTGACTGGTAGTTAGAGCTTTGCCAATCATGATGCTGCTGCGACAAGCTCTCATTGCAAGCATTTTGCGGACAGCTGAAGGTCGAGGGACGTAATTCGACCCCACAGGCTCGTCTGCGAGAAGGGAGATAAGATCTTCAAGGTCCTTCACTGTCAAGGTTGATTCGCGACTCAAAGGCAATGCAAGCAGCTGACATCGACTTCCCACCGGAGCGGTACCCGTAACATCGACCTGGACCTGAAATCCATTTGCCTCTAATGCTCGCACATTCTGAAGTACAATTTCCTCTTCTAAAGCGGTCAATACCAGCGGTTTTGGATGTACCAACCGCTGTGATTGCACCACCGTATTGGCCTGTAACTTTTCGAAGTTGAACTTCTCATCCGATGCATGCTGATCAACAATCAGTAGTTCGTCTTGACTATCATTTGCAATCTGAAAGATACTTGTAGATCGCGGTCGTAGTGCTATGATGAATCCGAGATTGAATTGACCAACAACCCTCATCTTTGCAAAATCATTTTTGGATATCATCAAAGACAATTTTGACTCGGCATCGGAAGCACCAAATTCTGTAAGGCATGGACCGGAGTCACCTGCGAAGTTTCGGACATAATCTTGCCCCCAGGAGTGCGAGAGGCGAGCTATCTCATCATCGGTCGCGTAAATAACCTGCAAAATTTGTGCATGTGCGAAGCTTCTCTTTTTCGCCTCGTTCGTCGCACCCGCTTTGTTAATTGTCGCTCGACTGGGAACTTTCCTGTCATCCCTGTCTCGTGCTTCATCCATCTGGCTTATTCTTGCGTTAGAAATAGTGTCAATATGCTGTTGCGTTCGGTCACAGAGACCCGATCTCGGACTCTGAATAGGTCGTCTCTTTATTTCGCTCCCTTCTGCAGAGCTTTGGTGAGTAATCGGAGTGGTGAGCCCGTTCATTACTTTGTACTTAGAAATATGGCCATCATCAGTCGGTTTCAGAGCATGGCCAATTACAGGAGGTATAATTCTCATGGTGGAATTTTTGCCCAAATATACTTCTACATCGGCACAAGTGCGAGAAGTTTTGGCACTGGGTATCGTCGAAACTCGCTTTGAAGGAGGCGGTGAGACGACATCTTCGTGTGAAGTTTCCACGTCGCTATCTGTACAGGAGCTTTTACGTAACAGCTCCTTCGTACTGTTCTGTTCACGACGACCATCTTGTCGTGTGCTTGCCTCTGAGCTGATAGGTTCAGCGCCTGAAACGTGGCATGCCGTGTCATGCGCATTTGCACAATTGCCACCAGACTCATCAGATATGGCGCGCTTCAGTCGTGTTTCAACTCCAGCCTTGTTCATGTCTTCAACTCCATTGACTGATAACCTTGCCCACTCGACATCATGATTCAGCCATTTGCTGCCCGAGGAATGCCCATCACCGACTGTGCGATCGTCTTGTTTTGCCGTCACTCTCGAAGAATTTCGAACCCCTTTCCCCCAGCTCCTCGACGGTAGCCTGCTTTTCACGTCTCCATCGCTCGTCACATGGTCCGTAACTGAAGCATGTTCCTCGTCATTGGGCGTTGCTGGCATGGCTGAAGTTGAAGAAAGTGACGCATGGTGTCCTGATGGCTGCCTTCTCATGATTAGAGCGGCCGGAAGTCGATGGTCATGACGGTCAAATAACGCTCCTATGGATATACGAAGATGATCCAGCAAGGAGGTTTGATCGTGAAGTAATACACTTCTTTTGTCCGGACTCACGTTGACATCATACATGTTCGTATCAAGCTGGATGTCGGCGAATATGAATGGAGATTGGGAGTAGTTGTAAGATTTGTATACCTCGTTAAAAGTCTTGGCCAGTTGTGGTAAGCCACATGGCCTTCCATTCACGAAGAACATTTGTCGATCTGGAGTATGTCTTCCTTCCCTATGTATCGGCCTTGAGACAAAACCTTTGATACGAACCTGTTTGGAGGGTTGGTGTAGTAGATGCGAGCCCTGCATAGTCGGCTTTGCCCTTAATGACTCCATTTCGAGGAGTATGTCCAGAGGCACGAGTGACGAGACTACCTTAGATCCAAATATATTTATGATATTTTCACGAGTAGTCTGGTTGCCGTTGGTGGAGAAAAGTAGCACTCGTTTGCCTTTGCTGGGCTGTTGCGACACCGAGAATTTGAGATTAGTCTGGATGCAAGCATATTGGTTCAAAAGAGCAATGACCCTATGCCATTCTCTCTTGATGTTGCGTTCCAACTCTCGACGCCTTACTGGCAGCTTATGAAACAAATTCTCAACCGAGACTGTTGTTCCTCGCTGGGCAGCCGAAAGTGTAGTACTAGAAAGTTTACCTGAGGTGTCAAAAGAAAGTCTGCAGCCTTTGGGGACATCGGACTCTATGCACGTTGTGATACTTAAATGTGATAGAGCACAGAGGGATGCCAGTGCTTCACCTCGAAACCCAAAAGTTCGTAACGAACTGATGTCTGAGTAGCAGGATAATTTTGAAGTGTGATGCTTCAAGGCAATAAATGCATGATCAGCAGGCGGGATGCCAGACCCATTGTCCTGGACTTCGATGCGATCGAGGCCCTGATTCTTAAAGCGGACGTCTACCGAGACGTAAATTCGCTTGCTAGGTTAGCAGCTACAAGAGCTCTGATCCTTTTCAAGAAGAGAAGATTCAGTTGACTTCGTCCTTCACGAACCTATGTTATTCGCACCAGAGTCGACACTGTTCTCTATGAGCTCCTTGACAACTGAACAGAGGTCCACAATGACTTGACCTGACTGTAGTAAATTGATCTACCCACCTTTAGTACAACTGGTGCAGCTTCGAATATTGCTGAAACAGAGAATATAAACCGACTCACACTGTTGTCGTCGATGGGCTTGATTGAAGCAGCCATTTTGGCCAGAATTAATAACGTTCAAGTTGAGGATATCCTCTTTCTAAGTAATCCGACTAAATGCGTCTCGGGAACACAGCTGACAGCTTTGCAATGCTAGGTAAACAGACAGTTGTTGTGGCGAAGACCGCGAGAGATTTTGACAAAGAGCGTGTACATGTAAGGTTGTATGTACTTCGACATCTCTGGGCCCCTGGGTCTTGCTGCATCCACCGGAATCGGTGCATTATTAATTTATTAGTCACCAGCACGTGACAGTGTACTCCTTTCGCTGAACTTCCCCACCTTTTCGATGCGAGCACCAGAAAATAGAGATGGGCCGGTGGATGCAAAAAGGCAGCAAAAAGGCAGCAAAGGTCCTCACAAGACCTCAACTGCACACAAAGACGACGATCGACGATAAAGACTCAAAAGACAGCAGTCCTCCCTGTACTACGACAAGACCTGACAACTAGAACTGAAGAACCAAACTCGCATAACCTCCCTACCTAAAACTGAGCAAGAGAGTGAACAGTCTTATATGGCCAAAGCCTCTCGTAAGGGTGAGCGCACGTCTGGTTGGTCCAGCATAGGGCCTGGTGACCCACAGAACTCTGGCAACCATCTACCTAGGTACAGTCCCACCAAGAAAATAACGCCCAACGCCAAATTGGACCCATTTTGGATCACCACACCTACCAGGTAGGTATTTAGGGCAGGGATAATTCCACTGCCCTGTTTGGCTAATTGCACTGCCCATCTTGGATATTTCCACTGCCCTAAGATAAAGTGACATAGTATTTGAGGGTGGCCACTGCAGAAAACTAAGTCACTAAATTCACCTCCTTTCGTGCATAGACTCAAGGCCCTCAGCAGAGAAAAAATAACGCGACATGATATTTGAGTGTAGCCACTGCAGAAAACTAAGTCACTAAATTCACCTCCTTTTATGCATAACCTCTCTAATTCAACAATTATCTTCCCTCGAGGCCCGATAGGTACAACGACGTCACCTCCCCTCACATCATCGCTGTGAGGAACGCATAACCACCCGTTCCACCCAAAAGGTCAAGTGACCAAGTTGCACGTCTGCAGCTTGATCAAGGTTATATAGTGCATTGCCACCCCTGACGGCACAGGTCGTGACACGTCCCCTTCCCAAAGCTGAGAATTCAGCGCAGCGGATTCGAGGCAACAATCGCCCTCTCCTCCCTGCAGCCCTGAACCCACAGCTCCGAATAGTTGGTAGGAGGACCCAAAGCGTATATGTGAAGGAAGGTCGTCGTCAGGCAATCTTTGGCCCTGCTAACCTGGTCGTCGTGGGGCAATCTTTGGCCCTGCTAACCACACACTTTCGGCTTCGGTGCACTAGGTTGACGGGGGCAGTATTACGGAGTGACTCGTAATTCTCCCCCCACCCCGACTCGAACTCGGGGCCTCTAGGCAACTTGGTCAAGTGTGAGGAACGCATAACCACCCGTTCCACCCAAAAGGTCAAGTGACCAAGTTGCACGTCTGCAGCTTGATCAAGGTTATATAGTGCATTGCCACCCCTGACGGCACAGGTCGTGACAATCGCCAAAGACGCAAACATATCTCAGGATTAAGAATGGATGATAAAATTTAAGAAGTTAAAGTGCATAAAATGAATACAACTGCACCTTGAGATATGTACGGCGTCTTTGGCGATGATTTGAGGGGAGGTGACGTCGTTGTACCTATCGGGCCTCGAGGGAAGATAATTGTTGAATTAGAGAGGTTATGCATAAAAGGAGGTGAATTTAGTGACTTAGTTTTCTGCAGTGGCTACACTCAAATATCATGTCGCGTTATTTTTTCTCTGCTGAGGGCCTTGAGTCTATGCACGAAAGGAGGTGAATTTAGTGACTTAGTTTTCTGCAGTGGCCACCCTCAAATACTATGTCACTTTATCTTAGGGCAGTGGAATTATCCAGATTTAGGTAGGGCAGTGGAAATATCTCGACCAAAATGATTAGGTACATAGTGAGGGGAGACTTTACTCGACCCTGCCAAAACTCTGTGATTGACCCTGCCCTCCTTCCCAAAATGGTTAGTGTCATGCAGCCCCCTGCTAGCTCCATATAGGTACTTAGCTGGCTCGCCTGAGACGCGTGCGCCGTGCGGGTAGACAGAGCATAGGTTCGAGGATGAATTTGAATGTTGACGTTATTATAGCACAATATAGAGTTGAAGTAACCAGGAACCTCGTATTTTATGGAAGCTCATAGAGAAGAGGCGTGTCGGCCGTCTTCTACCTATCTACCTCTAATTGTCTGTATTGTCATATAACGTGCTACCGCCGGCCCAACTGTATTGCCGCGCCGGTGTAGAAAATCTAAAACTGTCATCGGCATCAATATCAATGGGCGTGCTTGGGGCCCCAAGTTGAGGCTGAAATGCTGGCTGATGTCGTCGGAGGTTGCGCATGAGGCTGAATGCTCGGCCAATTTGGCGCTGAACCTTGCCCCCCATGATATTGCTCGTGAGCTCGATTGTCAATCGACCAAGGAGTATGTGACTGATGCTGGCTCTGTTCTCGCACCATTTGACCCTCCACTGACCGTCCGGCTGCGTATTATCATTTGCCACAAGCCAGAATTGCATCTTGCAGTCGGTCTTCTGCGACACAGCGCCTGGGCGTCGCCGCGGGACACTCGAGTCGCCAGCCTCGTGGTCGCCAGCCTCGTGGGGTTTGGCCTTGCCACGGCGATAGCAGGCCATATAAGAAGCCTACCTACAGCGGCCGCCTCGGACCCATCTTTGCTTATTGTAAAGACACCCCATGATCCTTTGCCCACGTAGTAACGCCAGCGAGAGCGTCTTCGAAGCTCTCATACAGCAGTTCTGGCGGCGGCGGATGATCACGTACGCGTAGATCTGGCTCATGGAGGTCTATAGGGTTGTAATCCACGCCCTCGACCAACTCGCGGAGCTCACCGTGGTTGCGGCGACGCGGTATGTACTCTGTTACGCGCGGTCGGCGGCGACGAGGTGCGGTTTCGAGGTCATCTTCAGCGCCCCGACCGCCTTCGCCGTCAATATTGACATCAGTGTCACTGTCGTTGGCCTCCTGGCGCAGCAGGCGACTGACCGAGCTGTCGGAATCTTCATCCTCTGACGTGTTTCGGGAGGCAAGCCGCGCTGGGCTGTATGACGCGTCAAGCTGAGCGCACGACGGCTGCGTCGCACGCGAAGGTCGCGGCGATGATGAGGTAGATGAGGAGCTCATTTTCAAGTCGAGAAATCGGAAGTAAAAGAGGTCGTTTGTATAGCTTCAAAAAACTAGGTCGCGAAGCTGATGATTGGTGCTGAAAGTTTTTCGAAGACGAGTTTGAATGTATCTTGTAAGTTGTGAGGTGGCCGGGCCAGCTAAGTACCTATATGGAGCTAGCAGGGGGATGCATGACACTAACCGTTTTGGGAAGGAGGGCAGGGTCAATCACAGAGTTTTGGCAGGGTCGAGTAAAGTCTCCCCATAGTGAGTGCAGTGGGAATATCCAAAATGGGCTGTGGAATTAGCCAAACAGGGCAGTGGAATTATCCCTGCCCCCTATTTATTTCACTTTTTCGCAATCTGGCCATTTAAAATGCCAAAAAATGTGTAATTAAGCCAGTCTATAGAATCATGAATGCTGAAGTAACTGAGTGCATCGATAACTTGTATACCACCCGTGGGAATCTATCACCGCCTGAAGACGGCGAGGCACGCTGTCGATAAGGTCATTAACAAGCGTCATTTCCAATTCCTCCCAAACATTTGTCGCAATTTTTGCAAGGTGATCCAATGCGGCCTGGGACCTTCTCATATGCGCCACGTTCGGATCTCGCTTGAAGATTTGCCGTTTCAAGCATGACCATAGGTTCTCTATGGGATTCAGGTCGGGGCTTGTAGGGCGGCCATTCCAGAGGAGTCACCTCTAGCTCCTCGAGGCATTCTTTCACGATTTTGGCTGTGTGAATCGGCGCGTTGTCATGCATAAAGATAGTGTCACCATCGAGCATGGTTGGGAAAGTATTCCTCAAGGTGATCACAGTAAACCGCGCTTGTGATGCCGCCTCTCTTCGAGTCGGGGTCCCCCGGGAGGACGACGAGAGGACCCTGATTTCCGGAGCGAATTCCACCCCCAAAACGTAAGGGCATGCCGGGGTGTCTTCTATTTGGCTTGTACATAATTGAACTCAGTTGCTTTCGAGCCTATAATGAGCCCATTCCGCTGCTTGGAACCCGAGTTATCGTAATCACAAGTTCAAGGTGCAATTCTGGCCGGCAGGGCGACAAATCCACTCCTGGGTCTGTCCATCGCCGCGCTCAACAGCGCATTCGTCTGTCTATCAAACGCGACGAAACTACGCAAGAGGCTTTTCAAACCACTTTAGCGTGAATTGGAACCTTTTTAAGACATGCTCCTCTCTCAAAAATGGACGTTGTGCGGCTTGGCGATGCATGACTCCCCTTGCCTTGAGGTATCGTGCGATTGTCTCCGTAGAAACATGAGGAGCGCATGTTTCTTGAAGCTCTTTGGTGGTAGTGAATGGCTCTTGATTTATGTTTGTCTGAAAGTGTCGCAAATGGTGTTTTGTTAGCTTGGTCGGGTGCCCTCGCCCTTTTGGTGAGATCCCCCAATCTTGGGTAGTGAACCGTTTTTTAATGCCATAAATGAGGCTTTGGAGAATACTCTCGTCACTAGCGATCTGATTGGCCGATTTACCTGCTCTTAAGGCTGAACAGACACGCTTCCTAGTGCGTGCCGTCAAATGTTTTTTGAATGGCATCAGTGGGCGTGGTGTTGTAGCCATGGCTGCTCAAAGATGATGGGTTGGTTTGTGAATGAAGCTAAATTGACGCGTCGCGACCAAAAGTGGGGGAATTTAGGCGTTATTTATTTTCCAATTCCAAGTCCACGTGATCATTTCACCTTTGATGAAGCATTTGCCCCCGACTTCAAACCTTGTTTTCCTGCGTGGCCGATATCGGATTGAGGGCATATAGAGCAACTGGCCCCGCACTTCAGTAGAGTCACATCAATGCAGAAGAGGTACCTACTCCGTAGCAAATTCCTTTTCTCGTGCGAGTACCAAGCCCCACTTTCAAATGTTCATTTTCTACAACTTACCTTTCAAATCGACACCTCTTAACCCTTCAAGGCTCTTGACGGGAAGTGCTACGACAGCTTATACTTATCATCGTCATGGAAACGGCAGACGTGACACCCCCTCAAATAATCTCAATTTTGGGGGAGGAGAGCATCATCGCCAAGTATGGCATTTGGCCAAACTTCGTCGCGACTGATTTGCTCAGCCAAGTGAGATCGTCGACATACGTTCTCATCACCGATACGAACCTTCACGATACATACGTACCGTCCTTCCGCACATTCTTCGAAGCAAATAAGATCGCCGCTGGGGTCCGATTGCTCACTTACGCCATTGCACCAGGCGAGGGATCTAAGAGCCGAGAAACTAAGGCCGAAATCGAGGACTGGATGCTATCGCAGAGCTGCACAAGAGATATCGTCATCATCGCTTTGGGAGGTGGTGTCATTGGTGACATGATTGGCTATGTCGCTGCCACATTCATGAGAGGAGTACGTTTTGTTCAAGTTCCAACAACCCTCTTAGCCATGGTAGATTCTTCTATCGGAGGCAAAACAGCTATAGACACTCCGATGGGGAAAAACTTGGTTGGCTCTTTTTGGCAGCCGAAACGAATTTATGTCGATTTAGCTTTTCTCCAAACTCTACCGGTCCGTGAGTTCATAAATGGAATGGCTGAGGTGATAAAGACTGCGGCCATTTGGAATGAGGATGAGTTCATTTTTCTAGAACAATATGCAGCAGAGATAACCTCTTGTATTCGTTCTAAAAGCAAAGATCGTTTGGCGTCCATCAAAGAAATTCTGGCTCGAATTGTGGTTGGCTCCGCAAAAGTGAAAGCCGAAGTCGTTTCAGCGGACGAGCGAGAAGGTGGATTGAGGAACCTACTAAACTTCGGACACTCAATTGGACACGCAATCGAAGCTATCCTCACTCCGCAGCTTCTGCACGGTGAAGCGGTTGCCATCGGTATGATCAAGGAAGCCGAGCTAGCTCGCTATCTTGGCATCTTGAGACCTCATGCTGTGTCAAGGTTGTCTAAATGCATCGCATCCTATGGACTTCCCACCTCTTTGCAAGATAAACGAGTTGTGAAACTTACTGCTGGGAAAAGGTGCACCGTCGATAATCTACTGAAAAAGATGACGGTAGATAAGAAGAATGATGGGCAACAAAAGAAGATAGTTCTCCTGTCAAAAATCGGGAAAACTCATGAACAAAAAGCCAGCGCTGTGGCTGACAAGGACATTGAAACCATTTTGTCATCATCTGTTATCATCAATCCCGGTGTTCCCAGCGGTCTCACTGTCACAGTGACTCCTCCTGGATCGAAGAGTATCTCAAACCGTGCGCTCATACTCGCGGCGTTGGGCTCTGGACCCTGCAGGATCAAAAACCTTCTCCATTCGGATGATACTGAGTATATGCTGTCTGCGATCAGTCAGCTGGGCGGAGCATCTTATTCATGGCATGATGCTGGTGAAATTCTCGAAGTCGAAGGCAAGGGTGGCAATCTGAGTGCCAGCAGAGATGAGCTTTATATCGGCAATGCTGGCACCGCTTCAAGATTTTTAACAACCGTTCTGGCATTATGCTCCCCCATCCGACAGACATGTTCTACTGTGTTGACTGGCAATGCCAGAATGAAGGTCAGACCAATTGGACCACTTGTAGATGCACTGCGACTGAACGGTGTGGAAATCGAGTACTTAGGGCAGGAGAACAGCCTGCCTTTGCGGGTATATTCCACAGCAGGCTTTCCGGGCGGCGTGATCGAGTTGGCTGCAACGGTTTCTTCTCAGTACGTGTCATCCATCCTAATGGCGGCCCCGTATGCTAAACGCCCCGTCACTTTGCGCTTGGTGGGCGGGAAGCCGATTTCTCAACCATACATCGACATGACTATTTCGATGATGAAGACGTTTGGTGTGTCTGTTGCAAAGTCCGCGACCGAGGCAGACACTTATCACATTCCGCTAGGTACCTACACCAATCCTTCGGAATATATCATTGAAAGTGATGCTAGCTCTGCTACGTACCCCTTAGCCGTCGCAGCTATCACTGGAACGACATGCACAATTCCAAATATTGGCTCTTCATCCCTCCAAGGCGATGCCAGATTCGCAATTGATGTGCTACGACCAATGGGCTGCTCGGTCAAGCAAGACGAGCTAAGCACGACGGTTACTGGGCCAGCTCCTGGACATTTGAAGCCACTACCCCGTGTGGACATGGAACCCATGACAGACGCCTTTTTGACCGCTTCTGTATTGGGAGCTGTCGCTAATGGCAAGACCTGTATCACAGGCATTGCCAATCAGCGTGTCAAGGAGTGTGACAGAATCGCCGCAATGAGGAATCAACTCGCCAAATTTGGTGTTGTTTGTACCGAGTTGGACGACGGGCTTGAAATCATTGGCAGATCACTTTCCGATGTTCGAGCAGCCCAGGAAGCTATAGATTGCTATGATGATCATCGTGTCGCCATGAGCTTCAGTGTCCTATCTGTCGTGGCTCCTGGGGCAACCATAATCACTGAACGACAGTGTGTTGGTAAGACTTGGCCTGGATGGTGGGATACACTCGCACAGCTCTTCAAGGTGCAGCTTGAAGGGTTCGATGCAGCCCACTCGTCCGCCAATTTTGCTTCAGTGGGGGCTACTTTCACCAAAAAATCCATTTTTGTAATCGGCATGAGAGGTGCGGGTAAAACGACTGCGGGACATTGGATTGCGAAGCAACTCGATTGGAAGTTTGTTGATCTAGATAAGGAGCTAGAGAGCCGGTCCGGAATGACCATACCTGACATTATCAATGGCCCACGAGGGTGGGATGGCTTTCGTCAAGCCGAACTGAATCTCTTAGAGGACGTGATGAGCAAGCTTCCACGTGGTCATGTCGTTTCGTGCGGCGGCGGCATCGTCGAGACTGCTGAAGCCAGGGAATTGCTCTGCACATACCGCGATAACGGGGGCACTGTAATCTTGGTTCATCGAAACTTAGATCAGGTCATTGAGTATCTGATGAGAGATACAACGCGTCCAGCATACACAACACAGATTCGTCAGGTATATGAACGCCGCCAGCCGTGGTACGAGTCATGCTCCAACTACTTGTACTACAGTCCCCATCCGCCTACTTACACCGACCACGACATTATTCCTGTGGACTTTCAAAGATTTGTGAACACCATCGCCGGCCGTCAGGGTGGTCTGGAGTCCATTTTGAGAAAGAAGGAAAGTTTTTTTCTTTCTCTCACAATGCCTCGAATAGACGACACCAACGTTGCAAGGATTCAAAAAGCTCTTGTCGGATCAGATGCTGTTGAGGTGCGGATCGACCTTTTGAGTGATTGGGCTCCAGAAGCTATCACCCAACAGATTTCACTTCTTCGATTCGCGTCTCAGCTGCCTATCATCTTTACTGTCCGAACTGTATCGCAGGGCGGGGGCTTCCCGGACGGCGAAGAAAAAATGCGTGGAGAGCTCTACCGCCTAGCTTTAAGGCTGGGTGTGGAATTCCTCGATGTGGAAATAACATCATCTGACGACATGCTACAGGAAATAGTGGATAGCAAGCGAAACACTCTCGTCATTGCATCTCATCACGACACAACCGGGTCCTTATCTTGGAAAAATGCATCGTGGGTCCCCAGCTATAACCGAGCACTTCAGTACGGCGATATCATAAAGCTCGTGGGCCATGCCAAAACTATAGAGGACAACTTTGAGCTGTCAAGCTTCAAGGCCACGACGATGATGTCCCAACAGAAGCCTCTGATCGCCATCAACATGGGCGATCTTGGAAAGTTGAGCCGCGTGCTCAATGAATTCTTAACTCCAGTGTGCCATCCAAGCTTACCTTTCAAGGCAGCACCGGGACAGATGTCCGCAGCAGAATTAAGACAAGGGCGCGCCTTGATTGGAATCATTAAGAAGCGAGAATTTTACCTCGTTGGCAGTCCTATCTCGCAGTCTAGGTCTCCAGCACTTCATAACGCTCTCTTTCGAGACGCTGGTTTGCCCCACGAATATCATCTCTTTGAAACTTCTTCCACTGAGTGTCTCCCTGAATTATTGCAAAGAGAGACGTTCGGAGGGGCCTCTGTCACAATTCCCTTGAAGCAGGACATTATACCCCTGCTAGACGAAGTGACGCCTGCAGCTCAAATTATCGGAGCTGTGAATACCATTTTTCTCTCAGACGATGAATCCCCGTTCTCCGACCGTCGCCTGCTGGGAGACAACACTGACTGGAAAGGCATGGTCTATACACTGAAAGAAGCGGGAGTCGCCCCAACGACTGACGCAGAATCAGCTGCTGTGGTCGGCTCTGGTGGCACTACCAGGGCGGCCATATACGCTCTACACTCTATGGGCTTCAGCCCAATATTGGTGATTGGACGAGATGAGCACAAAGTCAAGGCCCTCGCCTCAGCATTTCCCATGCACTATAACATTGAACCTGTTTCACATCAGGGCGCGGTGCATGATGGGCTCCATTCCCCTCGTGTCATGATCAGCACGATTCCTGCTGACCAGCCCATCGATGATCGTGTGCAAAGGATGGCATTAGCGATGCTCTCTGCACCCCCTCTATCGAACAAAAAGCGCGTTCTTCTAGAGATGGCATACAAACCACAACATACCCAAATGATGCAAATGGCGGAACAGATCGGGCAGTGGACTGTTGTTTCTGGATTAGATGTTCTCGCATCGCAGGGTTGGTATCAGGTATGAAATGCCCACTGTTGTTGTATTATATCTTCGTTTCTGCTTTGCATGTGTAAGCCAGGTTTTTGCATACCGCTAATCATGTCATTTCTCTAGTTCATGTCGTGGACTGGAATCCATTCATTATATAGCCAAGCGAGAGACGCCGTAATCGGACGGGTCTCGATTGAGTAGGCGCTACGTACGTAGCAGCAACAACGCGAACCTCAATTGATTGAATTGCGATCATATAACAAGTTCTATGAATGTTCATACTGAGCGAGAGGAACGTGTTCTCAAGCTTGATGACCTTATGCTTGCAATACTATCTCTCTTGTCTTCTCTACTCAGCTTCCGTGAATAACATAGATGGTTTATGTCAGTTCACCACCGCGTTCTAGTAGACGGACCCTACCAAATACATCCCGATAGGGATCGCGAGGGCTATCGCAGGACGTCGGAGACCGCAAGGACCCGTTAAGAATATACATAAAGGCGCTCTGTAATTTTTGCGGGGGCTTCCTTTTTGTGTTCCATTTATGTTTTTTTCTTCCCAAATCATTCACCTGACTGCAACCTGGCGAGCCGGTTGAGGTACCACGCGTTTTTCCATACGTCTCCAGACCAAACTCGGACATCATCTCAAACATGCAAACCTGCCTCAGAACTTCCCTCAAGTAAGCAGGTCAGGCCATATTGGTGTAAGGGATTGAGCGTAGAGGGCTGCTGCAGTCTAGCGTCGACAGGTTCACAAACGTGAAGAGAAAGGTAAGCAGACTCAGCAGAGAAGCCTCTTCTCTCATCTACCTATCTACAAGTTGTGCCTTCTTCTTTGTGCGTGTGAGTCTGGTCCCCCGATACAGCTCCTCACAGCCTTCCACCTTAAGGAGACGAGCCCAAAGCTCGAGTCCATCACATTCGACTATTTGCACAAGAGGATGGCGCAGCTGGCCACTCAGTTGTAAATCAAGCACACCTATTAGATACGCTGCGATGACTAGTCTATGAGAGATCAAATCGCTCTGGGAGAACCATGGGAGCGACCAAGGACCAAGTATAGATTCCATAACAAACCCAAGCACTGACAATCTTAATCCAGCTAGCTGCATATGTGCGGCCCACGGTGGCGAAAGAACCGTTCTTTGTACTTTCCTCGTACTGCATCGTTAGCAAGGTTGAGACCCATGCAGTAGCAAGGAAAAAAATGACATGAAATACTGTGTAGCTGTACTGAGTCTGACACCTTTCGTCATCGTCTGGTGGATCTCCACTGAGGTTGCTCTCCTCGTCGGAAAGTAGAGCATTTGCAGGCAAGCTGCCCTCTTCTACGGCCCGCCTTAAAGCTTCCGCTCTCATCTCCCTTCGAGCACTAGGTTGTTGAGAGACTAAGTCGTGCGCGTCGGTATCAGGCAGTCGTACACTACTCGAATTATTCCCGAGCCCAAGACTTTGTGTAGCCGCGCGAGTAGTTGTATATGCAACAGTGAGCATCGTGACAAGTGCACCAATAACTACTGATGTAGTCCTGGTACCCTGAGCTCGGACCAAGGGGTTGCAATGTTTGTCATCGGGCTCCATGGATACGGCTGACATCGTGAGATAAGTGCAATACATCGCAACCATTGCTGCTTGTGCCAAACCCGCCTTTGGATTGGACGCCTGCACTGTTGAATTGATAGATATGACAGATACCGCTATCCACAGTAGCATGTTGATCGTGATGACTGCCTGGTTCATATGGCATTCATTTTTGGCGAAAAAAATGTACTGAACCACTGTCATGGCAATAGATCCAATATACATGGCCAGTGTGCTTCCAATAAGAACGATGCGCCAGAATTTGGAATCGAAGTCCTCGATCTGCGCCAAGCAGTACTCAGCCCAGGTGTGTGCTAAGTCGACAAGAAGGACTAGACCAAGTATCAAGAATAGCATAGCGCACATCAAAGATACGTAGTTGCCCCAAAAGATGAAGAACTCATTGGGTATGAGAAAAGCCACCATTAACAGGGCAATCCAAATAACGAGTTTCGGCCCCCAATACCCATTCTGTATCACAGCACGAGGATGCTTCGACGATGCGACGCCAAACAACAGACAGGCGTGAATGATATGGAAGAGGCCGAGGGCGAAATTGATTCGATGTACGGCAAGCCATCCGTAACACTGGCCGTTTGGGCAGTTTATTTTGATATAATCCAGTGCCAAATGTTGCAATTTCTCGATCGCCCAAGGAGTAAGCATGATCCAAGCCAAGATCGAATTAGCTAGAAGTAGGAGGGCGTATGCGCTACGCGTGGCGACGCTACAAGAAATATAAGCTGTTGATTGATGTAGCATGGCGCTCACCGACCTTCGTACAATTACAAGCGAAAAAGAAGATGGCAGAATAAGTGAGGTTAGGATGACATGTGAGACGTACCTGTTGCCGCACTTTCCACAAGCACTGCACACCATAGAACAGGTCGCCGCACCACAGCAGCTGGCCACAAATGAGAGCACCTATGAGGTTGACCTGTTAAATATTGATCGGAGGAACAACGAGTCGGAACTTCATGTCACCGTACAGTTCCCATGCTCGGAATGGCAAACAGCGGAAGGGACAAAATAGCACCCATCGTAGTCAGATGACTCTGGCGTGATGCCTAGAGAGTTTATCGGACTCTTGAGTCTGGCTCTTGAAATGGTTTGAAGTAGGTGATAAAATCTTTAGGCGCTCCTATTCGACTCCCATAATCTGACTGTACCATCGGTGAACCCGCCAAGTCAGTACAAAAAAAGGGTGCATATGTATCAAAGGGTTACCTACCAGTAAGATTCATTTCCGTTCCGTAATGGTTAGATATGGAACATGAATCAGTACCTACATACCGTATAATCTCAGAAATAAGGCCACGACTGGGACGCCCGATTCTGACGAATCAATGTGTGAGCTATAGCCACGCTAAGACAGATTGGCCCACTGTTCGTTTGTATCTTTTCCCTCGCAAACCCCAGACTATTGGTCATGTCGTCACTCTTTTCAATTGAACCCCAATTGAAGCTCCATTGCTGAAGCGCTTTTTGAGCCATATTTCCCGGGGAAAAAAAGAAAAAAAGAAAGAATAAGAAGAAGTTATATTTAAGTTGCGTAGGTTGCAGCTTGCGCAGCTTGCGCGCGCAGGTTGCCTACCTGTTGCTTGAGGATCTGAGATGGTGGTGAGGGTCTGCTCTGAATGTATCTTTTATATGGGCGGACGGCCTCAAGTGGAAAGGTGGCAAGTGGGGCACGGTTTTGGCTTCCTCTGCTCAACAAATCACCAGGGAGCATTCCAAATTAGCGTTCCCAGTCGTGGCCTTATTTCTGAGATTATACGGTACCTCCTAAGGTAGCAGGGTCGTGCGCATCATGGCTCTGGGGCTGGGGATCATATGCGTGACCCACATCTCCTGGAATATCCGAGGATTTTACGTTGTCACACTGTAACCACGAACTGCAACCACGAACGGCGTTTCTTCTTCGGCTTGTTCTGGGTTGACGGAGTAATAAGGTTTCATCGTAGCAATTGACACTGTTGGAATCGCAGGACAGAGGTTGTTAGGCAAAGCTGAAGAAATCGTGCGGCGATGCGTAGCGGAGGCGCACATTTCGTGTTTGCCTCTTTATGCTCCATGTTACCAGTTGCTTATGAGGGTGTAGGGTGGAGTCTTCCAGATTTCTGTCGCTTCCATTGGTCGGCCTTACGTTAGCGCGGGCCGTCTATTGGTCAGTTTTGCCTATCTCTGGCGCGCATTGGCACAGCTTCGCGTCACTGCATTTTTTTTTAGGACGGTGGAATTATCCCTGCCCAATAATAATCCCTTTACCTCGGCTCTTGGGGCGTCACATGCGCTATGGTCCGATTAACCTTTGGCAATTCAGAAGTATGTTGCCGCGCACTTGGACTCTCGCCTGCCCATGGGATTTTACCGACATGCTTAGACAAGGCCCTTATATAAGTTACCGAGCGAGAGAGAGTCGATTCCCTTGTCGAAGTCGCCGTCGCTGTTCGAAGTCGGTCCTCTCTTCTCATAGTAGTTCAGCCACCCTCATCACTTCACTCAGACCTCCTTGCCGTGTGCAAACTCGTAGCCGTGGCCAGCCATGTTGATGTTCGTCGCTCGATCTCAAAAATTGAGGAACAACAGCATTCGTATCACAAAAAAGCCATTTGTCACGGTCTGTAACCGACACACGCGGCCGCTGCGATTCTAAACGGTCAGCGGGGAAACATCAGCCAGCATCGGCCAGCTGACGAGTTGTTCAACAGACAAGAGCCATGGTATCGCCAAAGCGCGACAGTAGCTCCCTTCCTGCAGGTAAACTTAACTGGCCTAGCCTTTCCTTGAGAGTCTCCCTCGTCGTTGGATGGGTTTCTATGCTGTCTGGTTATTTGCAGCTGACGCAAATGTGCATCGCGCGCCAGGGTACGTCGAGGACAAGTCAAAAGGACCTATGCTACGGTTTCAAGACTCTCTTCCCCAACTCCCCGTGCCAGCGCTAGAAGAAACCGCGAAGCGTTACTTGAAGTCTCTGCATCCCATACTGTCTGCGCGAGAGTATGCTGCAAGCGAAGCCGCTGTTCAAGACTTCATTAGGCCTGGCGGCGTCGGGAGCAAGCTTCAGCATAAGCTTGTAGCCAGGCGAGAGGATTCTCAAACTAAGAATTGGCTTTACGACTGGTGGAACGATGCTGCGTATTTGGCCTATCGCGATCCGGTTGTACCGTACGTGAGCTACTTCTACTCTCATCGCGACGACCAGACGCGCCGAAATCCGGCCACGAGGGCTGCAGCCATCGCATCCGCTGTCCTCGAGTTCAAGAAGCTGGTGGAAACTGGCACTCTTGAACCGGAATACATGCAGAAACTTCCTATCTGCATGGACAGCTACAAATGGATGTTCAACGCCACCCGCATGGTTGCTCGGCCCTCTGACTATCCTGTGAAATTCCCCGCGTTAGAGAACAAGCACTTCATCGCAATCCGCAAGAACCAATTTTTCAAGATAGCTCATGAGGTTGGCGGCAAGCAGCTTAACACTTCGGAGTTGGAAAAGCAGTTCGTCAAAGTGTACCAAGTCGCCGAACGCGACCCTGCCGTGGGCGCCCTGACATCTCAAAATCGAGATATTTGGGCGGACGCGCGCGAATTATTGACCAAATCTAGTTCTCAAAACATGAATGCGTTGGGCGCTATCGATTCGGCTTCTTTCATCGTTTGCTTAGATGATGCATCCCCCGTCACCCTGGAGGAGCGGGCACACCAGTACTGGCATGGAGATGGAGCGAACCGTTGGTATGATAAGCCATTGCAGTTTATTGTGAACGATAATGGAACTTCTGGGTTCATGGGCGAGCATTCTATGATGGATGGCACACCAACCCACCGCCTTAATGATTACATCAACGATTTGATATTTGGTAAAAAACTGGACTTCTTCGACCCGGTTATTCGTTCCGACTTGCCGGAGCCACAACTACTCCGGTTCAATTTAACTCCTCCAATACGAGCTGAGATAGACCGGGCCGTCACGGACTTTCATGCCGTGATTAAACAGCATGAGTTGGCCGTGCAGGCCTACCAGGGATACGGCAAGAGCCTGATTAAACAGTTCAAGTGCTCACCTGATGCCTATGTTCAGATGCTCATTCAGCTGGCATATTACAAGATGTTCGGCAAGAATCGCCCCACCTATGAATCGGCAACAACTCGCCGCTTCCAGCTTGGTCGTACGGAAACGTGCCGCACAGTTTCGGACGAATCGGTGGCATGGTGTGCATCCATGTTGGACTCATCTAAGACCAATGAGCTCAAGGTAGACTTGTTTCGCAAGGCCGTCAAGGCCCATCTCGAGTACATTTCAGCGGCATCTGATGGCAATGGTGTCGATCGGCATTTGTTCGGCCTCAAGAAGCTACTTCGGCAAGGGGAGGAGACGCCTGCCATTTATAAGGATCCTGCTTTTGCATATTCCAGCTCCTGGTATCTGTCTACCTCTCAACTCAGCTCGGAGTTTTTTAATGGCTACGGCTGGAGTCAAGTGGTCGATGATGGGTTCGGTATTGCCTACATGATCAACGCGAACAGGTAAGCTACTGCTGTTGTTTTACAAAGCGGACCAAATTTTCTTCTTGTTGGACCCGTGGTACTAGGTATATTAATTGTCTTTGCAGCATCAATTTCAATATCGTGTCGAAGGGCCTCGGGAGCGCCCATATGAGCTACTATCTTAACGAAGCCGCTGGGGAGATGCGAGATCTGTTGATGCCTAGCGTAACGGCGTCAAAAACTAAGCTATAAGCTCAGAGTCCCTTGAAACTCAAGATGCTAGATTAATCGGGGTTGAAACCTCAAACGTAACGCTCTTAAAGCGCCAGGGCTGTTGTCTCTCACCTGTCTGACGTATGCTAATCCGCATGGAATATACATACACACGTGCGCGGGAACAAATACATGCAGCCTATAGGCTCGGGATGCCTGAGCTCTGGATGGCTGACATACAAACAATCTCAGTATCCAAATACCTGAACTGCCTTACTATGAACACCTTGGCCGACGTTTTCTGACACCTGACGAAACTAAGTCCGCAGCTATCTACCTGCTTCCCAGCAATCCATCAACTTGCCAGATAGTCTAACTCCATAATGTGACTAAATTCAGCCAACATGCCCAACGATCTCATTCACCAGTTCGTCTTTGGTTCCGTCGTAGTGAGAGCAGATTTGAGATGGTAGCGGCACCTCTCTATAGTCTTCATCTGGTCCGGATATGATGTTGAGATTGATACCAGAAGACTTACTCGTGAAAATCTTCGTGCCAATGCTCTCTTTGCTGAAGTACACTTGGCCGCCGTCAACTTGGTCTAGCATAACTGTAGGTAGAGTGCCAATGACTTGGAGTGCGAAATTCTGAGCTTTAACGACATCGACAGTCGAGACCAACGTGTCGATTATGAGTGACAGTCGAGCTGAATTCTCAACGGTCACCTGGTTCGCTTTACCTTTGAGGACAATGGTTGTATTGTTGCACCTGCTAATCAGTACAGATTGACTTAGTGTCGTCTCAATCTCAACCGGATCCGGTCCTTTCTCATAATTTTCCTGTAGATACTATCAGTTGCTGAAAATCCGTGGTCAAGGGATGCTACTTACGATTGTCCATTTATTACCGTCTAGTTCCATTTTAGCTGGTTTCTTGAGGCGCATGCTTTCTGGCTTCGGTTTTTTCCCGGGAGCTGGGCTCTTGCCTCGGGCTGAACATTCTTGATCTCCAACGGTGCTACCGGCCCGCAGTGACGGGTTTTTGTGTGTCATTTCCGACTTGTCCACTTTCCGAAGTCCTTTCGTAACTTCTGAGCCCTTATTCAACTCTGAAAACACGGCATTTAATCCGCTGGACGGCATCATGGATGTCGATTTAGTCTTGACGTTCAGCACAGGCGGCGGGCCAGGCGGTGGCGGCGGCGGTAATGCTGTATTGCCACTAGCAACTGATGGAGCTGCCGGTGCTGTCTGAAATAGAGAATTGACGACATCTTGAGCCGAATGTCCCGTCGCGTTCCAAGCAATACCCGATGGAAAATTTTGTTTCACGTATTCCGCAAGATCGCGAAATATTTGGTAGAATGATTGAATCCATTCAACTTGCTTTGGATTTCTAAGACAAGTCAGAAGTCGCCCGAATATTTTGTTGGACTCTCTTACTTCTCCTTTTGCTCCTTCAGTACTCGATTGCCAAAAAATTGGGCAGAGCTCAGGCTACTTTCCACATGTTTATAAGGGCGACTGTCAAGGGTGATCCATGCAAGCATCATTATGCCATCAGCAACAGCGCTGAGTTGTGTGTACATGGGATCTTGTCGGTTGGAGTCCTTGAGCTCCGTTACCGCCAACAGAGCGTCGTTGATGGGCTTGAGGAGGTTCTGATAAGCAGTCGCAGCGGGCTTGACGGCTTTGGTAGTGATCAACAAGAACTTTCGTTGTTCTTGAAACCCTTCGAGCACTTTAGCAGACTATGAGCATCAATGCGCGGTCAGTGATGTTTCCGCAGCTATCATTTGGAGCTGGTGCTAACCTGCTTGGCGACCACACCGCCAAGCTCATTACTCAGCTTGGCATAGTTCCCAACGGACATGCTGATTAGCTGATCGAATTCTTCGATTGCTTCTGGCACCTGCTCTATGGTAGGGCCTGGGCTTAATTTTGAAGAGGCGATTTGAGAAGATGTCGTCGGCGCTTCAGAATCCTCTGCAGCGAACTCGACATTTTGGCCAGAAATCGTGACATCGTTGACCACCTCCGTCGACGTTGCGATATCTTCAAGACGTGAGGTTGCGGCTTCTAATCTGCTCGAGCAACATGAATTAGAGTGGGCGAGAACGCAAGAATGAGACCATAGATCGAATTGAGATACTGTGTCTCGATTCGCTCGGGATTACCTCTTGATGAGTGTCGTGAGATTGTGCATG
Organism: Claviceps purpurea; assembly: GCA_029405325.1. Lineage (NCBI taxonomy): Eukaryota > Fungi > Ascomycota > Sordariomycetes > Hypocreales > Clavicipitaceae > Claviceps > Claviceps purpurea. The sequence continues at coordinate 2,345,588 of CM055785.1, forward strand.
TTATTGGCAGCAGTCATCTTTATTGCGCGTTTATCAAGTTTGATACTTTTAACGATCTCCCTTTCGGTGTTGTACCAGATTTAGCGGCCAATGTCGCGAGTTCGGTCTATAGATATCGAAACGAAACAAAAATGCACTACGAGCAAGAAAATGGTCATTTAAAGCTGCTTGTCCTGAGTTTAGCCGTTTTCGCGGTCAGGGATGAAGAGGATGCTTGGTAATACTTACATGCTGCCAAACAGCTAGTTAGATGAAGTCATGAGCCTGCTAGTTCTATGTGTACCTAGTGTCGAAGCGGTCTCAACGTTGTCAACAGAGCGGCTGTTTCTTGTGTTGACTGGTGATATCGACGGCCCTGGAGATCAGGGGGTTGCACTACCTATGTACTGTGCAAGGGTTGACGGCCTGACATACCTACGGGAGACATTATTCCACACGCTCATAACTAGTGCAATTGACCTGCCCATAACCCAAAAAGGTTAGCGGGCTGCAGCCACCGCTCTAGCGCCATGTAGGTACTTACATATGTACCTAGCTGGCTCAGTCACCTTACAAGATAGTATGTACATTCGTGTTCGAAAACTAAAAGCGTACATTTTGGTGCTGTCACATCTTACCATCATCTCTCGATCTTTAACTTCGCGACCTCGTATGCTATACAAACGTACATTTTTTTGGACTTCCTGGACTTGAAAATGATCTTTCCATCTACCTCATCATCGCAGCGACCTCCACGCGCAACACAGCCACTGATATAGCCCAGCGCGACTTGCCCCTTGGCCTCCGTCAGAGGATGACGATTCTGGTAGCTCTATCAGTCGCCTGCGCCAGGAGGCCGCCGAAAGCGATGAGACAGCGAGCCCGACAGCAATTTGGGCGCTGAAGATGAGCTCGGAAGCGGCCGTTAGAGATCAGTGCGCTGCTTCTTTGCAAGGCTCACCGCTAACTATCGCGACAGGTCGCCTCAGCGGCGCCTGATGCCAGCTGTTCCAGGGCCTCAAAGACGCGCATACATTATAATGCCTTCATTTTTTGACCCTAATATTTCCAACAACCAAAACAGATAAGATTTCGCTATGATTCCTCTGGGGGTCGAAATACCTACGCGAATGGCCTTAGATCATCCTGGAATAATCGATAGCCAATCTCGCGACAGTGGCGCGGTAATCTGATGTGTCGCACAGAAACGAGATCTGGCCGAAGGTTGGTTTGTTTTCATTTAAAAAAAAAATATCAATACCTCAACAACGAAAATTGATACGAGTTGGCTGGAAACTTGAACATATACAAAGTTGACCATATACTTCGTACTATCAAAGCAATTCCGAAGGCCAAATTCTCAACAAGGGTGAGGACGTTGACGATTTCGAGCTTTCCACGGATGTCGTGTTCTAGGTATGTAGGTACTGTGAGGATCGGATATCCCTCCCGACCCGACCTAAAAGGTCAGAACACTAAGCTGGTACTAGGTAGGCACTCAGCTTAATGTGGGATATATAGTGCAGTGCAACGACCAGAGCCGTGCAGAGTAGCCGTCACAGGTACGACTCCTGTCTTTGACCATGTGCCTGAGCACTCCATCACGACTCAAGGATCCCCAGGAAGAGACAGCCAAGCCAGAATCTATCACAGATCAACCAGCACGACTTTACGAGGAACATATGTTTGAAAGTGTTGAGAAGTAAGCCATGCTCGGTGCTGGGAGCCGCATCACGTGACGGCGTTACCAGCCAGACGCACATATTTTCCATCTTCTCACTCCTCGAGTGACCTAGCTCTGTAGTCAAATATACACCACCATTATGCCCCCCAAATTGCTCAATAGAAAGCAGTAAAAAATGGCATTTAGATGGCATATAATAACATCGAGGATTCGAGTGGCAAGATAGTGGGGCGTGTGAGAAACGCATAACCACCCGTTCCGCCCAAAAGGTCAAGTGACCAAGTTGCACGTCTGCAGCTTGATCAAGGTTATATAGTGCATTGCCACCCCTGACGGCACAGGTCGTGACAGGGCGTAGCACGAGAGGTAGGCCGAGAACAGGAAGAGATTCTTCGATATATATGGTTGTTGTGACAGTTGTCACGGTCTGTACAGTGCCAGTGCCGTCTGTGCAGCTGTGACAATGCACTACCTATATAACCTTGATCAAGCTGCAGACGTGCAACTTGGTCACTTGACCTTTTGGGCGGAACGGGTGGTTATGGGGTGGTTATGCGTTTCTCACAACGGTTGTCACAATAAGTCGTCTATTATATATGTTAATTCCATGACAAGCAGCGTCCTGGAATCGTATCATTTTGTGGGGTGTGTGGCGTAGCTCAGTTGGAAAGCTCATTGACTGGTCGTTACACTTGTGAATTGAACTTTCAATTACGCTTTGCGCCCGAATGGTAGCCACAACACCGCAAGCTCTATTCCTCACGGAATTGATCTTGTGAGGCAGTCCAAGTAGATACCAAATTCAGCCTCCAACAATTGTCCGATGAATTGTGGCAGACGTGGACATACTGGACAAAGAAACCTGTACTTTCACATATACTCTCTTGTCCTCGTGTCGGTGAATACCCAAATGGTATCTCCACCCCCATTCTTTCTACCGCTCACCTATCTGTATGTTTTATGCAGATCCATGGATATATATGGCACTCCTCCCAAATAGCCAGCCGAAACGACAGAGGCTGGATGGAAGAGGGACGGTCTCATCTCTGTTTGTTGGTACTTGTTTCGCAACAACGTCGAGGCCGAGTAAAGTCTGCGCTAGGAGTACGCGTTCTTTTTCTTCCGGATGTTCCAGTAGTATAGGGCCTTTATCATTCAGTGAAGCGTTAGGTGTTGTGCGGCGGCGTGGGTATCGGGAACGTGGCGGCCTATTATTTCCAGAGTCTACCAGGGACGGTGGCCGCGACTGCTTATGGCGGCTCTTGGGCCTTTCGACTCGCTTCCATGGAGTGCCTTGCGAGAGAGTGACTCTGAGGCCTGTGGGCATCTGCCTCTGCCAGAGGGACTTCGGGGACATTTTGGGTCGCAGGTTCTGCGAAGTCGACTGGGCGATCAAGGTACGCGACTCTTGTTGCTCCCGGCGCCATTTGCCCCTCCATGGTGGCGGCACCACGCCGAGTTGGGGCACTTGAAACTTCTCGCGGAATACTCCTAACTTCTAAGGTAGCTGGGGCCTCTGGCTATCCTCCGTCATATTCTTTTGCATTTGAGATATTGTCGCACCGCGTCGTAAGGCTCGATCTGGAAGATCTCATAATCGGCAAGATCAATCAACTGCCTCGACGACGCCGTCGAGTCCTATGAACAGGAATGATAGGCTTTCCGTGTGGCGAGGCAGACATGGCCAGTCCCTGAATATCGGTCTTTGCCTGGTGAATGGACAGGGAGTGCCTAAAAGATGATGCTGAAGACACACTTCTGTCCAGAGCCGCTTGCGCCCCGAAGTCGGTCGTCACCAGGTCGGGGGGCCTGGGGATCAGGACGGTTCCAGTCAACAGTGATGATCATATCGCGCTGCGCGGCGTCTCTCTTGAGGCCTCTGCGAACAGCCTCAACGGTTTCCACTGGCTCGCATTTCACCATCGAAGGGTGGATTGACGGTCCTCCGATCACCTTGCTGCGGTTTAGGGAACCCGACAGGGTCGGCCAGCGGCCGGGCCTCGGAGGTGTCATGGTGAGTTCTTCAAGCGCCGTCCTTTTCCCAAGTAGGTACATACCTATGTATGTAGGTACAGTACGCTGCTGTACATCATGTGTATTACTAATACATATTAGGCATGTCACCGTACGGAGGGGTATCCCTTTCGGGCGCCGTAACATCCGCCGCCGTAAGGCCGATGCCAATCAAGAAATGGGTCATCGCTGAACACAGCTAGCGCAGCCCTGTTGCCGACACACCCATCAGCACGTATCTCACTCCCTTCGGATAACGTCACGAAACTCTGCGTTCTACGGAGTATCGCTTCACCATTGATGTATGTATAACCGCAAGTTGCAATACCACACATAAAGGCACGAACCGGTTGCATGGTTGGGCACCTGATTAGCTTTGTATATACGCACAGAAACACCACGTAGGGCATGGAAAGCAACACACAGAGACACAATATTGACCCGGAAACTTCCCTTCTGTGCCTATGAATGATTGCCTCTCAAACTTACGGTCTCATGCACTTGCATTGAATAGCAGTACATATCTGTTTCTGCTGCCCTTGAAATTACACGATCCTGAACGGGCAGTCGATAAGCCGGGTACTACTTCGACGAACGCCCGTAGACACCATAGCGTCTTCGAGCGCCATGATTTCAACCAATTTTGACGTCCCTGCGGTGAGCTGTCCGTCATTCATGCGATAATTCTCGAAGCGATTTGACAAAGACCAGTCCATTCCGTAGTACCCATTGCTGTGGAAAGGCAAGAAGCGCGTCAAGAGTGCCAAACTGCACAGAGGGAGGCAAGGCAAATCTTCGATTTGACCTCCATCATACCCATCAAACTCGTCAAGGGCTGCGCCATGGGGAACAATAAGAGTATTCGCGGGAAGCTCAGAATAGGGATCAAAACATCATGATAAAGATTTTGAAGTGAGAGGGGTCAATTTGATTGGAGTTCAATAGTTACTGATGATACGACGGCAAGGTGATGTTGATGATGTTGATTGAAAGAGTAAGAACATTTGCTCGGTCAAGAGCGAAGTACGCGAGAGGGTGTGGCATAGGGAGGTAGTCTTATCAAAAGCTCCACTTCTACGGCGCCGAAAATCGTTGGTCCCACTTCTACGGCGGCGGATGTTACGGCGCCCAAAAGGGATACCCCGTACGGAGTACATGTGTAGAATCGATTGGGGAAATCCTGCGGAAAGTACCTAACGTGCGACTGTAAAAACATGAGTCTATGACATAAGAGCCTACGCACAGATCGGGCTCCAGTCGAAACCCCTAGCAATGACGAAGGGTCATCAGGCGCCCATGACACTTTCCGCTCAGTACGTAGCCCCACACACCCCTAACTTAGATCAGCTCATACCCTGGTTTATGATCTTCTGTGACGTTCCCGCGAAGTCGGTTTTGCCAGGCAGAGTGAGTTATAAAGTCATTTGTCGTTTCCATACTTTCTTTAATGTTTCAATGTTTTGCCAATTCTAGGGTTGCTATTTCCTTTTGCAACAAGTCCCCAGTACCGCAACCATAATCCTGTACTTTCTGTCCTTTAAAGCAGTGAATCGTTTACGATATAAGAATTGCAACTGTAAGAGCCACAGCGTCATCTCCAATTAATGAGAGTTTCTCACAATGCCCAAGATTAGTCTTTACTTCCGAGGATAATTGCAATCTGACTGCGTTCACCATCTGGAAACACACCGAGAACGACCTGCCAACGCTTTGCACCGCATGCAGTTCGACGAGTGTCATTTGCACCACGCCGCATTGTGGTGAACAATCACATGAGTCAAAGTGTTGTCTCTTGAAACAATCAGACATTTCTCGCGGCAGTACTCATCGTACATCTGTCCACGCACTGCCCCTGTAGACCCGGATTCCGAGTGTCTGCCCAGGCGGTGTCTCATGAGCACGGCAGCACCCAAGGAGCCGGCTACCATCAACTCGTGAACCCATGGGTTCTGTAGCACACGTATCGTACCTTACCATGGACGGATCGATCCCCAGCGTCAGCTACCCGTTCGCAATCCAGAGCATAGAGAAGGAGTCGCGAATGATAAACGGACCTCTTCCGGACTCGGCACTTCCCGGAAGCTGCACAGACTCTCATACAACGTCTATTACTAGCTCCTTCGCAGATAATTCGCCTAACACGACTCCAGCTGGTGATGTAGAGCAATCCAACCGCCGCAAATACGGTACGATCAAATCATCGTCGTAGCGCCGCTAAAATGTGACTACTAATTGTAAATTCGTTAGGCTACAACCCTATTCCAAAACTCGATCGGACCATGACTGACGTTTATGGAGATGAGCTGTACAATCCTAATTTCGCCATCACTTCAACATCTCCCACACAAGCTCGTCCCGCTACATCAACAGGCAGTGACGTCTTCAGCCAGCGTATTAACGCCGCGAATTTTCAACATCTGAGCGCTGTTCAATCTCCTGGCTCTTCGGGATCCGGGGCTAGATCACCCTTTCGGAGGAGTTCCCCGTTTTCAACACCGCCCTGTCGTGGAGTTGTGTCACCTCATTTTCCGACCTCACAACGCTGGAGTCAGAAGGAGCAGAATAGTCAGCCGCAAGTTGTCCATGCGGATAGTACGGCCGAACCCGAAACTCCTAAAACTATATCACCCAAGGATGCAGTGTTGGAGTTCAATGAGGCTGAACCCGAATGGGCACTTCCTTTGTTTCCGCAAAATTCGTCAAATGATATGGAGGCTTTGACTAAGTCAGTCCTCGCACAAAAGCCGGATGCTACGTACTGTCTACAGAAAACATCGAGTTCGCGATCTCATGGTCTTGGGCATCTGCCATCTCGCACAGAACTTAGGTCGCCCCAACAACATAAATTCAATTATACAGGCTGCGGTGACTCTCCACCGAGGTTGAGCTCTTCCGGAGCAAGCTCGATAGCTTCTGGACGCAATACTCCAACAGATTGTGATCGACCCACCAATATCGGAGCTGATAGCGGTACATACACATGTACCTACCATGGATGCACTCTCAGATTTGATACACCAACAATGCTTCAGAAACATAAACGAGAGGGCCATAGGCAACCGCAAGGATTGTTTGCATCGCGCTTGCATGAACCAAGACCAACGCCCAGCATCTTGAATTCGCAAGCCGGACCTCACCGCTGCGACCGTATTAATCCCAGTACTGGTAAATCTTGCAATGCGGAATTTTCCAGACCTTACGACCTCACGAGACATGAAGATACTATCCACAACGCCCGCAAACAAAAAGTTCGATGTAATCTTTGCACAGAAGATAAGACCTTTAGTCGAGCGGATGCCTTAACGAGGCACTACCGCGTCTGCCATCCTGACATGGAATTAGCAGGTAAACCTCGTCGCAAAGGAGGTGCATGATTAGTTGGTGCCAAATTTCTAGATGAACATGAACCCGATCACAGATACAGTAGATACAAACAAGTATATTGATCGTTCAATTTTGGGGGCCTCTAGCTTTTTTTCCACATCCGATGATAGGTAGTACGCCGCAAAGCTGGAGGACAATTACATTAGTTATGTGATGGATGATTGTACTTACTCCATCGAGCTCCGCATTGTTATCATAGGTGCCTAGGTACATACAGTCAAACCCCGATATAACGATAACGTAAAAGTGACGAAAACCCCATCGTTACGTCGAAATATCGTTTTATCGAAATCTCACGTGATCGCATTTCATTACGTGCTTCATCACATGATCACTTATCTGGCATGCTGCCCCACCACGGCAGCAGTACGGAAAATTTCAAAAGAGCATTCCTACTCGGACAGCATAAAAGTACTAACCGGACAGCATTCCCCAGAAATCTCGTGACACTCTCCGCTTTTTATGTATCCTTTCGCTCATAGACAGTGTTCAAGGAAAGCACACTGTTTGGCATTTGCGCATCAACGCCACCCACCAAATTCTTCATCATCATCCCATCTTCGTGGTCGACCTCGCGCCTCATCAAACAAAAAGGTCACGGTTCCGACCCGCCTTCAAGCTGTTGATCGTTCTACACAGGCTTCAACGTCGCAGCCGACCCTCCCCAGCAGCCGCCCCATAAAGTCAAGCATACGCCGTCGACAGTCACAGTTCGAGATAGAGGAGGCAGAGGCATTACGGGCCTCGAAGAGACAAAGGACCAAGACCACGCGAGGCCGCGGACGAGGCAGAGGCAGAGGTGGGGCATCGCGATCATCTTCATCTACCAACGCCTCGAAACCCACTGGACCGTCATCGCAGGCCCTGACCATGATCAGCGAGACCGGGCAAGTTGAGGAGGTCGTCCCGGCTACGCAATTGACTTAGTCGCCTGTAGACGCCGGCGTGTTCTGCTGGGCCACGAATGACGTACGTAAGGATAGATACAATGAAAGAAGAATTCAGAACACCGAAAATGAATTGCTAAAGTGAATCGCCGAAGCCTCCTCGGGGCGGCGTGGTGATGTTGAGACATGCACATGCGAGATGCGTACTCCGTACAGTTTGGTCATTTACTTCCCACTGTAATTTTGGGGGGATACACAGGAGCCCAAGAATTGTGGAGAATGCTGTCCGATTAGTACTTTTATGCTGTCCGAGTAGGAATGCTCTTTCAAAATCCAGCCCAAGCGGGCGCGAAAGGCCTCACAGAAGGAGGCCAAGGAGAAGCCGACGGTGGACAAGGAGAATATGTCGCCAGAGATGAGAGTGGCGCCGCCAAGATCCAGTGTACCAGTCAAGGAAGCGAAGGGCAAGGGCACCATACAATTTAGATATGTATGTATGTAATCACTGTATGTACTCTATCAATTCTCATCCTCCTCAGGTCCCGACACCGTAGAGAGCTAGCGCGGCCTGGCTGAGATGGGGGTATTTCGGATGGTGTTTTCGAAGGTCCAGTCGTTGGGCAGCGGTAATTGGAAGCCTCTTGTACTTCTTCTTAAGATTCTTAGGAGCCTCAGGAGCCTCAGGAGCCTCAGGAGCCTTAGGAGCCTTAGGAGCCATTGGAGTGATGAATTAGGTACGATGTTGGGCGAGGAATTGGATGGAATGGGCCAAAACAACTGTTTCGCGATGAGTTAGGGCAGATGTTGCGTGAGGAATTGGGGGGAATGGGCCCAAAAATTGTGTTCCGATTACCCCGATATAACGATTTTTTGGCAAAAATATTTTTTAATCACGCCAGCGGGGTTTATCGCTATTTGTATGGGGTTTCAAAAAATTTGGCCCAAAAATATCGTTAAGGTGAATATATCGTCTTATGGCGAATCGTTATATCGAGGTTTGACTGTATTCAGTTTAATTTCAGATGGTTATGTATTCCGATGGTGAAGCAATAATAAATCGCAGTGTCGTGACATTATCCGAAGGAGTGAGTGGGCGAGCCGCGACGCAGCTGCGCTAGCTGAGTTGAGCGAAGTCCCACTTTGTGATTGGCTTTGAAATACTGCAGCAAAAGTTGTGACTTATATGTATGTACGGAGTACATAACATGTTATTGCATCACAAGCATGCTCTGAAAGCTCATAAAGCGCTGCTCAAGGGTACATATTCATGGAGAAAAATATGGGGGCCAACAGCGACAACAACAACGAGCCTACAAGTATATCAGACAGAAGTAGTGCATGCGAGTCAAGATGGATTTTGTTACGCTCGGAATGGTCATCATAGGTGAGCTCTCGACAGCGCGGTCATCTGGATGATCAGTCAGTCCGCACTGAAATGGCCGAGGTGCAACGTGGGCAATCTTCCCTTCGAACAAGCCTAGCAGTATACGAGGAAATATCGCGTTCAATATCTGGTGGTTTCAAATGTGGATAAGAAACTGACGCAGTCTATTACGGAGTAGACGATATAGAATTCAAGCCTCCTACAGCACCAGTTTTCAACATCCTGGGAGGTGCAGGCACGTATGCTGTGCTTGGAGCGCGGTTGTTCTCCCCGCCCCCTCTATCTCGCTCAATAGGATGGGTAGTAGACAAAGGGTCAGACTTCCCAGATCACAGTTCCGAAGCAATCGACCGTTGGAGTACCGCAGCCGTGATTCGGGAGGATCAAGGTCGCCTTACAACGAGGGGATTGAACTGCTACGCGGGGCCAGCCGATCGGCGACTTTTCCAATACCAGACAGCGAAACGGCGACTCACGGCAGATGACCTCACGTCGGACCTCCTTCTCTCCAAATCGTTTCACCTGATTTGCTCAGCCACTCGCTGCCAGGAGCTGATCACGGACATCATGGCACGCCGTAAAGCTGCCACAACATGGAGCGGAATTAGCCATAGACCCATATTCATATGGGAGCCGGTGCCGGACCTGTGCCTGTCCAAAGAGCTTTCAAATTGCACTAATGCTCTTCGACTTGTGGATATCTGCAGCCCCAACCACTCTGAATTAGCAGGCCTTATGGGTGACGATGGTCTTGACCCCGAGACCGGAGAAGTATCAGCACGCAGCATCGAACGGGCATGTGAGCAACTACTAGCCAGTGTGCCCTTACAGTCTTACGCTCTTGTGGTTCGAGCGGCCGAAAGGGGTTGCTACATCGCTAAAAATGGTGGCAAGAAATGCCGACAGATTTCTGGTATCCCGGCCAAGAAGGGCAGGGTTTGTATACACGGCAGCCTGCAATCCGATACAGATATGGAAGCACTGTTCGCAGGTCTCATACAAGATGAGGACGGTGCAGTCGCTCGGGAGGAAATTGAAGTTGACCTTGGTGTAAAAAAGTGGGTTTCAGCCTATCACCAGGACAATCTGAAAGTCGTGGATGCCACAGGTGGTGGCAACGCCTTTCTCGGGGGACTTTCCGTAGCTCTGGCTCGCGGGGAGAAGTTGGAGGATGCTGTGGCCTGGGGATCGGTTGCAGCGAGTTTCGCAATCGAGCAAGTCGGAATGCCGAATCTCCAAACCGGCCTTGATAGTGTCGAGACCTGGAATGGAAAACAGGTTTTGGAGCGGCTGCATGAATTTCAACGAAAAGTTACATAGATGCATAAGCAAAGCAAGACTTGTTTCAGCACAGCGCAGCGGCAGATCAGCACACATTAAGCATGACATACTGTAAAGCCGCTTACGTACTCATCAGCAATTGTTCCCATGGCTGGGTGCCTTGGCATACCGGTAGTGTACTGCGAAGAACGAGACGGCCATGTAAGTTGCTAACGATGGAAGGGGCGTTCAGAGTAGAGCAAGTTGGAGAGGTACGGTATGTTTCCATTCTTGAGCCACTCTGTTTGTCAAACGGCTAAAAGACGACTATCAGAGAGCGTCAGATGTACACATCTATTCATTCATGATTCTTCTAAGATAAATGTGCGGCGCCTGGCTATTACCTTTGTAACGAGATATACGTAACATGGGATTAGCAGATGCATATCGAAACGCGCGACTTGAAAAGATTCTAAAGCCTTTATGTGACGATTCCCCCATGCTCTATCCATCACGTAGCAGCTATATTTTGTAGACAAGCTCACCATCCGCGAACCTATGTGGACCTGTCAGCACTTGTTGAAGCGGGAAGACCAATTGGGGAAGGCAGCGACACATGGACGAAGGAATCATGGGTTGCACGATAACACGAAGTGGCAAGTCCTGTCATTGGCCCTGAACCAGTCGGTGAGATAATCAAGATCACTTACATGATATGGTTGGCGTCCTCCAATCTCTTCAGGGCTTTGATAGCCTCCTGGCGGTCGAACAAACCACCATCGCCACTCGAAATCCTTCGGTTGACAGCCGAGATAACAGAGTCAAGGGTTGCGGCATCATCCTCGAAAAGGTTTGTATGCAGGAGCTGACCTAGCGCGGTTCTGAAAAGCGCCAAACGTTGTGGTTCGATGTGAGCTGTGTCATCAAGCGCCAAGGCTGCAGCTTCAGTGGCAAGGTCTTGCCCAATCTGATTTTCGTCCTGCGTCTGCACAGGCAATTGCGACGCCGGTATAGATGAAGCGAAGGAAGTTTGCGATCGAGAGATGCTGCTTGCTGACCGGGCGTTGTGGCGGAGATGGCGGTTTGGAGGATGAGACGCGATGTCATCTTGAGTGGTCAAGTTTCCGCCAGGAGACCCATCCCTGTCAGTAGACTTTGCGTTTCTTGCAGACCATGGGCGTGCAATTGTCTGTGATAGCCGGGTTGTCGCTCTTACAGTCCGAGCCCCGCTAGTTGCATCTTCTTTATCTTCAAGTCCACCATCGGTACCAGAATCGTCTTCACTGGACGAGACAAGATCCACGGTGCGAGTTCTGCGCCTCTTCTTCCTATTCTCGTCTTCCACGACTTCTTTAAACAAAGCGAATCGGAGAATGGCTTCCGCAGCAACTGCGTCTGGCTCCTCAACTCTGCTCGACAGACGTGCTTTAGCATGTGCAGTGGCGAGTCGAATGATGGTCTCCAGTGTGCGAACTGTCAAGGGACTGGTTCTCCTTTGGTTACCCTCCATTTCATCGTTTCGCAATCCTACGTATATATCAGCGATCCGATCAGACGCGTCCTGCGTTAAGACAGGCTTGACTCTTGTTTTCGCATATTGGATATATTTCTTCATGAATGGCATGCTCAGAATCTCAGGCTTCCTGTTCGAGCCTCGGCCAGAAGTACGTGTCACACCAGCGTGAAGCATGGCGTCATATTTCTCATACACCTCGACAGGATGTTGCGCTCCGACCTGGGTGTCAGCTGACACGCCAAGAGTCTGTGACGCCGATTCTCGAACGGGAGCCCCCTCCTCAGTGCCGACAGTACGATACCTGTGCATGCGCAGTATATGCTCCGATACTTGACGATCCCTCGTATCTTCTATATCGTCCGTGACCACGAAAAGGAGGTCAAAACGTGATAATAAAGAGTCAGGAAGCGCTATATTCTTGTGCGGGTCCTTGTGCGGATCGTACTGGCCGAATATAGGATTCGCAGCAGCTACGACAGAGCAGCGAGCATTTAATGAGGTATGAATTCCGGCTTTGGCAATGGTGACTGTTTGCTGCTCCATGACCTCGTGAATAGCCACACGATCCACATCGGACATCTTGTCGAATTCATCAATGCATACAACCCCGCGATCGGCCATGACCATGGCACCAGCCTCTAGTCTTCGCTCTCCCGTTTCCTTGTCTGTTGTGACAGCAGCAGTCAAGCCAACCCCCGAAGATCCACGACCTGTGGTGGCGATAGCTAGTGGTGCTGTGTTGAGAACGAATCGCAGCAGCTGAGACTTGGCTGTTGAAGGATCTCCAACCATGAGAATATTAATGTCGCCTCTCAGATGCGTGCCATTTTCGAGATTCTTCTCCATGCCCCCTAAAAGCATGAGAAGGACAGCTTTCTTAATATGATCGTGACCGTAGATGCTAGGCGCAAGTGATTGGGAAAGGAGCTCAAGAAGATTTTTTTTCTTGGCAACTTTATTGATATTTCTGATGTCGGTGTCCGTGATGGTGCCAGTCGCTATTCCGCCGCCTGAATTAGAAGACAATGAAACGACATTGTTGGCAAGGATGGTGGTTTTGAACAAGGCACTGTTGTGGTTAGTGTTTCGATTGCCCAAAGTTCGAAATATTCCAACGATCTGGACCCGATCGCCTGGCTTGACTCGATCAACCAAATCATCATCTAAAATGATGTCGACACCACGGGGAAGCTGACCAGCAGGGGCCCGCTCTGGCATCTCCTGAATTGATACGGTCTGATGATCACGGAAGGTACAGAAACCATACTCAGTCACCAGAGGATTGCCTTCATCATCCTCCCTCGGATAAACACTGGATGTGGTGACTCCATTAGTCATTGTCTGATCCTGATACTCTCTAAATTGGAACTTTTTTCGCTTTTCGTTGAAATGCACACTGCGAACGACTTTAGGCCGTATTAAAGAACATCTTGTAACAATGCCCTCGAGAGATACCATGTGATTGAGATGTTGGGACGATAGAGTTCGGGGATTACACGCGTTGAGACCAAAATTGCCAGCCCAGGCACAGTAATACAAGGTGTCTCTGGCGGTCTGATCCGGCCGTGCTTGAGGGATGGTTTCAATGATCTTCTTCAAGGCATGGTTAAATGCTAGGGAAAAGTCAAAAGGCTCGTCGAGAATGCCTTTCGCAAGATCACTACTATGATCGCGAACAAGATCCAAATCAACAGTCAAGCGCCGCTGATTTTTCTGAAGCATTAGGATAATGTCCGATCTATAGCTGCGTGCGTGAGGATCACCTAAAGCTGACTGTTAGCAAAATCAAACACAGGAAGATGCGTGTCATGAGGTAATCGTACTAGGGTCCAGGAAGTCCTCTGCCTGGCGGATGCGATCGCGAACACCTTCATCTTCAAGCATGAAAGCGTCCATGACAAGGGCTTGTCTTCAAGACAAAGATATGAATTAATCGTTGCAATGGTCAGAAGAGCCACGCACTGTCGAGATGAAGAGAGGATCGCCAGCAAGGGTGCCACCAGTGACGTTGAAGGCGAGTTTGAGGATGAGATTTCGTCTACCAGGAGTCCAAGACGCGTAAGCGCGTAAAGTGGTAAACCGTGGCTTCGCACGTTGATTGTGACGCGACAAATTGCGAAACTATTGGCTACCTTAGGTACCTGGTATGTACTCTGTAGGTACTCTACTTTGAGCTGCAATAGGTATGTAAATAGGTAGGTAGGTACCTACCTGGTATGTAGTAGGTATGTATAGACAATAATTGACCAAAGAGAAGATATCAGATACATTAGGTAGGTACATTTTGTGTTTGTGTGCGGGACCTCTCAGTCACATCACGTGACCGCTACGGACATCACGTGACCACTGCAGGTACAAGGTACATATGCCGCATGCGCAGCCTACAAGGATTACCTCGGGAAGCATCCCACATACCTTGACGGTTAGGTACCCGTAACTGCTCTGTCCGTCGTTTGCATGTGCCTATATATCCCGCACTAAACTGGTTCTCATAGAAAGAATCCTTGCATCTAAGGAAACAATTTCGATTGGAGGATTGGAGTCTACCAAAACCAACAGTTCTCCCGAGGGTTTATCACTACCGGCTGTTTGTTCTTCTATCTCCGATGGTTTCGTGTATATAAACTCTTCATCTTTCCCCTCTTCTTAGCTTAGAACTCCACTGCGTTTTGAACTGAATTCAGTCATGTTTTCTTCTCCTCTTGTTTGAGTCTCTTGGAGTCCGATTTGGACTGCCACTGACTCTCTCCTTTGTGTGTGTCTAGTAGTACAGTATCCGTCTTGATACCCCGTACTATGTGATCCTGTTATGGATTAGTCTTTGACTAATCGTGGATAGATAAGCGGCAAGCCTGGGATGATTATGAGTTCAGTTCTTGTGGTGTTGTGTCGAGTTGATCCCCGGGTCGTGTGTTGTGTGTCACGACCTGTGCCGTCAGGGGTGGCAATGCACTATATAACCTTGATCAAGCTGCAGACGTGCAACTTGGTCACTTGACCTTTTGGGCGGAACGGGTGGTTATGCGTTTCTCACATTGTGTGTCGCTTTCATCGTCTGATTGACGGTTTATCTTTCTTTGTCGTTCGTAGGGATCCTGAGCGGATCTCCGCTGTTGTTGTCTTCACCGTTCCCCTTCCATTTTCTGTTTATACGGTGCCTGGCACGGAGTACAAGTGGTACAGGAAGCAAAACCTTTGTTTCTGTCGGCTCGTAAGGGGAAAGCAAATAAGAGCATGCATGCAATACCGAAGAGTATTGTTATCTATACCACCCGATAATTCTATTCATACCACCTACTCAGAAATTAGTGTGAATTCACATGGTGAGGAAGTATTTTAGGGGTTAGGGTTAGTGGTTAGTGGTTAGGATTAGGTGTTAAGATTAGGATTAAGTGGTGGGTTGTACGAATAGAATTATCGGGTGGTATAAATGACAATACTCATTCGTTACGAATTATGAATGAGTCTGTATTCTGTGCTTTATTATCTTGTCCATCTTCCAGAGAGAGCAAGATGGAATCGAGCCAGGTACATACCAGTGGCTCGTGGTGTTGGACTACCTAAACCCGTGAGAAACGCATAACCACCCGTTCCGCCCGAAAGGTCAAGTGACCAAGTTGCACGTCTGCAGCTTGATCATATAGTGCATTGTCACAGCTGCACAGACGGCACTGTACAGACCATACTCCATTACTGCGCGATCGGTCTCACACTGTAGCACCACCGTGTAACCGCCGTGATATGTCCTGTCTGAGACGGCTGCGACTATTGGTAGTAGAGCGGTTCCAACAGTTTCCTAATAACGTAGCTCCGAAGCTGAATGAGCGCGTCAAGCTGCGCAAGATCTTTGAGTGTCGGAAGCAACCGCCAGACGCTCTCGAAACGATGGTGATGCAGCAGTGCGATTCAGTATACCAATGGTGCCTCAACTTCAACAGATGATATCACGCTGCCTAATAACGCTATCGCTTAGGCGCCCCTGGACAAAGGAAGAAAGAATACCGCATCTAGATCTGTCTGAAGACAGACATGTCGAGGCGATGTGGAAGAAGAAATGGCTGCTTCTGACTACCAATTTCGGCATCGCGTTCGGGCGGCAGTAGCAGCAGATGTCCCTACTAGGGGCAGATGTAGTAGGGGCAGATGCACGGGCCTGGAAGGCTGCGATAGGAAGATGTATGTTCATTGATTGTATGTGCGGTTGAGTGTTCTGTGTGTTGTTTTACCGGGAGGTGGCAATGTACTGTCTATTACGATCCGGCTTTAAGTTTAAAATAAACTGCCCGTGTCTATCCGGTCCCTGCATTGAACGGTGCTTGTGGTATGATTAGGTGATTAGGTAGATACCGAGTGTCGCTTCCTCGAGGCTTCTTTTAAGAATAGCAGAAGTCGATGCGAACTATCGATTATGCGGTGGAGTACATAGGGGTTCGCCCTCTTTCGGAGGCTCGATTGACGCAACGCGGATTTTCATGAAACCGCCACCACGGTCGACACTAAACTCATTGACTGTGTGATATTCGGTAGTGCTCTCTGATGCATCCACGATCAAGTACGTGGAAGGTATGCATCCGGTCAAAAGCAGGAGAAGCTGCACGATATTGCACAAAATAATCCAGGAATCCGATAGCCCCATCCAAATCAAACAATATCCCTGCCGCACAATAGGTGGTACACGTTACCGGAGCATCAAGCTCCGCCTCTCAAGCCCATGCCTCTCTACCTATAGCGTGTAGCTCTTTACCTGTCCGTTATTATTACTTGGAGGCTGAAAGGAACACTCACTCGGCACAGTTTGGCATCCCACCCCTTGTCCGTTGTCCCTCACAGCGTCTTGTGCCATGCGCATGCCTTGATCTCCACCCACCGCTGCAGCATTTCGCAAGTTGTCCATGATTTTCCCAACGCGGCGCTTGAACGCCAACCTGTCCAAAAGCAGCTGCTGACGTCCTCGCTCCAACTCACGCCTCTCAGCCTGTAAGATGCCTTCTATCTCGCTAAAGCATTTCAGCTTCAATTCTAGCTTCTGTAGCATAATGTTGGTAGCGGCAGAAACAAGTCGAGTCATTTCTCGTTCTTCATGAGACGCAAAGCCGGCTGCTCGAGCTCCGATGGAGGCCAACGGAATTGAGGCAAGCGCTTTGCTGTCTGTGGACGTGGTAGTGGCAGCGGCGACTTTTTGACGTGTGTCGACATCCATCGAATCGCCACTTTCCTGATCCCGAATTTGTCCTTCTTGTTGATCTGACGTCTCTCTGCCACTGGTCCTTTGGCCGTCAGCATCCGGAGACACTTGACCACCGTTTAGTTGTTTTCGAAGACCTCTTTTGAGCTCCTCGGCAGACTTATTGGCAGCGGCAGCTGTACTTGCAGGGTCTGCCAAGCTGGCAAGAAATCCAACTACAGATAGCACCGGATTGTCGACTTGGCTGAAAGGTAGATGGCCGTGTTGTGCTCCGAGTATAGATAACCCATTGGGAGCATGTATGGGTGTCTCAGAATCCAAGTACTTTTCCTCAATATCCAACTGCAAGAACTGGAGTACACATTCCTCTCTTGTTCTCGTACCTACATGCTCTGCAATTTCTCCCCAATCATCGTCGAACCGCTCCAGACCCTCGAGTAGACGGAGAGTTTCGGAATCCGACCACGGAGCGTCCCGATCCAAACTGGACGTGTACGTTGGGTTTTCGATTTTCGAGTACATACTCGATGTATGGTTCGAGGGAAGTCGTCCCTCCATAAAGCAATTTGGACACACATCATACTTGGCTTGTGGACTAGAGTCCGTCTGGCTGCTGTGATAATATACTCGTGTACAGTCGTTGCCGCATTGATGGCAATTTATCTTGACAAATGAGTTTGAGGAGCCTCCCTCGGCACCAGAGACTCCATTTGCAGTGGTAGATTCGCCATTGGAATTGCTTTCAAGCTTGTCCAATGAGGTCCCCTTGGAGTTCGCTTCGTATATATTACGGCCGATCTCTAGGTTCATGTCGCCTTTACGACCGGTTGATGTAAGCGCCTTTTTATCCGTATCATTGTTCTTCTTTCCCTCCAAAATGACAGGGTCTGCAGAAGGCTGCCAAGGCTGAAGGCCTCGAGGCGTGTCGCAGATGATTTTAAAATGGCCAGTGAAGGGAGGGCCGACGTGCGATGGCCTCTGTTCGGCATCGACCTGTATCACACTAGTTAGTGCAACGCATCATACCATGAAAAAGAGAAAGGGGCGCCTACTTGGTAATTGATCAACCCCCATTGTTCCAAAAAAGCATGCACTCGCATGATCGCACATACATCTCCTGCCAAATTTCTGCGACAGGCTGTCACGGTCAGATACTCGACGGGATTCAATCTGTACGTGTTGATCATGAAGTCACGATAGTCCTTATAAACAGCAGGTGTCTTGCTCCTATTGCGAGTGTTGAAAAACTCAGCCATAGCCTTGCGCTCGATATCGTGAATGCTGTTCATGTCGAACCACGTGCTGTAGCTGGGAAGCACGATGGCATGAGTTTGGGAAATAAGATGCTCGCGGGCCGCAGATTCAGCGGTCTCTTTCGACGTTTTTTCCTTAGTCTCCGGAGCTGCATCGCCTTCAGCGGATTCGACATTGTCTTGCATTACCTCTATTGGCGCATCGCCCATTTCCGCGTCCGCACTGACAGCGGCGGAAGACGGGGCGTTGGACACGTGGGCGGCATCTGCAACGAGTCCAGCCTTGATTGTGACGCTATCTGGCTTCAAGCTCGTATCGCCAGCTAAAGCATCGGGCATTGGCACATCTATATTGGCAATTATCAGCTGTATAGCTTGCGAAAGCTAATTTGTCCACGCGTGTCGTACCTGTCCCTTCAGGTAAGCCTTCTCGTTGTAGAGAGGGTTGAACCAATGCTGGTGTGGCGTTCGGCGACACGTTATTGACCGATGACTCGAGCGCAGCAGAGTCCTGCATGGTGTCAGCGTGTCGAACTCTACCGCAAGTTGGGAGCTCAGGCGCGGGTAGTATCGCTAGGTGCGCGTCGCGCGTCTTTCACGATCCAAGTTAGGTGTGTGATGCTCCTGATGGATGAAACCAGCTTCCACTCTAGGAAGTTATAGAGTGAAGCTGTGCAAATGTATTCGACGAGCTGAGAAGGCTGCAACGCGATAATAAGCCACGTCTTGCTTGTAAAATCACGTCTTGCTTGTAAAATCAGGCGCGACCGGATCATTCGCACGATGACCGTCCATTGAGACCTACAAGAATTGGCTTGTTCCGCTCCACCGCAAGGCACGTGAGCAACTCACGTGATATACTCCAAGGATCGCACGTGATATTTCATCAAGGCTTTAAAGTGGCTAACGACCTACTGCATTCATGAACAAGTTCGGGAAGTAACGGCTCAAGCGGTGCTTCATCAATTGCAAACATGCTCGCGAGACAATTTACTCCTTTGAATCGTCTTTCTAGTTTACGCATTGTTTCATCCTTAAAATACTCGGCCTTTAGTGGTAGTCGATTCCTGTCGACTATCGCTATATTGGAACAGCGTGATGGCCAACTTCTCAAAGGCTCGCTGAGCGCTTTTACGGCCGCCAAGAGGCTAGGCGGAACCATCCATGGCTTTGTTGCTGGTACAAATGTTTCTGCTGCTTCTGAAGAAGCTGCAAAGGTAGATGGTGTTGACCAGATCATCAAGGTCGAAAACGAGTTATACGAAAAGGTCGGGCTGTCATTTTCAAAACTCCACGAGCATTCATATTGACAAACCCCCAGGGCCTTCCAGAAGTCTTCGCGCCGTTAGTAGTAGAGAACATCAAAAAGGGCAACTACACTCATGTCATCGGAGGACATAGTTCCTTTGGAAAAAGCATGTTACCTCGGGTTGCGGCGTTATTGGATTCCCAACAGGTCTCCGATGTCACTACAATCGAGGATGATAAGACTTTTGTACGATCTATATATGCTGGAAACGCCATTGCTACTGTTGAGTCTTCTGACTCAATCAAAATAATCACAATACGTGGCACAGCCTTTGCTCCCGATACTTCAACGTCAGGCTCCAGTCAGATTGTTGAGGGTGTAGATCCTAACGCCCATGCGCCAGCAGAATGGGTGTCCGAGGATCTGGCAACATCCAGTCGCCCGGATTTGGCTACAGCTTCTAAGGTTGTCTCTGGTGGCCGTGGATTGAAGTCGAAGGAACAATTTGAGGACGTTATACTGCCTCTGGCTGACGCTCTAGGTGCTGCTGTCGGCGCTTCCCGTGCTGCCGTTGACAACGGCTATGCGGACAACAGTCTTCAGGTTGGCCAGACAGGCAAAGTCGTCGCACCAGGACTTTACTTGGCTGTCGGAATATCTGGCGCGATTCAGCATCTGGCGGGTATGAAGGACAGTAAAGTTATTGCCGCTATCGATAAGGATGCGGATGCACCGATCTTCCAAGTCGCCGACGTCGGTCTCGTAGGTGACTTGTTTGAGAAAGTTCCGGAATTGACTCAGAAAGTAAAGACCAAGTAGCTGCCTTACTAAAGATATGAGACGCTCGCAAATAGTATCTATCGCCGTTCCCTTCATCGCACAACGTCGAGCATCTCTTGAATGCTTGAAAACTTTTCTCGCTGCTTTCCTTGTTCCTTGCCACGCTGCTTCTCGGCTTTGTCTATCTGTAACCACTGATCCCAGGAGACTGCGAGCTCTGCGCAGGTTTTGATATCATGCCGTAAACCCTCCCAGCCTTGAGCACATCCCTCTCTGTCCGATCTTAGAAATTGGGCTCCGGAATTCCAGTCTTGCACAATAGCTTCTCCAGTCATAAAAGCATCTTGCATTGTCGAAGCTATCACACCAGTCGGTCCCCTCTTCACCCAACCTGCACAATACACACCGGGCAGATGCTTCAAAACCAGCGAGCTTCCATTTGCTTGTTTACGTGTTACCCGGCCGAGGCCGTCATTCATCACAACTCCTCGCGTCTCGTTGAACTCAATGCCCGTCTCGGAGAATTCCGGCAGGGGCGCGGACTTGTACCCTACAGACCGGAACACGATGTCGGATGGCAAGTGAACGGTCTGGCCTGTGGTGAATGATCTTGACGTTGGATCGTAGGGTTCGTTCAGTTTCATGACGTTGAATTTGGTGGAAGCGACTGTCGTCGGAAAGCTTTCGTGGCCGAAGAATCGTGACGGAGAGAGACAGTAGTCCAGAGACCATGATCTTGAAGTCTCGTGAGGAAGTTTTGCAGAACCTTTGAGAATGAGCTCCATCAATCGCCGAGGTACACGAGGTAGCGCATGAAGGTCGGGTGGTATTAATGTTCGATCAAACGGATGGAAAGAGACGTGAGGTAGCCTCATCAACTCGCGTACCTCCTTGATCGTGAACGCGCTCTGGAATTCACAAGCAGCTTTAGAACAAGACATCACGGAAGACGGGCTTTTCCTCACATACCTGGATTGGCCCTCTCCTCCCCACAACGTGTACTCTCTTGATCCGATTCCGCGACAATCTTTCAAGCGCACGGGCCGCAATATCCGTCTTTCGCAAGACGTCGACATCTTCCAAGAGGATCCTGGCCACATCGAGGGCTACATTTCCATGACCAATTACAACAGCGTCTTCCGCTTTATCTAGCAATGGGTCCAGACTTGAGTCTTCGGGAAGACCATTATACCAGCCGACAAACTGCCGGGCAGAATGAATCCCTTCCAGTGCCAATTCTCCAGGAATCCCTAGTTCCTTGTCCTCGCATGCTCCATAGGCTAGAAGCACACAGTCATAGTGACGCAGTAGAGACTGGAGCTTCACGCTACCTTGCTGGCTGTGAGAGGCTTTTTGACCCACGGACACATTGCCAAAGAACCGGAATGTGGGTGACGAGGCTATCTGCTCGAACTTTTCCTGACAGTTCTTGACATTCTAGGTCATTATAAAAATTACTACCCCGTATTCCTTCTGAACATACCTTTACTTCTGGATGATCGGGTGCAACACCATGACGGACAAGGCCATAAGGAACTGGCAGTGATTCAAACATGTCGACGTGTGTAAGGGGAATTCTGCTGATCACCCGGTAGGCCGTATAGAACCCCGCGGGACCTGATCCAACGATAGCCAGACGGAAGGGTGTCTGGCTTGATCGGCCGTTGTTGCACCCACCCGTCGTGGAGAAGGTCCTGCTCATCGTCCGAAGACGCGAATATTTCCAATTACTTCGAGCGACCATATCGAAATGATTGAAAAAGTTGATTCAAGGCCTCTCAATGTCCACAGGATCGGCAATAGCGCGAGGCAACATGCGTGTGACATCAGAGACACGTCCCAAGGTATGTACGTAACGTATGTACATTAAAGGCATTAAAGGCGGGGTACATAGGTACCTAGAGGTTTTCCTCCCTGTCCTAGGGGTATCCCTTTTGGGCGCCGTAACATCCGCCGCCGTAAGGCCGATGCCAATCAAGAAGCGGGTCACCGCTGAACACAGCTAGCGCAGCCCTGTTGCCGACGATTCACGAAACTCTGCGTTCTACGGAGTATCGCTTCACCATTTATGTATGTATAACCGCAAGTTGCAACACCACACATACCTACGGCTCTATTTGAGGTAAAGGTTTTGACAAGGAGAGTAACCTTGCCCTGAAGAACATAAATTCAGTGGAACAAAACCGTGTCAATGCGTCTTGGTATAGAAGTTGTCATCTATGTATCTACTATTCCAAAATGGCGGCACTGGGACGATATCAACTTGGAAGCGACGCCATTGAATTGTGTTTGCTATATACCAACAGGCTTGAGCAAACCTTGACAGGGAGGTGGAGGTAAGCAGGCTTTTTCTTGTCGGGAGTGGCATGCTTTTACTAATTCTCCCTCTCTTAAATACAGTACGTGAAGACCATTTCAGGATGTATTCTGTTACAGGCAGATGACGAGGCCGCTGGCGGCCATGTGTTCTAGATACTGCAAGCTGTTTGACCTGAAACCGCTACGAGGACATCGTGACCTGTTAAGGTAATCTGACCGGTTCTAAAAAAAAAGCTTTCAATGTATGAATGAATGCGAGGCCAAAAAGACAGTGCTAGGTCAGTGTCTGACTTAAATGATCAATTGATAGTAATATGCAGCCAACAATGAAAAGAAAGGCATCTGGCCTGATGTGAGCATGGCAAGCGGAGCACTTTCGATTTTTGATACGAGATATCCGACCTGTCTCAACGATAGGTTCAATACTAAGTAGTCAACGGCTTCGTGTCTCGACCAGCATTGAGCAATTCGTCTTTTTCATCTTGGTAAACCTGGGAGCTTGGCATATTAGCCACCTTCAGCCGGTGAAGGTAAGCTTAAGAAGTCAGAAGACGTAAGATTGTCACGTCGGAAACTCAACGACAGCATTACGAAAACAGCATCGAACGCGTTAAATTGATGTTATGTCAGGGTGTGAAGGATCTAGACGGAGTGAAGGTAAGCTCAAGAGCCCGCAAGATAATATTGAGCTACAAGCTACGGGTCGGATCATGACGGTTTCGATCTCTGGCCTCCCACAACCCATCTGAGCGGCCATCGCTCTCGCGGTGCACGTGTCTCTGCGCACGCCTCGACGGCCACTTGCCACTCTCATACGTATACATGATGTCTTGCCTTGCCACTATCCTCATGCCTCTGACACATTACCTTATGTCACGATCCATGCATAGACGCATCGTGCTTTTCGTCGCTCGCGAAAACCCTTCGTATGTTTGTCAGTATTTCTTGATTGGGGTCTCGGCGCATATTTGACTGCAAGCCAGAACTGCATTTTGACCAAGGGTGGATAAGATATGGTACGTTGACTCACGAGAACTGTTTCACGAGATAGCCTTCTCCACCGTTTTCCATGTCTATATTGAAAACATAAAAGCTACCATCACTAGTGACGACCATTACCTGAGGGCTGCTGCTGCTCATCGCTACAACACTCCTTATACCTGGGTCTCCAGGGGCATGCGCCTTGGGAACGGATGATCCAGATTTGGGTATTCTGATGAATGCAAAGTCCCGCGCTGGTTCCCAGATCTCGGTGACCGACTGGGGCAAATAGGCTCCTACCGCCCCAACGACACCGCGACTCATGAGCTGTGAAGATCGGCGAAGCATAACACCCAATGAGCCGCTTTTCCTTCCCTGACACTGTTTGCTTCCGGCGGACACGCTGCTTTCCGCCATAGAAGCTGCAGCGTCACTTCTAGGCGATTGAGCCGTATTATTTGCTGGTGAGTCGTCGTCATTATATGGCTTGGTGCGTGACCAACGATCCTGTCTCAGTAATGTCGACTGTTCTATTGGCGCTCCGGCTGGTGCGTTGTGTTGAGGAGGCGAGCTGAGTCTAAATATGTGGACTGTGTCGGATGTCGAAGACACACATAACAGTGTAGAGCTGAGATTGAATGACATGCTGTATATTGTTGAGGGATAAGTACCGCGCCGGAATTGATATAGTTTCTGGCCCCTGGGAACGGAAAAGACTCGAATTATTGTCCCTGTTTCACTTGCAGTAGCTAGCAAAGAACCGTCGTTATTTAAGGAGATACATGACAGTGGCGAACGATGCGCTTCAATGACATTGACTGCCTTCAAAGATACCGTGTCAAAAACAAGCACTTCGCCTGAGGTAGGTGCAACGTATGTGGACTGAGGGGGTGCGTGGACCGGCCGCTTGCTATCAGCTTCAGCCCTGGCCTTGGGCAGCGGGTACGCGATGAAGCAGTTTTCTGACGACGGAGACAAGGCGCAGATCGCGGAAGGATTTGGCGAAGTTGAGATTATGTAGAGGAGACTCATGTTGCTGATATCGTACAGGTATATCTCTTCCTCTAGAACAACAGCAAGGCGCTTTCGGTTAAGACGCACTGCGAGAACAGCGGACGGAAACGTGAGCTCACATATGACGGAGGCTCTCTATCTCGTGAAGTTGTTCTGTGAGCAAATACTGTTGCTTATCATGCACAAAGACAGGCAGAAATACCTTCGTATTTTGAATTATCAAGTGCCTAGGTGACAAAATTAGGGCAACAAGCGAGGTCGAGAACAGCATCTCGATAATGGCAATATTCCCGTCATCACTGCTGTAGATCCGTGAAAATGGATCTGTGTGATATATACGGAATCCCCTTGAAGTACCTGCGTCGAATTGCATGTCCCTTGTCAGCTTGGAGCTCTAATCGTGGCCGGTGGGCCGTGCCGGACTACAACTCACCGACAGCAAGGCAGCTATGATCTTGGTTGAAGGTGATGAAGTTTAGAGATGGGCTAGCCATAGTCCCGTCCGTCCGGTTGTGAATATTGAGCAACCCATACAGTTGGGCCATACATCAGCAAAAGGAGACAACCGCTTGTATGTAGTATTTCGAGAAGGCGTGTGGAGGCGAAACCTGCTCAAGGTGATGTGCTGGAGCTGTCGCAGTTTCAAAAGAGACGAAATTTCAGAACGTCGTTTGGCTACAAGCCGTTTATGTTCGATGAAAAGTAAATCAGCAACAAATCGCGAGGAAGGACGAAAGTATTATTGTACCTAGCGACTCACGCAGACGTTGCTCGTAACGATAAGTGAACATGACGGATCTGAGTGGGGTGATGGCGGAGTGGGTCATTATGGCAATCCAGCTGAGAGAGGTACGGTCCGTACGGATGTACTCGCGAAACTGTACGAAGTTACTCGGTGAACTGTTGTTTCCAAAATGCTCCACAAGTCTCAGTCTACAGAGTAGCTCGCCCAAATTACAGTGCAAGCAAAGCCGGAAGATCAGACAGTACGATTTTACAACTGCCTTGTGCACACAACGCGCAGTTGAAACGTGGCAAGGCTCGAGGGTCATGGCTTGAAATTCGCGTTTCTCGGTGGGATGAAGATCAGATAAGAAAAGGCATTCATGCAATGAGAAGAGAGAGTGTTTTTGAAGTTGGCTAACTGGGAAGAAGAGAAATGGAATACATAGGGCGTTGAGGCCATACATGGTACGAGCAGGTGAAACTCGCGACCGTGCATTTGGATGAGCAATTCCATCATCGTCAATTGCGCACGGCTAAGCCGATCATCCTCGCCCCCGAGTGTTCGGGATGACTTCCTCAGACTCGCTCACGGTAGTCAGGGCCTGCGATACGATTACCTGTGCCGAGCGAGTCCACGAGCCACCGAGCCACCTCGTGACGCCTTTGCGCGACCGTTCGAAGCTCGGGGGCCTCTCAGCCCTCTCCATCCCATCTTTTTGCATCGCAATTCGCAGGCCTGACACTCGGACGGAGGAGCCTGCCACTAATACGCGACGTCTGCGTCGAGGCAAATAGAGCCTGCGGCCGCTGACGTCCGGCAAAGTTACCGTTAAGGCCTATCCTGTAGAGGAGGAATAGACTCACCAGGCTCTGTAGCTGCGTCGATACCTGGGTCTTGCTCTCGATCGGCGGCAGTGATGATGTCCGACTTGACTGCCTGTCAGCAGCAGGATGGTCTAGGACTGTCCTTCTAATTCCTGGACCCTCGAGGCCGGCCGCGGAGGCTTGTGACGTCCTGTCCTCGGAATCTTCAATGAGAAGAATTGAAATCCGGCATTCCTTGAAATTGTCAGTGTTATGTAGAGCGAGATCGCGGCGTGTTTTCCTCCTTACCAAGGGCCTTCTCAACACCAGCGGTGAAAAAACTGGCTCATCTGTAGCTTCTCATATCGTGATCGT
The DNA here is from genome assembly GCA_029405325.1 of Claviceps purpurea. Lineage (NCBI taxonomy): Eukaryota > Fungi > Ascomycota > Sordariomycetes > Hypocreales > Clavicipitaceae > Claviceps > Claviceps purpurea. The sequence goes on from CM055785.1 coordinate 2,372,381, forward strand.
GCAGTGACGCCGGCGATGTGATGGCGAACGGGTGACCGTATTGCTGTGCGAAATTTTTCCGACATCGCGGTAGAGGCTTGTATCGCATTCGCGATAGCATCGGGCGGCTGCGGCGTCGTGTTCTCGTTGTGGGTGACCCGTTGGAACGTCGTGAATCGTGATGATGCGATGCACTTATTTAGGTTGTACTCCGTAGCGCGTGGTACATAGGTAGTGAGCCGTACCTGGCGCCGAGTAAAATCGTACCTTGGAACGCCAAGGAACGGCTCTCACGTGACTCGGTCGCGCCACACATGTGTCCGCGACTTCGGCCAAATATAAATGAGCACCTTCAGTTGCTGTTTCCTTTGCATGTTTTTGTATCGCATTGACGCTGTGAACATGAAGTTCTACATTGAGTATGAGATTCATTACCTGATGGTGATTACGACCGGAGGCTAAGCCGTCTTGCAGCAAACTGCCAGTTCTATTTCCATATCCTAGGATATACCCAGGTTTGTCTCTATACTAATGAACGATTTTGATTTCTATTGACGGAGACCGCCAACAGAGCAATATGCGTAAGCCCTTTCGTTGAATTGTCTACATTCTTGCTATAGTATCTGACGATTTTCGACTCCAGATACATGTGTGATCTTAAAAGTAAAACTCCCTTGGGAAGCTCCTAGCCATTACCGAAAGTTTAACCAACGTTCGTCTAGAAACTCTCGATGCTGGCGGGCATTGCGTCTTAGAGATGCCTTCGGGAACTGGGAAAACCGTGTCTCTTCTTTCACTTATTGTAGCCTATCAACAGTTCATGCCCGAGAAGCGAAAGCTTATATACTGCTCCCGTGCGTTGATTGCCGCCCCGCCGATCCCAGTGCTATATATTCTCCTTTTCATGTCCTCCCTCTTGCTTTGTTTATTTTACTCGAGTAACTTGAGAACATGTTCCCCTTCAATTGACTTACCATCCAGTTTCTCAGGCACTATGTCGGAGATCGAAAAAGCCCTGGAAGAGCTAAGAGAGTTGATGAAATATCGGACCAAAGAACTTGGTTACGAGGAAGACTTTCGCGGTTTAGGCTTGACAAGTCGCAAGAATCTTTGTCTTCATCCGTCTGTCAAACGAGAAAAGAGTGGCACAGTGGTTGATGCCCGTTGCAGAAGTCTTACCGCCGGCTTTGTGAAGGAGAAGAAAGAACGTGGTGAGAATGTGGACCTTTGTGTCTATCACGATGTACGAGGGCTATGCCCACCTCACGAGTTTTCTTCCATCGCCATCTGCTGGTGACCTTAGCCAGAACAGCATTATGCTGTCTTGTCAGTGAGCTAATGGCGGAAATAGAATCTCGATCTCTTAGAGCCACACAATCTGATACCGAATGGTGTGTGGACGTTTGAGGGAATCCTTAGTTATGGAGAGGAGCACAAGCAATGTCCATACTTCACTGCTCGACGGATGGTGAGTTGATTCAGGAAATGCCGCGTATGCAAGCTGACTAGAATCATTAGATGCAATACTGTAATGTCGTCATCTTCTCATACCACTACCTTTTGGATCCGAAGATTGCGGAAAGAGTATCTAGGGATTTCTCAAAGGATTGCATTGTGGTTTTTGACGAGGCGCACAATATCGACAATGTTTGCATCGAAGCTCTGAGTACAGATATCACCGAGGACTCGCTTCGCAGGGCGACGAGAGGCGCGCACAATTTAGAACAGAAAATCACGGAGATGCGTCGCACAGATCAAGAGCAGCTTCAAAATGAATACCAGAAACTGATTAATGGCCTCCGAGAAACAGAACAAGCTCGACAAGAAGACGCCTTTATGGGTAGCCCAGGTAAGGCATGTCCTCATTGCTATGTCATGATGTACTGCAAGCTTACAGGAATCACCAGCTCTGCCGGATGATCTACTTCAAGAGGCAATACCTGGAAATATCAGAAGAGCGGAACATTTTACTGCGTTTTTAAAGCGTTTTATTGAGTATCTCAAGGTAAGTACCCAGGCGACTGAGGAAGAGCCAACACGCACTAAGAAAGGAAATGTAGACGAGAATGAAGGTGCGCCAGGTGATATCTGAAACACCTCCATCATTCCTCGCCCATCTCAGGGAAAACACATTCATAGAGAAAAAGCCGCTCCGCTTCTGTGCTGAGCGGCTTACGTCTCTCGTTCGAACACTGGAGCTTACCAACATCGAAGACTACCAGCCTTTGCAGGAGGTTGCCACATTTGCCACCTTGGTAGCAACCTACGAGAAGGGGTTCCTTCTCATTCTCGAGCCTTATGAGTCAGACACTGCCGAGGTTCCAAACCCTATTCTACACTTCACGTGTCTGGATGCTGCGATCGCTATCCGGCCCGTCTTCGACAGGTTCTATTCAGTCATTATCACATCCGGTACAATTTCGCCTTTAGAAATTTATCCAAAAATGCTGGACTTTTCAACAGTGGTTCAAGAGTCTTACAGCATGACCCTAGCCAGGCGATCATTTTTGCCCATGATTGTGACTCGAGGAAGTGACCAGGCTTCTATCTCAAGCAGCTTCCAAGTTCGAAATGAACCTAGCGTGGTGCGAAATTACGGAACGTTGTTGATTGAATTTTCTAAAATTACTCCGGACGGGCTAGTCGTCTTCTTCCCTTCTTACTTGTACATGGAGTCGATTATCAGCATGTGGCAAGGCATGAGTATTCTCGATGAGGTTTGGAAGTACAAACTCATTCTGGTTGAGACACCCGATGCTCAGGAAACATCTCTTGCGCTTGAAACTTATCGCACGGCATGTTGCAACGGACGTGGGGCGATTCTGCTGTGCGTGGCACGGGGTAAGGTTTCCGAAGGCATAGATTTCGACCATCAATATGGACGCACCGTCATATGCATTGGAGTTCCATTCCAGTACACAGAATCGCGAATTTTGAAAGCGCGACTTGAGTTCTTGCGCGAGACGTACCGCATCAAAGAAAACGAGTTTTTGTCCTTCGATGCGATGCGCCATGCTGCACAGTGCCTCGGGCGTGTTTTGCGTGGGAAGGATGATTATGGAATCATGGTCCTTGCGGATCGCAGATTTCAGAAGAAACGAAACCAACTGCCGAAATGGATCAATCAGGGACTTGTTGACGTTGATTCAAACCTGAGCACTGATATGGCAGTCAGTAGTGCTAGGCGATTCCTGCGAACTATGGCACAACCTTTTCATGTGGAAGATCAAGAGGGTATTAGCACTTGGGGATATGAGGATTTGCAGAAACACAAGGAGAAGATGGACTTGGAGAAAATCCGTGAACTGGAGGAGGCCATGGAGGGTTCTGTCGAAGTCGCTGCTGTGGTTGATGATTACGATTTCGACGATGTGCCGGATCAAGATTTGATCGCTTTGGAGGACTTTTGATCAGTGCAAACTTGGAATATTGCAAGGTTGTGTGCATCAGCTGATTTCATTCAACAACGTCTTGCGGCGTGGAGTATTACAGAGGCCGAAAGTTACGAATCAATGCACATGTGATTCGATGATATCTAGTTTGTGGTCCCAAACGACGAGTCTTATATCTAGACGCTTATTTCAAGTATGAAGCTTATATGCTCCCAGAAATGCTTCAAGCTTCCAGTTAAGTCCGCTTCGTAGCTTTGACTGCTCTCATGGATGGCAGTGAGTATGATCGACCTGGCTGTCGCCCAACTTCTACGCACAACATGCGGATGAAGTCTTGATTTACCCAATAGCTAGTATGAGCACTGAGCATGTTCAGATACTGAATCTCCAGCGGGCCTGTTCCGGACCTGAGGAACCAATCAATCTGTCCATTGTCGTTCAGAAGAAACGCTTTTTTTTCCGCAATCTCTTCGCGAGTGAAGTCGTGGACTTCTAGCTCCACTTGAGATGGGAGTCGTGCCGTTGAAGGACGCTCCGAGTCCTTTTGTTTGAGAGCATCATAAGATGATTTAGAGAGCCCTGGTACTATCTGCCGCACTGCGTCCGCCACTGACTTCAACACCGATACTGACGTGCTTGGGACGAAGGCCGTTCTGAGCCCTGCTGCGTAGGCAGGGTCTAAGGCGCCATTCAATAGATACGCAATGGGATCTTCCTTTGCTAGGACGTTGTAGATGTTATCCACCGCCAGGCATCCGAATATGCCCGCATCTTGCACTATATTCTTGTCTAATATATCTCGCGTGTCTGCTCCCGATTTCCATCGTCCTCGGCGCGGTATGAGAGCAGCCTGCTCCAAGAGTAAAAAAAATCCAGCTGGGCTGCCCAGCAGAAACAAATTCGTGGTGTCGAATTCAAAAAATCGGCTTTCCGGTTCAGCTCGACTGAGATCCATGATTGGCACATAAGTGGGTTGGCGGGAAAGTACATCGACTGCCATCACACTTCCTAAGGAATGCGCAATCAAGTGGACTCTGCCCATTCTTGGAAATCCAGTGTTATTCTGGCACCACAATCGATAAACTCGGTTGGCTTCCGAAACCAAAGCTTTGATCATTTTGCTCTTGTGGTGCGACATGTAAAATGGAATGTCAAACATGACATCAGATATCATGCTACGAACCGCTGGAATCGTGCTTGGCTCGATATCTTTTAAACCGAAAGTCTCTTGTCGATGGTCTTTCATCCCTTCCATCCCGCTAGTATCAGCTTGTTCGAAGGAAAGGCCCAGCCTCCAATTTAGTGGCAATATCATGACATTGTTCTGGCCCGGGCGCAAGACTTGCTGAACAGCTGCAGTGCCCATCTCAAGATTGACCGCACGACGGAAGCCATTGATTGCATGTGTGAAATGATAGCTCTCTACCCTTTCCGCAATCTTTTGGCCAATTCCGTGCGCAACGAATATCAAATCAGTGACCTGTCCGCTGTGTGTATCTGCATCACACGCGCCGCAGTCCTGAAGCTGAAGGGGGTCTGAGTCACAGTATATCGCTTCTCGGGAATCCTGCTCTTTTCTATTGACTCGGTCCCAGACAGAGTGATCAAATCCGCGGATTATTGGAAGTCCCACGGTAAATCCTTTCTGAATCTTTGACGCGGGTTTTCTGCCATAATATGCCGATGGCGCCAGGTTTGGCTTCAACAGAAATGCTTCTCGATAATCCTTATACATGACTTGATATTTGCTGAAAGGCCGATTGATTCGCTCGGGGCCAGGCAGCAACTCTAGATCCTTGGTGTCGAGCGCGCCTCGTGCTGCCGCGTCTCCCTGAAAACAACGTGCAGCGCAGAAAGGATGCGATGAGATCCTTGGCTCTGGTTCAGAGTAGGGCTCAGCATGGAAGTGCTTGGAATCTTGAGGCCACAGATAATGCGAGATCTTTTCCTCCCCAGCAGGGCCAATCTCAATGGCGCACCTAACTTCATCCCTCCATGTCTCCGTCCAGGGCTGTAGTTCTTGGTAGCCAGCCTCTAACTGATTCGCAACGAGAGGGGCCACGGGCATCATCGTATCTCTGATATAGGGTTAGCGAGCATAATGCCATCATCAAGTGCAGCTTGTACCTATAGAACCATGTTGCCCTCATTACCTCGGCAACATCGTTTACCGGCGACCAGTATATTGGCTCCATGTGGAGCATTGGAAGCGACACTTTATGCAATCGAGAGATACCAACCACGACATCCACGGTGACCATATCGCGTGTGACGCTGTTCGCTTCTAGCACGGTACATGCCTCTGAAACAGACGCATCATACGTTATTTCAGAGCCTTTGTCCTTGTTTTCCTTCGTCAGATTGTCCACCGGTTCTTCTTGCTGTGATAATGTTAAATATCTGGCAGCGACCTCTACGCTAGTGGACAGATGCTCAGGAATGGCGGTACCCTTGGGTGGTAAAAAGGATGGTTTGAGAGTGCGTGAAAAGGCTCTATTCCCGATCGATTCGTCTGTGAGCTTCGAGAACGGTGACCGCCCCCTTCTGAGATCATTTGCGACTTTATTCGTGTCTGTGCCAATGTCAGCTGGACATTTTGCTTCGACATCTCTCCGGCTTCCTTGGTTGTGTGAGGGGCTTGTCAGGTGGCACGCAAAAGACTGATTAGAGCGAAAGCTGTCACCATTCCTCATCGCGTCCAGAATGCGTTCTGACAGTGTTTCTAGAGCGAGCTCTGGGCGATATTTGATCAACAATGAACAGAAGTTCTCGTGAAGCATCTGAGCGATATCTCGGTGCAATAATGAGCAGCAGACTGTCTGTACTGTTGTTTCTTGAGAAAGGCCTCCGCCCTCTGAAGCATGTTCACAAAGCCCTCCATGTTTATTCAAATGCTGCAGTGAAATCTTTTCAATAATCGCTTGTACTTTTTGTTCCCTTTTCCCTGCACTTTCGTCGACAGGTAAGCCTTCAGATGGAGCGCTTCTGATCGATGCATGCTCTCTGCGCGAGTGCTTCCGCGCCAGATCAGACCATGCCTTCTCTAGCATGTTGTTATCGCCACGCCCGAACGGTCGAAATTGTTGCTTTGCAGTTCTTCTGTCGAAGCTACCAGTGTGAATCGCGGCCGAGGGCGTATCATCAATGGACATTACAGATGAATAGAAGAATTGAGAGACAGCATGCGGCATCCCGTTTTCATGCGGTGATCGTCGGAGAGGAGCCAGGCGGCACTTTTGGCCATAGTTGTGCGCTGTTGACGTCATGATGATGAAGATGATGCGAAGGGCACTGTGCAAGCATTCAGCATTGTAACTTATAAAGAGAGGCTAGAGCAGACTTATCTTGATCTCGAGATTCGTGGTATGTACCTAAGTAAAGCGAAGAATAAAGTCGCTGCTTATTACCCCCAACCGCCGCGACCGGCGATATTTGGTCGTACACGTGACCATCCGTCCCCTGCATCTGATTTCAATCTTCAACAGACTGCCTCCATCATTCCATCCCATCGCAGTTCCTCACGGAGCTTTGTATGTAACGCCATTTTTCCCATGTATAAAGCATTTGCGCCCACGGCCAACGATATACGAAGCGCGTCTACAGTGTTCTCACCGTGGATGGTGCCTCTGAGCCAGTCCCTGAGCAAGCTTTTGAGCCATTGCAAAGCTTTTGAGCCATTGCAAAGCATTTGAGTCTCACGAAGACGCGATCGAGTCAGCCAAGCAGCTAGCTTCAATTCAAGGCTACAGCCTCGCAATCCAGCGGTGGATGGGAAAAATCTGAGGATATTGTAAGCTTTGTTCGTTTACGCTGCTCGAAGGCATTCAAATTCACCCCTCACGATACCGGCACGCACCCCTCGAAGAAGAGGCCCACGAAAACTCGCAAAGAGTCATGCCCTTTTCGACTTCTCATCGCCCGTGATGATCAAAATCGCTGGTTGATTACGCCCTCACCAAATGCGGATGCGAGGGAGCATTCCCACGACCCGGATAAGTTTGGATCGTTTGCCGCCGACCGAGGGAAGATTGTGAGAAGGCATGCGACCTTCATTCTCACTCAGTGGAACTCTCGCGTGAAGATCTTTCAGATCCTTGCAGGCCTCCGACAGACAAAGGATCGTGATACTTGGCTCTTGAGGGGCCAGGATATCGCAAACTTCCTTCGAGCTCACGATCGAGCTAGGCTTGGGGGACGAACCTCGATTGAGTGGCTCATTGATGAGCTTCGCGAGAATCCATATTTTGTCTCAGCCTCTTGCACCGATGATGATGGCCGGATTCAATGCCTCTTCATCGCTCCACGAAGCGGCATCGATCTTCTGAGGAAGCATCCGGACGTACTGCAGTTTGACTGCACGTACAAGACCAACAAGTTCAAAATGCCTCTTCTGAACATCAGCGGCATTACGAACACGAGGAAAACATTTTCAGTTGAACATTGGGAAGTCAATTAAGCATTCTGTATTTATTTTCAAATTTATTTTCCACATCTCAAATCCACACTCGATCAATTGATATCTGAAGCATTTGCCCAAGTATCATTGTGCGGAATGGTCACGTGTTTATGACAAATATCGCCGGTACTGGCGGTTGGGGTTCCTGCATTAATGAGACCCCAAAAGTATCAGACTGCACGGAGAGAGCGTGAGTCGTCAAGGGCTGAGCCATGGGGGACAATGAGCGTGTTGGCGTGAAGCTCAGAAGAGGGATTGAAAGACATGATGATGATGAAGTTGAGGAATTAATTTGATGAGAGTTCAATCGTTACTGATTAATTTTGACGGCAAGTTGATGTTGATGTTGGCTTGTGAGGGTGAGAAATTCTGCTCGAGAGCGAAATACGCGAGAGGGTGTGCAAGGGGAGGTGGCCGTATCAAAGGTGCCACTTCTACGGCTACGAATAGCATGCGCCTCACTCCTGAGTCCTACGCGGCATAAAAAGTTACGGCGAAGAATAGGCGTCTTCAAGTGGGTATCCCTATCTGCTGCAGTGACTTTTGCTGCAGCAGAAGCGGGGCAGACATACTCGTAGCCGTAGAAGTGGAGCTTTTGATATGGTCACTGCCTCTATCCCACACCCTCTCGCGTACTTCGCTCTTCCCGAGCAGAAGTTCTTACTCTTTCAATCAACATCATCAACATCACCTTGTCGTCATATCATCAGTAACGATTGGAATCTAATCAAATTAATCCCTTTCACTTCAACGTCCTTATCATGATGTTCCAATTCCTGTTCTGAGCTTCCCGCGAACGCTCTGATTGTTCACCACGGCTCTGCCCTTGACGAGTATGATGGACATTGGAGGTCAGATCGAAGATTTGCCTGCCTCCCTCTGTGCAGTTTGCCACTCTTGCCGAGCTTCTTGCCTTTCTAAGTTCCTACAGCAATGAGACCTCCAGAACGTAATGGCTTTTTCCAAGACCGCCTCGAGGAATTATCGCGAGATTCGAGGAATTATCGCGAGATCGACGGACACCGCAGCGTACGTCAAAATTGGTTGAGATCATGGCGCTCGAAGACGCTCTGTATCTACGAGCGTTCGTCGAAGTAGTACCCGGCTTATCGACTGCTCGTTTCGTATATTGATATTTCAAGGGCAGAAAAAGTAGATATGTAATGCTGTTCAAATGCAAGTGCACGAGACCGCAAGCAGGCCATCATTCTTAGGCACAGAAGGAAGTTTTCGGGTCAGAATTGTGTGTCTCTGTGTGTTGCTGTCCATGCCCTGCGTGATTTTTCTGTGATTAGATGCAAAACTAATCAGGACCCCAACAAAGCAAACACTTCGTGCCTTTGAACCCGGTGTTGCGGTCACAAATCAGGTACTCCGATGGTGAAGCAATAAATCGCAGTTTCGTGACATTATCCGAAGGGAGTGAGATACGTGCTGGTGGGCGTGTGTGCAACAGAGCTGCGCTAGCTGAGTTCAGCAATGTCCCGCTTTTTCATTGGTTTTGAAACTACTGCAGCAAAAGTCACTGCAGCAGATAGGGATACCCTCTTCAAGTACGTGCTCCAGTCGGAGTCCAGGTACCCGGACGACCAGGCCACCAAGCAATTCCGGCGAGTTGCATCCTGGATTCCTGGCTCGTGGAACACATGACATTGACTTGCTACGTAACCAATTACCTACATAGGTACTTACATACATATCGACTTGCTGAGAAGCGCCAGAACTTATTAGAAGCCAGACAAAGTCGCATCATCAAGGGCCTTGTATGTACCCGAGCCGGGCACCAGAGCCATGCGCCAGAGCCATGCGCCAGAGCCTGATCCCTGCGGCCTGCCTTCCCCATTCAGGCGCTCTGCCTCGCCATCTCCGATTCAATCATTCCACTGCCACGCCGCTCCACCGGCCCGGTCTCCTCGCTGCCGTTTAAACCCTCCTTCCCGCCCTCCGATCACACAACAGTTCTTTGTATGTACATACCGTCTTTACAATTACCCTGAGCACTTTGCGCTTGCTTCCTTTGCTCAGTTTGGAAACTCTCCCGGTCGTAGGACGGCAACCTTCTGCCGCCCCTTTGAGGAGCCCTCCGCCAGCGGCCCTTTTCCCGTCCTCTCCTGCACGAGCACAATATTGCGTCAAGTCGTCTCAGTCGCCCAGGGTTCTCCACCCCGCGAGATATCGTACCAACGCAGGCATTGTCTTCTCGGTAGATCGAGACATTCAACATCAGGCCTTGCGTACGGAGAGAGTATCTGCCTATTCTTTCTGGGGCCCACTCTGCATGACACAGACAGATGCTACTGTTCTTGCGAGGCTGGGCAACCGGGCCTTTTTTGCCGAAGACTCGTTAGGCTCCCGCCGAGCGTCTCCTCTTCATCCGACCTCGACGTATGATTGTGTCGTTCACGACTTGTACAGATCATATTTCAACTTTGCGCCGCTAGCAATACACCACGCTCTTGGGAACGGGCCATTCGCTGCGGTGCATTGGCCCATCTCGACTTGTTCGTAGACATGCCCAAACCTAGGTCACGCAGACCTTCTCCAGTCTACCTCACTATACCCAACCAACAAGGACAAACGTCGCGACCGCTGTCGGCATTTCAAGACTATTTGCCCTCAAGCTCATCTTCTTCTCGCCGAAGCAGCGCCAAACACCTTCACCTGTCGCCGTCGCCGTCGCCGTCGCCGTCTACACCCTCGAGAATGGCATCATGTCCTCCAACGCTGACTGATATCTTGCTCGACGTATCTCCACCTCCCTGGACACTCAGCGCGTTCATGGCCTATCTGTCACAAAATCACTGCATGGAGACGCTGGAATTCACGCTCGACTCGCAACGATACGCTGCCTCTCACAATCAGCTCTCCTTCGAGGAGTCTGCATCGCAAAGGAGCAGCGCGGCCGCCCGCGTCTGCGAGTGGTGGAATAAGCTAATGCAGGTCTACATTGTCCCCTGTGCGCCTCGGGAAGTAAATCTTCCGGCCCAGGTCAGAGATCGCTTGCTGAATCTACCAAGCGGTGCCTATCCACCACATCCTGACGAGCTAGATGAAGCCGGGCGTATCATCTATGAGCTGATGAATGATTCTTTGCTGGTGCCATTCTTGCAATCTGTTGCGTCCCTCCAACAAGCCAACTGCCACGGCCAGCACCACCGTCGTCAGTTTCGACACAGCAATCATCTCTCCCGTCAATCAAGACGTTCCGTCGCCATGTCCCCCTCGGCAGATTTCGAGGTCTACAGTGACGGCAGCGATAGCCATTTGCCTTCGGCCTTCTCAGTGGAGTCAATGACCCCTCCGACTACTCCTCCGGCCGAATACACTTTCAACTCCTCACCCGGCGGCCTTCAGAGAGCCGTGGCTGCTCATAATAAAGGCTGGAAGAAAGTGAGCGAGAAGTTGGGCTTCGGTCGGAAATCATTCGGCCGGCGGAGCACGCCGACATCATCTTCGATTTTCGATTTGTGACTACGATGCTGGTCTCGGGGAGTCAAGCCAGGTTTAGATCCCTTACATACAGCCCACTTTCGCAATTTTTTCTGGCTTCTTAAACGACAGATGTCTCGATTTCTATCCTGGCCGGTATATTTCGTCCTGAGCGGTTCAGGTGGTAGCAAAAATCAGCAGCATCAAGCTTCAAAGAGGCCACAAGTTCCGTTCACGAATTGAGTCGTAAGCTGTCACACGGTCCATGACGTATGCTGTGTCAACATGATACGAGCAAGGGGGTGATGAAACTGAAACATGGTTCTGATTTCTTTCGCTTGGCTATTTTTCTGATTGCTCGTGCATGGGAGCGGGAGTCTGGGAACTGGTGCTCTTTTTTTGTCTTTCTTTCTCAACTATGACGATGATTGATGATGGCGTCTTTCGCAGCATGAGCGTGATGAGATTTCTGCAAACAAAGATTTTTGCATGCATGTTCAGCAATAAGCTTTTATACGCAGGGCATACGGCCTATTATATACCCAGGTTTTTATATTACATGGCAGCGTTTTTCTCTTGCATCACGGGTTCCTGTAGTACTTGGCGGCAGGTGAATGTGAACTCACGCTTCCAAGACTAATCGGGGTCACAATTGGGTTTCAGGTCGTTCTCGTAGGTAAAAATTTACAGTCCATATACATATTCTTAAGCCTTGGCTTAACAATTACTGCGCCTTCCATATATAGTAAGGAGGACTACCTTGTGTTATAGTAGCGTATCCTAGCTTGCCCATCGCGTGTTGTGGCTTAACGGGAGAGAGTGGGTGAATCTGTCCGTCTTATTAGGAACGGCAAGTGCTTGATTATAACGCCGGACGTCGCCCAGGTACATAGGTAGATATGTCTGCGCGAGGGTCTTTCTGAACTGGCCACATTTGTTCTCCGCCGCTATGGGTGCTCTTGTCGTATCACGTCGTGCTTCATTCGCACCTTTCAATATTTCGCGCGTAATGCTGAACGCTCAGTTGTTCTCTACGGAGTAGTTTTCCTTGCATAGCTTCACTCACTACGCAGACGTATTCTTCCCACCGCGGTTCGGCATGTTAGGAGCCTCGAGTACCTATCAAGACAGGGAGAGCTTGGCCATAGAATCTAAACTATGTATATTGAAACAGCGCCTTTTGCATTTCGCCCCACCAAAAAAATACAGACAAAGAGTGACACGATTTTTTTTGGGCAGGGATAATTCCACTGCCCTGTTCCGCTAATTCCACTGCCCATCTTGGATATTTCCACTGCCCTAAGATAAAGTGACATAGTATTTGAATGTGGCCACTGCAGAAAACTAAGTCACTAGATTTCCCCCCCTTTCGTGCATAGACTCAAGGCCCTCAGTCAGAGAAAAAATAACGCGACATGATATTTGAGTGTAGCCACAGCAAAAAACTAAGTCACTAAGTTCACCCCCTTTCGTGCATAACCTCTCTAATTCAACAATTATCTTCCCTCGAGGCCCGAGGTACAACGACGTCACCTCCCCTCAAATCATCGCCAAAGACGCAAACATATCTCAGGATTAAGAATGGATGATAAAAGTTAAAAAGTTAAAGTGCATAAAATGAATACAACTGCACCTTGAGATATGTACGGCGTCTTTGGCGATGATTTGAGGGGAGGTGATGTCGTTGTATCGGCCTCGAGGGAAGATGATTGTTGAATTAGAGAGGTTATGCATGAAAGGGGGTGAACTTAGTGACTTAGTTTTCTGCAGTGGCTACACTCAAATATCATGTCGCTTTATCTTAGAATTTTGGTGCTCATTTTTTGAAATTCCTCACAGAAAAGGCATCCGATAAAACAATATTTCGATATAACGATGGCGGTTTGGTCACTTTTACGTTATCGTTATATCGGGGCTTGACTGTATGTACCTCCCTAGTCTGTACCAAGTTCCAACGCCGCCAACAGTGCAAACCACGCTAGAATTGCACTAGAAGACGCTAAAGCAGGGGACCACTCCGTATGTACCTAACCTATGAGAGTTGGCTTAGTACCTTAGGTACCTAGGCCAATGTTCGAGAAGAAAAACTTGATCCTCTGGCAGCTTCACCCGGGTATCCCTTTCGGGCGCCGTGACATTCGCCGCCGTAGAAATGGGGCCAGCGGTTTTCGGCGCCGTAGAAGTGGAGCTTTTGATAAGACTACCCCCTATGCCACAGCCACACCCTCTCGAGCAGAAGTTCTGAACTCTTTCAATCAACATCATCAACATCACCTTGCCGTCGTATCATCAGTAACTATTGAACTCCCATCAAATTGATCCCTCTTACTTCAACATCCTTATCATGATGTTTTGATCCCTTTTCTGAGGTTCCCGCGAATACTCTTATTGTTCCCCACGGCGCAGCCCTTGACGAATTTGATGGGTATGAATATGATAATGGAGGTCAAATCGAAGATTTGCCTGCCTCCCTCTGTGCAGTTTGGCACCCTTAACGAGCTTCTTGCCTTCCCACAGCAATGGTTACTACGGAATGGACTGGCCTTTGTCAAGACCGCCTCGAGAATTATCGCATGATTGACGGACAGCTCACCGCAGGTACGTCAAAATTGGTTGAGATCATGGCGCTCGAAGACGCTCTGTGTCTACGGGCGGTCGTCGAAGTAGTACCCGGCTTATCGCCTGCTCGTTTCGGATTGTGATATTTTAAGGGCAGCAAAGGCAGATACTGCTATTCAATGCAAGTGCACGAGACCGCAAGTTTGATAGGCAATCATTCTTAGGCACAGAAGGAAGTCTTCGAGTCAAACTTGTGTCTCTGTGTGTTGCTGTCCATGCCCTACGTGGTTTTTCTGTGCGTGGATGCATAGCTAATCAGCATCCTAATGAGGCTATCATTTCGTGCTTTAAACTCGGTGTTGCGGTCATAAATCAGGTACTCCGATGGTGAAGCAATAAATCGCAGTTTCGTGGCGTTATCCGAAGAGAATGACATTACATCTATGGGTGTCCTTTTTAGGTTTCACCCACGAGTACATGATATGTACATGATACTCCGTACGTGCTGGTGCGTTTGTGAGCAACAGAGCTGCGCTAACTGGTGAGAGCTGGATTTTTCGCACCTATTTTTCCGTTCTCGATTTGGGGCCCTGTACTCGGTAAGCCGCACCCACTACTCGTGGGTGTAACCTTTGAGCGGACCTATAGGCTATGAGGGAGAGCACCACCATACTTCTCGTAAGTAGCACTGCCCATGGCATTTCATGCTCATGGAGTCATGGGGCGTATCCATCATCACCTACGGACATTCATCACAATGTTTGTCTTTGGCATCTACCAGCAATTCTAAATACATATACAAATGGGGATACTGGTACCTACTCCTTGGAAACACGCCCTGTTGTGCCATTTCTCACTTTTCTCACTTTTCTCCCTTTTAGACCCTGTATCACTATCCAACCCTTCAACAGTGTCCTTTCCCAGACACTTCCCAACTTGCAATCTGTGGATATTCCAATTCCATTTCTCATAATCATTTCATCCGACTCAAAGTTGATGCAACTGTCCCTCCAATGTCTCGTTAGCCGACCAATGTATGAATAAACCCATGCCACGCCCCGCTAATATATGTTGGTAAAAAGACAAAAGCGAATTTGAAAACCACAAGCCCAGTACAATTAACACATGATCCCAAAATAAAGTTGATAAGCGCCAAAGAAGAGAAGTTTGCGCAAGCGGGGCTTGCCAAAGGGTATGTTGGCATGCCAATTTTGGACTGATTGTTCAATAACGACGGAGATCAAACTCTCCCTTGAAACCTCCATTCAGCAACATGGATGCGATTCGGAGCCGCTGACGGGGCATGTCTTCTGCGACGTAACTGTCGATAGGATTGAGGCCCAAGGCGACACACATGCCATTCGTGATGGTATGCACACCGCAATCATATCCATTTGTTTGCATGGGAGCCTCATGCAGCATAACTTTCCATTCGCTGTCGACAAATTGATCATCCATTAAGTCTTTCAGCCACGCGAGACCTACGCTGATATATTTCTGCGATCCTGTGGCACTCATGGAATCAATGTGTGCTACGGTCCTTTTGCTTGGCCGAATAACCAGAAGGGTCCAATGTGAGTGCTCGCAAATGGGAAGCAAAATGGTGTCAACATCGAGCAGATTCTCCTTATCTACTCCATAGCGACGAAGCGTTCTCTGAGTTCGGGTGACACCCTGTTCCTGCAAACGCTTGAAGAAGAAAGAGGACATGGCAAGACATTTGCGTGTGCTCTTTTTGGTATCCTTAATGCCGGCAGCCATGTTGATGAACTGATCCAGCCAATTGAAAGATCCGTTGACAATTTCATCATTGAGCCATTCCATGGGTGGAACAACCTTGGCGAAGTCGTGTCGCCTCAGTTCAACACCTTCTGCCGTGGTGGCCAAAGTAGTTGAAGCATTTGCGCGCAGCGTCGCATGAGCTCGTGATAGCCAATCCGAGCTGAGTGGTGCTACGAGCGGCTGGTCTGGAATTCGTAGACCGCCAGTTCTGGCAAGTCTTTCGTCCCGTTCTTTGCGGATTTGCTGCTCAGCAAGTCTATTGGCTTCTTCAGCAGCCTTTCGGGCGGCCCTCTCTTTTTTTACTTCGATTCCTGCCTTCGTATCGTCACTGATAACAAGTGATCGAAGCGAAGGTAAGGCCAATATCTTCTCGATCGTAGCAGATGAAGTAATCCCGATAGTTTTGCTCTTCGGAAGCGGAATTCCAAATCTACCCCTTGGAAACATATATTTGAAATCAGCAGCAACAGTTTTGAATTCTGGAGACCCAGGTTCTCTGGAATCAAGCTCCTTCTGAGCTTCAGACCTAATAATTTCTTCTTCGGCAGTAAGTATTCTGGGCACATCCAATCCTAGGTGACCTCGCTGCCTCGGGGAAAAAGTACTTTCAGTGAAGCGTACGGATTTCGGAGCGAGTTGCATTGTGAGACGTTTGGGCACCTTGCGATCTTTCAATATCGATTTTACAGCCCGGATCTCATGGCCTTGAAGGGGTTGTTTTGCCACGAAGTCAGTGATGTACGATTCTTTAATGAACTCATAAGTATCATCTCGACCATGAAATTTGGCTTTGAAGCCCGCGGATGTAAGTTGAGCTACTTCATCGGCAAGAAGCTGGGCTCTCAAATACGCGGTTTTGGTCCGTTCCAACCTTTTGATGTGCGGTGGTGGGGTCGACGGTGAGATTGTACGCGACACATCAGGTTCACCAACACGAGTCTCCTTGGTCGCGTTAGATGGCTCTGATGCTCTAGAGTTCTCCTGAGGATAAGTCCCAGGAACGTCATCGAACGTCCAGGCTCTCAAATGCGACGGGAGGAACTGTTCAAGCAACTTTCGATGAAAGTGGTTGTATTTGACGAAGCTGGGAAAGATGATATTGTGTGCCATTGCTGCCATATCCAAGGCAACAGCTCCAATGATGTCAACAGGTAAGGTGTAGTCATCCAGCTGATTGCCCTCATCCAGAAGGTCACGTAAGACGGGCACCAGTGCAGGGGCTGACGTCAGATGCTTAGTACGATTGACCGTCTCCTGCATCTTTTTTGTGAGAGTATATTGAAAGTCTCGCGGGACAATTGGGTATTGGTCCTTGACTTTGATGAATGTGCTAATTTCATAGACACCATCTAAGAAACCGAACATGTCCTGGCAGAAAAGCAGGTACAAGGAAGATAGGTCATATCCATCCTGACCGGACTCAAGTTTTCTGAAGTCGTCATCGTCGTTTGCCAAAACTGATAATAGTGGCCAGAGGATCTTGTTGACCTGTGAGCGTGACGGGCAATTGCGCACAACATCACAAGATCTTTGGAAACAGTCCCGCAAGTGGTGGTATCGCGAGATGAGCACGTTGAGCCCATCTCTGTCTAACCACTCGAAGTCGGAGTCGGCTAATGCGATTCTGCGTCGTTTGGATGCAACATGAAGCTCCGTTGATAGACGGATGGGGGCATATGACCTTGTCTCAAATACAGCAGATGGCGGATTGTACACTGCGGTGGGGATTAGGATTGGCTGTCACAACAGACTACTTACGATTGGGAGAAAATTCCCAGTGGATACGAGAAGAGGGAATTGACGTACGACAACGACGGAATCTATCCCCCAGATCTGACAAACATGAGATGACATTGGCCATCATCCCGGTGACGCCCCTGGACAGAGTCCGTACGTCGACCATATGTTCCTGCCAATAACTGTCAGTCTACCGTGAACCAACGACAAGCAAAGACTTTCCACATACCTTTTTTCTGTTTTGATATCCAACCTCGGAATCTGAAGTAATGGGGCTGCGAGAAATGGTGATACAAGATGAGGGACTCTCGTCCTGGGTACAGTGCAATGCAGCAACCAGATCAATCTCGGTATCTTCTGCGTGGCGCTTTTTTGTGCAAATTCCATTGATCTCAACAAAAAGAGGCACATTATTCGGAACAGGACGGAGGGGTGCGGATTGTATGGCACTCGGGATTGCTTGCCGTCGTGGCGGATCCCAGAGGCGCAAGGAGCGCACGGAGCGCAAGACGTTGTCAATATCGGCTTGCCTCTGGTCGGTGGTCTCAAGTCGTGGATATACCGTATCGATGAGAAAAGTTTGATTCGGAAATGTTCTCGAGCTCGGCCTTTGACTCGGGTCTTGAGATGGTAAGTTACAGATCCGAGGACTTATCCGTCTCCTGAGTTTAGGAAAACGTGGGAGCCACGGGCGCCTGGGGTTGCGTGGTCGGTTAGCGCATCTGATCAGTCGGCCTTGGCCTGTAAAAGTGACTGGAGCACGACTGAAGCGTCTCTGAGGTCCGGGAGTCTCCCTTCCATCGACCAGGCGAACTGCAGTAACATCTTCAGAGGCTTTAGAGCTTCGAGAAATGGAAGTCTCTGAGATCGATTCAACCGCAGCAACGAACACCAGGTCTGAACTGGCATCGTCAATGCGGTCCGCCTGATCACCAGAGCGTTCGGTTTCAAGACCGTCTAAATTGACCCCTGTGCCTCTGCCAATAGAAGAGCTCTGGCCCTCAGATTCGCGACTGCCCGAGGCAGGCTCCAAAGTTGAGTAGGTATAATGCAGCAAACGCCGCAAAGCAAGGAAAGAATGGACAACTAAAGCAAAAAGCCAGCGCAAGAGGAGTTCCGGCGTCATCTTGCCAAGATGATCGCGACTACCACAGCAGACGGGAGAGACAAAAGAAGTGATGGTCGTCAAAAACCTGGACTGCAAGAACAACGAATAATCTTTTTTCGCAGAAGGCAGGTCAAGTCAAGTCGTGAATTGTTACAACTGAGTGGAAGGAAACCAATAAAGCAGGTGCAAAACGCAATGGTATGCAAGAGAATCGAAAGCAGGTGCAAGCAAAGACGAAAAAGTGATTTGTTCTTACTGTATTTGTTTTGTAAACTGACAGAAGCTGATGAGAGGAGAAAGAAAGAGAGGAGTTGAGGGGCGCGAACGCGTTAATGTAGCTTTCGTCGCGGTCGCGTCAACGCGTGCATGGTTCGTATGGCTCTCAACTTCGCTTAGTGCAAGAGCGGAAGCGACATAATGAGGAAGGAGCGGCTGGGTGAGTGGCCGCTAGCAGGAAGGCGCCGAGCTCACTGGAGAAGACGCTATTGCGGATGGTTGGTGATGCGACTTTGTTGAGCGTCAGTGGAGTTTTCAGGGAGCTCAGGGGTGGCAGAATCTCGGAAGCAATTTCTCCAGGTGTCTTTGCTCAGCAGTCCCACATCGAGCTTTTGATTCGGCCATGGCCACACGTGGGTATCCCTATCTGCTGCAGTGACTTTTGCTGCAGTATAAGCGGGGCGGACATACTCGTAGCCGTAGAAGTCCACGCAGAAGAAGTTCTACTCTTTCAATCAACATCATCAACATCACCTTGTCGTCAAATCATCAGTAACGATTGGAATCTCATCAAATTAATCCCTCTCACTTCAACATCCTTATCAAGATGTCTAATCCTTGTTCTGAGCTTCCCGCGAATACTCTGATTGTTCACCACGGCTCTGCCCTTGAGTCTTGACGAGTATGATGGAGGTCAAATCGTTGATTTGCCTGCCTCCCTCTGTGCAGTTTGCCACTCTTGCCGAGCTTCTTGTCTTCCTACAGCAATGGGTACTCCAGAATTGAATGGCCTTTTTCAATACCGCCTCGAGCAATTATCGCAAGATTGACGGACCGCTCACCGCAGTGTACGTCAAAATTGGTTGAGATCATGGCGCTCGAAGACGCTCTGTATCTACGGGCGTTCGTCGAAGTAGTACCCGGCTTATCGACTGCCCGTTTCGTAACCTGATATTTCAAGGGCAGCAAAGGCAGATATGTACTGCTATTCAAATGCAAGTGCACGAGTCCGCAAGTTTGAGAGGCAGTCATTCTTGGGCACAGAAGGAAGTTTTCGGGTCAAAATTGTGTGTCTCTGTGTGTTGTTATTCATGCCCTACGTGGTTTTTCTGTGAGTAGATGCAAAACTAATCAGGAGCCCAACCAAGCAAACACTTCGTGCCTTTAAACCGGTGTTTGCGGTCACAAATCAGGTATACTCCGATGGTGAAGCAATAAATCGCAGTTTCGTGACATTATCCGAAGGGAGTGGTGGGCAACAGAGATGCGCTAGGTACCTACCTATGTAGGTACCTCTACAAGCCAGTTTTCCCCAAAGAATATCCTGCATCTCGGTGGCCAAAGGCAGTTGTTTTCGGTGTGGGTTCAGGCGTCAGCGCCTTCCACCACGTGTGCTCGCGTGGGCACAAGTTGTGTCGTTAAAAGCGGAATTTTGCCAGAGGCACGGCTCCGCTACCAGAATTTCAGAAAGGTCTAGGTGAACAAGATGAGAGCGGCGTGCTGAACTCTCCGAAAGCACGCCGGTTGAAAACTCGAGGTGGGCAAACGCCGGTTTGATGGTGTCGTGGCTGGGAGGGGGGACGATGCCGCGGCCGTTGTCGATGTTGCTTGGATTTCATTTACGACCTCGAACCAGCAGGACGGTAGATGAACAGGCGCCGTCGACATCGGCGTCGACATCGAATGAAGTGGTGGTGCTGAGGGCGGCATTTTCGAGTTTTCCATTCGGAGGTGGACTGCTGTTAGGGCTACAGGCTACAGCAGGTTATAACTTTCGGACGCAATTCACAGTCCGTACCTCCTAGGTTCCGAACTTAGTTACCTATTTCCCATTACGTACTACCCCCCCCCCCCCCCCAAACCCTGGGCTTTGGCGTAAATGTAAAGCTTCGCTTTCCTTCCTCATCTTTCAGTAATCGTCGCAAATTAGTTCAGCTTTACTAATTATTGAGGAATAAGCCATTGCTCGTGCTGGCAGCCGCATCACGTGACGGCCGCACCAGCCGATTATGTACATAGTATTCCCACTTTCCCACAAATTGGGAAACTTAGCTCTTTAGTCAAATATACACCCACCATGTGCCCCCAAATTGTTTAATAACTATCAAACTTCCCACTTGTTCTCCAAAGCATGACTGCAGGCGCGCGCAGCTTCTATTTCCAACAGCACTTTCCCCCTTCTTCGCGGCTACCTATGTACATCAAATCCCGTGTCAATGAACCCAGATTGGACGCTTCATGGAGACGACCAGCACCACTCTTTCTTTTCCTACTCAATTCCAGCACGGGATACAGGGATCATAATGATGCGGAAAAGCCGCTCAGTGTTTTAGTGCAGAAGGCCGAAAAATAATCATTCAGGGCGTTGATGGTTCCGTTGCCTTCCACAAGGGCGATGACAGCACCGACGTGACCATCTGGGCGGACCACGGCCACGGCGCCTTGTGTCTGATCAAATCCCATCTTGGCATGAGATGATGCCTTTGCGGTAGGAAGTCTAGGATCCCATTGATCATCTGCATACACATGATCTCGATACCGAGCTAACAGACCAGGCACATCCCTCGATATCTCGATATGTGCTCTGTTGGCAGCAAATATCGTGCAGATCGTGAAAAACAAGCTATGTGGATTGTGTCGCTCGTGATGTGAAAGCGTATCAATATCTGGTCTGATATACGAGGAGTAGAATGATCCTTTGCTGTCTAGGCCTCGGGCGAGGTCTGAGAGCGCGATTTTGGTGACGGACGGGTTTCCAGCATAGGTAAAAATACGGAATGAGCCATTCAAAGGCACCTCTTGCTCCAGATGGACTACATTTGCATCCACAACTCTTGTCACATTCGAGGGTAAAAACAGGTGGCCTGTCCGGAGTCTTGTTCCTTCAGGGTGCATGAGGGATGATATTGCTGGGTGACTTGGAGACCAGTTGACCGTATTGGGCCCATAGGACACTCCGTGACCGCTGGTAAATTCGCAAGCCTCCTTGAAAGCCTTAACGAATTCGTTGTCCGTCTCATCGCTGTGAGTGTCCAAAGTGTTATTCGAGGCGGCTTCAACCTCGTTTGCCGCTGGTGGCCGTTGCGAGAAAAGCTTTGCATAATGATTGTCGAATTTGAGAAGACTCTCTGCCACACCCTTTCGCTCCGATTCGTACGTCTTGAGAAGGTCTCGATGGGCGAAACCACCCTCCACCGCGTGGATCTTCCATGCCAAATTCAGGGCATCCGTGAATGCCATATTCATGCCTTGGCCCGCTTTGGGCTGTGAATGGCGACAGAAAAGAATAGGAAGTTAGCATGTGATAGGTAACGGCAATGTCACTCGGTTTCGCGTCCATTCGTGCTAATTTGACTTACACTATGTGTGTGGCATGCATCGCCACCAATGAACACTCGTTGATCCAGGCTGTAACTGTCGGCTATTCCCTGACTGATTGGATAAACTGAGTACCATTCAACTCGTTCCCATTCAATGAAATAGGGATGAAGGATTTTCTTGGCTAGTTCTTGAATTTCTTGCTCTGTTGCCGTTCTCCGGTCTGACAACTCGCGGCCAGAGGAAGACGTCATTTGGACATACAGCCGAACCATATTGTCCTCCCTAGGAATGACCATGATTGAGCCATGTCGACTATGAACAGTACACTTCATCTATCCATGTTGTCAGCAGATAGACCAAAGCAATTGATTGTAGTCAACGTCAAGGGTGGACGAACCTTGATATCAGGAAAGTTTGTTCTGACCACACCGTCCACGACACTCCAGATGTGTTCGACAGCATCGATATGTTTGAGCTGGATATTGAGTTGCCGCCGGACAAAGGATCTTGCGCCGTCGGCTCCAAAAAGGTATCTTGCCCTCACAGTCTCGAGTTGTGTCCCCTTCACGTGCTTCAATTCGACACACACAGGATAATCAGGATTATCATGATCATTAGATTTGAAAGCTTGTAGGGTCCATGGTCTTTGAACCCGAACGCCATTTGACTCCAGATCATTAATGAAAATTCTCTCTATGTGCCCTTGATGCAAAACGGTAGTGAAAGGATAACGGGCGTCTATGAAACTTGGGCAACTGGCCCACGTTCCGGTCCGAACAATATCATTCCCAGTCCTGTCCGGATTCCAAAATGCGACTTCACACACACGCGCTGGCTTATGCGCCATAAATCTAGCTTTGAGATCCATGTTTCGAAGTAGGTCCAATGTACGCGGCTGTATTCCGTCCGCACGACCTGTGCGCGTGGGCTCTGGCCGGTTGTCTATGTGCTTGATGCGATAACCCCATCTAGCCAAACAAGTCGACAGCATTAGCCCAACAGGGCCAGCTCCCACGATGACTATTAGGCTGGGGTGTCAGTACTCTATTCGCCTCTCTCGCCCAATAAAATAGAACAAAAAGATGAAAGACGACTGGACCGCTTCAAATTGTATCAATTGCTCTGATTCGCTCCAGCGCGACCTACCAATGTCATAGAGCTGCGATACTTCTCTTGGAGAGTCATACGCTGCCATGGCGCTTCAAGAAGACAGTTCTCAGCTTTTCTGAGAAGTATGAAAGTAAAAAGTAAAGAGTCTGACTCGGGCTACTCTGTAAGCCAAAAGGAAAGCTCCGGAGAAAGCAGACGGGGCCCAAGCTATTTGGGTGTAGTCGATACGTAAATACAGCCTCAAGTTCGACAGTTCAAAGGAAGAGCGAGGGTCTTATTATGTGGGAAGACGGATCGTGATATTTATGAGACAACGGCAGGCGGTCTACTCTGTAGGTCTGACACAGGCTACCTATGTAGCACCGACTGACTACACTCCGTACACACCGAGAATACCACCTCATGATCACGCTGCACGAAGCGATGCTGTACCGTACGTACCTTCGCCACCACCCTTACAGAATACATACAGACACGAGGAGGGGATGACCAAGCGGCACGGGTCAATTTGTGGCAACAATCGGCACCGCATACCACGTATGTAAGGCTTCAAAGTTCATCGGGGCTCTGCGCGCTTTTGATGCTGATCCAGAAGATCAAGTGCCGCAACTCGCAAGTGATAGGGTTTCGTTCTTTGTGGATCAATGGCAAGGCAGTCGGAGCCGGAAGAACACCTGCTACATCTATCCGCTTTTATCGGCGTAAAGTGGGAGTTGATTACTGCTGATTGCGTGACGAGTGGCCACGGCGTACCAGAATGGGTGAGAAACTGTGAATACAAAGGCCGGAAGGCTACGACAACGGGAGGCTACCGGCGAGTTGGCTTTACGTACGTAAATACGCAACTGCGACATCAAGAAGGCTCCGACAGAGAGGCTGCAATGGCATGATGCCGTACAAAGGTGAACACGGAATTGAAATTGTGGACAAAGCTGGCCCTGCTTACAGCCGCCCGCGGGGTGGGTCTTCACGCAGGTTTCTCCAATTTTCGGCCTCAGATCACCGTCCGAGGTGACAACGATATGCCTGCCCAGTGCCATGATGCCATCAATGGCGATCATATCATCTTCTAGTCCATTGTTTCCAGCTACCCACCTAGGTACTTCTTTCGGCCCTGTCCGACGAGAACCTGTCATGCTTGTGGCGCGTAACGCTCCATTCTGCCAGGACGACGCTGTCGACTGGCAAGCTTGAAGCAGTGCAGAGCACCTGGCTCGCAGCTCAATCACACACGTTGCTATCACAATAAACAAATCGACAAAATCAACATGCGATTTCCCCATTGTGTCCACGGAGTATTATCACCCAGACTTGCTGCGCAGCGTAGAAAAAGCGGGATGCGCGCTCTTCACTGTCTCGCATCGTCTATGAAAGCGCCTGTCGTCTGCTTTACGAGTATACAGTGTAAGTGAACACTGAATATAGAGCAGCACTGACGACAGAAAGTCTCTCATCACTCTTCCACCACACGTATAAATTCACTTCTAATGTCTTCCGAAGGCCTGAGGCAAGGCAATCGACCTGAACATGTCAAGCCAGGTTGGGTCGATGCCGCGATCGACCCCAAATCGAATTCACACGGCTGGATCGCCCGGAAAGCGTCGGGTCCAGCAGCCATTGACGATACGTGTGAACCTAACCGAAGGACAGATGAACAAACTCACTCAAGCGTAAGTCTATGCCTGAAGTAGCTTGCGGCAGCGCGCGTTGAATCTGAACTCTGGTCAAGGATTTCCCACACAGTGGACGACAGTCCTACAAAGCAGGCCAGGAATTCAAATCCAAGAACCATGAGCCCTGCAAAGAATGACGATAGGTCAGATGCCTATATACTTCCAGCCGTGGCCTTTGAAAATACCCGACCTCGACCCTCTGCAATGGATAAATCACCAGCACTTTCTCAAAATGAAGCTCTGCAATGCAACGAGGCCACATTGGCCAGGAGAAGGAACCAAACAGTTCCATCTCCTGTCAATACATCCTCGTCAGTATGGAAGCCCAGAGACTCAACAGAGCATAACTCCCATCCTCTAGGAAGTCCAGCCTTCCGTGAAGACCATGGTCTGCAACCATTCGCGACCTCAGAAATGAGTAGCAGTCACTACGAAGGCTCTGCAAACACGAACTATACAGTTGACAGCATGGATTCGGTGCTTCAGGTCAATCAGGCTACTGAAAAGATATACAAGTCGTGGGCAAATGCTACAACCCCGGAAGTGAACTCTCAGTATCCCCGGAGGCAACAAAGCCTAGCGCAAAGGCTTAGACGGTCACAAACCATCGATCGGGACACAGACTGGCCTCAAGTCTCATCAACTTTCTTAAGCGACCCTTCGCCCTATCTAGCCCCCAGAGAAGGTCCCCAAGATCTGCAATCCTCACCCCTTCCAAGTTCTCAGTATTCTCCATTGCCGCTCTATTTTCGTGGCCAGGGGTATCCGACTGCGAAAAGAGGAGGAAAAACGATGATTGGATGTAATGGCTGGCTTGAAAGTACTGAAAAGCCCTCGGAATACGCGAAAAAACCACACTCCAAACGATTCGCCTTCATTGATAGCATCAAGAGAATGGCAAAAGACGTGGTATGCTGGAATCATACGCAAGGCTCTATGAACTTATGAAGTGATACATGCTAATGCTTTAAGCAGACTGCTGAGCTCCATTCATCTCACCGACGACTAAATTTGGCCATGTCCGGATTCACAAGTACTCAGGTCGCTATATCGCTGAACGCCCGAGAGCAGAGTCTTTTGTACTGCGAGCTGGAGTTCCATTTAACGTCCGCTTTGAATGACTATTTGGTTTCCGAGTTCGACAAGGGCCATCTGATTGCCAATAATCTCAAGAAAATCTCAGATCTTTGGCTTCAACTTGGACGTCCAAGAGTCATCAGCTTTCGCTACGATCTTGAAACTCAGCTCGAGTTGGTTGCGCTCCATTTGAATGAGTTCAGCTTCTACGGACGGCGTCAAAGCAACCCCTCGGAAATATGTGGGCTTCTCCACGCCATGAAGATGAACGCTCGAGCTATACGAGTTCGCACTTTTTGCCAGCCCGACTCTGTCATTGCGAAGCAACTAATTGATTCTCAGTCCTTGTTCAACCTGCTCAATGTGTCCCATGCTCCCCAACTTGCACTTGCGGAGATTGCGCACTTCTTCAAGACAATAGTTGAGAGAGAATCTGGGGGCGGCGAGAAGCAAGTGAGAGACGAAACGAAGACTTAAATCAATGGCTAGCAGGCAATTCTGTGTGTGTGTGTGTGTGTGTGTGTGAGGCTGAAGTAGCTCCCTGTCTCGACGCGATGGCTCTTTACAGCTCGTGGACTTGATGAAGGAAGTTGTCTGTTATTGTCTCATCTCTTGGGTCAAAGCTCAAACCCCTCCCAAGGTAATTATAGGTCAAGACACGGGGAACTACGTCACCCAGAGAGAAAGTTATCCTCACCAACTCTATGTTTTAGTTATTGAATCTGTTTGAAAGTGAAGCAAACATCGGCCATTCTGCGCGCATGGAACAAATATATTTTTGACATTTCAAGTTTCGACCGTAAAGTGACCTGAGTCGCCACTATACAGACTGTAGCTGTGAAATCCGCAACGCGACTATGTACTCTGAATGGCGAGACCTCACGATGTTTTGGGAATCGAATGTACGTACATACCTCTGTATGGCAGCTGAGGCGGTCAAACGCGGCAGAAAGCTAACTGTGTACTTTAACGTATCACCTTGTTGATGGCCAAATCTGGTTGGCTCGTGCACTCCCACTCCGCTGAAGGCGGCAGCATTTTTTTGGACAGGAGCTTCAACGGCAACGGCGATTCATCACTTTATTACACGACTTGCCTCCTCGAAAGCGTAACCACACCTCGCAGGACACGAGCCGTACGACGCGCCCACCGAACTTCTTCGTCGAGCTCTTGGGCGATCCAACTTGTTCACATCACGCCCAATATGTCGTTCGGAGGCCAGACCCCGACCATTATCGTCCTCAAGGAAGGTGAGCTGCCCCGCTGCCCCCTCGTCGCTTTGCAACATGGATGCTTCGCGGAACGAGTCGAGCCGAAACACACGACGCACGACTCAAGAAGTCGCCTCCTCACTAACTGCATCAATCTTTCTCTAAAGGGACCGACACGTCGCAGGGCAAAGGCCAGATCATCTCCAATATCAATGCCTGCCTCGCTGTACAGGCCACCATCAAGTCAACGCTGGGTCCCTATGGTGGGGATTTGTTGATGGTTGACGAAAATGGCAAACAAACTATTACTAACGACGGTGCTACTGTCATGAAGGTTCGACGAGCTCTCAGCGGTCTATAAGGATCTAACAACACATGTTGCGAGTTATGCCTGCTAACATCCCTTCCATCGCTAGCTATTGGATATTGTGCATCCCGCTGCCAGGATCCTCGTCGATATTGCTCGATCACAAGATGCAGAGGTCGGAGACGGCACAACGTCCGTTGTTGTTCTTGCGGGTGAGATCTTAAAGGAGGTTAAAGATCACGTCGAGCAAGGCGTGAGCGCTCAGATTATCATCAAGGGTCTGCGGAGGGCGTCTCAACTGGCGGTCAACAAGATCAAGGAAATTGCCATTAGCACAGATGAAGGCAACAGACGCGATACGTTGAAAAAATTGGCTGCCACCGCTATGACTAGCAAGCTGATCAAGCGAAATACTGAGTTCTTCACAGAGAGTAAGAAGATGACCTACCCAACTCTCTTGATTGGTATAGGCAACAAGCTAAAGCAAAATCACTAGTGGTCGTTGACGCTGTCCTGTCTCTTGATCAAGATGACTTGAATGAGAAACTGATCGGCATTAAGAAAATCCCTGGTGGATCGCTTACGGAGTCGCGGTTCGTTAACGGCGTCGCATTTAAGAAAACGTTCTCATACGCTGGATTCGAGCAGCAACCGAAATCGTTCAAGAAGCCTAAGATTGTGTGCCTCAACGTCGAGCTGGAACTCAAGGCCGAGAAAGACAATGCTGAGGTCCGTGTCGAGCAAGTATCAGAATACCAGGCTATTGTCGATGCCGAGTGGCAAATTATTTACAAGAAGCTTGAGGCGTTGCATGAGACTGGCGCCAAGGTTGTGCTCAGCAAGTTGCCGATTGGAGACTTGGCCACACAGTATTTCGCCGACCGCGACATCTTCTGTGCCGGTCGCGTGGCTTCAGAAGATATGGAGCGCGTCGTCCAGGCTACTGGTGCTACCGTCCAGTCAACGTGTTCAGACATCCTGCCCGAACACTTAGGAACATGTGGTAATTTTGAGGAGCGTCAGATCGGTGGGGAGCGATTCAACTTCTTTGAAGAGTGCCCCGAGGCGAAGACATGCACGTTGGTGCTTCGTGGCGGAGCAGAGCAATTCATTGCTGAGGTTGAGCGGTCCTTGCACGACGCCATCATGATCGTCAAGCGAGCGGTGAAGAACCACATGATTGTTGGCGGAGGCGGTGCAGTAGAGATGGAAGTTTCAGCCTACTTGCACCGCTTTGCCGACAAGAGCATTACCAACAAGCAACAAGCTGTCATCAAAGCCTTCGCCAAGGCTTTGGAAATCATTCCCCGACAGCTCTGCGATAATGCTGGCTTCGACGCCACCGACATTCTCAACAAACTTCGCGTAGAGCATCGCAAAGGCAAGACATGGGCTGGTGTGGACTTCAAGACCGAGGGCGTCGCCGACATGGTTGAGAGATTTGTTTGGGAGCCCGCCTTGATCAAAGTCAATGCTCTGCAAGCCGCCACCGAAGCAAGCTGCTTGATCCTAGGTGTGGACGAGACCATCAGAAACGAAGAGAGCGCGAAGCCACAAGCCCCAGGCCAGCTTCCTCCGGGCGCGGCCCAGAGAGCAGTCCGAGGTCGGGGCCGGGGCATGCCTCGACGGTAAAGCGCGGTCCAGAAAGGGAGTAAATGCGATAATATAAAAAGAAATGAAAATAGATGATGCCAGAAAATCAAGGGTATGCAAGACATTTGTCAGGGTAAAAAGATGATGGATGAGACTTTTTGGCGAAGTCTGGGATTGAGTGCATACATACCATACCTAGTTAGAGGGCATCGGGGCTGTTTCTAAGCTGCCGTGGGAGGTGTCTGTGTAATAATCAGAAGACAACCTTGACTTGACTTGATTTCAGACTCAAACTCTTCAATCGTCTCTCACTTTGCATCCAGCGGCAGCTCTCACAGCAGCGGCCCCAATTCGGCACATTGTGTCATGGAGATTGAGAACAGTGGCAGCAAGGCAAGGCAGCAAGACAAAAGATGATAAATTAATTAGTGCCCGGCGCGCAGAGACACGTGGGAGACCAGAGATGGGAAGTTCGGGATCCATCGCCATCGATCACTGCCAACTGGTGACCGGTGACCCGACCCTTAGAAGTTCTAGAACCCTGGTCCCTGGCACACGATTTCTGTATGTATCCTTTTTATCTTTTTTCTTTCGCCTTTTGAAAATGACGTCATGTCAACGACCACAAATTGGCGGCTGGCCTTGTCACATAATGAAACTTCCAAAGCCATTGGTTTCATTTCACAGGGACCAGCATTGTGCTTACAGGATGTGAATTCGTGGGCGCCATATCATATCTTTGTGTTCATTTGAGGCTGTATCTGGCTTTTATTTTTGCTTATGGCGGGCCTTCGAGCAAGACTGTGGTTCATGCCGATGCGCTGCAGTGTCCCAAGGTCTATCTACTACTGTTTCCGAATCCTCTTTCAGACTCATCGCCCTCTGAATGCCTGTGATGCTCGTGATGCTCTCGATGCTCAATCTTCTTCCCCGACTCTAAGTCGTCCAATGCGCCCCCATCGTCGCTGGTGTCATGCTCAATAAGCATTTCCAGATCTCGGTCTACAGCGGCGGCTGCAGCCTCAGCTGCCGCTACAGCATCTGAATCCTGGGATGGCATGTCCTCGGTTGCATTGATTAAAGCTTGAAAATCGGCTTGAGAGTGGTAATGATCATAGGATACATCATTTTCATGCGGGTGGTGGCTGATGATCTGGGGGTCGATGGGTTCGTAACCAGGACCGTGGGCAGCACCACATCGATCTTGAAGCATGTGGTCGTGGTGGTGCTCGTCCGAGTGCGTCTGGTGCACCACGTGGTTCGAGGCCCCTTGGCCATCATTGCCTGTTAGAGGCGTGTGGGAGGAACTGGTGGCGGATAGGGCCGTTCGGTTGGCGTATGTACTTGGGTCAGAGCTGCTTCCGGGGGACGGCGATGAGACGGTGATGAATGCAGGACTTTGTTGGAGGGCAAGAACACGCTGCGTGTCCGAGTCGTCATCGTCGTAGCATTGTAGCTGCTGTTGATCTGAGGGCGACGCTGGTGAATAATGGCTTGTGTTGTTGATCGGCAGCGGCACAGACGACGTGGTAGTTGCGGTCGCTGCTGTCCTCCGGAAGGCCCCATAGTTGGGAGTTTTTCCTAGCTCCTTGCATTCGGCGCAGGCGCGAGTGACGTCACTGACGGTCTCTTTGATTCGACTCCAGTGATATTTTTCTGCAATAGTAGCCGTAGTCTTGTTGATGCCGCCGTGGTAAATGACGTGCACGTTGCGGGCGATTTCATACTGTCGAGCGGGATCGGAGATAACCTCCTTGTCCTTGAGCATGAGCTTTTCTCCATCCAGGAGTTTGTAGTGAGTTGCGGCACTACGCAATCGGCTTTTTTCAGCACGGTCTGCGCCGCTCGGGTATTTGCCATATTTCAGATAGAAGCGAATTTTGTCAAATCTTTCTTCGCTGACGAGCTCTTCGCTTTCACCCGGAACCAGGTCTCGTCCGTACATGATGGCATCGATGAGTCGACCGGGGTGGCTTCGCAGGTTGCCGCATCCCTTTATGCGGCCAATACGCTTGAAGCCCAGAGCGTCCCAGATGCGACATGAAGCCACGTTAGTTTCGTACACGAGGTTGAAGACGCTGTACGTATATCCTAGCCGCGGCGCCCAGTCTATATACGCCTCGCCCATGAGCCGACCTACTCCACGATTACGCGAGGCGTCCGTCGTAATGAAGCTGGCATTGCAGATGTGGCTACTTCGGCCTGGATAGTTTGGCTTTATAGAGAAGCTTCCTAGGCATTCCTTAGCCCAATCCTTTCCCTCCATCACAGCGTTTGCACTATCAATGTCGCCCAACAGCATGACACCGGCGAAGGTCTGAAACCAGTAATTTGCAAAGCCGTCCATGCTGAACGGGTCCATCATTGGATAGGTGTCGCCGCCTTCGATTTCTCGATTCAGCTGGTCACACAGATAAATCAGTAGCGACTCGGGCAACTGACGTCTTGACGCAAAAGGGATGATCGTCGCAACGGTTTGACGATCTCGTAGCGTCACTTGCCGAGGAGTAACATCCGCCGGTAGCCCCAAGCAGTTCGGGTTTGGGAACGGAGGCTCTCCTGAAACGCGATGGATGATGGGGCCAGTCGGGTCATCCATTACCGCTGGCATCTTGGGCGAGATCTGTGGGATCAGTGAGATGCAATGGCCTCCGAGCTCATATGAATCTGTATGGCAACCGCGCTCTCTTCTGGTCGCGAAGCCCTTTAGGGACGACTACTCCTCCGATCCAGTACTTTGATGCTTTGCGTTACGCCTTCAGAGCCTGTCTCCTACATGTAGGGATGTCCATGCTCGTGAATGACGTAGATGCAGCCGCTGCGGCGGCTGGACAGCTAATTTGCCGCGGAACCGGTGTCTAAGTGACGACCAGCAGTACCAGCAGTACCAGCAGCACCCGCTGAGAAGCACTTCCACGCCGACAGCACGCAGCACAGCACGCCGCAATCAATCCCGCAAGTCCGACATGCAACGAATTCTGGGGTCGGCTGTGCTGAAATAGGTCAACTGCCCGAGGAGAATTGCGCAGGGTGAGGTTCACAGCCGCCTCGCACTGGCTGGCGATCCGCGAACCCGTAATGAGCAATTTGTTGGCAGGACGGCGGCGTTGGGTTAATCCGGCCACACAAGAACGATTGAAAGTCGAAACGTAAGGTAGGTACAGGTACCTACAGAGTATGTACACCCACGAGTATATATATGTACATTTACTTCACGGTAGCCTTGTGAGTTGATAGTGATTACTAATGCTAAGTGACACCTTTCAGATTGTAGCTGATAACTTTAAACTGAGTAACGGAGTATGTACCCAATAACTTTTGAACAACGCAAAATAACGTCGACTAGGAGTCGAGTCACGAGAGTCGTCACACACGCGTGACACCGGTATCGGTACATGTAGTTGCGTGGCTTCTCATGTTGCCTGCCAATGTCTTCAGTGTTCACCATCATGTCGTTGAAATTCAGCCTTATGCTTGCGCGCTGATACTAATTGTCTCCATATCGTTGCACAATGCTGATGGCATAATGCTGAACATCCGTCCTCCAATATGCCAGTATGAAAGTGAAGTTACTCGCTAAGGCTATTCTGGCTTATAATACAACATGTCTCCACTCACTCTCCCATTTATATTTTTTTTCTATTTCTTCCCGCCATTTGCCAGATCACGCAACTTTTGTCGTCTGCTGAGAAGCTTGCAACAGTGTTGACTCATCTATTTCTTCTGGTCTCTTATCCGAACTGCATGACTCCTGTGTGTCGAAAGTGGGAGGTAGTTCTTCTGGCTTAACTGTGGCATTTGAGGCCTCATCGTCTTGCGATATCGTCTCACCCATCATGTTGACAATGTCATCCTCAGTGACTTTCCTTGCAACGCCGCGGTCCGTTGACTTGAGAAGCATCTGTTCTTCTTCGGTGAAGCCTTGTATATTAGACTGCATCTTACCCATGACTTCCTTGCGCTTCGTGACAGCAGCTTGAACGTCTTTTTCGATATACCGTGTCAGCTCTGGCGTCATATTCCAGGGGACATTGCCTTGGGACGCATCTTGAAGACGTCGCCGCTGACCCTTTTGGCCAGCCTTGCCTAGAACACCAGCAACGACTGCCATGGCTCGCAAACTACAACGCCAATCAAGTTAGCGACAGCTGCCTGAAGAGCGAGTACTTCCAGACATAGGATAGATTAAAGAGCACCAACCTGTCATCATTCGCGGGAATAGTGTACGTCACCCAAGAGGGATCAACGTTGGTATCGATCACACCGATGGTAGGAATGCTCTTGAGCCCGCACTCGTAGAGCAGGGTATAATTCTCAAGTGGATTCAGACAAACCACGAGATCAGGCAGCAGGGGTCTGGCCAGACCCTTGTACAAGTCGAAGCCGTCCAGCACGTTGTCCAAGTGATTCACCACCTTGGTCGCTTGATTCTTCAGAATGACGTCTCGATTGGTGATTGCTCCGGGGGTCCATTTCGTGAAAACATGACAGCCACCAGCCAATTCAGCAGCCTTGGTTACAATCTCCATTTGGCCTCTTCGAGTGCCAACGAAGAGGATGACTCCACCTCTATAAGCCACTTCCTCCACGACTCGTGAGGCACGGCGGAGATGCGCCGCAATGATCTCAAGAGAGATAATGTGAATACCCTGTCGGACACCATATATGTATCGAGAGTTGGCTGGGTTCCACAGCGACGAATTATGACCCATGTGTGCTTGTGATGCCATCAACAGCTCCAATGTTATATCTTCCGGCCCAGCAGGGTTGCTGATCAACTCGGCCGGGACGTAACGTTTCTCCACCTTCGATCCGAGAGCTCGCGTCTTCCGTTGAATTCGCTGGAACTGCACGTACTGTTTGGAAGGTTTCATCAAGGCCCCGTTGGCTCCAATTGCATGTTCTTTGGTCCAAGAAGCTCCCTGATGTTCGTGGGCAAATTTGGACGCCAGGCTCATGATGGTGTCCGATACGTGTTTTTGTTTCTTCTTTTTAAGTGCCGCCACGGATGCGAGCGTGGGTTGGTCAGGCGAGACTTGCGCCGATGGCAGAGATGCATCGTGTCCGTAATTCGTCCTGGCTTCAGTCGATATCCATCGGAGCGCGGATCTCGACACGGGTGGCGCGATTGCGCAGCCTTCATAGGCTCTGTCAGTTGTGAGTTAGTTACAATGGAGATAGTCGAGAACTCACCATGCCTCACGAATGCGCTCGGTGTCATATCGTCGCGCGTGCCGGCTCAGAGTCCTCTGGCCTTTCCAGTCAGGGTGAGAGTGGGATCCCTTTCGCCAAAATTTACGAGTTCGCTACATTAGCAGGGGGCCGAAGTGGCTGAGGTTGTTAGTTGGTAAGTTGCGCTGGAAAAGGCTCGGCTTATCGTTTTGCCGTTCCGATCGGGCAAGTGACATAACGAATCAAGACAAAGAAGAGATGATTTCGCGGAACAACGGTGAGTCGTCGTAATAAAAGGACTCGCCGCATCATAATCTCAGCAACCGAGCAAGATACCTGTAACCTTATACAATACGAATTGGTCTCCATGGAAAAAGTGGCCTAGTGAATTATAGAAGTTTGTCAAGTTACCGTCGTGTTCTTTCTTTCTTGATCGCATCGAGAGCTTATGTGCCTTTTGAAAAGCCTCAAGTTTGATAGCGCCTGGTACCTCCTGCTTACACCAAGCATCCTGCGCAGCTTGATAGCACTGACATGACAGATAGCCTCCGGTTCATGGTAGGAAAGCACAATAGTAGGCACGGCAGTAGGCACGGCAGTAGGCACGGCAGTAGGCACGGCAGTAGGCACGGCAGTAGGCACGGCAGTAGGCAAGACAGCATGCACGACAACGCGCCTGCCGGCAGCTCATAGCTGGTATTGAGCAATGAGCCTCACCTTCGGCAAGCTCTTTCGAGAAGCTTGGAAGAACGCTGAGGGCACATACCTTTGGATTCATCTGCAGCCTGCAGGTTGGACGGAGGTGCAATCATCTGTCCAAGAATCTCATCTGCCTCAGAGGCACTGGAAATTTGTCTCGTGCGTGACTTATTCGTTAAGTTGACATTCCTCGAACGAATCTGGAGCTTAGCTATTCGCCAAGCAAGTTTTTGCAACAGAAGTTTTGGAAAAATGGGATTGGACCCCATCTGGCTAGGAGGTTGTATACCATCGCGAAGTGCCAGGGTGCACCCATCGGAAACTGCCCCCCACTTTTAAAAGTCCGTAAGCCCGGTGGCGGTTGCAGATGAGTTTTGCCAACCCGATTAAAAAACGGGCCACGTGATCTAGGGCAGCCCGGCTTACGTGAGAGACTGTAAGGACCAAGAGGCAGCAATGAACAACAGATCAGATTGGCATCGCGGCTTAACGGATGCATTCGCGCATGGGAAAATAACTCTATAATGAGGAGAAATATTATCACTTTCGAATGACACATAAAACACTATAATTGCACATGAGCACTCCATTTCGATGCGGTTCAACCAAGTGAACTGATATGTTGTAGAGGTGCGATGAGAGAAAAGCGTTGATAATGGATTAAACTGACACCAATTTACTCTACATCCCGTACCTAGATGACTGCAATCGCGTTTTTTAAAAAAGATACTTGGTATTAAAGAGGAAAGCCATTGCTTCCTAACAACGTATGAAAGACTATAGATTAAGGATGCGCGAGTAAGTGAAGTGGCTGTGACGTTTTGCTGTGAGGCGGTTTAGGGTGGGAGTCGACATACTTGGGGCGAATAATTTTACCGCGCCAAACGGCTCGATGCATTCAATCAAATCTTGGATTCTTTCCCCTCATGCATGGTCATATGAACAATCCGCTTTGTAGAAGTTCTTATGAGGCTTCCGGAACATCGAACCACGTTTATTGATTGATTGCGACCAAATTGAAGACCCGTCTGAGCCCATGATCTGGAAGTATCATCGGCAAAAATCAAATTTCGAGCTACGTGTACCAATACCTTCAAGCCAGCTTACCTGTGCCAATTTCTCGACATTCTCCTCCCAAACCCACACTACGACAGTCGCTGACGATCTGCTTCTTTCATTGACAGTTGGCGCCGCATTGCGTCCCATCTGCGACCACAATGGGCGTGGATGGTCCGTCGTGTTGTTATCCCTAGGTACGTAGGTAGGTATGGGTGGATTTTGCCACCTAGACAATTGACAAGCGATCTTTATTATGTGATCCTGCGACCGCGTTCAAGTGAAAGTAATGCCTATCGGGTCTCCCTATTCGCGATTTTCTCGATACACCCAAATCTCGATATTTTATCGAGAGTTCGTACAGTTCATCACTGAAGAAATGCATTACCGACAGTGGGCATCTCGTATCTTCTGCCACGTTCACGTACAGCCTGTCATCTCCAGACTCCACCTCGCGCACAAAGGTAAGTTATGTCTCGCTCAAGCGATTTGCGCATACTTTGGACCAAGACACATCGCTTTCAGGACATCCTGAGCGGTTGTTATGGATGTAAGAAGAAAGAGAGTGCGTCGCAGGGTAATGTAGTGGCCCTTCGTTCAGCGTCCGGATTATATTAGAGGGTAGCCAATCTACTCGACTCACGAGTCACAGGAGACTACCAAGCGTGAGGTCATCAGAGTACAGATGAACCTCATATAACAAGGCCGAAGTAGAAACATGGGCTGTATAAAATAATAAAATACAAAAGGGCTTCCCCGGCATAGTTTGTATATCTACTGATTAATCTAAGCTATTCTTCAGCTATAGTGAGTAACCTTCTACCATAGCAACGTGCCTTAGGAGGCCAATGGCTGCTCAAATAGACTGCTATTGACAGTTCAACCCCATATAATTCCTAGACATATATGTATCTACGTATTAGGTACGACTGCTACACATCAGAAAGTCCAATGTGCTACCTTCCACGACTAAGCCTTGTAGCATTGATGAACGTCAATCTAGGAACTACGTTCACTGCAGGGCCAGGACCTGATAAAAATATGTTTATACGACCACAAAACGTAGGAGTTAGATAATTCGCATGGGGTAGATATTAGTCATTCGATCTCGTCAAAGAGACGACGTATTGTGCTGCGGATGTCTTCGCGCATCGCATCTGATCGGGTTTCGGTCAGCACCATTTTCAGCGCTACGATTCTGTCCCAAGCAGGCAATGCCTCTGAAGGGAACCCCGCCACGGATGCTGATCCTAAAGACAGTTCGTTTGCAGGTGTTGGCTCTGATGGGGCTCCGTTGAAGGCCTTGGCCGGCTCGGATGTCTTGCGGAACGTGGTCTGATGGATGACGAACTCGCATGTAAAAAAGTAGCCTGATGCAGTAAAAGGATACATACATTAATTTTCTGTGGCACTCACCTGATCACACCGGAGGAAGTTGCTACCGAATGAAATCTCGTACGGCGAGCCGCTGATCGTCCGACGCCGTGTAGAAGGACCTCGAGAGCCTCCCACTGGGCTATCGTCTTCTTGTTGGGTCCCTGGCTTGTGAGCTACATGCAATAAACAAGTATTATTATACCTATACTATTGACTCTGTCGTCGAGTAGCTCTCTGATGTGGTTTCAACCGAATTTTTCGTCGATATTCTATCGAGGCACCAGTTTCTATTGCTGTTTTGTGACGGGCAACCTCTCTGGCTAGCGCGCTTGATCAAAACACCCGCACACAGGTAGGTACACGTAAGTCTCACTGCACATTTTCATATCGTGATTTTCGGTGCTGTATTTTGAAAGTGTATATTGGACAAGCAAGGAGAAGCAAGATCAGACAGAACAAATGATGCATGCAAATGTAACGTTCGTTCATCCAGAGGTGGCCAGTTACGAAGAAGAATACATATGTGCGCAGGCGACTGCGGTCCGCGATTTTTGATGCCTGGTTCCAGCCTTCTTTGGCCAAGCCAATCCAGAATGCAATAGCATGCCCTCTTCATGTTCCTCGAAACAAGCCATGGGGTCTGCGTTCGTGTTTTTCCCAATTTTATGTGCGTTCTTGCGCGCCTGATGCTCGAATTGGGCCGCTATCCGCCGCCTGCACCTCGCGTTGACGGCAGCTGTGGCCTCGGTGCCAGTGAGCTTTGCAAAGTACTCTGAGCAATGCCCTGCCTAGGAAATAGGTCGCTGGAATCCCCTACATTCATAGCGAGGTTGGTGCGTCTGCTGCAGACTGTGTGCCGCCGTCCGATTCGGAGCTTCTCAATTGATTTGAACGTCGTTGAACTTTGAAGGGCGAGAATCTGGAATTGACTCGCCTACGAAGTGTGCATTCATCGCTGCGCCGTGTGGAAAGACCACTTTGTTGTGCAATTCGATGGAAGAAGTACAAAAGAGATGATGATGATACAACGCGATGCTCGAAAGCCAAAATCGATGAGCTCGTTGTGTTATTGATGGTCGATGACTTGATGTTGTTGAACGTCGTCGAAACAAAATCGTGAGCGTTGTGGTGTGGCCGTATGACCGATCCACTTTTCCAAAACTTTCTGTTGCAAAAACTTGCTGCTCCGAATCTGAGGCTCTCGTATGTGTTGCTGCTCCGAATCTGAGGCTCTCGTATGTGTTGCTGCGTCGAATTTGTTGTCAACTGGCTACGCTGAAAGAAGCCCTGTTCCTCGAGTACCTGAAATAACATATAGTCAGTGATCTCGCACAAAATCAAGGCGCACCGAGGAATGACAATGCAAGCCGTCACGCAGGGTTTACAAACCCGCAGTACATATCAATTTGCCAAAGCTTGACTTGAAGATTACACAGAACGATACGAGATAACGACTACTTCATGACCCAATAGATGACTTGTTCCTCATTATCAACATGACAATCGCATTGTAATAAAGTGTTTCTATCCATTAATCGCAAAAAAAATAAAAAATTCTATGTAAATGTCCACTGGCGCATGGCCGCCTCAGTAGGTAGTATGGTTATGAATCCGTAGCACTGCATTTTATCTGCTTGTTGCCCTTGCTATCGTGAAGACACCGACAATTACCACGGCAAGGGTGACAATGGCACCAGGAAGCAACAGGTCATTGGGAACTCCGGCGATGAGCTGCGCTTGTTGCGCAGGAGCAGTTTTAATCCTTCGTGGCCGCCGAATGGTTGCGTAGTCTTGCTCGGCTTCCTCATCCTCGTCCTCGTCTTCGTCGTCGTCGTCGTTGTAAGCTCTGTTGCGCTCACGTAGGCCAGAGGCTGTTGATGTGGGAGGGGTACAAACCACCGGTGTCTCGACAACAGGTGTTGCGGCAATTGGTGGCTTCTCGGGGTCGTGGACAAACAAATCAACTTTATCACGTCGACCTTGATGGGCAAGTACGATTGCCTCGCGCAGGTCATTGTTGGTGGTGATGGACACAGAATCACCTTCATCGTCCATATAGCTCAGCGCGAACCCAGAATAACTCATCTTGCCTTCCACGTCGACACTGGGAGCACCGCCAATTGAGTCAACTTCATTGCCAAGTTTGCCAGCAACTGCAGTGATAAGAGCCTCCATGCCTTGAGACGCCACGACTTGCAGGCGATGAACGCGGCCTGAAGGAGCCTTGAATTTGAACGCAAATGGAACATCATCAGGATTCTGCTCGGGAACCTCTGGAGCGATGGAGTGTGCTGGTGATTCGGCCCCAACATGAGATGCGGAATCACCAGGAGCTACACTGTCTCCTATTCGATCCCTGTTCACATCGGACATGAGGCGCGAACCCATGTTGGTATGGTGATGACTGTGGCTTCCATCACCGGACACTATGGATTCTGTCTCGTGATCGATTGAGAGCCAGAACTTGTTCCAAGCCGGACCTTCACCATCTCCACTTGACATTGTGTTGATTTGCTCAAGAGTGGCGTATGTGAGTTTGAGGACATCCACCATGCCAACAATCTCTCCTTCACCATTCATAACAGGAAGATTCAGATAATGTCCGTCTAATAGCATGTCAGTGTTTGAAGTATTTGAACCATGCATTTCATCACACGGGAATTGGCTTTGAGCGTACCATGCATTTTACGGAGAGCAGCTTGGATAGTCATGTCCATAGGCGCAAAATCAGGGTGGGGAGTCATGACGCGAACGACGCTGCAGTTTGCAGGATCAAGACCGGGGGCGATGACACGTAAGACCACGTCCTTGCTAGTGAATATGCCAGTAATAGCGCCGGCATCTTGAACTAAGACGGCGGTGGTGTGGTTCTCCTTCATCATCGCTGCAGCTTCCTTGACTGAAGTCCTTACACTGACTGTGGTTGGCGGAATGCCATTCAAGACTGACTCCAAGGTTGGACCAGACATTTTCGATCGCAAGGCTTCAACGTATTGGATGATTTGTTGGGGTTGAGTAGAGCCAAGTTCGGAGTGAACACCTTCTAAGGCATCATAAAGCTTCCTTGAAGAAGAATACGCTCGCTCAAGCTTTTCCATGGCATCATAGAAGCACTTGGTGATGTCCAGAATGCCGGAGATATCTTGATTCTCATCCATTACTGGCAGATGACGAAATCCCTTGCGCACCATCAAATCCAGAGCATCTGTTGCGCTGGTATCAGTACGAGCGCACAGCGGGTTCTTCGTCATGATCTCGGCAATGGTGACATTGGCAGCCTTGTGTCCCGCTCCCACTACACGGAAAGCAAGATCTTTCGCAGTAAAGATACCAGCAATCCGCTCGTCGTCATCCGTAACCAAAACACAGTCTTCCCGTTTGGCAGCCATGAGCTGAGCAGCTTCGGATACGGTGGTATTGGGCTTCATTTGCAGCGCGGGACTAGGTTTCAGGGCTAACACCGTGCCGGGAGGGGCTTTGCGGGAATGTCTGGCTCGACTCGTGAGATGCTTTTTCTTGGAGAGATCGCTCTCCATTTTTCGGCGAATAGCCTGAAGAAATCCGTGTCAGTAACATACCATACCGTACCTGAGCTCCCTAAGCTGCATGAAAAATATAAGGGGGTGGGTTGTCCATGCAGTCTTCTTGACTCATTGGCTCATTTTCAATGGACATACCTCATCGCGCTTGGTTTGCTTCTGTCTGCTAGCACTGACAGATGAGCTCGACTCAGAAGGTTGAGGATCCAGAACTGGGCGGGGGATATTTGAGCTGGCCGGACTGTTTGTGTTTGTGGCGAAGGGAATGGGCCCTCTGCCCTGATTACGCTGGGACGTCGTCCCCCTCATGGTGTTGCCCGACATTATGAGCGGCGTCGTGGGTTAGAGCTTGCGAAGACGAGGGCTGCGGAAGGGATTGCGCGCAAGTAACTCGAGCGGAAATTCCGAGCTTGGCGGGAGACGAAGGGAGACGAAGGAGACGTGTGTGCACGTCGTCCAGGTGACAAGGAGGTCGTGGAGACTTCCGTCTCTACCTGAGGTACATACCTACCTATGTAGGTAGGTAGATATGCAGGTAGGCTACCTACGTAGGTACCTACAGTACCTAGGTACATAGGTACTGTACATACATACGTATTTGCCTGGCCACCGCAGGAATTCCCCCCACGAACGGGACAAACTCAAGTGACTTGAAATATTCCCCTCGACATTCTGCCCTTGGCGCCGAGCGGCCCGCGAATTTGTAGAGGCGATTGTAGCACAGAGTTTAAATGCAGCCTAAAAAAGCCTACTCCGTGGCTATCTCAATGGCAACACAGAGCTGCCATTGGGGCAGGTCAGATGATGCTGATTCTCCGCCGTGGCAGTCATGGGCGGGCCCAAAATGAACGCTTCAGCGCCAACATGATCGCGCCATCATAGACATCAACATCTGCAGGGCTTCAGGAGTGCAGAAAGTCTCGTTCGTCTCGTCCCTCTTACTGTCACCTCGGTTGGCTATGCCCTAGCAACCAAAGATTCTCACTACAGGCTTGTCTCATCCTGACACTAGGTATATGCCGAATCGAGATACAAACGCGATGAAATGAAAAGATGAACCTCGCTGGACATTCGGCTGCTCCTTGATAACAAGTCAACCGCTTTTCACAGGCAGCACGCAGACTTGTGATACAAGATTATGTGAGCTTCTCAGCCCTTGCACTTAATTATGATAAGGATTCGAGGCATACCGTCCCCGATGAGTAGGTACCCTTCTGCTGTATCTCGAAGGTTCATTTGAGAAGGGCAACCAAAAGGGAACTGGTGACATCTGTGAGACGCGCTTATACTGTGCTGGCGCCGTGGTGACGTGCGTGACGTGATGTGGCTGCCGTCGTTGCCGTGGCGACCAAGTCAACAATGACTAGGACAATCACACTGAACCAACTCCTACCCGAACCCGTCCGTTCATGTTTGTGTCTTGAGCCCGCTTCACAAAACTTCATCATTAAGCCATATATTACAGCTTTAGTTTATGTTCGTAAAGGACTTCCGTTCAAGTAAAGCCACCTTCGAGCTTGATCGTCGCGAGTAGCCTCAGCTTCTCTCGTTGAAATACACCCCAGCCTGAAGGCTTCCTTCATACATCCAAGAACAAAGAAACTGTGCCAAAGTCAGATTTGACTGAGCACAAAAAAACCTTCTAGCCCGGCGCCCTGTGCTTGCGCTGCGTGAGGTAAAGATTGGATGCAATGACAGCAAAAAGGAGAATTGTCCGAATGTTGCTGACGCCATGTCCAGTTTCGGACCCAAACGGTTCCCACCGATGACAATTTCCCATATCCGGACTCCCTTGCAAATCAATATGCTGTCCGATCCGCCCACGGGTAGTTCTGCCAGGCAGAG
Source organism: Claviceps purpurea (assembly GCA_029405325.1). Classification (NCBI taxonomy): domain Eukaryota; kingdom Fungi; phylum Ascomycota; class Sordariomycetes; order Hypocreales; family Clavicipitaceae; genus Claviceps; species Claviceps purpurea. The sequence continues at coordinate 2,415,019 of CM055785.1, forward strand.
GCAGCATCGTCGCCAGAATTCGACACCCTCTGCTTTTGAAGCCAGGACTATCTCACAACCACCCAACGCCAACAACCGACGACAAGCCATGGCTCACCGCCGTGGTCTCAGCTTGGACACCAGGCGGAACCACATGGCCGAACCTACGGTACAACATGGCATCAACAAGGTAAGAGTTGATACTAACTTAACAGGATTAGCAAATACTTCGCAGCATCACATTCTGCAAGAAGCGCAGCAGCAACGCATTCAAGCACGCCCGGGCCCCCCACAACTTGACTACGCCTCCATGGCATCGCAAGATAGTGATGATTTCTTAATTTCACCGCATGGTACTCCCCATTCACAGCGTTTTGACGCATCAAGCTTCGACAGCATGCCTATACAGTTTCCCTACGAGGGTAGCTACTGGAACATGATGTTGCAAAAGAACCATGACAGCTTTGCCAGTAATATGGCTGAGAGCAAGAACTTTGACCTGTATTCTTTTGACAGTGCTTTATCGACGCCCACCTTCATGAATTTTCCAGACAGCCCTACTGGTCACATCTGGCCGATATGTGACGAGGCCGCCTCTAGACGGAATTCCAGGCGAGTTAGTAATGGCATCATGGAGCGTGTTGCAAAGTTTGAGAATATGGGGCTGGAAGTAACTCACAGACCTACTACACCTTCGAATCAGAATGCAAATAGTAAGTTACGAGAAGAACTGAACGATATATCCACTGGCAGCTTGCTAAATTCGTGTCTCAGACTACTTACCTCCCACCCCAACTGATACCCCCCATGACCGCGCGGTCAAGCAAGGAGCACGTCTGGCAAGATTCTCTGAGAACTACGATGAGTCAATGGAGGAAACTATCAGACCGACGCGCAGTAATCACTCAGGCCAGAAGGCGCAGTCAATGTTTGCGGAAATGAGACAACAAGCAGAGCAAGAGAATGCTGTGCCTAGTTCACCAAGAACCACCACAGCTTCTGATGAGTTTCACAATGCTCAATGCCAGCATCTAGACTTCATGAGCATGCACCATATGCGAAAGGAGTTTGTCGACTTCGAGGATCGAAATGAGGGTCTCAAATTTTACGAATCTGATGCCTCGTATTCCACATCAGACTGTTCGAAGCGAGCCTCACCTGTAACGCACAACGAAGTCCAATTTGAAGAGGCTACGCTTCGAAGTAGACCCGATCTACGACCCTTTCTGCGCCCCGATTCAGTGACATCGTCGAGGAAAAATTCACCTCATCGCCGGACGGAGTCTGTCGCTAGTATCGTTAGTGCTGCCAGCATCGCTGACATTGTCATCGAAGAGACTCGCACAGATACTGGCGTCACGCTGGAAGAGATTTCTCAGTATATCCTCAGCCCAGAGACTACCGAAGGCAAGTGGACGTGTATCTTTGAACAGTGTGGTAAGAAGTTTGGGAGGAAAGAAAACATCAAATCACACGTCCAGACACATCTTAATGACCGACAATACCAATGTCCCACGTGTCTGAAGTGCTTCGTGCGCCAGCACGATCTCAAGAGGCACGCGAAGATCCATACCGGTGTCAAGCCATACCCCTGTCAGTGCGGCAATAGTTTTGCTCGTCATGACGCTCTCACAAGGCACCGTCAACGTGGCATGTGCATCGGTGCCTTTGATGGAATCGTGCGAAAAGTCGTCAAGCGAGGCCGGCCGAGGAAGAACCGCCCCGAAATCGAATCCAGGTTGGAAAAGTCTGCCCGAACAAGAAAGAAAAACATGTCTATCAGTTCTGTCTCTTCCCTTTCTGGGTACTCTGATAGCTCCGCTCCTAACTCTCCAGAAGACGACTATAACATGGTTGACGAGATGATGGATTTGCACATGCATGGCAGCGGAATTCATCTGATGCCATCCATGTCAACCGCGCCAATGCCCAGTTTTGTACCAAGGAGTGTCAATCAGGCTGCTGCCGTTTCATCTCCAGTTGCCAGCGTGCATTCATATGTATCTCCAGGAGCAATAATGGACGGAGCACCGCCGCATCCAGCAACACCTGCCAGGAGCATCATGAGTCACCGTAGCACACCTCCAGAGCTATCAAAATCGTCATCGCCACCTCCAGAGCAGTGTTACGACATGAAAACTAATTCTTCAACCGTGGCAGACGGACTGGCTATGTTGTCTTCCACCACCGAAATGATGGAAGCATCAGACCTGAATGGAACTTTGCCAATGGGCATGAGAGGCCAAGACGACATGCTCCTTCAGTTCAACCCAGAAGATGGCTTAGTACAGCTGGATCGCAATCCAAATCATCTCTTGTTGGCCAAGTTTGACGATGAGTTTGACGAGACGGTTAGCATGTTTACGAACAATGATGGCATGTTCTTCAGTAGCACATGATCCATATTTGTCTACCACAACTGTGGTATCGAAAATGCTGGATTGTTAACTTTTCTGTGTACGAATACGCTTTTGGGTACGATACTCGCGATGGACACGCGATCCTCGACGGTCTAGTATTCTGCTGCTTCTTTTGACTTGTAACAACAGACTGATACGGACACTCCCTATCACTGTATCATGTACACTAACGATGGGACGACTTTGTCCCGGGACTGGGAATAGGAAGGGTTGGGTTCTTTGGATGCAGAGCGAACGGGTCTATGAATTTTGGTGTAATAAAGGCAAGCGGCAGAGGTTACGAATCGATCTGCGTACCTTCCGTGACGGAAAAAGGGACCTTTCTCGAATGATTTGGTTAGTCAATGTAGATTCCAGTAATTGACCTTCACCGGATTATGGGTGCTTAGGTAGTCGCCTACTCGAGTGATGACGTGAAAAGGGCCCGCGGCGATCTGCTTGCCCCCTGTTACAGATATACGCATGTGCATGTACTTGTTCGTGGTAGGTTGGGAAATTTGTTACGTTGATAGGCGCTGTAGAAACACAAATGATTATCCTTACATTCTCAATTTGAATTTTGCGGTTCCGGCTTGTGTACTTGGGAGGGAAGTGTGGATGGATAATTACAAGAAGGCACTTCGTTTTTGCTCGTTGTTTGGCGAGTCTTGCGGGAAACAAAGCAGTACAGAGTAATAATGCATGTAGTTCTAGTATACAAACTACGGCAAGAATCATGAGTGAAGCATGTCGATAATGCTGCTCATCTGCCTTGGCAATAGGTAGTTGTTGTGTGGAATTGACATCCAATTACCCGGGTTACTACTCCGTATATACAATGCATCATGCGATTCATTCGTCTTTGCCCCTACGGAGTAGAAAGTGCGTTACATACCTGGAGGCTGGTACATACCTATGTAGTACATAGGTATGTACACATCATCCCAGCCTCCAGGCAATCAGGTAAGCACCGTCAACACTCACCGCCCGGGCTTTTTGGGGCAGAAAAAAGCGGCCACAATCCATCCAGCCCACCACGATTTCGTGCGGGTCGCCGCCAGTCGGCATGCGAGAGAACCGCTCAGCGACTGAAGACGCACGACGACAGTGATAGATTCCAAGTGAGCTCGAACACTCACCATGTCGGCTGCGCAGCTTCTGAATCCCAAGGCAGAGTCTCGCGTAAGTTCTAGCTTTCTTTGATCAGCTTTTCCTGGCTGGCCTTCGATGACACTGCTGTTCTTGCGGAAATGTCCATGCTGATTCTGTCTCTAGCGGAGGGGCGAAGCTCTGAAGGTCAACATCAATGCTGGCATCGGCCTGCAGGATGTTCTGAAGTCCAACCTCGGCCCCTTGGGCACGATAAAAATGTACAGTCTCTCATGCTTGATATTATGATCAAATTCGACTGACTGACCGCCTTGCTCAGGCTTGTTGACGGAGCTGGACAGGTACGGTTACGCCAGGCTCTCGCTCCCGTTCCCACTAAAGGGGAAACACGTCGAGACTGATAGTCCTGCGCCATAGGTTAAACTCACAAAAGATGGCAACATTCTCCTGCGAGAAATGCAAATTCAGAATCCCACCGCCGTCATGATTGCACGTGCGGCAACTGCCCAGGACGATATTTGCGGTGATGGGACCACATCCGTCGTGCTGCTGGTGGGTGAGCTATTGAAGCAGGCAGATCGATTCATTTCAGAAGGATTGCACCCCCGTGTAATCACCGATGGCTTTGAGATTGCCAAGAACGAAGCTTTGCAGGTCAGTTTACGCCCCCCTCGACTTGTCGCACCACCATGTTATCGCGCCCTAACGCGTTGATCGTTTTGTCCTGCAGTTCCTCGACAGCTTCAAGCTCGCCAAGGAGGTTGACCGAGAGCTTCTCCTCAATGTTGCTCGAACCTCTTTGGCTACCAAACTAAACTCGACATTAGCGAAGCAGTTAACACCCGCAATCGTCGATGCGGTTCTCGCCATTTACCAGGCTCCTGCCAAACCAGATTTGCACATGGTGGAGATCATGAAGATGCAGCACCGAACCGCCGCTGATACTCAACTCATCCGTGGTCTCGCTTTAGATCATGGTGCCCGCCATCCTGATATGCCCAAGCGACTTGAGAATTGCTACATTCTGACCATGAATATCGGCCTGGAGTATGAGAAGACTGAGGTCAACTCGAGCTTCTTCTACTCGAGCGCTGACCAGCGAGATAAACTTGTGCAGAGTGAGCGTCGGTTCATCGATGCCAAGCTGAAAAAGATTGTTGATTTGAAGAAGGAGCTTTGCGGCACTGATGGCACCAAAAACTTTGTCATCATCAACCAGAAGGGTATTGATCCGTTGTCTCTTGACATTCTGGCCAAAAATGGGATTCTCGCACTCCGTCGTGCTAAGCGACGCAACATGGAGCGATTACAGTTGATTTGCGGCGGTGTAGCTCAGAATAGCCTTGAAGATCTGTCTGCTGATGTGCTTGGCTGGGCTGGTCTGGTGTATGAGCAGACTCTCGGCGAGGAGAAGTACACCTTTGTTGAAGAGGTCAAGGACCCCAAGTCCGTGACGCTCATGATCAAGGGGCCAAATCAGCATACTATTTCCCAGTTAACGGACGCCGTCAGAGATGGCCTGAGAAGTGTGTACAACATGATTGTCGACAAGAGCGTCGTGCCTGGCGCGGGAGCTTTCCAGGTTGCCTGCGCTAGACATCTCAAGAGCGACAAGTTCAAGAACTCAGTCAAGGGCAAGGCCAAGTTTGGTGTCGATGCCTTTGCTGACGCCCTGCTTATCATTCCCAAAACACTAGCTGCCAATGCCGGCCACGATGTCCAGGATGCTCGTACGTCCTTCCCCTTCTCAAGTCTGATGTTCCACAGCAATGCTAACATGGCTGATTTACAGTCACGAAGATGGAAGACGAGTTCAATGAGGGTGGTGTAGTTGGCCTGAACCTGGAGACAGGAGAGCCTATGGATCCCGAACTGGAAGGCGTATTCGATTCTTTCCGTGTGCTGAGAAACTGTATTGCCTCCAGCTCCGGCATTGCGTCAAATCTGCTGTTGTGTGATGAGTTGTTGAAGGCTCGGCAAATGGGACGAGCAGCGGGACCTGGGCCTGGAATGGACGGCCCTGATGACCACATGTAAATAATATACCACGATAGACTTTATGTAGACAAAGTCCGATCATTTGCCTACAAAGCTATCCAAATTTGAAGCCTAACCATCAAATCATTTATCTTCGCAACTGGTACAAAAAGCGCCTCTACGACAGGAAGCCTTAATTAGATGGAGCATGCTTTAGGCAACTTCAGTTTGAGGTTGTAGAAGCGGTGACAACCCCGCAGTAACTGATAATACCGAAGCGAAGCGAGGCAGCGAGACTTCCTTCGCCCCGGAGCGCAGCGTAGGGCCGCGACGGAAGTACTCGTCAGCCCCACGTGGTTTTGGATCTCTCTCTGTCTTTTTTTTTCTCTCTGGCAACCTTGTCAAAGAGAAGCGTACCCAAAAAACACGGAGGAGCAATATCGACACGCGCTTGACACTGCTGCAGCTAGCCACTTACGAGGCAAATCCTGCGAAAACAACGCCGAGCTTTTGTGAGGATGGCTTCGTATAACTCGGATTCCTCAGATGGAGAATTTACGGAGACAAAGGTCCTCTTGGGCTATGCTTCAAGAGACGCAGAAGACGAGACTATAAGCAAGCTAGGCGGCAGACCCGTACGTGCTTCCTAACTCTACTTGATGGGGGAAGAATATTTTTCTTAAAGCACCCGATGGGGCTTCCGACTCAATTGACCGAAACTAACACGACCGAAAAGGACTGGTTAGATCCTGACAAGCCGCCGTCTGCGGCCCTTTCTCGTTGCGCAGCCTGCAAAGATCTCATGACTCTCATCCTACAGCTCAACGCCGAATTGCCAGAAAAATTTCCAGGACACGATCGACGACTATACATATTCGCTTGCAAGAGGATCTCGTGCCGTCGCAAACACGGTAGCATCAAAGTCCTAAGAGGCGTAAGAGTGTGGAGCGATGAGGAGACGATCAGAACACCAGAGGTAGAGCCTGCGTCGGAACGAGAGGAGCCGAAAGCAATGCCAACAAACAGCGGCCCAGGACTGGGGGACGCTGTGTTCGGAGGAAAGGCCCTTGGTGGAGGACCCTTATCAGCGGGCGCAAATCCGTTCTCTTCCGGCAACACGAAGCCTTTTGGTGGCCAGGACCAATCAAGCAATCCTTTCAGTACCTCGTCCGCGCCAAACAAACCGAGCCTCCAATCGCAAACGCAAAGCTCAACAGCTTGTGCGGAAGATGAAGAGGCCAAAGAACCAGCGTCTGCTGAGTTGAGCAAGACATTTGCGGAGACGCTCCGTCTCAACGACGACAGCAACAATAAGCCTAGGAGCTCCCTTCCGGCTCATGAACAATGGCCAGACATCTCATCACAGCCCACTCCGTACCCAACACTGTACCTTGCTGAAGCCGATTACGAAACACTCGACCTGACGCCCACCAAGATCCCTGAGAACGCACAAATCGAGGCGGCCGACGCGCCGGATACGGTATCGGCCCTCGACAAAGAAGCCTTCGAGTCCTCCATGGATGCGACGTTCCAGAAATTTGCGGATCGTCTGGCCCAAAATCCGGATCAAGTCATACGGTACGAGTTTGGAGGCGCTCCGCTCTTGTATTCCAAGACGGATGCTGTGGGTGAGAAGCTCAGCAAAGGCTGCATTCCAGGCTGCTCCAACTGTGGTGGTAGTAGGATATTTGAAGTCCAGCTTACGCCAAACGCTATTACCGAGCTGGAAGCAGACGATATGAGCTTGGAAGGGATGGAATGGGGTACTATTATAGTAGGTGTCTGTGCAAAGGACTGTGTCCCTAGATATACTGACGAGGGCGAGTCTGCGTATCTCGAGGAGTGGGCTGGTGTGCAGTGGGAGGAGTTGGTAAAGCAGAGGTAGATCGCGAAACAGATTGCTCCTGATACATACAAGCTCAGGAGGTGAAGTCGTTACACCACCAGAGTCGTCCCCACTGAATTGGGGGACCCGGAGTTTGGCCTAATCAATCTGCGTTTATGCAGACTCTAGATTTCCAATATCGCTAATGTAATGACATGTTCCGGTTTAACGCCTTGACTAGGTGTTTCAACATTTTCTTGTCTGTTGAATGAACCCCTCTTTTCGATGATACCTGGTGCCACCTTGTTCTCTACAATTTGCTGACCCATCTTGTACTGTTCGAGGCTCCTCAAAAATCATCAAATCCAGCCCTCTATCACGATCTCTCCCAAATCCGCGCGTCAGAGAAATACCTCGATCGTCGTCAATGGAACGACTAGCCCCCTGCTTTTCCTCCCGTTTCTCATACTGTCTCCTCCCATGAACGTCGAATTACTCTTGAGAACTGCTCGACATTGACATCTTCACGAATTTCAGCCTTCTTCGCTTCATTTTCCGGGTTAGGCGGGATCTGGATGTTGCCTTCTCCATCAACGGTCCAACCAGCAACTTCCGTGACGAACGTGCGAGTAGCTTCTTCGTTGAGACCGAGCCATGACTCAAGATGGGTGAGCTTGAGCTCCCGGAAAGCTTGGGAGATGAGTTGGGCGATGGTGTGGCGGATTGTGTCTTCAAAGCCTGAGATATCGGCGATCAGGTCGGTGCACAAGTCATCACCGTCAACGGAGGCCCAGAATTGGGCGTACTGGGACCCCTCGAGCTGGGAATTTAACGATCGCAGCTTAGCCAGAGCCTCAGCGAGCTCGCCAGTCGCCGCGGCGGAGGGACTGATGAGATGGAGGGCAAGTGAGAACTGCGGCGAGGGGAACAACGTCATTGCTTTGACCAAAATATTGGTGACGACTTCATCCTTCAATCGATCGGGGTTGAGCTGGTACCTAACGTTGGCGCAAAGGTTTCGTTTTTGTTAGCCACAGGTTATCTGGAGCAAGGTATGAGGTGTTGAATGAGCTTTATATGGCTCGATGACAGATGTAGATTGAATCAATGAGAATGTATATTATGACGTCGAGGGCGTTCATCGCTGCCTGGTAATTTGAGATCTTGAAATGATATCATTGATGAAGTTGCCAAATAATCAAGAATGTTTGCAACGTAGACAACCAGATGCAGCTAAAGAGATCCCCTTCCACCCTTGATCTGAGATTGTTCAAGGCGATACGGAAAAAAAGATTAACCTACAGCTTCAACAACGTTCGGTTGGCACTGGAGTCGCAAAACTTCTGCTCGCATTGCTCCTGAAGATATGTTTCGAGGGTACCAACAGCCTCGGGATTGTAGCGCTCAAGGCCGTTGATAATGTTGGTGATGTAGTCCGGTCGCTCGGGTGGGTCCTCGCCGTTCATTGTGTCGGTTTTGAGGGGTATACTGTGAGCAGGGGAAAGTGTGCTCGGGGAGAAGATGGTGATGGCGGGGCAAAGGGAAGTTTTCGGCGGTTTGTGTGAAGAGATCGCTTGTGCAAAAGGGGCTTAGGCCAAAGGGGCTTAGCGCACGGGGAACGGGGCTTGCCAATTTACGGCTTGGTGAATCGGTGATTGATCATCACTGATGAGGAAAGAACTCCAGTCTCCACCAAATGTATCGAAGAAGACATGTCACGTGCGGACGTTTGCAAAACGTCATAACTTGCGCATTAGATCAGAGCAGGTCACACAAAGGACTACCTAATAAAAGCAACTACTACCGTATAATCTCAGAAATAAGGCCACGACTGGGAACGCTAATTTGGAATGCTCCCTGGTGATTTGTTGAGCAGAGGAAGCCAAAACCGTGCCCCACTTGCCACCTTTCCGCTTGAGGCCGTCCGTCCATATAAAAGATACATTCAGAGCAGACCCTCACCACCATCTCAGATCCTCAAGCAACAGGTAGGCAACCTGCGCGCGCAAGCTGCGCAAGCTGCAACCTACGCAACCTAAATATAACTTCTTCTTATTCTTTCTTTTTTCTTTTTTTTCCCCGGGAAATATAGCTCAAAGAGCGCTTCAGCAATGGAGCTTCAATTGGGGTTCAATTGAAAAGAGTGACGACATGGACCAATAGTCTGGGGTTTGCGAGGGAAAAGATACAAACGAACAGTGGGCCAATCTGTCTTAGCATGGCTATAGCTCACACATTGATTCGTCAGAATCGGGCGTCCCAGTCGTGGCCTTATTTCTGAGATTATACGGTAAATAGCTTTGCGTCGAAGTTACGAGTCTGTTATAGTAAGTTTCCGCTGGCCAATTCAGCTCGTTGGCTATCAAGGTTGAGCTGTGCTTGCGCCTACATGGAAATCGTTGAGATGCTGTCGTTGCTATTGTGATTGACGACAGCCGGTGCATAGGCATCACAATGTCTAGTCCCGCAAAGAAAAGAAAAATAGGCAAAGATGGGACGCAGAATGGCGTACACCCAAAGAGCCTCGAATTCTTCTTCGCGAGGCAAAGGCGGAACAATGGATTCTCCTTGTCAAACACGCCAAATATCACTTCTGGTGTGCCATCATCAGATTTGTCAGACGAGGAATTGGCTCGCAAGCTGCAAGCCGAATGGAATCAGGAGGTCGAGAATGGCGGCTATTCAGACCAACCGCCCAACAGCTCACTCATTGCTCAGGCATCTGCTGCTGAACCCGAGAGGGTCGTCACTCACCCCAAACCAGGGCCACTTCCTCCGACATCGCACGAGAGAACATCTCCAATGGCGAGCTCTACGCTCGCATTGCAGTCTAATGGCACGACTGAAGACTCTGTAGTATCAACTATACCCTTGGATGAATCTCCTCTGGTTTTTGAACCCTCAAAATACATTGAAAAGTTGAGACACAATTGGGAAGCGGAAGGCGGAGACGCATCGTACGCTTTCCTTACAAGATGCTTTGTTCTTGTAAGTGCCACGGCAAGTCGAATTAAGATAGTCGACTCTCTGGTCAATTGCTTGCGGATCTTGATAGAAGGCGATCCTTCGAGCCTCCTGCCTGCTGTAAGTGAGTGAGACTAGTTGAACCAAAAACGGAATCCATGTTGACCCGTACTGTCAGGTGTGGCTAGCAACAAACTCAATCTCGCCGGCGTATATATCTCTAGAGCTTGGCCTAGGAGGATCTGCAATTTCGAAAGCGCTGAAGCAAGTCTGCGGTCTGGACAGCAGGTCTCTCAAGAGCCTGTATAATAAGTATGGCGATGCTGGCGATGTTGCATTCGAGGCCAAAAAAAAACAGAGTTTCACTCTGAGAAAGCCCAAGCCACTTACAATAAAAGGAGTCTATCAAGCTCTCGTAAAAATCGCCAGCTCTCAAGGCCAAGGGAGCGCTGAGACAAAACAACGCATCGTCGATCGACTATTACAAGGTGCCAGGGGTGGTGAAGAGAGTCGTTTTGTAGTTCGAACGCTCTGCCAGCATGTAAGGCACCTATTACACTCTACATGTATCCTCAATCGTGGTCCAAGACTGCTCACACAAGCACACTAGCTCAGGATTGGAGCCGTCAAAACGACAATGCTTATTGCGCTCTCCAGAGCTTTTCTGCTTTCGAGACCTCCTGATTCAAACGTGATACTCAAGCAGACCTCTGAATTGTCTCGGCTGAGGAAGGACGTATTGACCGAGATATGGGGCAAAGCAGAAGAAATCGTCAAGGCATGTTTTGCCAGGCGACCTAACTACAATGATTTGATCCCTGCGCTTCTGGAAATAGGGGTATCAGATGAGCTGTTAATGCGTTGCGGCTTGGAGTTGCATGTACCACTTCGACCTATGCTGGGTAGTATCACGAGAGACTTATCAGAAATGTTGACGAAACTTCAAGGAAGGGATTTTGCTTGCGAATGGAAATACGATGGGCAGAGGGCTCAGATCCATTGTGATGCGCAAGGTAAAGTGTCAATATTTTCACGGCACCTTGAACTGATGACGGGAAAATACCCCGACCTTGTCCACCTAATTCCTAAAATTCGGAGCGAAGGTGTGAGAAGCTTCATCATGGAGGGAGAGGTGGTGGCAATAGATCATTGCAGTGGTGAACTTAAGAGCTTTCAGACATTAACGAATCGAGCCAGGAAAGACGTCGATATTGGAACCATAAAAGTTGGAGTCTGCTTTTTTGCCTTTGATTTGATGTACCTCAACGAACAGCCGCTTCTTGACAGTGCATTTAGAGAGCGAAGGGAGCTACTCAGATCGCTCTTTACAGAGGTGCCACATCGTTTCACCTGGGTAACGAGCATTGATGCCACATCCAGCGACTCTGAGACTGTACTCGAATTCTTCAAGTCCGCCACCGAAAGCAAATGCGAGGGAATTATGGTCAAGATCCTGGACAATCTTGCGAATGTACCGTATACGGTGCACGCGCCGGAAGCCCAAGAGTTGGGGAATACTGAGAATCTGTCCACGCTGAATGAAGATAAAGGGAAAGCGAAGACCAGAAAGAAAAATGGTGAGGCCCCTAACAAAAAATTGAGTACACGACGAAAACCCCTTCTAGCAACGTACGAGCCGGACAAACGACTTGACTGCTGGCTGAAAGTCAAGAAGGACTACAGCTCAAGCTTCGAGACGCTCGATCTCATTCCCATTGCTGGATGGCACGGCCAGGGCCGAAAGGCAAAATGGTGGTCTCCTGTCCTTCTAGCAGTTCGCAACGATGAGACAGGCACGCTCGAAGCAGTATGTAAATGCATTTCCGGCTTCACAGATGCCTTTTACAAGTCTATGAAGCAGTTCTACGATGACGGCGGAGACTCGGAAGAGCCCAGGAATACAAGAGCACAAAAACCGGGGTTTATCGACTATCGCGGACCCGTTCCCGATGTCTGGTTTGAGCCGCAGGAGGTTTGGGAGATGGCATTTGCGGACATTACCTTGAGTCCGACGTATACTGCCGCGAAAGGCCTAGTCAGTGAAGAGCGAGGGCTCAGTTTGAGGTTCCCACGATTCCTGAAAAAGAGGGACGACAAGAGTCTGGAAGAGGCGAGCACCAATGACTTCTTAGCGGGACTTTGGAGAAAGCAGGAAGAAAAAACAGTGACGGCTGCGGCAAAGGAGCCACTGGAAGATGACGGCCAGAATGATGCCGAGGATGAAGACGCATTATGATTACGTGTTCTTATGGAGTGTACATACCAATAGTGTATGGACGATGCATCATTCTCTAATCTGATCTGCGGGGCGGTTTATCAAGACGTATGAACCTTTGGATAACTCATGTACAGGTTGTACCTAACCTGTCAGGATTTGCCAGCGTTGAGCTTCTGCGCGATCAAGCTGAACACTGCGACCGAGCCCATAAACAAGACAGCATTGTAGAACTGATTCTAATTAGTGACTGGAGCGATGACACGAGCGCTATCGGACATGCACGCACAGCTCTCCTAGACACGTCTCTTTCTTCATCGTCCGTTCGCGCTTCGATGAATAGCCTTCTTAAATTAGGGAAGTTGGCCTAGAATGTCCATTAGAGTCGGGGGTGGAAGACAGAGGAATACAGTAGACCTACCATACTGACTGAGTACGGTATGGGCCACGCAATCGCCGTAGATTCTTCGCAATGTTAATAAGAATGGACCGATGCAGAATGCAGCAGAGCCCGGCATTTGATCAATGTTCAGCAAAGACGGTCGCACAAATAAAACCCGCTGGGGTAGGTATCCTCGGTGTAGCCTACCTAGGTACCTAATCGCCCTCCACCTGGGCTGCGGGAGCGTTTATAGGGAACCTAAGGTAGGTACCTTGGTACCTATGTATGTAGTATGTAGGTACCTAATGATGATGTCCTATTCCTATTTGGGTTATTCCTATTTCCTAAGGGCGGGGATAATTCCACCGTCCTGTTTGGATAATTCCACCGTCCTAAAATGAAGTGACATAGTATTTGAGTGTGGCCACTGCAGAAAACTAAGTCACTGAATTCCCCCCCCCTTTCGTGCATAGCCTCAAGGCCCTCAGCAGGGAAAAAAATAAAGCTACATGATATTTGAGTTTAGCCACTACAGAACACCAAGTCACTGAATCTTCCCCCTTTTCATGCATAGCCTCTTTAATTCAATAATTATCTTCCCTCGAGGTCCGACACAACGACGTCACCTCGCCTCAAATCATCGCCAAAGACGCAAACATATCTCAGGATTAAGAACTGATGATAAAGTTAGAGTGCATAAAGTGAATACAACTGCATCTTGAGATATTTACGGCGTCTTTGGCGATGATTTGAGGGGAGGTGACGTCGTTGTGTCGAGGCCTCGAGGGAAGAAAATTGTTGAATTAGAGAGGTTATGCACGAAAGGGGGGCAATTAGTGACTTAGTTTCCTGCAGTGGCTACACTCAAATACTATGTCACTTTATATTTTCCCTGCTGAGGGCTTTGGGTCTATGCACGAAAGGGGGAAATTCAGTGACTTAGTTTTCTGCAGTGGCCACACCCAAATACTATGTCGCTTTATTTTCGGACGGTGGAATTATCCAAATTTAAATAAGACGGTGGAATTATCCGAATTTGGACGGTGGAATTATCCAAACAGGACGGGGGAATTATCCCTGCCCTTTCCTAATGATGATGTGGGTCCACTGTACAGACTCCAAGATACGGAGTACACGGTACATACACATAACAGGTGTAACCCGTGTACAAATTACATACGAACACCTACTGAGCACCCGAGCAATTCAACCTCTCAGGTCCATGCCACCTTGATTCCGACCCTCGTTGTCGCTTTCTAGACCACGCGCCCGCACGAGGCGATAGTAAAGCCGCCTGTGAGGCTCTGCGATCGCTTCTCTACCAAACATACAAGCTGTCCATCGTCCTAACGAGATAACGGCGTTGTCGCCGACGACATAATCCGCCGACATAATCTTAATCACCAACGATTCCCGCACGGCCAATTCGTGACCGCTTAAAGAGATCGAATATGGCAGTAAATCGCATTCGCGGCGCATTTGCCGTGCCTCGAAAGGGCGAGACCTTCGAGTTGCGGGCGGGTCTGGTGTCGCAGTATGCGTACGAGCGCAAGGAGTCTATTCAGAAGACCATCATGGCCATGACTCTTGGGAAGGACGTCTCGGCATTGTTTCCGGACGTATTAAAGAACATTGCCACGGCTGATCTCGACCAGAAAAAGCTTGTCTATCTATATCTCATGTGCGTTCATGTGCTTTGGTTATCAATGCCCAACTCATTTGGTGATCAGAAATTCTATTCCTTGCGGCGTGAGGAATGAGCTCACACACAGGCCTTGTCATAATCCGTCCTGATGATATCGCTGACGTCACTTATAGGAACTATGCCAAGTCTCATCCCGACCTATGTATCTTGGCTGTAAATACGTTCGTTCAAGATACGGAGGACCCGAACCCCCTTGTTCGAGCCCTAGCGATTCGCACAATGGGCTGCATCCGGGTGGATAAGATGGTTGATTATATGGAAGAGCCGTTGCGGAAGACACTACGAGACGAATCTCCATACGTCCGAAAGACAGCTGCCATATGCGTGGCCAAACTATTCGATTTGAACCCTTCGATGTGTATTGAGAATGGATTCCTCGAAACGGTTCAGGAAATGATTGGTGATCCGAACCCAATGGTTGTTGCCAACTCTGTTCAGGCATTGTCCGAGATAAGTGAAAGTGCACCAGATATCGGGGCCCTTGTTATCACACCAGCGACGTTGAAGAAGCTTTTGATGGCCCTGAACGAATGCACAGAATGGGGAAGAATCACAGTCTTGACTACTCTCGCCAACTATCCTGCGACCGACATGAAGGAATCGGAACACATCTGCGAACGCGCCGTACCACAGTTCCAGCATGTGAATCCGGCTGTTGTGCTCGCAGCCATCAAGGTCGTATTTACGCATATGCAGTCTGTCAATCCGGAAATGGTTCGGTCTCTACTTAAGAAGATGGCACCTCCTCTTGGTGCGTATGCCCGATACCGAAGATAAAAGCCCTCAAGTCATGCTAATACCTTAGGTTTTCTCACCACGCAGTGACCTTGGTAGCTTCTGCCCCTGAAGTTCAATATGTTGCCTTGCGCAACATTGACCTGCTGCTTCAAGCCAAACCGGATATTCTCAGTAAGGAGATGCGCGTTTTTTTCTGCAAATACAACGACCCGCCGTACGTTAAAATGCAGAAGCTTGAAATCATGGTGCGGATAGCAAATGAGAAGAATTATGAGCAATTGTTGGCTGAGTTGAAGGAATATGCTCTGGAGGTTGACATGGATTTTGTCCGCCGAGCTGTCAAGGCGATCGGCCAAGTCGCTATCAAGATTGAGAATGCTAGCGCCAAGTGCGTACAAGCTCTGGAGGATCTAATTTCGACCAAGGTCAACTACGTAGTGCAAGAGGTTGTGGTTGTTGTCAAGGATATCCTGCGCAAGTATCCCGGCTACGAAGGCATTATTCCGACATTGTGCGAGTACATCGATGAGCTCGACGAGCCAAGCGCCAGAGGTTCCCTTATCTGGATAGTCGGAGAATATGCTGAGAAAATCAGCAATGCAGACCAGATTCTTGAGGGCTTTGTGGATGGATTCATGGAGGAGTTCACTCAAGTAAGCGCCAAGCCGCATTGCAACTTATTCGTGTAGACTTGGATAGTTGAAGAACTAACGCCCTTACAGACCCAGCTACAAATATTGACTGCAGTTGTCAAGCTGTTCCTCAAGAAGCCGGGTAACACACAAGGCCTAGTTCAAAAAATCTTGCAGGCTGCCACCGCGGAGAATGACAACCCGGACATTCGTGATAGGGCATACATCTATTGGCGTTTACTGTCTGGGGACTTGGATGTTGCCAAGGTAAGATGACCCTGTGCGCAGTCAATCGTCAAACTTTGATCGCTGACATTCGCTGACTCGATGACGCCTTCAGACCATTGTACTTTCCAAGAAGCCTACAATAACCACTACTATGACCAGTTTACCACCGGCACTACTGGAGCAGCTACTCTCTGAGTTGTCCACTCTGGCATCAGTATATCATAAGCCTCCAGAGTCCTTTGTCGGAAAAGGACGCTTTGGGGCCGATGAGATCCAGAGGGCAGCCATTCAAGAGCAACGGCAGAACGCCGTCGAGAATCCAATTGCTGCCTCTGTGGGAAGCGGAGGAAATACATCGCAAAACAACGTTGAAAATCTCCTCGATATCGACTTTGATGGGGCCGCACCCGCATCTCATGAACAGAAGAGCGCCTCAGCAACACCAGACCGAATGGCAAGCCCGTCTGGGGGTGCCCCATCGGGCGGTATGGCCGACATGATGAGCATGTTCGACGCTCCTCCAGCCGATGCAGGTAGCAGTGTCACCGCAGCTGCAACTAGCTCTGGCAACGGCATGAGTGATTTGATGAGCGGATTAGATGGGTTGAACTTCGGCGGCAACGGCAGCTCTAGCCTGCCATCTTCTGCGACGATGCAGCTGAGTAGTTCACAAGAGGGCGATAAGCATAGACAGATGAAGTCGCCGCAAACTGCCAATCAAGATTTGTTAGATTTGCTGTAAGACGCATGAGCAGCTCAATTCGCGAGAGAGTGGGGGGGCAAGAAGACAGGCAGGGTCTTTCTAATCATCCCTCGAGATCTCTCGATGAGTCGCAGCCTCTCAATCTGCCATAAAGAAGATTCACCATAGATAGAAGAACATCTTATCTAATTGCAGCGAACCCAAATTGCCTAACGAGAAAAGCCAACGACTCTCATAAATGGCGGCAGCGTGAGCCACACATCGATCCTGCAACTCCAGATCTGCACTGTCATCATTCATCAGTCACCCTTGAGATTCATCCCACCACACGAGTAGACCCCGTTTCCGTGGCAAGTTCCAAACTCTTCCGTCGCTCAACAACCAGCATCACGCACTGGTGCCTTCGACCTGTCCACCAACTGTGCCCTCCATTGACGGGCCAGTCTTGCTCCTATCGCGTTCCCACTCCTCCGGTGTTTGACACTTGGCTGTCCATGCATGAATGGCCGCAATTTCCTCCTTGAGAGCAGCGTTGATCAAGCGATGGCGTTTAAGGGAATTGAGGCCTTTGAACTCGGGAGACACGATGAGACATGTGAATGCTTGTCCGCAGCCTCCTAGGAAATACAAGAACCAAAAGCATTAGATTTTTTCTGGTCTTCAATTTCATACTTCAGGACATCATCTGTATGTCGCCTTTTTCACTTTTGACTGATGGCACGTACCGGACATGTCGGCGACTTCGACGTGCGTAGCCTGCAGACGATGCGTGATAGCCTCACGGATTGAGGCATCAGTTATTTGGGCCATAGTATTCAATTTCGGCGCAGGTACCGCCGAGAGAAATAGGCCGGGATGGGTGAAGTTGTCGGGTGGTACTGCCCCTATGCGCGACGACGTCAAAGAAACACTGTCGCAAATCGGATAAGCTACCTTGATGTAGGTACCTTAGGTAGTTATCTCCGTATGTACCTGCAGTCAAACCCCGATATAACGATGCGTTATAAAACGATATCCTCACCTTAACGATAATTTTGGGCCTCATTTTTTGAAATTCCTCACAGAAAACCCATCCGATAAAACGATATTTCGATTTAACGATGGGGTTTTGGTCACTTTTACGTTATCGTTATATCGGGGTTTGACTGTATGTATCTATTTATGTACATACATACTCCGTAGGTACCTGTTATGTATGTACCTCCCACGGCGATTGATTAGATAATAATACTCCGTGGCTTTTCTGGTATGTAAAGCGTCGACACAGGCAGGCGGTGAAAAGCTCGGCGGAGGATGGCTTGACTTGATGTTGTTGTTGTTGTTGTTGAGTATTTAACACCACTGCGTCCCAGTTTTGGGCATACTAGGGTGTGCAGGGCTAATCCCCGGGTAAGGGTTCTACTAAGTACAAGACTCCCCCAGAAACCATCCCGCATCTCGGTGTACAACAAATGTCTGTGTGATATCCGGCGTCAGCGCCATCCACCACGCTGTGCCACTCGGACACAGGTCACGTATGTTTACGTTCTCAAGCGAAATTTTGCCATAGGCATGGCCGCGAATCCAGTGAGTCAGAGGCGGCCTCCACGGCACGCAATAGCTAAGAATACAGAAAAGAAGAGATAAAAAAAGGGTAGCTTTAATTCCACGGCCCATTTTTTTTATTTCCACGGCCCATTTCATTTATTTCCACGGCCCTGATAATTTCGGTGGCTTTAATTCCACCGCCCTAATAATTTGCTAAGTATCCGGCCACATACTGTAAAAATGTTTTTTTGGAGAACTCGATGTCAGAAGTTTCGAGTCACGAGGTATTCCGTGACTAAAAAGGCATTTACATTTACTAGCTAAACGCACCAAAAGTAATGTATCTAAGGAAGCGGATTGCCACCAGTAGCAGGAGCATGCCAGGTATGATTTTGGGCTATTGTTTCGAAATGACTAGGATCGCGCGCAGTACTAGCATCGCCACGACCCCTCCTATTGCCTCCTGCAGGCCGACCAGCTCTACCAGCTCTACCAACCCCCCTACTTCCTCTCGGCCTACCTCTCGGCCTACCACGGCCACGAGGCGTATCGTTTCCATCAGTAGGAGCCTGCGATGCGGAGATAGTTGCAGTAGACCCCTGGGGCCTACCGCGACGGGTGACAGTGACGAGAGGTTCGAGAATCGGCATGGGAAGGTCGACGATGAGGTCTTCGGGGTTGATTTCGCGGTCGAAATACCAATGAGGATCGATATCTCGAAGCTCCAGGATGAGATTGTCTGCAAGTCGCTGTGAAATCGTATGCTTGCATGGCAGGCCCATGGATTTGGTAAAGAGCCCTGTGCATGCAGCGACTCGTTCCTCCTCAGAATCTTGCAGGTGGTTGGCGGCGAGGTAAGTTCTCTGCTTCTCTATCAATTTCAAGGCGAATGGGTAAACGTATCTTCTGACAGCATTGTACAGAGGGCTTCGGAGACTGTTCGGTTGTGCTTTTTTCCCATCAGCGCGATCAGCTTCATACTTAGAGATTTGTGCCATCCAGATGTTCTTGATGTGCTTGTAAAAGGTCAGGAGATCACTAGTCGAATTACATAAGTTGCTCTTGATCAGGTGGTGGTTATTGTCTACGAGTCACATGATTTGCAGTAGCCGGATCGGGGGATACTTTACTAAAATTATTAGGGCGGTGGAATTAAAGCCACCGAAATTATCAGGGCCGTGGAAATAAATGAAATGGGCCGTGGAAATAAAAAAAATGGGCCGTGGAATTAAAGCTACCCTAAAAAAAAAAGAAGGAAGAACAGATGCAGTAAAATTGAGGGAGCGCCTAGGCGCAGATATCCTTGTAGAAGTTTGTCGCTTCTACTACCTTCAGAAAGGTTCCAAAGTCTTTGCCTACTGCCGCGGCGATAGCTTGATCCGCGGAAGGTGTCAGCCGAACGCGGTGGCAGGCTTTCACCTTCCGGCAGTAGAAAAGGTGATCTGGCGATTTCCGCCGCCCGCAAGAGCAGAGCAGGACGGCATCTTCGTGGTCGTACTGCTCGTGGTAATCCGCGAAGTCCCCGTGGCCAGTCCTGGCAGCGAGGAGGCGGGCGAGCATGGGCCGGGACGTGTTTAATTCGTCGTTGGGCTGGGACTTAATCGGCAAGTCCAGCTTCCGATACGAGTCTGGCTGTTCGCTTTTCCACCAGCTCTCAAGGTTCTGCTTTACCAGATCTCGAGCCCAACGTTTCGTGTGTGCCGCAGAGGGGCCCTGCGACAATACAGTCGTGTCGCGGCAGCCGGCTTTCGCCAGCTTGTCCGCAGCCTCATTCCCGGGAATGCCTTGGTGACCGGGGCACCACGTGACGCGAACGTCGCCGTGTTCCCGGGCCAATCGGGCAAAGTCCAGTGCCTGCTTCTGTGACGAGACGGAGGCTCGTCCCGTGACTGATCTGATCGCAGCCGTGTTGTCCAGCAGAACGTCTATGTCGATCGGGGGGGGGGAAAGCTGAAGGGCAGCTTGTAGACCGGTAAGCGCACCCCAGACCTCCCCATCGTAAGCTTCGGATCTGGCCAGCCGCCCTTTGCCAGAGGCGACGACTGTGCCGTCCCGGTACACAACGTACCCAAAGCCGGCGTCGTCGCCAGACTCCTTCGACCCGTCGCTATACACTACGGCGTCCGCGTCGGGTGGGTTCTCCCGTAGGGCTGCTGCCGCGTCTTCCTTGGACAGGCCATTTGTTGGGTCGGGCGCCGGGGGGGCGGGCGGGAGTAAGTCGGTGCACGGAACTCGCTCTGTGAGGTTGAACGTGCGGCGGAGCCGGGACACAACTTTGCGCCTGTCGCCGGTGTGGCCCGCCGGCGCTCGTATTGTACGCTGGGAGATGGCCCGGCGTACAGGCGTGTCGGCATCCCATGCCCGGGATGTCAGCGGGTGATACGCGTCTAGCGTGCGTAGTCGAGCTGAGTACAGCAATTGTGCCTTGGCCAGTAGCTGGCGTACCGGTGGGACGCTGCTTTCCCGGTGGATGACTGCAGTCGGTGTGGTTTTCCAAATTGGGACCACTGCCCGGAGGGCTATCTTGAGGACGTTGTCCATCTCTTTCAGCAGGAAGCCTTGCTTCGGGGACACCAGCTTGTTGAGTTTCGCCCGTGAGGGGGCTTTGACCCCGGGGTACCATGTCGTCGCAGCATAGAGTAGCTGCGGAAGAATGACGGTGGTGACGGCCTTCCTAGTGTAGAACGGAGGAATACCGCGCGCCGTGTTGCATAACCTGGAGAGCAGGAACGCAGTTTTCTTCGCCTTCGCCGCCCACGTCTGGATGTGTTTCTTAAACGTGAGCTTCCTGTCAAACCAGACTCCGAGCCATTTCATGGCTTCATCTGGGAAAATCTCGGTTTCACCGTGGACCACCGGGGGCGGAGCTTGCACCTCTTGTTTGCTTCGGTAGAAATGCATGACCTCGGTCTTGTCAGGCCCGAACGAGACGCCATTGTGGGCGCCCCAATCCTCGAGTTCGGCCAGGGCTCTCGTAGCCTCTGAGGCGGAGGTTTCAAGATCCTTCGCTGTGACGAGCGTGGCGACGTCGTCAGCGTACCCATATTTCTGATACTGAGGAGTCAGTTTGAAAATGGGTTCCGTGTAAAGCAGGAAAAGCACCGGGGAGGCGGGAGATCCCTGAGGTAGCCCGCACAGAAGCGGCGCGGGGTCGGACGTGAAGTCATTGAACCTGACCGCAGCTGATCGGTCCTGCATGAAAGATGCGATCCAGCCCACCAAGCAGGCCGGCCAGCCCTGCTCTCGGACTCGGCGGATAAGGCGGTTGCGTAGGACAGCGTCGAAGGCGCCCTTGACATCCGCCGTCACTAGCGTGCAAGTGAGTTTTCTTGAGAGGGCCTCCTCCACGTCGTGGAGCAGCGCCGCGGTTAGATCGGTTGCGCTGCGTTTGGGCAGTGCGCCAAACTGCTGGGGGGGAGAGCACTTTGGACGTCACAGCCGTGTGCGCGATGCGCTGCGCGATGAGTCGTTCTAGACCCTTACCCAGACAGGAGAGAAGGGAGATGGGTCTCCAGGATTTGGTCTCGGAGAGGTTCCGGCGGCCCGCCTTCGGGATCATGACCGTCTCGGCGGTCTTGAAGGGCAGCGGGTGGTGCCCGAGCTGGAGGCATCGTTCGTAGAGGGTGTGGACCAGGGAGCCTATGCCTGGCCATGCCGCCTTCAGCATCTTGATATCAATGCCGTCCACGCCAGGGGTGGTATTGGCAGCGCCCGTGCAGGCGGCTCGTGCTTCCTCGAGAGTGACGTCGGTGCGGAAGGGTAGTTCAAGCCGGTCCGCCGGGAGGGGCAGCCAAGGGTCCCGGATATCATCGTCGGCGTCCCGCCGTTCCAGTAGTGCAGTTCGCAGAACCCGGGCTTTGTCCTCAGAAGTCTCGTACGTGACTCCGTCGTGAACGATGGGAGGGGGCCGGAATGCGCTCTGTCTGTTCGTCCAGCGGGTGACTCTATAGAGGTCCCTGGGGTCGTTAATGTCTGCCACGACAGCCCGCCAGTATGCCGTTTTGGCGCGTTTGACCGTTCTCTTAAATTCGGCCAGGGCATCTTCCGTAAGTATTCCCCCTTCGAACCCTTCTGATCGCCTTGCAGAGACCAGGAGGGTGTGCGCGTCGCGGCACTCGTCTGTCCACCAGGCGGATCCGGTGGCACGTTTCTGGACCGGGGTTCCTGCGACCTTGGCAGCGGTTCGTAGGGCGTCGACAAGACCCGCGGCTAACGCGTCCAAGTCCTCAGCTGAGTCCGGGTCGGGGTCCAACGAGCGCACGATCTGCTCTACGACTTCTGCATATCTTTTGAGCTGTTCTGGTGTGCGAACTCGGGGCAGCTTCTGCGGCGGGACCTTACTAGGCGGGCCGGGGACCAGGATACTTATTGTCGAGTGATCGGAGGCGCAGTGAAGGTGATCTTCCACCTGGCCCGTGGCCCCCGGGATGTTCGAAAAGGCTAAGTCGATTGTGTTGCCGCATCTGTGAGTAGGCACGTCCGGCTCGTTTAGCAGCTGAAGGCGTTTTTCGTCCATCCAGTCGGCAATCGCGTCTCCTTGCCCATACTGGTTTGTGCTCGGTTGCCACGAGGGGTGGCGCGAGTTGAAGTCTCCGGCGATGATCGTTCTCGGCGGTACTCTGGTTTCAAAGAGTGCGTCGAGCACCTGGGTTTCATTGCCGGGGTTCCGATAAACGTTAATCGTCGTGATTCCGTCGACGCGGACACAGAGAAGGCCGCTCGTCTCGGGGCCAAGGATCAACTGACTGACGTTCCGGAGTGTTTTCCGGACGTAGGTGACTACTTTGGGGCGGTCCTCGTAGGCCTCCCAGTTATGCACTGGGGAGAAGACCTCGTAGTCGGGGTGTGTGAGGGTCCGCGCAGGTTGTGTCCTGCAACTTGTCCACGGTTCCTGGAGGAGTATGATCTCATACCCCTCCGCTTCCGCGAGTCTCAGAGCGGCGGAGTGGGAGGCTGCACCCCTGCCCACGTTCGCCTGATATATCCTCAACGGCTTATTCGTCATGAGTTGAGGGAGTGCTGAGTCTAGCTCGCTTGGTAGGCGAGCGCGGGCGTTCTGGCTGCTCCGAGGTCGGCAGCACTATGTCCATCCGGTTCACGTCGGGCCCGGTGGATGGGCCTGATGCTGGGGGGACGGAGTCTGTCCGTGGGTACAGACTGCGGTGCTGGGCGGCGCCTGTCTGTCGCAAGGCCGCCTTGGCTTTCCGGTCCATGCGGACAAAGTGGCCGTTCATCCTCATCGGGCGAAGGGCGCAGGTCTTATCGTCTGCCATGTGCGTCCCAAGGCAGTTCGCGCACTGGGGCGGTAGCCGGCACTCCACGTCGTGGTGTCCGGGCTGGCCGCAGCGGCGGCAGCGTTTCTCCCTGCCGCAGTTGGCCCGGGCATGATAATCCCAGCAGTTGTCGCACTGCGGGATTCTGTTCTTTTTCTTTACCTTGACGGCAAAGTGGCTGGCGCCGAATAGTCGCCATCTCCGTTCGACCGGCCGTAGGAACGAAACGACCAAGGTGACGTTTTCGACGCTCGCGCCGGTTCCCCGCGCAACGTGGACATCCACGGGCTCCTGCGCGGTCTGAGCCAGGGCCTCTTCTTTCGCCGCCGCGAGGGTGTCAATCGAGTCCCCGGTGAGGCTGCGGAGGAGCCGAGGGCAATTCCTCACCACGTAGGTATGCCATACCTCGTGGCGGTCAACCTTAGAAGCTCCTAGGGTTGAGCTCCAGGACGCCTCCTTTGCCAGGAGGAGGTCCCGGGTTGGTGCGTCGGTGGGCTTAATCGCCCATCCCGTCTTCGTCCGGGTGGCAGCCGGGACCCTGTGCAGGGGGATATCCGACTGCTCCGCGATCGCCTGCCGGATCGCGTAAGGGTTTTTGTCCCACGTCTCGGCCTTCGGTTCGAGTCGGACCAAGAGCCGAAGATCCTCAGCCGGCGGGGCTTTTGCCCGCTGGGTGGCGCGTTTCGATACGCGCTGAGTCTTCAGCGCGTAGGTTGTCGGGCCCCCAGGTTGAGAGGCGACAGAGGCATACGTGGTCGTTCGCGCGGCAGGCTTGGAGGCGGCCGCGCGGGGGAGGGGTGAAGGGGACTCGCCCTTCAGTGCAGCAGTCCAGAATCTCAGGTACTCCTGCTTGAATTCTTCGGCGAGGGCGTGCCCAGGGCCGGCGGCAAACCCAGAGGCTGCCTGATCAAAGGCCGCGCACATGGCGCGGAACAGTTCCAGCTTGATGACGCGGTCGCGGTCGAGCTCGGTGATGAGCCGGTCGGCGTCCTGGCCGACGGTCACCGGTGTGCCTCCAGGGGACTGGAGGCGAGGGCTGTCGGGCAGCGTACTTCCAAACGCTGCGGGTGAGAGACCGTGGACATGGTCAAAGTCGAATTGGTAGTCGTCGTCTACCGGAAAATCCCGCGCGCCTTGCGTGGCGTTCACGGGCGTGTGTAGGTCAGCGGAGTTCCCAACTCCCTGCGGCGGCGTCGCCATCGCGAGCGGGTGATGGAGGTTGCCCTCGATTCTCGATTTTGTTGTTGTGGTGCGTGTATCGTTGCCAGCGCCCAAAAGCTGGCGTGTGATGCAGGAGGGAAGTTGTGGCTTGACTTGATGTTGTTGTTGTTGTTGTTGTTGTTTATTTAACACCGCCGCGTCCCAGTTTTGGGCATACTAGGGTGTGCAGGGCTAATCCCGGGTTCTTCTAAATACAAGCCAGTTTTCCCCAAAGAATATCCTGCATCTCGGTGGCCAAAGGCAGTTGTTTTCGGTGTGGGTTCAGGCGTCAGCGCCTTCCACCACGTGTGCTCGCGTGGGCACAAGTTGTGTCGTTAAAAGCGGAATTTTGCCAGAGGCACGGCTCCGCTACCAGAATTTCAGAAAGGTCTAGGTGACCAAGATGAGAGCGGCGTGCTGAACTCTCCAAAAGCACGCCGGTTGAAAACTCGAGGTGGGCAAACGCCGGTTTGATGGTGTCGTGGCTGGGAGGGGGGACGATGCCGCGGTCGTTGTCGATGTTGCTTGGATTTCATTTACGACCTCGAACCAGCAGGACGGTAGATGAACAGGCGCCGTCGACATCGGCGTCGACATCGAATGAAGTGGTGGTGCTGAGGGCGGCATTTTCGAGTTTTCCATTCGGAGGTGGACTGCTGTTAGGGCTACAGCAGGTTATACAGCCAAATCATAACAGAAGTGGGCGGACGTGGTCCGTGCACCGTTGCCGAGAAAATTGTGTAAAGGAGAGAGTTGTGGCTTGACTTGACGTACCTACATACAGATGTACAGGGTACCTACCTCATGTACATACGGAGTACTCCGTAGCTGCATGAGAATCGCGTAGAGCTCGCACATGTTTCATCCGTCAATATCACCATCCTTCAAGATCGCGTCTGCAGATGCGCCATTGCGTAGTAGCTGGTACTTGCGGAAGCGGACATGAGAATTGTCAAGCGCCTCCATTGCCGCTTCATCGCCCATTCTCGATATTTGACAGGAAGTCAGGCTCTCGTCTGCCGTAGCACCCCTTCTCACTCACGACGAGCTCAACCCCCCCGCTCACACTCCGCCGCTTACTCGCTTGGAATCCGGCAATTTTCGTTTTCTTCAGCCTTGGGGAACAGAATCGGAATCAGCGACACTCGCAGCATGGAACAGCAAGCACCATGGGGAGCTTGGCAGGTGCAGTCTCCAATGTTTACCCAGCTCGTGGTGAAGTCCATGAAGAAATTGTGAGACTAACAGTTCAGCCCTGTTTCCCTTGCGCTTCCCCCAGTCCCCCAACTTTTCCTCTCTGGTTCTACATAGGCTGAGCTGATGAAATCTCTGAAACTCTTTCTCCTCAAGGTATCCAGAGGAACTTGCTGATAGGTCGTGGGATAATGTTGGTCTCCTGGTTGACAATCCAGACGTCGAGCGCCAGCGCCCATCAGTGCTTGTCACAAATGATCTGACATGGCAGGTGGCGGATGATGCCATCAGTCAGGGAGCCAGTGTCATTGTCAGCTATCGTACGCATACAGCTCTTTCTTTCTGCCCCTAATCTTAGGAAGCGCTTGACATGGATTTGCCTAACAAGATAGAAAAACCGCAGACCCGTTTATCTTCTCTGGACTCAAGTCCATCACCAGCAGTGATGCACAACAAGCTACCCTGTTGCGGTTGGCGAAAGAAGGAATTGCCGTGTACTGCCCACACACATCTGTTGATGCAGCACCCCAAGGCTTGAATACTTGGCTCGCCGACATTGTATCGGGCCCACACGCTAGCCAACGCTCAGTCGCCAATCCTTGCCCTACGGCACCGAAATCGCACGCGCCTGCAGGATACGGCACTCTTGGAAAGTTCGAGAAGCCCATATCTCTGGTCGAGATTCTCAAGCGTCTGGCGGCAGAGCTAGGTGGGCTTCAGCACATCATGGTAGCTAGTCCTGTGGGCGCCGATATAAAGACAACTTCAGTCCAGAGCTTTGGTGTCTGTGCCGGCAGCGGTTACGACATTTTGAAGAAAGCCGACGTGGAACTGTTAGTCACGGGAGAGACGAGCCACCATTCTGCTCTGAGCGCCATCCAGCAGGGAAGGACGCTGGTTCAGGTATTCCACAGCAATTCAGAGAGGGGCTATTTGCACAAGGTCCTGGCCCCGAGATTGGAGAAGGAGCTCCAGGCGGTTGTGCCCGAGGCTGAAGTCGTGCTGAGCCGGTTCGACAAGGACCCGTTTACTATTTACGATATCAACGAGCTGGACTAAGAGTATTGCCTGCTGGGCAACTGGTGTAATATGTTGCGATTATCTTGTATATAATGGAGAAAATGGCATTCGGGCGTGCAATGCGTCTGATTGGCGTTCGGGGAGTTTATACCGTTCGGTGAAGGCAACGCTGGCATGAAATAGCGCAAGTGGACTGGCGATTACTCGCAATAAAGGCTTGATAGAGAAAAGTTTTGGGAAGCCGCCGAATCAAGTTTATTAGCCATTCGATGGTGGATCCTGTGAGGATGACTCTGGCGAATTTGCCTGCACCCGCGCGCTCTTGGGTTGAAACACGGCGTCCCCCTCATCAATCACCGCCTGAACATCAGCCCCCCCTATTCCCCTCTCCAGCCACGCGACCAACAACCTCTTGGGCATCTCCCACTGCCTCTTAGCCTCTTGCACCTTGCCTTCCCTGACGAGATGCCGTAACCGGTTCGGCGTAGCCAGCGCCTCCGCAGCCAGGTGCCGTGACCTCTGTCGGCGTAGCTCTGCCGCCCTAGCCCTCCCTTGGTCTGAATCCGGTGGCGGCACCGACTCTCGCAGCTTTTCTCGAATCGACGACGCCTGTGAGTAGATCTGGGCAATAGCTGGATCCAGCGTTGATGCCATGGGGTTTAACGGATCCATATTTGCGCGGAGCTGCCTCTTGTCAATTCTTCTTTTTCACATATATATTGCTTTGGCTTTCCCTCTTCTGGTCGTCGTGTGCTGAGTTCCGAATTTCTTCAACTTACCTTGCGGATCGTTTCCGTTGCCGTAATTAATTTACTGTAATTATCATACACGAGAGCCTTCTTCTCTGCATCTAGAGCGCGCAGCTCCCCAACGACCTGCGTATAGAGACGCAGCACATCCTCGAGACCACTATTTTCCACCACGCGAGCGACGTAGTCGCCCGCGTCAAACTCCGGGTCGTCGAGGTCGCTGGCGGGGACTTCTGAGCCTCCGATGGCGATCCTCGGGGCGCGGAGCTTGTAAAATTCTCGGAGGGCCGCTCGGTTGGCGCGTTTGGACGTCGAGGGTGGGAGCGGGGGCAAAGGAGGCAGAGCTGATGATGTTTGCTCGGGAGATGTAATGCCGGAGCGGGTGTTTTCGAGGGATGGTCGGCCGGAGGATGTGGGTGTGCTGGAGGGAAGGCGGCGAAGGGGGAGGACGGAGGTTTCGCGCGGGGAAGCTATCGTTGACATACTGGGATGCGGATTTTCTAGATGTCGATGCGTGTTGATTTGCGCTGGATGCTTGATGCGCTGGAGGCGGGCGATGAGAGCTTCAGTGGGCTGTCTGTCTACGGAGTACGGAGTGCAACATGTAGAGGTACAAGTATGTGCAGATGGATAGAGGGAGTGACGGATGGATCGATGGAGATGACGTTGCAGACGCGAACCGAAGCAAACAGCCGGGGAGACATTTTAACATCCCGCTCAACTTCATCACCTTTACGACTACATAAATTAAAATTTAACTGAACAAGCACTTTTCGGTTTATGGCAACCTACCATTCGCAATTCACTCCTATTCACCCAAATGGACCTCGCAACCAGCCTGCGCACCCAAATCACATCCCAAAACCTACCCTACCCATCCCCTTCTCTCCTCGCTAGCTTGGTCAGCACTCGCTCGCCGCCGCCGCCGCTGCCCTCCCTCGTCGCCACAGCCAAAACGCGCCTCTTGGCCTGCGACCTCACCACCAGCGAGCTCGTCGATCCCGCCCAGCTCCCGTCTTTCCCCGCCGAGATCCTTCCCCCCGCCGGCGCTAATGCCCAGGAAGTGCCTCTCCGTCAGAACATCTGCGTTCAGGTCCTGGACATTGAGAACCTAGCATCTTCGCGGTGGGAGCAGATTGAAGAGCTGGAAGCCATTGAGCGCGGAGAGAGGACACGCGGCAGGCAGGTCATTCGCGTGACGGGAGAGGAGGGCGAAGACGATGCCCGAGGAGTTGCTTCCGCAGCCTCGGCTCGACCATCTGCTGGTGCTGGCGCTGGGATCGCAGGGAAGAATGCGACACATCGGCTTGTTGTGCAGGACCGAAGCGGCAACAGAGTCTATGCGGTGGAGCTTCTGAGGATGCCGGGCCTGGGGATCGCCACAATGAGCATTGGCTGCAAATTGGTGTTGCGGGCTGGCTGCATCGTCGCTCGGGGCACTGTGTTGCTCACGCCCGAAACTTGTCTTGTGCTCGGCGGGAAAATCGAGTCTTGGCATGACGTTTGGGTCGCGGGCAGGATGGCACGATTGAAAGAGACCGTTGGGGCAGGATCAACTTCGGCGTGACAGAACGTTATTCATGGACTGCTCTTGTAGCTTCGCGTTGCGATAAAAAAAGACAACTTGTGCTCGGAATATAGTCCCGACTACATATGTTGATTTCCATTCCTGCTTTAAATAAGAAAAAAGGGACATATGCCATGGTCACAGACTCACACAGCTCCCATCATCCAACTATTAGATGCCTTCATTTCAACACATATATCAAAGTTGCATTTCTCGGTGTACAGCTTCTACATGCTCACTATACCCTCATATACCCTCGACACAAGCCCTCAATGCCGTCCACCCAGAGACATCCCACGGCGACAGCATGACTGCCCTTTGCGCATCCGCCGCCTTGCCCGTGCCAGCATATGCCTTGGCCAAATCGTCCGCTTCCAGGACTCCCCTCGGTGGTATCCCTCTTATGGCGACCCGGAGAGCCATCTGGGCGGCGTGGCTGTCACCAGTGGCTTCTGCCAGTGACGACCAGCCATGTGGGAGGTGCGGGTACAGCATCACGTCTTCTTGGACTTGCTGTACCATGTCTCGCTCAGTATGTCCGTCTGCCAGGCCGGCTATAGAGCGCAATACTTCGCTAATTTGTGCCTGGTCCGCTGGAGTGACCTTGTCATTGGTGCGGAGACTCTGTAGCTCTTCGACGACCGCTTCGAGACTGCCTTCGTCCTGGTCAAGCAAGGCGACTACGCCAAGCAGCAGCACACTTTGCACGTGATCGGGCTGGCTCTCTATGACACCGAATAAGGCTTCACGGGCTCTATCGCGAGAGTCTTCGGAGCCCTGAGCCCACAGCACTTGCGCCAGCAGACAGGTGGTGTCGGGACTATTGCCTGATTCGCCCAGGGCGGATTCGAAGCATGTTTCTGCCTCTTCATACTTGCCGAGAAAATACTTTCCTAGCCCCAGGGTTAGATGAGCCGATATTCTGGCTCTCTTCCTCTGGTCTCCCGCAAGTTTGCTCTCTGTAGCATCGCTGCTAAGTTTCAGAGCCGTCTCCCCCTCTTTCACGGCCTGCTCGTAGTTTGCAGTAGCCAAGTATGCTCTTGCAAGATCGGTGCGTGTTAGTGTGAACTGCGCAAACGTCTCGGCCGAATGAGTCTTTCCGCAATGATTTTCAAGCGCACTGCACAGCCTTTCCAGCATTTTGGTAGCACTCGCGCTATTTCGCATGCGCTCTTCAAACATTGCACACAGATGGCCAAATGCGAGTTCTTGAGGTCGCATGCTCTGTATCTGGTTGAGAGAAAACAGTGGTTGGATCAAAGACGCGACAGTGGTGTTGACCGGTGCAGTCAAGACATGGTCAAATATCGAAGATGAATAATGCTTTCGTGTTGGCACTGAAGACGATTCTGAAATCTCCATAGCATGGGTGAACAAGACTCTGGCCTCTTTGATATTCCCAGAGAGTAGAGCTACGAGTCCTTGACCAAGCCAAGCATGTGCGTACTCCGGGTCGGCTGACTGGCCTCTTGTGAAGGCCTCCTTCGCCTGTGGAAAGTCACCAGACAGCAGTGCCAACACGCCAAGATTTGTCCATCCGACAGGACTTCGTTCGTTGATATGCAAGCTTCTGACAAAGGCATGCTGTGATATAAGCGGGTTGACTTCAGCGGTGATTACCCCAAGTGCGTTCCAGAAATCGGCATTGCCGCTCTCTAATTCGATGGCGCGCTTGAATGCCCAAATAGATGCCTTCCAATACTTGTTCGACTTCTTTCGCAGGCTTGTAGGGACACAAGTGTGCGCTCGATGCTCAGCCCAACCGAGATTGTAATGCGCGACGGCTCGTGCATGGATATCACCTGCGGAGACATGTACAGCCTGTTTACAAGAGAGAATCGTGGAATGTAGGACGCGAGCCATACCTATCCCAAACTGTTCATCGTGAGAACCAGGTTCATTACCATAAACCATGTCTGTTCCAACCTTGTCGACCGTGACGAATAGCTCATAAGCTTGTTGATCACCCGACTTCAACAATGCCTCCAGCTGTTGCCAAGGGAGATCAGCCGTTCGACTTTGAACAGAGGAGAATATGGAAGTGGCATCCGCTAGACTTTTCCAGAAATTGAAAGTTTGTTTCACATTGCCAGGCGTTGCGCAGGCATACTCGATGACTTCAATTCCCTGTTGTATTGCCTTTCCAAACAAACCCTTTTCGACGGAAGCCATTGCATTTTCTACCATTGTTTGCAAAAGAGCAATGATCACACCTTGTTCTCCAGGTTGCGTTGCAATGACATCCTGGTACGAGGCGATAGATTCGTCGTATTCGCCTAGTTCACGCTTAATGTTACCCATCAAGTACTTGGTGAACCAAGTATCCGCTGGAACATCAGCGCCAGCCTGGTTCTCAAGTCTTTGTGCGTTGAGAATAGCCTTTGTAGCTGCGATGAATCGGCCAGAGCTGTGATAGCTTTCGCCAAGTCCTACCCAGGAGTGATAGTCATTGGGCGATAGGCGCAACGCTGCCTGAAACGAAACGATGGCCTTACGAAATTCTTGGTTGTTCAATTCGGCGACACCCATTGCCGCAAAGGGCCAGCTGATGCCCTTCCTCTTTGACCCTGGAGGCGGCTTGACTTTGCCGGAGTCAATGACTCTTTTGGCTACTAACTCAACTCTCTCCCAGTCGCCGCCCTCAGCATACGACCTTGCTAGTCGCTCTGCGGCAACAACCTCTGCGGCAGATAGCTCCAACGCCTTCGTAAAACAACGTCGAGCGCGCTTTCTGTCCTTGACATAGTCATAGAAGAATATGCCTAGGTATGTATAAGTCGGGGCATGATTGATGTTATTAGTCACTGCGTTCAGCCAATATCCGTACGCACACTCTCCCTTGCGCTGTTTCCTCGCTTGGCGACTCGAATTCAGATTCCATAGGCAGCACCCCATGCGATACTGCGTGTCTGCCAGCAATTCCTTGTCTGAGTGAATCTTCTTTTGCTGCAGGAGCGGTAAGCACTCCGACAGTTCGTCCTTAGCAGTTTGCCAGTCTCCTTTCAACGCCTTCACCCAGGCAGCCTCTGACCTGACTCGAAGATTGGATCCATCACGCTTTAAGGCGCGTTCCAGAAAGTCGATTGCTTGGTCATACTCCTCTTCCTCCTCGAATATGAGTCCAACGCCAATGAGCGCTGCGGTCGACGTGGCATCTTGCTCGAGCACTCTGTCAAAAAGACTCTTTGCTTCTTGATGATACCTGGGGCTCTGGAAGTAGACAAGTGAGGTGGCCAGATACAATGAACAGGCGTTATCTGTATTCCTGAACTTGATACCGGTATCCTTTTCACCTTTGGCTACGAGAGGCCGAGCCTTTCTCATTAAATCTACTACATTTTCATACTCTCCGACATGGAGAAAATAAGCCCCAGCAAGCCTGTATGAAAAGATGGACTCGTTGCCGGCAATACCTTCCGAGATCATAATCGATCGGTCTTCATCTGTGATAGGAACGAAAGCGGTCGGCACACCGCCATCATCATCGTCATCCTCGCTGTCGCCCGAGTGATTATTATCCAGGGCTTCATTCGGCTGCGGTTTCTTAGGAGCAGGGAATGGAGACATATTGCTGGTCAAGAAGCCTGTGATGACTTTGTACATGTCGCTGTCGAGAAAGAATTTGCAGTAGTCTCGTAGCAAATTTACATCCCAGCTAGATATTTCCTTGTGATCCTGCCAGTCAATAGCGATATCCCATGCCACCTTATATGGGTGCTTGATGGCGACCATATCATTTGCCAGCTGGAACACCTTTGCTTGTTCCTCCGCTTTCTCAGGACCCGCAGGAGTAACAAGCAGACGATCGTAACACAAACTGAGGAGTTTCTCCTCCATGTCGCGTCTCACGTCATCATTGTTGGTCCAATTAATCAGCTGACGATAGGTATGCTCCAGTCTGCTCTGAGTGTAAATCTCGCGCTTGACCTCGGCTTGGACATCGCTGAGTTTAGCGCCTAGTCGGGTACGTCGTTCTCCAATGAGAGTGTTGATGCGCTTGTTCTCGTGCTCTGCCTGTATATGTGCAACAGTTTCATATGTCTGGGCAGGATGTGGAAATCGGCCCTCTAGAATGGGATAAAGAGGGCTTTCGGGAAGTTGGATCGAGAGAGCGTCTGCGTACTGCAGCTTATTTCCGTTTACTCGGACGTAGTCGATGAATTGATCCACCACATCTTTGGCCTTTTCGAGATGCTCGGCTTCATCAAAAATCTCCACCAAGCTGACGACGGCAATTTGATAGTCGTTGAGCTTCTTTGTGCCCTGCTTCATATACAACTTTATAAGCCCTTGGAATGCCTGGGAATCTTTGGGACGAAGCTCGGACGCCTTTTTGTAAAAGGACTCGGCTTCATCGAGCTGGTTCTTGTTTTCGAGGGCAAAGGCGAGAAAGATCAGCCTACGTATGTCAGTTACTGGGTCGTGGCACATAAGGGTCGGTCAATCTGTGTGAGCACGTACCCTTGGTAGCTTTTTGGGTCTCTCTTAACCAGTGACCTTGCTAATTCAACGGCGTCGTCATATTGTTGACCGCGGATTGCATCGTTTATGGACTTCAGCGCAGCCCTAGTACTACCGGCCATGATGGTGCAAACGTAAGTAGAGATGGGAACGAAGTCGTATTGCCCCACGAATTGTCTGTGACGCTCAACAGGTCCCACTACAAGTTTCTCGTTGGCACTGGAGTCATCAAGATCTGGGGATCATCTTAATCTTTGGTTGATCTCAAGCTCCAGTCCAAGCAACAAGCAGGCAACGTTCTGTAACTTGTACCTAAGTTGTAACTTCCTTGTGACGTCTGGTTATGTCATGTGGGCCGTGCGCGCGAGTATAGAAAACGACGTGCCGGGGATTTTCCGCTTCAACTCAAATGCAAGACTCTTCTAAGTTCTCATAACATCGGGCGCCTCCGCAAGACCCCTACCTTTTGATGGAAGTACATACTCGTTGCATCAGTGTGCAAGAGGTACCTAGCCAGAGCAGAGTATGTAGAAAGTTTACCAGGTAGTTCGATGCTCTTCATCTGGCTGGCCGTATACTGCGATTATCCCGTCACTGACTCTTGGTGGCGCCTCTGTGGGTGCGAGCATGTGTTAAATACATTGAATGACGCGTCCTGTCAACCACACAATTCCACTTGATTGTATCCAAGTCCTAGCGACCAGCCCAGCTTCATCGCATGAACAAGTTGCTGTTGTTTCAAGTTACACGTACAGTGTAGGAACTTGGAAGCAGTGGCCCCATTTCGCTGCTGATTCTGCACCGAGATTGGGTGCCTCGATCATACCTAGTAGTTGAGTGCTTCGCGATTCGCACCTGCTTCGGGCACCTATTACTATTAGGCTAGGTATATACGTAGTTATGTAGTGTGTTTCCTTGTCCTTTATTAACCCTATGTAGACGCTATGTCGTCATTCCTTGCGGACACAATAAGCGATCGGCTGATCATTGGATTGACGTCTGGTCCGTAGCCGGCAAGTTACTGCACACCTCAGAAGGTCCGGTATTTCTTCCACCTCGGTCACCTCGAGTATTAGAGAATCAAAATCAGCATGGCCTCATTTCGGTTAACCATTGAGGACGGCCAGTTTCGAGACGGTCACAGCCGACAAGTTGTCCTACGCGGGATCAACGTCGCGGGCGACGCCAAGCTCCCTTCGGAACCTAATCGACCATCACATATTTCCGAGGGTTTCTTCGATGGTGACAGTGTCAAGTTTCATGAGCGACCGTTCAGCAAGAAGGATGCGCCCATTCATTTTGCGAGACTCAAACGATATGGCTTCAACACGATCCGATATATCTTCACATGGGAAGCCATTGAGTCAGCCGGTCCTGGCATCTACGATGAAGATTTCATACAGCATACAATCGAGATATTGAGACTAGCAAAATCGTACGGATTCTTCGTCTTCATGGACCCCCATCAAGATGTCTGGTCACGATTCACTGGCGGCTCTGGTGCACCCATGTGGACATTGTACGCTTGTGGATTGAACCCACGGAGCTTCGCTGCCACCGAGGCCGCCATCGTCCAGAACACGTATCCCAAGCCCGACGACTTCCCCAAAATGATCTGGTCAACAAACTACCATAGACTTGCTGCAGGCACCATGTTCACTCTATTCTTCGCTGGGAAAGACTTCGCACCAAAGTGCATAATCGATGGTATGAACATTCAGGACTATCTACAAGACCATTTCTGCAACGCATGTGCACACTTGGCGAAAAGAATACACGAAGCCGGTGATCTTGAAAATGATCCAGTCGTTGGTTGGGAGAGCATGAACGAGCCTAATCGGGGCATGGTTGGATACGTAGACCTGACGGTTACTGCCAAAGACAACCCTTTGAAAAAAGGGACCTGTCCAACAATGTGGCAGACCTTCTTGACAGGCATGGGAAGAGCGTGCGAAATTGACACGTGGGAAATGGGTGGCTTGGGTCCTTATAAGACGGGCAGAACATTGGTCGATCCCCGCGGTCAAATCGCCTGGCTGCCCGAAGATTACGATGACTCTAGATACGGTTGGAAACGTCATCCTGAATGGAAGCTAGGCCAGTGTCTGTGGGCACAGCATGGTGTGTGGGATACTTCAACCGATACAATACTGAAGAAGCACTACTTCTCTGTTAATCCGCGCACGGGCAAGACCATTGACTATCCCGAATTCACAAATTCATATTTCATGGATTTCTGGCGACATTATAGTCGATCCTGTCGAGCACACCACAAAAACTGCATCATGCTAATGCAGTATCCCACGCTTGAGCTCCCACCTGAGATCAAAGGGACGGAGGACGACGATCCGATGATGGCATTCACGCCGCACTTCTACGACGGCATTACCTTGATGACGAAGCACTGGAACAGTACGTGGAATGTTGACGTGGTTGGCGTGCTTCGTGGAAAATATCTCCATCCGGCTTTTGCCATCAAAATCGGCGAATCGGCCATCCGAAACTGTCTCAGAGACCAGCTTGCCAGTCTCCGACAAGAAGGATTGGATCGGACTGGCAAGCATCCGTGCCTACTCACAGAGTTCGGCATCCCGTACGACATGGACGAAAAGAAAGCCTTCAAGACTGGTGACTATTCGAGCCAGTCGGCCGCCCTTGATGCCAATTACTTTGGTGTGGAAAGATCTCAAATTGAAGGGCACTGTCTTTGGGTGTACACAGTCATCAATGATCACGAGCGGGGTGATCAGTGGAATGGCGAAGATTTGTCCATAAATTCAGTCGACGACAAGCTGCCTTGTACGTCTCCAGTCCCAAAAAGCCCGACTTTGAGTTCATCGGCTGAAAGCCCTCTCAAACTGTCCACCACGAACAAGAATCGAGAATCCAGTTTGGATGACGAAATCATTACTCCAGGAAATCTCCAGCACACTTTGGCAAGCCCGTCCATTAGCTCAAATCGGTCTGCTAAAGACCCCGAGTTGACGAATGCGCCAGGATTTCGAGGTGCAGAGGCGTTCATTCGGCCGACACCAACGGTTGTAGCCGGCAATGTGTCGTACACTGGCTTCGATCTTCGTCGATGTGTATACGAGCTCAAGATAAGGGCATCGAAGGCTGCGGAGGAGACAGCACCCACGACTGTGTTTGTTCCCGAGTTCCACTTCCCCCAGGACCAGTGCGAGGTCACGGTGTCCGCTGGCAAGTGGGAATTGAGCTCGGATGACAGCGAAGGGCCCATGCTTCAGCGTCTGAAGTGGTGGCATCCCGAGGGGGAGCAAAGTCTCACCGTTCAGGGTATTGTGAGAAAACACAACGTTGCTGAGGGATCTACTGAAGAGGCGGGATACTTGGAGCAATGTCAACAAGGCTACGGCTTCAATGCTGGGAACTGCCTCGTCATGTGAAGTGGGCAACTTGTCTCCTGGACGATGACACCCGGTTTCTTACGTTTTTCGGAGTTTCCTTCAGGTTCTCTTTTTCGCCTTGTGTTTTCACTAATTACGCGATCGATTGCTTGCTGAACGGAATGGGCCCTTGTTGATCGCACATTGCATAGGCATTGAGACTCACAACATCGGGCGTTTGAAACTACATATGTAGAACTTAGAAGAAAAGGGGGTGGATATGCTTTACCATACAGAGATATTAGAGGGTTCAAAACTTCAAGCAAGTGTTGACTCTGCAAAGTGTATCATTTGGCCTCACCTGCCGAGGTGGTCCTGCACGAGGGTCGTGCGACGTGCACTCGTGTAACGTGTTGCTCCTAAAACCTCATCTGTACCTACCTGGTACTCGTGAAACCTAAAAAGGACACCCACTACGGAGTATGTACATCTAACTTTTTAGGTTTCACCCACGAGTACCTAATAACGGAGTAGATACTCCGTACACACCTATGTAGGTATATACAATGTACATACATAGGTACATACATGTACATAACCATGTATTAAATCCATAGCGCGATAGGTGCTGCCTACCTATGTCGCTAAACAAGGTAGCTATATTTAGTACATATGTAGAAGGACGTAACAATTGAGCCCATTACCTATGTACATGCCTACCTAGGTAATACCGTATTGACCCCAGCATGTTATAGTTTTATTTATTATTCGAGCTCATCCAGTCGTGTGTCGCGAATTCTCAAGATTTGGCGTTAAGACTTGGGTGAAACCTTTTAAAAAGGACACCCACTGCAAAAAAAAGCGACAGTCTGGTCCAGGGTGCAAGGACCAGGAATCAGGATGTTGATATCCGTAACTTGATCCACCTCAGCTGAGGTGGGGTGGCTCTGTTGCTTTCATCAGCTTGTCCCGACTGGTTCATCTCGAATCTCGATGCAACTTTCTGTCTCATCCACCGAGACGAGGTGATCTCTCTCTCGTCTCGGCAAAAGTCTAATGTCTGGTATTCTCTCTGGTTACAGAGTATGTATACCGCATCCGGTTGAAGATATAGGTATGTACTGCAGGGGCGATCCGCCGAATGTCAACATTGAACCCCTCCCCTACACACACGGCTATCGCCAATTTTGTTCCCGGCATTGGGGCTAATGAGGTTCCGCTGCAAGTACGAAGAGCTCGCCTCGTCATCCCTGTCGCTTTTTTGTAACCAGGCATCGACAAATCCGCCATCTCCCAGGCTTTGGCCATGAGCCGCTCTGTCTCTTACATCTCAAGCAACATCGCCATATTCCTCCCCTCAGCAACTCAGTCTGCCTGCCGCAATCTCAAGTACTAATACATATTCAGGATTAGGAGGGCTGTCTTCTATGCATAACGCGGGGGTTCCCGCACCTTGTCGCCGCCGTCATGTATCAAGGCGGCCAGAGGCATGTTTCGGGCAATGATGCCACAAGATCTTTCCACGTCCCTCCTCCTCCTCCTCCTCCTCCGCCGCCGCCGCCAATATCTTCCCCCATGGCCGTGCCGACGTCCATGAATAACACGATGATGAATTATCCGCCGCCTCCTCCAAGGTATCCTGGCTCGCTGCCTGGTGCGGCGACGGGCGTCATGATGCCTCCTCCCCCCGGACCACCTCCCGGCAGCATACTCGGTCCGCAACATTCTTGGCATGGTAATCATGCAAAGCTCTGCGAAATCCGAACAGGCTGGAGCTTCCATCCGCCACCGCCCTCCGTAAACCAGCATCTGCCGTACAATCCCAAGTTCCACGCCCAGATGGCAGCCGGCCAAACGATGACCGTGCCGCCCCCGCCACGATCGAACGACTCTATGAGTATGGGCGCCACATATATACCCTCCGGCGGGACGTATGGGGAGGGCGTAGGCATTCCTGGGCTGGTGTCTAGCGATCCCGCGAATTTACAACACGCGTGGTATGAGGCATCCAATACTGTAAAGGCGCATGCTGATGAGACGGCTTTTGCAAGGGATCGTTTCTATCAACCAAGAATGCCTTCGAGTGCGTCCAGCAGCACGACTGTAAGCACAATTCCTATAGAGTTGGCCGTGCAATGGCCCTTGGAAAGCGTTCTCTTATGGCTGGCGCACCATCAATTCTCTAAAGACTGGCAAGAAACCTTCAGAAGCTTAAATCTATATGGAGCACATTTCTTGGAACTCGGAAGTATGCATGGTGGTCGTGGGAATTTCGGCATGATGCACCAGAAAGTGTATCCCAGGTTGATGCAAGAGTGCTCCAAGAGTGGAACAGTCTGGGACCAGACTCGAGAGCGCGACGAGGGCAAGCGCATGCGTCGTTTAATCCGAAGCATCGTTACGGGCAAGCCCATCGACCCATCCAAGATGATTAGCAGCCATCATCGGGCAAGTTCAGGCACCACCACATCTGGACACCATGTGAATGAACTGGCTGAGTCGCCAAATGTAAGTCATTTTGGTCGGCTGTCTGGTGTTTGTCTGCCTAACATACTCACAGACGCCGTCAAATTCGGCGGGAACCGCGACAAGCTTCTCGCATAATAGATCGACAGCAATGCCGATAACTGGCGGCGCAACGAATTCCGACTCGGATCATCGTTTGGCGATAAAGTACAGTGAGAGCGAAGGTACCCGGAAGTTGAGCCCAATTTCCAACGAAAATCCTGAAAACGGTGCGTTTCGTGGGACAACGGGGCGCAAAGGAAGCACTAGCAGCAGTCCTGTGCCACAACAGCTCTCATTCCCATCATCGAAAACGCCTGTTTTTTCTGGATCGTCAGCCTCAACCAAATTTGGGCACCGATCTCGTAACAGTACAGACTCTGCGGCGTCTAACGCGGTCATCTATGGATCGAGTGTGCCTGCTGATTCCGGTTTTCTTCTTGGCCGAGGCTTGAATATCGTCGAGGCGATGGCAGCTTCTCGAAGTCAAGATGTGCGATCTCGACACTCACCTTCGGATAATAATGGCGGCGGCAACAGATCAACCGGAGGAGAGACACCGGCCTCAGCAACAAAAGAAAATAAAAGTATTCTGAGCTTCCTGTCGAGGAAGAAAAAGCCGAGAGATGACGGCACGATTCCCTCGCCCGACGGATGTGACTCTCCCGAATCACCAATGGCTATGCCAAGATCACTTGCTAGTATCTATGGTGCCATGAGTGGCAGCGATTCACACCTAGAGCGGTTGGGAGTCAGCGTAGATGTATATGAGAATGACCAAGGCGTCACAGTGCATAGGCGTAGGCGCACATACGGTGTTAGAACGTTTGTTTTGGCTACCACAGATTACTGGAATTACCGCATGTGCGATATTTCAGAAGCTGAATCTGCTTCAGAGATCCGACGAGCCATATGCTTGAACCTGGGCTTAACGAATTTTGATCAATACTCAATTTACGCCACCGAGCTCGGCAAATTCGATCATGCTGTGCCTCTGGATGATCAACAACTGCTGACTGACAAAAGGGTCAAGGGTGATTCTGCTGGGTCGCTCAAGTTTTTCATTTCTCCTGCAAGAGCCGCCACGGTCTCTACACCCAATTACGCCACTGCGTCTCTCTCTCCGGGCTATCTTCAACCAGGCATGGATCAAGAGACATATAACTCTAGTCGACAGCGATCGAGCTCATCACCGCCGACTTCACGAAACCCGCCCAGTCGCGGAATCGATGACAAGACTTTGGCTAAAGAAGCCAGCGAACATCTAGCAGAGATGGAGAGGCAGAAACAAGCATCCCGTGCGAAGAGAAAGGAAGCGAATAAGAAACTTAGCCCGATTACCCCGGCCTCGTCAACCTTCGGCATTGTGGGTCGAAATGTTGACTTTGATCAACCCCGAGTCTCCCCGTTCGAAGACAAGAAGCCCGATCAACTTTACCCTCAACGACGGCCCCCCGCGCCGCCAACCGACCCTTCGGCAACTTTAATCAAGGCCAATTCGCTGAGCAGACGGCCAGGCAAAAGCTTGCGAACGTCAAGCAGCAGCACAGACGGATTGCGTACGAGGCATTCGGCCTTGCATCTCAGCGGTGATGGAGACACGGCAGAGGGACACCGAAAGCGCAAGCCTGGTTCGCAGGGTTTGGCTTCCACTGGAGGTATCGGAGCCGCTCTTGTGGGTATTGGCAGGAACATGGGAGCTGTTGGGCAATCAAGCGCGAACGTACCCAAGTCAGCGTCTCCCAAACTTGTCGGATTCACGACATCAACCTCATCAGTCCTCGACGGCAGCGGCGAGTCGTCGCAGCCACCATCAGGTAAGGAAGGACTATCCAGGCCGAACTATGGTCAGACTAGCGATATTGGGAGAGTGAGCGGCAGCCCCAAGCTGGCAAATGGGTCTCCTGGGGCAACGACCTGGAGCCCAGGTAATCTTTCATTCGTTGTGCCTGACTACTCTCCTGGAGGCACGTCAATGCCGGTAGCTGCTAGAATTAGCTCTGGATCAAATGCTAAGAGTCTCGAAATAGGACCGAAACCCGTGTCGTCGCAGGGTGACATCAGTCCTTGCTCTTCACATTCTAGGACGAGGGGCTCTGTCGACTTTTTTTGCTCAAAGCGAAAGTCTCTCGGATCGGACTCCGGTTCAAAAGACGTAGACACTCAATTTTCGAGCCCGTCTTCCGCACTATTCACCAGGCCGGCGCCCGCCAACGACAGCGACGATGACTCTGATGACGGCTTATTTGCTATCCCTCTTGCTGGCAGGAACAAAAAGCAAGGCGCTAGTTCTGGTAAAAATAAAGCCTCCTCGGCTGAGGAACCAAATGCAGATAGACGGCCGCTCTTGACACTCAATACGTCGCGGAAGAATAAAACTCGCTCCGTGGCTTTCCAGTCTCCTCAGTCGCTCACTGGCATGAGTCACGCTGAGAGTGGTGCAGACGACGGTGCACGAACTCGGGGAATAGCTGAAAATGATATTTGGGCTCCTGATGATAAGGAAAGCCAAATTAATCGCCGGAAGTCATTCATAGAAAAGGATGTATGGGCCAATCGACCTCCAACCGATGACTTGCTCAACAACTTGGATGACTTCTTCCCGAACCTCGATCTTGATGAGCCTGTCCTAGAGGATAGTGCAGGTGGTGAGCCAGCGGGTAATCTCAATGATCCCCGGAACAGGTCCAATTCAGCAGCCAGCTTCGGTCCCCAGGCTACCGATATCCCTGCGGCAAATTCATCCTCGTGCCAACCCTTACCGTATAAT
This sequence comes from Claviceps purpurea, assembly GCA_029405325.1. Taxonomy (NCBI): domain Eukaryota; kingdom Fungi; phylum Ascomycota; class Sordariomycetes; order Hypocreales; family Clavicipitaceae; genus Claviceps; species Claviceps purpurea. The sequence goes on from CM055785.1 coordinate 2,457,489, forward strand.
GACGGCGATACATTGGGCTCTGATGAGTCTACCTTGAAAGCTAGCGAACGAACAGCCGCTAGTCAAGTTGTAGCCCAAAGAAGTATGCGACGTTCGGGTGGATTGGGCCGGATGAAATCTATCCGTGAAGTTGCTCGAGGGGCCCACGAGGCAAACAAGCGTTACACGAGCGCTTCGCAACCCACAGACAACAATTCGCAGACTAACCTTTTACGCCGAAAAAGTACAAAAATGTTCAACGCCAACATTGTGCAAATCCGGCCTGATCAGCGTGGTAGCATGGTGGTACCCGAGATTCCTCAAGACACATTACCCAAGAGAGCGACGACATTTCGATGGTTCAAAGGGCAGCTCATTGGTAAAGGTACCTATGGCCGGGTCTACTTGGGAATGAACGCCACCACGGGAGACTTTTTGGCCGTCAAAGAGGTGGAGGTAAATGCAAAGGCTGCTGGGGGGGATAAGTCTAAAATGCGGGAAATGGTGGCCGCGCTGGACCAAGAGATTGATACAATGCAACATCTGGATCACGACAACATTGTCCAATACCTGGGCTGCGAGCGCAAGGAGACGAGCATCAGCATTTTCTTGGAGTACATTTCGGGTGGAAGTATTGGCTCATGTTTACGAAAGCACGGGAAGTTTGAAGAGTCGGTTGTTTCGTCATTGACTCGTCAAACACTATCTGGGCTAGCTTACCTGCATCGAGAAGGAATTTTGCACAGAGATCTCAAGGCCGACAATATCTTGCTCGATCTAGACGGCACCTGCAAGATCAGCGATTTTGGCATCTCCAAGAAGACGGACAATATCTACGGCAACGACAAGAGTAACTCGATGCAGGGTTCTGTTTTTTGGATGGCGCCAGAGGTGATTAGGTCTGAAGCCGAAGGCTATAGTGCCAAGGTGGACATATGGAGTCTCGGATGCGTCGTGTTGGAAATGTTTGCCGGACGGAGACCATGGAGCAAAGAGGAGGCCGTAGGCGCAATCTACAAAATTGCGAATGGAGAAACGCCTCCGATTCCGGAGGATGTTCAGGAGACTATCGCGCCATTAGCTGTAGCATTCATGATGGACTGCTTCTCAGTGTACGTTGTTGCTCTTCTTATACTTCCCATGTTTCCTCTCCGACTCTCTTTTCCACAGAGTCCCTCCCACAGCCTCTCACATGATATCACTTCCTCCGATCAATACGCAGTCGGACATGCTAATACTCTTGTTTAGTAATCCACTCGATCGTCCTACAGCCGACGTACTTCTCTCTCAACATCCTTTCTGTGACCTTGACCCCGACTACAACTTTTATAACACGGAGCTGTACACCAAAATCAAGGATGCGTACCAGGTTTCGTCTTGAAGACGATGTTGTCGTGCCAGAATGAGGAATGAATTGGCAGACGGTGCGGATGATGACGAGAATTCGGCCCTAATATCTGAGGGAATTTGCCTTTAATCATTGGAATCTTGCGGACTTGTTTTAATTGGAGTATCGTGTACATATAAGTGAGCAGGCTCACGACAGATAGGGGGCGAAGAAGCAGGCGTTGGGTCGGGCGATCTGGCTTGGCATGTTGATGCAACAACTTTGGCGTGCTGACGAAAAATCGAAGAAGAAAAGAAGAGAAAAGACGATGAAGAATTATATCTGAGTCTGTCGTTGTCGGTGACTGCTGGTCTGTTGAGTCGCGTAGATTAGGGTGCGCTGCGGCGGCGCATCGTGTGAGATAGGTGACAGCTTGAGCGCTTCTGAGATACTTGACGTCTTGGCTGGGCTCGGCCCTTGATAAATGCGACGGCCGCGTCTTGTTGACTAGGTACCCGGATGCCCAGTATTGGCTTGACGTTGCATATATCAAGAGCCGAAGCTGATTCAGCAACGCATCATGCTTGACAGCCTGCCAGCTACTGTTGTTGTTGTTGTTGTATATTTTACACCGCCGCGTCCCAGTTTTGGGCATACTAGGGTGTGCAGGGCTAATCCCGGGTTCTTCTAAATACAAGCCAGTTTTCCCCAAAGAATATCCTGCATCTCGGTGGCCAAAGGCAGTTGTTTTCGGTGTGGGTTCAGGCGTCAGCGCCTTCCACCACGTGTGCTCGCGTGGGCACAAGTTGTGTCGTTAAAAGCGGAATTTTGCCAGAGGCACGGCTCCGCTACCAGAATTTCAGGAAGGTCTAGGTGACCAAGATGAGAGCGGCGTGCTGAACTCTCCGAAAGCACGCCGGTTGAAAACTCGAGGTGGGCAAACGCCGGTTTGATGGTGTCGTGGCTGGGAGGGGGGACGATGCCGCGGTCGTTGTCGATGTTGCTTGGATTTCATTTACGACCTCGAACCAGCAGGACGGTAGATGAACAGGCGCCGTCGACATCGGCGTCGACATCGAATGAAGTGGTGGTGCTGAGGGCGGCATTTTCGAGTTTTCCACTCGGAGGTGGACTGCTGTTAGGGCTACAGCAGGTTATACAGCCAAATCATAACAGAAGTGGGCGGACGTGGTCCGTGCACCGTTGCCGAGAAAATTGTGTAAAGGAGAGAGTTGGCCTGCCAGCTACATATGTACCTAACATACCTACCAGGTAGGTACCTACCTCTGTAATAAGATTGTCACAAAAGCGGAGTATAACTGGGCTCAAGGCTCCCTCCCTTCGCACATTGATACGGACGCGAAAACGGAAACCCAATTCCTGCGCAAACTGAGGCCATCCCGCGCTGCCTGACAATGCCGTGAACGGCCTCCGGAGGAAGAAGTCGACGCTCTAACTTTAAAATCCCCCGGATGCCCCCGGAAGGGCCGGAGGGACATCTGCGCAGGGAAGACAGAGGTGGTGGAGCCCCCCAAATTTGGCGCCGAAAAGGGTGCGCACGCGGCACACCTCGCTTTATTTAGGTACGTTGCGACTCGCGATCCTCTTTTCATTTGCTGCTGCTGCTGTTTTGCCCGCAACTGTCTTGGCTTCCATGATCCATCCTTGGGCGCCGTTTCACTTGCTGCATTTGTACGCAGCAAGTTTCTATCTTTTACATCCGCAATGCTTTAGTGCTTATGACAGCAACAGCAATCTCAATCAGGTTTTCGCTCTGTACATACATACTACCACTGCAGCAGGTGCTCGAGTTGGTAGCATCGGGATCTTTCAATTCTTCGTGTCTTCTTCGAGAATGCGGCCTTAGCCTCTTATCCGTGTCTCCGAGTTTTATCCGCCCAAGATGCCGAGGAAACGGCACAAGCTAATTGCAGTCGTGGCATTGACTATTCTCATCCTGCTGTATCGACACTTGCAAAGCTCTTGGGATGCTCAGCAGCTGAAGCCTGTCGCTTGGAATGACGGTCAGCGACCGGGTGGGGCACCGTTGTCTAATATCGACAAATCTCACACGCTTGCATCGGGAGAGTCACAAGGTGATGACGGTACCAGCGTAGATGAAAAAGAGGAACTATCATCCGGCTCTGGTCCCGACGGGTGGTCGAGGAACAATGTTCATACTGAAGTCGGTTCCAAATCGCAAGACGAGACCGAGAAAGTCCTTGGTCAAACAGATGAAGATCACTCGTCAAAGCCCACGAGTGATGAAGTGGCGTCACCGCCTGCTACTCCCACCGGAAGACGGTGGAAGAAGCCCAAGGAGCACTTCCCCTTGCCTAAGGAGTCCATCATAACTCTTCCAGCTGGTAGCGCGAAAGACATACCGAGAATTCAGCACATCTTTCCCACTGAGTCCGAAAAACTCAAGGAAAAGCGTCTCCGAAGGCTGACAATGGTCAAGAATGAGATTCAACGCTCATGGGCAGGTTACAAACAGTATGCCTGGATGCACGACGAAATAACACCAGTTTCCAATCGTTCTCGCGATCCATTCTGCGGTTGGGCCGCAACGCTTGTCGATTCTCTGGATACTTTGTGGATTGCAGGTCTGAAGGACGAATTTGATGAAGCAGCCGCGGCGGTAAAAATCATTGACTTCACTTATACGAATCGATCTACAATCCCTGTCTTCGAGACCACTATCAGATATCTTGGAGGCTTGTTAGCCGCCTATGACGTGAGCGGTGGTGCCTCTGGACATTACTCCTTCCTTTTGGACAAGGCGGTCGAGCTGGCCGAGATTTTAATGGGCATTTTCGACACGCCTAATAGAATGCCTGTTCTATACTTCCACTGGAGACCCGAAGACACATCACGACCTCGTCGAGCTCGTCGAGCTGGTATGGCTGAAATCGCCACGTTGTCGATGGAGTTCACTCGCCTTGCACAAGTCACAGGCCGGCATACGTACTATGACGCTATTGACCGCATTACAAACGCGCTAATTGACATGCAAAGAACGGGGACATTAATACCTGGACTGTTTCCCGAGCACTTGGACATAACAGGTTGCAGCGTGGCAGCCGCGATCGAGCAAAAGCTCAAGAGTAAAGCGTCGACGAAGCAAGCAGATTCTGCAAGCAACTTGAAGGAACGAAAAGATGGTACGACAACCAGACGCCTCTCAAGTACTAACGTAGATGATCGTCGTGAATCAAGTTTCTCGCTTCACTCTCGAGAGATCAGTGCAGAAGCCGCACTTGCCGCTGATGAGGTAACTGCAGACAAGCTCCCTCGGGACGACCAGCTGCCGAATGGTGTCGACGGCCATGATGAGGAATTGGGTTGTATCGCCCAGGGACTTGTGCCGGTGGATAATGGCTACCAAGAATACCATATGGGCGGGGGACAAGACTCAGCTTACGAATATTTTGGCAAGGTAAGATTCAAACAAGTCTTCTCGTCGCAAGCGCTCCTGAGCGTACTGGCTGACTGAAAGCTAGGAATATCTGCTTCTCGGCGGCAAAGAATCAAAATATCAAAAGTTGTATGAAGATACAGTCGACGGCATCAATAAGCACCTCTTGTTTCGGCCGATGATCCCCGATGATTGGGATATCATCTTCCCGGCTAGAGTCGGGATTAAGGCCGACACAAACGTTGTGCCCAACATCGAATACGAAGTGACACACTTGACGTGCTTCATTGGTGGTATGTATGCTCTTGGAGGAAAGCTGTTCGGTCGTCAAAAAGACATTGAGTATGCCGCAAAACTCACCGATGGCTGTGTCTGGGCATACCAGTCCACCGCGAGTGGCATTATGCCTGAATCTGGATACCTGGTTCCCTGTCCCACGTTCAAACAATGCAGCTTCAATGAGACACTTTGGCGGCAGGCACTTGATCCGTTAGCCGACAGCCGTGACCAGCGGATCCTGGATTGGGAAGCGATCGAGAGTGGTAAGCAGATGGAGCAACGCGAAAAGAGGAAAGCTGAGCGTCAGAAGGAAGACATGGTACGAGTACGAACTGATAGGGTCGGAAAAGTGGTCTCGGCCGAGCACAACACCTTTTCTCAGACTTCTTTTTCTTCTTCACATGTTGCTCTAGAGAAGACTAGCGCCCTGGAAAAGCGTTCCGTTATTCCTGTTACACCGTCAGATCCTAACCTTTCCACCAGTCGCGCGAGTGATGAAGAGGTCAACGCAGTGGTGGCTGAGAAGGGACTAGAGTATGGCGCCACCAGGTCTCAGACCAGAAACAAACAGGTTCCGGAGGCAAAGTCTGAGCTATCGGCTCTCAAAGAAGACAACCCTCGACATTCTGGGCCAGCAAAAGTGCCAGCTTTGAAGTCTCATCACAGTCAAAGGCCTAGAAAGCCCCCTACGCACCAGGAGTTTGTTGAAGAGCAGATCCAGAAGGGTGTGCCTCGCGGGTTCAGCTCCGTTTCCTCAAAGAAGTATATCCTTCGGTATGCCGCATTCGACCACCCGCTCCGTGTGTGTAAATGGTCAATATGCTGACGCTCTTGACAGTCCTGAGGCCATAGAATCCGTGTGGTATATGTATCGAATCACAGGTGATGCGAGCTGGATGGAAAAGGGCTGGGCCATGTTCGAGGCAACCATGAAAGCTACAAGGACCCCATCAGCCAACACCGCAATTGCCAACGTCCTCTCCCAGGAGCACGAACCTCTTGATACGATGGAGAGTTTCTGGTTGGCCGAAACGCTCAAGTATTACTATTTGCTGTTCTCTGAGTCCAGCTTAATCAGTCTGGATGAATGGGTTTTGAATACCGAAGCCCATCCTTTCAAACTGGAGACGAAGGCTTGATGTCATACCTCTATTGTTGAATCATGAATGGTGTTGCAGGATGCCCTGTATGTATGCCATTGCATACATTCATTGCTTGTACCAATGACGATGATGGATAACTGGCCATGCGTGTGGAGACACTGGAGAGCAACAACATGATACGTATCTCCTGTCTTTTGCCTCATGCATGATTGGCGTTTCATCAAGGAGAATTCTTCCTTTATTCTTAGATTCTATCTCATATCCAGGCATGTCTATAAGTAGTAAAACCATCAATATAATACATTGTTCGTTTTTGTTAGTGTTGGAACAGATCCGCAAGGTATAACAATGTACACCGAGTGGCTACCAAAAGGATTCAATTCATTAATAGCTAAGGAGCGAGAGGAAAGGGGAGAGTGCGCGCGTGCGGTAGGTACCTCATACGGTGTTGTGCGGCGTAAAGCGTACAGACTACCTACAGTGTGCTTGCCCAGTGCGCCCACTTCTGTCCTGGACTCCTGAGAATTCAACAGTTCTAATTACCTAGTGTCGTCATTCAAGTCCTGAACCTGATATGACTTGTGTCGGGCCACAGCGACTGGAGTGGCTGGCTACGTGTGCATTCACTAAGACGATTGTCTACTCCTATAACATAAGGCCTTGCAACGCGGTATTTCATTAATATCAAATTTTATCAAGTAGCTCATTCATCCATCCATCCATGATCCATCCATCCATCCCAAGTTCTTCCGTCATTGACCATTTCCTGTATACCACGTAGCGTCGTGCAATCGACAATATGCCGACGAGAGTTTTCTTTTTCATCGAGTTCCGAGATCCTCCAACCCAATTTCCGATATCCTGTCCTATAAGCAAAAAAAAGAGAACGAAAAACATGGAAAACAAACGAACCAGGGGAAACAGAAGAGGGAAAAGGCAAAATAGATCTCATGATGGAGAGTGGTGATTAGTCAAGGGGATAGAAAGGTGTAGAAGACACGAACGCCCTAAAACTCCGATGCTGATGCGATCTTGGGCATCCTCCTCTATATCGAAACATCTTTCTTTCCGTCATGTCCAAGTCGGTGGGGGAATCTTTGATGCTCATGATATGTACACTCTTCGCAAGGGAAACGAAAAGGTCAAACAAAGTTAAGGAAAAAAATGCCATCATTCCAAGTGGCATCGCTTTGAATGCGCACTCAGTTGAAGACGGTTTAGCCGCGCGCGATTTGTTCCAAAACACGCATACTCAATATCATGACGAGCAGGCCAATCGTGACGATGATGAGCAGCGCAAATGAGAACCAACCCATGGCCATGGCGCTCGTGCCCACACCGCTCCTGACAGAACCGTTGCCAAAGTCTTGGGCGATGATGGATGCGGCGACTGATGCCGTGTGTTGCCACAGCACGGAGACCAAGATGAAGATGGATGCGATGAAGATAATGGCGAGAGAGACTTGGGATAGCGCTCGGGGAGGGAAGGGCTTAACTTCGCGCTCGGAACCTTCGGAATCCTCTTCGTCGTGCCAGCCAGGAAAAGTGGCCAGGAGAAGCACGCAGATGAAAGCGAATATAACGGCAATGATGCTATTTTGAGAGACGATCAATACCAAATTCGAGAGTGAAACTTGTGGGAAACCCCCTTGCGGGACTATGACTAGAAGGGAATGCCGGGTGGTCCAAACTCACATCAGGTAGGGAAAAACGATCATGTCTTTGAACTGACCTGCCAACCAGATCAAATTGAGCGGATCTTGGTCAACAGAGACCTCCTTGGCCAAAGCCGTGGCATTGTTACTACAGAGCCATGAGCCTCCGTCGGGATTCACACATATACCAAAGTAGCCAACGCGGGCTTGAAGGCTCGCACCACCCGCAATATTGGCAATGGCAGCATAGCCATTGTAGTCCACTTGCGCCGTGTCAGGCGCAGGCTGATACTTCTGATAGTATAGCGACAGAAGGAATATATCGGGTATCAGAGGCGATGACGATGAACAGCCTGCTAATAGTAGCGAGAGAAGAATGATGGACACGATTATCAGGATCATCAACACATGATGATAGCCCAGGAACGGTATAAACCGTTGCCAGCCTAGCTGGAACCGCGACATATTGCGGCCTGAGCTGCCGCTGCTGGTTCCGCTCGCCATGGACGAGGCTATCCCGCGCCGCGGGGGAACGTGTTGGCTGGATGTCCAAGAATATCAAAGACAACCTAAATCCACCCCGTCGTCGCCGTTGCCGGTATCCAAAATTCGCGCGGCTCGACGCTTGGGTTCAAAAAGAAGAGCTTTGAAGCGCGAGAACAAGTTACGGTAATTCTATCGTTTCCCACCAACAGCTCGAATGTAACGTCTCCACGTGAATATTCGGCACGTTTTTCTTGTCGTGTCGCAATGAATATGGCGCTCGATTTTGACTAGTACCGCCGTGTCGAATTTCATCAAACGTACAACCCGCGGGAATGGTCTCGGCACGGCTCGTAGGCGCTGCCGTCTTTGCTTGGTCTGGATAGGTTGTGGAATGTAGACCCCTGGTTCAACTTTTCAAGACTATTTTCCTCTTTCTTCTCAATTCGTAAATGTAACCGAACCCGAGCCAAAGAGGTTCCTGCTTCCTGTACGCCTCTTTTGCTTCCGTTACGTTCCTCCGAATCAACAACCTGAACGTGGGGTCTCGGAACACTCTGGAATGTAGGTCGCGGGATTGCTTCGCGTAGGAGTCCCGAATCACACTACAGAGTAGATGCAATGGGTGAGTACGTAGTCAGCAGATCTTGAGTGGATCAGAACTTAATAGAGAGGAATGTAGAAAGGGTGATGGGAAAGCCAAGAGGAATGTGAATGTGCCTCCCCTTTTCCCCGTCCCTTCTTGATTAACAAGAGCGTGTAAGTACCCCTGCACACTTTTCGAGCAACCTTGTTTCTTCGACTTGTGAATTGAGGCTTCGAGAACAAGGACGAAGAAAAAAGATGATGGCTAGACGGAGAGAAAATAGGATAAGTAGATGATGATGTGTTTGGTGTACCCAGGTAATGCAGTTACACCAGCCATCTGGATTTCGAGACCGTCGAGCTGGCGGACTATCCGGGGGTCTTGCGTTGGCCCAGCCACGTACATTTCTATTTACTTGGTTGACCAGGCGACGCGGTCAGGGCCCTGATGACGATATGAGGTACCTAGGTAGCTGGATCTCTAAGTGGGATATTAGTGGAGCAGGCATCCTGGCCTTAAATTAGGGCCTCGCTGCGTGGCCCCCCCGATTCACTAGGTGGCTCCCCCAATCGCCGGTGCCGGCACATTCGTCATCAACACGTGACCATTGGTGATGGCCAAATTCAATGTTCTCTGCCTTTAAACACAAGAAGGTTACTGGTACATATCAGGATGTCTACCATCTAGTTTATTCAAGGTTAAACTATGCAATCTCTAGGCTTAGATGCTGTTGCTACTACAGCAAATCCAGTAGCAGGCGTTGGCAGGCGCATCCGGGATGACTATGATGATGATGGTCCGGATGGAGCACCCTGCAATGGTTCACTGCGCTCCAAAATCAGTGCCATGTCGGGTACCGTGGATTCTGGAATCGCGTCGATGCGATTGGGTTCCGAAGCCAAGCCTTCATGACTAGGGGACAGTATGGCCCGAGGGGTTTGGACATGCAGTTGCTCTGCAGTACATCAGGTTGCCTCCTCCATAGCTGTGCCGCTTCGAGGGGCGACGAAAGAGCAAAATCTGGTCATCTTCATCGGTTCGAGGGACTGCGGCAAAGGCCAGACTATGACATGGTAAATCGATAACCAGTTGAATCGAAGTTCGACCCCTGAAAACAAATCGATCATGGGCTTGGAGGAAAGTCGAGATATCCCCGATACTAAACCGCCAGACGTCCAGGTGCCTCGACTATCGGAGGCCCGCGAGGATCTGATTATCTGATAGCTAGACCTTGACGCGGGTGTTCCGCTGGGCGCGAATTAAGGCCGAGTCTCTTGTCACGACGTCTCCTCGGTCGGCTAGGGATGTTCCGAAGCTGTCTGCTTCGTGGGAACGCCCCCTCGTGGCCGCATTCGAAGAGGCCTAGATTGTCCAGCAGGATTCCTCATTGCGGTGCGGATTAGGAGACGCAAGAAGTTGCAGGAGCATGATACTTTGCGCGACCTTGTGCACGTCAATTTGAGAGGGCTAGGCTCCGGAGTATCTATTGCTGCGTCCCTTGGGCCTTTGCGCATGCAAAGTGACATAGGTATTGTCACGTGTTGATGACGAATGTGCCGGTACCGGCGATTGGGGGAGCCACCTAGTGAATCGGGGGGGCCACGCAGCGAGGCCCTTAAATTACCTCCTTACGCGACAAGAGGCGCCATTCGACCGGGTGTGGCCCGTAGGCAGGTACTACCTAGTGAGTATCCCTATTCTGCGCCGTAACTTTTGACGCCGTAGGAGTGGGGCGCATACTATTCGTAGCCGTAGAAGTGGAGCTTTCCATACGACCACCTCCCCTATGCCACACCCTCTCGCGTACTTCGCTCTCGACGCGGTCACCAACGCGGTCGAGCAGAATTTCTCACTCGTACAAGCCAACATTCATCAACATCAACTTGCCGTCAAAATCATCAGTAACGATTGACTTCTCATCAAATTAATTCCTCAACCTTCATTTTATCATCATCATGTCTTTCAATCCCTCTTCTGAGCCTTACGCCAACACGCTCATTGTCCCCCACGGCACAGCCCTTGACGACTTACGAGTATGATGGACTTGGATTTGCCTCCCTCCGTACAGTCTGATACTTTTGACGAGCCTTTTGCCTTCCTACAGCAATGAGCCCTTCAGAAAGGAATGGCCTTTTGTCAAGGACGCCTTGAGCAATTATTGCACGATTGACGAGCACCTCTCCGCAACGTACGTCAGGATTCGTTGTGATCGTGGCTCTCAAACATCATCTCAATCTACGGGCGTTCGTCGAAAACTTTGTTGTTTTGTGCCTATGTGTTGCTGTTTCTGTCACAATTCCCAACGCGGTGTTGAGTGTGCGTAGATACATAGCTAATTAGGAGCCCAACCATGCAACCATTTCATGCCTTTCAAATTTATGTTCGGTGTTGCGGCTATACATCGATGGTGAAGCGATAGATCGCAGAGTTTGGTGACGTTATCCGAAGGGAGTGAGATACGTTCTGGTGGGTGTGTGGGCAACAGGGCTGCGCTAGCTGAGTTCAGCGATGCCCCACTGTTTGATTGGCATCGACCTTACGGCGTAAAAAGTTACGGCGCAGAATAGGGATACTCCTACCTAGTACCTATGTATGTACATACATACATATGTACCTATGTCATCAAAGTTAAACTCAGAAGTTGATTTCAGCAGGGACTATCGATAAGAAGCCGTAGAAGGTACTCCGTACCTATGTAGGTCCAACCTTATGTACAGTGGCCCCAATTGAATATGTAATGTAACACGAAACCTCCTCTACTTGATATGCACCTACATCTCAACGGGTGCTAACTTCTAAGCAAGTTATTGAAGGAGTCAATTATTGCGCTTTCATGTTATTATGGACTCTGCTCAATTACGCATTTTTGACATATTAAATGGCCCGTTTGCAAAAATGCGAAATAAATGGGTGTGGTGATCCAAAATGCGTTCCAATTTGGCGTTGGGCGTTATTTACTTGGTGGGGTGTACCGTGTGTGTACCGTGTACCTACAACGCTACGTGCTTGCCAGACAATGAGCCAACGTACGTCGCAACTCGCAATCCCTCTTCGCCCAGCACGTCTTGCGCCGCCACCCAACTTCATTGATTCAGCATGTCGCTCTCTCAGGTTGGTTCAGGGCAATCTCTCGATATACGCGTTGAGGACTACCTGGACGATCAGCTACAGACCGCTGCTGATTTGAACAGTCTCGACCATCTACTAGCCAACGTGGAAACCCAGCGAAACCAGCTCCAAACTCAGCTGGACGATGCGATCAAGGAACTCGACGAAGCCCGTCGCAGTACGGACGATCGCAACGAATCGCTCCGAAAACAGATCGACGACTTCAACCAATTGCAAGCGAGCATTGACACACGCGTTCAAGTATCTGCAACCTCTGATGCGCCCGACGAAGCAATCGCACGACTTCAACTGCCGATAAAGAAGCTTCAAAGTGTGGACCTGGCTCATGATTACCTCGTGCTGCTTAGAGACGTCGATAAATTCCGTTTCAAAGCTCAATCCAACATCTCTGGGAGTCCCGAAAGCGCGCTCGAACCATATACGAAACTGAAGGAGTTGTCACTCAGACTGAGAAGTTTACCAGGCAACGAGTCACTCCATCTGATCGACCATGTCGAGAAGGTGACCGAGTCTCTTCGACATGAGATGAAGGAAAAATGGTCCGCCGAGCTAGATGCGATCCTTACCAAGAGGCATTGGCCAAAGATCGATCCCCAGTCAGAGATGGACGATGAATGGCTTGCATGTTTCGAGAAGCTTGTTGATCTTCAGAGACCTGAGATCCTCCATGGCAATAGTGTCATACCACTGTTGCCATTTGATGTGATGACAGCCATATTTATCGCCGAGTTCCGATTCCACTTCATGAGCGACAAACCCACCAGCAGCCCCCAGGTAATGGAAACGCACTGTTTCCCCTGGTTTCTAACGACCATTGAGAAATGGGAAGACTTCTTCCGCGATAATCTGGGTCATATGCTGGCTGCTAAGTTCAACCATGCGGGCATGGTGGAGCAAACGGTCTATCTTGACCCAGTGTGTGCCCTGGTCACCTCCATGTTGCCCGTGATGAGGGAGAAAGTCCATGCCGTGGCCGAGGAAGCAGTCAATCGTCCAGCCTTCCTGAGCAGCTTTGTCTCTCAATTGATGGCATTTGATGAGCATATCCGCTCACGCTTCGGCTACGACGGCGGTGAGGGCGACCAAGGATGGACTGGACTGACCGGAGAGGTCTTGGACGACCACTTCGACACATGGTTCAAAGTGGAACGAGCAATGGCACTGGACCGGTTCGGACAAATACTGGACTCTCATGATGGCCGAAGAATAGACTACGACTATGCCATTCACGGCAAAATGAAGCCAACTTACGCCGCTGTACGCGTGACCGATCTGTTGAGAACCGTGACGGGGAAATACGCACGTCTGCGCAAGCTGAAACACAAGATCAAGTTCCTTACAGACATCCAGCTGGATATCTTGGATGGGTACCATGACAGGCTGCGCGGATCGCTGGAAGCCTACCAGTCCATCACATCGACTCTGGGCCGGACACTACATGGCGCTACGAAGGAGCAAATAGCCGCGTTGGAGGGAACAGGGTCTCTGGAGACGCTGTGCAAGGTTATTGGAAGTTCAGATCACATGGCCAACGTGTTGACAGAATGGAGTGACGAAACGGTAGGCTTTCTTCTCTTCCCCCTTCCCACGTAGTCATGTCGGGCCAGGTGTTTAACGTGGAATGGGAGAAATAGTTCTTCATCGTTTTGTGGGAAGAGCTTCAAGCTCGCGACGCCCAGCGAAGCAAGCGCGATAGCGCAGCAAGCAGCATCGAACCACATGGCGTTACGGGCCGCGTACCCAGCATATTGAGCGAGGGCAGCAATGAGGGCGGCATATTTGAAGAAACAGTGTCCGCATACTCGTCCCGTCGTCAAGCCGCCGAACAACTTCTCGTCAGTGCATTGGCAGAAAACCATGCTAAGGCGTGCCGAAACTACACACACCACGTGCAATGGACAACAGTCGGGGAGGCTGCCATACTGGGTGAGTTAATCTGCCAATTGCGTTCAATTATGACTGGGCTTTGACGATATTAACGCCTTAGTCCCTGCAGATGATCCATTTCAGACCTCCGTCACCTCTGAGCTCGACGAGCCCTTGCGTGTGTTGCAGCGTGACTTCGAGTTCCTCGCTAAGGCTATCTCCACAGCTGCATTCCGTCGCATCTGGCACCATGCGCTGGTCAAACTCCAGGATGTCCTCTGGAACGCCGTTTTGATGAAGCAGTCGTTTACAACACTCGGGGCCGCGCAGTTTGCTCATGATTGTGGCGCCATCTTTGCGCTGGTCGAACGGTTCATCCCGGGTGGCTCGGCGGCCTTGGACTCGCTACGCGAGGGATTACGATTGCTCAACTTGCCGACTGAGCCAACCACAGCCGCTGGCGCGAGCGCAAATGTTGATGGCAGTGCTGCAGAGCCGACGCTGACGCTGAAAGAAGCCAGCGATAGGGCTTTCACGGACAATGACGAGGCGCGCAAGGTTCTGGAGGAGCTGGGATTAGAGGCCTTGACTCCTGTTAATGCGCGGTATATTCTGCAGCGTCGCGTGGAGAACAATGAAAACATTGCCTGGTGAAGGGCGTAGATGGAGTAGGGGATCTGTATGAGGATGGCTAGATGATCACTGTACATATGCAGATCTGTTGTCAGCTGTCCATCCGCATGTATGATACAATATATACCAGAAGGGAGCCCCTGCAATACCAATACACACAAAACACACAAGGCCTCTAAAGAAACTTTGACAGCCCTTTGTTCACCGCGTCTGCAAACTGTTCAATGGAAGATTCCGCGTTGCGAGGAAGTCTTCTCAGATTTGACATTTATAGCGCAACTGGAATGCAAGTTTGAAACCCCAAATTTGCAACATGCTTGGCATGCCCGAGACCAATGAGCAATGCAAAGGGCTCCCATGTAGCCAATATATGATGTTTCAAAAAATCAACAGACAAACAGTAGAACAACAGCAAAAACGCCCGCTTTACATACAGTCCTCTTCTTCTATGGAAGCACAATCTCCAAAACGCCGTGATGGGAATGAAACAGAAACAGTTGAAGTCGCACTTGCCGTGGCACGCCTTGTGCAAGCAAATCTTCTTCTTGTATAGAAAGTCGGATGAAGTAATCAAAAAGGAAAACATGCACACACGACTCCCTAACTGATTGCTCTCATGGTCATCTCCACAACCGCAAAGGTACCTGCACTGACAGGCATGGCGCGAAACAGCGTAGGCAAGATTCCCTTCCAGAACCCCCCCATGCCACCGGCGCGCCACGTTGCAGCGACGCAGCTACGCATCGAGGAGTATCTCTGCTGCGCACCGAAGCCATCCGTCTGCATCTTGCTCTTGATGACGTCAAAGGGGTAGCTGGCCAGCCAGAGAACCTCGCCAGCAAGGCCACCGTAAAAGGCGATTTTCCACGCCGGAACCTCCTTGCGCTGGATGCGGTTACGCGCGGCATCTGCATTCATCAGGTACTCAAAGGTCGTGAACCAGGCACCGTACGCGCTGGCCTCGCGATAAAGCGTGACGACGGAGCCGCGGTAGAGGCCTCGCAGGAGTCCCTCGTGCGTGCTCAGCTTGCGGACGCAGTCGAGGGGTCCGTTGTAGAGGCGCGCATCGCCGTGGGGTTGGCTCTGGAGCCGGATGCGGATATGCTCGATGGGCGTGGACAGCGCGGTGTTAGCCACGCCAGCAAAGGCACCAGCCGCGAAATATTGAGTATATGAGAGATTGGAGCTGTTCGACGGAAGAATCGAGGCGCCCGGGCCGGCGGCGCTGGCGTTACGGTCTTCAAACCACCGCCGTGCGGCGTGGAAGGCTCCGAACTGAATCGACACGCAGGCCCCGATGCCGAGCAACGGCGTCAGCGTCCCCTTGTAGAAGGCTAGGGGCCCTTCGGTCTTGTAGATGGATGTCGCGGCCTGCAAAGCGCCCGAGTATTGCGTCGTGGTTTGCAAGCGAACCTTGACAATGTCAAACGGTTGGCCTGCCAGGTTGTCGAAGTTGAGCGTTCGTTAGATATGCTTCCTCTGCGAGAACGCGTCCCTCCCCAAAGGGAACTTCTCTCGCACCTACCAATCACGACCTGCGCGATTCCTCCCATGGCACCCGAGAACAAGTCCCTGGCCGTCTGCAAACCATCGCCCTGCATTTCTTCCACTGCGACAGCCCCCATTGGAGATTGCTGGCAAGGTCCGGAGCGGCTCTTATCGGTACGACGCACCGGAAGAGGTGATGACGAAGAGGAGGTGAAACAAGAGAGGAGGAATAGGAAACTGATTGTGGGTGACTGCGTCGCTAATAAATAGAAACGAATGAGGGTCAATGAGAGGTTGAGAGCTTGAAGAGAAAGAACAATGGAAAGAGGACTGCGAAATTCGAATGCTGGTTTCAGCTTTTGAAGTTATGTAGCGGCCGAGGTTCCGATGTCCGGACTCCGGATGTCGTGCTTGGTGGGCCTGCGCGTGGGGAAACTGCGGAGCGTACCTATCTGATAAGCTCCTGAGTCCTGACTCCTTACCCATGTATGTATGTATGTACCTACATACATAGTACATACCTCTATGCATCATGTATGTACCATGCATGTACACAGGTATGTGCCTAGATACCTGCTGTACATACCTCCCAACCGGTCACGAGTCACGAGAAGGCTCCGTATGCGATTTGTTGCGCTTTAGACACTGATACTCTCAGATGTTGCCTATGTATGTAAAATATTTGATCTTTCGCGAAGTGGATAATTATAGACTTTGAAAGTAAATCCGAAAGAAGACAGAGACGCGGTCCATTAAAGTTCTCGAGCAATCAGGTTCCAAAGAAACGCCATAACTGGGTTCTGAGACTTGAATTCTTGCAAAAATCTTTTACTGACGTGAATTCAAGGGAAGCCAAATGCATGACCGAGTAACATCTCGAGCGCCAATGTCCCTGCGACTTGTCTGATTCGTCATCCTTCCAAGAACTTGTTGGGCCATGGCGAACGCAAATGTGGCATCATTTGGAAGTTGGAACTCGAAATCCTTGAATAATCAAATCAGAAACATGACTGAACGCCGTAACTATCCGCGGCTTTCGAAAAACTCATGCATATATAGATGCACATGTGGCGTATTGCGGTCAGTAGCGCTTCGCTCCCCTCTTCTCATCCTGTGCATTCGTCTGGGCCTGCGCATTCAGCTGCACAGCCTCTTTGAGCTTTGCAATTACCTCAGGCTGGTTGCTGAACGCCGTATCCAGGATGGACTCTAGCTCAGCCTCGACTCTGGCTATGGGCTTGACGCCGACTTTGCGGTTTTGGGCATCGTTGATGAGTGTCGCCCAGCGTTTCGTAAACGAATAAATGGACTGTCGGAGCAGCTCGTCCAGTTGTTCACTCATGTCCTCCTCTGTCAAAGTCTTGGCAGTCACGGAGGGAGCGCCGCGAGACCATAGCGATCCGCCCAGAATGCTGCCAAAAAAGCTCACCCAGTTGGCGGGTCTTAGCGTGTCCCAGATTTGGCCAAAGTGTTGCATTGCTTGTGGGTGGCTGCGAATGTCGCCGATTTCGAGAGACACCAGCTCGTTCTTGACGATGAGCAGATTTTTGACCATGAACAGATCTGGATCGGCTGCAGCTTTGAGATAGCGTATCCTGGCTTCAGCCTTTTGCAGAACCTGAATCGTTTCTCTTACAATCTTGAACACCACCGAGCTATTTCTCGACTGTGAGAAGAGGCGTGTTAGCCTTTTTGGAACAGAGACAAGAAAATGAAGAAGCAAACGATTGTTGCAAGACAGAAAGGTAAAAGCAGAATTCGGGCTAGGAAGTATTTCAAACTCACGGAGCGCTCCTTTGGCATTGCTTGATCAAACATTGACAGCAATCCGATGGCCCTTTTGACCAGCGGATGGGCGTTGGATGAGGCCACTCCATCCACAACAGGTCCGATCTTCAGATCCGCGTCCTGAACCACAGCTTTGGTGATGGATTTCGCAATCTCTGCCTCGAACGCATTATCTGTGAACAGCCATAGGTGATCCACGAGGAGACGCGCGGCATATTCTCGATGTTTTCTCGTGGAGTGCGACTCCTCCTCATCGTGCTCCGCTATCGAGTACTCATTGGCGAGCCAGCCCACCACGCTGCAAATAGACTCCAATTTGGCAGGCTGGAGAACATTTTGAATGTTAGTGCCCAATGGTGCAATATGCCCCGGATGTATCATGGTGGTGTTGATGGATTTGAGGGCTTGGAATGCTGAATTGGGCGCTGTACTCCACGTCGGTTCTATCCCGAATATTTGGGAAAATAGAGCGTCCTCGTTGTACAACTTTTCAAACGATTGTTTCACGTAGTTTCGAGATGCTGTTTCAAGCGAAGCGCTCTTGGCAGCGTTCTGGTACCCTTCCAACTCGCGTTGCGTCATCACTTTTAGATCTCGATCTCGGATGGTCAAGTAGGTACGAAACATATTCGTGGCAGAGCTGCTGTAGACAGAAGCCTCCGTTGAAGGCCCCAAAGCCCGTCCATATTGATCGTATGCGTGCCGGACAACCTTTTTGATATTGGGAAGGAGCGAATACGAATCTGTAATCATCTCGGCAAATCTGCCGTAGGCCAGAGCATGACGAGCAGAGTCTGATGAGGTTGCTGCAATTTGGCGTGCTACATCGCCTGACCATTTTTCAAGGCGGGTCGAGAACCCATGATCGAGGAGGTGTAGCGCTTTAGTAAGCAATGCATTGTACCGAGCCAAGTAGGCATCACGTTCTCGATAAGTATCCTGCAATTGATTGTGAGCAACAAGGCTAATCGCGCTAATACGTCGGCTTCCGTGTTCCAACAACAATAGCAGCAGCAGCAGCAACAACAACAATGACAATGACAACGAATACACCGGTAGGAAGGCAAGGAGGTGAGAGAGACTCACGTGTTTCGTCATGAACTCAACGCATGAGTTAAGATTCTCAACGATCTCGCCAAACTCGTCGTCATCGACAAGGCGACTGGCTCCTGGAGCATTGAGACGTCGTGTAGCAGTGTCAAGGTAGACGTAGAAGTATAAGTCGGTTCCCACGTCGTCCACAAGTTTTTCGAGCCGCTTTCGCTCGTCCAGGAGGTCCTCGCACTGGGCTTGAAACGTCGAAGTCTGCATGTGGACGGATTGGAAGGAGTCCGACAGGTTGGTCAGCAATGCCAGTGTAGCATTTGCGTCGACGATCAATCCGTCTAGGTGGCGGTCGGTTAATGAGAGTTGATCTTCGTAAAGCCTATATATAGAGTTGTTAGCGCTGTTAGAAGAATCTATGACAAGGGTGTAGAGCCGTCTCGTACATGTATTCTTGTTGGGCATCCTTGAGCATTTCATCATCAATGTCGATTTCACCAGGCGCCGAAGACAGCAAGTTTCGGTCGTCATCCTTTTCCGTTTGGATTGCCAACGCCTCCCACGATCTGTTCTTCTTTCCAGTTTTCTTCTTGCTCTTCCATTGGCCATCCTTCACGAGCTGCGCCCGGACAACATGGTAAAAGTCTGAGTATGAGGCAGCCCGTCGGGCACGTGTGGGCTCCGGAGGCGAGTCCGAACCTTCTCGCTCCTCGGACACATTGTCTAATCGTTCGACCTGCGCTTGATTCTTCACGTCGCCCTGTAACAGATGTCAGGTTTCCAGACCCGGGGACGAGCTTTGTGTATGATAGAAGACCAACATGAGGCTGCTGTAGCAGAGACTCTTTGCGACGATGGCCCTGCGGCTGGGTTGAGGCGGTAGACTTCTTCGTGACATCGGGCACAAAGCTATACCACGAGTCGTCATACATGGCTTGCGCAAAGGAAGAGAAAAAGCAAAGAAACAGAGAAAAGCGTCGACGGCTTCCGGCAAGCAATGGGAGCTGAGCTGTCTGGTAGCCTGCATGAGGTCAAGTGGCTGCAAGTCGCTTTGGTCGGAAGTAAGCGCTCCGTCACCCGTGGATAACGGAGTACATACCCGCTAACGTGGCAACTTGTCAAGGTGCCGAGAAACCCGCAAAATAACCTCCTTCACTGTCCGCGTCGTGTCTAATCAGTAATACATACCTAGGTACACCTACAGTACATCCACAGTACATCCACATCAATTGATCGCCCGCTGAAACTCTTCAGATTGTGCACAGTTGCGCATCATTAACATGCCAAATGGTTTCAACACGTATGTATAAGTGAAGTTATTGCATGGGGTCACTGGTGGTCCAAATTCGGCCCCATGTGGCAGTTTGCGTTTTTTTTTGCAGAGGGGTTGTACGCTGACAGGTACCTAGGTACCTAGGTACCTTGTACCTAGTAACCAGTGACCACTGACCACTGACCACTCAATGCTCTCGCAGCAAACTTCAAAGTCATGACCTCAACGCTCCACTACTGGCGGTAACTGCATCAAAGGAACGTGACCCCGTCTCACCGCAAAGCCGACGCAAGGTATTTGCATTCATCGACGGTGTCAAACTCTCGCACCTTAATTTCGAAGGTGTTTGCCCATACAGACAGTCACGACAGTCAACTTTCAATCGCTTGCGTATCTAGCAGGGCGTCGACGCCAACTTCGTCACAATGAAGTCCTCGAAAATAGTTGCACGCAGGGCCGGCGGTCTGACATGGGCGTCTCGCTCGCAGAGCCATGCTCGTCAGCCTCAATGGAGACGTCATGCTCATACTTCGAATGGCCAGGAAGGTCAAGCGCAAACCCAAGGTGGCAGTCGCTTTGCGCGAGTTGCTGTCTTTGCTGGCGCTTTTGGTATTGCTGCCGCAGGCACATACTACTATCCCGAGATCCAACAAAGCTTCGCCACACCACCAGAGGAAACAGCGCCATCTTCAAAGTCGGCGCAGCTCAAGTTTGAAAAGACGCGCCAACAATCCGCTACGGTAGAAGATTACCGGGATATACTCAGTTCTCAACATCTACAGGTGAAATCTAGCTGGGAGCATCCAGGTGTTTACGCGTGGGGGTCCAATGCAGGCCGGGTCGTGGATCCTAGTTCGAGCGACAGATACGTCAAGCTTCCCAGACGCATTAAGGACTTCGACAACCAGCTTCTTAGAGATATGAAACTCACTGAAAACTTTGGCGCCGCGATCGATGAGACGGGTGATTTGGTTCAATGGGGCCTCGGCTTTTCCAAGGACGATCCGACGCCTTCAACTACCCTCAAGGGGAAAGATCTTGTCAAAATCCAGGTTTCAACGGACCGCATTATTTCACTGGCACGAAATGGTGAAGTGTACTCCGTACCGTGTTCTAAAGATGACTTGTCCGGTGGTGCCAAGACGGATCGGCAAAGCAGCATATGGACCCTATGGAAGAGTGGTGGCAAGGAGGCTGTCAGCTTCCGCACCTTGACCCCAGACGGGCTAGCTCGGGGCGAGAAAGTGACGGATATCAGCAGTGGTCTAGAGCACTGCCTTATTCTCACATCTAAAGGTCGTGTCTTCACGGCTGCTTCAAGTTCCCAATCGTTTCCCTCAAAGGGACAGATGGGCATCGCTGGGCTAACATGGGACAATCGGCCTAAAGGACCGTATGATCAACCTCACGAGCTCAAATTTCTGCAGGGCTGTGAGGTCAAGGCCATCGCCGCGGGAGACAATCACTCAGTGATCTTAGATAAGCTCGGGAGGATCTTCACCTTTGGAGACAATCTATGCGGCCAGCTCGGTTGTGAAACTGACGTCCGCTCAACGTACATCACCACGCCTCTCAGGGTGTCTGTTGACAAGCTATATACAAAGGCAGGAGTGGCGCCCAAGGTCACAAATATTGCTGCTGGCGGCGCGAACACTTTCTTCACCGTCGATGCTGAACCCTCGACAACATTCGGCGAGTCTCAAGCCATAATACCGGCCAAACGAATGCCCGGGAAGATTTCAGACCTCTGGGTGTGCGGTCAGGGTATCATGGGTACTCTGGGAACTGGCAAATGGACTCACGTGTCGCGAAAGCCTACCAAGGTCAACGCCCTGTCTTCACTGTTCGAGTTTGACGAGTCAACCAAGAAGAACATGCCGATTAAGCTGAAAGCGCTGAGCATTGGTAGCACGCACTGCGCTGCTGTCATGGACAATGTCACCAAAACAAACGCGTCAATATCAAGCTCGGCCTCTGAGAACGAAACCAACTGGGGCGCCGACGTCCTTTTCTGGGGCGGCAACGAGCACTACCAACTTGGAACTGGCAAGCGTTCGAATCTAAATACGCCAACCTATATTGGCCCACTGGATGGGGGCTCAGGCGACGCGGCCAAGGGCAGGAGTGCCGAAATGCACCGTCTGTGCTTGACACCAAAAGAGACGGTCCGTATTGGAGAGGGCGGCAAGGGCCGCAAGGTGACGCTGGAACAAAAGGTGGAATGCGGCAAATATGTCACCGCCGTTTACTCTGCGGTCTGAGAGCTTTTCGACAGGGCGGAAGCGGTTCTGCATAGGCGTAATACGACCGTGTGTTATCATTCTTATATCATATTATACCCTTTTATAGATGTTATATAACAGATACGGTACTCAGCCATGTAATGCCTTTTCAGGAAGAGGCTGGCATCATAGACACTGTCAACTCTCGTATCGGAAATCCTATCCCCCTATATTCCCCGCATCCGCCCTCTTTTTTCTTCTTCGCATCTTCCTCCCTCGGGGTTTTCTTTCACCTGCAACATATCCACTATCGACCATGAATCATGTACGAGCAGCAGGACAACAGACGCGGAACGACTACCTAGGTCGAGCAGTCAAAGGAGGGACGTGATCCGGGTACTAGGGCATGGATTCCCTGCCGAAAAATGAGGGAAGGTGATGGCCGGGGTGAAGATGCCTCTGGTCCTGCCGCAGTGCATTGCGTGGCGTAAAGACCGGTGACGAGACTACATTGTTTGAGAAGCACCACGACAATCAGATCGACAAGCGGAACAGGCAAACAAGCACAAGAAAGAGGGTGACGAGGGGATCATCGCATCCGTGTCAGTCTCACCATTGCGATTTGCGAAGCGAGTCGAAGTTGGCGCCCAGAGATTCGAGAGTCCGAGACTAGCGCGACCCACTCACCCGCCAGCCGATTAGCGCTACCTTCTTCGACCCATCTCATGCCGCCGCATCGCGGCGCATGATGCCTCATTCATTCAATGCAGGATATGTACATACAGAAGAAGCACCTGCTGCACCTCTACTTCTCACCTCTGCTGGCGAGAGGAAAAGCGTAGTCTGATAAGACTCCGTTCGAACCCCTTCTTCGTCCTAGTGGTATTCTCTTATCCCTTTGCTCTTCACCCACCAGGCACAGCCCGTCGCATACTCGCATCTTCGCTCGCACATCCAACTCATCCGAAACATTCCTGACGCTACCCCGGTGCTGTGGCGAGAAAGAAGGCGCAGATCTGTCATAATTATCCAAAAGATTGCCCTGATATTCTCTGAGTTTTGAATCCTTCTTCTCACTTCGCTCACATTGAAGCCCGGACCAATCCTCAACCATCAATAGCAGGGTTCTCATCAGGACATTCAATTAGGACTAGGAGCCACAACATGGACAAACTGCCGAGGTTGCGGCGTAAACCACACCCACCAGCCATCGAAACCTCTGTCGAGCGCAGAAGCAGTCGTGTCGATGGAAGCGCTTTCGCGGATGACAAGGCATCGGAAGCTGCGGCTTCAAAGTCATCGTCAAAGACTATCATGAAGAATTCTACGCTGCGCAACCTCAAGCTCCGGGTAGCTGCCAAGCGCACTCGGACGCAATCCCCCCTCTCTCCTCGGCCGCTGAATTCACCCAGAGCCGCCGTGTTCAATCAGGACGGAGTAGCACCGCGTTCTGCGGTGGACGACATGTCTTCTGTAAGCCGCCATGAGCACTTCCGGCCCGCCACGCCGGCTTTCCTGAATGCTTCTGCCTCTGGTACGTCGAAGTCTGAGTCTCCCTATCTCCTTGCGCCAAGACGCTAAAAGACATAAAAAGGGTCCTCTGGGCTCTAATGGTTCTTTGGCATGCTAACTCTTCGCCTTCCCTTTGTATCACATCCCCAGATATCGAGAGCAAGTTTCAGGAACTCACGTGGGCTGAGCGTTATCGACTCTTGCAAGGGGCTCGGCCAGATCATCCCAGCAACAGATGGGGCTCTTTCAAGCAAACAGACACTTCAGTCCGCGGTATTATGGACCGATACTTCAATATCAAGCCTTGGAATCATAACCGAGTGAGACTAAAAGTTGCGGACGACGCATTCGACTATGTGAACGCGTCGACAATAACGCTTAATCCTGTACGCAACAAGTCCTTGCCACCTCTGCGATACATTGCCATGCAAGGTCCGACCTTGCCATCGTTCACGTATGTCTGGCGAATGGTTGCCGAACAAACAGCTTCTCCCGCGGTCATAGTGCAGCTCACGAGCATGGTGGAAGGCGGCGCCGTCAAGTGTCATCAGTACTTCCCAGACAACGCAGAAGAGCCAGCATGGACGCTCAACGAAGAGGATATCTGGAATGACGGCTGGAAAGCATGGATGGCGTACCACTCGCGGGAAGACGCTGCAGACGGCGCCATCGAGAAGCGCAAACTGCTGCTACACGTCGATGGCGAAGCACAGCCGCGCGTAATCTGGCACTTGCTCTACACGCGATGGCCCGACTTTGGCGTTCCTACCATAGACGATATGGAGAGCTTCCTGAAGCTCATGCGCTTATCGCGCGACTACAACCAGGCGTCTTCTCCGCGCATAGTACATTGCAGCGCCGGCGTGGGCCGCACCGGTACCTTTATCAGTCTGGAACATCTGATGCGCGAACTTGAAAGCGGCACATTCGCGCATCTCAACCATCCTGACCACAAACACTCCCCCGACCTCATCTACGATACAGTTGACCAACTCCGCCAGCAAAGACTTTCCATGGTCCAGTCTAATGTACAGTATCGCTTCCTCTATGACGTCTTGCGCAACCTGTGGCGCAATAAATACGACAATCGCCTGGCGGTGTATGACGCCCACGGCTCAGGCACCGCCGAGCCCGCTTTCAAGAGGTTGGAAGTGGCTGAGACTGCAGCTTCTGAGGGCGATGCTGTCGAGTCGTCGAAATCGGATGCGCAGGGCCGCTGATGATACAATATCCCACACTTGTAAAACGACTGGCTGGTTTGGCTTTTTCCTTTTTGGATTTGATAGGTTCGAGAAGCGGGATGAGTACATGGCAAATGGCGCTGGATCCTTTTTGTCCCCCCCTTTTTTTTTTATCGTTACGTTTGTCGTTATCATTATAATCATCATCATCATCCTCGGGTTTATGCATGGCTTATCATTGTTTTTGTTTTCTCGCCACTGGCATCTTCTTGGCTTATACGGTTTTGACTCACCCTCTCGAGCTGCGTCGCGCGGGCATTCGCATGCACTCGTTTGTATCATGGATTTTGTTTACAAGTTTTTTCCACGTTTCAAGTTGCTTCGCAACCGCCGTTTTCTTTCCCTTTTTTTCTCAGATTGGGCGTCAGCCAGACCCGGCCCGAAGGCATAGCACGTTTGCTGTTTCATCTAATGTAATTCACCAAGATACTTCGGCGGCGTACGCTTGCTGCTTTCTAGTACCTCTGCTTCTGATGTATAGATCCGGGGATAAAGAACAAGATCTGGACTCTAGTTCTATAGCACTTGGTTTAATGGTTGGATATGGCGATTCTCGCTGCTGCCTTTCATTTACTACAGTCACTGCTCACTGGTGAGTCGAGCGGCCGTTGCTGAGGAGCAAAGTGTATGCGATGACAGCAAGCCTTACTTTGTTTTTACCTGTCAGCTGTCTCGCATCGCAGCTGGACCGGCTGTCTACGCCAGAAGGCTCCCGAATCAGAATAAAAACATGACACATTCAGTTCTTACTGAAGAAGGCATAAATACCCTTCTCTTTCCCCTTGCTCCTATGTATCCCATCCACCCCCGCTTGGCACCGCATCCCGCATTCTCAATCTATCCTCGTCAACTCACGTACCTAGTCCACCATGTCTCCTTCATCGATTCCAACAACGGAGGAAGAGTACGCCGCCCAGCTCAGAGACCTGGAGAAAGTATCCGCTGACGTGAGTGCACATTAGACCCAGCTCCTCACTTGTCTACTAATGCATCCTCTCAGATGAAGAAATGTGATGCGATCTCCGAGGAAGTACAGAAACTCAGGGTGCACATGGAGGCCGGTGTGGAAGCTTTCCGGGCCTTGGGCGTGATGGAACAGTGGTGTTTCAAGGAGAATAATCTTCTTGGCATGCGCCAGTTGGTCTGCATTTACGCTCAACTGTTGACGCACATGCTGCCCACAGTGAAGTCGCTAGAGTCGCTACAGAGCATGTGGGAGGAATTTGTGAGACTGGACCCCGAGCTTGGTTCGTCGATCCGACTCGAAACTGACTGAAGCTGCTGTTGCGGAGGCGTGAGAGGGTTCCTCGGTTGTTGCTACCGGAAGGGGGCTCTCGTGGTCGAGGATGGCAGCGCGATGATATTTAATGAGTGACGACGAATCACGATGTTTGCTTTCGTCTTTGCTCTCATATTTTCTTTCCTATTTGCTATGGTCATGGACCAGTCACCATAATGTGCTTTTGACATGTAATGTGTAGGCGAGGTAGAGCTAAAGCACTAATTATTATTGATAACTCCAGACTTCTGAGACAGACACAGTCGTTTAAAAAAAAGAAGTTGTGACAATCCGATTCCGAATCGTCCGATGGCCAGTGAAAACGTGAATTCAAAATGCCAACTTCACCAGTTGAAAAACTATCTATTAGGGTATCATATCCACGAATAAATCCTTCACGTCATCCCTTTATCAAATATATACATTGCAGAACGCACGACTTCAGTGTCCAAGTCTCCAAGAAGCCCCCCCCCCCAAAAAAAAAGTTGGATACAGAAAGCAAAAAACATTCAAGACTGGCTCAAAGTGCCTACTCCCGACAGATCATAACAGAGGGAAAAGAGGACTTCAAATTCCAGCGGTCTTACGTAGGCATAGCAGTGACCGTGACCGTCACAGTCTCCTTTTCCTTCATCGTAACCATCTCCTTCTCCTTCTGCGTGACCGTCACAGTAAAGTACACAGAGACAGTAGGTGTGCCGTTACTGGTGACCGTAGTGTGGGGACTGCCAGACTCGGGGCCTGCAGGACCAGCATGACCGGAAGCGAGGTGGATGGAGCCGATTGGGCTGGCCTTAGGGATGGGAGGCGTGGTTGTGATGCCTGCTATTGCGGGAAGGGAGGGCAGGCTGGAAAGTTCGACGGGGATGAGCACGAGGCGGCCGGGGGTGGTAGTCGTGGCGGTGGATGTTGTGGTTAGGCTAGACTGTGTTGGCGTGCCAAAGGTCTGGATGACGACGATGAAGCTGGGTTGGTTGGTAGTGGTAGGATCTGGGAGTGGCGTAGTCGTGGGACGAGGCGTTGGAGATGATGGTATCAATAGTGACGGGGGCGACGGTAATGGTGGCGATGGCGATGGTGATGATGACGAGGATGCCAATGGCGGTGGCGATGACGATGGAGATGAGGACAGAGACGGAAATGGCTCTGCTGGTGACGATGGCTCTGATGATGGCTGTGGCTCTGCCTCTGTTGGCTCTGGCTCTAGCTCTGATGGTGATGGTGTTGGTGACGACGGCGATAATAGTGACGGCTCTGATGGCGACGACGACGACGATGATGATACTGATGATGAAAATGGTGATGAATTTGCAGACGCAGATGATGACACCAGAGTGATACTAGTCATTCCGGCCGTCTCAGAGGGCACCAGAGAAGTCACTGCAATAAAAGTGTTGCCATGACGTTCCGGTTGAGCGGTCGGCTCGGTCGGCACCTCTGTCTCAGGTCCTGAAGGCATATCCGTAACCACAATAACACGCGTGTACGTCAAGGTTGTCCGCTTTGTTTCCGTCCTAAAGGTCGAAGGCACGGGGTCGGTAGGCGCACTGCCCGTGGAAGTCGTCCCGTCCTCCGCACCGGCAGTGTCTGACCCCAGGATCCTGACAGCCTCGGCGGGATCAACACATGCATTCCTCGTCCCTCGATTATCTGTCCTGGGCAGGGCATAGCATCGCTGGGCCGCGGGACAGTCTGTGAAGACGAAGGCTCCGTCGATGCACTTGCCCGTCTTGCCTCCAATACAAGCCGTCTGCGTGCCTGAGCATGGTGAATGGTCGGTCAGGTTCGAGTAAACCTTGTTCAGGTTCTTGGCCTGAGCAAGATTGTGAGAATAGATGACTGGTTCTATGCTGCTGGTGGCGGTGGGCATAGCGGCGGCGGTCGTCGTGCTGGTGGGTTCGAACGAGGTGGCCGAAGGAAACTCTGCTGACGTTGGCGTAGAAGTCGAAGACGATGTTGAAGTTGGTGCCGCAGGATTCAGAATGGGAGGCGTCAGTGCACTCGATTCTTGAGGGGCCGGAATCGTAGGCGCTGCCTGCGTGGGTGGCAAGGATGAAGTGATCTGGGCAGTCTCGCAAGTCGTTGTCGCCAGTAGCCCATCAGTGGGAAGAGCGATGGGGGCCGTATTTTGATCCGCAGTCGACAGCAATGTAGTACTCGTGTTTCCGGCGGTCGGAGAAGGGATCCTGTCCGTTGCAGCGGGCTCCGTTGTGCTGCCAGGGACGAAGTATGGCGGTGAGACGTCCGGCGAGGTCGGCAATTGAGTATTGCTGTTGATCGGTGAATAAATAGCTTCGGCGGAGGTCGTTGAGGAAATACTCTCAGAATTCGTTGGAGAACCATTGCCGGAAGTCGTTGACAATACGTTGTCAGGAGTCGTTAACGGAACATTGCCCAGAATCGTTGGACACATACTGTCCAAAATCGTTGGCGAAATATTGTCAGGAGTCGTGGGTGAAACATTGGCAGAAGTCGTTGATGGGACATCGTGAGACGTCGTTGAAGACACTACCGCAGTCGGTAACGTGCCACTCCCTGATACAGAAGTCGACAACGGAGGATCCGCGCCTACATCTGTTAAGCCACCGCCAGAGGGCGTTGAAAAAACAGCCCCATCAGTTCCTTGAGGCAATTCTGTAGAGCCGGCAGCGGAAGTGGACTCGGTAGGAAATATGCCCACTATTAAAGGCTGTGTGCTGGATGCCGAGACAGCAGAACTCAGCAAACCAGTCATACTCGTAGCCGGAATTGTCACCGTAGCAGCTTCAGTATGTCCATCTCTTGCGGTATCAAGTCCAGGAGAACTCGTAGGCGTGGGCAGTGGCGCAATGACAAGACTCAAAGGGCCAGAATATGCACCTGCCGATTCTGCCTTGACGGTTCCCGCCGCTGTTGTCGACACCGAGGTGGACAAGTCTGTACTTGGAAGCATTGGCAATAATATTCGCGGGATGCTATTTGGACTAAGATGGTGGCCAAGTCAGCGCTATGTAAATTCGCCGTGGTAATCATGGCTGCATTCGCATCTCAACTTACTCCATCATGGCGGGCGCATCATCGGTTAGAGGATGATCCTCGCGGCGTGCCCTATCATCCAGGTCAGACGTGATCCTTTTATGCCTTTCCTCAAGACGAAAGTCTCCTCCTATGAGCATCTTGACTTACACATAAACATCGGCAGCAGCAGCAGCCCTCCAGTTCAGAGGACCAGCCTCTACTGTTTGAGAGCACAGAAAAAAACATGCCACCGCGGCGACCTGCGCATGGTGCCGCATCCTCGGGTGCCCTTTTCCCTCCTTCTGTCGAATATAGAAGCCGATACGAATATGTGATGGCGTGAATAAGCAAGTCTTCAGCCTGAGCAGTGAGATGACCGAGAGAATACGAAAACGAAGAGACGGAAACGATGGAAGTGAGACGAGAGAAAGACTGAACTCGGCCACGGGAGGAAAAGACTGGCGGACGACAACAGCGATGACGGTGCAAGGTAGAGAGATTACTGAACTAGAAAAAGCAAGGTATCGCGCCGAATGTGACTAAACGGAGGTATCTAGCAGAAAAGACGTGCTGTGCTATCAAAGCATCCAGCTATCGCAAGATTATGGTAGAGTATAAGCGATATTTTCGGTTTCAGCAAAACAACGAAGGAGCAAACTGAAGCAAACAACAATAGCTTAAAAGATAGAATGCAAACGAGAAAAGATGAAGGTCTGCAATTCCGAAACGACTGGCCACGACAAGACAAAGGGTGTACACCAGACAGAACAAGAAGCTGAGCCAGACGCCGCACCAGACGGCTGCGCCCTCCCTGCCATTTGTATCCCAATGTTCTCCATCGATCAACGGTTACGCCCCAGCTTCGTCCTCCTACAAGGCCAATGAAACAAGGCCAAATAGACCAAACAGGAGCTGCAGCTAAGCTCCGTGAAGACGATTCATCTGGACAGCATCGACCACGCATTGTTCGTGTGTTGCGCGATCGAACAGGCGCGGCAAGGAACCTGCATGGCCGGGACACTTGGCACTGGGGAGAAGAAGGCGTGTGCGGCAACGCTGTCCGAGCTTTTTGCTTCTTCAACAAAGACAGGCGAGAACAGGTTACAGCGCTTCCTGCAGGAGAGCCGCGCCGGAGACATTGTGGATTTGCGTGGTGCCATACTCCGTGAGTTCGTAGGCATACAATATCTGGTGAGACCATCGTAGACGCCTTTATTAGTTAGTACATAGGAGGTACCTAGGTACATACGTATCATAGGTACCTCGGAGTACTCTGTGGAGTCTGTGCAGGGATCCAGCCGCCCTCCAGTCCGAGACGCGCCGTCACAGCCAATCGCCTCTCAGTGCCCCTGCCGCGGGCGAGATTTGTATGGTACCTAGGTACTCCGTATGTACCCTGTTCATGCAGGCAGCCACCCCGCAGGAAATGCGTTCGCTGGAGAACGCGCCGATTTACAACGAACGTACCTGGTATCGTCATAGGTTTTGCTAGGTACACCGTACAGCCCAAATGCATGCGATGCGATGATGGCTTCATACAGGATCGATTAGGCATGAAACCTTTCAACAAATCTCCGTTCTTGGTTTCTCAAAATTGAAAAGCTCTAGATCGGATTCCATATTGGTCTCTTCGTAGGGTAGGTACATATCTTCAGCGCTATGCCGAACCCCTACATATCTATTTTGAGATACATGCATCATGCATGCATATTGCACAGTCGTGTTACTGTACATACATACATCGCGCCAATGACCATGACCGCAAGATATGTAGCCGCCCGCGGCTATCCCAAACGCGCGCCCCTCAAGTCCACTGGGTATAACTTCCAGAATTCCTGTTACCCTGAAACAGCCTTCGCCGTCCATCTCCACCGTTGAAATGCAAACGCGGCATCACTTTCCCCGCACATCGATCTGCTCTGGACGGACGCTGCATCCTCGCAGTCCACGCTAGTCTCCTCCAGCGGGCTTCCCTCCTCTTGTAATGGAGCTGCTGGGCCATGCCGTCTGTACACGATCCGTTCAGCTAGATGCTGTATGGCTGCTTTGTCGTCATCGTCTCGCGTTATATCCATATCTCGCCAGAGAGCGCAGATCGGTCCTGTATTGCGCAGCTTCGCGTAAGTTTGAAGGGTCTTTTCATCTGGCCACGTCCATTGTAATCCTGATCTGGCAATCCTCTGCGAGAGGGCTTCCACGATGTTGCTGTCGAGCATTGGTTCAGCGACCAGGCGGAAAACACAGAACGTGTCTGAAAAGTCTGCGTACAGAGGGGGATCGCTGAGCTCGCTCAGAGCTGACACGATATCTATATGGCCCCATTGCTCAATCAACCAGTCGACGAAGCGCCCCATCTCCTCAAATTGGCCTAGGTATCCGAGGGAGAGCATATATTCGTAGGCATGTTCGCTGCGGATCACGTCGCCTCGGGCATTTAGTCGTTCGAGTGGCGCAATAGGACACGACTCCAAGTGTCTCTGGACATCCCTTTCTCGATCAGCCAAAGCCCAGAACATGCTCTTCGTCCGACTGCTGATATCCTGTAGCACGGCTGTCGCTGTTGCTACTTCCGCTACATCAGCCGGGTTGGGTTCGCGGGCCGCCGTGTTATGCTGATTGTTGTGATCGCTTCCATCCACCGCAAACGAGGCCTCATCATGCAGTCTTTGTGCTTGCTCTTGCCCTTGTAAGATACCATGCTGGACGTGACCGTTATCCGAGATATTAGGGGCAGGCAGATTATTGACCTCGCGCCTGATGACTTTTCGTATGCACTTGTTGAACAGCGTAAACCCCGACAGTTGAAGACCAGCGCGTATTTTCATGGTATCCGCAATTCGTAACATCAGGCCCAACTGGTCCGTAAATGAAATGCCTAACGCTCGGTGATTCTGTACGAGCTCTCTCATGATCATGTCCCAGATGAAGGTTATCCAGCGAGACTTCACACCCTGTAACCTCACTTCTGAGAGACGAACAGCGCGCATTACTTGAGAGCATCCCCTCACCCTTCTCATTCGCAGACAAACCTGGATATATGCAGCAAACAAACTCAATGGCAGATCCATCAGCAATAGTGGATCCGGCTCCTCCGTCATCAAGTTCCGAAAGGCATCGCCCGTGTCGGGACTATCACAGAAATATTGGTGCGCCATGTCCAAGCTTTCAGCATTGGAAACCAGAGTACGGAGACAGGCACCCTTTGGCTGGATGCCCGCAAGTTTCATGTCCCGATACAGCTCGCAAACGCTCGGGGGACGCAGACGAGCCCTCTCGAATTCCGTCAGATTCGCGTCTTGCTGCGTCTGGAAGCTGAGAGCCTTGTCGCCCGGCAGCACTCCACGTTTTGGCCCACCCTCTCTCATATACAGCTTCTCAAACATAGCCGCATACTCGTCTAGGCCTGGCTCCAAGCCCGGTTCTGGCGGACGTCGAAATCGCCCCCATGCTTCCTGGGCGTTCCTCGTAGATCGAATGGATGCCTCCCACACTCCGATAGTGCGACCGTTGCCGATAGCGATTCTTTGCTGTATGGTCGGAGTTCCATCCAGGCCCAGGCCTTGCAGAATATCGACCGCAAAGTCCATCTCGTCTTTGGAGAATCCGGCTTCTTGCATGAGCATGCCTGCACCGACCGTGCGGCTCCAGTTGTCCTCCGGCTCACTTAGCTCATCCATCCCATCCCCTGGTTGTATATATGGTGGCCAGCTGGGGGCATGGAGGGCCGAGTTGTGTGCTTCGGTGTAATTTTTGGGCTGGCCGGACAAGACATCCCGAATGGCTTGAAATCCACTTCTATTGATGAGTAACGGCTTATCCAAGCCCGCCGACATGGTAAGCAGCATTCTCTGCGCCTCCCAAAAGTACAAATTCGGCATGGACTGCCGAACAGTTTGATACCGTGGTTGGGGTCGGAACAATTCAAGGCACCAATTAAAGACCTTGCACTGGTTACAGTACACTTTCCAAGCATCCTCGGTGCATGACGGCATGCGTTCAATGTAGCGGGATGCTTCGTCGGCCAACACGACAATGAACCTTGGTTCGTAGCGCAGACACTGAGAAACGAGAAGTCGCATAATCAGATCGAAATTAGCTTGGTCGATGTCCTTGTACTTGCTGTTGGACGTAGAGTCTTGCACGGGGCCATTCTCTCCTTTCCTCGTCTTGTCTTGCACGCTCGCCTTCCATTTTTCTCTTTCTGCGCCATCAAAGTACAGCCGACATGATTCAATCATTTCAAGCAGAGTGCCGACATTGATGGGGTCTGTGGTAGGTCGGATAAGGAAGTTGAAGATGAATTGAGGCACGAAGAACCTTTTCTCCAGAAATCTTTCGCACCGCTCTTGGTCATTACGTCCTCGCAGCACATATGCGTAGTAGTCTAGAGCTTCTCGGCTGTGACTTGCCAATTTCCGATGCTTCCAAATATTGTCCATTTCGTCCGCGCTTGGTAGCAACCGCATTATTTCGCTCGATTCGTGGGATCCAGACTCTTCTTGGCGCATCATTACTTGTAAAAGAACGACTACTAATCGAGGGCTGCGACACTGGGCTGCCCTCTTTCTCCAGTGTCGGACATCTTCAGCTCCGCCCAATACCTTTTGGAGGATATGACTTGCTGACATATGCACTAGCCGTTTTCTTGAAGTTTTGGGCGCGTGAGACTGTCTCTCGGTCGCTGGAAAGCGGGTTCGGGGCGAAAAAGATGCATTTCGTTGTATTTGCGATCGTTCTTTGCCATCATTCGGCGGCAAGGACGCGGAAAGTCTTGGGCCTCTCGTGACAATATGGCGCTCAATTGATAATGGCTGCAAAGAAGCTCCTTCCGAAGCTGAAGAGTATCGAAGGCATGCACGCCTTAGCTTGTTATGACACAGCTGCTTCGGCACAAATAGCACATTATCAGCCCCAATCGTTCAATCTCGAGGTCAAGGAGTCAGGACGTACAAAGATTGCCAGTCTTGTACGAGGCAGCGGCAGCCACCATCGTTCAAGCTGTCCTGCAACATTTCTCACCATGCCTCCTCATTATTTCGGCATTTTTGTGAGGATCAGTCGCTACAGGCAAGCTGGATTCCATACTGGCGCAGTTTGAATTCAGAAGAAAATATGGGTACAGGGGAAAGCACCATGCACTTGTGGGGGTATATGCGTGAAGCGGGGTGCCGCTGGATTGAGCAAAGCCGCCATGTGCTTTGCGACAGCGCTACATATCGCAGCGTATCTTCAGCATTCTTGTCAATGACATTTCACTTGATTTACGACTGCACACACAGCATATCATAGCAACTTAGTGCGAGTTTCTTCCTCAGCGACGAGCGTTTCTTACTTGTCGTATTATGGCTGTTTTTGTTCATCAACTTCTTCGCTTGTCTTCTCCTTTCGTTTTTGCACTATTTCCCAATTGTATACTCTTGCCGTCGCGACTTCCATGGTCTAGAAAGCAATGTTAGCGCAAGTCTCAAGAGCGATTCTCATCGCTCGGTGTCGCTCGGTGCACCTACTGTGATCTGCTCCCTCAGATAATCCAAATCCTCCTCGCAGTTCGAAAGGCTCGTCTGTGCTGTGGACAGCTTCGACGTAAGTAGAGTCTCCGCTTCATCTACCTGATATGACAACATTATATTGGCCTGAAGCAAGAGTCAGATATAAACGTCATCTCCAAAGGCTTGTTGTTACACCTACGCCGAGCCAGAGGTAGACTTCTTCAGTAGGGGGAATCTTTGCCCTTGTATATAGTGTATCGTTGAGTTCGAAAGTCGTCTCGATGGGCTCGGTCTCGTCCTGGAATCGCATGAAGTTAAATCTGGTGCACCGACAACATTATGCCAACCACTATACCTTTCTCGATTTTAAGAATCTGACAGTGTCCAGCGTCTTCTGAATTTCCGGTATTTTTTCCTGCAAGCCTCCCATTCGTTTTTGGACATTCATTTCCATGAATTGGTATTTTCTGCCCAATATTGTTATTGTCTGTCGCGCCGTAATGTCAATGGCGAGCTTGCTGGGCCACCAAACAAGAGCATGTCCGCCAGAGTCCGTCTTCCCTCAACGTCCCTCCGTAGTCGGGTAAAGCGATGACTTACGAGATCATCTCTTGGAACTTGCGCAGCGTGGGCTCAACATCCTGTCTTGTGGCAACATAGTCCTCAACTTTGTCGACGAAAGGAGCTTGAGGAATGCCTCGCGGGTTCGTGGGTGCGTCTTCCTGCCCGCTACACAGAGCATATCAGTTAGCAAAATGTTCCGTTCTCGCGGTCTGTGACGGTAAAAGGTCACATGCCTTGTGTTCGGTGCTTTCACCGCGCTCGCCATGTCTGCAAGCTATCTGTCTTCGAGGCTGAGGTCAAACTCAGAGCTTTGGCAAAATGCTGTCTTGTTGCCGGCCGCTTCTTTACCAAAGTTAGGCTTGTTCCCTCAGGTGGCGCGAAGGCCAAGGTGGGGTGGGGTACAAGTCTGCGACCTCTTGCAAGTTGCAACAACCACTACACAGTTCAAATACCCTACAGGAAATCTTGAATTGTAGGGGTAAAATCCAAGAATGGCTACGCAGTTTCACCATGATGCGTCCTCTACTTCGATATGTGAAGCTCTGCAACTTTGATTTGAGGTTTGTGAAAGTTGAACGCTCTGCCGTGTTCGCTCACCCGACCCCATCCACTCTGTAATTTTTTCCAGACACTTCAGTCTGTTCTGGCAACCGGTCCTTCCACGGCCTTCTCCAAACTCTCGTTATGAGCGACATCGCCATGACTTAGATTGAAAATGTAGACATAAACACATTACTCGCTAAAGCAGGACATAATACGTCGCTGCGCATAAACGCCATCTTTATGAGCATTCCACGATCCACGCCGAGGATTCGCAAGGCCATCCGGTTTCACGTCGTGTGCACCAAAGAACGCTAATCTGTTCTCTTCTTGCTGTCGCCTATATCCGCTGATCCATCAGGACCAGCTGATGCTGTGCCTTCTTCATTGTCCCATTCGTCGGTTGCATTTTCGTCCCAATTGTCCACCTCTTCTTCTAGCGAACGCGGCTGGGAAGAATGCACGTCTGCAACCGTAATGCCCGTTTCCTGACCAGCCCGTAGCTCGACATCCTCCTCGTCCTCGCCTGGAACGGCATTGTAGGCTTTTTGATTCCTTTTGCGTTCTAGCATGCGCTTGTGGTACAAAGAGCATAGCCCTAACCCGGCAAGACTGCCTACTAAATTTGCAACAATGTCGTACAGGTCGAATTCGCGATCGTTGGGAAGAATGCTTTGAACGAATTCGGAGCCAACACCGAGACATAGTGTGCAGACAACCAGCGTCATGTTGAGCGTTCGGCGGCGGTTGGTATCAACGATCCAATAAAATACTATTGTGAGAATGAAAAAGGTGATGAGATGGACGACTTTGTCGTTCACCAGTCCCCCGAGCTGTAGCTTAGATAGCCCTGCATAGCCAGCTATCAGAAGCAATAGCAAGAAGACACCTGTGGAGTTTGTCATTGTACTGATTAGCTTCTACGCCCTTGACATGGGACGGTCGCCGGCATCGTCATGCGCCAGAGGGAGATTGTACCTGCGAATGGCAAGCGTATCCGCATATTGGCAGATGATTGACTGAGGATTGATCTGTTTCTCAATCAATCAGATAGTATTTTTTTGCAGCGAGCAGATGGGGTCAAAATGGCTCGTGGTGAAAGGGCGTGAGAAGGAATCGAAGGGTTCCCAGACTGAACACAAGGTACCTAATGTAGCTTGCCTTGTGGTGCTATGGAGCACTGCAGTCTGATGGAAGCGCGACGCCCGTAAGTGGTTGGATGAGCAACGGGCCAGATGTCTCAGGATGTACACGCGCGAGATACTGTGGCCGAATCAAGACCTTTCACCAAACGCTTCGACTCTCGAGGCAATGGAAATCGTTCAAGGCGGAAGCGGGAAGTGGACCCTGCTTCGTTGCAAACTTGCAAGGTGAAGGAATGAGTTGATATGTAGAATGATACCTTTAGTCGGTACCTATCTATGTACCTGGTACATACGTATGTACGTGGTCCGGGGCTACCAGGGGCGACGTCTGGGTATCACGGTGGGTAGACCGTAGATGAGGTCCTTAGCGCCCAAGACCTGGCATTCGGCCGCCTGTCTCCGGCCTTATGAATGCTGGCTGAACTGGGACTGTCCTGGTACATTATATAAACCTTCATACCGGTGGAAAATAGGTAGCTACACACGTTGTTGAGATCCACGAACACATACGTCACGTGATACGTCACGTGATGCGTCATATGACTAGTGTCTTTCATCCACGCTTTGGCAAGGTACATACCTACAAAGGATAACAAACACATCGCATGCCACAAGTTCACCAATGAGAGGCTTGTTTGGCGAAGCCTAAAGTTACTGAGTACCCGATAATGAACCTCTTGTACGGCGGAATAAGGTGTATGGACTCTTCATCGTAGAGTACATAGGTATATCTAAGTCGAAGTACATAGGTACATAGGTAGGTGCCTATGTAGCTTGGGGCCGTGCGATGAACTGCGAGTAACAAAGGTGGGACTGTCGTCACCTTGAGAGTGGAAGTGACATGACCGCGCGACCTCCAGCCCCCGCGGTACAAGCTGAACTTAGGAGAAAGTCCCGCTTCGGGAAAGCGTGCGGGTACCTTGTTCTCCCAAATCCTCAACGATCAACCTCACCTCTTGGTCTGCCTACAAATCGCACCTGTCGCGATCCATCAAGACACCATCAAACTCATCTCGACTGTCGCGATTTCGGGTCCCTCATCTACATCGATGCCAGTATCTCGATCCATGTCGCTGTAGCCGCCGCAAAAGCCTTTCCACCGGCCCTACGCGAGCGCATCCTATCGCGCATGGCGACACCGCGCCCGCTTGTCGCTTTCATCGCCACGGGCCCAGTATGTCATTTTCCAATGGCCAGCCAGCTTGGCCACCTCCTCCATTGTACCACACGTACAATAATAGGACTTTAATTCATCTCGATGATGGCGTGACACGCACTCAGGTCCCTAACGATAACAACACTGGGCTGGTGCCTGAGGCAGCCGTCGATGTAGAGGAAGAGAATCGTCGCGCGATCTTTGCCGAATTATATCGAAGAACAGAGGATAAGATTGATTTGCTGTTTGGCGAGGATGGTTCCTACGACCATGCTGCGATTTCGACTTTAAAGCGTCGTGCGCCGACACCATCCGTCACGCTACCCTCCACTACGGATCACGAACCCATCAAAGAACCGCCATTCAAGAAAGTCAAGCGTGCCATTAATGAAGACGATTACGATGACGATGACGATGAAGAAGAAGAGGAGGGAGAAGCACCTGTTGCCTCCGGGGCCAATATGCAAGTACCCAAAGCATCAGTCTCCAGCAATACCTGGCTTTTACCGTCGAAACCAGGTGGCTCTTCTGGACAGCTAAGCGGTCAATCGAAAATACACCAAGAAGACTTGCCAAGGAAGAACAAGAGCGGGGATGCAAATGACGATGCGATCAGAAAGATTGCCGAAGCGCGCCATGCCACTGAGCAGGCAGCTCGACGAAGCTTCCACACCATCATTTACACCCTGGAAAATGATCGCACAGCAATGCTTGAACAGCAGCGCTTGGAAGATTCCGAAAAACAGCTTCAAGCTGAGATGGAAAACAACCAAACGAGTGGGCCGGGAGGTGCGCAAGCTGCTAGCCAGGGAACGCTTAGTAGTGCCAACCTTGGCGCTTCGAGTCTTACTTTGAAGCATCTCATTGCTAGAATTGACATGAAACGGGACCAAGTTAGAGCTTCCGATGCCGAGTTGAGAATTCTGATGAACGAAGTGCGAAAGAACCGAAGTAAATGGGCCAGTGAAGAGAATGTCAACCAGGAAGAGCTGTACGAAGCCCTAGAAAAGGTTTTGACGGAACTCAAGGCACATACGGAATATTCTACGCCGTTTCTGACGAGAGTGAATAAAAGAGAAGCTCCCGACTACTACACATGTGAGTTGGAAGATAGTTGACTGACTCTGCGGAAGCATATTAAACTCGCAGGAATGTCTGGCTAACACGGCGTGACTCATATCAGTCATCAAAACCCCCATGGACCTTGGCAGCATGACAAAGAAGCTGAAGTCTTTGACATATAAGTCCAAAACGGACTTTGTCATTGACCTTAATCTGATCTGGGATAATTGTCTGAAATACAATCAGGATATGAATTCACCTCTTCGGCGGATGGCAAACGGCATGAGAAAGGAGGCCGAAAAGCTGATACCGCTGATTCCGGACCTGGCAATACGGTCGCGTGCCGAAGTGGAAGCCGAGGAGCGACGAAAGCAGAATGGTGGTGATGACGATGCTGGTGAAGATTCCGACGACGAGCCTATTATGTCTTCCCGGGGTCGCAAAGCAACAACAAAAGGGACGAAGTCGCGTACCGCACCACATGAACAAAAGGAGGACACTCCTGTGGTGGATCAGAAGCCTGTTTTACAGCTGAATGGGCTACTGGGGAAAGCCGGCCGAGAGGGGTCCGAGGTTGACGGAAGTAGCTTTTCGACGCCTCCGGTAGGCAGAGCCATCACACCATCTGGCATCACGAATAGCCAGGCAGCAGTCGCTGGTCCTGGTGACCCCATGGATATTGATGGGCCCAGCATGGATTCAATGACGTTGAATCAAGCTTTTGGAGAAGCTGTGGAGCAAGCACACGAGGATGAAGAGTACAAAATTTGGAAACAGACGACCAAGAAGGATCGAGCACTGGCTGCCAAGGAGCGTCATCTGTTGTTCAAAGACAAAACCCTCGACATCGAAGCTCCGGCACTTCTGAGAAGTCGGTCTGGAATGCGATGGTTCCTGAAGCACCAAACGGAGGCGGAAGGGATGGGTATTGGTACAGGTCCCGGCATGGGCAGCGCCGCCGGCACTGGCAAGGAAGAAGCCGCAGCTCAGCCATCAGAGACTCTTGCCGAGGGGATCGACGAAGACGGCGATCAAGTGATGCCCGATTATTACAACCCGTTGTCCAACATCCCGGACATCCACCCCAAATTGCAGTGGATCGAGGATAGCGACGGGCAAGTGATCAACCAGCACGAGGAATTTTTGAGACTAGTACCCAGCGGAACGTTCGTGGCCCCCAAAAGTCGCCTGACGAAGAAAATGGACGACAATATCAATCAGATCCAAGAAACTAGGAAACTTGCGACCAAGATCTCCGTAATCAAACAGATGCAGGTCCAGTCGCAAGTATATACCAACCAATTTCCCAAGTCGAATATGGAGAACTTCCACGAACAAGACATCGAACCTCATTTTATATCTGATGACGGACCCGTGATGGCCCCGGCGACGTGTCAAAATGCACTCAAGCGCTCTGTGGCTAAAATTCTGTATCACACGGGCTTTGAGGAAATGCAACCCTCAGCGATGGACACCTTGACAGACATCGCTGCTGATTACTTTCAAAAGCTTGTCAAGACGTTCAAAACGTACCGTGAGGCTGAGAAGGCATGTGTCCAGACGGCGCATGGACCGGTGCTCCGGCCGCGCTTCACGCCCGAGGAAGTCGTTCTGCACACGCTGGACGAGGCTGGACATGATGTCTCGTCACTTGACCAGTACATCACGGACGATGTTGACCGCCTGTCTTCAAGGCTAGGCGTCCTTCACGAGCGCATGAAGCTGCATCTCACAGACCTTTTGCGACCCGCGCTCGCCGCGGATGCTGGAGCCGACGGCGTCGGAGCCTTCAAAGACGGTAGTGACCAGTTCATGAGCGGTGACTTCGCCGACGACCTCGGCGAGGATTTCTTCGGATTCCGCGCCCTTGGCCTGGACCGAGAAATGGGCCTCGATTCATGCTCGGTCCCCTTCCACCTCCTCCACAGCCGCGTCCGAAGTCAGTACCAGATGCAGACACAGACTGCTGGTGTGGAAGCCGCCGACCTGCTCGAACCTCTTCCCCCGGTCAAGCCCCTCGACATCAACAACATCCAAGACCAAATCGGGCTCGTCAAGAACTTTTACCTCGCCAAACTGCACGCCAACGGAGACCAGCCACTCGTGGAAGATGAAGACTTGCCCGTCAAGCAACGCAAGCCCCGACCCCGACTGGGCGCCAGCGGCAAGATCATCTCTGCGCAGAAACGTCCCCCCCGCGAACAGCTCGCCCTCGCTAAGAAGAAGAAGAAGATGGAGCTTGCCGCCGCCGCCGCTGCCAAAGCCAACGCACCACCGTCCACAACTGCCAAAGCCAACGCGTCTCCCGTAAAAGGCGCCGCAGCCGCAGCCGCAGCAGCAGCAGTAGCATCCTCATCCTCTACCTCCACCGCGAACGCAACCGCGCCAGGAAAGAAAAAATCCATGACAATCACGCCCGTCCCCGTACCGAAACCTGCAAGTCTCACTCTCTCAGCCAGCACGGAAAGAGCAGCAGCAGCTGGTAGTACACAAAACCAGCCCACCACGAGTCAGACCGAAAAGGATGACTCCGTTGCGATGATGAGTCCCGAGAGCATCACTAGATAGATGCGCTACTTTCGGACGACTCCTATTTTATCACCCCTCCCCGCCCGGCCCGAGGACCAACATGAGATTGATACCGCAACTTTCCTCTTCCTTTTCTTCTCCCCCCCCCCCCCTTGCCGTTGGGCCGCTTGAATAACTTTCTATGCAGGGCGCGCTTGGCGTCATTTTTTTTTTTAAAAATCTTTCTCGAGCCCAGTGTGCTGGCTGTATTCGTTTGTGTGCTATTAACTTGGGTTCTCTTACCCTTCGAATTTGTCTATGCCCATTTCTACTCCGTTTGTATGCTATGGGATAAGGGGGCAATCAGAGAACAATTTCACGTATTCCTTCTATCTTTTTCTTACTGGCTTTGACCCAAGTTCTCTATTTTACAATCAGTTTCCATTCTTCTAGGGTACAGGTTTAGTTTTATTCTTTTACTACTCTTCCTCTTGTACTGTGTCTTGCAGGGACGATCAGAAAATGCTTATATGGTCCAGTTTTAATTTTGGAGGGCTCCACGGAGAAAGGGAAGGCACTCATTCAGTTTGGGAAGCAATGAAACAAAGACACAGTGGAGTTTACGGCAATGACGAGATGAAATAGTAGCATCTTCTACAAGAGGAAATACACGAATTTGTTGTTTTGAAATGAAAGTCAGACAAATGTGGTATATTGTCTTGCGGAGCGTTGAGCGCCTTTGTTGGTGTATCTATCATGGTCCACCTCTTGAGTATTTGTTTTCCGAGTTGAATTCAGTTGCGACCAACTCCACCGCCCGAAGTCTTTCCCTAAAAAAACAATGAAGAAATGTAAATCTGTGTAAGAAAAAATACGAAAAGTAAAGATGATATTTGCGCCAGCCCGTAAATGCAAGTTGTTGAACATTCGCTATTTAGCCCAAGTCATGTTAAAATCCCCGTACAGAGAGCTCCAGCTCTCCTGCGGAAGTCCACTTCATATAGTGGCCACTCCTATCCACTAACACCGTGATGCTGCCATGCGCTGGTCAATTAAACACCAGCGTCGAAACGCCAACCCTCAACAGGGAGAGGGAAAGCGCTAGTCCAAGCAGAGATCTCCTTGCGGAGCTCGCCAATACGAGCAACCTCGCCGCTGGCAACCTTGGCCTTGAAGTCTTTCAGCTTATTGGCTTCCTTGGGAAGAGCAGCCTGAACGTCCTTGCAGATCTTGATGCTCTCGTCGATGTACTTGCCGACACGCTCAAAGTCCTTCTCGCCGAAACCACGGCTGGTCATAGCTGGAGTTCCGATACGAATACCGCAGGGCGTCAAGGCACTCTTGTCACCGGGGATAGAGTTCTTGTTGCAGGCAATGTTGATCTGCTCAAGAACGGCCTCAAGACGAGCGCCGTCCAGGCTGTGCTGACGCAGGTCAAGAAGAACCATGTGGCTGTCAGTGCCGTCAGCGACGAGCTTGTGACCAAGAGATTTGAAAGTGTTCTCCAAGGTCTTGGCGTTGGAGATGACCTTCTCCTGGTAAGCCTTGAACTCGGGAGTCTGCGCCTGCTTGAGCGCAACAGCCAAGGCGGTAATGGTGTGGTTGTGAGGACCACCCTGGTGGCCGGGGAAGACAGAGAAGTTGATGGGGCCCTCGAGGTCGTACAGGGTCTCTTTTCCACTCTTGGCATCGACTGAACGGACTCCCTTGCGGAAGAAGATCATGGCACCACGGGGACCACGGAGAGACTTGTGAGTGGTAGTAGTGACGATGTCGGCATATTCGAAAGGCGTAGGAATGACCTCGGCGGCGATGAGACCAGAGATGTGGGCCATATCGACCATGAGGTACGCGCCAACAGAGTCGGCGATCTCGCGCATGCGCTTGTAGTCAATCAGACGGCAGTAAGCCGAGGTACCGACGACGAGGACTTTCGGACGGTAGAGGACAGCGTTCTGAGCAAGTTGGTCGTAGTCGATGATGCCAGTCTCGAGGTTGACTCGGAAGGGCATGGTCTCGAAGTAGGTCGAAACGGCAGAGATTCTGGAAGAGAGGAATACAAGTCAGCAAGCAAGGTATGCCTTGAAGATCAACGGCGAGGTTAAACTCGTGTCTTATTCCTTACTTTCGCTGAGGAGTCTGGTAGCCGTGGCTGAGATGGCCGCCGTGGGGTAGATCAAGACCCATAAGACGGCCGTGGGGAGGCATGATGGCCTGGTAGACCTGCAAGTTGGCAGGGCTTCCTGACAAACACTGGACGTTGACACCCCACTTCTCCGAGTCCAGGTGGAAGGCCTGAAGAGCACGGCGCTGGCAAAGCAGCTCGATCTGGTCGATGTGCTGGTTGCCGCCATAGTAACGAGCACCGGGGTAGCCCTCGGAGTACTTGTTGGACATGGGAGAGCCAAGAGCATCGAAGACAGCGCGGGAGGTGATGTTCTCCGAGGCAATCAGGATGATGGACTCGCGCTGACGCTGAATCTCATCTTTCTGTAGCAGGAAGTGTCAGTCAATGGCGGCTGGCAGCGATGCTGAAGGAGAAGATGTCGGTTTTCAACGATTAGACAAGAAAAAGCGTACCATGATGGAAGCGACCTCGGGGTCGGAGTCGAGAAGAGACTTCTCGAGCATCTGTAACAGGTCTGTTAGCTACGTTTCTTCGGAAGCATGCTTATTTCTCTTGTAGCCATCGCCACCGCGGCGGGGTATTTACGAACCTCCTTGTGCGTGGAGGATAGGGCGTAATCGGACGACATCGTGAGTGATTGTTGAGAGAACAAAGGGGATCTCAATAGTATCAATCGAAATCAGAA
Organism: Claviceps purpurea; assembly: GCA_029405325.1. NCBI lineage: Eukaryota > Fungi > Ascomycota > Sordariomycetes > Hypocreales > Clavicipitaceae > Claviceps > Claviceps purpurea. Next base: position 2,502,068 of record CM055785.1, read on the forward strand.
GTGAAGGTCGCAGACTGGAGAGAATGCAAGTCCAGTTGTCAAGATGTGGAAGAGAAGGAACGAGGGAAAAAAGTTTTAAAGCGGTGGCTTGGGCAGGGTCAAGTAGGCATGGAATGGTGCGATCCAAGCCAACTGCAGCCAAAAGAAAAAATGCCGGGGCGGGATCGGGGCGGGCGGTGGGGGTTGCGGGGTCCTCTGTTCTGGATTTGCTGGGCGAAACTGGAAGGAAGGAGCGATCATGGAGGTCATTGAGGTTCTTCCGGGTCTTGCCAACAACCCCACTTTGCCACTGCGGCGGTTGATGAATCCAACGGCAGTGGGCACAACGCCAAACGGGCAACGCGGTAGCGCAACGGCGACAAAACAGAAAGTATCTCGTACAGAGAAAATGCCCGTGATGATACATGTATATACGGAGTAGATCGCCTCATACATATTCACAAAAGCAAAGACAAAGCAAGACCCTGCATTGAACGCCCTCGGGCCTCACGTGCGCTCATTGGTTCGAGGCCGCCGCTGGGCCCAAACCCACCCAACCTCTTTCTTGGACCAGCGATACATACCCTTGTCGAGCCAAGATGCTGTCTCTTTATTCCTAATAAAGAGGCCTTTGCGCTTCTCTTACATATGAAGCACACGAAAAGTCCTGTTGAGAGGCGAGAGCAACACCAACAAACTATCCACACAGACGAGGCGAGGCCTGTGGCCAAGAACCTCCTCCCCGGCCATGGCCTGGCCATACGGTGTTGCGGCCCTCACCGAAGAGGAGAGGCAGCTGCGCCGCGAGACCCTCGACCTGTATGCCTGCATCGCCCATTACTCAGCCTTTGCACCTGCTCTGATCTTTCTTCTTTACCGCATCTCCCGACACGTCCTCCGCGTTACCGGCCGGGCGTCCGCCCCGGGCCATCAGGGCCGGTATGCGCCCGTCCCTGGATCTCCCGCGGTGAAAGCGGCCCAGCACCGGCAAGGCATAGCCACCAAGTTGACTACTCAGTGGCGAAGGCTCACGTGGCGACTCGGAGATGACGTCTTCTTCGCTGGTTCGCATTGGGGCCAATGGGACGAATGGCTTCTTGGTGCGCTCTGGACGGCATGGCTTCTTGTGCTGTCTGTCAAGGGAACCGGCAACGGTAAGATGGAAGAGTTCCCGTCCCTCCATGCCCTCACGAACTTTATATGTGACTGACCAGAGGGTTGAACAATCATGTTGTGGACAAAAAGACTACTTCCATCTTACAAAAAGACTCGGCGCCATTGCTGTATCTCAACTACCCATCCAGTATCTTCTATCTCTCAAGTCCTTGAACCCCTTCGCTTGGGTCTTCAAGTCCTCTCATGAGCACATCAATCGCTACCACAGAGTCCTGGGCCGCATTATATATGGCCTTGTCCTCTTGCACTTGATCCTTTACAATGCCTACTTCATCTATGCTGGCATCTGGCTGCGGCGCATTTTTGAATTCGTCGTCTTCTGTGGCCTCATTGCCTCCCTCGGACTGCATGGCCTCATCGCAACGTCGACACATATCGCCCGGCAACTCTCCTACCGACTCTTCTTCATCACGCACGTCGCAGTAGCGGTGCTTATGCCCGTGCTCCTCTTCTTCCATGCTCCGTCTGCCCGCCTCTACATCATAGAGGCCGTGGTCGTTTTCGTCGTCGACTTGGCTGTGCGTCGCGTCACTACCATCTATGCACCCTCCACGCTGGAGACTATACCGGGAACGACGCTCCTCAAGATCACTTCTTCCTTACCGGCTCACAGTGTTGCCAAGTTTCGCGCCACGCCCGGCTCACACATCTATTTGAGCATACCGCCCTCTTCTCGGACCGATACCGTTCCATCATCCAAGTCCACCGTCGTTGACTTACTCTTCAACCCATTCACAGTAGCCACTGCCGATGAGAAAAATGGTACAATCAGCCTCGTTGTTCGAGTCCGAAAAGGTCCCTTGACCACGATTCTATCAGACTTTTCTTCTGCTTCTGCTACTCCTGCCTCAGAACCCTCCACAGAGGCCCGCAAGACGACCCTGGCTATTTTGGGCCCCTATGGCACGATGACAGCTCAGTTCAATGACCTATTGCAATGGTGTCCAGACAGAGTCCTTCTCGTTTCCGGCGGCGTGGGCGCCACATTCACACTGCCCATCTACCACGCCCTAAAGAGTGAAGTCCCCTCCGCCAAACGCCACTTTATTTGGGCCATACGCAGTTTCGAAGACACTGCATGGGCTGTCGATCCCGGCAAGACCATCCTGGACGACCCAAATATTCATCTTTTTCTCACTGCAGGTACTACTGTGCCGGATAATAGTGAAGACGCCACAAGCGAGAACGGCGGTGTGGAACTATCGACGTTGCCTCGGAATATCGGCCGCGGCAACACATCCAATCTTCATCGTAAAAGACCTGATATCCAGAAAATCGTGGACGACACGTTCCGCCATAATGTAGGTGAATCGGTCGCCGTTCTTGTCTGCGGGCCTGTCGACATGACACGAGATGTCAGATCTAGAGTTGGCGCATGGGCTGGGCAGGGACGGAGAATTTGGTGGCATAGCGAGACCTTTGGTTGGTAAGGGAGTTGTGGGGGCAAATAGTTGCCGTAGCAGCAGTAGCAAGAGTTGATATCACTCTTCAGACTCTTTTACGAAGTCACAGGACGCGTTGAACAATGGAAAAAAGAGGGTTGACGTAAACTCCATGCCACGCCACTGGCACACAGATTGTCTCAACAGTTGCTTATTTAGAGGAAGCTAAAAAGGCACAAAACCTTCATCTAACCTAATTGCTAAATCACATCATATACTAGCCATGTGAAAACTCGTCATTTGTTTCTCCGCCATCCTTACTCGTATTGGTATTAACTCATGACATCATCATCAATGATCGTACTTTAACCATTGCTGAAACACACCGAACATTTACAGTGAAATACACGGTCCTTCCATTCCGTCCAGTCCCGTCACGTCCTCGAAATTCTCCAAACAGACAAAGCTACATTTGGTCATTGTCTGTATCGCGCAAGCTGTGCCATTATGTTTTGCACTTGAGACGCAGCGTCTCCGTTCGCCGCAGCCGGCTTTGAAATACCTCCGTTTGACTGCTGTCCTGCATAGGGAGCACCGTACGGAATTTGCGCAGGTGGGACTTGCTGTTGACTCGCACCGCCCAAGCTGCCCAATATGGCTTGGATATCAATCTGGGGAGAGGGAGCTGTGGTGTTGCCATGGCCATAAATCCCAGCTGCCGGAGGAGCCGCTCCCTGGCTTTGCATCGTGGAGAGTAATTGCTGAAGTGTTGCATTGTCGACTTGACCCACAAGGCTAGCCAGGTCAGCTGCGGATGCGGCAGGTGGTTGTTGCGGGTGTTGTTGAGGTAAATGATGAGGGGGGTAGGCGCTTGGCCTTGCTGCTCCATTATACGCAGCTTGTTGGGGATGAACACCATAAGAATTCGGATAGGAACCAGCGGCGCCATATGCTTGGCCGTAGTTAGCGGCGGCAGCGGCGGCGGCGGCGGCGGCAGCAGCAGCAGCAGCAGCAGCAGCGCCCTTCGCGCGCGAAATGACTTCCGCAGCGGTACCAGGATCGAGATCAATGTACTGGTCGAAGCGGACATTGTTATTGCCGTTGGATCGATCAAAGACTTGTGCGGGAATTCTACCCAAGTTCTGCGCACGAATGTCCAGGTCTACCACAGCATGGACACCCTCTGCCGCTTGACGCTGTATGACTTGATCTTTGGGAAAGCGGGGATGCAGATACATAACCTCAGTTTTCAATCCCTTGGTTTTAAATGCCCCCTCAACCCAACCCACAAAATCCCGATTTACATCAGGTTGCAAGATAATTTGGACATCTGGCACGTCGGCGCCATATCGGCGGGGAAGCTCCATATCGGGTTCAAGTCGGGAACGACCGGGTGGGCTCGGGCTTCTTCTGCGATAGGTATCACGATCATTGCGATTATATCCAGGAGATCGAGATCGCCCTCGGGCACCTCGTCCAGAGTCGCTATAGCTGCGGTCGCGACCGCCAAAGCTGTCGTCTCGCGTGTGGTGGTAGTCGTTACGACGAGGTGAGTGATTGCGTCCCGGACGGTAATCGTCGCGATTTTGGTGACCATGCTTATCGTTTCTTCTTCCACCATCGCGGCCGCGTCCCCTGTCTGGACTACGGTGACGGTCCTTTTTGGATTTATCTTGTAATCGAGAGATCTCGAGATCTAAGCCATGAGTTAGTTCGAACATCTTGATCTAATTGCCTTTGCGTGCCAATGCTACTCACGGATGCGACGGCCTTTGATTTCAGTGCCTTGCAAGTTCTCCATCGCCCCTCGACCTTCTTCCGCTGTATGGTACTGAACGAATCCATAGGCAGACTTGAGAGAAATCTGGGCGAGTCTACCGTATCTGTAAAATAAGTCAAACACATCGCGTTTAGAGACCTTGTCACTCGAGAGGTTGCCTGTACCGCAGGGAAATATTACTGTTAGTCGAGCAAGGACGAATTCGAGATTCAATACATGTCGGGGTCTGAAATTCAGGCCCATGTGGAAGTACGTACCAATAAATATGCGAGATCCGTCAGGGAATCGATCCCACTTAGCTTCGGACATGTACTGCCTCTCATCAGACATGAATTGGTCCCATTGGCGCTGATAGTCTACATCATGGCCTTGATCACTGGGATATCCATTGGCCGGTTGAGCCGAGTATGAAAGTACATTCATGCCGTTAGGGGGGGGTGGGAGGCTGATGGCAGAATCCGTGCATGTCCCAGGAGCACCTCCAGCATGATATGATGATGGTAATTGGCCAGAATTTGGATGCGCAGCGGACGCATTGGGGTTTGCCCCCAACGGATGATGTTGCGCTGCATATGATGGAGCAGCAGAGTATGGTTGGGGAGGTCTTGGAGGCAATGAAGAAGGGGATGGCAGTGCAGTTGAGGATGGCAGAGAAGCAGAACCCGTGGGCGGTTCTGACTCTGCCGGGAGGGCAGCTGGATCATGATCGAGCTTGGCATCACCAGATGGGGCAGTGAGATCAGCCACGAGCTTCTGGATGTCAAGCGATTGCGAGCTTTGCTGCTCTAGGACGCCGGCCCCCGTTTCATTTGCGGGTTCGGTCTGGGCTGGTTGGTTCTCCTTCTCTTGTTCTTTCTGCGGTTGGTGAGCTGGGGCAGGAGAATCGGCAGCAGGTTCAGGTTGGGCATTTTCGTGCCAGTCTGAGGCAGAAGGCATTGCGGACGACGTCGTAGGTGGGTCATGGGCAATAGGGGGATGAGCTTCTGACTGCTTGACGGTCGACTGATCAGTTGATGTAAAATCCTCTTCGGAGATTTGAGAAGTCGACGAGGTTGACATATGGGCCTCGTTTTCATTTGTCTCTTCGGCCTCAGGCTCGATTGGAGAGTCGAATGTTTTGGCGTAATCGTCATTGCTGTCCAAGGCATTCTGTTGAGGCTTGGGCTGATCGGAAACGGCGTCTTGTGGTTCCTCACCGTACGGATCGTTGAAGCTGTCATCATCTACGACGTCGTCGTTGTCAGTGGGCTCAGCGGACTGGGTGTGAAGAGGGTCGGCGGCAGTATCATCATGAGGTACGTCGGTAGCACCTACAGCTGCAGCGGCCATGGCGTCGATGGTGTCAACAGTGTCCTGGAGAGCTGGAATGACGTGCGGAGCTGCAGAGTGTACGGGAGATGGTGATACAGGAGAAAGGTTGGCAGTGGCCTGAAGTTCGGCTTCAGGTTCTATCATTAAAACGATGAAAGATAGTATGGCGTGGGCAGGGGAGAAAAGAGCCAAGCAGATACAAAAGCGTCTGGTCCTCCACAAGTTTGTTGGCTTGACAAAGAAAGGTGAAGCGTCGAGGGCTTGATTGAGACGAGAGCTTATTCACAGGAGGAAGTTTGGGAGAAAGTGTGGTCTGTGGTTTCAGCAACGATGGAAGACATGCGCATCCATTGAAACTTGTGTTTGCGATTCAGTGACTAACGGGGCGTTTGCGAGGTCGATAGTGATGCCGGTGGTATTGTTGCGTTCGGGGGAAAAGCGGCAGTCGAGCGGCAGGTCGGGAAGCGTACCGAAAAGGCGCAGAGGACTTTGGGTTTTGTGAAGCAGGCGAGGGCCAGCTCGATCAACAGTGCCGACGGTGATGTTGATTGACGAGGTGCACAGGTGCAGAGGTTGAAGGAGGGAAAAAATGAGTTAGTGGGCTAGACCGGGCTCGTGCTGTTGAAGGAGGGAAGTGGCGTTCGCAGCGGTATGGCAAGTCGCGACGCTTGGCAGGTGCAACGCACAGGCCAAGGTGCAATCCATTCGTTGTTCACTGTTGGTCTCCTGAGTCCTGTTGGTCGGAAGCCTGTTAGTGCTCGGGTACGTCCTGCACGACCGCTGATTGGTCATAATAAGTTGTAACTCAAATTTCTCCATGACTCCTGAGTCCTGAGTCCAAAGACTCAACTCCTGAGTCCTACCTAATGCATCTGCTCATCTATACTCCGTCGCAGCGAACAATTCCCGTGCGATTCTCGAAATTAGTCATTCCCGTTAGCTCAACCAAGCAAGTCCATGTCGTGAACCGGCGACTCTTAAAATTTTCAGTATGGCCAGTAAAATTATTCGATGCGCGCGTCCCTTCTCATCGGCTACACGGCCTTCATTGTCGGCGCTCAAAAATCCTTTTCTCGTTAGATTAAACCGGCACGAGGCATTCGATGCACACTTGGACAAGGACGCTCTGCGTGAGGCAAGGAGCTGGTTTCAAACCTTTGACCCATCTAAATTGCCCAGCGGAAGCACGACATATGCTCGGTCGAGTGGCCCTGGTGGACAACACGTCAACAAGTAAGACGCGTCTTTCTGACACTTGCTGGTGGCGACGTGAACATTCCTGCTCACATTGAACCTATCTTAGAACTGAAACAAAGGCCACAACTGTTTATGGCGTAAAGGAGCTCCTATCTCTGCTGCCGAAGAACATGCATAGCAGCATAAGAACTTCGCGGTACTATGTTGCAAGTAGTGACTCTCTCCAGTTTCAAGAGCAAAGTCAACGCTCCAGGACGGCCAATGAGACTAGAAATCGGCGAAAGCTGGTTGATGAAATCACTCGCATTTACAAGGCAACCACGCCGGCAGAGACCAGCGAGGAAAAGAAGAAGAAATACGAAGCCTTGTGAGACCTCTTTCTTTCTTACACTCGAAAAGAATAGGACTGACGATTCAACAACAGAGGCAAAATTTTCCATGAAACTCGCATTAAGCAGAAGAAATTCAATAGTGCAAAGAAGCAGTCGCGGAAAGGCCCGGCTGACTAGACTGCTGTGTTTCATCGACAGTAGTAGAAGTCACGCGACGGATTTCTCGACAAGCTTCAGCGTGTGCACTCCAGGAAAAATGCCCTCCATCGGCATCGCGCGCCCACACTACTACAGACTTCTGCGCCAAACCTGGCTGTGCCTGTTTGCACAAATTTCAAAACGCTTTGCCTATGGCGGCTGGGCTTGGTTGCGCCAGCTTATGCGAGATATACCTGGCCAGGCCGTTGTCATCGATGAGGCGCAAAGAAGTGTGGCCTTCCATCAGCACCGCGCGACAGTACTGCTACAGGCACTCTTGCGAATGATACAGATATCGAGGCTTCGGAAGGGGCAGATTCTGACCATGGGTCGTCGCTCTCTCCCGTCGCATCTGGGCGCAAAATCCCGGCTGTGACAGAGCATGGGTTTGGCAGCAGGATCCGAGTCTACGTCTTTAAACGTGATCTCAACAATCTCTCAAGAGTTCCTGTACGAAAATGGGCAGGTGATCTTGCATAAGCTGGGCCGACTGAGCCTCGCCGTTGGTAAAGCGCGTGTGTAAACGGGTGTCGCCAAGTTTGGCGCAGAAGCTCTCGTGAAGAACAGGAGGCGTATGCGATGGCTATCGGACTCGTTCGTCTGCTTTCGTGCAAACTCTTAGGATATCTCCTGCATGAAGCGTCTGTATGTGTCACAGGTGACACTCTAGGTATGTTGATCGAGCGAAAGTTTTGCTCGCGTCAAGGATTCGAAGAATGCTCTTACAAGGTCTTGTTGTAATTCGGCCATCCTACGTAGTAACATGACCACAATAAAGCTCCAGAATTGACACCAAAAATTCCAATGCTTGGAAACATGATCTGTATCGGCTCGTAATCTTTATGCATCCACACTTATCTTGACTACCCTACGAGCCGATAGATTGCTCGTAACTACCTATGTAACGTAACAACCTGGGCTGAGCAGTCATCTTGCTACGCGTTTGCTTCGCAAGATCATAGGTACATACATGCATTAGGTACGTACTATAAGGAAGTGCCTCGAATCTCAATTGTTGGTCGCAACCGCGCCACTCTCACGTGCTTTTTAGAGTGGCCGCGTGGGCGTGGAGTCTGGACTCAACTCGGCCCCACCTCATGCCGTCTTCCCTCCCGATGACTAAAGTTCTTGGCCGGATTTCGCGAGGAGAATCGCATTACGGGTTTTGGCGTCAAAGTAAAATACCAATGCAATAATATCTACATCAACTGCACACGGCATGCGAACACTACAGTCAGACACAAGCTTGCAGCGCTAAATTGGGTGGAACCATCTTCGCTCAAGATTTCGGAGTCAGAAACGCCCCTCCGGACAGCTCCATCGTCGCACCGGTCGTCCACCACGTTATCGCGAGGCTAGGAAGCTTATTTAAGCCCTCGTTATCAACTACGAGGCAAGGGCAGACTAAGTCTCACGGGCCCCCGACCCCTTTCGAAGTATCAAAGGTTTTGTTGCGACACAAGGCAGGGAAAGATGGATGAAAAGCAACCCCTACAGCCTCAAGTCCAGCCTTGTCGATATAAGGTTGGCAAGACACTCGGGGCTGGGTCCTATTCTGTTGTTAAAGAGTGTGTCCATATAGACACTGGTCGGTATTATGCGGCGAAGGTCATCAACAAGCGACTTATGGCAGGGCGCGAGCACATGGTATGTCTTGACTTTGGATCAAAGACCGTCCACGGGGTCGTCCAATGACGCCATCAGACAACCCCCCCTATCACATTTGAGCTCTGTATCTTGTCACTGACGAGACGCTGCGCAACATGTTTAGGTTCGGAATGAAATCGCGGTTCTCAAAAAGGTATCGATGGGTCATCAGAACATCTTGACTCTGGTCGACTACTTTGAAACGATGAACAACCTCTACCTAGTCACGGATCTAGCCCTTGGCGGCGAACTGTTCGACCGAATCTGCCGAAAGGGGTCATATTACGAGTCCGACGCAGCGGATCTAATTCGCGCAACTCTCTCTGCCGTTGCCTACCTACACGACCACGGCATCGTCCACCGCGATCTCAAGCCCGAAAACCTGCTCTTCCGCACCCCCGAAGACAACGCCGACCTGCTCATTGCCGACTTTGGTCTATCACGCATCATGGACGAGGAGAAGTTCCACGTCCTGACCACGACCTGCGGCACACCCGGCTATATGGCCCCCGAGATCTTCAAAAAGACGGGCCACGGCAAACCTGTCGACCTCTGGGCACTAGGGGTAATCACATACTTCTTACTCTGCGGCTACACCCCCTTTGACCGCGACTCCGACTTTGAAGAAATGCAGGCCATCCTCAACGCCGACTACAGCTTCACGCCCATCGAATACTGGCGCGGTGTCTCCAACGAAGCCAAGGAGTTTGTCCGCCGCTGTCTCACCGTCGACCACACCAAACGCATCACCGCGCACGAAGCTCTCCAGCACCCCTTCGTCGCAGCGCAGAGGACCTCGGATGGTGCCGGCGAGAATCTCTTACCGACCATCAAGAAGAACTTCAACGCTCGGCGCACCCTCCACGCTGCCATTGATACCGTCCGCGCCATTAACAAGCTCCGCGAAGCCCAGCACCTCATGGACGGCGCTCGCTCCAAAGAACCAGACCGAGGCGCCGGCAGTTCTCAAACCCCGCAAGACAAGGATGGTAGCGCGGCACCTACAGATAACAGGGGGGTTTCCTTGGGCAAAGAAGACAGCGGCTATGGCACACAGCACGATACAGATGTTCCGATGCCTGATGCGCATGCTACTCCCGCCGTTCCAGCAATCTTGCAGCCCGGCCATGAAGCAAACAAGATTGTGCAGACTAGTAAAGGATTATGGAGTGCTTCGACGCAGAAATGATTACGCGGCACTCATTCTTTTTTTTCTTTTTTCTTTACTTTTTTTTTTGTTTCTCATCACATAGGCGGGGTTTTATCTCATCTAAACACAGCGGGGCCATGCAAAATCAAATCTTGTCGTCAACTATTCTTGTACCTTTTCTTTTTTACTACCTTGCCTATTCCGCCTCTGGTTTCTGTCTTTGAAAATGGCACAGCGTTTGATACATGAGTTTCACCGCATATGTTTTATTTCTCGCAGTGAGATGCAGCGGAGCGGCCTCCCCCCCGAGCCCTCTCCTCCTTGTTTTATTTTCTCTCGACCGACTCAGTTACTTGTTGTTCGGCTCTCCTGGCAATAAGGAGTTTTTCACAGCGCTCAGAAGATGAATGATTTGTTTGCATTTACGGCTTCCTAGTCTGGGGGATTTGCGATTCGGTGGGATCACAGAAGCTAGTTATGGAAGAAAGGAAGCATGGCCGGAGTGGCTCCCCCTGAAGGGTAGTTGGGAGTGGTGCACCGAGACAGCGGTCCGTTTACCTATGTGTCCGATTTCGTGGTTTGAAGGGAAGAGCGTGTTGGTGTTCCTTGCTTACTTACCGCCATCATGTACATACTCACATGGCCTTTGGCATGTCTTGCACGCGATTGATTGACGAGGGAGTACAACGCGGTTTTGGTTCCATACACGTGAAAGGTATTATACCGTGTACGACGGTCGAATACTACATCAATTGGGCTCCATGTCAAGCACGCGATGAGAGGAACGTGTGCCTGCTTTATGTACGCCCAACTCAAGCGCCACGACACAAGACGCACGCACGTTGCACATACCCCCTTGTGAAACCTAGCACGAAGACGCCTTACCCCTAGTCGAAGTGCAAACCGCTCTTTTTTAAGATGAAGACATGCAGTTGCGTAATAAGGCACTGTACGTATTAGATAGACATTTGATACACTTTGGGATGAGTTGTATCTGGGTTCAGAGGTGTACGACATGCATAGATCATTAGTTGTGGTGGATTTGAGTAGTATATAATTCATTTCGTTTTTTTGATTGCAACGAAACTTTGCGTCTTGATTAGATCTCGTGACCACTTGCTACACGTAACACAACACAACACATGCATGCATGCAATTACTCTGCCACCGTGTATTGGTGCTGAGTCTGACAGTCAATGATGCTTTCGGGAGTGATGAATGACGTTGTTTTACGTGACGACGATGCCAAAGCCGCCAAAGCACCAAATCATTCACATTACCAGACAGGCACGCATAAAGTATAGAAATCCACATCGACTTCATTGTTCGAGCATTGTCGCTCGTCCTCTAATTCTAGTCGTCTAGCGAGCGGCATCTTTGGTAGTTTTGGGGCGTTATTACTTCCGGACCGGCCCCAGGCCCCCCCGTCCGTCAACTCCTCCAAGACGGTCCACGCCTGTTGGACACGTCACAATTCCCCGAACAACCCTTATCGCAAGAGTCACGCCAGTGGCGACAGTTTGTTCCGATACAAGATTCGTCGAGGATTGCGTCCCCGCGGACGACTCCGAGCCCAAGTTCATGAGCCTGCCCGGTTTGTTCAAGTCGTGAGTATGAGCGCCGCCTCCGTCTTCCCGTCAGGATCTCTTGCGAGAGTGTCGGCGCGTGTCCATTGGTTCCCAAACCCCATATATGCACATATTACCGGTTATTTTATACATTATGTACTCTATCATCACGTGGCCGTTTCCATGGCCAAATAAATGCAGTCGGTGGATTCGAGCTTTCACCCCCCCGCGATGGCTTTCCTTGAAATCCCATGGCTGATCTGCTTCGAGTGAGTACACCGACCGAGATGAATCCGATGAGCCCGGCGGCTGTCAGGTGCCATGAAGGAGAAAGCAGAAGCCCCGACTGTAGAAAAAAAGATAAAACACCACCTTGCGCCGAGTCGCTGTGCCGATGCATGCCAAAGATATTTGTGTGAAGAAGAAAGAAGTAAAGTTGTAAAAGAAGAAGGTTGTTTGTTGATTCGAAGATTAACTAATGGAGGTGGAATTGGTGGTACGTCGCATCATTGACAGGAGTCGTCGTCCGAAAAGAATCCAGATAAATAGGATGATGATTAAAATGAGCTAATGGTTCCACGATCGCGGCAAGTGGTTTGCAATGGCGGGCGAAAGGAGCGTAAAAATCGCGTCGCGCCGTGGGTAGTTCGAAATGCGTCATGTCTCTTGTTCTTGTCATTGCGGTTGTTGCTGTTGCTGTTGCTGTTGCTGCTGCGGCTGCGGCTGCGGCTGTCGGACAACGACCACCTCGTTCAACTCAACCTCTCGGAGTGGCGTCTGTCCATCCCACAGCTGACCCTTGGTGGTCATGTCCATGATCACCATGCCTGGAACTGTGTCGTCGGATATTGTTGGACTCAGCGTACCACTGCTGGAGCTACAGCTGGAGCTACTTCCCAGAGTCCAGCCGTCACTCGAGGTTTCGCGGCGACGGTCCAGCAAACCCAGACTGAAGTATTCAGGGCCGGACTCTTCGTCGGCGGGGCGGTGGCGGTCTCCGATTTGGACATACTCGTAATCCCATCGAGTAATCTTGTCGGCTTGGCGTTGTGGAAGAAGACGGGCGCGAGCCGAGTAGAAGAAGGCAGCGGCAATAAGGCCACCACCAACAAGATCAATGGCATAGTGATGACTGAGGTACATGGTAGACCACCATATCCAGCCCACGTAGCCAATGAAGAACATTCGGAATTGCGGGAAGCAGTGACTCATGAAGAGCGCTTCGAGAACGGCATAGCCTCCGTGGAGAGAGGGGAATGCACCAAATGGGAGAGGCGCAGCGGTGAAATTGCTCGTGTATAGGTCGATTCCGAAGATCTTATCTATGCGTTCCAACCCAGCGGGGGAGCCCTTCATGCCGTATGCAGCCGGGACGAGGCCATTCTGGTCCTCATACCAGGGGGGCGTGCAGGGAAAAATTAATTGAATAGTGACACCGAGAATACTCATCCAGCCAAATGTGCGAGCGAAGACGGGGGTAGTGCCCGGAGCAGCGAAGATGAACATGAGCAAGGAGCACGCGGCGGGAGCTCCAAAGTGAATGATGCCATAGGGCAGCCAAGCGAGGATGTCCAGGATGGCGTGCTTGTGCGCCGAGAGGATATTGGACAAGTTGGCGCCGTATAAAACATTCTCGAGCGCAGGTAGGACACGAACCCAGATATGGGGTCTGTACTCGTAAGGAATAAACCTGATTTGCGCAAATCATGTTAAAACGGGCGGAAATAAATAGAAGCAAATGGCCTGTTATGGAGCCATTGACAGAACAGGTAGAACCTGCAGACCGTAGACTTGGCAGGGGTAAGGTAATTTGTGGGCCATGCAGACAAAGAAAACCGAAAAAAGGGGAGGGCAGAAAGAGAAGAAAGACGTACCGGCTACAAAAGAAATAGACCAGCCAGACCCATATTGTGACGGATGGCAGAAAGAATTGTCGGGTTGCTGGCATGAGTAGTATCCAGGAGGCGGCCAACAACGCAAAGAATTTGACTGCAGGAGCGGGTGGTGCTATCCACAGGGAAAATAGTGTCAGGCCTGCGAGGGCGACATATTGCAAGTCGGACAGTTTCCACCTGTGTTTCTGAAGGTCACGCAGACCATGCGAGAAGCTGAAGGAGGTTCGGAGCGTCGTGATATCTGGGGCACCGGGATGTGTCGTCTTGGACTTGGAGCGAGGACGTCGGCGACCAACATGATAGCGATTAGGGAGGCGATTAAGAAATGCGATGGTTAGATTTTCGGTCCATAATGATGGCAGGACCGGTTTTCCCGGGGCCGAGCCGGCGAGATCCTTCATGATATAGCTATCGAGGGGGCGGAAAGCCGCTATTCGCGCGACTTTCTCGCGATTGGAAGAAGCCGCTCCGACTCGAGGGAAAAGTTGGCTCGAAAACGAGACGCACACGAGCACGACGCGAGAGGTGGGCGTGGAGGCAGCGAAGCTCGTGAGGTCGAGGGTGAATCCAAATATCTGAATGGAAAAAAATACCCAAATTCTATCTCATAATCCAAAGCTGGGCGGAACCGAGGCTTCCGAGATGCGTTGTCAAGGCGGGCAATCTGTTGAGGACGAGGCAATCTCGGCACGTGCCAGTTGTCGGGCTCGGTGGTCGTCGCAGTGGTGGTGATGGTGTGGTCGTCGGGGGGTTAGACGCGAGACGGCGACTCCAGGCAACGGGTGAGCGAAGCAGAGGAAGACTGTGGAACAGGGAAAAGGAGGGTCGGTTGAAGGTTGAAGAGGAAGGGGGAAGGGGAAGAGGATGGGGAAGAGATGATTTGAGAGAGAAGGCGATGAGGAGCAGACTAGGACGACCAGGAAGAGCAGGAAGAACTAGGAAGACTTGGAGCTAAAAAGAGGACGCGCGGGAAAGAGGGAAGGGGCGGGCAGCGCAGAGCATACTGGCGGGCGATTCAATTGCATCCCACCCTACCTTACAGGTAGGGGGGGTTGATGAGCAACAAAATACCTCTTGAGGTGCAACATAAAACAGTACATGGCTGCCCCGCCATTTCCACACCAAAACATATGTACCTCGGTTTATCTCATAACTCGGCTTTGATGCAAGCTCATGCAACCTACGGAGTACCCACGTTTGTGTTTTGCAACCTCATTTGTTTTTCAACCACGTTTTGTTTTTGCATCGCAAACCTATCGCGCAGCGTCTGACGAATAATCAGCGTCTGACGAGTCGGATGCCATTTTAAAGTCGCAGTATGTGTGTTGTAGCGATTGCAATTGCTAAGTGTCAAGGTTGGTAGTAGGTTGGTACTCCGTAGTGTGGCTCGCGATGCAAAAAACAAACGTCCTGGTTGCAAAAAACAAACGTGGGTTCTCCGTAGGTTGCATGAGCTTGCATCAAAGCCGAATTATGAGATAAACCGAGCTACATATGTTTTGGTGTGGAAATGGCGGGGTAGCCATGTACTTTTTTATGTTGCACCTCAAGGGGTATTTTGTTGCTCATCAACCCCCCCTACCTGTAAGGTAGGGTGGGATGCAATTGAATCGCCCGCCAGTAGTACAAAATACCTACACAAAGCGAGCGAACAAGAGAGGCTGGGGCCAAGGCTGCGACTGACTGGAGCCAGGGATAACGAACAGACCAGAGACCAGACGGCGCATCATCAGGCAAGGCACAGGGGACGAACGGGGCATTGGATGGGGCGCTGCAGGGCGCTGCAGGGCGGACAGCCAGATGTGGCTTCTCTACCTGGCTCTGTACGGAGTACATAGGTACATACATACCTATGTACATACATATACACAGACAGTAGGTACATAATTGTACATTTTCGTAGGGAGAAGCGCTACGGAGTTGACTAGAGCAAGAACTTAGAAGACACGGGGCACGGGGTTTAGGCCCATTTCCGAGCCTCCTGATGATGAGCCTTACGTCCGTCAAAGCCCGCCAAACGACGCGACGGCCTTTGATGCTACCGACGCCATCCGTGATTCCATCCATCGGCACCTCGCCGCCGCTTCCACGAGACTCCCGCGTGATGGCCCTGGTGTCGCGACTCGGACGCGGGCATCTGAACGCTCCGGCGGCCTCCCACATACATAGGTACATGTAGGTATGTATGTACATGATGAACCCCCTTATCACCCACAATTTGCCTCGCCAGGACTACGGAGTAGTTACAGGAGGCCAGCCAGCTGGGCGCTGCATCTTTAAAACAGTTGTCTGGTGCGCATGTTTTGATCGACGATTCGACTCCCAGACATGATGCCACGACGGAGCCACAGGCGCTAAACCTAGGCGGGCTTCCCCTTCAAGCCCGCAGAGGCCACGCGGTAACTGTGATCACTGATGCCGCATCATCCAAGGACCAAACCCATCATCTAAAAATTCCAATGCGCCGCCCGGCCGCTGGAAATTGCAGTGGACACGGCGGGCTGCTGCCAGTTGGGCTTGGCTGGGCTTGGCAAGTGGGGCAGCCAGGGATCAGCCTCGAATCGACTTGATTCGATGCCAATGCTGCAAAGCGGGGCGTGTCGCAACGGGTTCTCGGGCTGTACTTACGGCGCGCTGGGGAGGATGCTCAGGTGGTAGAGGCGGCCAATGTGCGTCGTCAAGAATGAGGGCTGGTCGTACAAATCGTAGAGTTGAATGTGCATGCACCGTAGGCTGTTATCACTTGTAAATTGTTCGCATCATGAGTTGCGTCACACGTGTGACTTGAGTGTGTATCTGTGTCCGCGTCGATGATATCAGGCGTAGAGCGCAGCTGCACTGGTGCTAGTTGAGCCACATGGGGCAGACTGACGTGCTGGAGACTGGAGTCCATCGCAGCCTCGACTAGGTACTATCGCCCAGCAGCGTCATACATGCTTCCTGTTGTGCGCCATGGTAGGTATGTATGTACATACTTGAAAGTTGACATCTTTCCCGTCCTATACGGAGTACAGAGTCGACTCGTCTCGTCACTCCATCGAAGCTGCCAGAGCTGTTTCATAGGTACTACATAGGTAGTCAATAATGCACCAAGCCAAGCTACATACCTATGTATGTGCTTTCCCTTTCTCCCGGATGCTATGGCGCCATGTTATTACGTGGCCGGTACTCCGTGGATGACTTGCACGGCGCTGGCCAAAACTTCAAGTCTTGGTGTCGTTCACCGCTTCTAGCTCAGTCCAAGGGATATCGACGTATTACACATACATACCGTATGTATGTAGATATGTAATGCACTTCTATCACGCCGTCGGTCGGGATGGCCAAGTCGCGGGCGCTTATTGCTGTACCTATGCGCGTGATCCTGCTGTATAGCGGAACGACCAACGACTGCAGCGAATCACGATGCAGATGAAACCATGGTGCGGTCGGGGCCGAGCAATGTAGAGTCCCCGCGCAGCCGAGCTATCCGCTCTTTGGCGACCAGCTTCGAGCTGGATCTGATTGACAAAGACGGAAGTGCGAGCGGCAAATCTTGGACAACCCGCGTCGGCTTTGAGCGAAGACACATGTAGAGGTATGCATGTATATACAATGTACCTACTTTACGGAGTACCTATGTAGCGACAGTACTACTCCGTAGGCACTACATACATATGTATGTACCCAGATCGCTCGATCATCAGCAACCGCTCGAGGTGAGCACTGAGGAGGCCGCCGGCGAATAAAATAAGCCAGGGCTCGGCACGGGCGGAAGCGATGCCAGTCCGACGACGATGCGATTTCTAATCCTTTCAATCGTGAATTGGGTTCCCCGTTTGTTGCCAGATGAACAACGTGCCCATCGATGAGCCTACGTCATTTCTCTTGGCGGCAAGCCTTTGATGTACCTATGTATGTAAATCTATCCCGCCGCCCAACTCCTTACAGTTCCCGTCATCCATCCGGGCTTCGAAGAGCCCATGTTCATGATGCTTAGAGTCCCAGACAACTACCTAAGTAGTAAGGTACATACACCTGCATGTCTCGGCCCCTCAGACCCCCGCAGCGCAGTGTCTGACCAATAGATCGGGCAATTTCCATCCAAGATTGGCATAAGGGCGGCAAGTCGGCAATATGGCCCATGGGTCGCGTGTACCTATGTACCTACATATAATGGATTTGCGCGCGATTTGGACGGGACAAGCAAGTTGCACATAACCCGTAATTTCATGGGGTTTAATTTCCTGTTGGGGTTCCAAATTGTGGTCCCAAATCGTGACGGCAACCATAACAAGAACAACAACAACAACAACAACAAGAACGATACCTGACAGAGCTCTCGAGGAAAAAAAAGGTAAAAAAAGGGATATACATACATACTAGGTACTCCGTATGGGGCAGCATCGTACGTTAGGTACATATTCGCATCGCCTGTTTTGCTGGCAGCAGTGACCTACCCTAGCACATCAAGCTTTGCCGGTAATTTCCCACGTTTCCCATGCGGCTATTTCCTCTCCACTGCCTTAGGTCCCGCAACGCCCCCGAATCTATTCGTGGCAGATCTGGTCTCTTGAAAGTTATGTACATACATACATCATACATGGCCAGAAACAGACAAACTCTATCAATTAATACGGAGTAGGTAGGTAGGTATGCACAGTACACAGCTATCCGCAATGGCTGTATCCCAGGCTCCAGCATGGCCGATCTGGGATTGTTTCGCAGTCAGGTCTGCACAGCTCACGCAGACGTTGCAACTTAACATCATCACGCCGTAGATTACGCTGCCTCGGATCGGACAATGGGAAATTTTCATAATTCATGCATCGCGAATGAAGTCTCGCGTCAAGTGAAAGCCATCCAAAGAGACCAATCATCGTTGGGCTCCTCTCTCTTTAGATCCTGCAACGACGATTGAGTGGGTACAGATTCGGCAGCTTTTTCTCGCGGAGCTTCGGTGAAAAATGCAAATCACCGGCGTTATTAATTTCAATTTCCATATGTTTTCCTGCACTAGAACCCTTTCTTATTTTTTCTTTCTGCTCGTTCGAAAAATTTTCTCCTTTATCAAGGCCTTTAATAAGGGTTCCGAACTTTGGATCTGGATTTGGATTGGTATTCGGATTGTGGCTTTCGCAGGATCTGATTCTGGGTTAATTAAGATCTGGGTTTTGGAAGTTTCCATGTTTTGTCTCTTGGCTCTCCACCTTCTTGGCGCGGGTCAGGACTCAGGGCAAAAGACGAGAGAGGGCAAGCTGTTTAATCGCCGATCCGCTTGCCGTGCGCCGATTCGAGGGGCATTGGGAAATCAAGAAAAGAGTTTTGCAAAAAATCGAAATTAAGTTCAAACTTGGGCACCTATTCGCATTTGGCTGATATCCGCACGTGGCGCTAACTTAGGTACCTACTACGGAGTCCGGAGTGTACGTCGAAATATGTATGTACATAGGCACGTACAAACGTAGGTACATACTACATACTAAGTTGGGACGACCGTGTAGTTTTTCTGCTCATATTACTCTGCATCTGTACTCCGTAGTCTGTACTCTGTACACGAGGGGCATGTTGGCGCAAAGTGAGTTCGACTTTACGCGCCCACTACACATGTGAGAAAGGTTTAATTTTTTCGACATTTTCGTGTCCCATTGACGGTCCGGACTCCGGAGGCTCACTTCATAATTTTTCCGATCCTCGCGGCAGTTTATCATGTGGGACGAATCCCGGCCTTCTTCTAAGTTCTCACCAGACTCTACGGAGTACACTGTACATATGTATATTTGTATGTACACGTAGGTAGGTATGTAGGTAGTGAGTGGTACGAAGTATCTAGACACACGACTAGTGACTACATAGTAACTATACGTACGGAGTAGCCTGTAGGTAGATACTAGACCGTAGTCAAAAGGAGCTGCAAAGCTGTGTGGACATGGAAACACGACCGGCAGACACCTGTCCGTTTCTTCTCGTTTTAAGCCAGTGATGATCAGAGATTCTGGTAGCTTGTACACATGAATTCTGCATGTGAATGATCATTAAAAAAGTAGGAGCAAAAGCCACTAGACGAGAAAGTAAAAAGGTTCAAGGTACTCTGTATGTACATACATACAATAGGCCTAGGAAACCACATCGGCAGTGCGCATCGCTTATCGCTTACACGTCTCCCCCACCACCACCCATGAGCTCCGACAACCCCCCAGCAAGGCGAAGGTAGCGAACCCTCCGAGCGGTGAGACGCGTGAAGCACATTCTAGTCCACTGTAGCCTGTAGGTACCTAGACTCTACAATTATTCGTAGAGAGGGAAGAGGTTATGTACACATGTCCTTTGAGAAGCCCATGCATACTGGCCTGTGGTGCGAACGGCGCATTGGTTATGCTTACTCTGCCTTGTGCTGACGCTAGAGCCAAGGTCTGAGATGGAGGATGACCACATCTATCTTATATCTTGTATGTAGATGATACTCTATCGAGGATGCACGATGGTTCTTATCCAACTAACACGCGCGTCAGTGCAATGTATTCAACTCATACATTGGTCTTGGCTGACGTGCGCCCACACAATGTGTCAATGGTTGCTTGGCATCAAGCAATCAGGCATCCGTAGCCTGTAGAACGCATTAACAAGATACAAGGCTCTATGTACAACATCGCCCAGAAACTATGTGTGAAGTATCACACATCTAGACTAAGTTATGTGGAGTGTCACGAAAGAAACTCCAAATGCAGGCTGCAGCATCGCATCCGTGTACATCAGTCAAATCACTCGCCCAATACAGCACGACAGATTCAAGGTTCCATGTGCAACATCACATTGAAACTTCGTGCGAGGTACACATCACCCATCTACACTCTAAGCTATGTGGTGCATCGCGTTCAAATATTCCTGACGCCGGCGAGCGGGGGAATAGAGGCTGGGCGAAGAATGGAGATGATGAAGATGTCAGTGGTCACCGACCGGCGACTCACCGTGTATAGTCACGTACATCAACGAGAAGAACAAGCAGTTCAACCAGAAACTGGCGCAGTTCTGCTGCAAGTAGACGGCGGACATACGGGATAGCTTTGAGAGAGGCACGATGATATGACGAACGTTTTTTCGGATGTAGTCGCCACCAGTTGGGACGGCGGAAGTATGTCTCGCGATGCTAACCATTCCCCCTCCTCTCTCTCTCTCTTCTCGCCCGACGCCAATATTCATCCGTGGTTAGTTGGTCAAGTGCATTTCATTATATAGCCTGGCGAGTATTATTTTGCTAATTATGAAGAAGCTCATCTCTGGAGCTCGTGTGAAGTATACAATTATCTACGATCTACAACGTAGAACTCCTCCAGGCCTTCCGTATTATATTGGAATTGGGCACAACGTTGGGCCGCTGGGGACAAGACCTGGTAGGCTGGTTCCCTCATGTTCTGCTTGATGATCAAGAATAATGCGCATGGAAACTAACGTGCCGAGGCGCGATTGATTGCCATTTCTGCCAACATCACATTCAAACTCCATGTGAAGGTATCACACATCTTGGAAACAAAGTCAAGTGGAACATCACGATTATGGCTCCAACTTCAACCAAGTGCAGCAAGCAATATGTTACATGACAACCAGACTACGAGTCACTGAAATAAGACCAAAGATGAGGACACGTCACACAGCTGATACGAAATTGCATTAAAATCCCACTGCAGCCAAAACTAAGTAGTAAGGCCCTCGACATTCGACGGAGCCATGCTTACGTCCAAAAACAACATCAACCGAGAAATTTCAAGTCTTTCCCTCTCTAAACTCGCGAGTCGCTCTTACTCTCTTGGAAAGAAATATCTCACCCGACGTGGGGAGCACACATTACATTAACGTTGTGCACCATGTGCGTCACGTATATCCCTTTCTTCGTCCGAGCTCGAGTCCGAGATCTCCATCGCCCTATCTATCATCTCGGCAACGTGTGCCCCAGCCCAGCTGGCCCTCCGGCTTTGACTGACCATCTGCGAAGCAAACACCAATGGTAAAACCAGCAAACAACGATGCATATGAGCATATTGCCTTCTTATACCCTTCTAAAACGCCGAGCACCCGTGCTTCTTGCGCAAAAAAGCAATTTATATCAAACTCTTCGTCTTTCGGTCTCCTGTGAAGCGCAAGAATGCCCAATTGATGGCGTTTCTGACAACAGAGCCAACACAGCTCATACAGCCGCTTATTTCCCCATCGAACTGTGAACTCCACCTCTTGCTGCTCTCAGCTGGGCCTTGCTCTCTCCTTGCCTCTCGGACCACAACAAGGGACGGCGACGCGCTTCGAAGCCCGGTCCTGGCCCCTAGCTCATGGACCGGAGCTTGGGAGGCGGCACTGGAGTCACTTTGGCGCTGGCGCGCTTGCTACTCTGTGCACTTGGCGGAGGACTCTGTCTGGTGGTGGAGGCAGCAGGTTTTTCTTTCTTTTCTTTCTTGGCCTTCGCCTTCTTGCTGTCCTTGCTCACGAGCGGCGAGGGTGCACGGATCGGCTGAGGGATCGGCACAGGGGAGACCTTGGGTGGCTGAGACGACCCTGGGATCACGGGAATAGGAACTACAGACTGACGTGGGACGGAAACGGGTGTTTCAGACTTGGCAATCTTGTTCTTCAGCTTTGATGCTGGTGTAGATGCGGCAGCGCGTGCAACCGTCTGTGACGAGGGCACGTTGGGCGGCAGCACCGGCGTCACTTTTTTGGCGTTGGAAGAGGTCGAAGTAGTTTTTCCGTCCGAGCCCAAATCGGGGCTCATGGTTCTCTGCGTCTTCTGCTTCTTTGACTTGACCTTTGCTGCTGACTGGCTTTCCCCTTGGAGCTGCTCGGCGGCAGCAGCGGCTTCGTCCTCGGAAGTCAATTTCCGCTTCCCCTTGCGAGCCGTGTCTACATCCTGACTATTTTGCTTCTTCTTCTTGTCTTTCTTGTCTGCTTTCGACGTTGCCGGGGTGGGTGGCACGGCAGCAGCAGGGGCATCAACCATGTCTACATCCACATCAATGTCAGACTCTTCGTCGCCGCCAATTTGACCCATCCCAGTGTTGACGCCAAATGGCTGATATCTGAGCTTCATTCCCTTGGGTTGTGCGCGGCAGGGCTCTTTCGGGGCTGGTTCACTAGGCAGGGCGCGAAGATTTCCTCTACCAAGCTGGGCGATTTTCTTAACGTGCATGACTTGATTGATCTGCTTAGGAGCTGCGACATGTTGTGTTAGCCTGCATGAACTTAATGATGGCCAAGTTGTGCTGTCCACATGTCAAGGAAGCACGATGTCAAGTAACTCACCAGATTGGTATTGGACGCCGTCTGCAGATGGTATCAGAATCTGGATCGAGCTTTTGGGCACCATGCTGTCGAAGGAAATTCCATAATCTTCATCATCATGCGAAAAGACTCTATCGTCTCGATTGGACTGATTCATCGGAATCTCCATATTCTGCACCACAGAAATAGGCACATTTGCCGGGACCGTAAAGTACCAGACTTGCTTGCCTTGCAGATTCGCCTCACTACAGATTCGAGCCACGTCCTGCCCATTGGCTCCAATTTCGCTCTTGCAAAGAGTGAAGTCGCGGGTGATGAAATTGGGCAGCGCCACTCGGCTGTCGTGCTTGCGATCGCTCATGTGCATCGACTCATCTGCATCCTCTGAATGGGAGGCCTCAGAAGACGATTCGTCAGAAACTTGGGCCGAAGGTGGCTGCTCTACCGTCTTGCTTGACGGCTTGACAGGAGTTTTCTTGTTCGACGATTTGACAGGGGTCTTCTTATTCAATGATTTGACAGGCACGGGACTTTTCTCGGCCTCTTCGTCGTCGCTGTGTTCCTCGCCGGAGCTCGCGTCCGAAGTGATGTGCGCTGCGCTGCCATTGACTTGAGAGACTGCGGCAGGTTTCAATACTTCTTCGTCTTCGTCCTCTTCAGCGTCACTTTCGCCTTCACTGGAATTATCATCCGACATGGGCTGTGCAGCCTCTCTCTTTTCGGGCGCCTCATTTTCATTGCTGTCACTTTCGCTCTCTTCTTTCCTGAGTTGCGGGGCAGATGCAGTTTTGGATGGACGCTTGCCTGATGTCGCAGCAGGCTTCAGGGATCGTCCACCAGCTGCCACTTGTTTCTCACTTGTTTCTGGCTCGCTTCCAGCTTCAGATTCAGAGTCATCGCTGGCTTCGTCCTCAGATGAGTTTTCGCGCTTGACAGACTGCATTTTGCTGCCAGATGCCGTCTTATTGGCTGCTGCTTTTCGCTCGTCGTCGCTGTCGGCAATTTCATCGTCTTTGTTCTGCTTGGATGTCGCATTCGAAGCTTTCACAGATTTGCTTGTTATATTTCGAAGAAAATGGTCACCCTCATCGCTACTGCCACTGCTGCTGCTATCATCGTCGCTGGAACCGTTGTCGCCAAAAATGCTCTTCTCAAGGCTCGCCGGTTCCTGTTTGATGGTAACTGCTGACCTCAGACTGGGCCTTTTGTTGTACTGAGCATCGGCAGTGAGGCCCTTCTGGGTGTCTTCAATGTGTTTGCTCAAAGAGTGCACCGCATAGTGTGACTTGGGTGCCATTTTGGCGATGGGAATGCACGCAAGAGGCGGTTGCGACAGCAGAAAGCTTGATGACCCAGGGAGTTGAGGTTGAAGTACAAAGTTTCCAAGACTGTGAAATTTTGGCGACCTTACAAGAAGCAATGGGCCCCACACACGCGCACGTCGCGCGCAAACGGATGCTGAACGCGGTACGGAGTACAAGGTAGGTGGGGCTGTGGCCCGAGTACATATGTACCAGGTACCTAGGTACCTGGGTCGGAACATTATCGATAAGCTCCAGCCAGCATCTTCGCCAACGCAATCTGCTGCTTTGTGCTACATATCTCATGTTTATAAAGAGAATACGAAGTAAACACAATAAAGGTGCCCAACTGGTGAAGGCAGAATCCTACAAGCCGTCAGATTTGCCATGGGCTCATAGCAGGGCCTGACTGGACGCCCAAGACTCGCCATGTCTTCCTCTTCCAGCAAACGTCGAAAGCTGGAAGGTGAACCTCTACCTCCGTGTATGTGCTCTTTATTTAATTCAAGTCCATATGCCGCCTGGAGATACGCACATGTATAGCGATCTAACATCACATATAGCACCAGCCAGCGCAGTCAGCGCAGTCAGCGCTCTCGCGGCTCGTCGACGGCTCGGAGTCTCTGCTGTTCAAAGCCAGCACAGCTCTCCGGAGCCGGCGACCCCCAGCACAAACTCTTTCAGTGCTCTGCAGTCCCCCAAGCCCAAAAGAAGGAACGATGGGACTCAGTCACCAAGGGTAAGCGCGAAGCAGGCATTTGTCCGCCGGAAAGATGCCAGTAGACCTAGCACTGGGTGCATCGACCAGGCGCCTCAAGGGGCGAGGTGAGAAATGGAACAAGTCACCTTTCCTCAACAGAAGAGCTTCGGATTCTGATGATGTACACAAAGCCAAGCATTGGATTTTGTAGCTCTTGTTACCAAGTCTTCCGTATCATCTCCACAATCTCATAATATCAGTCACTCGTCCTTTCAAGTATCAGACGTCAAGCATCGTACAATCGGTGACGGTGGCCTGGAAGTGAGCCTGGACGAGGGTGAGGTGCGACCTGCATTTGATGTTCATTGTATAATCTTGAAAAAGATACATGAATGGGAGAGGCTGACAACGAAATACAGAGGTTTATTGTCCTTGGTTGTTTCGGTATTCGCGTCGTCGCTGGAGAAGTCACAATCGCTGGCGCAACGTTGCGGTCTTCTGAAAATATCCTGTGGGTGTATGCTACTCACTGTTTAGCCGTTCCGGTAATACGTACTACGCAAGATTCCATATTACAATTCCACAATGACACAAACTCTGCTCATTTGAGGAAGCTGGGCCGTCTTTCGCCTCTACTTAGGAGACTATGGAACGAACCTTCTGAGTCAAATCACAATAAGAAAAGGACCTTCCGTTTTGTAAGTTACCGAGACTTCAACAAGGCATGCATCAGGATTTCTGACACAATCCACAGATTGGAACTTCATCTGATGCCCCAAAGAGGTGCGCCATACAGGAGCTGATTTCACCGCCAGAATGGAACAAGCTGCTCGCCTCCGTTACGCCCACAATGAGTTCTGGTAACGAGTACTCGGGTTTCATCTGTGGTCCAAAATCTGCAGGGAAGTCGACCTTTGCGAGATTGCTCACCAACCGACTTTTGACCACATCCCTCGGAGATTCAAAAGCAGTAATGGTTCTTGATCTTGACCCAGGACAACCCGAATTCGCTCCTCCGGGGACATTGTCTTTGATACGAGTGTCTTTACCGAACCTGGGCGTGCCTTTCACTCACACCTCTTTCGGTGATCCAGGAAATACAATAGTGCGATGTCATGCACTGGCCTCAGTCACCCCTGCCTCCTCCCCCGATCTCTTTATTGCATGCGCCATCGACTTGTACGAGTTCTACCAGCGCCTGCATCGAAAATGTCCACTAATCATCAACACTCCTGGCTGGATTCTCGGGACAGGACTGGATCTCCTCGTGGCTCTCATTACGAAACTGCGGCCGACTCAGGTAATCTACATGTCCGAGGAAGGGCCTACCGACGTTGTCGAAACACTCCAAGAGGCCACGAGACACGAGTTCAGCACACTTCCCTCGCAGCCGTCAGATGTCATGTCACGTACATCTGCGCATTTCCGATCCATGCAGATGATGTCGTACTTTCACTCTCAAGTGCTGCCTGTCGAAAGCAGAACAGCCAAGAAGACTTCATCTTTAAAATGGCTTGCCCAGCCTCTTTCTCACACCCGACCCTATGTGGTGCAGTATGAAGGCAGCACTCAGGGCATCCTCGGTATCTTGTCCTACGATTGCCAGACACCACCGAATTTATTGGCAGATTCCATTAATGGAGCCATACTGGCCATTGTGGAGATTGAAGCGTCCACCGCCTTTCGGGAGATTGACGGCACAAAGATCCTGAATGGCGACGGCGAACGAGAGGCTGGTGTTGAGATTTCCAGGACGCCCGAGGGTTTGCCACTGATTGTCAATGCTACAGATGGGACCCTCGATCCTCGATACTGCCACACCATCGGACTAGCACTCGTTCGAGGCATCGACGCTCCAAACAAGTCGCTCCAGGTTGTCACACCGTTGCCGCTATCAACGTTTGAGAATATCCAATCGAAAGGCGCGAGTATTGTTCTCGTTCACGGAAGTTTCGATACTCCCAGCTGGGCATACACCGAGGACATGTACATGCAGACAAATCCAGATGATACGGCTATAGAGAAGGACCTCGAAATGTCCGAAGCCGACTCAAGCGAGGACGGCAGCGAAGTCGTTGATAGCAGCACAGACCAGGCCAACCGAGCCTATGTAGGAGATGTATCGACAGTCCCCTGGATTGAGACTTTGAGGGGAGACCAGAAGAGGCCTGTGGGATCTCGAGTGTGGCGAGTGAGGCGAGATTTGGGGAGAAACAACGGCGACTAGGCCATGCATGTGTTACCCGTTACAATCTTTTTTTTTCTGTTGAAAATTAGACTTCAGTCGCATGAGTTGTCTTGGCTTGTTGGATAGATTCGTGCTTGGTTTCCCGCCTCACTTTGCATGAAATGAGAATGGATTACTATCAACAAACTCGTTCTGTATCATCTGGATTGTGAGGAAATTGCCATCCACCTATCTTGTCGGCTTGAGCAGTGCTTCTCTCTGTCTCGAGCCACGAATTTATTGCGCCTGTATATACTTGAGAGCACAGATAAAGAAGGGTAGATAATGGAATCATGGATCGCACGCAAAATATGGTAAGTCACAGGATGAGCCATTGTCAGGGGGTCGCCTCATGACGGTGTCGACCGTCTGTCTACTGTTCAGATATCATACCTATGTGACCACACGTCCTGGAGAGTGCTTCTGCAAAAGGTAATCTCGCAAGTACCTGAGTCACGCGAAGGTAGTCAGTTAGGTACATTCCAACCCAGTGTTCTCCGCACTCCCCAACCGGTTGTCGACTGAAAAAAAGGCGTAGCAACTGCGTGGAACTCGGCCAAAGACGGGATTTCCAAGCTTCGGGCTTGCTATTTGGCGCCCCCTTTATTTTACTTTCCAATTTGTGTAGCTGTGAGCACCGATCTCTCGAGAGATAATGCGGGGGGGAAGGTATCTGGTATGTACACATATTGACACCATGGCAATTTGAGTTTGAACAAGCGCAGTCAGCATGCGACCACGACGGTGGAGACTTGCAAGTTGCGAGCAAGGTGTGACTGGACGCGGTGATGAGGCAACAGAGAAGGGAGGCATTCTTGGCGATTGAAACCGGCGGCAAGCTACTTCTTTGAAGCAGTTTGTCAGATTGGAGCTTTGAAGCGAAGCAATCGAGCGTGGTCACTGGTGGCATCCCTTTGGCAAAAGTGTTCGCCAATTAGTTGTCGGCTTGAATCGCGTTCGGCGGAAGCGGGGTTCGAACTTCGGCGACGTTGAGGTGGAATCCATACGTAATTAGGTACGAAATGTATGTAGGCAGTCATGATGGCTTATACATGAGAAAATATTGGTACGTACCGAAGGAGAGAATACCTACGTAGATGCCAAGGTCTTGAATTGAAGAAAACATACGACGGATAGACAATGTCTTTCGTCCCATGATCCATGGAGACGAAGCTAGAGCCGTGGCATCAAGGATGCCACGCGCTTGCGAACATACCTGGTATTGACACTTGTTTGGGGTTCAGAACGCAAAAAGCCAAGCGGGCCACGCGCCCGAGTGGTTACCTTGTATATATATGTAATGCAAGACTGAGGAGTCAGGACAGTGGAGTTGAAACATGAGCCAAGAAGCACAAAGGCTGGAGGACTGGTGAGCAGGAAATGGCGGGGGAGGATGGTTAACGAGACAGCGTCATGATTGCAAGGATTCTGAGGCGATCCATGGCAGTGGATGGCATCAATCTAGATCATTTTGACACCGTTGTTATGTACATATTACGACTCGGGTCAGTATTCCGTACTATGTGTACCTACCTGCTCAAGGGGCGGCTGGGGGGCAGGCAAGGCCATCTGCAACAACGAGCAATCACTCTTACTAATAAATCTTTCCCATCACACCAGCATTTACAAGTACAACATCGATGGCGATGCCAGCTGATACGGAAAGGCACGGATACGAAAAAAAAATGAAATGTTCATTCAATGATCATTGGAAGACAGCTGCGTCTTCGGCGCTTCTTCTGGACTCCACGTTTATTCATTCCCATGCACGTGCCACGCGCGATCCTCTTCATGTCGGCTCGAATGGGCATGCCTCAACGAAACACGAGGTGACTTTCACGACTCGAGCCGCCGTAGCCTGGATGTTGTACATGTGTACAACGAGCCATGGAGATGTCAGATGAGGCAGTCCAACTCGCCAGTCGCGGCCAGGGACCAAAAAAGGCGTCCGGTTCGAGAAGACTAGGTATGTAGATATGTATGTATGTACCTATCTAGGTATGTAGGTACATGTATGCACATATGTATGTAAACCACATGCGAGGGAACGGGTCAAGGTCCCGATCTTGCCAAGGATCACTTGTTGCACCTTGCTGGGAATCGGGATACATATGTACAAGAAAACATGGGTCAGCTAATCTACCGGCTGATCATGCGGACAATTCGGAAGAAACGGAAAAGCAAATGTACGGAGTGCTACCCAGACTCCAGTATGTAGAAAAAAAAAAAAAAAGAAGAAAACAATATGTACGGAGTACGTAGGTATGTAGGTAGGTACCTATATCTGCGGAACGTGGGGCCCCGGAGAGTGTTCCGGTAATCCTGACTGGACCGAGGAATGCTGCGTTTGTGAAGCTATGTATGTACATATATCGTGTAACTCTGTAATGCGGCGCAAGACGGCTATCAGAATGGACCAGGCAAGTGTGTGGTGGACGCTGAAGAAGAAAACTTGATGTTTCTTTCCCCTGTTGCTGAGTCTTGCATGTACAAAGTCGCCCCGGCGGACTGAAGTCTGAACAGCAATTTGTATACGGAGTACAACAAGGCACGAAAAGGTAGAGTGTCACAACGTGGACGAATACCTATGACAAGCGTCCAAGACGGGCTTGCTTCGGCGGCACATCCCACCGAGACGGGGGTCGGGAAGTGAGACGCGTCAATCCCACGGGTCGAGAAAGACCACGGTTTAATGGTGATTGGCGAGCCGCCCGGCCACAGAAGCAAATCGACAGGGCCGAGGGGCCGGCATCTACAACCTGTCGGCACCTACGTGGACTAAATGCAGATTGTGTGTGTAATGGTGTAATGTAGGCAATTTCAGACGATACATGCCCACTTGGCAGGCATTTCCCTTCATCACATCCATGATCACCATGATCCAAGGTGGTCTGACGGCTGCGCGATGGTGTCGCGAGACCAGATCGGTTTGGCTGATGCCGGCTTGGCAGGTGCCTGGCAAGGAGCTGACAAGCAAGGGGGGCGTCGAAAACACACAAAACGTGACAAAGGACATGCCATGTGAAGTCAAGTTGGGGGTGGGACGCGCCTTCCACTTGGCACTTGCAACTTGTCACTGGTGGAAAGCGCCTGCCACTTTGCGCGCACTAAAATTAGGCGACTAACAACTGGGGTAGGTAATTAGGTACATACATACATATGTACATACATACCTACCTAAGGTACCTCTGGGAGTCTGGGAATCCACGCATTATGGGGCAGCGGCACATCATGTCGACGAAATCGCAGAGCGCAACAGCGGGCGGGAACGCACCGCACGCAGTTTACTTTTCCGCACCCCTAAATGCGCACCCCTCGCGCGCACGGACCCCCCGAGGCCGATACCGGCAATGCACACGTGACTCTACAACTAGCCTTTCCACAACAAGCTGCACAACGTTGTTACCCGTCATCACCGCCATCACGATCATCACCGTCATCACCGCCATCACGATCATCACCGTCATCACCGCCATCACCGCCATCACAATGGAGTCCAACAAAGAGCACATTGAAGCGCTGCTGAAGGACCTCACGCCGTCACCGTCTTCACCGTCGCCGTGGCAGGCGGAGGTCATCACCATCGAAGACGACGCTGCGCCGGCGGACCCCATCACCATTGATGATGACACTGAATCGGACTGCGACCTATAGCAGAAGGAGGTCAACGTGGAGGACATTGACAAGATGGAGGTTGAAGAAGATGATTTTGACAGCGAAGACGAGGGCTCTCTTGGTCAGCCAGCCCTTCCACAAGAGCAGACGTTCGCCTCGCTCGGAGCGCTGGAGTCTTATCTACATGACTTTGCCGTGCCGCTTGGTTTCGACGTCGCTCGGTCGAAGTGGTATGGCAGGAAGAACGAGTCCACTGGCAAGATGTCTAGGCTGTTCTTCCGCTGCTATCGTGGTCGTAAGCAAGATGGCCGACGCAAGGCAGATTCACGGCGCCACACGATCAAGACCGATTGCAAGTGGAAGGTTGCTGCAGTAGCGTTTGATCCCTCTGACTTAACCGGCCCCTTCGAACTCTGTCTCTGCCAGACGATGACGAGGATTCATAATCACGGACCGAGTAATCCTATTGCCCTCGTGGGACACCGTCGGCGCAGTCGAAAGAACCATGAAGTCTTGGTGGCTGCGCTGTCCGACGCTGGCCAACCTCCTCGTGTCCTTAAACTGTTCATGAAGCGCGAGCATGGTGTCATCATGAAGAGCAAGGACATTTACAATCTCCTCTGGCGTCTACACGTATGTATATAGCAGATTCATATATACATAGCAGATTCTACAACCGTTGCAAAAGTCATCAACACTCTAAGAGCGTGCCATTGCCGCTGAGAACGCTGCAGCCAATGAGACCCCTCGTGGATCCACCTTCGCTGTTCCGCCGCTGCGATCTCGGTCTCGGGGGGTCCGTGCGCGCGAGGGGTGCGCATCCAGGGGTGCGGAAAAGTAAACTGCGCACCGCACCCGTTTCATCCTTCCAACCAGACCCAAAAAGCCGGCGTCTGCCGTCTTGAACATCGACAACGGAAAGCGTTGCATACCTCCGCCATCGCTTCACTACGAATATGCAGGCCCTATGCAAGGCCTCCTGATTCGCTGGCTGACCTGTTTCCCTGTCTCTCAGGTGCTTGCTTAATTTGCTCCAACTTCCTCTCCGACAGACGTTCGCATGCGTAGCTCTTACACCTCGTCATGACAAGATTCGTCTGCCCGAACTACCTGCCCGACTTGCCTACCCGATCTGCCAGCTTTTGCTTCTCTCGCTCGTCGGCGTACCACCCAGGGAGAAACAACCTTCGACTGGACGTGATAGGCTCTGGCCACGAGAAGCCGGGGCCGACAACGAAGAGTATTGACTGGCTGCATCTCGGATGTGCGAGCCGCTGAGTGGAACTGCAACAATAGTAGCACAAGTGACACAACTTTCACGCCCGTTGTTCACGGGCCCTTCTGCAGTTCTGCCCATCTCACCGGCTGTACCGGCAGGAGGACAGCCCGCAGATCTCTCGGCTTCTCGGCGTGGCTATCACCAGATCAATCGTACATTCAACTTGACGGTCGATTAACAAGTCTCTTCTTCCGTTTTCACTGCTCACTTGGAATCGTCCAAGAGACTGGCCAGCTCGCTCCTACCTCGGTCGTGCGATACTCTAGCCCGGGTCTTGTCCCTGCCGCACCTTTGCCTTGCGTTACAATTTTCCTTCCAGCAAGACGCCGCCGATTCGACATACGCCAGAGGCAGTCGCGAAAGCGCCGCGATGAGTCAGAACGCCAATGATGACACACAGCATCGTTCCGCTTGTACAGAGTGCCAACGGCGCAAACAAAAGGTATTACAGTAAACCTAGTGCACTTGTATGGAGACTCTGTCTGGTTCCAAGCAACCGAACTAATACGCGTGTGCTGCAGTGCAATCGAGAATGGCCCTGCAATCACTGCCAGAAGCGCAAAGTTGCCGACAAATGCTGCTTCAGCCCAAGCAGCACTCAAGAAGGTCCCGAGAGAACGTCTCGCCAAGTTAATAATCGAAAGCGCCAACTGAGCCACGAGGAAAGCATAGATGAGGTCGACTCTACTTCATGGGATGACGTAGAATGTGACTTTGAGTCTTTAGGATACACAGCTTCCCATCTTTTCGGCGGTCTAAATTCTAGCTCAACAGTAGGTTCCCATCGACGATTATCGCGCGGTACCTCGAGTCAGAATTGGCATACATAAGCAAACATATTCCAGTACGAGCCTGGACGTAGTAGAGAGGCTAATTAGAGGATCTTGGCAGCGCAAGGCAAAACCTACTCCTAGGACATACAAACAGCATTACATGGATACGGCCTCATGTCCTCGACTCAAACGTGCATTGCAAATACTTCCACCCCGGCCGTATACTGGTACGATTTTCTACCACTGAGTAGTTGATAATCAAAGAAAGAGTGTTATTCAGGTGGAGCTAACAAGAGTGTACAGATGCTCTGGTTCAGAACTTCCTTAACAACGTGAATTTCCAGTACCATATACTGTACACATCCTCATTTTTGGAAGAATATCGGGCCTGGTGGACGTCACGGTCCGAAGACCGGCCTCTCGGACTGCAATGGACATGTCTACTGCTTACAGTGTGTGCCTGCTCCACGCAACACACTGATGCCGAGCTTCAGCGAAAACTTGAGACAGACTTGGGTCAAAGTACTCACAAACTTGCTGAGCAGTATCACAACGCGGCTCGGGAACTGCATAGCGTCATTCCCGTGCGGAGTAATCACCTGCTTAATGTCCAGTCACTCCTCCACTCCTGTTTCTGGTACAGGTCGGAAGCCAGGTTCGTCGAATCTTGGCACGTCCTGAGCGCCGCTATTCGGGAAGCTCAAGAGTTGGGCATACACAAAGAAACCGTTACTGGGCCTATGCCCGAGTTCGATCGCGAAATGCGTAGGAGAGTCTGGTGTATCCTTGACACCTGGGACTGGTGAGCATGAGCCTTTCCGTTTTTTTTATTTCTCTACTCTCTCATTTAATATCTAACATTGCTTGGTTTTGATAACGCTACCTCTCGTTTTACTGACCAAGCCATACTTGATAAAGGCAAATTTCTTCTTTGTTATCGAGGCCCATGATCATTGACCGTTCTGATTGCGACGTCGGTCTGCCTAACCTCACCTTGGAGGGCTATTCGCCGTCTCCCCTCCTTCACATCAAGCTTCAGTCGGAACTGATTGGGCGAATCTCCAAGCGTTTCCACAATGCAAAAGAGGTTGTTCGGCCAAGCGACGTGCAGACATATCAGACTATTGTTGAGACATGGATGCGTGAATTCCCAGCCCCATACGACTTGTTCAATCCCGATAAGAGCAACGACGAATCGCGGCCTTGGATTGTCTTACATCGACATAATTTGCATAATATTGCGCTTTCGATGCTTCTCGAACCGTTTCGACGATACCTTGCTAAGCCTCTTTCGAAAAACTCGCCAGCTGATGAGCTCACGATTCGAAGCGACGGCATAAACTATGCTCTAAGACTCATGATGTCCCTGCACGAGTTCTTCGACCACGTTTACCCGCGAGATGCGAAATTCCATTTCGTGCTTTTCTGCATATTTGATACCGCCGCTGTCTTGTGCTCAGCTCTCATGCATGACCAAGACTGCAGCATACCCCGCCAGCATGAGGTGTTTTGTGCAATCGACAAGGCTGTAGCCATGCTGAAGCGGTTGAACACGGTGACAAAGACTGCGAGGACGTCGTACGAGGTGCTTGTCAAGGTTGCGCAAAGGATTCCGCGACCACCTCCTCCGCCAGAGCAGCGGTTGGTTGCCAAGCAGCAACAGTTTTCGACACCACAAGACCTTTCTCTGACACCTCCGATTATGAGCCAGGCCGAATTGGCCATGGCAAGCGATCCCGGATCCGTTGAATCGAGCATGTCGTACACGACGCCTCCCAGCGACACTCCGCTCTACCACTTAAGTGCTTCTCAATCTGCATTTTCCGGCAATTATGATGACGGAGCCTTTATGTACGCACCTCCTGTCTCCATGGTACCAGGAGGCAACAATCCCATGATGATGCAGCCCATGCAAGAAATGGACATGAGTGTATTCAACAGCGGCTACCCAGTTAATTACACCGACATGTCACTACCGATGAGCGAGATGTACAATAACGTCAACTTTGGGCCGATATCCGAGCAAGAACTTGGAGATTTGTCATTGATGTGGAACTACGAGAGCTTGAACCTGGGCTTTATAAATCCAGGTGGACAAGTTTGAGAGATCTCGAGACGAGCACCTGCGAAGGATATCATTTCCATCATGTTGAGAAGCAAGACACTGCGTGGTGCAGTTCAACAAGCAAGCTACATGCACGTGGCCCCTGCTTCACCTTGAGCAGTCCACCAAACAAGGCGCAACAAATGCCTCGAGATGACAGCGAAGCTTAAGACAGTCAATGACTTACGATGGACAAAGTTGAGGGCAACTAGCGTCTCTTAGTATCGATGGGCCAACCATCGAAGGTCAAATTCGGTAACGGGGCCAAATCCACAGAAACTTGTTCTGACACAGTCGCAATTGGTTTGGCGATATGCCTACCGGTGAAGAGGGGATGTATATGTAGTTGCAGAGAAGCGTACATGAACAAGAACTACAGCAAGTGCCGAAATGGGCAGGACATTGCATATACGCAAGAGGATTTATGATATACATGACGAAGGGTCTATTAATTCACATGTGTGTGCATGTAGCACGCAGTTCATAAGTAGCGGAAGGGATTCTCATACTCGTCTTGCCCTTTTTTTGTTGGATAGGCCGTTTTTGGAAGTAAAAAAGCGACTGGGATGGAAGCTGCGTCTTGAGGAGTGCTGTTGGCGATATATCAATACTTATGAGTCTGGGCGGAATGCGCCTTAAAGATAACTATTTGAACGGGGTGTGCTTCATGTAAGACGTCACATGTCTGATGGAGGCTATATAATGCGAACAGGATGAATATACTTCTGAACAACCCGCCACAGTGGCACAGCCTCTCCAACCTCCAAGAGTGCACTAGTCCTTCTCACGGATCGCGCTGAGTGAGCTCAAGAGATGGACGATGTCAAAAGATTGGACTTGAATAGCACGAGAACGACGAGCTTTTGCATTCCATGTGCCCCTTAACCTCCTTTACGTCATGCCTCATGTTGAATCCTCGGGAGATGTCTTGACGGGTTTTGAGTCCTTCTCGGTAGGTAATGGCGTAGAAGAAGAACGTGGTCGGAATCAGACGGGAGACCCAGATGGCAACAACATGACGGTCAAGACTAGGAGGGAATAGTCCACGATGCTGGCGCCGATACTTTTAGTATAAGCTGTCACCAAGCCACAAGAGCACACACTCTTTGGCCTGGCGTGCCCGAGGGGTCGATCTCGTGTCGTGGCATGGGCCGCATGGCGGTGGATGCACAACAGCTTTCAAGACCGTGAATCAGACATGTATTTCAAAATTCACAGCCGATAAGTATACCTAATTTCCAGTCTGACTCGAGCCTGGGTATAGGTCTTTTTTATGATAAGACTTCCTGCTCGGCTGATATATAGGACACTCACTCACTCATGAGCGCCCTTGGCGTGACCAAAGGTGAGAGGCTTTATGCATTCATACCCGGAACCCGGACAGACTCTAGGCCAAATGCTATTACTGAAATTTTGTAATAGACTAATAGTCGCTGAAACTTAATCATGAATAATGCAGACGCTCTAGACCCAACTCCGCCCAAGATATCAAGACGAGCCCCCAGGGCTGTAAATGCAAACGACACAGGATAAATGCCAAAAAAACCCCATACAAAAAAAAGGCCACGGCGCTCAAAACAACCACCCAACGATTCTCCTCGCTTTAGACTGCCACCCCTTCTTCTCCGACTCCTCCGCATCCGCCACATACACATCCGTGACGAGATCCATATCATCCAGCGACACAAACTTTGTGCGCTTGAAGTACTTCCACGCCAGATACATGACCAGCATGATAGGCAACTCAATATAAAAGCTCACGAAGCTAACGCCGTCGAATTCCGGGCTGAAACACGACCACCCCTGCACCAGGACCAGGAAGCTGTTGAGAAAGACGGACGCCCACGGACCGTACGGGTAGGTCCAGTTCTTGAAGGGCAGGAGATGCGTTTTGCCCTGGCGGGCTAGTCCAGCGCGGAACCGGATCGAGGCAATGCCAATGGCGATCCAGCTGAGTTGGTTCGAAACACCGACGAGGCTACCGAGAAGGTTAGAAAAGAGGCCCCCCCCAATCTTTTTTTTTTTTTTTGGAAGTGGAGTGGAGACTTACTTTTGTAGCCATGTCCAGAGTTGACCGGCTCCGATGAAGCTGGATCCGAAGCAGAGGCCTGAGATAAGCCCCGTGAACAGCACGGCCACCCACGGGACTTGGTTCTTGCTGAGCTTGCCAAAGACTCGCGGGGCGTGGCCCTCCATGGCGAGCGTGTAGAGCAGCCGCACGCCGGCAAAGAGCGCGTGGTTGCCGGCGGAGAGCACGCTGGTGAGGATGACGGCGTTGATGACACTCCCGGCGGCGTGGGCGCCTGTCATTTCGAAGACGATGGTGAAGGGCGAGGTGCTGCTGCTTTTGGTGCTCAGGCCGGGGTAGTCGTAGGGGACGTTGAGACCGATGAGAAGGACAGAGAGGATACTGTTTTCCGATGGTGAGTCTGCGTGCCTGATTTGGAGTCATGTAGTAGGGTGGTAAAGGGGGGTAAAGGGGGGGGGGGGGACACGAGGGACGTACTAGAAGAGCAAGATGCGCCAGAAGACGTTCTTGACGACTCGGGGTAGATTCTTGGTGGGATTCATGGTTTCTCCTGCTGTGATGGCAATGGACTCGGTGCCGCCGTCTGTTGGGTCTATTAGCGAGATTCGAGCACAGCAAGAATTGCCGCTGTTGTGTTGATGAACGCTCGTCGCTGAGAGGTGTCGATCAAGGGGTGCTTACACGCAAACGAGGCCGTCACAAACACCGACGCAAAGCCGCCAATGCCTCCCACGAATGGCGCACCAGGGATGTGCCAGTTCTCACCACCAATGTAGTGGCCCTGGCGATTGCCGCCGCAATTTACCACGATGCCCACGACGATGAAGACCTGTTGAAGACCGAGTTAGCAAAAAAAACAAGATCCTCGAAGAATAAAAAGAAAGGACGGAGAACAGCACGAACAACAATGGTGATCACTTTTAGCAGACTCAGCCAATATTCCAACTCGCCATATGCCTTCACAGTCGCGAGATTCACAGCAATCAGCACCACCCAGAAAATGAGGCTGAGTGCCCAGCCCGGAAAATGATCCGTCCAGTACTGTAGAACGAGCTGGAGAGCGACCAGGTCCGCGGCAGTCGAGACAGCATCATTGAACCAGTAATTCCAGGTGAGTGCGAAGCCAAAGGCATCGTCTACGAAGCGACTAGATGATAGAAAGGGAAGTTAGCGAGGTCATGTGCAATGGCTGATGGATCTCTCCGTCTCTCCTTTCCCCTTTTTTTCTCTGCTTCTTGTTCTTTTGATACGACTCATTTGTCCATCACACCCATGATGAACAACACACAAGAAACAAATACCGCGTCATGCGGAAGGGGGAATAAAGACAAGGAAGGAGGAGGAGGGGGGGTTCTATATCATACCCCGCAAAAGAACAAAAACTCCCCGCCACAGGAATAAACGCCGCCATCTCCCCCAGCGACAACATCGTGATAAAGACAATCGCCCCCGTGATAGCATAGCAGATGAGCAGCGCCGCCGGTCCGCCTGTCGCCAGCGACTTGCCCGTCCCCAGAAACAGTCCCGTGCCAATGGTGCCCCCAATGGCAATCATCTGGACCTGACGCGCCGATAGGGACCGCTTCAGATGATCTGAGTTGTGGAATCGAGCGGCACTGCCATCTTCGATGTCGACGCTGTGCGGTGGAGGTGTGCTTTGGCCGCTATCTGCTTTGGTGACGGTTTCGGTGGCGGAGGAGTCGTCAAAGAGGGATTGCTTGTGTGTCATGGTGCTGCAAAGGACGGGCAAGAGCCCTTGGCGATTTTGGGAGAAGTTGAGTACAGTACTCGATGTTGTCGACGTGGGGATGGATGAATGAGGTGCCTCAGACAGCGATGTGATGTGGTTGTTGTACCTACACCCAGGTATGTAGTCGGTTGAGGTTGCAGTGAACAATTCGCCCCACGAATAAGAACGCAACGTATTGCTAACAAGTGCCGAGGTATGTAAGACAACGCGGAACTCCGAGACAAAGCAGGGCGGAACCGTTATTTAAAAAAAAAAAGAAGGTTCTAACGGCGGCGGAGGAGGGAAAAAACCGCTTCATCCGAAGCCCGGATTGCGTGCTCGGGAGGGTCATCCACTTTGGACGCCACCCGTTCTTGGCGCGAGTCGGGGTCGATTTAGCGCACGATTACGAAGCATTTTGAAAGAGTGAACTCTACTAGGCTGGGTATGTACATAGGAACCGAGCTAGCCACACCTGCTTGCAGAAAAGTCTACACACAATCCATAGAGTCGTAAGGGAAAAAAAAGAATGGAAGGACAGGAGAGGGGATTGAAATAGGGGACGAAACTGGCAAAGCCCAAAAACGTGGTGACATCGATCAACCCCACCTTGTATTCCATGCACGTCATGCATCGTGATTCGTGATTCGTGAGGAGGCATCTCCCTGCCTCGGGCCCCCACATAAAGTCCCGGAATTTCGGATGCTGCCGAGGATGTCTAAACAACGATTCGTCAACGCGCGGCACCTTCTGGCACGAGCGGCCCGGCATCAAGCTTCAAGATGGCGACTTTGCAGGTCCACCATTTTCGATTATATATGTACTGCTAC
Source organism: Claviceps purpurea (assembly GCA_029405325.1). Classification (NCBI taxonomy): domain Eukaryota; kingdom Fungi; phylum Ascomycota; class Sordariomycetes; order Hypocreales; family Clavicipitaceae; genus Claviceps; species Claviceps purpurea. Next base: position 2,541,516 of record CM055785.1, read on the forward strand.
CTATATTCTGCATACGCGCCATCAGTCAGATGGCAATCGTAAAAGGCTCTGAAAGTGCCTTGTCCACCATAACGGAAACGGACGTGCGCCGCTGGAGGCCCGCCCCGCTGAGAAGCGTAATCTTGGCCACCTTGAGGAGGCTGCCCTTGTACGCAAAAGTTCCTCCCACAACGAGTTTACCATCCTTGTATTCAAACTCGATCTCCGACGTGGCCTCTGGAACCAAGCTTTCGCCGTCGTCCAGATACAGAGACCCTTTCGCGGTGCCGTCTTTGCCCATCGCAATGAGGATCTCAAAGTTCTCGTCTCGAAGATCGGTGGTCGTCATGGCGGAGTTCATGCGCATGGGCACAATGGACCCGCCGCGAAAAAACAGAGGAATATCGGTCAGGCTCTGGTTTGACATGGTCACAGTGTGGCCCGATCCGACGATTTTCTCATGCGTGTGGAAGTCGTAAAAGATGTCATCCGGGAGGTATACATCCACGCTTGTCGCTCCTTGCTCGTGAACGGGCGCCACGAGGAGCGAAGGTCCCCAGAAGAATTGGAGATCGAGGCCAAACGTCTTCTCGTCGTGCGGGTACATGTAGAACATGGGTTGCACCGCAGGCGTGCCGTCGCTACTCTGCTGCATCATGGCCGTGTAGAAATAGTCCAAGAGTCTGTATCGAATGTCGATGGCCTTGCGAGCTGCCTCGGTGACAGAGCTCCACCTGTAAAACTCCTGAGCGACTTGTCCTTCGGCATTGTGGTTACGATAGAATGGCTGGAAGGCGCCGAGCATCGCCCAACGCGCACACAGCTCCTCAGTTGTGTTCCCGTTGAAGCCGCATACGTCTGAGCCGACCATGGAGACCTGGAACAGAGAAGCAAACTGCAACATGCCTGAGATACTCCAGCGGTAGTGAGGCCAGTCAGAATCATTGTCCCCTAGCCAGTGAGAGACGTGGGAGCCTGCGCCAGCAAAGGTAGAGCGGGTGATGACAAGTGGCCGCTTGGAAGGGCGGCGAGCGAGCATCGCTGCTCGAGAAGCCTCTGACATCATGGTACCGTAGAGGTTGTGCGTGTCAAACTGAGTGAGACCATTGTGATGGATCAAACTGGTGTTGATGGCCTTTTCGGGCAGAGGCCCCCACGTATTGTTGATCTTGTAAGGCGGGTTGGTGAGCTCGCGACCGGGCAAGCCCATCCATTTGGCGTTGCTGCTGCGGTGGTGGAGCCTGCTGTGCTCTTCAAAGGCAACTTTCGCTCCTAACTTTTTCGGATGTGCCACCCCTTGATTGGGGGACCTTCTTGAAGGAGACTGACTTTGCTCCAGGTCCAATCGCTTGCAGTTGCTACCAGAGGGCTGAAAATCGCAAGGCCAGCCAGATAATGCGCGCGGAGGTTCACGCACAGCAGGCGGCGGAGGAGGATACTCCTTTGCAGCTGACTCCGGGTCGAGGCACGGATAAGGGCAAAAGTTGGAAGGCTCGTTCATGTCAATCCATAAATAGTCCACATCAATACCAGAATCGGGAGAGAAGAAATTGGCGAATTCCTCGATCCAGAACTCTCGAGTCCCGTCAGCAAACCAATCCGGATAGGCTGTCAATCCGGGCCACACGACCCCGTGGAAGATTTGGTTGGTGGAATTTAAAAGAAAAACGTCTTTCTGGACGCCATAATTGTATGGCCCATAGTCTTTCGCCGCGACAGCAGGATCGACCATGAGAACATACTTTTGCTTGTTGGCGTGTAGATGAGCAACGAGTTCGCGCATCATTCTCAGAGGGAATCGGTCAGGGTCCACGGAAAAGATCTATTCAATAGCCTCGTCAGCATAACAAGCGTGGTGCAGCGTGCGTGAAAGTGAGAGCATAATGAGGCATGACCAAGATTTGAATAACAAAGTAGGATACTCACAGCCCTCTCATTCATGTAATCGATGTCAGTCCACATTGTCTCCAACGGGATGCCAGCTTGGCTATAGTTGTATACAACCTCGGCAACATCGAACACATCGCGATAGCCCCAGCGACATTGGTGGAAACCTAGTGAAGAGTACGGTACAGTGACAGAGAGGCCGGTAATTTCGGCGTACTGCTTTGCCACATCGACAGGAGTTGGTCCCGCCAGGAAGTAAAAGTCAAACACACCGCCCAGTGTGTTGTATTCCAGGTACTGTCCGTGGCCGGTCTCGTCTTGGTCAATGATAACGTCCATGCCGTTCGAATTGAGGAGAAAGACGCCGTGAGACCCGTTCGTCCTATGCTCCATGTACACTGGATGACTACCGTACAGATTGGCTGAGTTGGGGATGGATGGCACGTCGGCATTCCAGAGCGTGCGGGTGTAATTCCTCGTCTTCAAGCGGAACGAGTCCGAGTGTTCTCCTAGACCATACAGATTCGTGTCCTGGGGCAAAGAAGTCCGCAGACGCAGATACTGATCCTCAAAGATAAGCCCTGCCGCAGAAGAGTCAAAGAGTACTTCTCCGGTCGTGGTCCTGCTGACTTGGAAAGAGAAAGGCTGTTCCTTGAAGTCGAACTTCAACTCGGCTTTGTCTACACCATCCTGGGCAGCTTTGGGTCTAGGAAATACATATTCCGGAACTTGATACACCTGCTCAGCAGCATCGTAAATCTTGACATGGAGTCTTTGCGCTGGGCAAGCTTGTTAGTACAATGCCCGAACTGGAGAAGTGTCCCAAGAATGAATGACAAATGTTGTAACTTGTCATTCCCAATCTCACCAGTCTCAGCCACGACTTGCAGTCTCAGATTGTCCAAGTCCTTGCCGTACGCGTTGCAGCTCTTGCCAGAAAGGTGTAAGTCGGCGCTGAGCCCATCCTTGGTCGTCTGGATGTTGGATGCTCTGTATCCAGGACAATTCGCAACAGCCTCGGCTGCAGTTGCAGCTACAACAGATACCAGCTGCAGCCCTACAAGGCACGCGCGCTTTAGGTTCCCCATCTTCGTCGCCTCTGCTCATGTGATTGCGACCTACAGAATTGCTGTGCGAGTAAGAATAAATTGAAAAGGTGTGGGTTGCGGGAGTCCAAAGATGATGTGAAGCGGGCGGCGGCGGCGGCGGACGCAGACAATGGCACAATGCACAGCCGATGCAACCCTGCCTACAGGTACAACAAATTATGATGCCTCAGATGCCTCACCTGCATGATGGTTGGGAGTCGTTCGTTTGGCCTTGCCTTGCCCGGGAACTTCGGGAAGGCGTCTGTGAAATGACTACATACCTGGTCCATATGTGTACACACACACCAGGTAAGGCGACTCCTCAATGAAGGGCCCCGAGAGCGGGGTAAGGCTTGGCTGCCTTGTTTTGGACAAACAACGTGACGATCCTGTGAGACCGGAATCACGCTGTGATGACATTCTTCTACGCTATGTAGCTTTCTCTAGCTGGCCTGTTTTTCCGTACCTTCAGCTATCTAACATACTCAGGAAATACCTTAGAATGAGTCTATCATAGGAAAATCGCGTAGGTCTACAAGTTCCAACTCTGCTCATTGATCGGACTGATCATGTCCCTCATAATCATGGCCCGAAGTCAAGTCCCTTAGGTACCTATTAGTGTTGCGCCGCTCATCGGGTGACGGGGTGGCGGTCGTCGGTCGCTGGCGGCTGAAAGGACTACCAGTTGCCGCCAACAACAACCTCGAACGACCGTCCACGGGTATGTCCACCGACATCATCAGGGATTAACAGTGCAAGAATTTTGACTGCTCTCGCCACGCCTCTCGAAAGGTCAGGGTATTGGATATGTACCTGTTAGAAAGGTGACCCAACACGGGCTCTGCCACTCTGGTCTCCATCTACCTAAACATGGAGCGTAGATGATCTCGTCCTCCGCTGAATGGCCTCAACCGGTATCATAATGTTGATTGGATCGCTTTTTCCTTACAAGCCTTCGTTCTGTTACTTCAAAACTTCCAACAAAGCTGCCTCTAATATTCGTTGACATTTCAGGCCCATGGAATCAATCACCACATGCAATAACTTCATTTGTGCGTTTCGGGCCGTTTAAGATGCGCAATTAAATAAAATCTATAGAGCTCGACACGGGGGTACAATCCAGACGTACATGGAAGAAAGTGAAATGGATCGACGCGACAGAGATTTGAGGAGGTTTGGTGGTCTTCAATTTTTTTGCGTCCCCACAAATCAACATGCTTCAACTGATGTCAAACTCGCAAGCAAAGAGTTTGCCTCTGCAGCAAAGCGAACATCGTCCCGTTTTCTCACCAAGTCATGACTCTGAATCTCGATCTCCGTACGCGACTCCGACCTCTCCAAGTCCACGACCATGTATTCACCTGTGCGTTCATCGTAAAGTATGTTCCGTGGCTCGGCGTCGTGATGGAGTACTCGATATTTGTGAAGTTGCGCCAGCGCAGTGAGGATCTGGTTCGTGATCGCTTCTTCAACTTTGGAAAGTGCGTGCAACACTGGTCGTCCGCCGTAGGAGAGGAGCAGAAACTGCCTGAAATTACTCCGTTCGTAGTGAGCACAATACATGGCCCAGCTCAAGACGACGTGGCCAGGGCAGACAGGGATGTAATCGCCCTGTAAATCACGAAGAAGCTTATACGTTTTCTCCTCATAGCACATGTTATCCCGATCGTACTTGCTGAAGGCTTTTGCCACGAGCGTGTAGCCATGCGACAACAGGTGGATCTTCAACAACGATGCAACCGATCCCGAAGCGTTTAGCGGGAAGCATTCCGCATTGATTCTGGGAGAGGCTTCAAGTTGTTCTCTGACAAGGCGTAGAAACTCCTCTCGGTCGATGTGCTCGGTGCCATGATCTTTGGCATTTGGACATTTCTCATCCAGGGAGCCGCCAAACGCCAACCCTCGAAGACACTCATGCGTGCAGTATGGATGGTCGTCCATGCTTTGGAAATCCTCTGCCAGTGTTGAGAAAGGAGAGTGTCTGTAACATTGATTTCCCCTTTTTGGCGCATCTGCCTTGTGACATGGCTTTTGCCGATCCATTTCCGGGATCTCTGCTAACATCACGTCACACGCCACGTCCCATGTTCCCAGCGCTAGGATCGCATCAATCCAATCCTCGTCGGGTGCTGGCGATTGAAGCGCGAGAATCGTAAACGCAAAAACTTGTGCAACTGATGTGAGATGCAGTCGCTGTTCTGCGTCACTCTCAGCCTCGACGTCACGGCTCGGTATGGTAAGATAATACTCAACGAGAGAGGGGTCTTCGCCGATGCGAAGGAAAACCTTGACTTCTCCAGTATCAATATAGCCAAAGCGAACTCGTTTTTGGATCATCGCGGCATATAGCTGGGTAATCGCTGCTGCCGCAAGCCGTCTGGATTCAGACACGAAGACGTCTCCAGTCTGGTGACTCTTGTCCATGACATGGCTCAGCTCAATCACAATTTCACCGTCCAAACCCGTTTCCCAACTGTCCAGGTGTCAGCCTATGTGGTGCTTCGTACAGGACATGAAGTACAGGTTCCAAGCCCACATCCGGAGTTTCGTAACTGCACCACTGGCCATCGAGAAAATCATCGAAGGACACCTTGGCATCGGCAGCAATGCCAAAAGTTTCTCGCAATGTTGGGTCCTGAACGGACCTCTTCAGCAGTCTGTTCACCGCGTCTATAACGACGACTTGTTCCCTATTTTTTGGTCAGACTCGCCCCTGACTGGTGTCACACTCTGCCACCACATCTCATCAGGGACCGTAGCCGAGAAATGCTCATGGAAGATGCTGCTGAGGCTAAGGTCGTCCAGGACCGCGAGTATCTCGGTTGGAAAATCTTTCCATGGAATAATTTGTAGCAGACAAGCCCGGCCGGCCGCATACCTTGCCTGTGTCTGACTACAGGTCGAGGGGCCATTGTAATCCACTTTCAATGCATTGTCAAGTAAATGGCATGTAAGCAAGTAACGCGTGAGGCTTGAGCTTCAGCAGCGCGAAAACGCTCTTCATCAGCTTCGCGCTTACGTTCCACTTCAAGAGCACGCGCTTCAGCAGCCCGCAGCTGCCTCCAGAACTCGTCATCTCCGATCATGATGACTTGACTATCATGTGCAGGAAGATGACGTTAGTTTGCGACTCTTGCACTAATTGTGAAGGGGCTGAAGCAGAGGAAACATGTTGCAGCCTACCGAGCGTTGATACAGAATGCTATTCTATCGGGCAATGAAGCCCACTTATGTGCTGTATGTTGAGTGAACGTCGCGCTCGGCAAACTTTCTTGTCTGATGTGATAAATGAAAGTGCAAAATGTGTATTGAGTCAGATTGCAGAGTGACAAGGGTTGAGTGAGATGGTTTGAGTGAGATGGCTTGAGTGAGATGCGTTGAGAGAACGAGTGAGGCGGGCGATATATGCATGTATATAAGCCCGTCTGGCGCAGATGCATCTAACTTGTTGCTGTTGTTCATTGGGAAAGCATGGGCTCAATCAAAGGAAACGCATGCCTCACTCCTCATGGAGCATGAGGCATAATCCTATTACATACATAGCAAAACTGAAAGAATCGTGTGCCGTCGGTCGCGCAGCGGCGGCGTCAACTGGGCTTTTCGTCGGCTCTACTCTCATTGGTCAATGAACTTCTGAACTCTGAAACAAGGGGGTGCAAAGGGCCAAAGGCGTCATCATTAGTAAAGCTGAACTAATTTGCGACGATTACTGAAAGATGAGGAAGGAAAGCGAAGCTTTACAATTATGCCAGGTTCAGGGTAGGCTTTTCCTGAGGCGGGGCCTGGCGGCAGAGGAGCAAAACTGCGAGAAGTGTGGATACGCTCTCAAGTTGAACCGAAATGCGGTAATGATCGGCGGTTTGAACCGAAATGCGGTAATGATCGGCGGTTTGAACTGAAATGCGGTAATGATCGGCGGTCTGAACTGAGATGCGGTAATGATCGGCGGTTTGAAGGGCCCCGGAGGAAAGTTTACCCGCTCAGGGTACGAAATAGGTATCTTCGCCCAGACGTCGGTGGAAAGTACTCCCGCTCCGACCCCCAATCCTTCCCGGGGTGTTAGCGCGTTGTGTCAGATGAGAATAAGAAACAAAACCCGTCGACGCGTGCTCCCAGCTGTCAATGACTCAATACGGAGCAGAGTATGTAGGTACCTAGGTATGTAGATGGTACCAGCTATCATACGATGGTAAAAAAAAGAACAACAAACGTCGACGCGTCCCAACTCTCAACAATGCAACATCGCCCCTTTTTCAATTCTTCGCTGTCTCATCATAATAAACCTTTCACCCGATTAAACCGAACACTTTGCCCTCTTCCCATCTCCTTCTGACGTCTACAATGGAGTCTCACCACGGCACACGAAAGCATGCACTAATAAGTGCACTGTTGCGAAACCACTCGATGACTTTGTCAGCCGACGCCGTTCTACGTCAGGCAATGCCCAATATACTTCCCAATGTGACACCTGCCGTAACGACTGGACAGCGGTTAGTTGAGTTCTTCCTGGGTCATCTTACCGAATGACTAACTCATCAGTTCGAATAGCCATCAACAATGACCGCGAATGCATTCTCAGATGCGGCGTCGAAACGCCCCATCGCCGACGTACAATCGCCTCAAGCAGAACGTACGCCGTCGAGACACTCGGCCGGGCCTCCTCACGCAGAGTCTGTCGCCGTCAGGCCCAGGCCACGCACACCGACAAGACCGGCCATCAAGAGTGCTTTCCTCACCTGCGACGACGGTCATCTGCAGTACCACCGCTCCGGAGCACGTCCAGGCGAGTCTTCGTCTCAGGCAGCAGCGAGAAACGAGCGTGAACGGATACAGCGCCACCATCGGTCTGTCAGGAGAGCTTCTCATGCACAGCCTTCGTCACTTACCCCAACGACGAGTGAAATTCATGCGAGGGATCATCGTATGCCAGCTTCGCCAATGCTTCAGCAAAGTGGCGGCCCTGATCTTGACGACGTCTTCGCACCAACCTCCGGCCAGCCACAAATTGATTGAGCTGGTGGACGGAGCGAAGTACATTGTCCTTAGGAGAGATCTGTGATTGAGAGTAATAGATTTTGTGACAATGCGAGCGCAGCGAGGACAGCCCGCGGCAGCGCCCCCGGAGGGCTCCCGGAGGGCCCCAGAGGGTCGCCGAAGGCAAGGAGGGAAGGGTAGGTAGGTATGTAGGAGGTAGGTACCTAGATAGGAGGTATGTACGTCTCTTTGGCGCCACGTATGAGGTATGTACTGTCAGTGCGCTCACGTGAATCCTCGGCACCGGGACCCTTCAGCTTTACTACCTATAGTCCCCTCGGACTTCCCATTTTAGGAAGAAAGGCAGGGTCAAATACCCTGCACATACCTGTGGAACTCGAGACTCCCGGCCGCATATCAACATGAAGACGCCGACTTGCCCTGCTCTTGCGGGCGGCGGAAATCGCCCGATCACCTATTCTACTGCCGGAAGGTCGGAAGGGGAACATTCGGCTGACGCCTTCCGCGGATCGGGCTATCGCCGTAGGCAAAGACTCTAGAAAATTTATAAAAATTCCAGTGGAAGCTACGAACTTCTACAACGACATCTGCGCCCACCCCTCCCAACTTCTCTGTTCTTGTCTCTTTCCTACTCGGGCCGTAGATGGTGAGAGCAATCGTAACCAAAAAGTAGGTGAGGTCGTGGCACGAGTATTCTCATGGGACTCAAGGGCGATAAACAAGAAAACAACAACAACATCCGCCGCTCTTTCCCTTCTAGCGCCTACCTACCTAGGTATGTACTGATTATGTGCCTTGCTTTCCCAGCAGGTCTGAGGGGCTTATATATCGCCCGAAGCTCCCTCTCTCAATTGACAATGCATCTCACTCTGCAATCTGACAGACTGACTCTATACATTATCATTTTATTGTGGCAGACAAGGAAGCTTAACAAGCGCGACGCTCCCTCAATCTTTCGTACAAAGATTTGTTTTGTTACCTGATATACATAGTAACATCCAATATCAACGCTCGGTAGGCTGCAACATGTTTCTCTTCTTCAACTTTTTACAATAAGTGCATGAGTCGCATACTAACCTTCATCCCTCGGCATAGACAATACATAGACAAGTTATTATGAGCGGAGATGACAACGTTCGGAGGGAGGCGGAGCTGTGGGCTCTTCATGCGCGTGCTCAAGCGGCTGAAGAGCGTGCTCTCGAAGCGGAACGTCAGCACGATGCTGTTGTAGACTATGCTCGTGAAGAGCTACGTCTGCGCCAAGCTGAACAGCGTGAGCGACGTCTTACGCTTGCGGGTCTCTTGCAAGCCTATCATACAATTGATAAGTTGAAAGTAAATTCCACTAGCACCTCGACAAAGCGTAGACAGACACATACAAGACGCGCGGCCGGTAGGCTTTGTCCGCGAGACATTATTCCATGGCAGAATTTTCCAGAAGAGATAATCGGGATATACGACAAGCTTAACGAGAGCTACTTCTTTCGGTAGAACATTTTACCGTCTGCGCCTACGTTAAATGATTTGGCATCAGTGAAGGGCGACCAGGCCCTAAAAGAAAGACAGCAAGCCTTTGTGATAGACCCGGTAGACATACTTCTGGGGAAGGTTTGTGAGGACCCGAAGGTTGCGAGAAACCTTTGACATTGCTGCCGATGGCATGGTGTACTTCGATGATTCCGAAAAAAAAAATCTCGGCGAACGTGACCATTCGAGAACGATCAAAAACTAAGACCTCACATCCAGTCAACCAGTGGTGCGAGTACAAGGCTCCGGGTGTGGAAGAGAAGCTTGTACTTCCCGTTCTATACGAATCACCACGTTGGCTGCCACCTCACCAGATGCAAATCGGATTGGACGGTGTGAATGCAATCAAGCTGAGCCACATCATGAACCCGAGTCATCCGGCCGGCGACCACATCACGTCCGAAGCCAGACGACTTGCTGCAGCGGTCATCACCCAGCTGTTTGACATGATGACCAAACAAGAGGTTCGCTTTGGATATGTTGATACCGGAAGATTCAAAATTTTCATCCGCGTTGGCGACGACCCCGCCTGCGTTGAATATCATCTTGCTTTACCAAGCGACGACGTCGAGGGTGAGGGTCAGGGTGACGCAGAACCGGCGCCGCGACTACATCTGACGTCAGTTGGACAAGTTTTTGCTTTTGCGTTGCTCGCGGTTAAATCACCAGCACCCCTTCAGGACTGGATTGATAAGTCCCGAGCGCCAGGAATTTAGGAAAATGGGACGAATTCCCGCAACCGGTTTCACGAAACTCACCTCACCAGCGACAAGGCGCATCGAAGGAGAACAATGTTGTAGGCCGATGGAAGCGGCTGTGGGTCATGTCCTGTGTTCCAGCCAAAGCTCTATGTATTTAAAAATACTCGTCGTTGGTCATCTGAGATCTCGTAGTCTAGATCTTCACCGAATTTCAGTCACGTCTTTTTCTTCTTTGGTTGTGGCCTTTGGGGGTCATGAGGACTTCCAGTGGCTTGCGCCTTTCGTTCGCGGTAGAATGTTACGGAATCCTGTGGGGATTGCCGCTCACCCTTTTTGTCCTTCGTCTTGTCCTTTGTTTTCTTACACTGGCAACTTAAACCCGGCATCAGGTCCCTATAACTGTGCCAAACGGCCCAAACCGCCTTAAGTGAGACCTCTATAGCAGGGATGCTTAGGATGCCAGCCAAAGAGATCTCATTGAGGAAGCTTGGCACATTTATATGGACCTGATGCCGGGTTTAATTAGGCAAAACTGAAGAAATCGTGCGGCGACGCGTAGCGGAGGCGCACATTTCGTGTTTGCCTCTTTATGCTCCATGTTACCAGTTGCTTATGAGGGTATAGGGTGGAGTCTTTCCACCTTTCTGGGCCTGTCATTGGTCAGTACCTTATCGTATATTATCGGTCGCTGCCATTGGTCAGCATCCTTATCGGTCCTTATCGGTCCTTATCAATCCTTATCACCTCCCATCTTCAGTTTTGCCTATTTTTGGCGCGCACTGGCACAGCTTCGCGTCACTGCATTTTGCTCCATGTTACCAGTTGCTTATGAGGGTATTGGGTGGAGTCTTTCCACCTTTCTGGGCCTGTCATTGGTCAGTACCTTATCGTATATTATCGGTCGCTGCCATTGGTCAGTATCCTTATCGGTCCTTATCGGTCCTTATCAATCCTTATCACCTCCCATCTTCAGTTTTGCCTAGTTTTGGCGCGCACTGGCACAGCTTCGCGTCACTGCATTTTTTGCCAGTGTATACGGTATCGAGAGAAGTGCCTCGACATGCAGGTAACATACCTACCTGTTAATAAGGCGTGCGCAGTACCACCGCAAAAAACTTCGGTTAGGGCTAGTAGTTAGTGGTTAGGATTAGGTGTTAAGGTTAGGATTAGGTGTTGGCCGATGGAATTTTTTGCTGTGGTTTTTAAAAAGCTTTGCTGTGGTTTTGCGCACTCGTGAAATAATGTCTCCCCCAGTGGTTGCCGTGGTGACATCGCAACGTCACACCACAGCAAATTGGTTGACTCTGGATAAACAAACAACTTCGGCACCTCCCCCAGGCAGCTTATTACGCATGATAACCTCTGATATGGCATGATGATGAGTGAATAAAATTGTACCTACCGCATTCTTGCACGCCTTGTTTCCATTTATCGAGCCCTTATCATTTTCCCGACAGAAAAACAGCAATAAGTTGGATGCACTCCTCCATTAGACGGGCTCATATGTTGCCCAGCGCTCCCTCTCTCAACGCACATCTCTCTGCAATCTCTCTACAATCCCTCTACAATCTCTCTGCACATTTGTACTATCATTACATTATAGCATACAAGAAAGCTTGGTTATCGCACGCACGTTTCCTTCTTACTTGATAGCAACATCTATATCAAAGCTCGGTAGGCTGCAACATTTTTTCCCCTGCTTCAGCATTTTCGCAAAGCATGAGTCGCAAACCAACGCTAAATAATCCCCTGCACAAACTATAGTCAAGTCATCATGAGCGGAGATGACGAGTACGAGTTGCGGAGGCAGCTGCGAGCTGCTCAAGAGCGTGCTGCTGAAGATGGACGTCTGCGCGACGCTGCTCTAGAGCGTGCTGCTGAATATCGACGTCTGCGCGACGCTGCTCAAGAGCGTGCTGCTGAAGAGCGACGTCTGCGCGACGCTGCTCAAGAGCGTGCTCTTGAAGCACGACGTCAGCGCGAAGCTGCCCAAGAGCATGTTCTTGAAGTGCGACGTCATGCTCTTGAAGTGCGACATCAGCGCGAAGCTGCCAAAGTGCATACCCTTGAAGTGCTACGCCAGCGTGAAGCTGCTGAAGAGCGTATTCGAGCTGCCGAAGCGCTATCAAAGTTCGCGCATCACCTGCGTAGATGCCATCTCCTTGACAGCAAATTGAGAGTGGCTTACAATGGCCCCTCGACCGATAGCCGTACACAGGCAAGATATGCGGCCGACCGGGTTTGTCCACTACAAATTGTGCCATGGAAAGATTTTCCAACCGAAATGCTCGCGGTCCTGGACGAGCTTAGCCTCAGTAATAACTTCACTGAAAGTTTTTCTGCTGCAATACCCACAGAGGCGGGTTTCCAGAGTGCAACACCAGTCAGGGGCCAGTCTGACCTTAGAAACAGGGCGCAGGTCGTTGTAACAGACGCGGTAGACACAATGCTGGAGAAAGTCTGTGAGGATCCAACATTGCGAGAAACCTTTGGCATTGTTTCCGATGTCAAGGTGTTTTTCGGTAATTCTCGAGTCGGCCAGTGTTGCTATTACCATATCCCGGGTGTGGGCGTGGATCCTGTACTTCACGTTCTGTACGAAGCACCACATAGGCTGACACCTGGACAACTGGAAGCAGGTTTGGACGGTAAAAATGTGATCGAGATGAGCCATGTCATGGACAAGAGTCACCAGACTGGAGACGTCTTCGTGTCTGAATCTAGACGGCTTGCGGCAGCAGTGATTGCCCAGCTGTATGCCACGATGATCCAAGAGCGAGTTCGCTTTGGCTATATTGATACAGGAGAAGTCAAGGTTTTCCTTCGCATCGGCGAAGACCCCTCTCGCGTTGAGTATTATCTTACCATACCGAGCCGCGACGTCGATCTTGAGCGTGACGCGGAACCACGACTGCATCTCACATCGGTTGCACAGGTTTTTGCCTTTACGCTTCTCGCGCTTCAATCGCCAGGACTCGACAAGGATTCCGTTGATGCGATCCTAGCGCTGGAAACACAGGACGTGGCGTGCGAAGTGGTGTTGGCAGAGATCTCGGAAATGGATCGGCAAAAGCCATGTCACAAGGCATGTGCCCCAAAGAAAGAGAATGAATTCTACAGACGCTCTCCTCTATCAATACAGACAGAGGACCTCCAAATCATGGATGACCATCCATACTGCACGCATGAGTGTCTTCGAGGGTTGACGTTTGGCGGCTCCCTGGATGAGAAGTGTCCAAATGCCAAGGATCATGGCACCGAGCACATCGACCGGGAGGAGTTCCTTCGCCTTGTCGGAGAACAACTCGAATTTCCCAGGATCAACGCTGAGTTCTTACCGCTAAACGCTTCGGGTTCGGTCGGTTCGTTGTTCAAGATTCGCCTGTCGTCGCATGGCTACACGCTCGTGGCAAAAGCTTTCGACAGGTACGATAGCGACCTCGCATGTTATGAGGAGCACATGTACAGCCTTCTTCGTGACTTACAGGGTTATTACATCCCTGTCTGTCCTGGCCAAGTTGTTTTGAGAAGGGCCATGTATTGTGCTCACTACGAATGGAGTCGTTCCGAGCACTTTCTGCTCCTCTCCTACGCTGGGCGACCAGTGTTGCACGCACTTTCCAAAGTTGAAGAAGCGATCACGAACCAGATCCTCACTGCGCTTGCGCAACTTCACAAATATCGAGTACTCCATCACGACGCCGAGCCGCGGAATATACTCTACGATGAACGCACAGGTAAATGCATGATCGTGGACTTAGAGAGGTCGCAGTCGCGTGACAGAGAAGCACTTGGGCGTGTGGAGACCGAGCTTCAGAGTCATGACTTGGTGAGAAAGCGGGATGATGCTCGTTTTGCTGCAGAGGCTAAATCTTTGCTTGCGAGTTTAACATCAGTCGAAGCGTGTTGATTTGTGGCGACGCAAAAAGATGAAGACCGCCAAACCTCCTCGACTCTCTGCCGCGTCCAGCCGTTGCACTTTCTTCCGCACACGTCTAGAACATGTAAGGAACCGGATACCCCTACCGACCCGACGAAAAGGTCAGAACACTAAGCAGACGAGAACCAGCTTGGTTTCACGGTTGTGCCACAGTGTCAGACCGATCGCACTTGAATGAAGTATAACACCACAAGCCACGGTACACTGGTATATATGTAGCTCGATCACATATTCCTCTCTCTGGAAGATGGACAAGCCACAGATCCGTTGACGTTTTGTTTTGCATGCATGCCTATAGGGAAGCTCGTCGTGAGTGGCAAGCGCACAGAAGGATGCAAACCGTCGTGTGAACTTCATTCTGTGGCGGCGGTTCGCAGTGTTAGTCGTTGCACTACATTCCTGGTACATACTGTATGTATCCAAATCCCACGGGAACAATTGCCGAATTAGGCAATCGCGTGCAGCCGGTGCCGCCGAACGGCCGTACAGTCGTCCGTACAGCGGCCGAGATTGTCCGTCTCAGTCCGGTCGAGGGCACGGGGATACCAAAGGTTTGCATGTATCCCGCTTTCTACCTATGCGCATGCCTAATTTTGCACGCATATTTCTTAAAACGAATCACTGGTCACGGCTGCATTTGTGCCAATTTCTCTTCACATGACGCAATGATATATCGTATGACGGACTGGCTCTTGATTAACCCCTCGAGAAAAAAGTTACAAGTTACATGAATACATCAATATTGCACACACATGTGGCTTGGCGCACCTGTTTCAAATCGAAATCAAATACCCTTGATGACCTTGGGCAAACCCAGTACCTTGGGAAATCCCACACGCGTCTTCCCTATCTTCTTGTTGAACGCGGCGCCGCAGTTCTCGGGCGCACCACCCTCAACATCGTCACCCGATCCCCCTCTTACCGCTCGATTGTACAACGTCTTCGTAGCCTGCGAGAATTTGGGCGAAAACGTCTCGTAGTCATCGCAGCCGCCAGTGTGCCACCCGCCGATATCCCCAATGACATCACCCCGACGCGTCGTGGGGTTATAATTCGCGATCCACGGCGCGCCGCTCGTACCGCTCTGCAAAGGTCCGCACTCGATACCCATCTGGCCCCTCTTGGCCTCGTATGTCATTGAAGAGCAATGACGTGCGCGCTGTTCGCCATAGGCGTAGCCGACAATCTCGACGTTTTGCTCGTATCCTGCGTTGATGACGAGCCTGTTGCCCCCGCCTGTGGCCTCTTGCACGTTGACCATCGTGCCGTTGAACATGCCCTTGCCGAGCATCATAAAGGCAAAGTCGACCGTCTCGTCGTATTTACTATTCCACTTGGGGTTGATGTAGGTTGCCAGCACGGGGTAAGTGCCATAGGGGGTCGCGCCATTGTTATACCCCGGCGCGAAGTTGATTTCCGTGCCGTCGGTGCTGAGGCAGTGCGCGGCCGTGATGATTATGTTCCCCTGTTTGCTGTCGACGACGCTGGCCGTGCAATAGTGCTTGGAGAGGTTATCGTCGTAGAGGACCCCGACGGTGGGGATGCCGTCGTAGAAGACGGCCTCGGCACGGGCCGCGCCTAGGAGGGCAGCCACCGAGAGAAGAGAGGCGGGGGACAGCATGACTTCCAACTGTGATTCTTGTTCCGTGTGCTTGTAATATGACGGAATTAATATAGGAAATCAAGTCAAAGACTTGAAATACGAAAAAAGGAAAGATGAAGACTAGAGAGAATGACGGGCCAGCTGGCTACACAAATGAACAGTGGGAGCGGTCTCTACCGTTTATATTTACGGTATCGACTCTGTACTTTCCATCAATGACACTCCATGGACGGGTCGGACACAGACATATTTATATCGACGTCCGATCTATCCAAATAAATCTCGTGTATCCGAGTGGAAAGGCAAAGATGGTGTCCCATTCCCAGTCCTTGTCATCCCATCCCCGAACACCCTCGCCATGATCATCCATTCACCGTTACCTGAGCGTAAGAGATAAAAATCGTTAATAATGTGAATAATAGAAAAAGAAAGCTCGCGACTCGGCCAATAATTCCTTTTTGAAAGCCCAGCCTGGAGCTCTAAAAATAATTTGGCTGCTTCGAGATGACTTCCATGCCTGCTGGCCCCATTCTAGCGCGCCGTACCTTGACGCCCAGTCTCACTCATCCGAGCCCGCCGTTCCTGGCTGTGTTCACGCAGCTCAATCGGGCAGGCATTCTCGCAAAGGCATACATATTACCTACATAATACGGAGATGAAGTGTTCCCCTCACGTGGGGTTACACCGTGAACGGATTCTCAGCCTTTTCAGCCCAACCAGCCTAGAGGTATCAGGCATACCTAGGTAGGTATGTATGTACGAATGGTAAAGAGTGAGGAGCGCGCGCAAAAACCACGAAGGACAAATGGCCACCCCCCCATCCTTTCTCCTCTTCTTTTCTTCTGTTTTTTTTACCCAATGCTGTTCCTTGCCGCATATGGATGGGGTCACGTCAGAATCCCGGGCGCATTACTGATACGTCACCCGAGTTTGCTTTCTTTCTCTCCCATTCGATATTTTGCAACTTAAAGGTGGCCAAGAAGGGAGAATGATCAGCAGGAACCAGCAGCGATGCCACGCGAAGCAATATGCAATGCAACGCCAATGCTTGACTCGTCGCCACGATAAGCCCATGGCCCGAGAAGGGGGGCCGCCGCTTTGTGTTCTTGTCCATCGCAGGAACCCGAACAAGACACAGAACACCAGATCTATTGCTTGGATACACAGCGAAGGACGGGGCGGTGTTCCCCCAAAGTCGCACCGGAGGGATTGGAAGATACTTGTATACCGATACATACATACCTAGACTCGCTCCTCCGCTGCTTCTCCTCACGGATGGATGGGGACGTTGACGTCACTGTTGCACGAACGCATCTACATAGGTAGTTAGGCTTAAGTTCGCTTGACTATGCATGTACTTACTTCTTTTGTACATTGTACCACTAAAGACCTCGGAACGTCTGCGACAAGTTACACATCGATCGTACCGCGTTGGACCGCCGACACGTGGGTTCGGCTCCTTGCAAAGTCCACTAAATAATGTTGTACGGGTGTACCTGGCACCCAGTTCGTCTCTAATAAGACTCTATAATCACTATAATTCTGTCATGTCACACCCCTCTTCCTGCGGAGCGACGAACGAGACAAGGGCAAATGGTCCACCTGCATGAACAGTCTTCTAAGTTCTGGATGGGTGGCGCCGTATATGCACGTCAGGCGCGTGCGGGAGGGGTGCATGATGACAGCCCGTATTCTTTAACCACGGCCGTTCAATCAGTGAATCAGCAAAGACGCCAAGGTCCCCGAAAAGGAGACTGGGTCGGAAACCAAGCGAGGGGGTAGGTAGTACACTGTACACAGCCGCCTCGTGGTGATGAGCGAGCTGGTGTTGTCGTCTGTAGGGCGGATTGGCTTGACGAGAGGGTTGTTATCAAGTTCGCCAAGCCATTAATCTGTCGATAGAGAACGCGCAAAGGCAAACGCCGATGAATTCTGCTTGCCCTTGCAGATCAGACAAGATGGCGCAGACTAGGTAGATGGGCTGCTGACTAGACAATCTAGGTATGCAACAACCACCCTAGAGCATAGTCTTATTGGCTCACGGGTTCGAATTCGGCTATCGTGTCAAACAAGGTGACGTGAGAAAAGAAAAGGCATGCACGATGAGGTGGGAAAAGGAAAAAAGTGCACAGCGTCTTTATCGTGGGTTTGTCTCGGGCACGCATAAATCGTGATGGGAAATTTTGACAGCGCGTAATATGTAAGAGCAACGTGAAGCGTGGAGTATGAGGAGCACATATTAAGAGAAGTAACGATTTCCACGTGGCTAAGCAGACAGTTGGATATTATCCCTAATTTCCCGATTCAATTCCCCGATAGGCACCAGGACTCAGGAGGCGCGACTCGCGAGGAGGACAGCATCTGCGAGCACATATGAGAGAGTCCTCCATCTGCCCTCAACCGGCTGAAAAAAAGCCACCACAGCAACATCAGACGAGACCGCTTCTCGGCCCTCACTGTTTTAGGAGTTTGTCTCATCGCGGCAGCTGCTGGACATCGGTCATGGCAGGCGAGGAATGACTCGACAGAAAAGCGCCAGAAAATAGAATGAGTGGCCAAACCCTTCAGTCCTGAGTCGATTAAGTTTTAATCCATGAACGACACCTCCCTTTCATGAACACCCAGCCAAATTCTCGCCGCTCCACCACCGTCTTATTCAGCTCTAACCAATATACCGTTTTGTGCACACCAGATCACATCACCATTCACACCTCTAGGTATGTACAGATATTCGAGAGGCCGCTATGCATGATGAACGACTCAACGAGTTACGAGGGGGTGTGTGGCTCGCGAGGCTGGCTGATCAGGCCCCAACACTCATTCCAGGCATCATCACGCGCATGACATGGCGCAACACGTGAGACACACTTACACGTGAAGCCAAGCCAAGCCATTTTTCTTGCAATCGCCAATTCGAAGTTCCTTTCGAAGACCAATATAGGTACAGACCAGCGCATCTTTCTGAGAGGAAGCTAGCGGCTCGCGATGGGCGCTGCGGACTTAACAGGATGGAATATTGGGTTGGGCGGCGGCTTATGGCTTATGGGGGTCCAGCTGCTTGCGTCGGATTAAACGGGTCGTTTATCTCTTATTTGGTCAAGATCGAGATAGCTGTTGGTGATGTGGTGTATCGGGATGAGTGTGATGTCTAGGAGGACACATCGAGGAACAATCATTCGCCGAAGTCTCCAGGAGCGCACCCAATATAAGAGCATTCCCGGGGGGTGAAGACTTTGTTGAAAAAGGAACAACATGGGATGGATGTCCGAGCCCTTCCCAAGGTAGGTCAGTCCCGTATGTATTCATCATCGTGTCCTTGCGCGTCCAGACATGGTTCTCCAACACATCTGATTCCAAGCTTCAAAACAAACTAACAAGGTATCTCCGTTGTTCTCATATCATCGTATCTGACCAAATATTTGTCTAAGCCTCCCGAGGAAACAAACCAAAGCAACAAGCGTCTCTTTCTTCATCGCTTGCACCACTCTTACAATG
This sequence comes from Claviceps purpurea, assembly GCA_029405325.1. Lineage (NCBI taxonomy): Eukaryota > Fungi > Ascomycota > Sordariomycetes > Hypocreales > Clavicipitaceae > Claviceps > Claviceps purpurea. The sequence continues at coordinate 2,560,731 of CM055785.1, forward strand.
CCCACGCCCCTCAGCACTGAGCATGCGACCACGAAAAATAAAACACCTCATCAAAAGAACTTGCTCTTGATCGTCCCCATGACCAAATTGCGCTTTTGCTTGCCAATGAACTTATTCACGTCATCCGCCCAACCCTGACTCTGCTGCTGCAAGTTATCCATACTATCCCCCATGATGTTCAACTTCTCGGTCCGCTCATTGACTTGCCGCGACAGGTAGGACCCCCATGTCTCCTGGCTGCTCCCAACTGCTGCTGCCACGCCTGCTGTCGTCGCGCCGCCTGCCCCTGCTGCGGCCCTTCGCTCTGCGGCATCCGCATCCATCATCCTCTTACTGGGCGGTCTGTCTGCGCCCCCGACGAGCAGATCCAGGTCCAGGGGCGATACGTACTGTGTGCCCGAGATCCATTGCAGGTTCGAGATTGTCGGTCGGGGAGGACATTCGAGCTTCGGGTTGACCATGATGTCGGGAGATTGCTGAAGTGGCTTGCCCGTGCCCCAGACGTGAATGACGGCCAGCTCGCTGGGGCCAGTCCAGGCGAATATGTCGCCCGTTTGAGTGACTATAGCTGAGGTACTGCGGCTTGGGTCCACCATGGGGAGCGTCGCCTTGCCTATTTCCTTTAATCCGGGGATGGAAAATGCGCGGGCTGTGCGGTCACCAAAGAGGGCTACCACTGCGAAGCCTTGCAGCTCGAGTTCGGCCACGGCGGCGGAATCACACAGGATGTCGTCGAAGACTTTGGACGCGCCTTTTGAAGTGGCTGGTTTGAAGACCCGGATTTCCGATTGTGTCACTAAGGATCCATGTTAGTAAGTAATGCATCACCTCCTCCTTTTGCCCTTCCCGGGTCGAAATAGGTAGCACTTTAGGCCCAGGAGATGACTTACCAGCTACCAATGCACCATCGATGTGCCGGCCCTCGCGAAGGGATGCCACTATAGGGCCCGTTGCAAGGGCTGGTTTTCCAGTGTTGGCTTCAATAGGAGACAAGGATACGATGGGCCCGTCAAAGTGAACGACACCGGCTGCTTGGGCCGAATATGCACCATCCGCCGACGGGAGTAATTTAAAGGTAATGACTTTGCCCAGGTTCGTACCAACGAAACAGCAGATGCTGGAATATTTATCCTCGTCTAAGGTCATGACACCAAACTCGATGACGACTGGCCATTCCTTTTGTGCTTCCTCTGTCGGACCGTGGTGATCTCGTTTGAAAAGGGAGGCTCGCCTATCCTGTTTGGCAAAGTCCGTCATGGGGGCTTGGTAGAAAATTTTGGGGACGCGCAGATCTATTAACGTCAGAAATCCAAGCTCTGAACCTACTGCCACGAAGCCAACATTCGACACCTGTATCGCAGTAATGGGCCCCTGCATCATCTCGTATAAAACAAAGGGTTGGAGACCTTCCTTGAGGGTCGGTTCTGCTCGTGAGCTGATGTCGGTCAGGCCCTTAGGATTGGGATCCAGCTGTTGCGGCGGTTGGTCTCGTCCGTAGAATCTGTTGAGGCCCCAGCGATATATAATAGCTTCGCCAGTGCGAGTTCCAACCACGAATTCGCCGGTGCTGCTTGACATACTCATGGTGGTGATGTCGACATCCTCGTAGCGATCCAGCGCGCGGGCAACATCCACTTGCAATTGTAAACCATTCTCAATCTCATCTGCATGTCCCGAATCCCAGATTCGAATAGTACTATCCCCATGGGCCGCTTGAATAATGGTTCGCTCCTCGAAACGTTTCCTGGGCCTGGGTCCTTCTGCACCACCCTTGAGCAACGGCTCTCCTTGGTCTCGTTTCTCCATCATGCATAGCCATCTCGGGCGTTCCAAGCTGGATACGTTGAACTTCGTGACGAAGGGGTGGACGAAGAATGTGGAAGGGTGCAGTTGATTAGTTGGACTGATGGGGAACCCCGACGGAAAGCTCATGGTGATGAGCTCTCCGGAAGACAGAAGGCTGATGATGGCGATTGGGTCCTGAGCGCCCGCGAAGAAGGGAGACAATCGGGGTATGAGAAGGAAATCTACAGCCTGAGAGCCAGCAGGTAGGGAGAGAGAAATGGTGCGTTTGCCTCGGAAATAGTCTGCCAACACCTGCCAGGATGATGTTGCGTACGTTGGTGTCAACCCCAACTCGATAAAAGTCAAGCTTTTGGGAGAACGATCAAGCTGCTCGCCTCCAGAAACTAGTATGCCTGTATCGTCGCAATTTCCTTTGCAGCACCATGCGATTTTGGTAAAAGGCTCCGACAAGGTCGAAGGGCCAGCCAACTGAGCACCCGGCTTCTCCACTCCACAGTCTTGCAGAGTTCTCGCGGTGATGACCTTTTGCTCCTTTATATCCCATAAAACCAAGCTGCCATCGTCGTGGGCTGTCGCGATGAAAGTTCCAGAAGGATGGTAGAGAGCGTGTGTCAGTCTCGGTCGTCGCATTGTTTCCATGCCTGCACCGCTGCCGCCGGGCGCACCCGCCGGTAGGGTATACTCGAAGAACTGGACCGGTTTGTTCTGCTTGAACGAATAGATGACAGCGCCGTGCGAGTATCCCAACAGTAGTTTGCCAACGTCGCGAGGGTGCAGAGACATACACACCAGACTCGCCGCCCTAGCCGACGCATCACGCTCGCGCCAAAAGTTGGGAAGTCGAAAGGTGCGCGACAGACTGTTTCGGTCCAGGTCAAAGGCAACCACATCCCCATTTTGTAACCCGACAAAGGCCCAATCCAGCATGGGATCCGTCACCAACGACACGACTTGGCCGGCCAGAACCTGAGCGGCAATGCGCGCGCCGGTGTCCAAGTCCCAGACACCGAGTTCATTCTTCTTGTCCACCGTCACTAATCTGTTGGCGGTAAACTGGAGGATTCTGAAAGAAGTCGCACGAGGAGGGTCGAGCACTTTCTGCGCACGTCGCTGACCGAAGATGTACACCTTGCCGGGACCGAATTTACTTTCGTTGGTGCCGATGGCTAGAAGCGACTGTACCGGATCGTATGCGAAACAGCTGTGAGCTTCCTGTCAGCGACTCTCGATAATTGTATCTCCTTGGTGGCTTCCCGGAGTCATCCGGTTTCTGAGGGACCTGCGAGGGCGGACGTACCTGATCTGGGAGTTGATGCCATAGCGAGCTTGGTCATCGGGAGTAAAGAGCTCTGGGCGGATGCTCGCGGACAGATCATGCTGTATACCCGACTGCTTGCTGCGCAGGAAACCAGACATGATGATTAGACCAGAGAATACCCAGTATTCGGCATGGACATGGCTTGACGGATGAAGCCGTGGTCAAGCGTCAAGCTAACGTGAGAGTTGCCAAGTTCCAGGAGTTGCGGCTCCATACCGAGGTTCGCCCCTCACTCGGAGTCACATTCCCTCATATCGCTCCCTCAGCCCACGCGGCAGCGGGTGGCGGTGGCGGTTTGGTCACAGTGGGTTTAGTGGGCTGTAGTGCGCCCGCAGACGTCACTGCAAGTTGAATCACAGAGCAGAGGAAGTTGAAGTGGTCACCGACTCACCGTCTCCTTGTCAGTACGCTTCCACTGTTTCGGAACGTCTCGACTCTCGAGTGCTTCATCCCGTCTTCGGACTGGTACTTTAATTAACACATACATAAACCGCTGCCTGCCACGAAGCCCCTATCCCGTCGTCAGCTCCGATTGCTCAACGTAGTTATTGCCATATCCAGCCGCCTCTGCTTTAGCCTACTCGCCTCGACCGACCCTTCTGTGTTTTACTTTCCTCCTCGATACCCGGCTATAGAAGCAGGCCGGTGATTGTGCGCCCAGAGTATTGATCCTGGGCCAACATCCTCTATCACTCCGCCTTGAAGTCACAATTATCCCGACAACAAGCTCCCGAGTTTCCCGACAGCTCCGACTTGACCGTGACATATCGGTCCAACGTATCAGCATATCGCCATGTCGTCATCGACAGCCGCTCCCACCCTCGACGCGCCGGACGAACCGCAGACTGAAGGCTCCAAGCTGCGAACTTTCCTCGGCATATTGAAAAAGTGCGTTGCCCTCACATTTCGTTGCTCTTAGTCGCGACCCGTGGCAAGGCTGCGGCGATCTATAACACCGGCTGAACCGCTGGTCGCCACCACGCCACAACTTGGAGAGAGGCATTTGTTGTTTGCGGTGCTGACTTTGGTCTCCTACAGCTTCATTGGCGTGTCTGATCTCGCTTCTGTCCGATTTTCTCTACCTTCGCAGCTTCTGGAGCCGACCCCGAACCTCGAATACTGGACGTACCTCGACACGCCCAATGCCTTTGTCGCAATTGGCACGTCGGACGAGCCGATTGACCGCATGCTCGAAGTCATTCGTTTCTGGCTCACAAAAGACTTGAAGTATGCAAAGGGGAAGCCTTGTAAACCCTACAATTCCTGTCTCGGCGAATTCTTCAGGGTACGTCACGCTCTCGTAAAAGCAGATACAGGAATACACACTCCATCCAGTCCGAAGTGCCTCGGTCTCAATCGCTGTATGGATCTGTGAGACGCAGGACCGCTCAAGTGGCTGTTATCGGTCTCGGCTGACAAGAAGTGTGCTTCGTTGAAAACAGTGCAATTGGGAGACAGAAGACAATGCGCCGAGAATCGAGACGGCAGACCTCAATGGCGCAATCGCATCGGCAAACGGATCCGATAAAGGGTCATTACGCAGCCTGAAAGCACCTCCCAAAAGTGACAAAAATGAGTCGACCGTCTCGCTATCAGTACCCAAGCATGGCACATCAACACCGGACAAGAAGCCAATTCGAATCTCATATCTCACCGAACAGACGTCTCACCACCCTCCCGTGAGCGCTTTCCACATCACATGTCCCGAGAGGGGCTTGTCAGCTCGCGGCTTCGACCAAATCACGGCTAAATTCACTGGCACATCCGTCAAAGTCCTACCAGGCGAGCACAACTTGGGCATATTCATTTCGCTGGACAAGTTTGGCGGGGAAACATACCAACTCACACACCCTGCTGCTCACCTGGGGGGCCTCTTTCGAGGCTCTCTCAGCGTATCCGTCAGCGAGATGTCCTACATCACATGTCCCGAAACTAAACTCAAGGCCATCCTCCACTACGTCGAGGAAGGCTGGCTCGGTCGAACAACAAACAAAATCGACGGTGTCATCTTTCGATATGACCCTGAAAATGATACCAAGTCCCGCGTTCAAGATGTGCCCGACGAGGACGTCCTCATCCGTCTCAGCGGCCCTTGGCGAGAAAAGATTGTCTTTACAATCGGTCCAAGACCAGTGGTACGTTCCCTCCCCTCCACTTGTGTATGAAGCTCATACATTGACACATGAACCCCAACCTGAAGAAATCTACTCCCCCCGAGCAACAATACACCATAGCCGACGTGGCCCCCCTCCACGTCGCCCCCAAGGTCGTCCCCCCAGAAGACCAACAACTCCCCAACGAATCCCTCACCCTCTGGGGCGGCGTCACCAAAGCCATCCATGCCAAGAAATACTCCAAAGCAACCGAACTCAAAATCGAGCTGGAAGAATCCCAGCGCCAGAAAGCCAGACAACGCGAGAAAAATCAAGAGACCTGGCAACCTGTGTTTTTCGAGCACGTCACAGGCAATGGCGGGAAACCCGATTTGACAGAAAAGGGAAGACAGGTCCTGGAGCGGGCCCAGAGAGGGGACTGGTCCATGGAGGGGATTCTGTAACTTGGGCCAAGAGGGGAGGGGAAGAGAGAAGATCAATGACCGCATATCGTGCTTTTTTGACTATCCATTACAGGAGCTCATTTGTTTTTTTGGTTCTTTTTCTAGACGCATATGCATACATTGCAGGGGGATAGAGTAAGAGTCCGGCCGGGTGGGTGGGGGTTGGAATAATGCTCAACCATCATCAGCCGGTATGGTATACATACTCATGTTTTCATCTCATTTTGCTTATTTTGCTTTTTCTTTTCGTTTCATTGTTATTGTTGCAGGCACCGAAGGGAAGTAGAAGCGGCATTTGGGGATCGCGTTGCATGCAGTTACAGGGTTTCAAGGTTACGAGATGACACTGCATACATGTATTGTCTAACTTTGTAGGTAGTTATTGCCAGGACATTCAGTTTGGCATAATTTATTTGGTTTGCTTTTGCACCTAGCCGTGTGCGCGTTTGCTAGCAAGTAATCAGGGAGAGCTACTGGTTTTCATCCGCATGATGCTTGATGTTGAGGCCGACGACCCAGTCTACGTGCTTCAAAGTCATGGATGAGAACAACTCGATGCAGGATGTTTCTTGATAGTTCCTTATCCATTTTCGGTTCATTATCTGTATCTAGTACAACGAAATGGAACGGCTAACACTAATCTTACAACATGACGAGGTTACATAAATCTGTTATGTAGGACCATATGACATGCTCGACACAAACTTCCAGTGACTTGAAAGGCGAGTATCGAATTCGGGGGATTTTCCTTCTTCAGCATTTTCTCGGACATGCGTCTTCTCGCTTTCCCGAGTGTTATTCAATTGTACAACGCGGCGAGAGAAGAAAGCTTCCCACGCAGGCGGAACGATCAAGTCTTCTTGGCCGCTTGTCTTTCAACATTTACGCGGCAACAAAGTCCTTGACGTTGTTCAACCATTTAACATACTCCTCCTGCTCCTTGACTTCAACATAATCGGGCACAAAGGCAGCCATGGCTTCAGTGACACCACGCTCCTCGAGGAAACGTTCCATAAGGATCTGTAGGTCCACATCGAGGCTGCCGAAGGCGGGCCCGGCGTAGACATCAGCGCGCTTGTGGGCCGATTCGGGGGTATCGATATGGGCGGTCTTGGCGTCGTCGTAGTAGTACATGTTTGAGATGCTAATGGCGCCGTCCTGGGCGCTGGCGTCAATCACGAGAGCTCCAGACTTGCTGCCGGGCTTCTCGATGACGACGTTGAGGTTGATGTTAGCGGCACCATCTTCCTCGCCTTCGACATCTTCTTCGGCACGGCCTTCCTCCATTTCTTCAGCTTCGAGTTCGGCATCCTCGCTGTAGGGGTCGAAATTGTTGAGCTCTGAAATGGAGAAGCTTACGGTGATCCTAAAGCCAGGAACGGGATGTTAGTGAATTTGAAGTGGGAAAAAAAGTGATAAACGAAATAGAAATTTTCTTCTCAGTGTCTATCGGGGACTGTCTTTAGAAACTTTTGTGTACTGACTTCTCTTTACCGAACTCGCGGACCAGCTTGACAGTCTCTTCGCCAGGAGTATCAACCAGTTCAAAGGGGCTGTTTGCCAGGAAGTCCTTGATGCTAGCGGGCTGCTGCTCACTCTTCGTCTCCTGCTCGACCTGGATCTCGCTCTCGAGCTTGGCAGCAAGCTCATCGTCGCATTCCCCGTTGGCAGCACGGCGACTGCTCTCTGTTGAGTACTGGGCAGCCCCTGTGGATGATCGCAAGGCGCTCACAGCTGATGTCTTGATGACGGCGCTGCTGGGGCGGATCACACCAGATCGCATTGAGGGAGCGGCGAGACGGGCAACGGCCCGAGGTACCGCCCTTGAAAAGCTCCGAATGGAAAGCATCGTGATATGAGACTGTGATTGGATTTGGGGGCGTGGTGAGAGATGCGTTGGGTATGGTGATAGGTATGCGGTTGGGTTTTGAACGGGTGGGGATGTTGTTGCAACTTGCGGGCGGGAGCAGATAGGTAGAGGCGAAAGACGCGAGAGCTACGCTGAAAAATTTGTCCAGGATGCCTGGAGCACGGGACAAGCACGGGACAATGGCTGGCGCTAAAAGAGTGGATTTGGGGTACCGCAGCCACACGTGATGGATCATGGCCAACTTCCAAGACATCGTCTTGCAGCGATCTTTTGAGGTGCAAGGCGTGCGGCTCATTACGACACAAATGCGCACATTCGGCGCAGATTGAAATCACGAGAGGCTCAAACTTGCGAGTAGAAAAGAAAAGAAAAGCCTACTGGCTGCCTTGATAACGAGTAGTCATTCCCCTGTATCTTGTCTCAATAGCGTGAAGTGCCTGCGACTCGCGAGGAATCAAACCGCCTGCGCCTGGTATGGCATTTGCCATAGACTCAATGAAATGGTTGCCGAAACGCCGGAAACGCCTGACTTCTAACTACTTCCAAATTTCTCAAAGCCTAGACCCCATTTGTCTTCCACAGCGTATCGGGCGATCCGCTCTACATCACAGATGTAGGCTTCACATCCCGCGCCGCGGTAGCCGCAGCCACACTGCGTCATCTTCCCACCGACTTCAGCATCTTGCATTGGTTAATCAGCTGTTTCTGATGCCATCTCGACAAAAGATCTGGCGACTCGTCTGGACTAGCTGATACCTTTCGAGGGAAGCTCGGCAGCACGCATCTGTCCAGTGCTGGATACTTTGACCCATGACAACGTGGAAAGGTACGCCCATTCACCCTTCCAATTCTCCAGCAATTTTGCGCTCTCTGCAGACGTCACGTCCGGTAGTACTAAAGCATTTCGTCAGTCAGAATTCGCCAAGTATAGATGTCTTCTTAAGGTGCGTACCGAAGCCCTTCTCGTACTCTGCCTCCAGAGCCTTAATTTTTAGTTTCAGCATATCTTCCTTGGTGCTGGGAGGACGACCCGACCGGCGGGCCTTTTTCACAGAATCGTATTCTTCATCGTACTGATGAATAAACCTATGAGGCATGAAGTCAGCTTTTTTGCTTTAGCGACAAGTACCTGGCTTTTCTCACTTTTGGATGAGGGATTGAACGGCCTCTACGTCCAGTGGCTCATTGTCCTTCTTGGCGAGCTCCTCGTGGAAGAAGGCAACTCGATCAACTAGGTGTACAGTCAGTCATGTGGATGACAGGAGCGATTTTGGCGCAAAAGACGATGCGTACGAATGGGCTGCTCTTTCTTGCCTCTTGCAGCAGCAAGTTTCTCCAGCCTTTGGTCGCGAATCGCAGCTTTGTGCAGGCGAAACGAATCTCTTGACTTGGCATGCAAAGCGTTGACCTCGCCGTTGCGCTTCTTGGCAATCTGCTTGCGCGTCTTCTGTAGGGAGGACGGCATTTTTCCGCGCTGCCGTTGCTGCTGAGAGAAGATGTTCTCGATGCGATTGATGGGACGGGCTCTAGCAACTGCCGTGAATGCGCCGCCACCGCCTGCCCGAAGGAAAAGGTAGGATTTCGGATGTCAGCCACAGCGAGCGGTCTCCACATCTTGTCCCCACCAAGATCAGCCCCTGGGACCCGCCAAACCGTTTCCGAGCGAAGCCGTTGTCGTTGACGCGTCTTGACGCGTTATGGCAATAGCATTCTAGCGTCTCTGCAACGCTTGCTTTCTCATGCGTTTCTGCTCAGATAGCCGTGCGATCCATCGTCTCATCAGCAGACGCCCCATTGGTGGTGTAGATACGCTCTAGGTGCACTCTAGCGTCTATCTACTCGCCATCTGTCGTCTTACCTGTCGTGTCGTTACTAAACAGCGGCAATAGCAGCAACAGCCACGATAACAACAACGATAACAGCAGTAGCAGCGACAGCAACGACGACGACAACATCAAAATCAGCATCAGCATCGTCACCAATAGCCTCTCTGCTGCATTGGCGTCCACCTCAAGCTCAACCAATACCGCCGGCCTCGTCTCCTCGCAACCGACGTCTCTTGCTAACTCGAGTTCTCTCACATCGCTGCTCGCGTAGCCTCATTGCTTCTTCCGCTTCAATCTTCGTCATAAATATATACCCTTGAACACTGCCGTGCTGGACATCCGGTTCCGTTCACGCCGTGCCCTGCGTGAAGCGGCCGGGTGGAACTTGCCGCTCACTACCGCGGCATTATTTTGGCCTCCAGTGTTCCTCGCCCATTGGTGTTGATCCCAGGAATCGTTCCGACGCCTTTATTACTCCGTTTTCCTGTGGCTCTATAGCTGGTCACCATGGGCGTGTCAGGTCCGTATACTATTCTGTCAACTTCCGCAAATGTGAACTCGAAAACTCACCATATACAGGTCTTCTCCCGTTGCTCAAGTCTATACAACGCCATCGAGAGCTCAAGAATTGTAACGGCGAGACACTCGCCGTAGACGCATACGGATGGCTGCACCGAGCTGCGTATTCGTGCGCTGTGGAGCTTGGACAAGGCAAGCCCACCAAAAAGTCAGTTGCACTGTTGTCCTGGGTATGGCGTGCGCTTCTTTGATCTAATGCAACACTGTAGATATGTCCAATCTGCAATGCACCGTGTGCGAATGCTGCAGTACTTCGGTATCACGCCATATATGGTATTCGATGGCGACTACCTTCCAAGCAAGGCCGCTACTGAAGCTTTTCGAGCCCGGAGTAGAGAGGAGAAGAAGAAGCTTGCGAATGCATTGCTCAAAGCGGGCAAGCCATCTCAAGCAGCGCATGAATTCCAGAAATGCATTGATATCACCCCGGAAATGGCTACGGCTCTCATACAGCAGCTTAAAAAAGTAGGGGTTCCGTATGTCGTGGCCCCGTATGAAGCAGATGCACAGCTTGTGTACCTAGAGCGCCAGGGCTTGGTTCACGGTATTCTGTCGGACGATTCTGATCTTCTAGTGTTCGGAGCCAAGCGTCTTTTAACCAAATTGGACCAGTACGGCAATTTCATTGAGATAAACCGTCGCGATTTCTGTGCTTGTCGAGAGGTGTCCCTCACGGGCTGGTCCGACACCGACTTCAGACGAATGGCAATTTTGAGCGGCTGTGACTATCTTAATGGGCTTCCGGGAGTTGGTCTCAAGACTGCCTATCGCTTGCTTCGCAAGTCGAAAACGCCGGAGCATGTTGTCCGCCTCTTGCAATTCGAGGGCAAACGGGTCTCGGAAAACTACCTGACTCAGTTCTACCAAGCAGAATTGACCTTTTTGCATCAATGGGTCTTTTGCCCCAAGAAGAAGGCCTTGGTTCATCTCACTGAATTGGACGGTAGTCGAACTGCCGAGGAAATGCCCTTTATTGGGGCTTACGTTGAAACGGATCTTGCAAGAGCGATTGCCACTGGCGATGTGAACCCAATCACAAGGGAACCCATCTCCATTCCGACAACGCCTTCTAAGAGGAGACTCTCTCAAACAGCCGTGTCCGTCCAACATCCACATAAGCCCATTACGAGCTACTTCAAGGGCCAGAGCCGGATACCCATGGGTGAAATGGACGCCAATTGCTTTTCAGTCGACCCTCAAAGAGTTGCGCAAATTACTGACAGAGGGCTGGTCCCGCGAGTGTTTCCCTTGCCTAGACCATACCTTGACAGTCCCCGGGGAGAGACTGCCAACGCGGCCGCTCGCCCGGCATCAATACCCCGGAGGACTAGCTCTGCTCCCACCAGAACATCTCCTGGTCTGCAGCGGCGAAAGACGGATCCTGTCTCCCGTATGTCTGCCCGTGTTTCGAGCAGTCCTGTCCCTACGAAATCTACAGATATCGGCCGACTTCTGTGCCCACGCTCAGGCCCTCAGTCGGAGCCTGCGCAGAATCGGCCAAAGAAGAAGGTGCGGTTGTGCAATGATGATGGCGTCGAAGACCAGACATCGCCGAAGAGAAGCAAATTTTTCCCACCCTCCAACCTCAGTAAGAGCCCCGTCAGGGCCAAGAGCGATGCGTACTTGTTTTCAGACGACTCAATTGAAGAAAGCCTACGCGAGTTACCCGATTTTGATGGGTGGAAGCCGACAAGCAAACGCGGAAAGTCGATTGCCATATTCAGTGACAAGGCGGAAGTCGTGAAAGAGGAGATGAAGAGCCAGCCTGTAGCAGGCGAAGCGTCTTCAGAGGGCGAAGCGTCTGCAGTAGGCGAGAGTAGTCAATCGGCAAGCCAGGATGTGTCCATCAGTCAAAGCACGCAAATCACGATGCCGTCTCAGAAACAACATGATGATTCATCCGCCATCACGATGCAGCCTCCTCCGTCAAAACAGCGACCAATGCCGCTCAAGACCCCATCGCGAGCTCATCTGAGCCGCTTTGCCTATTCATCCAGAAGCTTCTCTACACCAGCCTCCCCGATGTCGTACCAGTCGTCCATCTTCAGCACGGGACCTACCCCTAGTACCGGACCGTCTACGGCTGCGACCATGCTGACCCCGCTGCAAAGACTGGCTGCGCGCGCAAACACCACGATGGCGTCGCCCCAACAGGTCACGTCGAAGCCAAAAGACGTCCCTAAGCTTGTCAAGGGCGTACCTGCGAACCCATCGTCTGTACCTCTCCCCAAGGTCGATGTGGCTGAATTCGAAGCCCTCAATAGGCCGTGTGGAAGCGAAGATCAGATCGTTCCCGATAGCGACGGCGATGACGATGAAGATGAAGAGGCGGATCAAGAAGTTGAGCTGCCACCGAGGAAGCTGAATCTTTCTCGGTTCGCGTTCTCCTAGATGGTCGTTGTAGCATTGAATGCGCCATGCTCACTATGCAGCCCTTTGTGCTGTCTTTTCTTTATGAGTCTTTTTGGGGGGCACGGTTCAAGGAACCGTGGTCGAGTCTATAAATATCCGTTAGCGTTCCTAAATCATATCCTGGCGTTGGTTTTTTTTCTCTCATTATTATTTTGGGGGTTTCGTTTTCCCTAGACTGTATGGCGATATTGCTTGGACTCAAGATTATGGGTGGCGTTTTGGAGGGGATAGAATTAGGTGTTCGTAGGCGGATGGCCTGTCATGTACATGCTGCATTGCATGTCATGTTGATGACGGAAGAGGCCTCAGTGCCATGTCGATCAGGCAAGGGAGTCTTTTGTATCTTGATAGACTGCATGTACTACATGTTCATGGTGCGATGGATGGGTTCGTTCAATTACTAGACATGATTCAACCAGCTTCATGATTCATTCTCAGACTGAACAGGAATTATTTGTCGTTTTTTTGATACTCTACTAAGAGTGCATGTGTACAATGGAGTGAGAGTAGGTACTAGGATGAGTTGTGGGATGGAGTGAGTGAGATATGAGTGAATGAGGTACCTATGAGTGGGTGAGGTACATATGAGTAGTGGGTATCAGAATGTGCAAAGTCGTGTGTCCAACGAGACGGAGCAAGATCACAGAAAGCCAACGTCACGAATCGATCACCAACCACTCATAAGTAAACAGTCCAGTAATTGAAATCTTCGCAAAACACCCCATGCTGAATTGTTTCTGGTGGAATACCTACCACCCCTCCATGTAATGTCCCGTCCCGCATGTACACTGTACAACCATGAGCTTCATTCCCCCCCTTTTTTTTCCTCCAGAAGAAAAAAAGAATTCCTTAGAAAGGTCGTAAAACATCATTATGTACTAGACCAGACGCCCACCCAAGGGCCCAAAAGACAAGACCAAACCAATCTAGACGGAGAAGAAAAACAAGGCTTGCGATGAGATATATAGACCGGAAAAAGGAAGCGAAAACTGTAACTAGTGATTGTGGGCGATTTCTCGTCATTTATTCTATTCATTTTTTGAATATGCTGTTGGTGAAGAAGGGAGGGGAGCAAAGTCTATCGGCGTGTCGTTGTTGTAGTGGAGTTACTATTCAGATCTATGGTGAACGTCCATCGGGCTAAGTGAAAAAGAATTGTCAGCTTCGTTGATCATGTCATATATGCTCATGCGGGAAAACTAGAGGGGTGGCTTACAATTCTTAAGGTTATCTGCTGTATCCTCTAGAAGAATGAGTCGCCGCTTGTTGCAGTAGGATGTCTTGTCCATAATGTCCACCTTCAACTTCGCATCGGCGAGATCCTGTGTCGGCTTCTCAAACATCTCGGAGAGATTCTCCACCGCCATCTCCAAGTCCTTTTGATTGTCCTCAAAAATCTCCGTCAGATTATTCCTCGCTAGGTAGAACGCAAATGCGTACGTCCACTTCAGGGTCTGGCGGCACGTCTGGAGTGCTTGAGACGCAGAGCTGAGGTACTGAACCTCAATCCACGACATGCCAGACGCAGTTTGCAGCTGAAACATCTTCTCCTCCGTCTTGTGAGCAATGTCCTTGTCCAGTTTGGCGGACTGCTCGTGGTTGGCATAACGGTTGTAGTAGTGCAAGTATCTCTCGAGGGATATGCGAGACTTGGCCTGCGCGTCTCGAGCCTCGGAGCCGCTCTTTTCTTCGTATCGGTTGCAGTTATACCAGCTAGTACCATGCTCGGACCACAACCCCATGCACATCCAGCAAAACTCATATTTGCACTTTCTGCATGTCATGTGGTTGCATCCACCGTTCTTCTCGATCGTCGAGCCGCACTTGGGACACTCCTTCGTGTTTGCAGAAATCCAATTCGCCGTCTCGGAATCGTCAGCGCACTTCCTAAGCCACTTCTTGACCAGCTCGCAGGGCGCCGGTTGGTGATCGGAATGCGGACATCCGAAACAGAATCGATAGCCGCAGCTGCATTCTACCGCTGGCACAACCTTGTCCAACTCCTTCTTCTTGACGCTGCATTCGACGACGTTGGGGCAATCCGGGGCAGGACACCATTTGAAATGCTCCTTGCCCTCGACGTAGTTTCTGTTGAGCAGTTCGTGGTATCGATCCACCATCTCCGGTCCAACCAGCAAGTCCACTGACCGGGAGTCGTATATTCGGCCGCAGCCGTCTGACGGACACTGAATTTTGGCAGCTTCGCCCTCTTGCTTTATTTTCTGTGTCAAGTAATGCGCGTGACAGCCGACGCAGTATCGATGGCCGCATTTCATGGCAAAAGTCGGTAGGTCTTCTTCGTCTTCGCAGCAGATATCGCACGCAAAGCCAGGAATGGCTTCTATTTGGGGCAAACTGCTCATATTGCTGCTTAACCCAGCAGCCTCCAAAACTCTCTCTGAACAGTCCATGTAATCTTCTAGCAGACGCTCCTTATTCCAGCGGAAATGACGCAGCATGATGGCAGCATCCTCTTTACGCATATCCAGAATCATATTGACCTCGTTGATCATGTCGTCTTGTTGGGTTTGAATCTCGGCCGGCTCGAGAACTTTAAAACTTGTGATATGAGCCGGTTGCCGGGACTTTCCAGTGAACTTTGAGGATAACTCAAAGTCAGGATCTGGCTCATCGAAGCCGTCTTCGAAGTCTATAGAGACATCTCGTAAGTTTTTGGCCAGTGGAAGAATATATATGAACGACAGACACATTCGGCTGGTCAAGATTTGCTCACCTTCCGCTGCAGACATGTCATCTCCGCTGTAATCCTGCAATATCTCGTCGTCATCGCTTGATAAGATGGACACGCATTCCTCTTCAGATTCCATGCCGATGCTAGTTGTCGTGACTGGAGTGGGGGGCGCAGCTGAGAGGCAGGCAGCTGAGGCGACGGGTCTCTTTGGAGGGTTTCCTTCTTGATATTGAGGAGATGCCGCCGCCTCAGCAGCCTTTCGCTTCCTGGTTAGGGGGGGAATCGTGGCGGTCAAAGGATGTGTGAGAGGGAGGCCGACACTAGCCGACGGTCATGAAAGAAGGAGAACGTTTCCGCCGGTGCAAGACTCGGAGGAAAGAAATCAGTTTGTTTCCAAGAACCACAGCCAGAGAAAGCGCGGAGGATGGAGCGCCAGCGTTGCAAATAAGAAATCGGTGGCGTTGATTGTTAAAACGGAGATGATCAAGGAAGACGCGGAGGTGCTCTAGAAAGCCAAGACGAGGCGCCAAGATCAACAGGGCCAAGCCAATCTTGCGCGAAACTTGGGGTAAGGCTGGAAGCTGTGGTCTTCGTGCAAGAGTGACAAGGATGTCACAGGACTGGCGTGCGGAATGGATGTGATCTAAACCGCTGTTCAAGAGGAAGTCAGGGACACAACACAGAGAAGCATGCATGACGGAGACGCGGGCCGAGAGCAGCGGTACCATCAGTGATCACTGATCACTCAGCAATACCTAGGAAGTCGTCTCGGTGGCGGTGGCGGACGAATTTCGGCGCCAGTTGGCTTATGTCAGCACTGAGCAGGCAGCTTATATTCACCAGCCGGCAGCCGCATTCAGGAAAGCACAGAACTCCAGAAGGGAAAGGGAAACGCGGCTTGGGCAGCCAACAGGTCCGGGTCAGGCTGCTAATAAGTTCTAAGCGTGGTTGCTTTCATTATGATTCAGTCACGGTACGGTCGATGGCGCCTATTGCGGCTTGGGCGTTTCAGTATTGTCACTTGTGACATCGAATACCTAGCCGATGGGCCAAGCCGGCTTCAACTCCAGTTGCCCCGGATTCACCACCAGCACCACGGAACATCATCCGGATGCTGGGTAATGTAGTGTGCAACGATGCGAATTGAACTGTGACTGGAAGGCCACACTGAAACATAAGAAAGGAGCAAGCGTCAACTACATAGCAGCCATCCCGATCTGCGGCACCAATGGCCATTCTCAGTTGTCGTCGTCTGCGAGACGCTTTACGGAGTAGACTTACGTATTATACGAAAGCCTGCAAACCCGATTAAAAATGGCAAGGCAAATGAGAAAAGAATGAACCAGAAAGACAAGCATTTGCACGAGACCTACTTTTCCACCCATCTTCTACGAAGCCCAAGATTGTAGCGTACATGTCCCCCACCTCATGAGATGCTTTGCCACCGCCTTAGCCCAAAACCTTCTTAGCCAGCGAGACTACAACGCCACCAGTCAGTATCACAGACATCTCCAGTGCCCGACGGAAAAAAAGGCAAGTCACATACCATCAGCTCCAGTGCCATCAGGCTCAACAAAAGTCTTCGTCACCTTGCCATTCTCAATCTTGAGAGCATATCGCTTGCTGCGAGCGCCGCCAAAGATTTCAGATCCGTCAAAGTCAAGCTCGAGAGCTTTGGTGAACTCGGCGGAAGGGTCGGCAATGAAGCGGATCTAAATCATTTGTTCTATTAGATCTAAGCCCGTGAGAGAGATGGGATGAGCACGTACGCCTGACTTTCCGGCAGGATCAAGCTGTTCAGCCCAGGCCTTCATGCTAGTTATTCGCCAAGATTGGTTAGTGTTTTTGCGTGTTGCCGTTTCCCGTTTCCCGTTTTCCGTTTCCCGTTCCGTTCCGGTTTAGTTTGGTATGTATGCCTCGATAGGCTAGCAACCTTTTTTCCACAATTGCCAAAATTTGCTGTACAGACAGGAAAAAACTTACACAAAGGGATCATTCACGGACACCACGAAAACCTGGCCGGCCTTCTTCAACGCAGGGTGGTTGATGTACCCGGGGATGTGGACGCCAGAACAAGTGCCCGTGAAAGCTCCAGGCACGCCGACAATGTACCCCTTGGAGGCCTTGAACTCCTCGGCCAGATTGACCTTAAAGCCGGGAGAGTTTTCCATCAAGCCGTCGAAGCTGGGAACCGCGTCTCCGGCCTTCACAAACGCGCGAGGCGTGCTGTGGAAGTTGCGCATGGCAAAGGCCGGACGAGCCAGGGCAACGCGTCGCAAGGGAGCTCGGAAAGACATTGCTGTGGAAATTAATGTCAGGGCACCGTTTCGAGGCTGTAGTGTATACGTCGGTTGTCAGTCTGAGGCCGTTGTGGAAATGAAGTCAGATACGGCGAGCTGAATTGACTGAGGTTGCGTGATGAAGCTCCGGAGCTTGACGGAAGAGCTGGTTTTCCTAGCTCAAGCAAACAAGGCAACGGGCAGATTGAAGCTGCCAGCCGGAGCCCCACGCTACGCCCCGCCGTAAACGGCAATTCCCTCTTCGAAGTTCGAACCAACAACTTGAATTTCAATCTCCATCAGTACCTACTCCGTACATACAATCTCCCACATACCAGGCCGTGACCTCCAGTGAATCAGAGTAGAATATGTTCACAAGATGTTACATAGATGAGTTCATGCAGTTTCAACTTCATACACACACCCACGCTCAAAACCCAATTGCATATCTGTTTGACTTGCTTGGGCCCAGTCTATAATTAGAGACCATGTGCCAGGTATGTAAGTATATTATTGGCACACAAGGTTGTTCGCGATTTCTCGATGGACACTCTTGGCCGGGGTGTTCGCCTACATCCATAGGTACGTATGTATGTATGTACTTTCAGAATGACGCCATGGACACGATAGAGCCGATTGCTTACGAAAATGGGCAATTGCCATCGTACGGTCTCAGACGCGATTTTGGTTTGCATTTGTTGAAGACCACAACTTTGAAAAAGAGCAAGCCGTGTTAAGCCAACTTCCCCAAGGTTATACCCTGAACGGAAACACCTGTCGAACGCACGGCAAGATAATATGATTATCCTATAATACAACTGCCTGTCTTTACTCGATGTGACTGATACGCCGTTTCAAGTTCGTCCGTGGTTCTCGGACTTATGCCCGATTCAAAGTGATGCCAGTCCCACACGGGGATCGTTACTGTCTGTTGCCGCGCTGATCTCAATACTTGAGCAGATAATACATGCCTATTCGAGCTTTCCAGAGGCCAATGACTCAGATGTTTGTCGACCCGAGCTATCCCGGCCCCCGGGACTGGGGTCTCGGGTTTCGCTCGAACTGTACCCCGCAAATCCTCTTGCAAGATGCGGTCTGCACCAAGTCGTGCTTCATTGAGGTTCAGCCTTCAGCTTTCATTTGCTCAGTACTCCGTACATCGATCTAAACAGAAGACAGAGAATCAAAGAAGACTGCTTGCGATTTAAAGTCGCTATTTAAAACTACTGCAACCTCCTTCATCAAATGTCCCAGGACTAATGCATATTCATGATTGCGGATTGCCCTCTGCCCAGTTCGGCGGAACAGCTTGCCACCGGGTTAAATTGCCCCGCGGCAACAAGAATGTATCGAGAAAACAACCCTCTCAAAGATGACGCAATTGCAATTTGGAGATCGTTCCCAACTGAGTCAAGACTCAAAACTGATTAGATATGTGTGACCGCCGACCGATAACATTGAACAATGTATACCTACAAATTACAATAAGAAGGTTTTAGAGCTCAGATCGGAAAGATAGACACAACTTGCACAAGAACATGAGCACGAGCCCCCCACCAAAAAAAGCATGGCGCACGCAACGGGCCGGGCAAAAACACCGTGTACCGCGTGACATCTCACCCGAACACAACTCTGCAGCCAACCAAGATTCTTCATGGCTGAAAAGGAAGAAAAAAAAAGGCGTTCTGGCCAGAAATGGACCTTGAAAGTCTCGGGAGCAGCAGATTGCGGCAGAAGTGAACAGAAGGTTTGAGGGTGAAACAAGCCACACTGCCGCGGCAATGCCATGCTGGGAATGCTGCAGATTGCAATACGTACGTATGATGTAGGCTAGAAAGCATGTCGGCAACTCAACATCGGCAATTGCCTTACGCTCGGTGTCCATCAAGGGCCTGCAGCTCTATGCGGGAATTGTTTTGCTTCTTTTTGTATTTGCAAAAGCAAAGTTTCTGAGCTGATTCAATCAGTGCTCCCTGTATGCTCTGACTCGGCAGCGTCCTCAATTGCCTTCTTTCATCTTCGGTGGCCTTTGACTATGTATATAAACCCCCATCTTCTCCCTCTTAGCTTAGATCAGTAAATCGGACTTGAGACATCCATTCCTTGACTGCGTTTTTCACTACGTCTTCAGCTGAATTCGAGTCATGTCTTCTTCTCATCTTTTTGAGTCTTGTTGACTCTCTCTTTTCTTGGTGTCCAGTGTACAGTATCACGTCTTCGATACTGGCACTATGTGACCCACCTATTCTCCTTCTCTTTTCTGGCGACAAAGACAGGATGAATAATTGATCGCTTCCTTAAGCGTCCTGCGTACAACATCTTCCTCACACCGTCGCTGCCGTCATTGCGCGTCGTATCGACCAATCATCATCGTTCATTTCTACAGAGACTTTCGGGGCCCTTCGTGGTATCGCCGTCGTCTGTGTGACTCTTTAACATCGCCTTATCCTCTGTTCCTTTTATAAGACGCTTTAGGAATCCGTGTGGATTGCCGCGCAACTCGGGAACAGTCGATGAGGACCTTTTTTTTTTTATGCTTTCGGTCTACCGTCAGAAAGAAGTCCTGCGTGGGTTCATCAATTGCCCTTTCACTACCGCCGCGACAACTTTGTTTTATCACTTGCTCTCTGTCAATAAGGAGCCAGTCGCACCAGAAACTATTTTCGACCTTCGCTCGTCATGATGGACGACTTCAATGTCCTTTCCATCACCGCTTTCGGCCTTCGCTTGCCATGACAGCAACCACCTCGCTGTCTTTTCTACGACAATTTTTCGGCCTCTGCTTGCCATGACAGTTCACTTTCAACTTCACTGTCTACTCAGCACTCAACAAACACTCTTGACCTTGCCTGTCACCAATGGCTGTTTCAGTATCAATTTCGGGGAGGATATTTCGAGCTTCGACGATGGTCGGGGGCGACCATTTGTTAGGGGGGTACTAGAAAGCATGTCGGCAACTCAACATCGGCAATTGCCTTACGCTCGGTGTCCATCAAGGGCCTGCAGCTCTATGCGGGAATTGTTTTGCTTCTTTTTGTATTTGCAAAAGCAAAGTTTCTGAGCTGATTCAATCAGTGCTCCCTGTATGCTCTGACTCGGCAGCGTCCTCAATTGCCTTCTTTCATCTTCGGTGGCCTTTGACTATGTATATAAACCCCCATCTTCTCCCTCTTAGCTTAGATCAGTAAATCGGACTTGAGACATCCATTCCTTGACTGCGTTTTTCACTACGTCTTCAGCTGAATTCGAGTCATGTCTTCTTCTCATCTTTTTGAGTCTTGTTGACTCTCTCTTTTCTTGGTGTCCAGTGTACAGTATCACGTCTTCGATACTGGCACTATGTGACCCACCTATTCTCCTTCTCTTTTCTGGCGACAAAGACAGGATGAATAATTGATCGCTTCCTTAAGCGTCCTGCGTACAACATCTTCCTCACACCGTCGCTGCCGTCATTGCGCGTCGTATCGACCAATCATCATCGTTCATTTCTACAGAGACTTTCGGGGCCCTTCGTGGTATCGCCGTCGTCTGTGTGACTCTTTAACATCTGTGAGACGGTGTGGGAAATGATGATGATAGTCTAGGCTAGGCTGTCCACATCCGTGGAACAAAGGAGGCTATGTACATGCAGGGTCTCTGCCCTAAAGTGCTACATGCCTGAGGAGAACAAGTGATGCCTAAGATGTGAGGCTGCTACCATCTAACACCGCCCCCAGCGGAACATCTGGGCCAACATGATGTTGTAGATAGTGTCAAACTACCAAATTGCCAATCCGCCGAAGTGCTAATTTTAAACGAGAATATGTAAACCAATTCGTCCACCGCGAAAACGTAGTTGAACTGCTGAGTCCTCCGAGCTATCCGAGTTTTTGGGCTTCTGCCCCTGCCACTGTCACTGCCATCTTGGCTGCTGCGTCTCTGAGTCATCTGAGCTCTTTGGCTCTACCTAAACTTCTGGACTGCTGACTTCTGAGCCTCTGAGTCATCTGAGCTCTTTGGCTCTACCTAAACTTCTGGACTTCTGGCTTCTGAACTCCTGGATTGCTGAACTTCGGAGCTTCCGACTCTGAGATTCTGTCGCGTCTTTGTCGGGATCGATTAGTCGTGTCGTTTAGAAGGGAAAAAAAATAGTGAGTCGCAGACCATGCAACCCGAATGTGTCGGTTGTTCAGTGTATTCGTACACGATTTCGACGACAAGAGTAATATCTCGTAACTTGAGTCAAGTTTTCGACATAAAATGATGGTGTCGATTGTTTCCGACGACCAAAGTAAGGGGTTTGCGTGTCCGTACCCTTCGAGTTTCCGTTTCTCTTACCATCAAAGTAAGAGGTTTGTTTCTCTCGATCTTACGAAAATAAGATCGGATATTGAAATCGATTGTTCAGTGCCAATGTGCACGAACATACGGTTTCCGAATCCTATCGATTGTTCTGATACGGCTTCCAAATCTTTCAAATCGTTCTGTGTAATCGTTCACGAACATGAGATTTCCGAATCCTATCGATCGTTCTCTGCGTAATTGTACAGGAACGTACGGTTTCCGAATACTATCGATCAAAAAGTGTGTCCATGTTAGGACATCAAAAACGTTGCCCATCAAACAGGGCAGTCGAACGCGTCCAACACCAGGAGCGCGCAAAAGGGCGTCGAAAGCTCTTGTACAGCTGTACAAACTTGACGACAAAAGTGTGTCCAATCTAGGACATGTTCTGGTTAGGGATAGATAAATTTTGAATCCGTCCCAAATCCTTGGTAGATGCAACAGTTGCATTTTGCCGAACGACGGTGCGAAGGTCGCGCACCCAAATCTCGCTCTTCTTCAGAGACATGTAATTTCTGTTCGGGTAAGGACGGTGATGTTGACCGCCCCGTAAGTCACGCATTCCGATGACTTTTCGACGTCGAAGGTCGACGCGTCTTTTTATGAAGAGCGGATCATCGCCGATTGTCGGCCGCCCCTTTGGCCACGCACTGGTGGCGTCTCTTCCTTTCTTTCGCTTTTTCTTTTTGCGTGCCATCGTGAAGATTTCCTCGGCTGTGTAGAAGAGTAGAAAAAAAAATGGCGCTATGCTGAAAGCGCCGGGCTCATAACCTGTGAGACGGTGTGGGAAATGATGATGATAGTCTAGGCTAGGCTGTCCACATCCGTGGAACAAAGGAGGCTATGTACATGCAGGGTCTCTGCCCTAAAGTGCTACATGCCTGAGGAGAACAAGTGATGCCTAAGATGTGAGGCTGCTACCATCTAACAACATCGCCTTATCCTCTGTTCCTTTTATAAGACGCTTTAGGAATCCGTGTGGATTGCCGCGCAACTCGGGAACAGTCGATGAGGACCTCTTTTTTTTTTTTATGCTTTCGGTCTACCGTCAGAAAGAAGTCCTGCGTGGGTTCATCAATTGCCCTTTCACTACCGCCACGACAACTTTGTTTTATCACTTGCTCTCTGTCAATAAGGAGCCAGTCGCACCAGAAACTATTTTCGACCTTCGCTCGTCATGATGGACGACTTCAATGTCCTTTCCATCACCGCTTTCGGCCTTCGCTTGCCATGACAGCAACCACCTCGCTGTCTTTTCTACGACAATTTTTCGGCCTCTGCTTGCCATGACAGTTCACTTTCAACTTCACTGTCTACTCAGCACTCAACAAACACTCTTGACCTTGCTTGTCAACAATGACTATTTCAGTCTCAATTTCGGGGAGGATATTTCGAGCTTCGACGATGGTCGGGGGCGACCATTTGTTAGGGGGGTACTAGAAAGCATGTCGGCATCTCAACATCGGCAATTGCCTTACGCTCGGTGTCCATCAAGGGCCTGCAGCTCTATGCGGGAATTGTTTTGCTTCTTTTTGTATTTGCAAAAGCAAAGTTTCTGAGCTGATTCAATCAGTGCTCCCTGTATGCTCTGACTCGGCAGCGTCCTCAATTGCCTTCTTTCATCTTCGGTGGCCTTTGACTATGTATATAAACCCCCATCTTCTCCCTCTTAGCTTAGATCAGAAATCGGACTTGAGACATCCATTCCTTGACTGCGTTTTTCACTACGTCTTCAGCTGAATTCGAGTCATGTCTTCTTCTCATCTTTTTGAGTCTTGTTGACTCTCTCTTTTCTTGGTGTCCAGTGTACAGTATCACGTCTTCGATACTGGCACTATGTGACCCACTATTCTCCTTCTCTTTTCTAGCAGCAGATTGCGGCAGAAGTGAACAGAAGGTTTGAGGGTGAAACAAGCCACACTGCCGCGGCAATGCCATGCTGGGAATGCTGCAGATTGCAATACGTACGTATGATGTATGTATGTAGGTACATACATATCGGAGTTGAACCCCTGGACTTGTTAGTCTACGCGTCTTATGTACCTGACAACTTACAAGGGACTTTCAGGTGGGGAAAATGTCTATGTATGGAGTAGCAAATGAGGTGCCTGAATTGGGAGGGATCTACGGAAGAAGTGCCTGGGCGATGTGATAGGGACGTTGCTTTCTCGCGCCGTTGATCGCGCGGCGAGGGGAAGGAGTTTATCCCACATCCCAGATATGGTATGTACAGTACCTATACGCGTCGGTGGCTGATTTCTCTTTAAATGTTAGGTACTCTCGTGCATCGATGCCGTTGGGGCTTGCGGTTTAAGTAAGTCTAATTCCGGGGGTTATGTACTTAGATGTATGTACCTAGTACATAATCTGACTTTCTGTATCGGGACAGCGCGATGCAACCACAAGAATCAAGATAGACTTTGGAGGGTCTAGGATGTGTGCATTGCCTGTTTTACATGAGGAAACCCCTAGTTAACGGCATGAGCGCTTGTATTGTGCTTTCTCCGTTACATGCGCATGTCTTTTTCTATTCCTCAGTTCCATGTGTAAATGTGTATGGAAACAAAACTTAGTCAATACGTAGAGTTCGTCTTTACAATACATATCGTCTGGAAGGTTGGCCAAGAGTCAAGACCCAGGCCCCAGGGGCCAGAGCCGAGAGATTCCACATTTACCCGTCCGAGTGATATTGATTGCCAAGCCTTAAGTAATCAAGGTTACCACATACATACCTACGTTGTGTGACGTGTCTGAGTTTTCTGTGTGAAGTCTTGGTTTTCTCTATGCATGTCTAGGATTTGATTATTTCTTCAGCGATCCAAAGACAAGAGACAAGAGAGGATTATGCAGAAACTTGCAGATGGTCCGTCAGAAACTACTCCGTAGTTCCAACTTCCAAGACTTGGGGCCCCTGATTCCACGTTGGAGATGATGTGCATTTTTAACCAATGGCACGATGGATGACTAGAGGTATGATCCAGATGAGTCACCCAGATCATGGATGGGTGTCCTTCGCTATGACGTGATTGAGGAAACATACTGTAATGGGCGAGATGGCCTTCTCAGACAGTTTTGTTCATTTCTTTTTTCGATTATTAAACATGTACCCAATATGTAGAGTGTTTTCAATTTCGTTCAGCGATTGGCATTCAAGCACTTCGACATTGACGCCTGAAATGTGACGCCAAGCGTTCTTTCGAGGGCCGTGTCCAGACTTGTCGAGGCCAGAAGCCATGACGAAAATGACGAGAATCATCACTCAATCCCGTTCTGGAATCAAGGGCGAAACACCAGCCGATATTGGATGGGGCAGGCCGCAGTTTTCCTGAGACAGGCTCATGTCGTGTGAGTCGACGAGTCGACGCTGCGCTGCCTTGTGCAAAGATGATTTCTGGACTTCCTTGTTCTGGCAATCTCCACCTTGCGCTTCCGGAAGTCGTTTGCACGAGACAACCTCGACATCAGTCCAAAATATGTATAGGAGCCACGCAGGCTACACGTGAAATCGTGAGGCTGTTGCCCGCGGGGTGCCGCAGCTCCGCATCTCGAGAACTGGCCCAGAAAGAATGAGTACTTAATTTGTACTCCGTACCTACACACCTAGGTAGGTATATAATCATGTACATAGCGCGAACCGGATTGGATGTGAGAGTGGTGAATACTGAACACAAGAGGCCTCTTCCGCGTCAAATCGACGAGTGACGATCCTCGGGGCCGGCCCGGACTCCGGTGCTAAGATCAAGGGCCATTGGAGCCGCGAGCGTTAGCTTGACATTGAGAAATGTGCCTGATCGGCGGCCAAATGGGCACTAGAGACAGTGTCGCAGACTCGCAGTCGTAAAAGTCGTTGTTGGAATTCGTCCATCTATGTACAAGGCTCATGCTCTATAATCAATATCAACTGGGAGCCGACCAAAAGCGAAGACGTCGGCCAACTCGCAGTGCAGTGCTTGTGTCGAGGACTCGAAGAGCATCAGTATGTAGTTACTAGTGGCAGCACTTTGCCAACGATGCATCATCCGAGGCACCAGCATCTGCAGCTTAAAGCATTGACAACAACGCACAAACAAGTTACATACAACCATGCGTGGCCGCCGCACTAGGTACATACATGATACCAGGTACAGTACCTGTTACATGTATGTACATAGGTACATACGAACCGATCTGCTCCACCTGCACGGCGTTGTGCATCGTTGTGCAGCGTTGTGCGGCGTTGTTGTCCCTCATCCTGTAATCTATTATCTTGCACTGTTCTGGTCCCTGGAGTGGCACATGAGAAAAGACCCTTGTGTCGGCTATCTGCACGGCGTCGTTTCTCCAAAACGTGCCGAAGGCCGTATCTGTTGTTGCCCTTGCACTCCTGAGACCGTGCGTGCAGACCATATGCACTGGGCACATATGCAGGTGCTTGAGCATAGGTAGGTGCCTATTACATACGTACAGTACGGAGTACCTCCCTATGTACATATGTACCTGCGTACGTATTCTCACGAAAGCTGCGCGGGGGCGGGAATATATGTAGTTATTATGTACAGTATACGTACCTATATACATACATACCTACTCCGGAGTCTGTACAGATAGACGGAGAATTCGATGATGCTGGGGAAGGGGAAGGGGAGGGGAGGAGGGAGGGAGGAAGGGGACAAATCCTGCCGTGCTCCTCGCTCCTGAAGTTTCCTTGATCCGCACTGCCGAGTTCCGAATGCTCATTTCCCAACGTCAAATCTGTCAATTCGTGCACTGCGTTGAAACTCGACCTGACATGCGTTGAGACTTGACTGGACGGCGACGGTATGCCTCGAAGAATTCTGGTTGCTGGATGGAACGTCGCCAGCTTGGCGGCGTGGTGGTTGATGCAATGTGCGTGCAGGTACAGACAGACTCTAGGTACCTATGTAGGTATGTACGACTGGCCGGCACTTCGCGTGCCAAGACCGGGCCTCTCAACAACTGTCGACAGCTGTCCGGCGCACCGTCCCCCACCTGTATGCGAGTGCCTGCGGGTGCCTGCCAGTGCCTGCCAGTGCGAACCCTTGTTGAGTGCCGCAATCTTGCTGCCCCTGGAGGCTGGAGTCCTGGACCCTGCGGCCCCGTCGGAGGCACAGCTTTGGCTAACTCTGTGGTGCTCTGCTTTGCGCACAGTCCCACGCCGCTGCTTCTTTCCCTTCTTCTTTTCCCAATGTTTGCTCGTCCTCGTCCCCCCCTCACCCCTCCCCCCTTGTCCCACGTCCCACCCCTCGTTTCTCGTCCTGCATTCCACCCGCGTCATTTGGCCCTGGCCGCGCCCTTGTCATGTCCTTTTGAGTCTTGACCCAATCCCACCAGATAGAGAATAGAGAACTGACCTCTCCATCGCCGCTGGGTCGAAGAATTACGCCACTCACCTCGTTCTGCCTTGGTCTCCCTCTCGCATAATACATACGCATCGCCATCCGCCTCTGCTTTCTGCCTTGCGCAGAACCAACTCCTCTTTGGCCCTCCGATTCTTCCGCCGAACCCCGTCGAGAAGTCCCTTTCTTGTTGTCCGACGTCGACCCAACCGGCAAAGTCTTTCTCGTTTCAATCGCTCGGAGCTTTTTCCTCGTCCAACACGACCAGCTGTAGAACGTGTCGCGACGTGCTCATTTTCAAAAGGAGCCCCCTTCCTCCGAGAACTGTCTTTCCGTCGTCGTCGAATCGAACACGCCACCAAGTTGGAACGATCCCCTCGGTCAGACATCACGGATTGGCATACCCGTTCTCGTTCCTGCCGTCAGAACCGGCAGTCGCTTGCAGCTTCTCGTGGCTCCGCGTCGACCAATTACCTGCGACTCGGCGCCGTGCAACCCACCAACTATTTCAGCTTCAGATTGCCTGATATATATCATCGTGTGATCCGTCCATCTTGCAGCTTGGGTCACTGGTCATATCGAATTTCCGTCCATTACCTTAGGCCAGAATTGCAATTTTGACGGTGTACCGTCGCTGCGTGCGCGATCAGCATAGACTTTTGGCAAAATCATCAAATGGTCGCCTCTCGACACACTTGCTCTGGTCAAATCATCTAGATCTGGTTTCACTTGGTAGGTTCATTCTCGTCGCAACAAAGGCGCACGAGTCCAACCATCTACGACACAGTTAGGGGCCTTGCTAGCTGCCCCGCGGCTCCTGTGAGAAGCCTCATTCTCGAGGCGCTGAGAGGGACCTCTTTCGTTGCTGGCCCTCTTGTCGCGCAATTTGCGCCATGCCGACCATGCTTCAGACGCCATCCAGGGCGTCGACAGCTTCATCATCATCCATTCAGCCCTTGTCGCGCCAAAACACAATGTCCTCATATGATGGCTCGCGCTCTGCGCGCCAATCCAAGCGGTTTTCCATGTCTGCTCTTTACATGTCCATGTCAGCCAATGAAGGCGAATTGCAGATTGAGGATGACCTCGCAAAAGGTAACTTGTTTTTAATATTGTCTCATCTTTAAAACTGTTGTACCTTGTCGCGCTCCCCTCAGCCTACATTTATCTTCAACCGTGTCCTCATGGGCTTGAGCTCTTGAGATTTCTTGACACACTGACATCTCACAGCCCAGAAAGTTCTCCGAGACCTCAAGACAAAGATATCCTCACAATCAAAAAAGAATTTCGTACTTGAAAAGGACGTGCGGTATCTGGATTCACGAATTGCCCTTCTTATCCAGAATCGCATGGCCCTCGAAGAGGTTCGTCTTCTTTCTATGGCCGGGTTGAATGACACGTACTTACCTTGAGTCACAGCAAAATGAAGTTGCGAGCCATCTGGAAGATGCGACCGAAGTAGAACAAGGAGTGTTTCCAAATGACGACAAGACACAGAAATACGGCAACCTGATGTTCCTGTTGCAATCGGAGCCGAGGCACATTGCGCATTTGTGCAGACTCGTTTCCATGGCCGAAATAGACTCACTACTGCAGACCGTCATGTTCACAATATACGGAAACCAGTATGAGAGTCGCGAAGAACACTTGCTTTTAACCATGTTCCAGGTATGTCCATTTGACAGCAGCGGCATTGGTCGCCCATGAGAACGGCAGGAGCCTGGGAAACCTTTTCACCTTTCTGCCATATTTCTGCAGCACTCTCCCCTCTTTCGTGACAGCGGCGCTGACTCCTGCATCAATAAGTCTGTTTTGACTTATCAATTCGATCACACCACCGATTACTCGTCCTTGCTCCGAGCGAACACGCCAGTCTCTCGCATGATGACAACCTATACCCGCCGTGGCCCTGGCCAGAGTTTCCTCAAAACTGTCCTTGCTGAACGAATCAACAGCCTCATCGAGTTGAAGGACCTGGACTTAGAGATCAATCCGTTAAAGGTCTACGAGCGCATGCTGGAGCAGATCGAAGAGGATACTGGCAGTCTTCCGGCCAACCTGCCGAAGGGAATCACCGGGGAACAAGCTGCCGAGAACTCGCAAGTTCAAGCCATCATTGAGCCACGACTAACCATGCTGACAGAGATTGCCAACGGCTTTCTGAGCACAATCATCGACGGGTTGGAGGAAGCACCATACGGTATTCGTTGGATCTGCAAGCAGATCAGGAGCTTGACGAAGCGCAAGTATCCTGATGCAAACGATCAAGTTATTTGCACCCTAATTGGAGGCTTCTTTTTTCTACGCTTCATCAACCCGGCGATAGTGACGCCGAAATCCTATATGCTCATCGATGGAACCCCTGCCGAGCGACCCAGACGAACCTTGACGCTCATTGCCAAAATGTTGCAAAACCTTGCCAATAAGCCATCATACGCAAAAGAGCCGTATATGGCGAAACTCCAACCTTTTATTCAGGACAACAAGGACAGAATCAACAAGTTCATGCTGGATCTCTGCGAAGTCGGCGATTTCTACGAAAGCCTGGAAATGGACAACTATGTAGCTCTGTCGAAGAAGGACCTCGAGCTGGATATTACACTGAACGAAATTTACGCCATGCACGGTCTCATCGATAAGCACTACCAAGAGCTTTGTAAAGACGAGAATTCCCACTTGGCCATCATCACATCAGAATTGGGCCCCTCACCACCTCAGGTACCTCGCAAGGAGAACAGGGTGATCAATCTGCCGCTCTTCAGCCGATGGGAAACTGCCATTGACGATTTGACCGCTGCTCTTGACATCACACAAGAGGAAGTGTATTTTATGGAAGCCAAGTCCGTCTTTGTGCGAATCCTGCGAAGTATCCCGCAGAGCAGTGCGGTTCTCCGCAGACCTCTCCGTCTAGAACGCGTGGCTGATGCTGCTGCTACCAGTCGCAATGATGCTGTCATGGTCCGCAAAGGGATCAGGGCCATGGAATTATTGTCCCAGCTGCAGGAATTAGGTGTCATCGATAAAAACGACCAGTTTGATATTTTGCGGGACGAGGTTGAGCAGGAGCTGCAGCACCTTGGCTCCATGAAGGAAGGTGTCCTTGCAGAGACACTGAAACTTGAAGAGGTGTATAAGACTATACGAGACCACAACTCGTATCTGGTCGGCCAGCTCGAGACATACAAGAGCTACCTACACAACGTGCGGTCTCAAAGTGAGGGGAACAAGCGAAAGCAACAGAAGCACCAGGTTCTCGGACCGTACAAGTTCACGCACCAGCAACTGGAAAAAGAAGGGGTGATCCAGAAGAGCAATGTTCCGGATAATAGAAGGGCCAATATCTACTTCAACTTCACCAGCCCTCTACCAGGCACATTTGTCATTTCTCTCCACTACAAAGGTACGTGCCAACGCAGGTCCATTATTGATACGACTAGATAGGCCTGCCATCTCTCTCTTTGTTCCGTTGCTAACAACTCAACAGGTCGAAACCGTGGTCTTTTGGAGCTTGACCTCAAACTCGACGACCTGCTGGAGATGCAAAAGGATAATCAGGATGAGCTTGATCTCGAATACGTGCAGTTCAATGTGCCCAAAGTGCTCGCACTGCTCAACAAAAGATTTGCTCGCAAGAAGGGATGGTGAACGCAACGCAAACGTGGAGAAACGGCAGAGCCTACTACATCCAAACCATGTATGTGCAATGACTATATCGAATGGGCAAGTCGGCGTTTTGGGAAAGCAGAGATACCACGACTGTTTTATGTCCCTTGCTTATTATCGCACATTATTATACTAGCACAGGAAATTTGGTTCGGAGGGATCGCAATTCTCCTTGCCGGGTTACTCTACTCGTCTTTTGATCTTTCTGCGTTTTACTTCAAGGCCTTCTTTGCCTTCTGTTCTCTCCATTTCCCTCCCCCCGTTTCTTTGCTCCCCTTTTCTTTACCTGTGTTCGCCCCCTCTTTTAATCTCTCGTATGAGAAATGTCTTGTAATGAAGAGTTCCGCTCAGGTGCTGGGTCTCCGTCGTTGCATTCTGGGGGTCCTCGTTTATATCTCTTTATATGAGCGGAGCTGCTTAAGAAAGAAGCGTTTTGCGTTTTATATTGTTCAGATTTCATGTAACCTAATTTCTTTGGTCTTTGCTGTCGGCTGGTCCGTGGTGGATGGAAGGAAGGAAGAAGAGAGGAATACGTATGATGTATTCACTTGTTTCTTTCTAATTTTATTACTTGGTGGGTTGGCTAGAGGGATGACAAGTCTGGTTTGGGTTCGGGTTCACGTGGGTTTCAACGAGTTTCAGATTTTTTTCTGACAAGGCCTTCTTGGACTGGGGGTTTCTGTTTTTTTCTTTTCTTTATCTGGGATCCTGTGAGTGATATTTGGATGAGTGGTATGGATGAAATACGAGTGCTATGCTATGCGGTTGGGCCGGGTGGTGATGTAGTTTCTTCTTTCTTCTTTCTCTTTTCCTTATGTAGGTTTTGGGAGCGACGTACGTTATTGATAATACCCAACTG
The DNA here is from genome assembly GCA_029405325.1 of Claviceps purpurea. Taxonomy (NCBI): domain Eukaryota; kingdom Fungi; phylum Ascomycota; class Sordariomycetes; order Hypocreales; family Clavicipitaceae; genus Claviceps; species Claviceps purpurea. Next base: position 2,592,251 of record CM055785.1, read on the forward strand.
AAAGGAAGGAAGGCTTTTCAAATTGAGGGGCACTGGCCTGGATTATCTGTGACGAGATTGGGATATCTTACTTCACATGCTGGGAAGAGCGAACACATTTAGCTACCCATGTACTATGTTCTGGTAATATTGTTACGATCACTCTCTTAGTTGAAAATGCACACCCGAGTCCCCTCTTTCAAGCTTGAAGCCCCCAGTACAGTAAGAATACTCAAGTCCAAGATCGATCATCACAGTGCCCAAATTTTCAAGATTATGCCCTTCGAATCTCGTAACCTTCAAAGTTGAGTCCGGCTCGGCCTGAAGACGAGTTCCCCGGTGGTTTGTGGCACCCACCATCCTCGGACCTCACCACACCTTCTCTACATGAAAGCAAGCCCCTTCACAAAACTCTCTACCCACCTCCTTCCCGGTCATGAAAGTAAGTCCTCCCGGACCCAATACGATACGATCTACCCACCACATTCCTCGTGGACAAGCCCCTACCCCAAGATTACGAAATCGATACAGGCAGAACGACATGATAACCTGTATAGCCGTGTACGTGTCCGGGGCCTCTTGGTCTGAGATATAATAGAGGCTCTGGATCTGTTTTGACTGGATAGTGCCTAGTTCGCAGGGACTCATAAAGTTAGGGCAGCGTAGGCTTTAAGGTACCATTATTCATAGTGCCATGACTTGATCAATACTTGGCGATACTTCATAACAAGGCAAAGTACGCCGAAGGGGTCAATGTTTCTTTTGATGTACAAGGAATGACTCCTGATCGCTGGCTGTGAGCAAGTTTCGCCACAGGCATACATACAGTACAGTACAGTACAGTATTCTTGTGCCGGCAATTTATACGAGCGTCATGCTAAATGACGATAGACGTGACCTGTCACCCAAATTGGTATATAATGTATATTATATGTTAGATTTATGTATTAGCACACGCACTATCGCCCTGCCTCTACTTTATTACCTCTTACTGATGTGTATAGCATGCCCTTCTGTGCGTGCTGTATTCTCGCGACCAACCTTCCCACCATCCCGCCCAAGGCGCGCACGAAACAATGCAACCTCAAAGATGCCCATCAGCGAAATAGCGTCTGATAACCAAGAAAGACACTGCATAAAGACTTTCCAAGCCTGCCGATTCGTTGCGAGGCAGACACCCCCAACAAACCTCATCCAGATGACTGCGCTCTAGGTAGCAATTGTGGCGGGCATTGCCGCAGTCGCGTCGTCAACGTCCATAGCATCGTCCTCGCCCTCGTCAATCTCGCCATCTACTTCTTCTTCGTCAAGCTCCTCTTCACTCTCCCCTTCAATATCAACACTGCCATCTTCGGACATCTCATCATCGTCCAGCCCGTTAGCATGACCATTTTCCAAGTCGTCGTCTACTCCAGCCATTTCCTCGTCTTCGCCAGGCTGTCTGTCTAACTTCTCTGCGGCCTCAGCAGCAGCCTCTTCCTCATCTTCTTCGTCGGCTTCTTCCGCTCCATACTCGTCGCCATCGGCGACCAAATCAGCCTCGGGCTGCTCAGGAGGATACTCTGGCGGCGCAGAAGCATCAGAGTCCCTGACACCTAGTTAGCAAGTATTTGCAGACCCATGAAACAAGACATGCTGCTATGCTAGACTTACCACTTGATCGCGAATCGCGTAACACGTGGCTTCTCAGAGAGTATGTTGCGTCGAACGCGTTCGACGACCGGTTTGCCCGGCGGGTCGGCGTTCAGCTCTTCAGAGTCGTACTCATTGTTCACGTAGTAGCCCACGCGAACAAACTCACGCCCGTCATACGCGCAAGTCAGGAGAATCACGGTAACTCCAATGATGTCGCCATCTGGGATGCGATTGATATTTGGGGAATCGGCTTCGAACAAGAATTTGTTGACGCCCACTGGGACAGGTCCAACTAGAAGTGAATCGAGCTCCTGATCATATTGATCCCTATTTTCCCCTTACGTTAGTCGCGTTGCCTTGCCGACAAAATCTTCAAGGTGTGCAGAAGGAAAGGATAGCTCACGAAGTAGCAGAACCAACGTATGTGAGTTTCCACTCGAGGTCTATGTATGCAATCAGCCTTTTCGTTCTCTTCAGTGGAAAATTTACTTCACGGCCTATGAGGTCCGCCGTCGTGACGAGAGCGCGTACCCTTCTCTAAAGCCTCCAGACACTCAAACGTAATTTCAAATTGGTATTTATCTGTGAACTTGGCGGGGTTGTTGACAACCTTGACGCCCAAAAGTGACACGACAGACATGACTGCGGCGTGGTAATTGGATGATTGGGGGTGTGTGATCAGTCGACAGCTTAATCGAAAAAATGCGGTCGTTACGTTCTCGTAATGCGCGGGGTTTTATGCGAGGTGGATGCAAGAACGGCGGTGACACAAACGGCAGAAGGCAGCGGGGCGTGGATGAAAGAGGGTGGTCGCGAAGTTAGGTCTGCTGGACGCAGTGTTGTTATAGAAAAGACACGTCCTAGAAAGAAGGAGGGCTGGATCTATCTGTTGACAACGAGAGCGAAATGCAAAACAAGAATTGGTCCCTGAGGGAGGCCCAGTCCAACTTGCCACACCAACCAGACAAGATCAGGCGTGGCGGGATGGTGGAACGCGCTTCCGCGTCGTTTGGCGCGTTGAGAGGTTCGATCGTGCCTTCCTGAACAACGGCGGCATTGGCGGTAAGTTGCAACTGGGCGGCTGCAGCTGCGGGTACCTGTACACGGGCGCCTCGTGTTCAGGTAGGCTCCCGGGGCTTCTGTGAGCGTATCAGTCCGTGGTGAGAAGTACCTGTACAGCCTTCCCTCCATCCAATTTCCTGGCATGTACGGAGTACGGAGTATCCACAAATACATTGGCCTCAGTGCTCACCGCCCAACGAGCCACTAGGCCTTATCCCTTTTTCTGCCCAGCCTCCCGCGATCCACCCGTGATGAGCTTTGCCTCAAACTCTTTGACGCTTTTGGCCAACTAATCTACTGTTGTCACCTTATTGCTCTACATATGATATATCGGTAACATATCGTCGACCCGCGAAGAAGTTCTGCGCATTGTCAGCTATTTAGTAGCTGCCTTCGTCAATTCATCAAGCTTTTCCTGTCGTAGAAATCTATCGCAGGCTGCCGTCGCACATAGGTACCGCCATCTCCGAAGGACCCTCAGTTATCGATTCTACAATTTTACCTCGTCAGTCTCAAAAACCAGCGCGTCACGACCGAACGGTTTTTGGGACATACTCGCAACGGCCGCAATTATCTCACTCTCTCCTCCTTCTTTCGCTAGGCATCACTGTCGCACCGACAACCGATCAGCATCAACCTAATTTGCACGTCTTTCAATTCAGTAACAGACTCGAATGTGAGGTGTATCAGCCAGCTTGTGACAATGTCTGCGGAAGGTGTCACCTACGAAGGTGAGGAATCCGGTGCAGAGTACGATCCTCTAGCAGAGCCAAAGATACCCTACAACCCAGCTATCGAGGAGTCCGCCGATGCTTCGGACTCTGCTAGTGACGGTGAGGGCGAAATAGAAGAAAACGAGGAGGATGAAGATGATGGGGCCGAATATGACCCAGAATCGGTCGCTGTCGATAATTCTCCTCCGACTCCGGACAAATCAGCACCAGGCACAACCGCCCAAAAATCTGCGAATAAACCCAAAATGTCAGGCGGCTTTCTAATCGAAGTCTCTGACGACGAGGAAGAGGAAAGTAAAGATCCGCCGGCTGTTGTCGATCAGAGCCGAAATGATTCACGCTCCGGCCTAAATAGCCATGGCGCTACTCCGATCCCCAACCCTGAGCCATTGCCTAATGCGCCGCCGCCCGCAATGCCCAGCGTCGATCCCGTCATGCTTTTCGAAGCGCGCATTCAAGAAGATCCGCGCGGGGATATGGATGCATGGCTCAGTCTCGTGGCAGACTATAAACGACGCAGCAGAATAGAGGACCTACGTCGATTATACAATCGCTTTTTGGAAGTGTTTCCCCAAGCTGTAAGTCTGTACACTCCTTCCCAAGTCAAGTATTGGAGCTAAACTGTTTTGTGCGGTAGGGAGATATTTGGGTTGAGTGGATTGAGATGGAACTCAATTTGGACAACTTTGTAGACGCCGAACAACTCTTTGGACGATGCCTCATGACTGTCCCCAACGTCAAGTTGTGGACATCGTATCTCAATTATATTCGAAGACGAAACGACTTGACGAACGACCCCACTGGTCAGGCTCGGCGCACTGTCACTCAGTCATACGAATTTGTTATTGACAATATTGGGGTTGATCATGATTCGGGAAATATCTGGCACGACTATGTTCACTTTATCAAGAATGGTCCTGGGCAAGTTGGCGGCACAGGATGGCAAGACCAGCAGAAAATGGATCAGCTCCGCAAGGCCTACCATCGCGCGATCAACGTTCCTATCTCAACGGTCAACACTCTATGGAAGGAATATGATCAGTTCGAAATGGGTCTAAACAAGGTCACTGTAAGTTCCATCTCGCAGAGTGTTCTGCATCTTCGCTTTCCTCCCGTTCAAGGACCCGTTTCTTTCGACTGATGCATCTCCAGGGTCGTAAATTCATTCAAGAAAGGTCACCAGGGTTTATGTCTGCCAAAGGTGCCAACATTGCGCTCGATAATATTGCACGAACCTTGAAGAGAACAAATTTGCCAAGATTGCCCCCTGCTCCAGGGTTTGATGGGTACGAAGAGTATCAAACGCAAGTCGACACGTGGAAAAAATGGATTGCCTGGGAAAAAGAAGACCCACTGGTGCTTAAAGATGACGAGCCTAAAGTTTACAGACAGCGTATCCTTTATTGCTATAAGCAGGCTTTGATGGCTCTCCGATTCTGGCCCGAGATGTGGGTAGATGCTGCCGCTTGGTGCTTTGAGAACGACATTCGGGAAAATGACAAATCTCTGGGTATCGAAATGCTCCAACAAGGTATCATTGCTAATCCAGAAAGTGTGCTACTTGCTTTCAAACATGCCGATCATATCGAAGCAAACTATCCAGAAAAGGAAGCGGACCAGTCTGAATTTGCTCAAGCCGTTCGAAAACCCTACCATTCGGTCTTGGACACTTTGTACAAGATGGGTGACAAGGTCAAAGAACGGGAGAAGCTTGAAATCAGTACCATCAAACAAGCAGCAGCCCTTGAGCCTCCGGTTCAGGACTCAATAGAGCCACTTGACGATGACGATGAGCAGGCTGCGAAGAAGTCTCCAACCGAAGAACGCATTGCTGCAATTCAGCAGGCGTATGCCGCTGAAACGCATCTTCTTTCCAAGACAATCTCCTACGTTTGGATTGCCATGGCGCGTGCGATGCGTCGCATTCAAGGCAAAGGCAACCAAACTGAGGGCGGCCTGCGCAAGGTGTTTACCGATGCCCGCCAGCGGGGTCGTCTGACGAGTGATGTTTATGTGGCCGTCGCACTGTTGGAATCAATCGTGTACAAGGATGCTGTTGGTGCAAAAATATTCGAGCGCGGTGCAAGATTATTTCCCAACGATGAGGGCTTCATGATAGAATATCTGAAGTACTTGCACTCCAAGGATGACACAACCAGTAAGTAAAGCACTTTTTTATTCCATGAGGTCAAGAAGTGAAAAATTTTAAGAAGTAAAAAGCTAAGCATCAAGTCTAGATGCTCGCGTGGTCTTCGAGACTTGTGTCAATCGTCTCGTATCGAAACCAGAAACACTACACAAGGCCAGGCCATTGTATGCTTATTTTCACAAATACGAATCACAGTACGGCGAGCTTGCACAAATATCCAAATTGGAAGCTCGTATGGCGGAGTTGTTTCCTGATGATCCAAAATTGAACAACTTCACTGCCCGATACTCATCCGACAGTTTCAATCCTGTGGCGGTCCCAATCATCATATCCAAGGCAGTTCAGATGCGGCCGAAGCAAATGGCTCCGGCCATTGCACAACCTACATTGGCGCGAGAAAGCAGCATCCCACCACCTACTAGACATGAGCAAAGCCCCAGACCTCATTTTGTTCGAGCCACAGCATCGCCTAAGCGACCATTCGGAATGGACGAGGATGACTTGAATCCACCCAAGAGGGTTGCCCGAGGCGTCTCGCCGCTCAAGGGCGCTGCTGGACGACGCCTTGATCAACAGCGACGGAACCAGGCTTCTGCTCTGCATCGAGATATCACTTTTCTCCTGGGGATTTTGCCCCCAAGTCATACTTACGATGCTCAGAGATTGAACCCTGCTGGCTTGACAACACTGCTCCGCGATACGCCACTGCTTGATTACGCGTCTTGGAAAGCCAAGACTGGCGGCCAATACCTGTTCACCGCGCCAACGCATACAAGACCAGCTCCGAACGATTTCAACGGGCGGCCTCTATCCCCTTACGGACGCGTGGCCTCAATGACAGGGTACAGGCAATCGCCCCTGCGGACAGAGAGCGCCAGCGGCTATGCAGCAAACCTCTATGCACCGCCCGATGCCCTTGCTGCTGCCCCGTCATGGCAGCCCCCCGCAGGCTCCATGTACGGAGCACCACCACCCGCCGGCCAATACGGAGGCTACCGATTTTGAACATGGACAAACAATCCCTCGAAACGCACGAGCGTCATACACTGTCGAAGTCAATCTGATCTTCGTAGCAGACAACGGCTGGTTTTCTTATGCGAATTTATTGACGCGTTTTCGCAGCGCGAGTGGACATCCGGTGGGGAGGAGAAAGATGAGACATCCAAACGCAGTACCTACGATACCCATGATCTTGGACAGTGAATCTGATTCGTGCAATGAGGTCAGAGGCTTAGGAGTCACGAACGCACATGGCCTCCTGGGCACGTCGTTGCACGAATGCAGGCGGATTCATGCACGTGTTTTCGAAGCGGCGATGATGGAGGTACAATGTACAATCTTGTTTTACGGTACTCCGCGCTACATAGGGCACCATCGCCAGATGGATATGCACAGCTGTCGATATTGACACGATTTTCTTATCTTTTTTGGGCAGGTCTTGACTAATTTTAGCAATGTTATTGTACCTAAGTCGCAATAGCTCTCATGTATCACAATCCGTGTTTTATATTTCAGGCAGTGGACACCAAACGCTTATGCGTTGAACTGGGCACCTGTTGCCAGCTGCCGACACAAGTGATCTGCACCTGCCAGTTGAGTGCCAGTGTCAAAGACGTACCGGAACCTGGTCGGAAGTGCATGATAAGAAGCTCCTTCCCCCGCGCTATGCTCTCGCTTCCAACTTTCATCCTTTTCAGATTTCGTTGGTTTCTGTAGGCAACGTTCTCCTCCACACACTTTCGTCTCACTCAGCACACAGCGTCCAAACGGCGGTCTAACTTCTTCTTTCGTTCGTCTCTCATCAGTGACCATTCAGTCGTTAATCCCAAGGTGGTAAATCTTTCTTGACCATCGGCAACTTCATTGAATCGTAAGTCGAAAGGTTATTCCTGTGTTCTCTCCTTGTCTGTGACGCGTGCTTTGCTCCCGTTTGCAAGTCCCAGAAATTTCTGGCTCAGCCGCAGTGATCCCTCATCATCCTTCAAAACAGAAGACATCTCCTTGATTCTCTATTCGTTTATGCTCATATCTGGCCATCAAGGAACTCAGCGACAGTCCATTGCCACGGTACTTGGTTGCATTTCATAGCAAGTATTCCTCCTTTATATCTTCGACTTTTATCAGTTTTCAAAGTCTATAAAGTCCCATTCTCCTATTTCGAGCTGCCGCATCTACATCTTTTGGCTACGCACTGAATCTAACAACCTCATAGGGCTGCCATGTCTCAGCAAGGTATCTCTCCGCCGTCCGCGGCTGAAGGCCGCCCGCAACCTGGAGAAACCGGTTGGGTGGAAGGTCTCGGGGTTGATCCAGCAAGAGGCACCACTCAGCAGGACAAAGGAAATACCCGCATGGAACTACCTCCTGATGCATACATTCTTGACGATCAAAAGGACACATTTGCTCTCCGCGGCAACAAGTACAATACTGAAGGAGCAAAGGCCATGGTGGAAGTGAACCAGTATCGAATGACCAAATTTGACTTCAGCAAGGACATTCATCAATATGATGTGAGCAAATTGAGTTCCCCATACCGTTCGGCGTTGGTCAACTGATGGCTAATATGAACCGTCTTCTAGGTCATTGTCTCCCCTGACACTGGAGTCAAATCTGCACTTATGAAAAAGATTTGGCAGCATGAGTCCACGAAGCAAGCCCTTCAAAAATACATGTATCAGAAATGGATTTTTGATGGCCGCAAGTTGGCCTGGGCGCCCTGCTTGGTAGACAAGAGCGAGATACGGTTTACAGTTGACCTAGACGAAGGGAAGAAGTCTCCGGATAGGCCTTCACGGAACACAAATCAGTTCTTCATCGTACTGAGAGCCACTGCACAGGTTCAGATCAGTGCCATCAGGGGATATCTGGACCGCAAAGTCCAATTCAACACGAGCGTACAAGTTGCCCTCAACTTCATGGACCATTTGCTCCGTCAGTGGCCATCGCAGCACATGGTGGCAATTAAAAGAAACTTCTACCCCCAAGGTCAGAAGGGTAAACTCCTCATGGATGGAAATGTCCTTGAGGTTCACAAAGGTACCTACGCCTCGATTCGTATGAGCCACAACCTTGTTCAGGGCGGTACAGGCCTTGCTTTGAACGCTGATGTTTCCAACACGGTGTTTTGGACGGGTCCTCAGCCCGTAGACCAGCTTGTCTGCAACTTTCTGGGCGTGTGCGAGCGCAGATGGAAAGGATTGAATCCCGCATCCTTGGCCAAAGAACTTAGGCCGGTTCGCGATCGACAAGGGAATTGGCAAGCTTCGGATGCCTTCAAGTACATGCGAAAGATGAGAAAGCTGAAGTTTACCATACACCACTCAAACCGAGTCGCCAGTGATAAGGTATACACAATCTTGGACTTTGCGTTCGATGCCAAACATGGTGCCGAAGGGGCGACCGCCAAGGTGGTCACTTTCGATCAAGATGGAACAAAGGTTACTGTTGCCGACTATTATCAACAGAAGTACAAGGCAAACTTGAAGAATGCTGGCCTCCCGCTGATCAACGCTGGAAAAGGGGGGTTCATCCCCATGGAATTTGCCATCATTCAGCCTATGCAGAGATACACCTTCAAGTTGAACCCTGAGCAGACGGCGGCGATGATCAAGATTGCGGTCACGCGCCCCAAGCAGCGCAGAGAAGACATTGAGAGGAACGTGGCAGGACTGCAGCTCAGCTCTGACCCATATCTCAAGGCGTACGGGGTTGAATTTGACTCGACGTTCACCAAGACGGAAGCCCGAATTCTGCCTGCTCCCGTCGTTCACTTCGGAAAAGATCAAGCAGACCCCAAGTTTTCTGGCCGCTGGGATCTGCGTGGAAAGAAATTTTGGAAGCAAAATTTCGCCCCTCTGAAGAACTGGGGCTTTATTGTGATGGACAACTGTGTGAACTTCCCTCAACTCCAGGCGTTTGCAAAAACCTTCAGAACAACATTCCTGGGCCATGGGGGACTTTGTCCCGCCGATGGCTTGCTTCTCAACGTCCCTGGAAATGTCAGGGGAGATGTGGCACAGGCCATTGCTTGGGCACATGCAGAAATCAGCAAAGCCCGAGGCTATACCCAGCTGCTCTTTGTGGTGGTCGGGCACAAGAATAGTCCCCATTATGAGCGATTGAAGAAGTCTGCTGACTGTAGGTTCGGCATTTTATCTCAAGTCGTCAACGCAAGCGCTGTGGCCACCAACAATGGTCAATATCATTCCAATGTCTGTCTCAAGGTCAATGCAAAGCTTGGAGGGGCGACAGCACGTACAATGCCGCCTTGGAAGGCCCAGACGACGTACTTCCCCAAGGACCGCCCTACAATGATGATCGGAGTTGATATATCGCACGGAGCTCCTGATGGCAAAACCCCCTCGACTGCGGCCATGACGATGGCGGTTGATCGGGACGCACTTCGCTATGCTGCCGTAGTAGAGTCGAATGGCTATCGCGTCGAGATGCTCACTGCGGCCAACGTGCATTTCATGATTGGTACATTGTCCAAGTACTGGATGGCTGGCCATGATGGTGCCTTTCCCAAACACATCATATACTTTCGCGACGGGGTCAGCGAAGATCAGTTTGCGCATGTCATCGACCAGGAAATCCGCCAGATCAAACTCTACCTTCGGGAAAAGGCACCCGCATTGCCGATGCCGAAGTTTACGGTAATCGTGGCCACAAAGCGCCACCACATTCGATTCTTCCCACAAAAGGGAAAAGGTGACCGCAACGACAATCCTCTTCCAGGCACACTGGTTGAGCGAGAGGTGACACACCCGTTCATGTGGGACTTTTACCTCTCCTCCCATGTGGCCATTCAAGGTACCGCTCGCCCAGTACACTACCACGTGATTTTGGACGAAATGGGAGTCCCGGTCAATGATCTGCAGAAGATGATCTACCAGCAGTGCTACTCGTATGCCCGTTCCACGACGCCGGTATCGCTTCACCCAGCCGTGTACTACGCCCATCTTGCGGGAGCCCGGGCCAGAGCGCATGAAAATATTGCCACGAGCGAAGGATTTCGAGCTGGTCCCAAGGGGCATGAAATGATACGCGACCAAGTGGCCAAGGGCCAGGACAAGAAGGCGGGACTTGACGATTTGCGAGGAATGGAGGCGCCGCCATTGCTGCCGCTGGGAGGGAGGCCGGAAGCAAACAACCCTCCAGCAGACGGCGAGATGCGGCAACGAGATTTTATGCGCGGCACTATGTGGTATATTTGAACTTTGGTGTGGTCGCTGTATGGAATAATTTGCTTTCTGTGGGGAGTAGAGTCACATGGGTCGCTTGACATGAAGACAACAAGAAGTCGTAGACCGAGAGAAGGCTGTAAAGGGGATCGTGGTTTGTGAGGGTTTCTATTAGCTGAATACGTGGCTGAGAGCGCGACTGGTTTGTGAGGGTTTCTATGAGCTGAATATGTGGCTGAGAGCGCGACTTATTTGACATACGTAATACGTAGCTAGCTAGCTAAATACACGTGCGAGATTTGCAGCCTGTGTGCAAGTTTAATTTTCCTCGCAAGTCTCTTAGTTCTCCGACGCTGATGAATGTTATTGGAGAGTTCGGGACCGGGTTTTGAAGAAGTTGGAGACTCTTCATGACATATGTACTCGTGGGTGAAACGTTTGAAAAAAGTAACCCACTATATCTAGTGGGTGACACAAACCGAGTACTTTGACGAAAGTCGAGAACAAAAAAATGGGTGCGAAAAATCCAGCTCTCACCAATTTTGGTCGATTTTCGTCGTCCAATATCTCCACGTCTGCGACAATTGATCACATATTTTTTGAAAGCCGAATCAAGTATCTACTAAGATTACTTAGAAAGGGCTCCCACTATTTCTAGAGGGTGCGACTTGCCTTGAACAGGACCCTTTTTCTGACACGGGAGTACTTCAGTTTTGGTGGGAAACTCTCCTATTTCTTGGTCACGAAAGAACGGGCTGGGTCGTCAATTGCGCCTTGAGTCCAAGTCATACCAAATCATAGAAAGATCAATGCACGCTTTGTAACTCATGAAACTGTGAATGATTAGGTAGTCTTAATAGATACAAAATTCAGCTTCCAACAATCATCCGATCAATTGCCGCAGACATGGAGATATTGGACGACGAAAATCGACCAAAATTGGTGAGTGCTGGATTTTTCGCACCCATTTTTTTGTTCTCGACTTTCGTCAAAGTACTCGGTTTGTGTCACCCACTAGATATAGTGGGTTACTTTTTTCAAACGTTTCACCCACGAGTAGATCGGATCTAAGGCTCTGTATTCTTCGGCCGTCAGGTTCAGATCTAGATACCAAATAGACTTCAATTGGTATCAGAATACCAAATGCCACTTGGTACGGTCAGCATTGCCTGATGCGGTAATTCTGAGGAGGCAGTTGGTATGCCAGTTGGCACCCCACTCGAATGTCGGATTTGTGGATTTTTAGGTGGGTGCCGGGGAGGTTATTGCCAAACGTCTGGATTAGCGGACTTGGGCGTTTTCCACCATTCCAGTTATTTTTACTGGTTAGGGGTTAGGGTGAAAGCTTAAACAAGGCAATTGGTATATAGAAATGTTGCTATTTCCATCAGGTTCAGATTGAAATGCAGCATTACCGCATCGGGCAATTCTGACGCGTACCAAGTGGCATTTGGTACCAACTCGCAATCGGCATCCATCCAAAGGATACAGTAATCTACCAATTGGTACCAATTAGCTTGCACAAGATTTGTGAACGTCGGGATACCTAAATAGGAAGGTCTTGGCGCCAATTGGTATCTAGATCTGAACCTGACGGCCGAAGAATACAGAGCCTAAGTGGAAACAGGAGGTGTGTTCTAAATTTCTACACAAACGCAATGGGGTAGCTATTCCATCTCGTCAAAGTGGCAGGTCACGAGCGAGAGCCATTGTATCCCAGTTGAATTTATTGAACAGCATGCCTTACGACCGATCACGGTCATGCCTTGCGATAGTCATCATGCCTCGCGATCGTGGCCACGCGTTGCGATCACTGTCCCCTTCGCGATGGCCGCCCTATTTTCTTACACGCCAATCACGACACGAAACAAGATTTGATTGACAAGGTCCATGGAAAGACGTCGATGAAAACGAAACATAGCATAGAGTCTCAATCAAAAATGACTCCTTGGAGAACCAAGAAACCAATACAGGTCAACAGTGGTCAGTGAGCACACCATACAGTAGGTAGGTATATATGTACTAGAAATATGAAAGCCAGTCGCGGTGCGTGCACGTTAATAAGCCAACTTAAACGGAGTATGTACGGACGTCAAATCAAGGCACCCGCCCCTCGACACCCTGGAAGAGAAGGTCCGGCGAAGTTGCAACTTGCAAGTTGCGACGTTTGAAGACCGAGGCGGGGTGGCACTGGGCAGTCTTACATATCTGCAGGGATTCCAGAGTACAGATTAGGTAGGTGGGAGATGTGCATAGTAGCTACATATGTATGTATGTGTGTACATACCTATTTAAGTAAGTACAGGTACATACATACATATGCACTGTCTAACGAAACGCGTGAGATTGAGGCGTGCCGCGAAACGGGTGCATCAAAGTCCCGATAATTCACGGGGAGGGCTTGTCTCTTGAGTGGTGGCAGGTGGTGGCGTTGCGGGAGGCAGGGGGGGCTTTTAAGGACGGTTGTTGCGGAGGTTATATTGTATATGCATGTTGCTCGTTCACGGCAACGCGGCACGCCAGTGGAGGACGCGATGTTGATTTGGTTGTGGAAGAGGAGCGTTGCAGGCGTACCGCGTACGGAGTATTATGCACATATGAGGCGAGGCGCGGTGCATGGGGGATGGGGTTGTTCCTATTCGCTGGGGTTGGATATGCGGAAGGCTATTGGACCGTGACGTGGTGCAGCGAGACCGGTTTTCTCTTTTCGCTTGGGCCTGGGGAATATATACTTGCTTTTTTGCTTGTGGTTGTTTTCCTTCGCAACCTTGTTTCTTTGTCATTTTGTTTTTGCTTTTTGTCTTGTTTTAACCATATTTCTTATTTGGGTTTCGGAGTTTACTCCGTATACGGAGTACCGGGGACTGTAATACAGAGTGGGATGACTCTGTTGTTGATGGAAGACTATGAATTCTGCCTGGGCAGTGCAAGAGGTAGCGGTGGATGATGTGCGTGCATTTTTGTAAAGATGAAGCAGGCTGTTCAAGCCTTTTGAGTCGTGTGGCAGGTGTGCGATCTTTTTGGCACTCAAATGCTGTGCGATCGGTCTGAGGAAGGTAGGAGTTGCGAAAATCGATATCCTGGGAAAAGGGCGTTTTCGTACGGCCGTCGACAGGGGAACTCGAGAAATTAAGTTAGCAGTAAATATTTGGAATGAAAACTAAATTCCCTACATACTACCTCCTTACATCGGACAGCTCTGTAGATGGAGACACCACAGGTGCTACGAGAGAAAAAGTCTAATTCGATTGCCGAAGAGAGCTTGGGCAGTGGTGCTACTCCCGAAAGGCTCAGAAGCACCCCAAAAAGGGCTAAGGCAAAGCTCAGCTAAAACGGGTTTGAGGCTTTGAGCATATCCAAGCAAGGCCAAGGGTTCAGCCTGGTGGCTTTGTCCGGTGGCTTATTTCTAATTTTCTCGTTCGATGTGGCAGGACAATTTTGTGGGATTCCTGCCACGGAAAACAGGCCCGTGGTTGAAAACGTTGGGGCTGACGGAGACAGGTCACGACTCACAGACAGCAGAGCAGACAAGATTGGGAAATGGCGGTGCCACATATAGACAGCAGAGATTGGCGTACGAGTCAAAATAGGGGCATCTGGTGGAATGAGTGGCATGAGTGGCCTGAGTGGCAGGCATGAGTTGGCATGATAATCATGGTCTGTGGAGAGAATAGAAGATTTCCTGGCCGCACAGCAGATTGTAGCATCAGATGACACTGGACAGAGATTTGACTGTGCAGTGTGAACAGACCTCGGCGGGGCAAATTAGGGCGCGTGACTTGTTCGCGATCAGTCATCACATCGCTACATTAGCGCTGAGCGAACAATATGTCTTAAATGCTGCCACTGGACCAGTGCTTGGTTCATGGCAGAAACAGGCAGAACTTCAAAGAAGACGAGGCAAGGGCCGTGCGTTCGTTCGCCTCGCGTCGTCTTCGCTTTCGCTTCGCGGCCCGTCGGCCACAGGCGCTCGAGATGGCTTGTTCATGGGTACATAGAATGATACTGATGGGGCGTGGAGGAGACGTTGATAACTTGATACATACTGATGGGCAGTTGATAGGCAAGGGAGAAGTATCCGGACGACCTGCTCCGCCGACGTTGTGGCTCGTGACTCGTGAGAGCCTGAGAGGCAAGGAAGCGGGTGAGGCCGTGGCGATTTGCCAGGTTGTACCGCGTTGCTTCACTGGCTGGCTCTGATCAGTGATTGGTGGTACATAGCTTCACCACTAGCCTTGCAGCCGGACGGAGCCATCCGCCACGCCAAGGAACCGTGGCTGGAGCCGACGTACCTATGTACAATAATGTATGTACTCCGTACGGCATTTGCCCCTTGCCCCCGGACATGTTCTGACGGTGCCGTTGTTTGTCGGCAACGTCCAGCAGCCTCTGCCAGACCATGTGAGTCGACGAGTATATACATACATTATATGTATGTAATCACATGTATGTACCACCTTACGGAGTGTTGCCGTCGCCGGGATAGTGCGGCTGCCTTCCGATAACTCGGAGTGCTTGCAGGGGCGGCTGCTCGGCCCCTGTCTTGTAAGTTGTGACGGACGCCCCCAGGCGACAAGCACCTGCTGCTGCTGCTGATAGGTATGTATGTATGTAGATACCGGATACATACTCCGTACATAGGTACATGAGTTATAAGTTATAACATAACATTCTTCCAGGCCTGCTGCATACCTGTAGGGGAAAGGTCCTAAGCGCCCCTCCCCTGCAGCCGGCTCGCGTCGCCTGTCCATCGCTTCGCCGCAGCATCGGAATCTGGGGTGCTTGTCGTCTGCAGCGCCGGGAAACAAGGGGCGGTAACCCTAACACTAGCGCCTGCTGCATCGGCCGATGACGAGGGCGGCTGCGGAGACGGTGGATGCGAAGCTTCTTGATTCAATAATTTGGCGAACGGACGGGGTGGGATAGAAGAGGTTGAGAACTTTAGAAAGCCATGTTGGTGTAAGTTCGGCACTCGCCTTCTCAGAGCCGCTGTCTAGGGTTAGCTTAGGGTCTTTTAAGGTCTTGATATATAGGTCTGGTGAGCGCTTATAGGCGCGAGTAGCTCGGGAACCAGAGGGTCTGGGAGCCGGTTGCGTGGAGATCCGTACCTTGGGTACCTTAGGTACTCCGTAGATAGGTACATAGGTATCAATATGCTAGGAGGTCTTCTTTTGTGTATGTACAGACGGAGCTATGCACATGCGTTGCTAGTACGCGCTAGCAAGCCACCCCAAGCTTGCACCGGCTGGCTCCCGCTGTTGCTCTGCCCTCTCCTCGCCATGCCACTGGATGCGCGCACCGCCGCATCGCTCGTAAGGCTTCTCGTACATACCTTCGATTTGCCATCAGGTCTCCATGGGAATCCGACTCTTGCATCCGCCGCATTGTGGCTGCCGCCCAACCTCGGCGTTGTTGGCTGGGGCGCTGTGTTGTAACTTGTTGTTGTTGTTGATGATCGCTCAGGGCCCTTTATAAAGCGACAAGCCCGCCGCCTCAAGGCTTTCCATACGACTGAATTGCTGCTGTGAATACCCGTTCCAATCACAGCTTGTTTCAAACTTGTTCAAAGTCAAAAATTGAACCATTAAACTTGACTCTGCGGCCCGATTTCGGATTAGCCAAGAAACAATACCCGCGTACCCGCCTTTGCCTGCCAACCCGGTGCCCGCATGCAGCCTGTGCGTGCCTGCCTTGGGAAAAGCTAACTTGAGTCAAGTTAAACTATAATCAACACTTTGGGTCGCACCTTCCTCGCAGGCATTTTCTGTATATTCTTATTCTTATTTCTATCCGTGGTGCCGTATATTAAACGGAAACTTTGCCCACCAGAAAGCTCGTCCTGGTACTCGTTCAGGCAAACGAACGACGAGACTAGCAGAGTACCCTTGGCAGACCAAGCAAGACGCCAGAGAGACGCCAGAGAGACGCCGGAAATACACCAGCTTCTCTCCATCACGCTTCTCTTGACCCGGCTCCCCACTGCCTCCCCCACTACATATCCTACACCTTCAGTTGGGGCTGTCTGGTAGACGGGCTACCATACTGGTTGCAGGCACTTGTTTGCAGCACTGGCTCGCAGCCATCAAAGCAAATATTTATATACAGTTTTGTAGCACGCAAACTCGCTGCTGCTCAGAGATAGCTTACGTCTTTCTCACCCAAGACATTTGCACGGCCTCAGGTCCGTTACTGCCAGCATCATGCCTCGCAAAGCGTCTCTGGATGTCAAAGGAATTAACGATGCGATGCCGCTGGATAAGGGTGCAAGAAAGGTACGGTCACTCCCATATGCACCTGTACCCAATCGTGTAACGTGCACTTGACGGGTTTGGCGGTCAAACAGAGAAACTGCGCTAACACGACGCCATAGACGGAGCGTTCACATGAAGAAAACCAAGAGCGCGCATATATTGCGGCCTCTAGGAGGGTAGACCGAAGCATCGAGGCTCGTGTACAGTCGGCCCGCATGGCTAGCGAGATCCACAAAAAGCGAACGGGCAAAGGCTTCAAGATCACCGAGGAGATTGTCTTGAAGGAAGAGATGTACGAAGAGGAAGATGACGATCTGCCGAGATCATATCGCCTTCTCAGCGCCAGTATGCAAACTTCGTCTCCCGAGATGAACGCTCGTCTCAACGCCTATCTGTCGAACAAAGTGGCCATGTCTCAGATGCTTGCCAGGACCAATGACGAATGGAGGGAAAACGAGGTCAACAGGCTCTTTGCAGCATCCTTCCCCAATGCTTTACCCTCCACTCAGCAAATGTCTCCCCCATCTATGCCCAGTCAACCCGTCACATACCAACAACAATCACCATCCGAGGCCTTCTCTCCGAGAAGAAGTCCCTCGTCGACCATTCCGCCGCCGACTCACTCGGCTTCGTTTTCTGGCGCACTGCCAACAACATCTTCCATGTCGACATCATCACCATTGCTGCCAGATTCAGCACCTTTGCTGCAACAGCGTCACTCGGTGGCGTCCCTGCCGTGGCCCCCTCGTGCTTCCAAGCCCTCCAAGCCAAAGTCACGCACACCAGATGCCGGAGTCAACAATCGTCGCAACAGCTCTAAATCGGCGGCGACTCTCGCGAAGAAGAAGAGCGTCGACATGTCCAGCTGTACCCCGATGTCGGAAAATGCCATCTCACCGCAGTCTCTCTACGAGCATTCCTTCCCTAGCAACTCTGCTTTCACCACCGAGTTGCCCGCGGAGGCACGCATGATGTTCGACGGGGTCGGCGCTGATGGAGCACTGGATCCAATGAAGCTCATGGGTGGGTTCGAAGATGGTTACGACGGCTACTTCCCAGACTGGATGAACCCTGATACTCTCTTCGATAGCGCCAGCTTCCCCCGAAGTCACCCCTTTATGGGTTTACCTGACGGCTTTGGTGCGGAGAACCGTGGGAACGGGGTCGAGGATCCCATGGGCGCTAAATACACGATGCCCAACAGCCAAACTTCATTTGATGGAGTAGAGTGGCGGAATTTCGTCAATGACACTGACTCCATGTGGGTAAATGATCAGTGAGAGCGTTTTGTGTACTTCATTTCTTCTCTTTCTCATGCTCTTAGATTCCATTTGTCCATCGTTTCATTCTTTTCATTTTGCATCTTTTTCATTCTTTTCTTCTTCTTCTTCTTCATTTTCTACTGCTTATTTTTTCCGAGCTTTCTTTTCTTGTGTGATGGGTACGAAGCGATAACATTGATCGGCATAATGAGCAGCAACTTTGTACATATATTATATTCATGAACTTGGGTCGCATGGGCGATGCATTGGGTGCGACCTGCAGCGTTCTGATGGCATGGCATTGCCGGCGCTGGACTTTTGAGCCCTTTGGTCATGCGAGCATTCTTGATCTTGTTTCATCACTATATTTATTTGTACATAACGAATTCATGCTTTAAATCATCTTGTAGCGTTGGCCTGTAGTACACACGCTCAATGTGCGGTATGAATCGATGGTATGAATCTGTTCTACGGGTTGGAGTGTAGTCGCTTCCGCGAGATACGACCTTCATCTTTCATATTGGTCCTCTGGTAGCCTGGCTCGTGAGAGGTACCGGACTCACACTGTCCGCGACCGCCGGCATGCTAGTAGTACGAAAGGGCAGTACAATACCACTGGAAAGTGCACGGAGAGGATGCCAAGAAGCCGTCGTCGTTTTCTATTCGCGACTGATTCCGAGAGGGTGTGTAGGGTTAAGCACGAATTGATATGTATACACACGAGGCACGTCGCGATGTGATCTTTATCTAACCCGTTCTGTGGGTAAGGCTGCTGCCGCCGCCAACTCCTGACAGTGCGCATGTAACTCTGGATTCGGATTTGGGTTTACGCCCTGCGCGGGTGTGCCTTCACGGCATGTGATATTGTGTATGTATGTACCCAAAAGAAGGATGAGTCTCTGCATAGACTTATGAACCGGGTGACAGGTGCTCATATTCAAGTCAAGCAGAAGAACGGTTCTTTGCTAACTGTTGGTATCGGGTGATGAACCAACCAATCACATACGACCTAAGAGACAAAATTGAGGGCAAATGTATACTGTGATGTTGTTGTTGTAAAGTACGTTAGGTAGCTACTTATCATATAATTACAATTCTTAGAGCAATGACACAAAAAGGGGCAGTGCGGTAGCCCCTGAGAAACGGATCATGTCTGCGGGCGTTGATCATCAGCCGCTTAAGTGAACGGGTACAGGGTGAGGGCCTGCGACATGTGAACTCGAACGCGACGTCCGGAAAGTATGATGAAGACCAAGACTTCGACACCTTCAAGCACTTTGTCCCAATCTTTGCACCTTTAGGACATAGTGGCTATGCAGCCAAACTACACGGCTCTTGTGTCCTCCAGGCTTCGAAAGTATCATGAACATTGTTTAGATAGCCCTCCAGTTTCGCTACGTGTATAGACCCGAGACAAGACTTTCAGTAGTAACAAAAATCTCTAGCTCTCCAAGCTTCTTCTTTCTTGTGCCCCGCACAGGATAGTGCCAGCAAGGAAAATAATCCCCCAAGCACCCTTCTAACGCAGCACGGATGACTCAATCCTCGGCCCTCGAGCGTTGCAGCCATAGCCGTCCTTCCAAGTGTCTCAATAACGGCAAGCCCAATTTTCCGATCAATTGTGTATAAACAAACGCATCAGCTTTCCTGCTCAGCTGGCAGGACGAGCCTCCCCAGCCTCCACTGACCGTATTCCAGAGCCTACAACGACTCCACAGCTGAGATGTCGGTGCAAAATACCTCTCCAATGAGCGGACTGATCCAATGGACAAAGAAGAGCGCTCCCCAGGCTCTCAGACCCGACCAGTAGTTACGCTTCACCGATACTCTCATGCGGCTGCGGAGCCGACAAAAACGTCTGACCCGACTCCTCTGTCGCAAGTCCATGGTCTGGGACAGCGCCCTTCCTAGCCCTAGACCCTCGAGGAGTCTGGCACTGCTTCTCAACACGCAGACGATGCCTATCATTGTATATATCCTTGACGCGAAAAAACGCAGGCCCCTCCGATCTCTCCTTAATCGCCGCAGCCATCTCCCGCGCAGGAAGGGATCCTAGCTCAAATAGCTCCGACGCGAGCGCTCTTTGGCCTTCGGTCCGGCGACGATGGATACTATGCGCAGAGGGATCATGACTTCGCGGGTGGTTGTGCACGCCCGAGGCCTTATATGTCCACTGCCAGTTATTCCTCTTTGTGGCGGAGGCGCAGACTCGGACAGGACAGTCGGTCTTCTGGGTCGATGTTTGGCGATGGCCTAGACCTCGGGAGGGTCTGGAGCCTCCGCGGTCGCAGAGGAGGAGCCAGTGGGTAGCTATTTTGGTGCCGTTGAATTCGCGGCGGTTGGAGCCGGATTTTTTGACAAAGGCTGCGCCGTTGGCGCGGGCCCAGGATTGGAGAAAGTTGAAGAGGTCGTCGAAGGAGTTGTACATGACTGAGGGTGGGATGGGCGGGATTTCAGTGTCCCCGGGGTCGGGAGAGTGGGAGTGGTCTGGGAAACCATGGTCTTCGAGCGCGGAGCCGGGGTCATCGTCGTTGGCGATCGCGAGAGCGTTGAGTGGTCCTAGCGCTGAGTGATCATTGTGTGTGGGAATGTGTGTTGAGTTGTGCGATGGTGTAAAGGATCTGAGGCCCGCGGCGAGGTTCGCGACTTGTTGCTGGAGCGCGCCAATCTGATTTTCGTGGTTTATTGCGGCGGCGGCCCGTTCTCGTTCGAGGCGCAGGATTTGGTCTTGGAAGACCTGCAGCTGGTTCAAAATTTGTTGGAGGGCGGCTGGGGGGCAGCCATTCTCCATGTGACTGTCCATGGCGATGGCTGTTCTCTCCGTTCCGATGAGGCTGGTCTTTATCAATTTGTTGTTGACTTGCCTAGGTTGTGACTTGCAGACTAGCCACGGAGGGAAATTTGCTATTCTGTGCGTGATCACGTGCCCCTTAGCTCTGGGGCCCCAGCCACCCACGGGGCCACGGAAGAGGGGAGCAAGTGAAAATTAGTCTGAATTCCACCAACATCCCACAAACTGCCAGGCGAGACTTGACTCGACCGTCCTACAGAGGGTGGTGTTGATTGAAGTCTCCTACAAAGACGCTTCCGTGCCGGCATCGACATCAACTCCTTGATGGGGATTGTCCATTGTCCCCCGTACGCTGGAGAATAAACTGAGAAAATGTCTACCCCTTCCTTCCGGTCCACGTCCCAGGCCCGTGTCGCCTGTGAATGTAGACAGCCTTCTGCCCCGTACGGTATTTGATCTTCGTTGTTAACTTCCTGAATCGCGATCACGTCGAGCTCGACGTTGAAGTTCAGCACTATGTTGATCAATTGCTTTCTCTTCCTCGTATTCCAGTATAGGACTCGGATCATCAGTTTGAGAGTTGAGTGTTCGTCGGCGTGGCGGATGCACTCGCGGAGGCACTCGCGGAGGCAAGGGGTCGGCTGAGTACGGTACGACTGCGCTTCCATGGAGACGCTCCAGGGAGAGTTTGTCTCCGGCGTTTCTTCTTCCTCCGGTGAATGGGTCGTCATCTTCCTGGAAATTGGTCAATTCCCGTGGTCGGTTGGAGTAGGCCGATCTCGCTTGGGTCCATTGTGTGTTGACCACAGAACGAAGTCTGGAGTCCTGGACCATGCCGGATGAGCTCCGGAACAGTTGGGGCACTTCTCCCGAATCATTCCCCGGAGTGCTGGGCTTTCCTGTTCTTCGTGTCCGAATTCATGGCAGTCATAGCACTGTCGTGGGCGTATCGCCTCGTTATAAAAGGTTCTGACTCGAACATCTCCGCGTTGTATATAACGCCCGGACGGCGCAGTCGGTTGGCCACGTCGATGCTGTCGACGCCGATGAGTCCCGAGGCCGACACCCAATGAACACAAGCTAGAGCGGCGTACCCGAACCGACCGCAGGATTCCATCGATACCCAGGAAGATGATGACCCTTTCACCGGAGGAAGAAGAAAAGCTGGAGACAATCTCTTCCTCGAAGCGTCTCCACGGAAGCGCACTGGCTTCGTTTTCAGCCGACCCTTAGTCTCCGCGAGTGCATCCGCCACGCCGACGAAAACCCAACTCTCAAACAAATGATCCGGATCCAATACTGGAACACGAGTAAGAGAAAGCAATGAATCGACATAGTGCTGAATTTAGGTGATCGCGATCCAAGAAGTTACCAACGGAGACAAGATACTCCCCCACTCCAGTCTGGGTTTTTACCAGCTGGCAGTGTACGGGCAATCCACATCCGCAGGCGCACGGGCTCGAGACGTGGACCTGAAAAGAAAGGAGTGGACTGGTGCGCGGTAGAGATGCACGGGGTAGGAATATCCTCAGTTTATTCTCCAAGGTACGAGAGACAATAGGCGACCCCTATCAAAGAGCTTATGACGATGCCGGTACGGCGTAGGAGCATATTTGTAGGAGGTTTCAGTCAACACCACCCATTGTGGTACGGGCACGGTCGAGTCTCACCTGTCAGTTCTGAGATATTGGAATTCATTCAGCGATGGCGTCTAAGCCTCGCTACCCCTAGGGAGAGGTCACATGGAGCAGCCAAGGGAAGTGCAATATCACGATGGACCACGCCACTTCCCTTGGCTGCTCCATGTGAACGCCCCTCCAGGGGTAGCGAGGCTTATACTCAGAAGACTTGACAGTGGAATGGTAGGAGGTACTGGCCTGGCCGGGTCGGACTACGTCCCGCAACGCATCAATATTTACACCGACTCGGATACATAGCACCGAAAAGACAGACACAGGATGGACAAGCTGAACAAGGACATGGCCCGAGCAGAAGCAGCTATGTGACTTCACTCGGAAGTTTCATTAACCGTCTGACTACACTGACCCAGATGGACGAGTACCTTCTTGGATTACCAACAAACTCAAGGATATTGCCAACCTCGCAGCCCCAAAAAGACCCCGACTAGGGCCAAGAACCCCAAGAACCCGACTGTCGTGGAACGCGAAAGTCCGTGAAGCGGTCAAGACGCCCAAAGAGCCTAGAGATATTGGAGAACACAAAGAACGGGGGGGCATTGGCGCCTAGCTTGCGAAGCGGAGGACACTCAGGTCCGCGTGGTACGGGAGGAGAAACGTAGCACGTGGAGAAAAGTAGTTTCGAAAACAACGGCTGGGGGAAAAGACCCGTGGGCTCTCCAACGCCGGGCGCGGCTCCGCAGTGGAATGCCCTCCAAGATGAAATAAATTAGAAGGGCGAGCTAATACCCTTCACCCGTCGACACCGAGCCATCATCACTCCCGTCCGATTAGGTACGGCAACGATCCAACCGAAACAATCTGCCCGTTTTCTCAGCTTTTGGGTCCACAGGAACCTCTGATGGAGAAAAATAGACACGGTACTGGGCTGTATGCCGTCGAACAGTGATCGCATTGGCAGTGGTCGGAGGTGAGTGGTGGCAGAGTTGGCGGCAGCCGCCGCCTTGCTCCCCGTGAATCTGAGCGAAGCGGCGCGGGAGCAGCAGAATGAGCGAGCCGCTTCTGTCGGAACTGTGCCGGCCTAACACCCAGTCAGAAGTGGATATTTGTCCACGATATCCGCGCGGATCCCGTACAGAAGAGGCTCGCTCATTATTTCGAGACCGGTGAGACCCGCGGTTGGGTTGCTACTGCGTTCATTGGCTAAGGTATCCTGGCATTCTGTGTGCCGATAATACCACGGTCGCTGTGGCCAGGCTGGAGCTCCCAGCTACGACTGCGACCTAAAGAACCATTCACAGAGTTTCTGGTCCGTTTTGAGGCGCAGGCTGCGAAGGTAGACCGGTTAACCGTGGCCGACTGCGACAAGATTGAGCTTCTGCAGATGGCTCTGCACACCGATTTCGACTTACGTTGCCGCATGGCCAACATTCCCGAGGACAATTACCCCTAGGCGATTGCCGCCTACAAAGAGGTGGCAGCTCAGGCACGGGCATTGGAGGTCAGCTCCAATCTACGACGCATGCCCCTACTATTCACCGGGGCTTCGACTGCCCAGGACTTCGAGGGAGACACAGATGGTGATGACGGGAGGGAGTAGCTAGTGCTGGGAAGGGGAAGAAGGCGAGGCCGACAGGGGCAAGGAGAAGGTTTCGCGCGACGTGGGTGTCCGTCGTTCATAGTAGTGATCAATAGAGCGCCCGTTTGCCTCTCCGCCCATACGATCAGTCACGATCATCTGCGCGGTCATGTTTCGTGACTGAGGACAACCTGGTCGCTCCGACTCGCAGCGGTGGCGCCCCTGGGCCTCGAACGCCATGGCTTACCTGGATACTAATTCCACTGAGTACATAATCTGGCAAGGGCTTCTCCTCCAAATCCATGACGCCTGTCGAGCAGTCTCGTCCGATTCAGGACCAAGAAAATCCAGCTCTCACCAATTTTCGTCGTTCAATATGTTATCAATATGTCCACGTCTGTGATGTCCGCTTGTCGGCCAACGTGTTCACTTTGGATATAAACTCGTTGATGTCATCTTTCCGAATATCGAACATCAGTCTGGAAAGGGTGCGGTGGGCTGTGGTGGCCCCGTGCGGATTTGAAGGTTAGCTTCAACTGAGCCTGCATTTCTCGAGCGCTGGTATATGGATGGTCTTCCGATGCGTACCTTGACATCATCCGAGCCTCCAACCGCATGCTCGTTTCTCTAGAGTCTCATTACTTGACTGCGTTCAAAACCAGCTTTGGCACCTATCAGTGGAAGGTGCTTCCCTTTGGTCTAAGTGTTGACCCTGCTTGGTACCAAGCTTTGATCAACGCTCAACTCAATGAGCTCTTGGATTCAATCGCTAGTGCTACGTTCTGATCTTTACCAAGGGAGACGATAACGACGCCCAGTTTGAAGCTGTGAGGAAGTAATCTACCGCTTGCACAAGGCTGACCTTCAGGGCGATATCGAGAAGTCCTCGTTCAACGTCACGGACACCGGATATTTGGGCACGCAACTGGACGTTGGCAAGGGAGTTAGCATAGATCCAGAGAAAATACGGGCCATTACTGATTGGAATTTGGAAATGGAACGATGTCAACTCCAAGCAAGCCGTACGTTCGTTTCTAGGTCTTTGCAACTACGTTGGCGTATTCTGTCACCAAGCAAGTGAGACAGACGGCCGAGTCGCTCAATCAACTGCTCAAGAAGAATGCTCAATTCATCAAGGGTCCTGTCGGCTCGTGAATAAGGGGAAAGCAAATAAGGGCATGCATGCAATAGCGAAGTATGAACTAGTCTGTATTCTGTGCTTGGTTCGCTTGTCCATCTTCCAGAGAGAGGAAGATGGGATCGAGCTACATATACCAGTGGCTCGTGGTGTTAGACTAGACCGATCGCATTCCATACTCCATTCCTGTGCGATCGCTCTCACACTCACCACCGTGAAACCTCCGTGATATGTCCTGTCTGAGACGGCTGCGGCTATTGCTAGTAGAGCGGTTCCAACAGGTCCCGAACTATGTACTGGAGTCGTTCAACACGATGAATCATGAAGCAGCTCGCGAGTCGCAACCGAGGCACCCGTTCTGGCTTTTTTAAAACCTGGGCGCCCGATCAAGGTAGAATGCGATGCCTCAGCCAAAGCTACTGGTGGCGTAATCTGGCAAGAACAGGATGACAAGACCTGGAAGCCCATCGACTTCTCCTCCAAATCCATAAAGCCTGCGGAGCAGTCTTATCCGATTCAGGACCAAGAAAATACAGCTCTCACCAATTTTCGTTGTCCAATATGTCCACGTCTGCGACAATCGATTGGAGAGTTGTTGGAGGCTGAATTGAGTATCTACTTAGACTATCTAATGATACTCAGTTCCATGAGTTATAAGGCGTGGATTGACGTTTCTAGAAGTCGGTATGGTTTGGACGCAAGGCGTAATTGACGACCCAGCCCGTTCTTTCGTGACCAAGAAGGAGGAGAGTTCCCCACCAAAAGTGAAGTATTCCCGTATGAGAAAAAGGACCCTGTTCTCGGAAAGTCGCACCTCTAGATATAGTGGGAGCTATTGAGTAATTTGGGAGGCATAATTGTGGTGTATATTTGACTGAAGAGTTACATAAGTCACTCGAGGAGTGAGAAGGTGGAAAATAGGTATGTGCGTCTGGCTGGAAAGGCCGTCACGTGATGCGGCTCGCAGCACCGAGCATGGCTTTAACTTCTCAACAGGAGCTCTTTTTAAATAGTCTTAGTAGATACTTACTAATATTACATAATTCATTCTTCAAAATTCATGTGATCAGTTGTCGCAGATGTGGACGTATTGGACGCCGAGAGCTGGATTTTTCGCACCTATTTTTCCGTTCTCGAGTTGGGGCCCTGTACTCGGGAAGTCGCCTTTTTAGTTTTCACCCACGCATAGTCTACACTCTTCGTTAATAGAGCTTCACTCGTCCGCCTCCTGTGCCCGCTTTGACCAGTCGTTACATTTGCTTGCCTCCACATCATCATGCCCATTCTATGTGCTCTCCTCAATAAGTGACACGCATCTCAAGACCATCTACATGAGGTCCGTCCATGATGAAGATGAAGACATGAGCCAGCTGAGGCAGGTAGCACGAGACCAGGGCGTGCGTTTAATGGAGATGTCGAAGCCAAGGCAGTGGCCGGTACTGTTGGGGGCGTAGGAGGCGTATATATGTAGTTCAATCGGGATTTGGGACAGAGCGGCTGCCATTGTTGAAAAATGGGTTGAACGGGTCGGAGACATCGCGTTGGTGGTATGTATGTACGTATCTCCATAAGGCTCGGCGTTTCGGAGATATGTACATGTACACATGTGCCTAGCCTACCTATGTACCTGTGTAGTGGCCCCGCGGAAATAACGCAAAACTTCCTCCACTTGTCGTCGCGAGTTGCGACGCGTCAATTTAGCTTTATCCAGCAACCAAACCATCATCTTTGAGCAGCCATGTCACATGTGACGACGCCACCACGCCCTTTGAAGCTATTCGAAAAATTTCGACGGTACGCAGTACATAGCAATCGCTTGTGGTCAGCCTTTCCAGCAGGTAAATCCGCCACACAGATCGCTGATCATGGGGCAATTCTCCCAAGCTCTGTTTGTGGCATTAAAAGAAGGTTCACTAACCACGAGTTGTAGATCTGACACGATCAAACCCAGGGTCAGGGTCGGCAACAAGATCGGTGATGGACCCGCCAACAAAATCCTTGTCTCGGCACTGGGCAGCCATCCGAAACTTCCCTCACAGCGTGATGCATTTTTTAGTTTCACAACAACTGCCTCAGACACTCACACGCCTCATACCTGTTCCTTGACGTCAGAATAGATCATTTTGAGCCTTTCTGGCAGAGAAATAAAATATGACCTTCCGCCATGTCCGAGCTTCATGGGCAGGCAAGGACTTCGAGCGCAACCTCGCTACACAATGAAAAGTCTAAGAAGAGATGCATTCAGAGCGCAGCTTACCTGAGCGAGCCGAGGTTTGGTCACTCGACAAATTCCCCAGCATTCAAATGATGTCAAACTTGTCTCTCGTCAACATTGGATTTTGTTTAAACAATGATGGCGCAAGTGGTCCACGATTCTAACTTCGTGATGCATCATTTGAAGCTACGTGTGACACGTGTCTCGCGGTTAAGAAAGCGCCAGTCCTGAGTCAACCGGGCTTGCCTAGATTTGGCATACTACGGAAATGCATGGTAAGCCGGAGCGGCAGATGGGACACTGCGGTATTTCTCATTGCAGACTTTGACAATCTCACGTGGCGCATCAGGTTTAAGCATGTCCTTTCCGGGAATATATATATCTTGACACAGAGGCCGACAAGAAAGGTTTTTTCATATTTCGGGTCTGCTCCAGTCTTGGCTATTGAACAATTCCGGAATTGTCCCGTAACCCGTTGCGAAACAGCTTGTGAACACAGCACGGCTTTTTCTATCCAGAACACGTCGGTGAGTTGTTCCCGGGGGTGTGTTCCATTGAGAACGCTGACCTGCTCATGCAACAAAGAAGCCAAGGGGTCAGAGCAAAGAACATCTCTGACCCCCGGATGAGAGGTCACTTCTAACGAGAATCTTGATGTAGATAGATAGTTCACGGGGACTCGAAGGAAGAATCGTTGGGATCGAAAATCTATTATTATTATTTTTTGGACCGAAATATCCTCACCAACTTCCAAGTCCCGACTCCCCATATTGAGGCTCTTGCCAGAGAAACCGACCCCTGTCGCTTGACGCATCGATCGACGCGGGCCCTCGCAATCTTCCTGCGGCGTCATGTCTACATACCGGATTTCGAAGATTGAGTCTACGATGGCTGATTTTATTCAGTCAGGCCGCCAGTTGTATGCGGCTAACGAAGATAAGACCGAGAACTACAAGCGTGCATTGGCACTCTTCACCCGCGTGAGTTGTCATGGTAGCACTTGAGAACATCTGAATAAGTCCTCGTCTGACATTTCCGTTTTCTTGATCAACAGGCCATGAGAAGCTGCCCCTGCGCCAGAGGCCTCGAACGAGGCCGATGCACTTGCAAAGATTTTGAGAAGGTCGCGAGTCAACAGAACTCTATTTACAGAGAAGCAATGTATACCTGTCATTGCGACGTTGGCAGAAGCTTCAGCAAGTGCGACAATCTGCATCACATCGAGGCCTTGGACCTCCGCGCTGCAACGTTTGTGGCCATGGGTCTACTCGATCATGCGATGAAGGATGCGGAATGTATTCTGGAATTGGCTCCTCAACTTCCAGATGTAAGTTGTCCTGCTGTGAACCATACGAAGCGCTTTGAGGGCTGCACATTGTGGCTAACCAGTCCCGACGCTAGGGATACCTCCGCCTGGGGAACATTGCACATCTGCAAGAGAATGACGACTTTGCGTGGAAGATGTATACTTCTGGGATCGAGGCAAACCAGAATACCACTGTAGAGTCGTCGCCCAAATTGCTGGTAAGATGGTGTGATCTTCGACCCAAGCGTATCATGACGCGGTAAAGTTTAGTCTCTAACCAGTCGAGGATCAAGCAACTTTACGATGCACGCAAGCCCCTGAACCGGCTCTTCTTCAGACAAGATCCGTTGTACCTGCCTGCCGAGATTGTCACGCAAATCTTCTCGTGCCTAGCATGTGATGAATTGCTGTTCGTTCATTTTCCCTTGCCCTGTTCTCGTAATCTCGTATGGGGCACAGACTCACAACAAAGTTCCTTGGCTAATACGATGCATGACACAGTCACTGCTTGGGCGTTTCAAAGCAGTGGGCATACACGCTCACAAGTCCCATACACGCCCGGTTATGGAGGAACCTGACATTTTCAGCGTGGGCAGTCCGACCAAGCACCTATGGTTTGAGGAAGATGCTGTCTTGGGCAGGAGATGGAGGTGCCAGGAAGCTTGTGCTACCAAGAAGTATGACGCTCACTGATTCAATGTTCACGCTGCTGCTCGAATCATCACCCAGTCTGGAACATTTCGAGTTTTTGGATGTATCAAAGGACTTATCATTCCCTTTCAATGGGAAGACATGGAACCGGCTCAGGTATTTTTCTTTTAAGAAGGGCTGGCCAGGCCATGCGGGTGAGCTTCCTCATTCGTTCTTTCAGAACGTTGCCAGCTCTTTGGAGCATCTCGACTTGGTGGGGATACCAGCGCAATGGTACGACGAGGTGCCACGAATACCACATCTTCCCAAACTGAAGACATTACACATGAGTGGGACTCTAGGGATTAACGTCTCGTTTCCTATGGTTTGTACCCCCCCCTTCGCAGAGATCCCCAGTGACGCGTGAGAGCAAAAAGACTGACTCATTGAGTCGTGGTAGTACCCTCTCTCCGTCGCCTTTCCAAGACTGGAACAGCTTTCTATCGGGCCCGGTCTATCACATCTGGACCCCGCACCCCTGTCCATATGGCGAGAAAGACGGCAAGATATATGGCCGCACCTAAAAGTGCTCATATTCGAGTTCAAT
Source organism: Claviceps purpurea (assembly GCA_029405325.1). Taxonomy (NCBI): domain Eukaryota; kingdom Fungi; phylum Ascomycota; class Sordariomycetes; order Hypocreales; family Clavicipitaceae; genus Claviceps; species Claviceps purpurea. Next base: position 2,622,409 of record CM055785.1, read on the forward strand.
TGTCCAGTAGCACAAGATTATCCAGAAGATACACGTTTGAAATCGATGCTACAGTCCCTAATGTGTCTCAACCGCGGCAAACCACTACAACACATTCGTTTCCATTTCGACATCTACCCATACATGTTTTGTGTGATTCCCAGCATTGCCGACTCTCTCTTCCCTGATTTCGACGACGACCGGGCTTTGGATTTCCAAAATCTGCGCTCTTTCAGCTCGAATATGTTCTGCCTTTCACCCAAAGAAGCCCGAACCTTGCTGTCGAACGCGATTCAGACTAAACGATTGACATCTTTCGACATTAATTTTCCGGAACACACGGGCGCTAACCACCCTACATCCCGGGATCTTTCTCATTTGAGAAGCTACGAATGGGCCCGCGGCGCTCCCTCCATTCAAGAGATGGGGCTCTATCACTTCCATTTCTGGCACTACCCCGAAGACCACGAGCATCATCCCCTGGCGGAATTTGTTGCCACGTTTCCCAACCTACGGACGTTGAGCATTTGTAGCCCATACTACGAGCGGGAACTGCCCGAGCTGGCGAGGTTGGTGGATATGATTCTCAGGGTTACGAATCTGGAGACCATCTACACGAAAAACGTCCATAATAAAATCTTCGCCCAGCTGAGGAAGGCGGCACAAAAACAGGGCGTGCGTTTGATGGAGATTTCTGAGCCAAGGCAGCGCCAGTGGCCGGTACGGCTGGAGGCGTAGGAGGCGAAGGACAACCGGGAGTCGACAGAGTGGCAGCCATTGCTGGGGGCGCCGTAGACTGGTTTGCAGCGGTCCGAGACGTTGCGTCAATGGCATGTGCGGTCGATTTGGAAGATCGAGCATCTATCGTCGTGAAGCTGTACGAGAAGATCCATCGCAGCCGACGGGTTGTGAGAGCATACGCTAGCGATCAGGCGGGACGAGAAGACCCGTTGCCGACATTTTGAAGTTTTGACATTCTTTTTTCAAAGGAGCATTGTTATTTCAATTCTTGACATTCTTTTTCCATATGGGCATTGTTATTCATACCACCCCATATTGCAACTCATGCCACCTGTCCCACGTTATTCCAATTTCGCCCTTCTTGTTTTCGTTGCGCCCCACACCGAGCCACTGGCCGGCGGCCAACGCATTCTCGGGGAACACATAGCAATTGCAAACAATCTTTGCTTCGATGCGAATCCTTTTCTTCAACACCCGAGATATTGCCGTCACGATGGAGTTCCAACGAACAGTCAAGCTTGGAGGCTAACGACGCTGAAGCCGAGGCTTTGCCTGCTCAGCAATCATCCACAGAGGGAATGTCGCATACCTACCAGACTGCCGCAGAGTTCTAGGAGCTCCTCGATGAAGTTTTCGCTGCTCATCTTCACCGCCACTCTCTTTGGAACACGCCGGAGTTTGCATAAAGTGATGAGTTGAGTTTCAACTAGCGGCTCACGTAGTACACATCTGAATGAGAAGCACACATTGGTCCATGGTACCGCTATATAGGTAACAGGTCACTCGGATGGATCGAACGAGTGAGGGAGCCTTTGGCACTTTTGATCTGACGCAAAATGACTGCGAAGGTGACTTCGAGCTGCCTCCACAACCACCTGCATCACCAACACACTTCGCTCTAGATTCTTTCAACAGACCATAGCGATACATAGATCTACCTCATGATCGGCATGTGAGCACTGAGACCACAAGCTAGAAAAAAAGCGGGCTGCATATGCATGCAGCATGCAGCATAGGTACCTAAGGTACCTGTAGGCTTCAGAGCCACAACACCACACCACTTAAGTCTCATACAATGAAAGCTCTTCGTGATAGCTTCATCAGATGAATTCAATCAGATGGCGCTTTTCGGTCATTTGCGACAGTATGGAAAGATTCGGGCCGAGTAAACGGAGTTGTTACATGGACATATCTGTCGGGCGTCTGTCTCCAGTTTGCCATCTCGCTCAAGTTTTGCCGCCCGGCGCCAACGCTATGAGTGGGGCCGCCTTTTGGCAGGATTCACGAGCAACTTTTTCCCTTTTGTTCCATTCCCTCGCTCTGAGATTCTCTTTTTTTATTTTCAGCGACTCTGGCTGATCGATCCATGTAATTTCCGCTGCAAGGAACGCTTCCACCTGGTCAATACTCTGCATCCACTTCAGACGACCCTCAATCCACCTCGTGGGTTGATCCCCTTTCCTCCCTATTCGGCTCAACTCTTTCTCTCGTCACCGGCATCATTCCACTATACGCCCGCCCCCCTGCAGGCTAGCAAAGAGTTCAGGATATTCGATCATGTCTGCCACGACGAACGGTCGCTCCAACGGTGATGCCACTATGGGTGCCCCGACTCAGCTGCACAGAGCGGAGGAGTTGGACGATGTATGTGGCCTCTTTCCTGATTTTGTGGCTGCCGGTTTGCATCTGTCGATACAGTAGGTGAAACCTGACTCTGACTGACTGTTTGTGGCAAATTCGAAATGTCATGAGAATGAATAGCTCTTGATGGCCGTGCGTGATTTGATCGTGCCGTTTGTGAAAGCAGCAGACGATGCTGCCGCTGACCGGCAAACCGGCGTTCTGCCCCTTGACGCTTCAGGAAACCCCCGTAACGTGCTGGTAGAGAGTATTTCGCCCGAGAAGCTGAATGTATCACTCGACCTATCTCTCCCTGACGAGGGTCAAGGTCGAAAGGGCCTTCTGCAGGCCGTTGCAGACATTCTCAAGTATAGTGTCAACACCTGGGACCAGGGTTTCATGGACAAGCTGTATGCCAGCAACAACCCAGTGCGTTCCCTTCCCTAAATCGAATAGTCAGGAACAAAAGCCTTGCAATGCCCTGCCTTATCTAGGCGGCAGCCCAACTTATTGACTTTTTTCCAGGTCGGCGTCATTTCCGACATAATGTTGTCGGTCCTCAATACCAATGTAGGCAGATTCTCCGCTTCTCTCCTTCCTAACCGCGAGAGAAGAAGTATGCCATCCAGTCCAGCCGTGTACTAATACCAAGGCCATCAACAGCTGCATGTATACCAGGTCTCACCGGCATTGACCGTGATAGAAAAGCGCACGGCACGCGCCCTCGCCCATAAATTTGGCTTCTGTGGCCCAAGGGCCGGTGGCATAACATGCCAAGGAGGCAGCTCCTCTAACCTCACCTCGCTCGTGATGGCTCGCAACATTCTCTACCCGGACACCAAGGTTCACGGCAACGGCAAACATGACTTTGTCGTCTTCACCAGCGCCGACGGCCACTATTCGGTGGAAAAGAGCGCCATGATTTGCGGATTCGGCTCCGCGAATGTGTGGAAAGTGCCCGTGGACAAGGAAGGGAGCATGAGGGCGGATGCTCTTCGCGAGCTGGTCATCAAGGCCAAGGCTGACGGCAAGACACCTCTGTATGTCAACACGACGGCGGGATCGACCGTCCGAGGGTCCTATGACCCTTTCCCAGAGATCTCGGCCATTTGCAAAGAATTCGGGCTTTGGATGCACATCGACGGCAGCTGGGGCGGGCCCGTCGTCTTCTCGGCGAAGCTCAAGAGCAAGGTAAACGGTTCTCATCTAGCAGATACCATCACCATTAACCCTCACAAAATGATGAATGCCCCGACAACGTGCTCCTTTCTCCTCGGCCCAGATATGAACCTGTTCAACAAGGCCAACAGCACCGAGGCCGGGTACCTCTTCCACACAAACCCCGATCAGGACACTTGGGATTTGGCAGACCTCACCTTGCAATGCGGCCGTCGTGGCGACAGCTTAAAGGTCGCGCTGGCCTGGCTCTATTACGGCGCCGATGGTTTCGAACGGCAGATTGATCACGCCTTCGACATGGCCTCGTGCCTGTACACGTCGGTCGAAAAGACGGGCCACTTCGTCATGGTAACGGCCGATCCCCCGCCCTGTCTGCAAGTGTGTTTCTATCCCGCGCCGCACGGGAAATTGTCGGACAGCAATGAGGGCAACACGGAACGAACAAAGCGGATTGTCGAGAAGCTGATCAGCAGAGGCTTCATGGTGGACTACGCCCCGGGAAAGCTCGGCTATTTCCTGCGCGTTGTCGTCAACGTGCAAACCCTGCCTGGAACAGTCGAGGGTCTGACAAAGGCCTTGAAAGAGATTGTCTTGGAAAATTAGTACTATGACTGGCACCAATCTGACGATTTCCCATGGAGCATGATGTCGCACTCTAGCTCTGATAAGATCGGGCGCGATATTGTTTTGCAGAACACAAGCGGGGCGACACAGGAGAGTGATTGCAGTATGGGTGTTGATAACACAACAAAATGTAATAGATTTTTCTAGAATGTAGAGCCTAAAAAAATTGATAGACTACGATGCAGATTTAAACAACAAGGATGAAGACGAGGAGAACATTTGATCCCCTCCCGTCCTCAGCAAGTTTCAAGAAGTCGCAAAGCAAGTGGGGTTGCACCCAACAAGAGTCCAAGACAGACCTGGACATATAAGATAAGATAAGATAAGATAAGGCCCGACGCAAAGGGAAAAAAAGCTGCGAGCCTTTGAGTTTTATTTGGTCCATCACCCGCGACGAAACTCTCCCACATCGCACATCGCACAGAAAATGCCGAAGCCACGGACGAAGCGCGGCGCTCAGCGCGAGGAGCGCAAGCGCAAGCGTAATGACGACTCAAGAGACGCCACCAATGACGACGATACGAAGCGCCAACGGACTCACAATGCACATGACGCCGCCGATGAGGATGCCACGCACGCCTACCGGGACGACCAACACCCGTATCATGACCAAGACCGAGGGTTTGATCATGATTACGACCACAAGCACAATGAGAAAGGGAGAGAAGAAAAGGAGTTCTTCGGTATGCTGGCTGACGAGGAGCAAGAATACTTTCGACGCGCCGATGAGATGCTCGAGTTGAATCAATTTCCCACGACCGAGGACCGCGATATGTTCCTCGAGAGCGTCTTCAAAGAGGCACAGGGCAAGGAGCTCAAGCTCGCGAGCAGTCAGTCGTGCTCGCGGCTAATGGAGAGGCTGATCCAGCTATCGAGCACGTCCCAGAAGAAGCACCTCTTTGCCGCCTTTGGCAGCCACTTCCTCTCCCTGGTACAACACCGCTTCGCCAGTCATTGTTGCGAAGCGCTATTCCTCCGCTCGGCCGGCGTGGTGACGCAGGAATTGGCCGGGTTCGTGCTCGACACGCAAGGCGCGACACCAGCGCAGCAGGAGCCCGAGGCATCCATGGAGGAGCTGTTTCTGGCGACGCTGGATGAGCTCGAGGGCAATCTGACATTTTTGCTGACGGACCGGTTCGCCTCGCACACGCTACGTGTGCTACTACTGGTGCTCTCTGGCCGACCGCTCGACGACGCCTCCGTCCGAACGCTCATGAAGAGCAAGAAGAAGGAGCATATCTCGGTAGCGGGCTCTGCGGCCGCCGACGAGCAGAATAAAGGGGCCAGGGCGGTACCGCCATCCTTTGGCCTGGCTGTGACCAAAATCATAGCGGACGCCACGGCCGGATTGGACGACACGGGTCTGCGCGTGCTGGCAAAACACGCCATTGGGAATCCGACGCTCCAGCTCCTCCTCGAGCTGGACATGACGCTCGCCAAGGCCGACAAGAAGAAGAACACCACCGAAGAAGAGGGCGAGGAAGAAGGCGACGGGAAAACAGGAGCCGCATCCACCGGTCGAGGCACGTCTCTGCTACAGCAACTCCTACCTGGCGCGCCCAAATCTCTCTCAGATCCCAGCTCGCCGGCCTCCGAGTTTATTAACGGCATGATCTACGACCAGATCGGCTCACGCCTCATCGAGACTCTCGTTCAGCACTGCCCCGGTAAAGTCTTCAAGCAGCTCAGCCAAAACTTCTTCCTGCCTCGCATCGACAGCTACGTCCGCAACGACATCGCCTGCTACCCGGCTATCAAGGTGCTCGGCCGCCTCGGAAAGGACCAGCTCACGGCCGCTGCCGACAAGATTGCGCCCACAGTGCCACAACTCGTAACAAGGTCGCGGTTCAACGTACTGCGCACGCTATTTGAGCGGTGCGCGGCGCGTGGCGCACACGACCAGACGCGCAAGCTCATGAGAGGTCTCAAAGATGGATGTGGAAAGGAGCCGGCTGATCTGGTCAGGACTTTGTGCAGTCTGCCAGCTGCCGAGGAGGAGCAACAACAAACAGAAGCACAGCAAAAGCAAGAGAACCAAGATTCCAAGCAACCAAAACAGCCAAAGCAAAACGCTACATCGTCCCGCAACGAATACGCCATCCAATCCCACGGCGCCCAACTCCTCACCACCATCCTCTCCATCCAAGGCCCCCAGAAAGCCGTCCACGAATCGCTCCTCGCCCTTCCCCCCTCACAGCTCGTTCTCCTGGCGACAACCTCTTTCCCGACCGTCACTCTCCTCACCACTGCCCTCCGCACACCATCTCCCAACGCTGTCTTCCAGAAATCGCTCGTCTCCCGCCTCAGCCCGCACATGGGCTCGCTGTCTACCTCCCAGTTCGGGCATAACCTTGTCAAGGCCCTGGCGGAGATGCCTGTCCGCGGCAAGGACCTCAGCATCCCGCTGCACGTCAAGGAGGGTATCATGCAGGGTCTCGCGGGGCAGGAGGCGACGCTACGTGACTCGTGGATGGGGAGGAGTGTATGGCGCTCGTGGAAGGGTGATGTGTGGAAGACGAGAAGTATGGAGTGGAAGGCTTGGATGAGGGAGATGGAGGGAGTGGGGGAAGAGGGGCACCAAGGGCAGGGGGGGAAGGAGAAACAGAGAGGAGTGACTAGGACGCGTGAGGAGAGGAAAGCAATGCGAGAGGAGAGGTGAGGGGGGTGATGATGGTGGAGTGATGAACGAACAGTCAAGAGGGAGTTGGCACATAGCATAGTTTTGGACTCTCCTTTACACATGTATATACCAAGGCGTATGATCTGCTTCTTTGGCAAAACCTCCTACGTGGCTCGTGAGTACGCCACCTACCAAGAGAGTGTTTAGCCAAGGCATGGTTCACCTTCTTAGGGGTCAATGGTCATCTCTCTGTCATTCTTGTCATCGCCACCGATTCGCAATGACAAGTATACATTGCAATTTGCTTCTTTGAAAACCGAACCCCCTTGGGTAGTGACCCGTTCATAGTTCTTGCAGGTGCATCTGCGCCGTTGGACGCCTCTGGCGCAGGGATATTTGTTCAAGGCCTCAAATCCAATGACGAGTTATTGTCAGCGGGTAGTTTTTTCTAAACAAATCGGAGGCTGTCACGACAACACCCCTTGGTCACTGGTGAAGAGTTCCAACGCTTGCTCTTGCTTCTTGATCGCGTCCGCGTGAGCTTGGCGGCCAGATTCGACCAGATTCGACCAGATCAATCATCGTGGATTCAGGCTCACAGGCCTTTAAGGCACGAAGTGAAGAAATGATGTGTCGGCAAGATTTCGAAGGCCGCGCATGGGACTTGTAAGTTGTCCTGGTCGCGGATGAGTATAACTAAGCCACACACTGCCATTTATTAAGAGCAACACGGCGGGAGTGAATGTATGCTTTTGTGGCCGCTGCTATGTGGCGATGGGACGAGGCAAATGTGAATGAATATGTAAGCTTAGTATGTACATATGTAGGTATGTATGTGAATATGTAGGTATTTGCATACGTGCATAGGTACAACACACATGTGATGAAGGAGATGCTCGGATATCACCATTTTTCGCAGAGATTTATTAGTGAACCTATGTCTATTTTATCTCGACGCTCGTTAGGATCTATGTTTTATCGGCACGTCGTTTTTCCTCAGTTCATCTAAATATACCCACAGTGCCGCGTATTGATATCTAAATATACCACATAGTGCCGCGTATTGATATCTAAATATACCACATGGTGCCGCGTATTAAGATCTAAATATACCACATGGTGCCGCGTATAAAATTTCGTTGCAGCATCTCTGCTGGAGGGTTCTTTGCTTCCGGTCTCCCTCCCAGCGGCAGCAATGGCGGCGCCTCCATCCCTCGCAAATCGTCAAGTCCCGCCTTCTTGTCCTGGCCCTTGGCCACTTGGTCGCGTATCATTTCATGCCCCTTGGGACCAGCTCGAAATCCTTCGCTCGTGGCAACGTCTTCATGCGCTCTGGCCCGGGCTCCCGCAAGATGAGCGTAGTACACGGCTGGGTGGAGCGATACCGCTGTCGTGGAACGGGCATACGAGTAGCACTGCTGGTATATCATCTTCTGCAGATCATTGACCGAGACTCCCATTTCGTCCAAAATCACGTGGTAGTGTACTGGGCGAGCGGTACCTTGAATGGCCACATGGGAGGAGAGGTAAAAGTCCCACATGAACGGGTGTGTCACCTCTCGTTCAACCAGTGTGCCTGGAAGAGGATTGTCGTTGCTGTCACCTTTTCCCTTTTGTGGGAAGAATCGAATGCGGTGGCGCTTTGTGGCCACGATTACCGTAAACTTCGGTATCGGCAATGCGGGTTCCTTTTTCTGAAGGTAGAGTTTGATTTGGCGTATTTCCTGGTCGATGACATGAGCAAACTGATCTTCGCTGACCCCGTCGCGGAAGTATATGATGTGCTTGGGAAAGGCACCATCATGGCCAGCCTTCCAGTACTCGAACAATGGACCAAACATGGAACCCACGTTGGTCGTAGTGAGCATCTCGACGCGATAGCCATTCGACTTTACTGCGGCAGCATAGCGAAGTGCGTCCCGATCAACCGCCATCGTCATGGCCGCAGTCGAGGGGGTTTTGGCATCAGGAGCTCCGTGCGATATATCAACTCCAATTATCATTGTGGGGCGGTCCTTGGGGAAGTACGTCGTCTGGGCCTTCCAAGGCGGCATTGTACGTGCTGTCGCCCCTCCAAGCTTAGCGTTGACCTTGAGACAGACATTGGAGTGGTATTGCGCAGTGTTCGTTTCCACAAAGCTTGCGTTGACGACTTGAGATAAAATGCCGAACCTACAGTCGGCAGACTTCTTCAATCGCTCATAATGGGGGCTATTCTTGTGCCCAACCACCACAAAGAGCAGCTGGGTATAGCCTCGTTTATTTTTGATATATTCATGTGCCCATTTAACGGCCTCTGCCACATTTGGCTTGGCATTTCCCGGGACGTCGGGAAGCAAGGCGTCTTTGGGACAGACTCCGCCATGGCCCAGGTATGCGGCCCTGAACGTTTTCGCAAATGCCTGGAGTTGAGGGAAGTTCACACAGTTGTCCATCACAATAAAGCCCCAGTTCTCCAGAGGGGTGGTATTATGCTTCCAGAATTTCTTTCCGCGCAGATCCCAGCGACCAGAAGGCTTGATAACTGCTTTTTCGTTTGCGAAGTGAACGACGGGAGCAGGCAGAATTCGGGCTTCCGTCTTGGTGAACGTCGAGTCAAATTCAACCCCGTACGCCTTGAGATATGGGTCAGAGCTGAGCTGCAGTCCTGCCACGTTCCTCTCAATGTCTTCTCTCCGCTGCTTGGGGCGCGTGACCGCAACCTTGATCATCGCTGCCGTCTGCTCAGGGTTCAACTTGAAGGTATACCTCTGCATAGGCTGAATGATGGCAAATTCCATGGGGATGAACCCTCCCCTTCCGGCGTTGATCAGCGGGAGGCCAGCATGCTTCAAGTTCGCCTGATACTTCTGTTGATAATAGTCGGCAACAGTAACCTTTGTTCCATCGTGGTCGAAAGTAACCGTCTTGGCGGTCGCCCCTTCGAAACCATATTTGGCGTCGAACGCAAAGTCCAAGATTGTGTATACCTTATCACTGTCGACTCGGTTTGAGTGGTGTATGGTGAACTTCAGCTTTCTCATTCTTCGCAAGTACTTGAAGGCATCCGAAGCTTGCCAATTCCCTTGTCGATCGCGAACCGGCCTAAGTTCTTTGGCCAAGGATGCGGGATTCAATCCTTTCCATCTGCCGTCGCACATGCCCAGAAAGTTGCGGACAAGCTGGTCTACGGGCTGAGAACCCTTCCAAAATACCGTGTTGGAAACATCGGCGTTCAAAGCAAGGCCTGTACCGCCCTGAACGAGGTTGTGGCTCATACGAATCGAGGCGTAGGTACCTTTGTGAACCTCAAGGACACCTCCATGAATGAGGAGTCTACCCTGCTGATCTTTAGGGTAGAAGTTTCTTTTAATTGCCACCATGTGCTGCGATGGCCACTGACGTAGCAAATGGTCCATGAAGTTGAGGGCAACTTGTACGCTCGTGTTGAACTGGACTTTGCGGTCCAGATATCCCCTGATGGCACTGATCTGAACCTGTGTAGTGGCTCTCAGTACGATCAAGAACTGGTTTGTGTTCCGTGAAGGCCCATCGGGAGACTTCTTCCCTTCGTCTAGGTCAACTGTAAACCGTATCTCGCCCTCGTCTACCAAGCAGGGCGCCCAGGCCAACTTGCGGCCATCAAAAATCCATTTCTGATACATGAATCTTTGAAGGGCTTGCTTCGTGGACTCATGCTGCCAAATCTTTTTCATAAGTGCAGATTTGACTCCAGTGTCAGGGGAGACAATGACCTAGAAGACGGTTCATATTAGCCATCAGTTGACCAACGCCGAACGGTATGGGGAACTCAATTTGCTCACATCATATTGATGAATGTCCTTGCTGAAGTCAAATTTGGTCATTCGATACTGGTTCACTTCCACGATGGCCTTGTTTTTTTCGGTATTGTACTTATTGCCGCGGAGAGCAAATTTGTCCTTTTGATCGTCAAGAATGTATGCATCAGGAGGTAGTTCCATGCGGGTATTTCCTTTGTCCTGCTGAGCGGTGCTTTTCGCTGGATCAACCCCTAGACCTTCCACCCAACCGGTTTCTCCAAGTTCCGGGCGGCCTTCAGGCTGAGCTGAGGCTTCAGCCGCGGACGGCAGAGAGATACCTTGCTGAGACATGGCAGCCCTACGAGATTGGAGCTTGTTAGCTTTAGTGCGTAGCCAACTCGAGATGTAGATGTAGCAGCTTGAAAAGGAGAAAGAGACTTTATAGACTTGAAAGCTGATAAAGGTCGAGGATAAAGGGGAGAATACTTGCTATGGAATTCAACCAAGTACACTGTACCGTGGCAATGGACTATCGCTGAGAGTTCCTTGAAGGCCAGATATCAGCATAAACGAATAGAGAATCGAGGATACGTCTTCTGCTGTGAAGGAAGATGAGGGGGGATCGGTGCGGCAGAGCCCTATATTCCTGGAACTTGCAGACGGGAGCAAAGCACGCGTCACAGACAAGGAGAGAACACAGGAATAATCTTTTGACTTACGATTCGATGAAGTTGCCGATGGTCAAGAAAGATGTACCACCTTGGATACAACGATTGATGAGCGAAAAGCGAAGAAAGAAGCTCGATCACTGTGTGCTGTGTGAGACGAAAGTGTGTGGAGGAGAACGTTGCCTACAGAAACCAACGAAATCTGAAAAGGATGAAAATTAAAAGCGACAGCATAGCATGGGGGAAGGAGCTTCTTTTCATGCGCGTCCTAGATACCACGATTCTGGCTTGCGAAGGAGCCATCTCTTGCCTCGTTGACACTGGCAGTCAATTATCACATATGTCGGAAGCTGGCAACAGGTGTCCAGTTCAACGCATAAGCTTCTGGGTGTCCACTGCCTGAAATATTCCATTCCTCATTCATCATCGTCGACGATCTCCTGATGAAACTCGTCATCGTCGGTAAGCTCGTGGGAGACCTATCAAGAGCGACATAGAGGTGGTAGGCCGCTACCCTGTCGCACGTCAGGAAATACCTTTCGGCATGTGTCCCAGCATTCTTTGATGCACTTTCCAAAATAGTCGTTGCGCTTGGTTCTCGAGAGAGTCCTGGCTGCTTCGGTCTCGATCGGCTCGGCAGCTTCCTCTTGGCAAGAGTTGCGTGCGCTTTCTGTCGCAGAGACGATGTGGTTAGCTTCCTAAGAGTGAAACCAGGAAGAAATGGTAGTTACACTTGCCCGTTCTGTCACCTTCTGTGTCTGCTGTTTTTTTCGAAGTGGGTTTTCACGTCATCGATTGCATCCATAACGCTACTTAGGCAAAACTGGAAGAAATCGTGTGCCAACGCGCAGCGGAGGCGCACATTTCGTGCTTGCCTCTTTGAGTCTTTGTACTTCATCTTCATTCTTCCCAATTTGACATCAGTGATCACATTGACCCATAGACTAAGAACAAAACAAATGCAACGAACAACACGAATTCATAAGAGTACAGTTCAATTAGGCTGGAGTTTTAGACCACGCGATTTGAGCAACGGTTTCCAAAGCGCTGTGTTTGAGGTTGCGGTACTGGAGGTCATTGATGAAAGCCTGAGTGGCTGTATGGCCACTGAGCTCGTCGAGCTCGATCATGGCACTCTATCATTGTAACTGCGTCTTTCATGGAAGTATGAAGACCCATATTCAATGTCTCTCACATATTTCATCAGTTCCCAGGCCGAACGATTCTGTCCTTTTCGCATTTTCACTCTGGTCTAGCGTTCGAAGGTGATGAACATGCGGCAAGATGGGTCGATTATTGAGAGACGGACCGTGGCCATGCTGCCTCTTTCCCTCGGCTCTCTCTGAAGTCGACGCTACAATGTTGACAGGGCAGTCAATCTTGTGTTTCCGAGCCCAACGCTCGCAGCGGCAGACGAGCGCCGCTAGCCACGATTGCATGCAGAGACACAGCTACTTTTGATTCCACTCTTCCAGCTTTCTTAGGAATAAAAGCATTGGCGATAACGGCGTCATTATGGCGATGAATTCTTAGCAAGAAGTCGCATAATCAGGTCATTGAACGGGTCCAATTGAGTCGACTGCGGCAATCTGGTGTGCGACGTCTTCTGTAAATGATTGCTGAGCAGACATAGCTTCAGCTTCAGCGTCGTTGGCCTCCAGCTTGAGTGTTCGTTGAAGCTCCATCGTGGTGGCAAAACTCTCGTTTGTTGAAGAAAAGGGTTTGCATCGAAGCAAAGATTGTTTGCAATTGCTATGTGTTCCCCGAGAATGCGTTGGCCGCCGGCCGGTAGGTCGATGTGGGGCGCAACGAAAACAAGAAGGGCGAAATTGGAATAACATGGGACAGGTGGCATGAGTTGCAATATGATGGGGTTGTATGAATAACAATGCTCATATAGAAAAAGAAGGTCAAAACTTCAAAATGTCAGCAACGGGTCTTCTCGTCCCGCCTGATCGCTAGCGTATGCTCTCACAACCCGTCGGCTGCGATGGATCGTCTTGTACAGTTTCACGACGATGGATTCCCAAGCTTCCAAATCGACCGCATATGCCATCTACTGTCGACGAAACGTCTCGGACTGCTGCAAACCAATCTGCGGCGCCTCCAACCATAGCTGCGTCTCTGTCCCGGTTGATCGTCGCCTCCTACGCCTCCAGCCGTACCGGCCACTGGTACTCCCTTGGATAAGAAATCTCCATCAAACGCACGCCCCGTTGTTGTGCCGCCTGCCTCAGCTGAGCGAAGACGTTATGATTGACGTCTTTCATGTAGATGGTCTCCAGATGCGTAACCCTGAGAATCATATCCACCAACCTCGCCAGCTCGGGCTGTTCCCAATCGTAATATAGGCTACAAATGCTCAACGTCCGTAGGTTGGGAAACGTGGCAACAAATTCCGCCAGGGGATGATGCTCGTGGTCTTCGGGGTACTGCCAGAAATGGAAGTGATAGAGCCCCATCTCTTGAATGGAGGGAGCGCCGCGGGCCCATTCGTAGCTTCTCAAATGAGAAAGATCCCGGGATGTAGGGTGGTTAGCGCCCGTGTGTTCCGGAAAGATAATGTCGAAAGATGTCAATCGTTTAGTCTGAATCGCGTTCGACAGCAAGGTTCGGGCTTCTTTGGGTGAAAGGCAGAACAGATTCGAGCTGAAAGAGCGCAAATTTTGGAAATCCAAAGCCCGGTCGTCATCGAAATCAGAGAAGAGAGAGTCGACAATGCCGGAAACCATACACAACATGTATTCGTAGATTTCGAAATGAAAACGAATGTGTTGCAGTGGTTTGCCGCGGTTGAGACACATCAGGGAATGTAGCATCAAACGTGTATCGATGTCTACATGACGTTGTGATCTTGGCCAATTCAACTCGAATATGAGCACTTTTAGGTGCGGCCATATATCTTGCCGTCTTTCTCGCCATATGGACAGGGGTGCGGGGTCCAGATGTGATAGACCGGGCCCGATAAAAAGCTGTTCCAGACTTGGAAAGGCGATGGAGAGAGGGTACTACCACGACTCAATGATTTAGTCCTTTTGCTCTCACGCGTCACTGGGGATCTCTGCGAGGGGGGGGGACAAACCATAGGAAACGGGACGTTAATCCTCACAGTCCCACTCATTCGTAATATCTTCAGATTGGGAAGATGGGGTATGAGTGGCACCTCGGCGTACCATTGCGCTGGAATCCCCGTCACTTCAAGATGCTCCAAAGAGCTGGCAGCGTTCTGAAGGAATGAATGAGGAAGCTCGCCGACAAGGTCTGCTGCAAACCGATCGTGAGATGCGAGCCAGCTCTTCTTAAAAGAGAAATACCTGAGCCGGTTCCATGTCTTCCGATTCAAAGGAAAGCATAAGTCCACTGGTAGATCCAAAAACTCCAAATGTTCCAGACTGGGGGATGCTTCGAGCAGCATCGTCAACATTGAATCAGTGAGCGCCATATTTCTTTGTGTCACAATCTTTCTGGCACCTCCATCTCCTGCCCAAGACAGCATCTTCCTCAATTCATCATTGCTTGGTCCGCCTCCCCACTCTGAAAATGTCATGTCCCTCCATAATGGAGCATAGATGGGGCTGGTGAGCATGGATGCCCACTGCTTTGAAACGCCCAAGCAGTGACTGTGTCATGCATCGTATTAGCCAAGGAACTGTGTTATGAGTCTGTGCCCCATACGAGGTTACAAGAACAGGGAAAGGGAAAATGAACGAACAGCAATTCATCACATGCTAGGCACGAGAAGATTTGCGTGACAATCTCGGCAGGCAGGTACAACGGATCTTGTCTGAAGAAGAGCCGGTTCAGGGGCTTGCGTGCACCGTAAAGTTGCTTGATCCTCGACTGGTTAGAGACTAAACTTTACCGCGTCATGATACGCTTGGGTCGAAGATCACACCATCTTACCAGCAATTTGGGCGACGACTCTACAGTGGTATTCTGGTTTGCCTCGATCCCAGAAGTATACATCTTCCACGCAAAGTCGTCATTCTTTCGCAGCTGTGCAATGTTCCCCAGACGAAGGTATCCCTAGCGTCGGGACTCGTTAGCCACAATGTGCAGCCCTCAAAGCGCTTCGTATGGTTCGCAGCAGGACAACTTACATCTGGAAGTTGAGGAGCCAATTCCAGAATCCATTCCGCATCCTTCATCGCATGGCCGAGTAGACCCATGGCCACAAACGTTGCAGCGCGGAGGTCCAAGGCCTCGATGTGATGCAGATTGTCGCACTTGCTGAAGCTTCTGCCAACGTCGCAATGACAGGTATACATTGCTTCTCTGTAAATAGAGTTCTGTTGACTCGCGACCTTCTCAAAATCTTTGCAAGTGCATCGGCCTCGTTCGAGGCCTCTGGCGCAGGGGCAGCTTCTCATGGCCTGTTGATCAAGAAAACGGAAATGTCAGACGAGGACTTATTCAGATGTTCTCAAGTGCTACCATGACAACTCACGCGGGTGAAGAGTGTCAATGCACGCTTGTAGTTCTCGGTCTTATCTTCGTTAGCCGCATACAACTGGCGACCTGACTGAATAAAATCAGCCATCGTAGACTCAATCTTCGAAATCCGGTATGTAGACATGACGCCGCCGGAAGATTGCGAGGGCCCGCGTCGATCGATGCGTCAAGCGACAGGGGTCGGTGTCTCTGGCAAGTGCCTCAATATGGGGAGTCGGGACTTGGAAGTTGGTGAGGATATTTCGGTCCAAAAAATAATAATAATAGATTTTCGATCCCAACGATTCTTCCTTCGAGTCCCCGTGAACTATCTATCTACATCAAGATTCTCGTTAGAAGTGACCTCTCATCCGGGGGTCAGAGATGTTCTTTGCTCTGACCCCTTGGCTTCTTTGTTGCATGAGCAGGTCAGCGTTCTCAATGGAACACACCCCCGGGAACAACTCACCGACGTGTTCTGGATAAAAAAAGCCGTGCTGTGTTCACAAGCTGTTTCGCAACGGGTTACGGGACAATTCCGGAATTGTTCAATAGCCAAGACTGGAGAAGACCCGAAACATGAAAAAACCTTTCTTGTCGGCCTCTGTGTCAAGATATATATATTCTCGGAAAGGACATGCTTAAACCTGATGCGCCACGTGAGATTGTCAAAGTCTGCAATGAGAAATACCGCAGTGTCCCGTCTGCCGCTCCGGCTGACCATACAATTCCGTAGTATGCCAAATCTAGGCAAGCCCGGTTGACTCAGGACTGGCGCTTTCTTAACCGCGAGACACGTGTCACACGTAGCTTCAAATGATGCATCACGAAGTTAGAATCGTGGACCACTTGCGCCATCATTGTTTAAACAAAATCCAATGTTGACGAGAGACAAGTTTGACATCATTTGAATGCTGGGGAATTTGTCGAGTGACCAAACCTCGGCTCGCTCAGGTAAGCTGCGCTCTAAATGCATCACTTCTTAGACTGTTCATTGTGTAGCGAGGTTGCGCTCGAAGTCCTTGCCTGCCCATGAAGCTCGGACATGGCGGAAGGTCATATTTTATTTCTCTGCCAGAAAGGCTCAAAATGATCTATTCTGACGTCAAGGAACAGGTATGAGGCGTGTGAGTGTCTGAGGCGGTTGTTGTGAAACTAAAAAAATGCGTCACGCTGTGAGGGAAGTTTCGGATGGCTGCCCAGTGCCGAGACAAGGATTTTGTTGGCGGGTCCATCACCGATCTTGTTGCCGACTCTGACCCTGGGTTTGATCGTGTCAGATGATAGATCTACAGCTCGTGGTTAGTGAACCTTCTTTTAATGCCACAAACAGGGCTTGGGAGAATTGCCCCATGATCAGCGATCTGTGTGGCGGATTTACCTGCTGGAAAGGCTGACCACAACCGATTGCTTTGTACTGCGTACCGTCGAAATTTTTCGAATGGCTTCAAAGGGCGTGGTGGCGTCGTCACATGTGATATGGCTGCTCAAAGATGATGGTTTGGTTCCTGGATAAAGCTAAACTGACGCGTCGCGACTCGCGACTCGCGACGACGGGTGGAGGAAGTTTTGCGTCATTTCCGCGGGGCCATTACATTACCTAAGGTAGGCTAGGTACATATGTACATGTATCTCCGAAACGCCGAGGAGGTACGTACACGGTACCACCAACGCGATGTCTCCGACCAGTTGACTGCAAAGTTCAACCCAATTTCAACAATGGCAGTCGCTCTGTCCCAAATCCGATTGAACTACATATATACGCCTCCTACGCCCCCAGCAGTACCGGCCACTGCCTTAGCTCCGACATCTCCATTAATCGCACGCCCTGTTTTTGTGCCGCCTGCCTCAGCTGAGCGAAAGCTTCGTCACCGACGGATAGCATGTAGATGGTCTCTAGATGCGTAACCCTGAGAATCATACCCACCAACCTCGCCAGCTCGGGCAGTCCGTAGTATGGGCTCCAAATGCTCAACGTCCGTAGGTTAGGAAACGTGGCAACGAATTCCGCCAGGGGATGATGCTCGTAATCTTCGGGGTAGCACCAGAAGCGAAATCGATAGAACCCTAAGGCTTGAATTGAGGAAGCACCGCGGGCCCATTCGTAGCTTCTCAAATTCGATAGATCCCCTAAGCGCGCGCGACCAGCGATCGGGTGTTTCGTAAAGACAATGTCAAAGAATGTCAATCGTTTAGTCTGCACTGAATGGGACAGCAAGGTTCGAGCTCCATTGGGTGAGAGACAGAAAAAATTCGAGCTGAAAAAACGCAGGTTTTGGAAATTTAAATCCTGGGCGTCGTCGAAATCAGGGATAAGAGTATCGGGAATCCTGAGCATCTTATGCCAGCTCTCGACGCGGAATTGGAAACGAATATGTTGCAGTGAGTTGCCGCGGTTCAGACACATCAAGCACCGTAGCATCAAACGTGTTTTTTCTAAACCAGATGTTACAGAGGATCTGAACTCGAATATGAGTACCTTTAGGTGTGGCCATATAATTTGGCGTCTTTCTCGCCATATCGACAGGGGTGTGGGATCCAGATCTGGGAATTCGGGCCCGATAGAAAGCCGTTCGAGATTGGGAAAGGCGATGGAAAGAGGGTACTACCAAGGCTCAATGATTTAGTCTTTTTGCTCTCACGCATCACTGAGGATCTCTGCGAGGGGGGGACATCCGACAAACCACAGAAAACTGGGCCTCAGTCATCTCTTTAGCCTGACTCATGCGCAATGTCTTCAAATTGGGTAGATGGAGTATTAATGGTACCTCATGGTACCATTGCCCTGGAATCCCCATCAAGTCGAGATGCTCCAAAGAGCTGGCAGCGTTTTGAAGGAACGAATGAGGAAATCGACCCGGACCGCCTACCCTAGGCCCAAATAACTGTTCTCCGCCCCACAGCTTGAGGGAGAAATATGTAAGCCGGTTCCATGTCTTCCCGTTCGGTAGATCCAAAAACTTCAAGTATTCCAAACTAGGTGATGCTTCGAGCAGCAGCGCCAATATTGAATCAGTGAGCATCATACGTCTCGGTATCACGATCTTCCTGGCACCTCCGTCTCCTGCCCAAGACAGCATCTTTCTCAGTTCCTCTGTGCTTGGGCTGCACTTCATTTCCCCGTCTGAAAATGTCATGTCCCTCCATAATGGAGCATACATGGGACTGGTGAGCGTGCATGTCCACTGCTTTGAAACGCGCAAGCCGTAACTGTGCCATTTGGCATTTGTTGTAGGTATTAGCCAAGGAATAAGTAAGAAAGAGTCCGTGCTCGATATGAAAAATGGGGAAATCGAAAATCAACGAACAGCATTTCATCACATTTCAGGTAGGAGAAGATTTGCGAAACAAGCTCGGCGGGTAGGCATAACGGATCTCGATTCTCGTCTGCCATTGAAGCGTCGATTGAAAGGCTTGCTTGCGTGTATCGTAAAATTGCTTGAGCCCCAATTGGTTAGAGACTGAACTTGACCGTGTCATGACGCACTCGGGCCGAACGAAGATCATACTATCTTACCTGCAATTTGGGCGACACTGACAGGTCTACGATAGTCTCATGTTTCGCCTCAATCCCAGCAGTCTCCAGGCAAAGCCGTCATTCTTTGCAGCGTGTGCGATTTCAACCCAGACGAAGGCATCCTTTGTCACATGATCTGATGCACGATTATTGGCTGCAATCCCGAAGGGCGCGCAGGCCTGAGGCCTCGAGCTGGACTGCGTACATCTGGAAGTTGAGGAGCCATTTCCAGAATCCGTTCGGCATCATCCGTCGACCATTCAAGGTCCTCGATATGGTACACGTTGTCGCACTTGCCGAACCTTCAGCTAACCTCGCAATGACAAGTCTCCAGTGCTTCTTCGAAAATCGAGCCCCCTTGAGCAGCGACTTTTTTGAGGTTTTTGCAACTGCATCTTGCCCATCTGAAGCAGCCCCCGGAACAGGGGCAACTTCACATGGCCTGTTTTCCTAGGACAGAGATACAACCTCAGGTGTTGCCAAACATCTTACCTGGATGAAGGATGCCACCGCCCGCTCGTAATTTACGGAGTATAGCCGCGACAAAATGCCGGCCAGATTCAAGATTCGATTAGATCCGCCATCGTGGGTTGAGCACGGTATGAAGATATGATGTGTTGGGAAGGATACGAGAGTCCGCGGATCATGAATGGGATACTGCGTGGTGAGGATGGTGAAATGATCGCGGGCCAGAATGTGCAACGCAGTGCAGGAGGCGCCGTTTAATAAGAGACAACGAGAGAAGCGAATATGCGCTACCTGGTTTCTGGGGCGACTTCTCTAGGGATTGGCCGACGACGCTCAAGATATGTACCTACCTGAGTAGGTACGCTTCCTACGCATGCGTTTAGTGGTCCAGGTCTTCTTTACGAAGGGCATCTTAAATGTCACAGGAATCTGCTATAACTTATTCTTGTGACGGCTACTCTGTTGCAGCTCTGACCGTTGCGCTGTACCTATGTATATATCCCCCACTAAGTAGTAGTAAGCCGGTTCCTACCAGTAGTGTTCTGACCTTTTGGTCGGGTCGGTAGGGGTATACGATTCCTCACATTTTTCATCGACAATATTCGGAAACCGTCCGTTCGTGTACAATGACACGGAACGATCTGGAAGTGGACATAAACAGGCAGTCACGTTTTGCACAGGGTCGTGTACAACGTGCCGTAATTCATCGTTATTTTTGCATATCGTCTCCGTGGGCAGAAGTGGAAACTGCCCCCTTCAAAGAGCAAACGCAGTCGTTTTCTCGACGTCTAAATCGTTTATACGCGTTGCTATTCTCTGTCGAAACCCTTTTCTTGGACTCAGAAACATACCAACTTTGTTGTCGGCTTACACCACTCCTGTGCCCCCTGGAAAAAAGCTCGCAGAGACAACATTATGGTGACGCATGCCATAGGCTGGACGTGGCAAATAGATACTCTCGTTCAATTTAGGCCGCCCGTGGGACCCACTCGGTCTGTAGAAAAAGAATGAAAAGAAATCCAGCCCTCACCCACGAACAGACTGAAAAACAGACACGAGGAGGAGAAACACTTGGTTTGGGATGAAATGCGACCTTTTCGCTCCCGACAGACAGTCGCGTCTCACGCGGGGTCGTGTACGTTGATTCGTGACTTCATTTGCGTACGCCTCCGTGTGCGGGACGGGAAATCGTGCCGTTGAAAGAAGAATCGAATTACTTGCTCGACTCGACGTCGGGATGGTTCGTGTGAGTCACACTTCTCTGTCAACACCAGAGAAAAGGCTCCATTGCATGTGCTCATTTCACATGGACTTCATTCAAGAGTGAATCGAGATGCCTTCTTTTAACTCTTGAGCGGTATAGGCCACTGAGGCGCATACCCGAACAGTGGCGGGGTCTCATGAAAAAATTGAACGCCCCGGGCCTGTGCCACATGGTTTAGCCAGAAAAACTTTCCTTCTGGGATAAGTGTCATGTAGATGGTCTTCAGATGCGTCACTGTCAGAATCGAAAGCATCAGTCTCGCAAACTCGTCGTCAAAGTAATGTCTGGATCTAATTTTCAACGTCCGCAGGTTGGGAAACGTGGCCAGGAACTGCGGGAGGAGCATGTTCTCGCTGTTTTGGGAGCCTGAGGAGTGGTACCGAAAGCGGAACTCAAAGACTCCCAAGGTATGAATTGAGGGAGCGCCGCGGAGCCAATCGTAGTTTTTCAAATGAAGAATACTTGCGTCTCCAATGGCCCATTCAAAAGGACCATCAGGGAAGACAATCGAATAGGATGTTAAATGTTTAGACTCGATGGCGGAGAGCAAGGTTTTAGCTCCCTCGGGCGAGATGCATACCGTTCGCGATTCGAAGACGCGCAGATTTTGGAATTCTGAATACTGTGCAAAGCCGCGACCAGGAATGAGATCATCACTGTCGCTGAAAATGCAAGGCCTGTCGCCCTTGTCCTCGGATTCGAGAGAAATATATTGCAGTGACTTAAGACCCATCATTAACCGTAGCGTCAAACGGGTTTGTTCTGCATAGGTATCCGATGTAGGAACGCAAGGTTCGAATACGAGTACTTTCAAGTTTGGCCATATGGTATCCCGCATGTATTGCCAAGCCAGTAAGGGTCCTGGGTCCAGACATGGTAGATCAGGGCCAATACAAAGCTGTTCGAGTTTTGGAAAGGCCGTGGAAAGAGGAAACTAAGATAGCTCAATGAGTTAGCTTCTCGCTGTCAGGCTCGCTCCTTTAGCCTCTATATGTAGCGGCAAGGAGTAGAAGAGAAAGGAGGTAGAAGAAGAAGAAGATGAGAGAAGGGAGACAGAAAATATGAAAAGTAAAAGGGTGACAGAGATAAAGATGGAAGAAAGAGAAGCTGCCCACAGCGCCTCTTTGGAGGGGAGCTACATACGACGGGAAATGGGATCACCTCATCAACCTGATCAGGTTCCTCCTGGGGGTTGTCACCGATTCGCAAAGTCTTTAGGTTGGGAAGAGAGGGTATCGTTGATGCCAACCCATTGAACCATTGATGTGGTACCCCTGTGAACTCGAGATGCTCCAAAGAGCTGGCGGCATTTGTCAGAAACGTTTGGGGGAAAGCTCCCGGAAGGCCCACTTCAGTGTCATAGAAACTCTCGGAATCACTATCAATGGAGACATATCTGAGTCGGTTCCATATCTTCACATCCGAAGGAAGAGACAGGCCTGTCAGGTCCAGTATTTCCAAGTGCTCCAGTTTCGGTGATCCTTTGAGTAGCATTGTCAACGCTGCTTGACTGAATGCCAGGTCCATCGGTATCTTGATCTTTCTAGCACCTCCATCTCCTGCCCAGGACAGTATCCTCTTTATCTCATCGACGCTTGGCGCCCGTCTCGTGCTCATGTCGGGAAATATCATGTTCCTCCAGAATATACCATGCAGGGGACTCGTAAGGATGCGTGCCCACTTCTTGCAAACGCGCAGACAGACACTGTATCATACATGGCGTTAGTCATATGCTTTTAACGACGATTTGGTACTCGATACGCTGGAAGGGAGGGGGATTCCACGTACGGAAGTTCGGTAAAATCCAAAAGTAGGAAGATTTGCCTGACAATCTCGGCAGGCAGGCATAACGGATCCTGTCTAAACAAACGCTGGTTGAGGGGTTGGCGTGCGACGTATAGTTGCTGAGCCTCGACTGGTTAGACACCAGACGCGATAGTATCATGTCGACTTGGGCAGAACACCATGCCATCTCACCTGCAACTTGGGCGAGGAATCCAATGCGATCTCCTCGTTAGCCTCGATGCCAGCTGTATACACTTTCCAGGCATACTCGTCCTTCTTTTGCAGTCGTGCGAAGTTTCCCAGACGAAGGTATCCCTAGAGTCGATACTCAGGACTGATCAGTAAAGGGGCGCAGGCCTCGAAAGATTCAGGCAAAACTGCTTACATCTGGGAGTCGAGGAGCCAGTTCCAGCATCCATTCGGCGTTGTCTATAGCTTGGTCGAGTTTACCCAAAGCCTCAAACGTTGAAATTAGGAGATCCAGGGCCTGGATATGGTACACATTGTCGCAATTGCTGAATGTTCTGCCAACATCGCAATGACAAGTATACATCGCTTCTCTGAAAACCGAGCCCCCTTGAGCAGCGACCTGTTCATAGTTTTTGCAGGTGCATTTGCGCCGTTCGACGCCCCTCGCGCAGGGACAGCTGTTCATGGCCTGTGTCCCAAGAACGAGAAAATGTCAGACAGGTAGCTTCTTGAAACAATATCGGACGCTGCCACAACAACTCACCCTGGTGAAGAATTTCACTGCTTGCTCGTGCTCCTTGATCCCGTCCTCATGAGCTTGTCGGCCAGACTCGACCAAATGAAACGTCGTGGGCGCGAGGAATGAAGACATGATGTGTCGGGTAGATTTGAGAGGCCGCGCACGGGTCGCGGCGTCGTGACGGATGATATCGTGGTCGCGGATGAGAGAAAAATATTAAGCAGTGCAAGCCAAGAGATTCACGATGCAAGAGGCGACACTGTAATGATAATGGATGAATGTGCGATGCCAATGGTGCATTGGGTTGAAGCTTTCTATTTCTCGACCCACAAGTTTTAGGTGCAACTCGAGAGAAGTCGCTGTAGGTACCTTAGGTTAGGTACCTTGTAGATACCTTGGTACAAACATAAAACTTCCTCCACCCGTTGCAACTTTTTTGAACCCAGGAATATCACCAACTTCATTGCCAGCTTAATATCCTGTACCTTTATAGGAAGAAAACTTGCGGAGAGTACATTGTATTGGTATGTCGGAATCAGCTGGACTCGGAAAAAATACACTGTCTCGTTCAATGCAGGCCGCGCATAGATGGACTCAGTCCTCTAAAATGCGGTCTTTTGGCACTTGTAAGTTGTCAGACAAGCAAATAGGCACGGAGAGGCGATCTCATTCTCATCTTGCACGGTATCATTTCTTGACTCATGATTCCATTTCCGCACGCCTCCATGGACAGCAGAGCAGCAGCAGTCCAAGTTGCATGTGCTTATTTCACATGGACTCTTTCGGAAGTAATTCGAGGTGCACAAAGACACACCTAAGCCACAGACACCTTTTGTACTTCAATATGTCGTCAGCGGCATCGGCCATTGCGGTAGCCGATAACCATCATATGTCGCACGCCCTGGTCTCGTGCCGCCTCCCAGAGCTGGCGGTAGTGATGTTTCCTGGTAGATTTTAAGTAGATGGTCTTGAGATGAAAGCATTGTGTGTCAGAGGCATGATGGCAGTGGCAAGGCAAGACATCAAACCGCCGAGGGTAGTACGTAGGTGAGAGCAAAATCCCGCAAGATAGTATTGACTCATTGAGCTGAGTGTATAGACAATCTGACTGTCTGCCCCCTTGTTTACATGACTGTCTCGACCACCCGACTGTGTCGCTGGCCAATCATCTTCGAGACCAATTTTGACACAGTCAGGTAGGCAATTACTTAACGTTTCTCAATTTCTCAAACCCGTCTTCAAAACGGTAACTCGGTTCAGTGGCGCGAAACGCACCAGCCACTTATTTCGTAAACACCGACACGGCGCGCGAAAATTTTGCAACGCGTCCCCTCTTCCTCTTCATCTTCTGCTCCCCCCTCACGTTGTTCCCAAAATTCACTTGTCGACGATCCTCTCGTCAGACCCCTACACAACTACGTGTTCCGAACGAATCAGTCCGTCCATCCCACTATGTCGGTTTTAGATGACATGCGATCGCACCTTGATGCAGAATTTGAGAATGGTACTTACTACTGAGGTGTTTGAGGACGGCACTGAGGTCGTCGAGGACGTTAAATATGAAGACGCAAGTGTTTAAATGGGAGAATTGAGCTGTTAGTTTGTTAACGGGTTATAGGAAGATGAGTTCAGCCATGCGACTTCGAATCTTCACCTTCTCTCCGCCTTCATCGAGCGTAATGAGGCCGACATTCATCAAAATGCCGTTTACCGCAACCGTGCACTTTACATTTGCCATTGCGTATTATGCGATCTCGGGGAGCCAGTCATTCGTCACCAGTTTAAT
Organism: Claviceps purpurea; assembly: GCA_029405325.1. Classification (NCBI taxonomy): domain Eukaryota; kingdom Fungi; phylum Ascomycota; class Sordariomycetes; order Hypocreales; family Clavicipitaceae; genus Claviceps; species Claviceps purpurea. Next base: position 2,647,561 of record CM055785.1, read on the forward strand.
CTAGGCCTCCAGAAATAGCATTTCAAGATTCGACTGCGGTTCAAGTGACGCGAAAAGCAGTCCCAGATTCAATTGCGGCTCGCGAGGCGCGGACACGATGACGAGTTGCTTTAACTGCAGCACACACCTCAAGTCGCGGTAAATGATTATGCAATTAAGGCGATAATAATGCAAAGGATTGCAGACGCAACACAAAGCCTGCTGTTTCACGTCCTGCATCAGTCATCTTGGTACTTAGTGTACCACGGGCTAGAGGCTATCTATCACCGCCTGAAGACGGCGAGGCATGCTGTGTATGGGTCTCTCAACGAGCTCAATTTCAATTTCCTCCCATACATCCATCGCAATCTCTTGAAGGTATTTAAGGAGGCCTGGGTCTCCGTCATATATGCCATTTGAGGATCCCTCTTAGAAATACGATTTTTCAGGCAGGACCAAATGTTCTCGATGGGGTCAAGTTCAGGGCTCGAGCCAGTCCGGAGAATCATCCCTGGCTCCTTGAGGCAATTCATCACGGTTTCAGCTGTGTCATTGGGCTCGTTATAGCGTATAAAGATTCTTTAGTCATAGATTATATTTGTGGAAGATATTCATCAAATTCATCGCGATTAACAGCGCATGTCATGCCGCCTCTGTCTGAGTAGGGCCGTCTGGGGGACCCTAATTGCCGTAGGGAATGTTGCTTCGAAACATGCAACTATGACGGGCGCGTTTCATCTCTTATTGTAGACGTTTGACGTAAATTGTGTTCGACTCTAGAATGAGCCAATTTCGTCGGTTGGAGACTCAAGTTGTCGTAGTTATTTATACAGTAAGTTCGGTGTACGATTTGACCTCCCGGACGCTAAGTTCAGGTCTAGGCCTGTCCAACGCCGCGCTCAACAGAGCATTCACCCGTCCATAATAAAGCGCGGTGAAACGACGCAAGCGACATGCTGCAAGCGAAGAGCAAATCGGGGACTTTTTGCGGCATGCTCATCTGTTTAAACATGGGCGTTGCACCACTTTGCAATGCATGACGCCAGCTTTCAAGTTTCTTGAGGTGCCTCCTAAATGTGTCCGTAGAAACATGAGGCGCGCATTTCTTCTTTTTGAAGATCTCTGATGGTAATGAAAGGCTGCCTATTTGTGTCTGTTTGAAGACGTCGCATATCCTGTTTTGAAAGCTTGGACGGGCGCCCTCGCCCACAAGGTTCCTGGAGATTCCCCCCTTCAATCGCGATATGCGCGGCTGACCTGCCTGCTGACATGGCTCACCACACGCGGTTCCTCGTGCGAGGCGTCTTGTGCTTACGGCATGGCATCAAATGGCATCGTGGTGTCGCCATCGCTGCTAGAAGGTGAATGGCTTGGTACAGGACGAAGGTTGCATTGACGAGATAGTGAGTTTTTTCAATTTTGAACGACCCCCCCCCCCCCCCCACGTAGCAAGTCGTAACAACCCACCCTAAACCACTTCACGACTTTGAGGCCAGCCAGTTCATCAATGAAATAAACCGTCGCGAAATGCAGGAAATATACTTTTATAGGTATCTAGAGAGATCTCTGGTTGTCCTGCTCCATTTTTGGCAAGAATTGATAAGTGAAAGCGTCGAGGCGTTGGAGGATATATCGATCAGTGATGTCAAGTTAAACATTTGTTATTGCTGCTTACTATCTTTGCCAATTCGATGCACCCAATTGCCCCCATTACCATGATTATAACTTGGAACTTGCGTGCTCTATTAAAGAATAGTACTATAGAACTTTTAAGAGTACATATCGAGGATCGAGAAGGTCAAGATTCGGTCGTAATTCGTCCTGGTGAAGGTGTACGTGCACAAGCTGAGTTTACATCCCATCTTCAAATCACCACATCATCTCTGCGCATTCCTCGAAAGCCTCCTTAAAAAGTAATGGCATTACAGTCGCTCAGAAGCTGTTTCTTTTCATGGCAATATTCGCTGCATTGCTTTCTATTTGCAGCCCAAGTGGTGCGGATGACACGGTATGTACAATATTTCATGAGAGATCTTCCCACCGAGACAATTGACAATCGCAGAAACACGCATGAATTGCTTGTCAATTGAGGTGGCATGCGTGTTTCTGCGATCGCGTTTAAGACAGAACGCGCAGACTTTTCTGCACGGGGGTTTTCAGAGATCAAAGATGTGGATGACTCTGAAGATTTTGTAGAATCATCCAGCGTTGAACTACCTAGGTATCATGCAATTGTTGGCGACATTGCGGTGTGGCTGTCGCACAAATTAATTATTGCCGTTTTGGCGACGGTGGACGTTTTTTCGACGTTTCCAGCCTGCGTTTGCTACTGTACGAGCGTCGCTACCTGACTGTGTCAAAATTGGTCTCGAAGATGATTGGCCAGCGACACAGTCGGGTGGTTGAGACAGTCATGTAAACAAGGGGGCAGACAGTCAGATTGTCTTCACCCTCCATTGAGCTACAAGGTAGGGGCTGGACTCGCTGGAGGATGTTAGTTTCGATCTATAGGCTAGCCTCCGCTGCCTCCCAAAAACCATGTGAGCGGCCATCGCTAAATATCCACCACTGACCAGACCGTTGTTGCTGCAGACTGCCAGAATGTTCCGTACAGACATACCTACCTAATGTAGGATTGTAATAGTACGGTACGGGTACCCCCTAGACGGTTTTAACGCTCACTTCAGGTCACGCGCTCCACACCCCCCTGCTCCATAAGTCGTGACTTCGAGTGACATGGACAGTGGAAAAATAATTTCCCCCGCCGATGTAGCTTTTTGTCACTTGAAAACTGTCGGTACTTCTAGCTTTGCGCCAATTTTGCAGTAGAGCCTATGTACCCCCCATCACGCTGCGACGTGATTGGCTACAACCCCCTGTCAGTGACCTGAAGTGAGCGTTAAAACCGTCTAGGGGATGCGTGCCCACGTCGGCGGTCGTCAGCCTCTCTGACTCCTGAGTTCTCTATCTCCTTCTCCACTGTGCCATTATCCCATTGCGTTTCATCCTGATGCACCATGCGGTCTATGCCCCTCAACCTCCTCTCGAAAGCACCTCCATACTCCGTTCGTACCTTCATTTGTTGCAATCTCAACTCTCCCTTCTACACAATTTTCTTGACAAGAGTGCACGGACCAAGTCCGCCCGCTTTTGTTATGATTTGGCTGTAAAACCTACTGTAACCCTAACAGTAGCCCACCACCGACCGAAAAACTCGAAAATGCCGCACTCAACACCACCACTACACCTCGATGTCGCTGGCGTCGACGGCGCTGGAGCACGCATTCACATCGAATGTCGGACGTTATACACATTCACATCGATCTACATCGACAGTGAAATCTATACGCATTTACATCGTCCTGCGCCGAAAGCTTAATGTTATAACGCTATTCCATCGATTATCGACAGTGAATCCTTTACGCTTTTCCATTGATTCTCGAAAGTGAATTCTATACGCATTTACATCGACCTCGCCGAAAGCTTAATGTTATACCGCTTTTCCATTGATCTACATCGAGATTTGAATGGTATACGCATCGACATCGTCAGTTGAATGAAGTACCAGCAATATCGACGTCGTCCGCGGCATCAGCCCTGCCCCCAGCCACTCCACGTTCAAACCGGCATTTACACCCCTCGAGTTTTTAACCGGCGTGCTTTCGGAGAGTTCAGCACGCCGTCTCGACCCGACGAGATTCATTGCTTATACCCTCGTCACGACATTTGGCCACCCGGATTTTGTCACCAATTAGGCCAGCCTGCATCCCGTTGAGCAACGACAACGGGACCCAATTGTATTGGGTTTTGCCCTTCGGGGTTTCCCCAATACCGATATGAAGCATATTGAGAGAATTCTGGTTGGAAAGGCGGAAAAATTGACTATAGAATACCCAGCCACAACCGGCGGTGGCTGGAAGTTCAAAATAAAAATGTAAATAGCTACTCGACTAGATAGTTCTTCGGACCTAGCCTTAGTCCGCCATCACGCCCCTTGGGAGGCTCTGCGGAGTGGGCGCTTTGCGCCCCACACTGCCGGCGTCAATAGCAATCAATCAATCATTTGTTGCAATCTCCGCACCAACAAGCTTGAACAATGAAGCCACCATGCGAACAAGACGTCCCCTATTCCCCACTAGGCGGCGCCTCGAACCTCGAACAAATTTGTCGTCTAAGCGGCGGTAACATTTCCTGTGTCCTGCAATGCAGTGCGTGATGCTTGATACCAAATCAGGCTCCAAATCGGGTCATGGCTGCTCTTTGTGGCTTCTGTGCCCGACAGCCGGCAACTTTTGGTTGTGTTGCAGCACGACGCAGCGATGATGATGGAGCTGTTGCGACTGTTGCAAAGCAGACAAGTCGTGATTTCGGAGCAGAGACGACATCAAGAACTTCAGATGGGGTGACAGGCCGCGGGGAAGAGTATCAAGTGGCGATTTTGAAAGGACGAGATTTGAGTATTTATATCGGTTCACGCTCCCGATTCCCTTGTTCTGGCATCGAAGGCATCGAGTTTTGAGATCTCACCAGAGTCACCACCATAAGAATCTTTTCGTCTACTCTCTTCTGACTCCGAGTCGCATACCACTTTGACGCTACTATACAGCCATACCATTTTCCAGCAGTACAGTACTGTTGTCTTCTCCTCGAAGTCCTGGTCTGAGTGAGGTTTGTTGCGCCATAGTCACCAGTGACCAAGCATCCCTTTTTTTGAACCAATTCCATCGTGCCTTTCCATCTTATTTCATTTCATCGATATTCGCAGAAGTGGCAGTAACCTCGCACTCGCTCTCGTCACCCGACAACTGACGCTAACCATTCATCTCCTCCCCCTACATGCACTACACGGCAACTTGCAAGAGACGGACTCGGCCGCATGTTGGGTCACCGGTGTCACCCCCCTGCGGCAAGACAGCGGAGTAAAAGCCGTACATCACCTCGCGAATCCGCTCGTCTGCGCTGCACATACGGAGCAAGATAGTCCCACGGCTGATGTCGGCCCACAAAGAACAACAAGTGAGGCCATAGGAACGGTCCTGCCCACCCACACAGCCCGTATGGACAAGATCCCGAGGCCCACCAAGCTATACCGCGGCGATATTTGGGCGTCGCCAGGCCCTGGGCGATTTCGGAGCGTACCTATGTGTATAATATCATGACAAGCCACCCATGTAGGCCGCTAACGACAGGAAAATCTGAACAGGCGGTCATTACGGACGGAGTCCGAGTCTTGGCTGTTGGCGAAAGAACCGCAGAGCCGCTTGGTCAGGGATGCCCCCCTGACCAAGCAAAGCTCAAACACGGTGCATCTTCATTCGACAGCCCAGAGCTCATTCCCATCCTCCGCGACATGAACACCTCTTCAACACCCTAATCTCCCCTCTCAGGGCGTCAAGGAAGATGTCACAAGACAACGTGACCTGAAGGCATCTCGCGTTGGAGGCTGAACCGGACACTAGTTTGGTGGGAAGTCTCTGGGGGAAGAACGTAGGGGCTGATAACTAACCCGAATATTCAAGGAAGCCTCCGATCAGAAGCTTCTCGCAAGTTGCTTGGGTCTCGTTGCAACATACAAAATTTCATGGAAGGCCTTTTTTCTCAAGAGAGGATCTTGATCGGACAATATCAAGGAGTATGCAACAAGAGAAGAAGAACCCCGCGTCATAATGAGGAGAGATACAAAGGAGCAAACAAGTTGAGGGAGGAAGGCATTCAATGTTCTGCCAAAGTTTGATGCCTTCCCTCCTCAATCTCTCTTAGACTGACAGGCATTATGATGAGAGGGTATAGTAAAGCCTTATGATGAAGATGCTGGAAGTGGGTTAGTGACGAGGTTGGAAGTGGGTTAGTGACGAGGTCGGAAGTGGGGTTAGTGAGGAGGTCAGAAGTGCCTTGGCGTAGAGCAATGAATGGATGGAATGCCACCAAAATAGTGTGCAAGAAGGACCTCAAAGAAAGGATTGGGAGCCTGCTTTTATACTCATTTTTTGTGGGGGCTTCATTACTTGTCTGGTTTTGAAGGTTTGCTTTTGATGGGTTGGGTTGTCGGGAATCGGGATGTGGTTTCTTGTCTGGTGGAGATGCTGGTCAGTGGTAACATCGGGTTCGGGGGACATTGGTATCGGTTGACATTGGTATCGGGTTCCACTTGAGGCTTTTCTCTGTAACTCTGTTGTTCGATATGGGAGGGGTAATGGTTTCTGATTTCATGTACTTCCTAAGCTCTAAATACCTAATTGTTGGGCTCCCATATGTGTACGTCGTCCATTAGGCATTAGCTGGCTCGTAGGTATGAATGTGCTGTATCTTACAATTTAGTTACCGGTTGGCTCAGATCCCCAATTTGAATCCTGCATGATTGACAGAAAGAGAAAGACAAGAAGGGGAATCTCTCTAAACGATGGTTCAAGATTGCTCTACTCGATGCTATGGAAATAATCTTCCATATGATACCTGAACAAAGATGGCGAACAACCTCTTTAGAGATTTCCTTTCTCTACATTCCGATGATAACCGGCCCATCGGCTAATGAAAGCGTTACATGCGTGCTAAAGTCCCTGTGATAGCCTCCAGCCTCCAGGACACATTGATCTGAACCCAAAAACTGCGAACTAATGCACATTGCACCCCACAGCACATGCGCAATGCACTCACTGTATGTAACTTGTAAGCGACTCTACCTGTAGGTGATGAGAATAGTGAACTTGAAAATTAAAACGTACAAGAGGCGAAACTTCTGACAAAGCTTCTTCGCAAGTCGGGCTTTGCGCGAAATTACAGAGCGATTTGCGTGTTCTGGTGGGGTTGATCGTGCGGTGTTGCTTGAACGCTGCTCAGACATTGTTTGCATTAGTACGGAGTAGATATCGCTGAGACAGTAGCTTTCAGCGAGAGAATCTGTGAATATAGCACACACACCCAGCAACTCGTGTATTATATTATTTCGCAACGAATCTACCCGTCTAGGACTCTACATGTCTATTGAACCTACTCCTACTGTAGCCAGCCATCATCCATGTAGTACCCCTCAATAGTACGGTAGCCAAGCTACAGCCTTTCACGACACCAATCTCTCCCGTACACCAAGAAACATGAATCGAATGCCCCACAAACGCCAGAACTTGCCTGCCAAACAATCCCTCGAAACAATCGAAACCCGGAAACAGAATACTCCAAACGAGACGCACAGAGTAGTGAACACCACATCACTTGCTGCCTGCGAGCAGTCACGCCTTCGATACCTGTTGCAAACCACTCACTGCCTACTCGCCAGCCATGTCTTCCAGTCCCGATACTCCGAATACTTCATAGTCGCCGTCCGTCCCCGATACCGCGTGACTTTCAACTGAAGCGAAGCCCACGAAGACCGTCCAGCCCTCCAGCCAGTCTTCCGCGCCAGATTCTTAAGCGTCTCTTCCCTATTCCAGCGCTGTTCTGGGGCCACGTTGGGGAGATATGTGCCTCCGTAGCGGTGCCCCCTGTCAGTAAAGGAAAGCTTGATGCCGTGCACTCCAATCTCCCAGTCGTAAGGATCGTCTACCTTCTCAAAGTCCGTCAACAGCGTGACCGTTACTCGAAGAGAGGGCAGTTCAGTCTTCTTGATGGGGGAGAAGCGCGTGTCTTGCAGGGAAGAGGCGATGGCATATTCGGGGATCCCTATGGACAGAGGCTGGGACTCGAATGTGCCGATGCAGCCGCGGAGGGAATGGTCTCCCTCTTCGTCTTCGTCTTCTTCGTCGTCGTCGTCGAGACTCTTGTCATCGCTGATGGTGTTCCAGGTGACGAAGAGGGGGGCTGAGCTTGTGCCGAGTGACGTCGATGCGCCGGCGGCGGCGGCGTAGGACGGGCGGCCGGGCCTGGTGGATGAGGACGCGGACGAGTTGGCTGCATTGAAGCCACCAGGACGCTGCGAGGCTGGCTGTCTGGTACCATTGACTGCGGGTGACGAGTAGGAGAGAGATCGCTGGTAGAGGGCATAGGAGGCTTCAATCTCGCTGAGAGAGAGGGCTCTGCGGCGGTCGTAATGGGCCTCGACGACGTCGAAGCATGCGAGGCAGTGGACGGCGGTGGCCATAGTTGGCGGATAGAGGCGCCCCTGACGAACTAAGGAGGGATAGTGTACGATTCCTACAAGAAAAAGTACGAGATGAGGTTTTGCGAGGAGGATACGGCGACGGCGGCACAAAGAGGGGTAACTCGGAACGACGGATAAGCAGGGACACAGCCTCAGACAGGGTTGAGCAAGCAGAGCAAAACGGAAAGGAGCAAGCCAACCACAATGGACGACCGCCTGCTTCAGCACACGGATCTCGTCGTGTCGTTGCGCACGAAAACGCGGGTGCGTGTCGGCCGGTCAGTCGTCCACGAAGTTGTGTAATCGCTCGGTGCAATGTGTTGTAACTTATTATGCGCGGGCGAAGGTCGTAAAGGTCATCTGCCGGCTCCTTCCGACTCGCGACCCCACATTCCCATGATTGCTCCCTTATCTTATCATCGGATCTGATATGCGGCATCATCCTCCAGGCTCCAACATACAGTCAGACCCCGATATAACGATAACACCCGATCGTTCGATCGGAATATCGTTTTATCGGATGGCTTTCATGTGAAGGAATCCCAAAAAATGAGGCCCTCTTATGACGAATCGTTACATCGGGGTTTTGACTGTAACATGTTACCTGGAACTTCGTCACAGCTGCACTCAATCGCCTGTTCCTATTCCTCCTTGGCCCTGCGTTCTTGGGCCAGTCGCCTCCACGTGTTTCTTCGCTCGATCTGGGCGTTCTTCACTGCCCTTCACATGCATCAGCGAAACGGCTTGTTGCTTCCTGCGATGAAACGCCTCCCGAAAAGGTAGAGTGATTGCAAATTCGGGCCGCGGTCTTTGTTTCTTCTACTCTCTCTTCCTTCACTTTTTGTGAACCTTTTTATCGCCAAGGTCGCGATATTTGAACTCACGTCAGACACATGCAACAACACTGAGCGGCTCATGCACGATGCTCGTTCACGCAACATCAAGTGTATTACTTGGAAGATAGGAGGGCATTAGCACGAACACAAGGGCGATCAGGCTACGCATTTCATTCCAGTAATCAAAATGTATGACTGCTTGAACCTGAGTTCCACGAAGCGGTGCTATGAGAAGAAAAACAAAAAGCTCCCAAGAAGCCAAGGGCATGAAATTGGACTCAGTGCCGCTGCGACGATGAGAAGAGACGGGGACAAACGTCTCGAAGCTCTGCGTGAGACTAGATCAGAACAGGCACATGCTAGAAGCCTCGTTGGATTGCTTGGCGACACGAAATCATGCAGTCTCTGTCGTTGGGAGCAATCTAGGATCCCTTTCGATCCTTCATCAGTCTTTCCGTGTGAACATTCCGCAATATCTACAAGACTACAACCTCTGTGAGGAAGTGCAAAGCAATTAGCTCATTGACGGAATTATCAATACGCCGTTGATACGCACGATGAAGTTCTTGGACTAACCCTCCATCGCGACTCGCGAGGGATGCCACGTGAGTCGGTGGGCTTGAGTTTTCTATAAAGCTGCCAAGGAAATGGATGACTCGCCTTTTGCATCCTCTGGAGCTCATCAGCGCCGAGACTCGTATCTCTGTACCCTATTCTTCGCAAACCTACATGTCTTGACACAATCTACTCCCGCGAGCCGCAAAAAAGCCACACGAAGTTATACAACCACGTGCGCTATCCATCCTTGGCACGATGAATTCGGTCATCCTCACGGTCTCACCCTTACGATCATTCTCATCTTCCGAACCATCACCATTTCTGAATTCACGCGTCGCGCATCAATGGTCACTGCGATGAATGGCGGCTCTTTCATGCTTCGGCGAATTCACTTGCTCAATTCGAAGTTCGCCTGGCGGCCGCCTCTCAGAAACAGCTGTTAGCTATACATCACTCGTGAGGCTTAACCTAAATGCCGCACCTGATAGAAAATCCCTGTCGATGAAGTGCGGCAGTAGGTCCTTGGTATCCTAATTTAGCCCTTCCATTCCGATCCCGTCTCCAATACCACAGCCGAATCATTCGTGAGATTCGCTGCCTTGGCAGAACTTCAAGGCTTCCGAGAATCGAGTGCCCGGAGCCAGTCCCACCGCGATATCGCGAGAAACCCGCGCCCCACGGGAACGAGAATCCAGCCATCACTATCAGGACTCAGTAGTAGAATTCTGGTGCAAGTCCACGATTCCCAAGAGGATCGATCTGAATTATTCAAACAAAAGCTGTCTCACTTCACCCTCAACTGTGGGCCGACAACTGCTCTTATCTAGGTACTCTTGTACAAAATCCATCAATCTGACCTCCTACATCCACACATCACCCACACCAGGCCAGAAACACAATAACCTGATTATGAAGTTTCTCAATTCCATCCTCACCCTCGCCGCCATGGCCTCCACTACCCAGGCCTGCCACTGCCGAACTAGCAGATACGGCTTAGCCTACTACGCCACTGCAACCTGCTGCTTAAGAACCGGCGGCACGATGTCGGTATTCATTTGTCCCAGTGGACCACTGGGCAATGGAATCCGCTTGGAGGCATTTAAGAACTGCTGTAGGGAGATGCTCTTCACAGCATCATGTGACGACTAGACTGCCCGGGACAATCTTTGGCTCTGTCATCTTGATCTGCAGCACTCCTGGAGCCCGGCAACGAGGAGTACGAAAAACGAGCAGAGCTGGAAACTGGAATTAAAAGAGAGCATGGATCGTGCTTTTTGTCTTTTTTCATCATTTAATCGGCGTGGGGTGAGTGGCCTCGGCACAGAGATGAGGGAGAAATCGCGCGAATGTATGGTATGTGGAAGGAGATGAAATTGGTGGCCGGATGCTACGCCTATCTGCATGAGAGAGGATTGAGGACAGCTAGGGCAAGATGAAGATACGACAATTGATCGCTGCACATGAAAAGCCGTCCATGTCGCCTGTGTTGATGCCATGAACGGCCCTTCCTCTCATGACAATAGTTCAATCTACTTCTGTAGATACCCAATCTCCGATGTCCATTGTCCGGTGCGGTGGGCAGATACCGCAGCGGCCAGCCTAGGTACCTTTAAACGCAACGCCCCTGGGCCCTTTCTTGTCAAAATCCTTCATCTCTTGTTATCCATGTTTCTCTTTTGTCCATTAACTCCATGTTTATTCAATGCTCTTTAACTCACAAAGTTCATCGCCGTAAGCCTCACAGCCAGACGCGCTTGTTGCTCGATCACATGGCGACGGCTTCTTCCCTTCGGCCTCACTTTCACCGACGAGCCTACAAATTGCGATAGATTCGAGGCATTTTTTGAACGCGTCGCTGTTCCGCCACTGGCCGCTCCTTTTTTTTTCAGATGTTGTCATGGGGATAATTGCATGACGACTGGGTGAGACTTTTGAAGCACGACGTTGCGCGGGATGGAAAGTACAGGGCTTGCGTTTCCGTAAGTCGATGGTTGACTTCCCATTTTGGATTACCTCGTGCATGCTTGAGAATAGCAAACACATCAGCCAGTTGGGTCACGACTCACGGACGCTCTACTATGGGTAAATACTAAAAATCCACAGAGAGTCATTGCCTTCATCGCGACAACACCATCCTTAGCGAATGGCCATATATCCAGGACGGAGTCACGGAGGTGTCGACGCAGTCTGTAGGAGTACCGAAAAGGAGTGACCAATATACGTACGTCTTCCGTAGTTCAGCTTCGACCTCCAGGCTCGGTGATCTCTTTGGCTTTGTTTGTCCGCGCGCGCGGCGCTTCTTGTCCTGCAATCCGTCGACGCGACGAATTGGGCTCGACCTGCATAATACGATGAGGACGCTGACATGCACATGCAGAGCACTTTACCGTGGTCCTTAAGCCTCAGCTTTCATGCACTTTGCCCAATTTCTCTACATATTGCGTATCCAACCCGTTACCCACTCAAGTCATAGTTCCATTGTGTCTTTTAACCTGTTGCAACTTGCATCATGCCTCTTCAATCTCACTCACGAAAGCACCTCATTGCATTCATCTCCGCACCAGGCCACCCACCAATGCATGCAACGTTCCCCTCATCTCGACTGAACATTTCTCCTCAATTCCCCTCTTTTCATCACGCAACTCCGACCAGTCGGGCGCCGCCTCAAAAGTAAGAGCCGTTACCTGTCAATGCCAAATCAGGTCATGACTGCTTTTCTTGCCTTTTTGTCTGGCGGCTGCCTATCGTTGTGTTGCAGCGTGACGCAGCAATGATGGGGCTTTTGCACATACATAGCTGCTGCGGCTGTTTGTCAACTGATCATGATTCATAATACGGAGTGTTTGGGCGGAGACGACGTCAGTTGTAGTCGTGAAACAGGGTGTCTAAATTTTATTGCCGATTGGCCGTTTTCAGAGGACGAAGTTCAACTTTCAAGTATATATACCGGTTCACTCTCCCTTGTTCTGTTCATCGACTCTCGAGTTTGTACATAACAAGTTTGAACATCATCTTTTCATCCATCCGCATCGCCTTCTAATTCTGAGTCTCAATCATCTTTCGCTATCAACGCTACTATGCAGCCACAATCTCCGTTATTATCTGGCTCTTCCCCTGGAAGCCCTGGCCGAAGGGGGAGGTGCTTGTTGCGCCATCTTCGGACAAGCATCCCGTTTCGTTGAACCGGATCCATCTTGCCCTTCCATCTTTCAACTCTAGTCTCTCTACCTTTCATGAACGGCAATAGCAATATCCTCGCTGGCACGGCAATATACGTACTCGGCATCAGTTTCTCGTGCGTTCTCGTCATACCTCTGCGCAAGACAACTGACAGTGGAGTGAATGCCACTGAAACGTCGTCGGTCGATCGCCTGGCAGTAGCCTCTACTACTATCTAGGCTCGTCCGCGCTTTACATCCCAGTATGTTCCACTATTGATGTCCCTCACGGTTCACCAAGGATAACAAGTGAGGTCAGGGGAACGGTCCTCCCCACCAATATTCCCTATAAGATCCCAAGGCCCACCAAGCCAATACCGCAGCGATCTTTGAGCGTCGTTCGGCCCTGGCCGATTTCAAAGCGCATATGACACCATGACACGCCGCAAATATAGGCCGTGCACCACAGTTTTACAATTACTTCAAAATTCGGTCATCGCGGACAAGATCAAAGTCTTGCCGTCCGATTGGCAGAACAACGGCAGAGCCGCTTGGTCAGGGATGCCCCCTTGGCCCAGCAAAGCTCAAACACCGTGAAATCTTCAGTCGGCAGGCTGCAGCCCAGAGCTGCTTACGGCCAACCCAATCCTCCGCGGCATGAACACCTCTTCACTAGTGACTACCCTACTCCTCCTCATCAGGGTGTCAGGGAAGATGCCACAAGACAACGCGACCTGAAGGCATCTCGCGTTGGCGACTGAACCGGACACTAGTTTGGCGGGAAGTCTCTTGGGGAAGGACGTAGGGGCTGATAACTAACCTGAATATCTCAAGACGACGCAAGGGAATGGAATTGAATACTCCATCCAAGAAAAAAAAAGAAGCCAAACCAGTCAAGAAATCGACGGCACACACAAAAAAAAAGGAGAGAAGAAAGACAGAATAAAAAAAGAAGGAAGACAGGAAAAAAAAAAAAAAAAAAGAAAAGAAGCATCGCGACATAAAGACATGAAGAAAAAAGAGAAAAAGTTCCAGGGACAAGATCCAAAAGTCCAAAGCCTAAAGGACTTAGGAGGCTGAGCAGGCGAAATTCGTCGATTCGAATCGTCGCCGGTCGGAATCGAGAAAGGAATGCGTCCAACGCTGCGCCTGTCGCCAAGGCTTGATGCAAGTCCTCTCATTCTCGAATCTCTCCCAAACCAAGTATTAGCTAAGGCTCCTGGCTGAAGCCTGAGGGGCGTTGACCCTTGGTTCTTTGCCGTCGAGTAAAGAATGGACGGTCGTCGGCGTTGGGCGATGCCATAAAAGGGTGTGCAAGAAGGTTTTGGAAGCTTTCATTTCATTTCATGTGGGAGCCTTGCTGTCTTGTTAAAATCTGTTTGTCTTGGTTGTCTGAACTTTAAGGTATCTTTGTGAGGGGCTGTCTGGGACCTGGATTACTTTCTTGTCCAATGTCTGGAAATAATGGTACATCGGAAATTCCGAATCAGGGAATGGTATCGGGCTCCGTTTGAGGTTTTCCTTTACTCTTATTGTCGGATATCTGGTGGCAACTGGTCTTCTTGTGGCGGCTAAAGGCTTGTGCAACATTCTCTACTTTTACTTTCGGGCTTCCTTGTGTAAGTCACTCATTAGTTAGCTCGTAGATAGTAATAGACTCATTCAAATCTTGTCACCCAATACTCAGCTCAGACCTAAATGAAACTTTGGACTCTTTGTATTGGCAAAAGTCTTGTCATGACTTGCATAGGTAGGCTATAGCGTCTAGGACTCTAGATTCTACGTATTAGTTTTCCTTATCACAAGAGTTTCCAATACATATCAATATCTAGTGTTCGCGCCGGGACGAGAATGAGACGTCTTGGTTCATGTGCCGGGACTTTGGGGGTTGACGGGAGGAGGAGTGGGAGGAGGAGCGGGAGGAGGGACTGTAGACAGTGGATGTTCTGCGCTCAAGCCTAAAATAAAGCCTGAGTCCCCTCAATCACGTAAACTCGCCGCGGCCCGCGCGCGAGGACGTGGCGCGTTCGAGGCGAGAAGACCAATATTGATTGAAAGAAGAATGGAGTAATTGGTGTGTCCTGTATCTCGACAAGCAAAACGACGAGATCATAGATGAGGTTTTGACGCCTTATGGTGCTGCTGCTCTGCGAGGAAGATACATACCGCGGAGAAGGGTCATCTGCCGGCTGTTCCGGTTCGGGAGTCGGGTCCCGGCAGGGTGGGGCAACTCAAATTGCGGGGCGCACTTTTCCTCGACATTCATGATTCTGTCTGAAACTTCCTCGATTGCGCAGACAGAAGTTGACAGAACACCCTTCACGACCACGTCACGTCTACGCACACCTGTCACCTTATCCTCTATTTTCCTCGATAATATTCCTTTGGTTCACGTGTTGCTCTGCTCGATCTGGGCGCTTTTCACTGCCCGCCATGCAGCAGCGCGACGGTTTGTTGCTCCCGCAATGAAATGCGTGACGCTGCTGACCGTGTTCCGCCCAAAATGATGTATTCACGGCTTGACTATTCTGGCCGCGCTTCCTTTTCGGCGGCTGAAGCAGATACATACTGGGAGCTCGATGGATCGCTTGGCAATACAAATTCATGCAATCGCTGTCGTTGGAGCCAATCTAGGATCCCCCTTCGATCCTCCAGCAGCGTTCGTCGTTGATTTTCCACAGAATCTAGATCTCTGTGGGGTGGTGCAACTTCGGAGTTACGAGCTCGTTGCTAGGATCGTTTCATTTGCCGTCTATGAGCGCCATGAATTTCCTTGACTTCAGTGAACTACTATGCGGCATGCCTGCGAACGGTCTCTTCTTCTTCAAGCATCCTTGAGAAGAAATCGTCAACGCCAAGACTCCTGACTCCAGTTCTTCACTAAACTGCAGTCCTTGATACAGTCCTTCCTTCAACTCAGAAAAGCCACATTAAGCTATGTCACGTCCGCTACGTATCATCATTACGATGAAACCCTTCGCCCTCATGATCTCATGATCTCATCTTTACGGCGTACTTCATATTTCAGCCTATTACCTTTCCACGCGCCACGCATCAGTTCTCTGTGACTCGTGAGACGAATGACGGAATTTTTATCGCTCCGCGGACGCATGTGTTGAATGTCTGGGGACCGCCAAAAAAAAAAAACGCTTGCTCTGTGCAATGTGCATCAACTCGTCTTAGGTCTAGCTTGATAAAAAGACTGTACTTCACAGAATCTATATCGATGGAGGGTTTCAATGGATATCCTTGGCTTCCTATTTCAGCCCTCTATTCCGATCTCGCCACCCGCCATCCCGAATCCTTCATGAGATTCGCCGGCTTGGTATAAATTCCCGGGAGCAAGTATCTCTAGACTCTGCGATATCTCACGCCTACAGGAGCGACTTCGCATAGATGCGTGAATTTGTGATTGTTTCAACCATAATCGATCGACCAGGAATAGAGCCAGAGCCTCTCGTAAACTATAGGGAATCCGAGAGATTGACCTGGAGCATAAAAGGACGTGTTTTCCTCCACGTCAGAGAAAACGATGCTGACTTTTCTGTATCTGTGGAATAAAGACTGATCTTACTTGTACACACTCTTACAAATAAAGCAAAAAAAGCCGACTTCCTTCAAGCATACCATACCACACCAAACCAAACCAATTATCATACATTCTCAACATGAAGTTCCTCACTTCGGTCGTCGCTCTCGCCACCATGGCCTCCACCACCCTGGCCTGCCACTGTCGCACTGGCAGCGGCGGCTTTGACATGGACACCACCAAGGTTTGCTGTATGAGAACCGGCGTCACAATGTTGAAGCACACTTGTCCCAACGGAGCGCTTAACCAGGACTATGGATGGAAATTGAGCGCATTCACGGCCTGCTGCTTCGAAGCCGGCTTACACGTAACCTGCGACTACTAGACCAGCCCGAAAACGAGCTGTCCTTCTATTCAACTCTGTTATCTGTGAGCAACAGCACTGCCGGTGCCCGAGGACGAGGAGGACTGAGAAAGGGGCAGAAAATGAGCATTGAGCATTTGTGATGGGAAAGCTTCGAGCAGTGCTTTCTATTTCTTGGACATGTTTCTACCAGTGTAGATGTTGGCAACAGTTGCCTCGGCGCATGGAGAGTGAGGAATAGATCGCTTGTGCAGGAAAGGGAGATGTGGCTGGCAACAAGACAATACAATTCTTTGTGTGACAGGGAGCTGGGCGGTGGGGAGTCGGGACAACTATGGCAAGATGCCAATACAACAATCGATCACTTTTCATGCAAACCCGATCGTTTGTACTATGTATCTATCGATGAATTCCAGGGCTGTCTTGACTCTTTCCCGTGAATGACGGAATCTGTGAACAGTGTGAAGCGCTCACTCTCATGCTCCCAATGCTATGGATACTAACAGGAGAAGTCCCATAATAGGAAGCACGTTCTCCGGACACCGGCTGAGTCTACGTATGGGCATAATGCATTACTACAAACTCTGTCGCTCGGTGTTAACGACGCGCGGGAGATCCGCGCCACTGGATCTCGATCGACGACTGCACGCCTAATCATGGTCTTATACCTGCAGGCCATCGACGAACGGGCCGTTTCATTCTAACCACAGGTCCTGCAAGTCCCCAACTTCACCGGCGAGTTACGCTCGGGTTCCGGCTGAGTCGGCTCCCGGGGTTCGCCTTGTGCCTGCCGCCAAGTGTTATGCCGCTGCTGGTCGAATAAGTCATGTCTAATCCTTCTGGAACACGACGACACCATTGTACTTTGATGTATTGCCTTGACGTCTGCCATGAGGAGAGGCTCCTCATTTCAGTGTACTGTATTTGGAACCGTTACTCTCTAGCGATTGCTTGTCCGGGGTTTAGTGTCTTTAACAACGCTCAGCTCCATGGTATAAAAATGATTGTAGAGTGCGATATTCGAGCGAAGAATATACCCGCTGTAAAGTCTGCTGTTGAGCGCACATCTACCACTTCTTCTTCTTCTTCTTTCCACTGCGATTGGCCGAAGCTAAATTGACTCATCGAGATTTTGCTTTCGGATTGTTTGCCCCATTAGAGACACAGTCGTGAAGTATGGTATGGGACTGTCCGTAGCAAGAATGTGGCGAAGCGCCAAGCAGGACATGGGAAACTAATGAGATTCCGCGCCAAAGGCACACCGTTGCTATCGCCGAGAGAGAGAACCGACGCAAAGACGATGGACGATACATGCGACAGGAAGTTCTCTCACGCAGTCCTCTGCGTTCGCTGTTGAAGAAAACGACATGACATGCCGGCCTGCCGACTCCCGAGTGCAGCATTCCGTGGGAAGTAAACTGCATCTTGTGGCCTATTTCGGAGCATTCCCCTTCCCTGCAGGCTGCAGCATGCGGTGTTTCTGGCCTCATCTCCCACAGAACATGGCCACGCAATAATACACAAAGGGAGTACACATGTTGGCACCTACTTACACGTGTACATATGCATATGCGTACACGTCATGGGCCGATACGCTCCCGTGCCAAATACGCCCTGTGCATGGGATGGCATGGCAAAGGAGCCTTGGCTTACACGATGCCGTCCCGCGACGGCGCGAATCGATTATCGCACCAGATTGGATCATGGCGTTTTGCGCAACAAACGTGCGGGTGTATGGCATGCGCTCATTTTATCACACGTCCGTTCGTTCATTTGCGCGCCTCGGATCTGCTGTGCTCTCAGCCGTAAACCCCGTGAAGTCCCGTCTAGTGTTGCAAGGTTTTTCCTTCATGCCGGTTCTCATAAGCCAACGGGAGCTCTGTGGCTCGAGAAACACGTTGAGCCAACGGCATTGGCTTGTTGCCGATGAAGTAGGCAATTACTATTCCATCCCGGGGGAAGAGAATCTGGTTGTAAGTGGATGAAAAGGAGCTGAAACTGACGCGCTTCGGGTGTCGATGGATACTCGGGCTGTCGCATGGCCTCAAGCCGATTGCGTGAGTGCTGCAGAGTCTCAATAGGTACAGCCAATGAATGACCGAATCAGCACTTAATGTACATCCGCCGAAGTCTATCACCGCCGGTAGACGGCTAGGCATGCTGTTCGGAGCCCATAAAGTTATAAACGAGCTCTATTTCGGGTTCCTCCTACACCACCATTGCGGTCTCTTTGAGGTAGGTACCTTAAAAGCGTTCTGGACTTCATCATATATGCCATCTTAGGACTTTTTCAAATGAAATTGCCCCTTCAGTCGAGACCGAATGTTTTCGATGGGGTTCAAGGTCGGAGGCTCGGAGCTAAGCGACGGCCAATCCATCGAGGCAATTCATCACGACTTGATAACGGGCGCGTTTTGCGTATTCTTTTAGAGCATTCCTACTCGGACAGCATAAAAGTACTAACCGGACAGCATTCCCCAGAAATCTCGTGACACTCTCCACTTTTTATGTATCCTTTCGCTCATAGACAGTGTTCAAGGAAAGCACACTGTTTGGCATTTGCGCATCAACGCCACCCACCAAATTCTTCATCATCTTCATCATCATCCCATCTTCGTGGTCGACCTCGCGCCTCATCAAACAAAAAGGTCACGGTTCCGACCCGCCTTCAAGCTGTTGATCGTTCTACACAGGCTTCAACGTCGCAGCCGACCCTCCCCAGCAGCCGCCCCATAAAGCCAAGCACACGCCGTCGACAGTCACAGTTCGAGATAGAGGAGGCAGAGGCATTACGGGCCTCGAAGAGACAAAAGACCAAGACCACGCGAGGCCGCGGACGAGGCAGAGGCAGAGGTGGGGCATCGCGATCATCTTCATCTACCAACGCCTCGAAAACCACTGGACCGTCATCGCAGGCCCTGACCATGATCAGCGAGACCGGGCAAGTTGAGGAGGTCGTCCCGGCTACGCAATTGACTTAGTCGCCTGTAGACGCCGGCGTGTTCTGCTGGGCCACGAATGACGTACGTAAGGGTAGACACAATGAAAGAAGAATTCAGAACACCGAAAATGAATTGATTGAATTGAGCGAGTCGAGAAGCTAAAGTGAATCGCCGAAGCCTCCTCGGGGCGGCGTGGTGATGTTGAAACTTGAGACATGCACATGCGAGATGCGTACAGTTTGGTCATTTACCTCCCACTGTAAGTTCGGCGGGATACACGGGAGCCCAAGAATTGTGGAGAATGCTGTCCGATTAGTACTTTTATGCTGTCCGAGTAGGAATGCTCTTCTTTTACGCATTTGGCTTCAATTGTCCTCGACACTAGAATTGGCCAGTTTCATTGATCGGGGAACATGTTATCGTTGTGATGAAAATAAGCCCAAGTCCAGATCTGGGTCTGTCCAGCGCCACCCTCAACAGAGCATTCACCCATGCATGAAACGCGACGAAATCACGTAAAGGGCAGGGAGCGATATCAAGAGAAAATCTGAACCTTTTTTTGGAAATGTTCATCTGTTAGAAATGGGCGTTTGAGAACGGCTTTGCAATGCATGACCATCTGACGTCATCCAAAGTACTTCAACGTCCAAATCGGGTTAAGCGTTGAGGCAAGTGGGAATGAAGCGAAGCTGGATTCGCGCGGGGCTGACGGATGAAGAATCTTGCAATGCTTCATCCACGTGACCCTCACCTGAACGATACCTCTGAGGCATATGTACTGTGAGCACAACAATGGTTAGTTCGAGGCTTGACGTACATACATATCAGGTTTTCGAAAACCAGTACGGGTACATACTCGGACTCCGTACTCCGTATTGAAAGAGGGATTATGTACATACGGGACTCGGCATATGTACCTAGGTCTGCGAGCGTTAATTACCCCTTGATCAATGATCTCAGATCCTGACCCTAGGTAGTTCACGAATCACGACCCAATGGGCCATGACGGGCCGACGGCCCATGGCTTCGCTCCATTCCCACTTGGTTACAACTTATGTGCATATGTGCATATAAGCATATGATGCAGCAGTTCTGACTCGGGTTTCTCAGTATATACCTACCTACCTACCTAGGTCCTATTCTTAGAGACCATCGTTCTACAGGATCGTTGGTTTTGCCGCAAGCTCCGCGAGGGATCATTGCCGGAACATACGGATACAGGCGGGGCCGTCCACCTTGTGAAGTTGTGTAGGTACCTAGGTATGTACATGAGTATATAGTATGTACTCCGTATGTAGGTACCTACTGTACAGTGTAGTCTGTTCCTATGTATGTATGTATGTATGTACTATGTACATACACCTACCAGATGATAGCACAACGAACCAGGATAAATCGGACGATTGCACTGTTTTGCCTCGGGCAATCATCGAAGTTTGAACAAGGACGCATGGCAGTCACAAGTCGTTACTCGTCAGCAAAAACATATCGCCAGGAGGTACAAGAAACCCGTGCTCAAATCAGTTCCAATGCCATGCTCTTTTTAGCGCGCAGCTACTATGTACATAACAGGGATGCCAGTTTACAAGTTACAAGGGTCATCGGTAGTTCATGTTTGACGTGGGGGACAAATACATACTCGGAAAAGTGACTATCTAACGGTAACTATTAAAGCCATTGCGCTCGCCAGTCATAAGAGATAACAGGTTTCCATTCGTCTACGCTTTTTCCAGTGGTCTTTTCCGAGTCTTGCCTCCAGTCAACGTCAGCGTTACGCTCTTCCACCTTGTTAATCCATCGACACATCCTTCTTCGAAACACTCAATCACCATGCACGCCCTCAGTCTTTTGGCCCTCCTTCTGCCCTTGGCGAAGGCCAAATTCTATGATGAGTGCAGTTGCAGCTCATATGATGTGGGCTCGGATTGGGAACAAAACGATTTGTTGACCGAATACATTTGCACAGTAAATTATAGGACTGCGGTATGTATGATGAGTTGCGACATAAAACCAACAAAGGAGATATGCTGACCAGGTCTCTCATTTTCTGCCAACGAAAGGCCCAATACGACAAAATCACCAAACGTGTAAGTGCCTCTAATCATGCCCCGAGTCCTGACCCATACGCAAGAGCAGATACTGAGGCCTTCCTTCTAGTGTGTGGCGAATCCGGACTGGGGGACGTTCGATGGCGGCTTGTGGAGTGAGGATTGCAAAGCGGCCTCTGTTCACGGCTACTTTCCCATTAAAAATGGGAAGCCCGATCTCTGGTGGGCACCTATTACAAACACGGATGCTAAGAGCTCCTGTTAAGGGCTCCTACCTGTGATCGGAATTAAGACGCACAGCGAGGATGAACGAGCTGTTGAGCGTCGAGCTCAATGCTCATATCGCGATCATTGTCGTCATGTATCATGTTTTGTATTTGTGGCCTCATGGCTTGAGACAGCAGCGTTTGTGGCCACGTCACCATCATTACCATTCAGGGCTTCAAGTTGTCGGCATTTTTTCAGCTCTGTGACGTTTTCAATTCCGCATCCTCAATGCTCATGCCTCCGCATTTGCACACAGCTACAAGCCTACAACCTTCGGAAGTTCGGATGGCTTGATCTGAGAATTAGTTACAAGCGCAAGGCAGCTCGATAATTTTTGCTTTACGCTTTTCTTCATAGTCGCGAATTGATTGTTTAAGCTTTACTGATAACTTGGATCGCCGCGATTGTCGGGGATACTGCGCAACAGAATGGGGATACCGCATAACAATACCCCAGCATGATGCAAATAGCATCACTCCTGAGTCCTGCATGAACCAAAAAACCATATTCCAGGCCTCTTGAATGGCGATATCAGGTTTGTTTTCAAAAACCAGTTACCAGCATTGAATGAAAATCGAGATATTATGAATTTCGGTATTTTGGCCTCCATCTTCCAAAACTTTAAACCATGACTCGCGAGCACGTTAATAATGCATCATACAAATACTGACATCTGCCCAATTTCTTACTGTGATTTATTATGCAGTAGCTTTGCGGTCGCCACTTATGATCATTTATACGAGAATAATGCAGCAGATTGGCTGGAAGGATGACGACTTCGCCATTTGGAGTTAATGTAAGTAGTGGGATCATGGATCATGGGCCTCCGGTCGGCGGTGACCGGTCACGGAAGTTTTACTGTTTACATACGTCAGGTTCAAGGTTTTAGAAAGAGGGTTCGGGGCTTGGAACGGGAGAAGTCCTCTATTCAATGTTCATAACACAATACAATGAACTCCAGTTGGCAGTACCGCAACCTCAGACATCGCGTGTTGGAAACCGTTGCCCAAATTGCGTAGTGTAAGATTCCAGCTCAATTCAATTGTGCTCTTGTGAATTCATATTGTTCATTACGTTTCTTCTTGCATTTGTTTTATTTTTTTTGTCTAATGTGATCACTGTCACTGATGTCCAGAGCGCCAACGGAAATGGAAAATGTGATGGCCGGTAGCTGGGTGTACGGTCAAGCGAAAACGGAAATTAGAGAGGCAGGTGGTATGAATAGAAATATGAGGTGGTATAAATAGTAATACTCTTTGGTAAAGATCAGTGTACAGCACTAGGAGAAATGACCTTTCATGATTCTGAAGTTGTCATCATACATACACACTGCACAGACAGGAACATTCATTGGTAAATCAATTTGATTGTGTTACTATGGACGTACATTTGTGTTCATGTGCGCGAGTAGTTGCTCGTCACGTCAGCTCATGTGCGTGACATGGCTTGACAGCTTACAAACAGCATGACACCTGGAAACCTCTAGCTGCCGAAAATTTTAAAGCATGCGCGCAGTGCGATACGCTGTAAATCGTGATGGCCTCGACCCTCTCGGCCTCTTCCGGGCTGAATTCCAACGGTCCTGCCCAGCACCGCAGGCCATCGTATGTTTTTTCGAGCCCCTGGGCCCTGTAGGCTGTTTCGTTCCAACTTGCTGGATAGCAATCCTAAATCTTGTCCCACAACTGGCAATATTGCGCAGGCAAGCTGTGGACTTGGGGTTCCTCGCTTGCGCAGTTCTCATAATGCCCAGTCCAATAGGAACAGCCGCCTTGGCTCGGTGGCAAGTTATTTTGATAAACGGAAATCTTACAGCTTTTGTTCACTGTGAGAACTTGTACGGTACTCCCGGCCCCGATAAAGGGAACAAACTGGGATCGTGCAAAGCCGTAGCCCGTACTGTTTTTACATTGACTTGCGTTAGCCAAAGATGTAGACAAGATGGATAGAGCGTCATGCTAGTAGAGGCTACGGCTCTGTGGACGCCAATCATGTGTATCTATGTACAACAGGAGCCCAAGGGCCAACTCACATCCGCATACAACAGTACTCAGTTGCTCTAGCTTCCAAAGACTGAGGTTCCGGAGAAACGGGGTCAATCGGGCTGGCAAAGACACGATATGCCTCGAGAGTACAGAGGGCAAAGGTGCCGAGGACTGTACTGAACTTCATCGTTTATGCCAGATAAATTATAATTGGCTGTATTTGCTTCCTGAAAGGCTGAAACTGCTAGAGGTGAGATCAACTAGAGCCCGGTAAACCGTAAAGTTGTAACAACGTGTAGTCGTTCACTCGATCTGGACCAGTGTCTAAGTGTAGACTTAGTAAGTGCCGTGTGGGAGAGTGCTCAGTGTTTATAAAGCCAAGTGTAGTGGAACTCTTTCCTCGAAACTCGGTAAGGAATTAGAAGCTGACGCTCGATTCGGCCAATTCCGCGGCGCCCATGCTATGTATGTATTACAGTATACCGGCCTATCTCCGGTCTTTCCGTAGTATAGGGCGGGTGTGCACGTTCATTCAAATTTTAGGCAATTCTCAACTCCTTGAATTCTCATGTACTCGGTAGACACGCAGCTGTGTTTAGGCTATGTATGTACCGTATACGTCGTTGGGAAGAAGAGGGGAAATCTCAAATGTACATATGTATGTATGTATTTCCAGCCATCCGGGTGTGTATCCGGGTCCCAGTTTACTTCCGCCTAGGTGAGGGCATTGACGATCTCGCGGGTGTCGCGACTCGCATTTCCGCTCCTGATCACGGCCTGAATAATATCAGGAACAGACAGAGCCAAGCCAGAATCTATCACAGGTCAACCGGCACAAATTTACGAAAAATGGGGTTTTTGGAGCAGCGAAAATGGTATTTACTATTTAGAACTTTAGAAGGCGGATGAAATCTGTACTGGGTCCCTAGATATGTAGTTATACTCTCAAGTAACAAGGGCAGAGAGTTGCTCCGAAGCTGCCTAACAATCAATCATTCATATTTACCCCGCTGAAGGCAGTGCAGGATGTAGTTACAAATGCCAAATGAGCCACCTTTTTTGGACCTTCACCACCCTCTTCAAGGCTTAAGGCTCAAGGCTCAAGGCTTACTGTTGTCAACTTGTCTCACGTCCCGGCTCGGCAAGAACATCACGAACCCCAAAACATGTTACACCTCTCAGACACGTCGTCGTCACGCGCAAAAGTCAATCCCGTGCCTCGCATTTGGAGTTACCTAAGCATACAAACCCCCTAAATCGGAGAACCTTAAAAATTAAGTCATCCAAGTTGAAGCAAGCGATACCTGAGCCAAAAGTTAAAAAAAAAAATAGAAAATAAAAAATAAAAATCTGAGCTAGACCAAAGGCTGCGAAATCAATAATGGAAAAAGGCACCACTGCAATATTTGACGTTGCCGGAGAACTCAGTACGCATAGCCGAAAGGGCGAACGCTATCCACTCATCCTGGCGTGGCGATTCCTGCAAACGGTAGGTGCTCGGGAAAAAATGACATGTCGTAAACAGATGCACATCTTTCCAACAAAATGTTTCAAAGAAGAAATACTGCGTAGAAAAGGGCTCCCAAAGCAGTCGCACAGCTCAACCTTGGCTTGCCAACTTTGGATGTCCAGCCCAGTCCGCTACTAACTACCCCTAACCAGCAAGTTGCTTCCCTCGCCGTACGAAGGAAGACAGTGACTTGGGAAACATGATAGCATCCAAAAAAGTTAAAAAAATGAGGGGGCCAAATTTTTCGCAGTCCGTTGTGATTCGGAGTTTGAGTTGAGTTGAGTTGAGTCGTTGAAGCACACGAGACCAGGTAGCTCGCTGACTGCATCGCCATCCTGCTCAAAAATGTTGAAAGTCGCTCAAAAACATGAAGATACGCCCGTCGACTACATCTCCATCCGCCCAGCAATATCCTCACTCATCCGCCGCCCATTGCCCGTAGCATCTGCCCCGTCCTCCTGCTCGTCATTCTCGTCATCCTCATCATCCATCTCATCGTCATCATCGTCAAAGTAGTCATCATCCGAGAATAAAACCAGGTCACCGTCTTCACCTCGATTCCAAAACAAGCCATCATCCAAGCGGCTCTCATCGTCATCAAACGAATACGCACCCCCGGACGTATATTGGCCCAGCCCATGAGAGATTCGCCTTGCGGAAGTAACATCATCAAAGTCGGCACTCATGTGTGACTGGCCGGTGCGCCACGAACGCCGCGAAGAAGGACTAGCGGATGAAACGACCGGCACGACCCTGACATATAGATAGGCGACTCGTTTCAAGGCTCGGCTGAAGAAAAAGTAGTGCGCGGCCCAGATGGCGCTCTCGTCTTCTTCGAGCGGATCCGGGTTGGGACGCCAGCTGAAAATAGTGCACTCGCTGAGACCCATCTCCTTATCAATCAGGGACCAGCATTGCGGGCCCCAGACTGATCCTGGCTCGCCGCCCTGTGATGAGTCAAATGAGGCGGCGTCGAAGCCGGGCCGTACGTTTTGGAGAATAGAATCCAGGTTCACCATGACGCGACGCAGGTTGCGCTCGCGCTTAAAATCGCCAGGTCGCAACACGTGGGAGAAGTCATAATGTGGATGACTCGCGTTGAGTGTTGCAATCAAGTACGCAAAGGTCCTCCTGCTTGACATTTCCGACAAGGGGCCGAAGGGACTCGCCGTCGAGAACAGCTGCAGGTCCGGCGAGGTTGCCAGCATATGCTCGCGATCGGGCGGCGATAAGCTCGCGCTAAATTGCAAAAGCGCGGCATGTTGTGAGCATAGCTCTTTTTCAATACTCCTATAGAGCTTTTTATCCGCGCCGGTCGACTTCGTCGTGTATAGGTCGCAGTCGCCCGTTACGCTGCAGTCGGGGGTGTTGAAATTAAGCGCGCGTGTGACGCCTTCAAAGTCTTGACCGGGGATATACTATGGCGCATCGTGATTAGCATAACGCGATCATTCGAGCACACCTGCGACTCTGTACGCGCGGATGAACCAGGCATACTTTCATCTTGGCGCCTATGGCACTGCCACGCGTCTTGCTGGAAAGATGTGGAAAATTCAAGGCCCAAGACTCTGGTGGAAGTGATAATTGTAGAAGTACTTGTTGCGAATAGAGAAGCTGCAGAGTCCGATGGGGGTTGCCAGTAATGGAAACAAAGCGATAGTGTGAGCCGATGGCCGAAGATTTTGATCAGTCCAGGGAAAATGGTGTGTCCAGAGTGATGCCTTCTGCGTCCCGAGGGATATTAAGTGAAGCGTGGCCTCCCGACGGTAGTTGTGCAAGCTGTTTCAGTACCAAGAACTGGCGTTTCGGCTCGTGGATGGATTGCTGAGCGCGACGTGCTTCGAGAGTCGTGTGATTCGTAAAGATGGTAGTCTTGTGTCCAGCCGAGATGTCAGTTCGTAGCTGGTAGACGCGACGGGATTCCGAGTGAATGATGATACTGAAGTCGGTTCGTGATCGGCAGCTGCTGAGAATGCTGGTGGAAAGAGTAGACATGCGCGTCAGTGCTCCAACGTATTTCGAGTCCGTCAGGAAACGTCTGGTCCAGACCGGAGAGTCTAACAACAAGAGCTGGCACAGGCAGGCATTGCTGCTCGTGGAAACCGGGATTGGGGGTTCGGAGGCGGCCGGAGCGAATGGCTGGATGAGGATGACGAACGAGGAAGCAGCGTGGGGCGGGGCTGTATGGGGAAAGGCACGGAACGAGCGGAGTATTGGCGAAGTTGGCGGAACCGAGCGCCGCATGCAGCTTGATGAGGGCGACGAGCTTCAGACCTTCAGTCAAGTGCGATACTGTGTGCGTAAACCTGTATGCGCATATCTCTCCCTTCTTTCTCGGTGGGCCGTGGGCAAATGCCGCGCATGATGCAATGTGAACGGTCCTCCGCTTGCTTCAAGTCTGTCAGTGACTGTCACAGACTCATAGGATCGCGAGGAGCGGGGCACATAAGCATCCCCTTGTAGCGGCATCGGCGCGTGATGATGATGATGATGGTTAGAATCGTGTGCGTAAGCTGCCAGTCATTTTCTGATGATGTGAACACGTTTGCGCCATCAGGGATCAATCAGAGCGCAACAGGCATTCGCATTCTGCAGCAAGTTGCAACCGACAAGCTGCGTGTCTGCGCCGGAGCTTTCGCTGATCAACGCGACAGGCACAACACAGCCAATGACGTGGCGCAGCCGCACCACGGGCTGATAAGACTATTCATGCTTCGTCCTTGTATTTCGCGCCGTCTCGCTTGATGCCAAGGAGAACGGAATCGGTCTCCATGCAAACAACTGACGCTGCAAAGGGGCTTCTATCTCTCGATATTACAGAGGATGGTGGTCCATCCTCAAAGATAAATACACAACACACACAACCATGACACGAATATCATCTCCCAGCAAGTCTGACTGTAGAGTCGCAAGAGCCCGCGCCTCCCTTCGTCCTGAAAGCGGCGCCGATTTTCGTGATGCTCGACGGCCGATTTGTACTTGGCCCTGTGTCGGTCATACCAAGCCCGCCTGCCTCAGGCTCTTATTGACTTCGCTGTTCGCCTGATTTGCCTGCTATTGTGGTGTCAATGTCACTCTCAACGTTGGTCGCGTAGCAGCTGCAGTCACAACACGTCACGATTCCCGGTCACGGCATTGTGTATGTGGTATCGCCGAGTTTCGTCTTGGACACATGCAAGCGGCAGTATCCTTCAATGTAAAGCGCCGCGGTTCGTGGATCGGCATCGCTGACATGGTATTCGCCGCAAGATGATAGAATCGGTGGCTGGCTCTTCGTGTGACTTCCCTCAGGCCGCGTCACTGTCGCAATTCGGCCTATTCACATAATTTTGGTCACGTCGTCCTCGACCTGATGTTGTGGAAACACACACAAGTGAACTCGCGTCAGCTGACTTCACTTCCTTGCCTGGGTAGCTGAGTGCAAATGGGAAGCTCGCGCAGGTCGACGCATCTCCGGTCACGTAGAATGGTCGGGTCACCATCAACAGCACCACAATCAAGATCAGCAACTTGTACGCACCTCCATGTCTTCTAGAGAATCCTGCTGCCCTATGCATCGTAGAACGTTTTTCTTGCTGCTTTCCTGCAGTTCACCGGCGAGCAGCAGCTCATCGAGAATATAGTAGGCTTTGGTGAAGGAGAAGATGATGTCGAGTTCGCAGACGTTGCCGTAGTACTTGTCCATTTGTTCGACGTAGCGGTGAATGATTTCTAAGCTGATGAGTTCGTTGTCGTCGGATGAGCATCCGGCAATGAAGAAGAGCGACGCATATCGACGGTATACAATCTTTGTGTCTATCAAGAGGGCACATTAGCCGAGTTGCCACGGAGGGAAAACATCCGGTTTACCCCAATTCGGCTCGCAGCGGAAGAGAGGCACGAACCCTTATACTCCAGGAAGTTGCACATCCGTGTTCGACGAGCGAGGACCAGCTGTGCTACGTCCTTGACAATCTTGGCTTTCTCCTTGGGGGACAACGTGGTGAACCATTTGGCCAGACGCTGCAGGTTATTTCGGGGTCAGCGGCGACAAAACGTTGGAGTCGACACCGTTGTTCCTCAGCGGGAATGACGAACCACCTTGCCCTGCCGAGACAATAAAATCAAATATCTGCCAAATTGTCAGCCTCGCGGACGCAGCCACGGAGTTGGCGGAAAGGGAGAGGCGTACTGAATAGCCATTGCTGCAAGATAGGGCCCGTCACCCGACTTTGCTGCAAAGTGGTGTGTAGGGAAATCGAGTCAAACAAATAAAACCTAGTCAAGTTGAGGACGCTGATTTACAATCATGTAGTCTGTTGGTCTACCTAACGCGTTGTGCCGGCTGTGAGGTGGAGGATCTTCTGTAGGCTCATTCGAGGCCCGTGGCGATTGGGTTGGTGGGTGACGAGAAGCGCACCTAAAAGGGGCCGGAGGGCGAGGCTACAGTTGTTCCGGCCCGACCCCACCTAGGTACATAGGTACTCTACTGGGTACGGCTGGTGCTTTGGGCCAATCACGCCCCCGTGACACTATCTGTGAACAGGTACTCCGTACATACATATGTGTATACCTACAGGCTACATGCCTACATCATACATGCGCCATATACGAAGAAGATGTACCTACGTAGTACGGATAGGTAACTTTTGATGAGTTGAGCTGGAGCAGTCGTCTGTGCACAAGTTCACAACCGATGTTCGCGTTTTCATGTGCATCATGGATGGCACCTACCTAACCAATGGATAACCCCGCGGCACACCCCGCATTAGGTGGTACATACCTAAGGTACCATTTAAAAAACGATCTGCATCATTGTACCTAGGTACATACTCCGTACCTATGTGTACATGTAAGATTCCCTTGACGAATTTGTCATCTCCATCCTGTGCAATAGAGCACATAATCACATCGTAGATCATCTAGTTCCAGCGCAAGCAGAGCCCAAGGAATTATCATTGTGTTTGTCTTATCTTCCAGTACATACAAGGTGTTTCGCGCAAGAAGCGCAACAAACGACAAGGACGGGGAACCTAGTACGCTTTGCGCCATTCGGAGTGATTCTCCGCTCCCTTGCAAGTTAGCCGCCACCGAAGCTCGAGCATTTTCATCTGTCCGTTATCGCCTCCACGAAGCTTAAACTCTTGATAAAAAGTACACCAAAGGATACAAAGTCATTTTCTCTTATACACTTGGTGCTCCGTACAGATTCGTTGTCCAGTCTGGGTTATCCCGTCCCCTTTTCCCAAACCGCTCGGTTGCAGGAGCATTACCAGAAGCCCGCCATGACGAAGCTGGTGTTATCCACAGGGTACGTACATGTGATTTTCTTTTTCTTTTCGCTGTCGTCACTCCTGCGACAGGTCAAGTCAAACAAACGGGCGACGACCCTGCATTGGCGATGTAACGAGAACAAGCAGACGCGGTGACGAGAAGCTAATCCGAGGTCTCCATTCTGCCGCAATCAAAACAGTAATGTCATGTCCTCCGGGCCATCCGTCATCCGCAAGTCCGGCAGCGGGAATAGATCCAATCTAGAACTCCTAAACTCGCTACGCGACAACATCTCGGAAGCAAAGCGCGACTATGCCTCATCTTCGCCCTCCCGCGCTCCCACCACGAAGTCGAACAGCGCCGCCGTCGCAAACGGAAATAGCTGCTCAACTTCTTCGCAAAACGGCCACGGCAATGGCAATGGCAACGGCATAACCCAACACAACGGCACCTCGACGCCCCCTACGCCCGTCGAACTCTGGACCAGCCAAGAAGATAAAGTGCTCTATATTCCCAAAATCAACTGGCAAGCCGCCGGCCTCCGCGACGACACAAACCAATACGAAATCACCGTCAAACTATTCCTCCTCCCGGGGACCTCCCTCTCCGACCGCGGACAGTACATCGCCGAAGCGCTCGCCCTCGTCGCGAAAGAACTCGGCACACTCACAATTGATCTTCTCGTCGCATCCTTCCCGGGCATTTCCTTCGAAGGCACCTGCGAGTGGGAGGCCGATAAGAAGAACGCCCACCAGGGGAACCTGGACGATGAGCTCGCCACGTGGACCATCCTAGAGGACCTGCATAATCGAGGCATCGCGAAGAGATTGGGCGTCGCGGAATTCGGTAGCGAGAAACTGAGTGCGTTTATTGAGCGCGCGCGTGTGGCTCCCGCGGTGGATCAGATTAATTTGCAGGATTGTTGTAATGTGCCACCGCCGCTGAAACGACTGGCTGAGGAGCATGGGATTGAGCTTAATGTTCATCGCGACTGTACTGATATTCTGCCGCGGGGAACATTGCGGGAATTGCTTGGGCCGGGTGCTCGAGGCGCGAATGTTTTGGCGGATGAGGATGGGGACGAGGCCCAAGGATGTTCTGGTTTGCGGGGGGATCTTGTGCCGCAGTGGGTGGTGCGGTATATGGCGTTTGTGCGAGACCGAGGGGTGATTGAGAATAAGGGATATTTTGCGGGTGCTGAGTTGGTGGAGGCCTAGGTGACGATGACGATGGCTACATTGCGGACATGGAAAAGAGTAATAGAGGTTGCATCAGCATTGGAGAAGTCATTGACGAAGAGAGGACGAGGGCAGTCGGGTCGTGGAGGGGCGCTGGAGGGAGCAGTGGCAGGATATACAAGTCCATCTAATTGCGGTTTCTAATGCTTCATGTCGCTGTTGTTGCTTCCCTCTACACTACAAGTCGATTCGCTCGTTAGTAGAAGGTCGTCGTAATTTGGATTCAAAATGTACCGTTTCTCTTTGCAAGGAGGGTGGGGAAAGACGACTTGTAAACATGTCGAAGAGGGATAGAAGGGGAATTCAGCTTCTGCTATAGCGAGCATTCTTTCAGCATAAATCAGAGGGCATTGAAAAGACAGAAAACCCTCATCTTCCTCCCATCTCAGAAACAATACGCCTTGTGTGCCACCCTCCCCCCTCCATACTCCCTCAGCCCAACATGCTCCTTTTCCGCCCCCTTAACCGCACATCCTCTAACTTCTTCAGCACCGTCGGCGCTTGCTTGAAGCAACCCCGATACGCATCCAACACCTCCTCAAACAGACACTCCGCTCGCGGATGAGTACTCCCAAAGGCCCTCTCCAGGACATACAAATCCACCGCACGCTCTTCCTCATGAACAGCTCCACTGGCAAGGCCCAGATCAATAATGACAATCTCCCCACTGAGCTCATCTACATCCTGACACAACGTCTCTGTCGTGGCTGCCGTGGCTCTCGAGGGCGGGCACAGCATCATATTACTCGTAGTCAAGTCCCCGTGGACTATCCCAATCTTGTGCATCCGCCCAATGGCCAGGCCAATGCGCCGCATCAGGTCCCTGAGGCGGTCGTCCGCTTCAATGCCTTCCGTCCGGGTACCCAGCCAGTTATTGATGTTGACGCGGACGGGCGTCCCGGGTATCCATTCCAGCATGAGCCATCCGGCAGATTCGTCAATGGCGTAGACGGCGGGAACGCGGAGGCCTTCGCGCTGGCACTTGGCGAGGATGCGGGCTTCGGAGAGGATGCGGTGGCGGGTGAGTCGGTGGTCGAGGATGGGGTGTCGCCAGGGTTTCGGGGGGCGGTATTTCAGTGCGCAGGGCAGATCGGGGGTGAGGTATGTGGTTTTGTAGAGGCGTCCTTCGGCGCCTTGGGTGATGAGGAGTGGAGGAGTCGAAGAGGGGTAGGTGAGGATTTTGGGGAGAGGAAATTGCTGTGATGCGTCGGCCGTGATGAGGTCGGCCGCGGTGGTGACGGCCATGGCGGTTGGAGTCGCCCTAGGCTGGTGTACGAGATTTGTGATGTTGCGAATGGAGTTGAGGTTGTCGGAATGTCGAGGTTGGCAGGGTTCTCGCTGAATGTCAAGGTTATTAAGGTTATTGCACGCGGATCTCTACCTATGACATGGATCCGAACAATTAGTCAAAGGCCGTGCGCATGCGAGGCACAAGTTACACCAGTAACCGCGGCTGTCGGTGGCGTTGCAGCTTTGCACCGGCTTTTGATACGCGGGTGCTGCCGTCCGCGTGGACATGGATGATGGAATGATGATTGATCATATGATGATGATGGAAGCGCGTGTGAGACTGTGTGGAATCTTTGTTCATGCACCGTGCACCTTCATTGTATTTCGTGCCTGTCTGGTGGCGCAGGCACAATGCAGCTGCAACTGTGAAGTCTGCAGCGCGCTTTCTCGGCCACAGGCGGTATTCGCAGGGCTCCGCGGCTCGTGGCAGCAGTCTGCAGACCGCCAATTGTCTCATTGGAGGCTCTGACTCAGACTCAGTCTGAGAGGGCAAGTTGCTCCGACTTCTTCCCAAGAAGTTGCATTCTCTCCATGCGCAACCAATAGTACAAGTATCTACGGAGTATCTGCGTCAACTTTTGCTGTGCGCGTCGCGTTCTCTGTTGATCCCGTCAGATCATGACATCCGCCAGCTGTCGAGTCATATCACTGTGTGCCCATCGCCGACCTCGCTTCCAACATGGCCGCCTCTGGCTGGCTGCAATGGACCATTATCCTCGTCTTGACAGCCCTGACCCTGTCTCTTGTCGTCATCGGCCAGGTTGTCGCTACCTACTGGGCAGCCTACGTCGCCGCACCACGCGAGATCGTCGACTATATCGACACTGTCGACTTCTCCATCCAGGAAAACGAGAGCTACGACCGTGACGTATCCAAAGTCCAGCGTCTAGAGGACAAGATCCGCCTCGCCCAGCTGGTCCGCGAGATTCAAAGAGCCGGAGATGACTTGCGCGAGCACGTCAACAGCATTGTTGTGTCGGAAGGCACGACTTCGCTCAAGACGAGCGCGAGGTTGCTCTGGGCAGCCAAGCGCAGTCAGTTAACCGACAGAGTCCGGAGGCTCGATATGTTACGAACGCGGTTCCTCGTCGTCTACATGGGCATCATGGCCTCTGTCGTCGACAGGAATCCTCCTCCTCCGCCCCCACTGCCCAGGGATCCCGAGAAGATCCTACCCGTCGGTATCAGCCCCACGAAGTCCTCGCTTAGGAAATCCTTGACCGAGAGCATCGTCAGACGTCCGCCGCTGCGACGCATCACTACCCAGGCCATCAGCCATCAGGAAAATGTTCATGCTCCTCATCGAAAGGGCTGGGCCGGCGTCGTGGAGGAACTGCAGACGTCGCCGCGAATGCAGCAACGCCATGCCTCGATAGAGCTCGCCATGGCGCGGACGACTCCGTAGCGACGCGTCAGGTCACACTGTTTTTTGTGCGCCCTCGCCCTTCGTCATGGCTACTGCAGCAGCGCAACCCGATATGTATATGCCTGCTTTGCAAGGTCACGAATCCTGGACGCATGCACGACACTTTTGATCTGGGCATATAAATGCCACTAGCGAGTATAAACCGCATTGCCCTTAGTCGACAGGAGCAGACGTACAGACGAAACTTTGGGCTGCATTATGATGAATTGTTACGGAAGCTGGGAGTGCTTATGATCATGATTATGAAGAAACGTATGAAGAAATGGCGTTCGTGGGAATCCTTGTTGGGTTGATAGTTGGTCGGTTGCAGATCGGTTGGTTGGGGTTTTGATCGGTGTTTGGCTGGTCAGTTGATTTTCGTGGGCAGGGCGGCAGTATGGTGTTTATTTCTTAATCTCTTCTTCTCCCGCCATGGAGTATGAAGTCACTTCACGTTGTACCCTCTGAACCGTCAACTTTTTTTTAGATAGGATACCCCTTCACTTTTGCCTTTGGCCTAGAGCCGTGACAGTTGCTGCCTCGTCTGTAGGCTTGGCGGTCATGACACGACATCATCACTACACTCCTCTTTTATACCCATGAATATCGATCTTGTGCTCGTGGCTACCATTCTTAATTTGTCCCCATGGTCATTGGCACTCAAAAGCGTCATGCTAATATGATGGTAGTGGAAAACAAAACGACGGCTTGTTACAAGACCGGGTGCAGCTGCATCGTGGCTATCAAGTTTCACGAGGAGCCTGTCAGCACGCAAAAATCGGCGCGTGGTCAACAAGACTTCAACTTCGAAGAGGCGACTGTGCGAACATGATGCATCTTTGTTTGCCATACTCAGTTGGTGGCGCGAGAACCTTTTTAAACTTATTAGAGGCCATGAAAAAAAAGAGAGAGTCCTACGGCAAATTGTGCGACGTGCAAGTTTTGCTCTGCAACGTCATGACGCATGTCAATGCGTGGAGTCGTAGCGCGTCGGGCTGACGATGTATCACGTGACCCAGCCCATTAACGCGACGACAACTTTCTCGCGTCGATGGTCGCCGCGAAGCTTCCCAGCCCCATCCGCCTTCCCTCCTGACAGGGCCATCTCTTGCACGGTCCGCCCATACATCCATCATCAGTCACCATGGCGGAGGTCAAGATTGATAGCAAGCTCTTCCAGGAGCGGATCTCACATTTTGCGACCGCTTGGAAGAACGATCTCCGGACCAAGGATGGGCTCTTTGGTGGAGCTTCCTCGATCGTGGTGATGATGGGGAAGATGGAAGAAATGCCCGAATTTCACAAGAACAACGCAATGCATGTGAGTCACATTGTGGCGCCGGAAATCTAGCGCGCAAGATATGGCAAAAGAGGAAAACAACATTGCTGATGGAAGTAACACTAGTTTTGGCTTCTTGGATACGAATTCCCGACAACTCTGATGCTGTTGACTGTGGAGACACTTTACGTGCTCACAACGCAAAAGAAAGGTATGCCGATCGCTCTACCCACCCCTTACGAATTGCGCACGCCTGACAATCAAAACAGCCAAGCATTTGGAGCAACTCAAGGGAGGTCGGTTTCCGATTGAAGTCCTGGTTCGCGGCAAGGATGCCGCCGAAAATGAGCAGCTTTTCGTCACAATCGCGGACAAGATCAAGGCCGCAGGGGTAAGAGTCTTTGGTTCTTTCTGGTCATTCTCGCCTGTCCGCATCTCGCTAACATGCCTTCTGCATTCAGGACAAAGTAGGAACCATTGTCAAGGACACCTCCAAGGGCCCCTTTGTCGACGAATGGAACAAGGTCTTCTCCGAGAAATGCAAGGACGTGGAGACGGTCGACATTACCCCGGCGCTCTCCACGCATGCCTTTTCGATCAAGGATGAGAACGAACTTCGCGCCATGCGAACGGCATCCAAGGCCTGCGTCGCTCTCATGACTCCCTATTTCCTCGACGAAATGTCCAATATCCTAGATAGCGAGAAGAAGGTGACGCACTCTCAGTTGGCCGAGAAAGTCGACAGGAAACTGGACGATACCAAGTTTTGGAAGACGGTGGAGCTGCCCAACAAGGGGAAACTTCCGTCAGACTTCGACGCTGGTCAATTGGACTGGATCCTGGGGCCGGCTATTCAGAGCGGTGGCAAATATGATCTCCGCTTTGCATCAGATGCAAACAACGAAAATCTGCATGCCGGCATCATTATTGCTGGTATGGGCCTGCGATACAAGTCGTACTGCTCGATGATTGCGCGAACATATCTGGTTGATCCAAACAAGGCCCAGGAAAGCAACTACAAGTTGCTACACATGATCCACAACAACATTCTCAAGGAGATCCAAGACGGGATGACTGCTAAGGAAGTATACCTCAAGGCCCTGAATTTGATCAAAGTCAAGAAGCCTGAGATGGAGAAACACTTTTTGAAGAATGTGGGCTGGGGTATCGGTCTCGAGAACCGAGATCCAACTCTGGTGCTCAACGCCAAGAACAATCGCGTTCTCAAGGATGGAATGACTTTAATCATTCACACTGGGTTCCAAGATATCGACAATCCGCAACCACAAGATAAGAATAGCAAGGTGTACTCTCTGGTGTTGACCGATACCATTCGAGTCACGACTAGTGAGCCTGTCGTTTTCACGGCCGAGTCTCCGACCAGCGCCGACGCAAACTCCTTCTTCTTCAAGGACGATGAAGAAGCCGAGCCTGCTCCCCGAAAGGAAAAGAAGGATTCGAGAGTCGGTGCTGTGGCCACCAAGAACATTACTAGCACTCGACTGCGCTCGGAAAGGTCAAACCAGGTGGACGAGGGTGCTGAACAGAAGAGAAAAGAGCATCAGAAAGAACTGGCACATAAGAAGCAAAAGGAGGGCCTGGCCCGGTTCTCAGAGGCTACCGGGGGAAAGAATGGAGCCGAAGTGAAGAAGTTCAAGCGTTTCGAATCATACAAGCGAGACAACCAGTTGCCTTTGAAGGTGAAGAACCTGGAGGTCGTGGTCGATTCGAGGAATAGCACTGTGATCCTCCCCATCTTGGGTAGACCAGTGCCCTTCCATATCAACACGATCAAGAACGCGAGCAAGAGCGACGAAAACGACTTTTCTTTTCTGCGAATCAACTTCTTGTCTCCTGGACAGGGTGTGGTCCGAAAAGACGACCAGCCGTTTGAGGATGCTTCCGCACACTTTGTGCGCAGTCTGACATTCAGATCTACTGATGGAGAAAGGTACAGTGAGATAGCAGCTCAAATCTCCAACATGAAGCGGGATGCCGTCAAGAAGGAGCAAGAGAAGAAGGACATGGAGGATGTTGTCGAACAAGACAAGCTCGTTGAAATCAGAAGTAAGTTTTGTATCCTTGTCTGATCAAGCATGACAACACGTCACACCTCTTGGGCCACCTTGAGGACGAGCTGTTTTGGAGACATGAATGCTAACTACCAATCTTTTAGACCGCCGGCCTGCTGTTCTGGACAACGTGTACATCCGACCAGCCATGGAAGGCAAACGTGTTCCCGGCAAGGTCGAGATCCATCAGAACGGTATCCGCTATCAGTCGCCGCTCAATGCGCAGCACCGCGTTGATATCCTCTTTTCCAACGTCCGACATCTCTTCTTCCAGCCCTGCGCGCACGAGTTGATTGTCATTGTCCACATTCACCTCAAGGACCCCATCATCGTAGGCAACAAGAAAAAGACCAAGGACGTGCAGTTCTACCGCGAAGCCACAGACATCCAATTCGACGAGACCGGCAACCGAAAGCGAAAATACCGCTACGGAGACGAGGATGAGTTTGAGGCCGAGCAGGAGGAACGTCGCCGCCGGGCCGAGCTGGACAGACTTTTCCAGGGATTCGCTCAAAAGATTGCCGAGGCAGGCCGCAGCGAGGGCATCGAGGTCGACATGCCCATCCGCGATCTAGGTTTCCACGGCGTGCCCTTCCGAAGCAACGTCTTCATCCAGCCCACGACGGACTGCCTCATGCAAGTCGTCGAGCCGCCCTTCATGGTCATCACGATTGAGGATATTGAAATTGCGCACCTCGAGCGCGTGCAGTTTGGCCTGAAGAACTTTGATATGGTCTTCATCTTCAAGGACTTTGCCCGCGCGCCGTACCACATCAACACCATTCCCGTGGAATTCCTCGACCAGGTCAAGGACTTTCTTGATTCATCGGACATTGCCTACAGCGAGGGCCGTCTCAACCTCAACTGGCCGACCATCATGAAGACCGTCACCGCGGACACGCACCAGTTCTTCGTGGACGGAGGCTGGGGTTTCCTGCAGGAGAATTCGGATGACGAAGATGGGGAGGAATCAGAGGAGGAATCCGCATTTGAGCTGGACGATGATGAACTAGATGAGGTGTCTGAATCGAGTGAAGAGGGGTCCGACTTTGGCAGTAATGCTAGTGATGATGCTAGTGATGATGATGGGGATCTGGACAGTGAGGATGAGGGCGAGGACTGGGATGAGCTGGAGAAGAAGGCCAAGAGGAGGGATCGGGAGAGCGGTATGGAGGAGGAGAAGAGGGGTCCGGCGGGGAAGAAGGGGGGTGCGAATGCGAAGGCCAAGGGGCAGAGGAAGAGGTGATGGATGATGTATGAAGTGGGGGGATGGTTTGGAATAATGAATATGTAGGGTTTGTTGGGTTTTGAACTTGGCATGTCAGGATTGACTCTTGAGGGAGGGCTGGATGTCATAGGTGGCCCGTGGCCCGTGGCCCGTGGCCCGTGGGATGGTATTTTCTCTTTTTCTTTTTCGGTTTGGGTTCTCGCTGTCGTCTGTAACCTCTTGTTTACCGTGATAGGTAGGATTGTATCATGAAAGGTGCTTTAAAACAATGCTTGATGAGAGACTTGTTTCGTGTCCTCTAAAACGAGGGCTGAGATCGAAGGCACGTCACGTCGTTGTGTCACATGTGGTGGGATTGCAAGACTTCTTGTTTTGTGAAGGGAAGGGGGTCGCAGAGTGCGTATACCTAGAGGGGCGTCCATCGAGAACCAAAATAAAAGGCAACAGGATTTGAAGAGGCTTCAATTCAAGTATGTACACAAACGTCGCAGAGCCAATACGCGGGAACCGCATTACGACCACAGTCTACCTGACCCTACGAAACTCGGATTCTGTAACTCCAGCAAACGGAACCGGACCGTGGACGCCATAACATACCTCCCAATGATGCCTTGAAGTTAAGCAATATACTAAAGCTGGAATTTGAAAATTTGGACACTCTTGACAAGGTCATCGTGGCAGCTGGCCTCTAGAGGCGGACTCACCGACATCCGAGACTTGTACGATTACGGATGAGGCGTTGATGGGATGGGTAGAGCAGTGGCAGTAGGTACCTAAGTATGCGATGACGAACTCTCAATCTCTGAAATGCTGGTATGTCGATGCCTCCAGCCAAGCAAGAGAAAGAAGTTGCTTGTTGTTCTCAATTCGTAAGGTGTTTGGCTTGAAGCAATCAGTGTTTCGTGATCACTACTTACTTTCAGAAGACTTGAGGTCCATCATCCGGTCCAAGCAGCAGAGGGAATGCCTAAGTATCACTCAAAAAAAAAAAACCCCCCTATTTCAAGCATTTCCAATCTGGTCCTATGTCCTAACTAGGTATGCATTTTGCGTCATCAACATCCTGATTAAGCTTCTGCTATGGTCGGAGGTGGTCCAGAACTCCAGGTTATTAAGGTGGTGACCGGTTTGCACAACACGGATGCTTTTCAAGCACAAAGAAAAATAGAAAGAAGAAGAAATGGAGCGCGTCCTTGATAATACCATGTCAAGAGTGTTAAAGCACTGCAGAGCGCCATCGAGTCAACCACTTTCTTCCGCAGGAGTAGGTAGGTATCTGCCGCCAATTCACATTTCGAGACCCCAGACAGAGCAGAGTTCTGAGTTCTGACCAGATGTCTATAGAACTACCTAGAATGCTGGGGCCTTTTGGCCCAATTTCAAGTACCTGGGTGGGGGCCCCTCATGTAGAAAAGCTGAAAAGGTCTTTCGTGTAGGTATATGTAACTTATAAGTATTACATCAACTCACAGGGGAGACCGTCAGCGAATGATTTCGTGCATCGGCAAAAGCTGATATGACGACAGTAGTTCTGCCGGCTGCGTGACGCAAGCGCCAACACTGAAATGCAATTGTGAAATACAAATTGAAAGAACAACAAAAACATAAGATAACCAAGGAAAATCGTGATGCGTCATGAGTATCTTCAGCTTCTCGTCCTCCGTCTCCTATTCGCCTTCTTCTTCATCGTCTTCGCTCTCAGGCCTCTCCTTCAAAGTTAAGTTCCATTCCATTCGCTTTCTGTTCACTCCTGTTGGGCGTATTTCTGACCCATCTTTCGCCCTCCCCTCCTCTTCTCTTCACTCGCCTCCTCTTTCACCTCCTCCCTCACCCTCCCCTCCCCCTCCTGTGATACTCTCCATCCGTCCAACCCTACACAGCCATCGACTTCTTCCTCCTCCCAAACCTCCTCGCAATCCCACCACCTCCCCCACCACTCCCCTCCTCCTGTCCCTGCCCTTGTCCCTGTCCCTGTCCCTGTCCGTGCCTCTGGCCCTGCCCCCCCATCGGCGGCGCCGAATCCCTCAAAAACGCCGCCAAATCCGCCGTCCGGCTCTGCCCAGCAACCGCATCCCGCGGCTCAAACTTCTTCATCGGCATCCGTCCTCCCACCGACGACGACGACAGCGAAGTTCCCCGCATGCGGCTCCTGATCGTCCCACCCCCCTGTTTGTGGTGCACGCGCCTCGACGGGGTTGGAGTTATTGGAGTTGAGGTGATTGAATTTGTCGTAGTTGGAGGGCATGTTCACCGTGATGGGGACGTAGCCTCGCCCGGTGGCGCTGGTGTTTGTGCTGGCGCTTGTGCCGGGGGGTCCTCTGCTCGGTGGACTATCCTTATGTCGCGCCTTGTCCTTGTCCTTGTCCTTGTCTTTGTCTTTGTTTTTGTCTATGGTGCTGCTGCGGAATCGGGCCATGAGGCTTGGGGCACTGGCCTTCTTTTTAGGGATTCGGGGAGGCGAAGAGGGTGGGATGGCGGGGGGGTCGTAGTTTCGGAGGAATTCTCCGAGGCTTTCTTCGCGTTTTAGAGGGGGGAGGGTTTGGGATTTTCGCGGGGGGAGATTGTGATGCGTGGCCTGGAAGGGCTCTTCGGAGGGGGGGCTTCGTCTTCGTCTTCGTCGCTTAGGTCGATGGCGTAGGGATCGCGGACGCGTCTCGTCTTGCGGATGGGCGACGTGGTGTTGTCGTCGGGTGCTCCAAAGGTCTTCCCTGCTGCTGTGGAGGGGCCTTTGTTTCGGAGAAGGGCGGATTTGGAGTTGATGGAGGAGTGCATCGAGGGGGGCCCGTCGGTTGGGTTCGTCGAGCAGAGGCTGTCGCGGATGTCGGGGAGAGTGGCATCGATGGCTTTGCCGCCGATGGCTGCCATCATTTCGTCCGAGTCCATGGTTGAGCGGAAGGGGGCCACGTGGCGCGGGATGCGGTTCGTAGAGGCAATTGGCGGGCCTTGTCTAATAAAGTCAATCAGGTCCGAGTTGTCTGCCTTGCCATCAACGGCAGCATCTCGTGGCTGGTAGCGCGAGCGGTTGATGATACTCGTGGTGGAGTCACGGCGTGAATCGCTGAAGCTCATGCCGGGACTGGCGGGTGCAGCGAGATTCGGCGCAATATACACCTTTCGTTCGTCAGTGGACGAGACAAAGTCGGAATAATCGGGTAGAGTCGACTCTTTTGATGCGCGGAAGTCTTTCGGAGGCGTTGCCATTCCACGACCATTGGGCACAGTTGGTGATCGAGAAGACTTGGAAATGGCGGGAGACTTGAGGCTGCTTTCGACAGCGCGGGGGCTGATAGATGCAGGAGAGTGCGGAGACGGCAGTCTGCCAGATCCTGACTGGGCACCAAGTAGTAAAGGCTTGTGCAGGTTGAGTGTCCGAGCGTCATCTGTCTTGCGATTACCCCCCAATCGAGTCACCACCGGGCTTTTCGACTGCCAAGCCGTTAGCGAGGACGAATGGGAATCGACAGATAGAATGCATCGAAAGGGAAAAAGAAAGGGGGATCGGAAAGTGTACATACGTCAACATCTCTCATCGTCTCCGGCGTCAAAGTAT
Organism: Claviceps purpurea; assembly: GCA_029405325.1. NCBI lineage: Eukaryota > Fungi > Ascomycota > Sordariomycetes > Hypocreales > Clavicipitaceae > Claviceps > Claviceps purpurea. Next base: position 2,690,126 of record CM055785.1, read on the forward strand.
ACGTAATCGTCTGATTACTCTGAATCAACTCCTCAAAATTCCTCGCCACACTCTCCGACCGACTCGACCCATCCTCAGACGTCCGCACCGGCTTAAGACGCGACCCGGCCGACGAAACAGACCCCGTGTACGATCCCTGCTCCGTGTCGCGGTTCGTGCGGCTGCGCTCCACCGTCAAGAGCTGCCTGCTCTCCGCCTTGAGGCTCTGTTTTCCAGCATGGCTCAGGGCATTTCGCGGGAGACCAACCAGACTGCCGCCCTCGATGACTTGGTCGGGAATCACAGGCAAGATGGAGGGCTTGACTCGTTTGGGGGGTTCGTAGGTATGCGTGTGCGTGTGTGTAGGTGACGGCGACGGCGAGGGCGTCTTGGTCATGATTTGGGCAGGGGGTCCCTTTTTGCGGCTGGCAGCTGGGAGAGGTGAAGATGATGCGGCGTCAACGCGTGGCATTGTCTGGTTCTGTTCGCCGGTGTCAGATACCCCTGTCGTCTGTCGTGAGAGGGTCCCATCCGCATCGGCGGGAGAGGCGTTTTGTTGGAGTCTCCATGTTTCTGCATCCGTCGTCGACGACGCGTCTGCCGGCGATGGTGCATCCCTCGCGTCCGTCTGGAGTACCGCGTCTTGGCCGGTCGATTGGAAATCTTGGTCTGCGGCCGCATCAAGCGAGGACATAGCAGGAAGACCTACTGCAGATAGAGCCGCGGCGCGAGACTGGCCAGACTTGTCCATGGACGCTGGCCGAGAATGCGCGGGGCTGCTTCCAGACACCGAGCGCGGACTGTTCGGTTTCGAGACATCAATCAGGCGCGCGGTCTGCATGCTGGACCGTTTGACCGGGGGGGTATTGCTGCTATTGCTGTCGTTTCGGTTTCTGATGCTGATGCTGGCGCTGTTCCTGGCGCTGACGCTGTGGCTGTGGCCGTGGTGGTTGCGGTTACATCTGTCCTTGTCCTCGCATCCGTCCTCGCCCTCCGAAACGAACACGTCCTGCGAGCGCGCAGATTGGGAAACTCGGAAAGGCGTCACGACTTCTGCCTTTTGGACCGCGAATTCATCCGCCGCATCCTCGCAGTCGGCCTCTCCACCCTGGATAAAAGTTTGTGGGGCGCCGCCCTGGATGGTCGTTTCTTCCGGGTCCTTCCCAGCTTCGTCGCGCGCGTTGACTTGCGCGATTTTGGTTTCCGGATCGGTCGCAGATGGTTGTGAGACCTTGCGAGTGCGGCCTGCGTAGAAACTCAGCGGGCGAGCCGGAATAGAAGTCCATCGCTTCAGTGGAAACAGCACTGTTTGCCTTGCCGCTCCGGTCGAGATGCCGTCCGCGTTACGGGAGGCCGAGAGTAGCACACTCTTGCATCGTTTCGGCGGCAGGACTTCATCCGAGTCAGTGCCCTCATAGTCGCTGTAGGACACGAGGCCCGGGACCTCAATCTCCGCCACATCGTTTTCTGTCATGGGAAGAGGAATTTCAGTAGCTTGCACGGGCGGCTCCGCGACGGGATCCTCAATGACATGTTTTTCTTCCTGTACGTCATCTCCAGTGACGGGCCTGGACAACCCCAAAAGAGTTTGTGGTGTGGTCTCTGGCGTATTGTAATCCTGTTCCAGCAGAGACGAGATTCGCCTTGAGAGTGGCCGCCCAGCAGCATCATGCGCAGGAGCACGCACTCTCTTCTTCCATCCCCGCCAAAGACGTCCCAACGTACGATCCAGCGCAACTCTTTCCATATCAGAGTCTGCGACAACAACTCGATCCGCAGGCCGAGATGTATCCCGCGACCCCTCCCTGAGTTCCCTCTCCATCTTATTCCGCACGCGCTGGTATGCGACTTGGCCGGCGACAGTGACGGTCAACTCACCCATGTACTCCAGCACCGACGTCAAGAATATGGACACAGCCGGAGAAACCACATCCGAGACCTGGTCGTTCGTGCCAAGCTCCAGATGTTCCTGCTCCATGTACATGTCCTCGTCTTCCTCTTCCATGTCCCCGAGCGACGAGTACACCATGCATCGAAGGCGGATGCGCTTCCAGGCCAATTCCAGGTCCCAGTCTCTCGATGAGGCGCCTTCTCCGTGAGGGTGGGTGAAGTCATCTTCGTTTGCACCGCCCAGATATTCCTTTAGTTCCTCCTCGGCATTGTCAATGGCGTCTTTGGCCAGTTTCGGCTTGAGGACCTCGATGATGGCGGGCCGGAGGGAGGACAACCGTGTCGATTTCGCGATTTGTAGGAAATTAAAGAGCAGCTGGTCCAGAAAGCCGTTGACTAACCGGAGGGCCGGATCGGACATGGTGGCCGGCTCGAGGGGGGGCTCGATGCCGTTTTGGTCGTACCAGGCATCGGCATGGCTATCATGGTCGTTGGTGACGATTTGGGAGGCCGCGCTGGGGGCAATGAAGCAGAATTCGGGGGAGACGGAGAGCGGAGGGAGGACGAAGCCGGAGCCGATGGTGGATGGCACACTGGAAATACTTTGCGTCCTGGGTCGTCCGTAGCTGGGCGAGATGGTTCCCGAGGACCACACCGGCGGACTGGAGTCCATAGTGTCGGCTTAAAGTGTTTGCTCAGATCCGCGTGAGGGCCAGAGTCTGGGTATCGCCAAGAGCCGTAAGAAAGATGAAGAAAGTCGTTTCAATCCCGGGTAGAGGAAGAGAAAGAGTCCGGCCGATAATTTTCAAGTTGAGATGCAGCCAAAGTAAAGAGTGGCGTGGAACAAGCTAGAGCAACAACGTGAAGAGACTGTGCACTGGTTAGCAGGCGCATGATGGCATGATGGCATGATGATGCTAAGCAGAGAGATCCGTTCATTCGCAGCGGCGCGCAATCCAAGAAAATACTACACGATAAGAACATGGCCACAACACCGACTGGTCAAAAAGGCAGCGATAGAGCGCGCAAAGAAAAGGGGCAAGTTATCACATGAACAAACCTCGAGCATTGGTTCACAGTGGCAACACGAAGCAGCAGCGCATCTCGACAACACGAGCGGCCGGCGATAGAATAAACCCAAAGAAAGAGAGGCGGCAATGAGGCGACGATGTGCGACGGTGAGGTGAAGGAGAGACGAAGTGTAGTGAAGTGAGGATGTAGCGTCGCGTATCTCAACGTGTGCCGTGTTTGAGAGCGAGCGAGGGTAAATTGTAATGATACCGGTACATACTCCGTACATACAGTTACATGACTCCTTCGTCTCCCAGACTGGGGAACCCAATCCAGACCGATCGGGGGTCCCGACGAGCAGAACATCTTTCCATAGGCTTGCTCCAAGGAGGGGGGTCGCGAAAAGAAGATTTGGATCTGCTAGTTCGCAATAGCGGCAACCGGGCTGGACGGCTGGGGGTCTCATCCAGGGTCAAATGGACCGGGGTCGCTGGTCGATGGCATCAGACGGCGCCAATCCATTGCCATTGCTACTGCGGGCTCGTGCATCCATGTCCGTCATGATTGATGCGATGCGCGGCACTGAGGTGAGGTGGTCGGTGACTCGGTGCGACTCTGCAAGACTCTGCAAGTCTCACGGTGCTCTTTTACCAAACGGCATCAGGATTCAGGAGTTCAGAACATGAAGCAGAGAGGACTCGACAGCATCTCACGCTTCACCACTTCTCATCTTCACCAAATGAGAACTTCTCTCACCGCAACGCACCCACCGCAACGCGCGCCTTTCTCGTTCATCAACACCCCTCCTTCTGCTAGCGTGCGCCTCTCCATCTGCCATCTTCCCCTCATCGCCGTCCTACGCGCTCGACCCCACGACAGGAGTCACAGACTCACAGGAGTCAGGACTCAGGACAAGCCCTCCAAAGCCGGCTGACCAGAGTGACCACTGACAAGTATGTACCGGTACATACGGAGTACATGCGGATTGCGGAGTTTGTAATCACTTCGACGGATCGAGGTGACGGGTCCACGTACAACTTATGTACACACAAGATGCCGAGTCATGCCACGGCTGCCTTGGCTTTGGGCAGCGTTGCGGGCGCCGGCGGCCTACCTAGGCGCCTCCTCCGCGGGGTGTGCGTACGAATGTGTACACAGGTACGGATAGGTAGGTACGTTGGTCGGATACCGGTACCTAATGTACCTAATAAGTAATCTTGGCTTTGACAAAAGAGCGTTGTGTTTTCCATCCGAGGCGTTATGTAGTCATAAGTCGTTGGGGATGGGCGCCGTTGGAGTCTAATCTTGCTTGGGGGAAAGAACTTTGTTTGCAGGAAAATGGCCCAATTGAATTCGTGGATTCGTGGATTCGTGGCTGTGATGCCACAGTGCGACGGACAGTGCAACGAGCCTTGTATGATGTATCGGCGGCGGATAGGCGCGTTGTTTGCTGCTACATGCATACATACATTGTATGCCTACATATCATACATTAGATACCTACTCCGTACTGTACGTACAAACTGTGAGTTTGTGATGCCATACTCCGTAGATACGGAGTAGGTATATGTAGGTAGGTGCCTTGGTTACAGTATCGTTCGCCGGACATCAGGGGCGCCAAAAGCGGCCAAATCCTCCACATCAAGGCCCCATTGCATGTTCTTTGTAACGCAGCTGGGTTGCAGTATAGGTATGCTTCCGGTATGTAAGTGGCCTGTATCATGCTCTGTACCTACGGAGTAGGTATGTACATATGTATGTAATAACTGCACGTTGTACCTAAAGGCAGCTACATTCCTCCCTTCTACCGGGATTTGCTTCGCATCGCACAGTACTGACTACGGAGTACCTACGTGGAGCAACCCGGCCTCTGCCGACAACTACAATTCGAGCTTCAAAGTCGAGAACGCGCGATAGGCAACCCGCTCTAGCTCTGCCTGTGATGCTTTTGTCTTCCACCTTTCTTTTCTTCTGCATGTTTTTTTCCTTCCTTTTCTTCAAGAGTGGGCGTGGTTTTACGGAGTACATAGTTATAAATTAGAATGACAGGCCTACAGGCCTACCTCGGTAGGTATGTAGGTGTGTACCTAGGTACCTAGGTACCTAACTGGGATCCCCCTTTACGCGAGAGCAAGTTCGCGATTTACGCGCCTCGTTATTTATTACATACTCCGTACGTCGTCTTCGTCGTCTTCTTCTCTTCTCCTCGGCTCGGCCACGTCACTTGCGACTTACCGGCTGCCACTGCCGGTTTCCCGAGCCACTCTAGGTACCATTGGAATTATCCCGCAATTCTTTCTTCATCGACACCTGGTACCTGGTTCATTCTTTATTTTCCGACTTGTCAATGCTAGGTACTTGCCGCCCTGCATCATCTCCAATGGCTCGACCGCCTGGGGTTGCCTTGTCTGTTGCTAGGTAGGTACAACACCAAGGCCCCCCCTAAATACCTACCTACTCCGTAGGTACACATTAGGTAAGTATGTGCATCACTGCATACAAGGTAAACCCGGGAGGAGGGGTCCTCCATTGTCCAATGGTCATCCTCATGAACGAAGCAAGACTCAAGAGCCAAACCCCAAACGTGCCTCGCTCCTTACTCGATGCATGCTAGGCACCAATGCGGTCGCCATCCCGCATTATATGTGTGCATGTGTATATGTATATGTATGTACATATGTAATTATAAACCAGTCCGTCGGGAACGCAAGCTTCTTGTATCAAAAAACCCCCCTAACCCATCCTTAATCATAGTTGGTCGCTGCCTTTCCCCAGTCATCACGAGACCCCCTCGGGTAGGTAGGCATAATACCTAGGTACAGAGCATCGATCCGTGAAACAGCGGGACAAACCCCCCCTCCCTCTGTCACTTCAAACTTGGTGCAACCCCGACAAGATGCGGCTATGCATGATGGGCGGGGAAGGGCTGATGCATACTGTCGCTGCTGAGACTTGAACTTGCTGCTGTGCTTCTCGAGTGCCGAAGTTGCTACGGCACACACTGGAGGCCTGCAGAAATGCGAGACATGTTGTCGTGGATATGTCGGTATGACATACATGATACCTATGTACTAGGTCGACGAGTCCGGCCAAGTGGCGTTTTATTAATGATACGTCAGCCTAATAAGGATGCTTCGATTTATGTACATCATACCTGCTCCGTTACTCCGTAGATCTATGGCTCGTACACAGCCTTCGACAGGCATTGCAAGAGCGCCGATATGTGCATCCTATGATGTGAAACACCCGAAGAAGCGCCCTTCCCGAAGTACCTACTCCGTACGGCTGGCGCCAGGGACAGACAAATTCACACCCACCAGGTACCTAACTCCGTATATCTCCACTCTTCCTCTGCCTTCCACTTTGCAATCTGCACCTGCCACGGCCCACCGGCACGGCACGTTGTCTCACTCCAATGCTGTGTTCTTTGCTCTCTTTTTCGTTCTTTTTATTACTCCGTACCAGAGGGGGGATCTCATCGTCAGCTACGGAGTACATACATACATAGGCAACATAATATACCTACCTAAGTACATGTACTCCGTACTAAGCCTCTAAAAATGGCTCGGGCACTTGAATGCTTTGTTGCGGCCCGCGGGACGAAATGGGTTATGTATATGTACTTCCCTGGGATCGTACCCGACATCTTTTTCTTTTGCTATATACATATTCCATAACACGGTTGACTGAGGTTTGATACACCCTTTGAGGAAGAGACTGAAAGATGGTATGAGAGGGGCCTTCCTGGAGATCGGGATTCTAAGTGACGGCTCGTGTTTATTAACACCGGGGGATGGCGGGGCCGAGGAGAGGGGAATCGGGATGCTCCGGCTCCAATGCCCATTGGCGAACCCTGAATCTAATCACGGTATATCGTTAACCGACTCCGTGTTGCTAACTTGCTGTGCCATATTATCTTGAGTCACTACTCCGTGAGTCCGTATATTCATTTACATAACCTATCTAAAATTTTCCGGCCCGGTCTTGACTCTTATCTCAAGTCTATGTATCCTTCTTCAATTTTAATTACTTCAATGGGTCTTGCGTCATCTTCTTTCACTTCACAAGTTCATTAATGTCCTCTTCGTTCAATCTTCATCTGGTCTTATTCCATCTCATCTTGTCTCATCTATTTGAGTTCCATCATCTCCTTTCTACTTTGACCCCTTCCATCCGGACGCGTCTCTTCCGCTCCGCCATTCGCCCTCACCCGCCTTGCGAAATACCCTAGGCCTACCATGCGTCCTGTCGCAGCGATGTCGCAGACTCGCAGCGAGATGATGTTGTTGGCTATTGGGCCGACGCAGAGAAATTAATAAACAAACGTCGCCACATGTGCGTGTCTGACTACCTGTAACCTATCGACCTAACCTCGGACGAAATTCCCACTACTGGCCGTTAGAATCCTCATGTCTTGAAAACAAACAGAAAGAAAGGAAGGGACCCGTCTCTTTTGCCCATTTCTCGCAGTCATGAGTATTTCCGGCACCACCTGCGTCACTCACCACACCTAGTAAACCATCTACGTCGATCGATCTGTGTTGTTGTGTTGCATAACTTGCGACTCGCCCTACAATTTCAGAACAACTCGCCAGTCATGCTTCAACAAGTACCTTCGTGCAAGTCGACACATGTTGTGCAATATAAGCTGTATTCTAAGTGTAACTTAATCATGCTACTGCTACTCATAGGGTATCAATCGGAATCCACCACACATCGTATAGTCTCGTCATCAGCCTCAGCCCTAGGCCGTCTTGCTGCTCTCCTCCGCTTTCGCCTTCTTCTCTAAATCATGTTCCACACCACGCTGTTGGGCCTTGCCGTCGGCGCGCATCTGGTCGTAGTGAGTCTCGCCTTCCTTGTCGCCAGTCAGGCTGGCCACGGCGCCGCCGACGGTACCTTGAACGCGAGAGCCAACCCCGGAGCCCAAGTCTTTCACCTGCCCCTTGGCTTCCTGCTGCTGACCCTCGGCATTTTGTTGACGACCGGCCGCTTTCAAATCCTGGAGAAATTCTGTGAGCAACAGGTCATGCGGGGGATAGGTACAACATCAAGCGGGTGGATACTTACGTCGCTACCAACAATGTTACCGACAGTCTCCTTGGCAGAACCGACGGTCTGGTTCCAGGACCCAGCACTGCGCTCGGGGTGATCTTTGCTGGCGCCTCCGTCACTCGACACCGTCGCACCGGGGACTTTCACGGCGGATTGGGAGGCGTCATGCTCAGTCTTGGCAGCATCCTGCTTGACATCGCCCTTGGCTTGCTCTGCGGTGTTACCGGTCAAGCTACCAACAGCACTCTGAATGGCACCCGTAGCCGAGTCGACGTACGACTGAAGGGTGGAGGGTGCTTGCTTATCAGACATGTTGGCTGGTTTTGAAGATGCGTGAGAGTGTAAGTGTGTATGGCTTGTTGTATCAGCTGTACAAGGAAGAGTATGAGATGGACTGGTGAGCAGGATAATGGAGTTTGATGGATGTAAGAACAAAGACGCAAGATTCACCAGAGCGGATGGAGCTGGATAATATACCTGTCAAGGACTGGGCAGCTCCGCGGGGAAGGAGAAAGGCTTGCACATGGCGCATACAAAGTAGGTAAGCACTTGGCAAGAGAACGGCAATTCAATAGGTAGTCACCTTCACACCTGCTCATCTTGAGAGACCAAAACCGGGATTGTGCCACGACCTGTGATGTCATCGTCGTCTAGGTACTGAACAGTGAAGACAAGGCTGTTCACGATAGTGGGGCAGCTCGCGTATGACGTCATGATCCGCGCGAGCGCTCTTGCAAAAGCTTGCAACTTAGCTCAGCAGGAAAGGAGCAACGACGTGAATAGTAGTAGTGGATATGCAGGTTCAGAACAAGACATGTCGTGAATAGGGTGCTCCTTATTAAGACCTTGTACAAGTGAATGTGGTGTACGTATACACGCATGTACGGAGTATGACTACCTAAGGTACCTAAGGTAAGTATGTGGCGACCCGTTACCACCATGATTGCGCCGTCGATCACTTGCCAACTTGCCAATACGGCAAACGTTCCCAAGATGGCCCAACGCGGTTTCCAACAGAAATATGGGCAGGCTACGTATTGCGCTATCCTCTGCGTGTGAGACTCCGGCGCGGACATTAGGTCATGGGACTATCCATCTTCTCGGGCAGACCAACACGACGTACCAACAAGCGCAAGCGGATCAGATTTGGCTGTTCTATACCCAAAAGTGCAACATCCTCCACTGGCCGTTGAGAAAAGTCCCCAGAAAAAAGTATTCCACGTCTCGTTGCTCTGTCATTACTGGATAAAACTTCTCAATACTTTCCGTACTCGTCACAATTGAACATAGTTGCCTGAAACACAGTTGGTGTCAGTAAAGACGGTGTGACTTAAGAGGAAAACAAATTGAATGTCACACATACCTGGAAACTGTCCCTCCTTTCCATTGAGACGGCCGATCCACCACTCGTTCTCGTTTTGTGTTCTGGATACAATCTCGATGACATCGCCGGCTCGGAAACTCAGGTCGCCGTCGGCCTGGGCCGAGTAATCATACAGGGCGGTCACGGCTTCTGCCACAGGTGCTGCTGTTAAACGTTTGGGCTTAGGCTTCGGGGGCGGAGGCTTTGCCTTGGACGCCAAAACACTCCCCAAAGCAGTATTGTTGTTGCCGACAGAATATGGCGGTGGTGCGGCCTGCGAATTATGAATGTCTGTCGATGGGCGGCGATAGGCTCCAAGCTTGGAGCTCGGGCTTGGACTGGTGCTGGTGCTGGTGGCTGATGGCCCAGCCGTGAGCAGTCCTGGTTGCTTGCCCCCTTCGAGAGCTGGTTTAGCCCCGTATCGAATCGGCCGAGGTCGCCCAGTCGTCTTGAACCGGCAAATCGACAAAGCCTCGGTCTGCTCTTGGATATCTGCCCGCTTCTCAATGAAGGCCTCCTCAATCTCGCGCGTCAGGTCGAAATAGCCAATGTCGCATCGCTGCATACGTTCGTGAAGCGTGTAGAATATGTTGAGCTGCATGTAGTAGAAGGACTGGAAAAGAGGTTGGATGAATTCCTGCTCCAAGTGGAACAATTTGGGCAGTTCGTCTTTCAGAAGGTTGTTAAAGTATTCGTATTCTTGTGTTGCCTGCTCCGATTCTCCCTCTGCTTTCCACATGGCTTTCTCGTCCTTGGGAGAGCGCTCCTTCTTGTCCTGCAGCTTCTTGAGCGTGGCGCGGTGTCGGTCGTAATCGAGCTTCTTGTGTTCTCGCTTGAGTGCCGTTTTGCGAATGACCTTGATGACGTCCATCAGCTCAGTAGCTGGCCGGATAACCCTACTCTCAATCATTTCCAGCTCCGGCGCGAGTGTCTCCTGCAGCTCCTTGACAATGGCCTCGTATTCTTCGCAAGCCCGGATCCCCTCTGGGTTTCCCTCCGGCTTGATACTGTCGGGGTCCGACACGCGGCCCGATATGGGCTTGTAAATCTCCGTCATGGCCTGGCTGAATTCGATTTGATGTTTCAGCATGCCATTGATAGCCTCGAAGTACTTCTTGGACTCATCATGCAGCTTCTTGGTCTCGGTTTCCAACTCTTGAAACCGGCGCTCGGCATCAATGTAAACCGCATCCTTGGTGTGCTCTCCGATGTTGAACTTGTGTTTGATTGTTTGAGGCGCCTGATCATCGTCGCTACTTGTTAGCGTTTAAAAGACATGGCCACATGCTTCAGAGAGGCTGCGACGGCAGAACGAGGGTCTAAATGCACAAATCGACCGAACCTACCCGCGTAAGGCTCTTGGAGAACCCCTTGAGACTCATGGTGCACAAGTCCACTAGTCCCGATACCTTTGCTCGAGAAGGGGAGAGAGGCTAAGGAAACAGGAAAGGCGTTGCGCAGAGGTCGACAACGAGAGCGGCGGGCGCCGGTTGGCTTTTTGAGGCAGCTGGAGTTGATTGCATTGAACGTCGCAGCAAGGCAGCTCGAGTTCCTTGGCGGTCTGACGGGAGAGCACTGGTGACGACTTCAGTGGCTGTGCTGCTGATTGTGGCGCAATTTTCAGCAACTCCGCGAGGCTCACAAAAGGGCGAATTCAGTGATATGTACATACGGAGTATGATACATGGAGTAAAATCTCTTAGACAACATCAAGCCTACCGATCCCAAGTCTCCTCTTCAGTTACACGTACCTTGTGCGCGGGTACGAATAGTTCTGAGCATCATCGCAGCATCTATGTATGGCTGATGTGCATCAAGATTGCGGCCGTACAGACCCATGCTGCAGAAGTTGACCGCATGGTAGAGAGCCGCGGCGTTGCAGTCACACAATATGCGCATTGCCCAGATCCGTTGCACTTTAGCTTCTCTACGTCATTCTGAATGGAAATCCATCGCGTTGCCATGAACCCTTCTTCAGCCGATTTGCCTCGCGCCAGCGTTAATGATGTTGGGGTTGGGATTGCATGGTCCGTGAACTCATGCTGTGGCTGGTACTGATACAGTCTGACCAATCAGATGTAGATCTGGGCGCGCTTATCACCGAGTAGCCGAGCCGAAAGGCTCTTCTATGACAAATCTCTTAATATTAAGGTATGGGGAAACGGCGACTTCATTTCACCAATCGACGTGCATCCTTACTTAAAAGGCTTTTTCCTCCTCCCCGCGGCCTTGAGTTCCGCAAACGCACCAACCCGCATCACATTCATCACCACAATGTCGAGCATAGCATCGTGCACGCTGCGGACAGCGAGCCGTCATGCCGCTGCATCTACTTCCGCCTGCGGCTCTTTGCGAGCAGTGCCTCGCGCCGTTCTGGTGGCGACACGGTCCAAAGCCGCGTCAAGGCGAGCATATGTGACCGAGACGAAGCAAGACCAGGCTCGCGTTGAGACAGCCATCAAGCTTGATAAGAAGGACTTCGCTGACATCCCTCCCCCTTCGATGGGAGCGCCTACTGATGCGAAAGTCCGCCCTATGGCTGGTAAGGATCCGAATGAAATGCGTTCTTCCTACATCTCCGGCCTGAGCACTAATCTTGAGATTAATGACAGAGGTTCTCAAACAAGCCGCCAAGATGGAAGAAGGCCAACGGCCGATATACCTGGACATGCAGTCAACCACACCTGTTGACCCTCGCGTGCTCGATGCCATGATACCATTTTACGTTGGCGTGTACGGCAATCCGCATTCCAGGACGCATGCCTACGGATGGGAAAGCGAGAAGGCTGTTGAAGAGGCGCGTGAGCACATTGCGTCTTTGATTGGCGCAGACGCAAAGGAAATTATCTTCACGTCTGGTGCCACGGAGAGCAATAATATGAGTATCAAAGGCGTCGCCAGGTTCTTTGGTCGCTCTGGCAAAAAGAATCACATCATCACCACACAGACGGAGCACAAGTGTGTGCTTGACAGTTGTCGACATTTACAGGACGACGGCTTCGAGATCACTTATCTACCCGTTCAGAAGAACGGTTTAGTAAACATGTCCGACCTGGAGGCTGCCATGAAGCCCGAGACAGCTCTCGTCAGCATTATGACCGTCAATAATGAGATCGGTGTGATTCAACCCATCGAGGAGATTGGCAAGCTGTGTCGGCAGAAAAAGATCTTCTTCCACACCGATGCTGCGCAAGCCGTCGGCAAGATTCCTCTGGACGTGAACGCAATGAACATTGATTTGATGTCCATTTCGTCTCACAAGATCTACGGTCCCAAGGGTATCGGTGCCTGTTACGTTCGAAGACGACCTAGGGTCAGACTAGACCCCATCATCACGGGTGGTGGCCAGGAACGTGGTCTCCGAAGTGGCACGCTTGCTCCGCCCTTGGTGGTTGGCTTTGGCGAGGCTTGCCGAATTGCCAAGGAAGAAATGCAGGTACGCCATATCCCTCCGTGACCATTCACTTCGTTTACTTCTCTGGCGCTCTACATGATGATTAGCTCTACATGCATGGCTTTCTGAATGGCCCGTGACAAGGCCGTTCGTGTTGAGTGTAGCAACCTGTCTGATTTGAGTCTGCCTTCTTCATTCTTTCTCTTTCGTCTGTTCAGCGCAGTACCTCTTGTCTCATTGTGCCAACTGACTTCCTGTCTAGTATGATTCGAAACGAATCAAGTACCTATCCGATCGGCTACTCAAAGGCCTCCTTTCTATGGAGCACACGTCCCAAAACGGTGATGAAAAGGCCTTCTACCCCGGCTGCGTCAACGTTTCCTTTGCGTACGTGGAAGGCGAGTCTCTCCTCATGGCTCTTAAGGACATTGCCTTGTCGTCAGGCAGTGCATGCACATCTGCGTCGCTCGAGCCCAGCTATGTGCTCCGCGCTCTCGGAAACAGTGACGAGAGCGCCCATAGCAGTATTCGATTTGGCATTGGCCGCTTCACCACAGAGGCAGAGATCGACTATGTACTCAAGGCAGTACAGGAGCGTGTCAACTTTTTGCGAGAGCTCAGCCCTCTGTGGGAGCTTGTGCAGGAAGGTGTCGACTTGAATACCATCCAATGGAGCCAGCATTAAGATGAAGAGGAGTTGACTTTGGCTAGCTGGCCTTGGTGTCAAGTAGACGTGTTTGTAAATAAGATGTGTGCGGGAAGTTTGGAGTTTGGGCAAAGCTCCATGCATGATGGATGCCTTTTGTATTAGCGTCTTGTACATTACGATACCTTGTTTGCAAATATACGGGTCATAGGGCATGGGGTGTTTTATGATGGCAAAGAATATATCAATCGTCTGTCGCTTACGCAGCGAGAATCACAAGAAATCTGGGAAACACCTATGACCGCGTTGTTTCAAAAATGCATGAAGCGAGGACAGGTCCGTCGTTCGGTGAACAACTACTGTAAATACTTGCACTTTGCACTGACTGCCCGGGGATGAATATGGCCCACGAGCCACAACAGCAGGGGAGCCATGACAAACACAAGTCTAAGACGTAGTCCCACGTCGCGTCGTTTTCCGATTATGAGTTCTCGAGATTGCGGTGCTTCCTCGATGGGCTTTTCTCTCACTAGCAACAGCATACATGAGGTCTGTATCTGTTGGGCCTCGTATCGTGAATAGAAACGTATGTCAAGTACCCTTGTAACGATGTAGAGAAATAGCAGATTATGGCTTACACTCATGAGCAAGGGACATGCTGGCTATGCTCTCCATTGAATATATTCAAGTCTTCTTTTTCGAAAGGGACGCTCGGATAATTTGGTACATCGTCGGCCAGTCTCTGACGAGGTCACATCGATTGAGTCTTGACCGAGGGCCTCAATCCTAAGTTCTGACTATGTAGTCCAGTCAGCTTTGCATAGCGTGACATGGGATTTCGTAGGTAGTTCAAATTGTCGATTCTACACTTTACGTGATCCGCGAATGACCTGTAGGAAAGGCCTTGCTTTGCCCTGTGGTGCGGTGCTACCCAAATAGAGGCTAATCCAGACGGAAGAAACGGGGTTTAGTGTGTCGACCTCTTGTTATGGATTGTTGTTGTTGTTTCGAGATTCCTTTCGTTCAATACGTTTGGGTGAATGAGGAAGCAAGCTCTGAGGTAATCATCCAGGCCGAACGAACAAGCATCTTCTGATAGAATCTACGTTCATCTCACCATGAGGCAGGAAGGAGCTTGTCTTGGGGTACACAAATTATTCACGTTGACGTTGACGCTTCACGATCCCCGCCGCAGATGAGGCTTCGGCTCAGACATGAGGGGCCTAGGACGATGTTCACTTTCACTACCTTTGCCGCATTTGTTTCCTCATCGTCGCCGGTCGGGCTTCCTTTTTTGGTGCAAGGCGTCTTGAGCTGCCGATTTCCATGGCAATTTGAGAAGGCGAGTAGCGACATTGGGGGTTATACTTCGTTCTTCTGCGGACTTGTGCAAGGCTTGCACTCACTCGAATAAGGACAGAAAACGACGGCATTCAGGGATACTGCCCAGCTTTGACTGGATGGCGACACGAATTGTGGACACGAAGTTTGCTGCTTGCTGGCAGTCGTTGCTTGGCGAAGATCTGGTGCCTGAGCTCATGAATGATGATACATACACCTGCAGGCTGCCCTCGAAGATACTCACTGCACACTGTGCACGGAAGACTCTCTGACAGACCATGGCGCACTAGAGAATCAAGTGTACTCAAGTAAATGGAGAAATGTGTTATTTTCTCATATCTGGTGTAATCGTGGCTTTCGTTGGTCAATACATAGGTACACACACACGAGTGAGAATTGCTTCTTTCGAACTCGACTTTGGATCCTTGTACCCTGCAGTCGCAAAGAACAGACGAAGGTGACTAGGAATAATACCAGTTGTCCTATTTCATTTGTGATTCGCCTCGCTAGGTTACCTGACATTGTGCGGGTTTTGCGTCAGATCTTTGAACCCTATCGACTTCTGGCCCCAACGGGCCATCAGAGACACAACTGGCTCGCTTGTATCGCTCATAAACCACTATTGGCTCTTAACGTGCCTTTCCATCAAGCAACAATCAACTCGACGGAGATGTAGATCTTTTCATCCAGCCTCAATCTCCAGACTTCCGAAGCTGTCGGGACTCAAGTTACACCGCAGTATGTCTTCGCGCACAATGTTCCGAGTTCTGTCCGCCGCCTCACCCACCGTAATTCTCTCCGCGATAATCGTCAATCACACCCGGCGTCTCCTCGTGCCCTTCCTCGGCCACTTCCTCTTCCCTCACGCCGTTGCAACGATGAAACTCGCGCGCTCATCGCCCCATCTGCTCCTGCAGAAGATCTGTTCTTTCTCATGGACTAGTCTATGCATCTGGCTTCTGGGCACTTATGCCCTCCACATGGCCCGCCAGGCTTTCCTGCTCCGAGCCTTATCCCACGAGCCTGAGCATGCACCTCGGAGCAGCGAATCGCCCCAGAAGCGGCGCAAGCAGTCCAAGGGTCGAGTTCTTTGTCGTGTGGCCTATCTCGTTCTGGAGATGACGCATGTGGAGACTGTCTACGTGGAAACATGCTGGGCCGCGTCGTATCTATACGCCCTGCTATGCAGCGGCACACTGGGTGTTGCTATCCTGGCAAAGGGATGGCCCTGCTCGGTGGTGCCGCTGGCTCTGCTCGGAAACTGGACGAGACTGAGGCTGATGCCCTTCGTGAGGGATACAAGGCATGCGGTTCTTCTCGGCGGCGCGGGCAAGAGAGGAGAGTGGGCATCTCGAGCGTTGGTGCACGGCTTGGTGTGGGGAGCGACGGTGCAGATGGTGAGATTTTCGAATCGCCTATTTTTGGTGCTGGAGTTGAGCGATATGTTTGTTACGTGGGGCTGGATGGTGCTCGGGTTGGCCGGGTGGTTGATGAGATGGAACCGAGTGTGCTGAACCTGGCAGACAGGCATGGTGTTGAAGATGGCGAGAGAGTTTATAGCGAGAAGCACGCGCTGAATCCAGAGGTCCGAGGTATAGTGGCCTAATAGGTAGCTTCGCATTGCCAGACGCCTCCCTTGATATATCAAGTTTCCTGTACACTTTTCATATGAACGCCTCCCACAACGGAAAATACAACAGCAACGTCTCGCCACGTGAGGTCGTCTTGGTATCATGATTCGTAAAGTTTCCGCTGCCGCCAACCGCCCATGCCAGCCCGGGCCCCATCGTTCCATGCTTCTTCTCTATCACAACTTCTTCACCTTCTCCGCCCACTCTTTCGCATAACGAACCCCCTCATGCCCCCTTCGAAACAACTTCCTCTCCCACTCGTCCAGACCCCGCAAGAACTCCGCCCCTTGACCACTGCCAGCTCCATCGTCGGCCTTGCGCGCATGCAAGCCCAGCTCCCCGGCCCTCACGACAAAGGTCCTCCGAAGCACAGTGCTCAGCTCCCTCTCGTCGAACAGATCAAGCATACGAACGCCAATACCGTACAGGTGAGCACTCTGGTCGCGCAGCGCCACGGCCCGGGGATCGGCTTTGAGCGCGTTGACGACCTGTTCGGACAGGCAGGGCGGGAGACTCAGCGTCAGGGGGGGTCTGGCGTCGTCGCTGCCGCCTGTTGAAGCGAGAGCCAACATCTCGGCGAGCCACAGGGGGAGAGAGAGGGCGGTGCCGGGCTTGAGGCCCGAAGAATTGTCAAGGTGGCCTAGGTAGGGGACATCGAGTTCGAATTGGCAGGGGACTTTCTGTTGTCGCGGGCGATTTGATTAGGCATTGATCATTATGGGCGTACAGAGAAGGGATATAGTTTCACTGGGTCAAGATGGGTACCTCTGCATCGGTCAAGATGGCATCCACGTCGTAGTACGACATGGTGGTTGTTGTTGGCACAAAGACACGATGAAGTCGTCTTGGAAGCACCGCCGCTATGTACCGCGTCTTGGGCCAATTCGCCCGCAAACAAGTCGCGTCTCTGCAGCGAAAGCATGTGATTACTAATTTGCTTCCCCATGAAGCTGTCCTGATTGGCCCCTGAGAGCCAGTCCAGCCCACACCAGTTCCTCCACAGTGACGACAAGCTGACACCGGCCTCAGCCTAAAAAGCTCGACGAGCTCCGTCGAGCTGGGGAACCTTACCTCCCGGCTCCGGCTTACCTTCTCCCGATAAAGTTGCCATCTCCAACAAGTCCTCGCATACTCAATTTTCACCATGTCGTCTGCTATCCTTCGCACAACGTCCGCGGTCCGCGCTGGCCTTCGCGCCGCTAAGCCCATGGCCTCCATGGCCAGCACCAGCTTCGTCCGCGGCAAAGCCACGCTGCCTGACCTTCCCTGTGAGTGATATCCGAAATTGCCTCCGCTCTTGCTTTAGACGCGCAACGCACCGTACCGACTCCCAAGACATCGATTGCCCTTCTTACTGACAGCTCGCGTCGCGATCATGACGTGTCCGCAAGTATAGATGACTACGCTGCTCTCGAACCCCAAATCTCGGGCCAGATCATGGAACTCCACCACGCCAAACACCACCAGACATACGTGAACAGCTACAACGCCGCCATCGAGGCTCTAGGCGACGCACAGGCCAAGAACGACACCAAAGCTGCGGCTGCGCAGGCTCCCTTGCTCAACTTCCACGGTGGTGGCCACATCAACCACTCGCTCTTCTGGGAGAATCTTGCACCAAACGGCAAGGGTGGCGGTGGTGAGCCCGAGGGCAAGCTCCTGGTATGAATTTGCTTCTGTGCAGTCCATGGGGATATTTTTAAGGGCATCGACGAAACGTTTTTTTTTTTTGTGGCCGCTAACGCGCAACCTGTACCGGAAATAGGCCGCCATCAAGAAGGACTTCGGATCATTCGACACCCTCAAGAAGCAGACCAATACTGCGCTTGCCGGCATCCAGGGCTCCGGCTGGGCATGGCTGGTCAAGGACAAGACTTCGGGTACTTTGGGGGTGGTCACTCGGGCGAATCAGGATCCTGTTATGGGCAACCTCGAGCCATTGCTGGGCATTGATGCTTGGGAGCACGCATACTACCTGCAATACCAGAACCGCAAGGTAGAGTACTTTAGCGCGATCTGGGACGTCATTAACTGGGGTACTGTGTCGAAGCGATTTGAAAAGTAAGGGCGTTGTATGTCTGTGGACTGCCACTGATGTTTCAATACATGTCAATACTACAAAGTTTTTGCGCGCACCCGCTGTGGCTGGTGAATGAGCTGCTGCTAATGAGCGACTGGAGACTCTCAATATGGCCCAGCAGAGACTTCGAGGTCACTGCGCCCCGTCCCGCAAGCGTGACGCGCACCAGCGTACGGCTGATAGCCTTTTGCTTTTTGGCACACTGTGACATTGATAGCCAGGTCCAGAGATACGGTACCAGCAACGGATACCCGGCTAGAAGTTATTCATGCATATGACTAGCTGCGCTTGGCATCGCACGAGCGCTCAGTCGCGAAAACCCTACCGAAGCTCTCGATTGCATAGCCCTATGGTCGTACCAGATAAGGCTATATCACCCGTCGGAAGATACACTAAGCTTGGCAAATCCCGTCAGTCTGCACCACTTGTACGAACAGACAGCCTTGAACGATGGTTTTCTTGGGACATTAGTTTGCCACAATAAGCAAGACTTGGCACATATGGTAGTGTCGCTGTGACGGGATGAGGCACTGTTGGGTGAATGAAGACATACAGATCTGAGATTGCTATGTACAAAGTCTCACGGCTGGGTATTGGTCTGGCGTAAACGAATCCTGTGAAAGTGCTGGGCACATGCTAATCGCAAGGTTTAGTTGCGAAGAGGGCGTGTATGCTATAGTCCGATATACTACGCCCATGTTCATTGAGTTGCCCCGAGCGTGTTGAACACCCTCCTGACCTGGAGGCCTTCTGCAATTATTCACCTGCAGATATGTGGCAACTAATTTGGGACCTTTTGACAGATTGAAAGACTGTACTAGACATCGTCACGGGCGACGTGCATGATCGAACACTGAGATGAGAGCCCGCCGTTATACATCCTGCAAGGGCCGACTGCGAAGCAGACCTTCAGGTTACACGGCGGTCTTGTCATGAGAGACGCAATGGCCTTCTTTCACTAGCTGCACAGTTTGTCCACTATCTGCCATCTGAGGAGTCGGGAAAGACTTTCCAACTTCGCCCTTGGGCATCACTATCTTGACTTGCTTCATCGACTCATTACAGAAGCATCTCCTCACGATTATTACCGGTGTATGGAAGTGATCTACTCTGTACCTCTCATTTTCTCATTTGGCTTCCATTTCCGGCCAATCAGGGGCTGGAAGGATTCTGGTGAAACGGGTGATGTCGGCTCCCACGGGAGGCGGTCAGGTCTCAAATGGTAGTCAGCACTTTCTTTAGACGTTGTACTGGTCTCTTAGCTGTGCATCAATTATATGGCAGAGTCTAGGTGTTGCGGTGAGTGGTCTTGGGGCGAATCAGTGAACAAGAGACGCCAGTCTAGGACTCTAGAAGGAGACGTCTTACTTTAGCGAACCATCTTTCCAATGACGAGGAGTTGCAGATTTGTGCCATGAGGAGACAAAGCTCGGGTATAATAATTGTCAACAGTTGTGAGCAGTTGTTAAGCGCTGCCAGCAGCGAGACACAGGCGACGGTAGAGCGCCTGGAAGCTTAGACGACAAGACGACACCGGAAGGCAGCAAACTCTCTTCTTGTCCCCCCCCCCCCCCCCCTGCCGCCTTCTGTCTTTGCCTCTTCAGTCATGCTTCGACGTTTGTTTTGTCGCATGAAAATAAATCCGTCGTCCATCTTCGTCTGCAATTCAGTGCCTTACCATATACGGCCATTGCTTGATGAATATAGAAGCTTGGTAACATGCGAATATGAGACACGCAGTGCTGAAGAAGACATAACCGACAAGACCAGCATCATTTATTGAATCAAAAGGCAGGGAACGGGAACATCAAGATACCGAACCGACATCCACTGTTTCACCCACTGGGCTACGTCATCTCTGCACTGCACTCCTCACTCACAGCGTCGTGCTGAAAGCTGCCGATATGGGTAAAGAATCGCCCTACGGTCAAATAAATGGCTCTCTATAATCCGATGGCTAGTCCAAAGCGCAACCGCTGCAAACGATGAAGCGAACAACTCACAAGCCAAACGTCGTGGCTGCTGATCGCAATGAAATACCTGTCCGAGAAAGACTTCGCACTGATGACACAAAGAAATTGACTCTTCTTATGCTGGCAGAAAGGATACTGTACAGTGAAGCTCACCACTCCTGATACCGAGGTCATGTTCTCCACGGAAGCAGCAAGCTGCGCTTCAGAAAATTTGGCCCTGTCATGACGTGCTGCAGAGGACAAAGCCCAAACATCATCTGTAGATGCTTTGGTGGGAGCACAAAGATAAACCAAGTCATGTATTTTCATGCGTACTCGTACGTCTGTTAGCGAGATGGCGCCTATTGTCTATAGTGAGGCCATCTTTCGGGTATGTACTCGATAGGGACGCGTGCATTCGAGCGGGCTCAAATCGACTTCCCCTGCATGATCAGCCATTTACCGCCCATCTGTTCCGGCCGTCCGATCTTACGCATCTTGCCGACGTCAGCCTCACTGAAACAAGACCGCCTTCTCTCTAGTCACTGAACTGAACTGGAGATGGTTAGCTACCCAAGCGCATATCTATGCGCCGGCCCGTTCCGGCGGTGTTTGCTGAGGTCACAATCGGACAACGGAACGTTCCAATATGCAAACCGGAAGATCTACTGCCAAGTAACTAGGTACGGAGTATGTATGTCAAAAATCTTGGATCTCGGAAGATAAGCTCGCCATGACTCGCCTGCCTCCCGTTGGGAGCGTCAGTTTGTCGGCCGCAGTAGGTAGGTATCGCGAGCCGGGGGCTTGGCACCCTGCATCACCATTCCCCAGGGCTTAGATGGTGCATCGCTTAGATGGCGAAATAAAATCCCGAAGAGTCATGGACGGTGAACAGTCCTCGGCTCGCGAAGATGTGGCCGGCTCCAGCCCGAATTGGCCTTCCTATGATGTATCGATAATCGGCTTGAGACGAAGAGGTTCTACGGCCGGCCCGGTGGCCCGATATGAAGGCCTTGTATGTAAGATTGCGACTTGGACACTGGGACAGCCAACTTGCCCCTCCTTTCCGACGGGTTTGTGTACGCGTACCTCCTGGTACGTACATAGGTACCTATGTATGTACCTACATTAGGTACCTAATGTACCTCCTAACGCGGCTTTCCGCCCAGACCCCGCTTTTTAGACTTGCCGAGCGGTAGGAGACGGCAACTGAGAACTCGAGGGACCACCACTGACCACTGACGACACTTTGAGTTGTCACAGTCCAATTCAGCGAAGTCTGACCGAGGCGTGGCCGAGGCGTGGCGACATATCAAGTCGTCCAAGCCATGGCAAGATGACTATGGGCGATGAAGCGTGTCAAGAAGAAGTCGACTTTCACCATAAATTCGACCCTCAGGATGAAACGAATTGGACCGCAGTGTCACAGACAAATTCAGCGACGGCCGCATTAAACATGACTCGTTTGGTTCTGTTGTAACACAGCATCCGGTTATCGACATCTTCACCGCTTCGAATTCTATCCGGTCTGGGTGCCGACTTTATTTGTCTGAGCGGACGCCGCTCGCCTGTTGATTCAGCACTCGGAACAGATTGACCAGAACTGCAAGCTGTGAGATGATTATCCGCAGTGGTTCGAACCGATGATAGACGCCAAACTGGGCGGTTCTCTGTTTGAGATGTAGCTCAAGTTCTTTGAAAACATTTGGATCGAGAGCAAAAATCTGGCCCGCTTGTTCATTGCGAAATTTTACTGCCAACAAAGAGACTCGTAAGAAACGCCATGTTTTCTGGTGTGCATCAATTGCCACTGATTGGCGTGTAGGATTCGTCTGACAGCGTCTTGAAAGGTCTAAAGACGCATCACTCATATCGCTCAGCATATGCTGGCCAAACGGATGGCATCGAATTCTAGCCAAGAGCGTTTGGAGTGGCAATAGTACCGTGCAACACCTTGCCGAGGAAGAAAATTCTATCACTCATGATCGTTCAGAACGGATAACCGTCGGAGGTAGCACGAGAACCGCTCGGCGACGATCGCTATTCCAGTTGCCACGTCTAAGAGTCTCGGAAGAGCGCCACTTTAAGATGTCCTTCTCGCGAGTCAAGGGAACCTCAGTCGATAATCTCAATCTCGTCCATCAATCTGCCTTGATGCACGCAAGCGGCAAGCGGGGAGGTGGAGGGCTATAACCTAATTCGAGCTGATGGTCAGCATGGTGCCGTTCGGGGTGCAACGTCGTCGGCACGAAACGCCCATGGTTATCATGCTCCAGCCGATCTCAAGGTCTTGTTCTCTGCCGGACGTTGCACTCTGCTATTTCTCAGGTCCGTCGTTGGGGGTCCAGTGCAACATCCGAACCACCCTCTCGGTATCTTTTAGGATGTCGAACTCGGATATCAAGAACCTCACACCTCGTATGACGGGCAATACGACTTTTTCCTGAAGGATTGGCTTACATTCGTTGTCTGGAGCCGACGCGCTGGCTCAGAACTCTGATCTCTGCACCACCCAGGCCCCCTAGACTCCTCCTCAGAGGAGGCACGACGCAAAGAACTAACACACCTTTCGAACAAACAAAGTAGCTTTCGTCACTACATTGTACCAGTCGCATCCAGAACTCAGGATTTAGAGTACGTCTTTTCGTCGATCGACTTTGCTATACACTCAAACTCGTATATTCGCGCTCAACAGCTCGGCACTGCTCAAGGGGTATCGGCTGTCTGCAGTTCTCGAAACCTCCATTCGGTAACTAACCATCTCGCCAATTTCTGTCTCAATTGTTTACCATGACGGACATGGAGACAAAATTGGGTGGCGCACGCCGATGGTGGGAGTGGCAGTTCGGCAACATCTTCTTAAATCCTTCCACATGTCTTTCGCCAAACTCTGCTTACCCCGAGACTATTGCTTTTACCATGGCCGAGAGTATAATTCGAAAAGCTTGCGACCGTTGCCACTCCCAAAAGTTGAGCTGTAAGCGGGTCGGTGAAGAGGCTTGTGAGCGGTGTATCAGGCTTCAGACCGAGTGCAAGTCTAGTCCCTCACTTCGGTATAAGAAGCAGCAGCGGCATCAGCAAGAAGAACAACAGCAAAGTCATCTTCAACTATTCCATCATCACCCCCAACACCATTCCACTCAGCATCAGCATCAGCAACACCCGCTACAGCAACAACAACAACAACAACAGCAGCAGCAGCAACAACAACATCAACATCAACATCATCAACAACATCAACATCAACATCATCAACAACATCAACATCAACATCATCAACAACATCAACACCAACAGCATCAACATCAACAGGAACAACAACTTCAGCAGCAAAGACATCACTCGCAGTCCCAGACACAGTCTCAGGCACGCCCGGTTCAGAACCCTGTGGTGGGAAGTCAACCCCCCATCGGCCGTCGCTCACCGAAAAGGCGGAAAACCTCTAACGAGCGAAGTCTTGTTCTTGAACAACAAGGTATGTGCATCAAATGAATTTCGATGGCTTAGACTCTGCATTTGATGATTGGGTCTGAGTTCTGACATGGCACTTTCCAAAGCTCTCCCGATCCTTGCCCCAGCAGAGCAGACTAGGTTGAACGACTCGTGTGTGAGCTTAGTGGAAACATCTCTGGACACGGCAGAATTCGACTTTGCTCGCCTTGGACATTTGGGTTACTTCACCCCCTCGTCTCACGGGCCGCTCGCACAACAACAGCAAGGAGCTATCACTAGCACGGTGGTGGAAGCATTCCAATCCGTATCATCGTTCCCTGAACACTGGGAGCAGTCCCTAAACCCAACCGCCGAGGCATTCCATCCTACGCCTCAGCCAACTCTTCCGGCTGTATCCTCTTCGAAAAGAAGCCCATTTCCCACAGATCTTCCAATTGCAGGCCTGCGAAACGCTGATTCGAGCCGCAGCGACAACGTGGACAAGCGGCGTCGATCACAGCTGCGCAACAAGCCCAAGAAGATTGCACTACGTCGCTTTCTCAACGCCATTGCAAGCAAAGGGACCTCGTCCGATATTCACTGGATGTCGCAACTAAACGAAATCAACTCCCGTCTTCTAGACCTGGCGTCTGTCTTGCCCCAGTTGGCAACAGCGCGATGCAACATACAGATGTATGACGAAGCAGGCGATGAAGGATTCCCAATCCAAGGTTTCCCTATTGACGAGATGTTCAAGCTCACACGCCGAGTCGCCGACGTGCTAGATGGCGTCTGCGGCGAAAAAGACTCGGTGACACCGCGCATGGATAATTCCGATCCGGGAAACTCCATGTTTGTCCTGTCAACCTACGTGCGCCTCCTTGACATGTTCAAGAAAGTGTTTAGCCTCGTGCGTACAGAGCTCCTGCAAGCAGACGCGGAAGCAGCGTTTCGCTTCTGGAGACTCCCCGAGGTGCAGATTGGCTCCTTTGCCGTGGATCCGTCCCCGTCTCTGCAAATGTCTCTCACGATCCAGCTGGCTGAGGAGTTTCTGGCTCGTCTCCGCGCGGCCACGTCTTCGCTGGATCCTGCTCTGGCGAACGGGCAGGGCCAGAAGAACAGCACGAGCGGGGGAGTGGCTGTGGAGGATTGCGCGGTGAATGGAAAGTCCATGTTCTCGGATGTCGTGGATGTTTCGTACCGAGCGGTCAAGACTAAGGAAGAGAGTCTAGGGAAGTATCTCGCTGATTTGCGGGACGAAATTGAAGCTTTGCTGGACTAAAGTCTAAGGCTAGGGTGCGGATATGAAGAAGCTTTTCTGGGGTCAA
Organism: Claviceps purpurea; assembly: GCA_029405325.1. Taxonomy (NCBI): domain Eukaryota; kingdom Fungi; phylum Ascomycota; class Sordariomycetes; order Hypocreales; family Clavicipitaceae; genus Claviceps; species Claviceps purpurea. Next base: position 2,715,228 of record CM055785.1, read on the forward strand.
GTGAGGATCTATTCTAGTTGGGTGGGTGTTGACTGCGTTGAGACTTGAGAGAAGGGTAAAAGTTTTGCTCTCCAATTGTGTGATATTGGGGGCTTCAGTTTGTGTGTATGGAAGTACAAAATTGTTTTATTGACACAATGCCTCTATCATGATTGACTTGTAGTCTCGTCCAAGTTCTCCTCGTTCTCATGTACATGCCGCAGAGGCTTTTGTGATGATCCATTCGAGTCTCTCACACATGTAGGTACATAGACTTACGCATCTTCATTGATCTCCTTCCCACGCGTTGCCTTGATAGTAACACGAAACTGAATGAGCGACCATCAGGGAGTGAAATGAAGCAGTAGAAGCCAAGGAGCACAAGTCACGAATAGAATATAAGCAGTAGAAGCTGAACAATTCACCTGCAAACAGCGTCACGCAAATCAACCCCAAGGCCTTTTTTTTTTTCCGTGGCGTAACGCATGTGCATCCTCGTACTCTGTACGATTACCAACGTCGGGCGCAATTGGCACGCGGACAGTTTTGCATCTCTGGGGGGCATGGGAGAAAGATACAAGTCATATACGTAGTTGACAAGTGTAACTATGCAAAGGCTAAGCCAAACACAAGGTGTGTACACTGTAAGCACGAAACCCCCATCAAACTCCGCTGGATAAGGACCTATCAATGATGATGCATAGAAAAAAGTAATGTGTCGCGTGCGCCTATGCTCTTCAAACGAAACAGATTCCTCACTGCACCATGCAGAAATTCAATGCACAATGAGACGACGATGATACCTACCTACCTATGTACCTATGTAGGTACATATGTGGCATGGGACATGAGACATGGGAAACGGGACAAGAGAAAAGGGGCCTACGTAGATCTGCAGACTACAGCGCAGTGTAGGTACTGTGTAGGTAGGTATGGTGCTTGGGAAACTTTTCCGGATGTGGTTATAACTTATGGCGACAACCATGATACTTTTGTGAGGTGCTTTTTAGTGATCAACTTTGATCAGCCGTAAGACTACCTATATTCGCAGTTGCAGAGTATCGTAGCCATTGCCGGGATTGCCTCTGGAGCCGGCGGCCTCCCGGGTTATTGGCCACTCGGGACGGGGATGCCGTAGGCCTTTTTGATCGCTCCCGTTTTCGGGCGCTGGGAGGCCATTGAGAATGGGTCTGGAGTCTGGAGTCTGCACACATTAGGTACCTAGCTATTCAAGGTAGGTATACGGAGAACACAGGCGTGTGTATACATACGCAGGGACGTAGGTATCAACATACATACTGGCTTGAGGCATAGACACATGATCACATCCCGCGCAGTCACCTGATTACCCATCTCCTGCTTGTCTCTGGGTTTCCAACCGCGCACACACATCGAGCCACACGGGGCGACGGGGGGCATCCAAAACATCGAAAACAGGAGACTCATCTTCCCAAACCCATCATCCATGCCCGCAATACCTACCAGGGATGAACCCGTCCCCCAAGAAACAGGTGTGCATGTCATCATCATTCTACCTTCCGGTCATGACGAGCACGGCGTGCCGACGGACGAACAGGGCAAGAGCTGTTCATCAGGGGGCGCTGTCACAACATTATGCATGTCCACACCGGCTGGCGGATCGTTGGCCATAGTGTAGCACTGTAGACTGTGTAGAAAAGGGGGGACAGTTGTGGGAGCTTCGTGGCACAATGACAGCAGCGTACACAATACCTACACATCACACCGAGGGGGGGAGAGGTCCCATCGGGCTGCTCTCATCGTCGTTTTGCGAGACGTCACACGGAGGCAGCGCGCCGGGGGTTGTATGTAACTTGTGTGTCAGAACGGCAGACAGCAGGTGAGCATGGGGCAGGTGTTTGGATCTCCGGCTCTGGGGCGTGGGGTTCAAACTTCAAGATAGGCATGTAATTGTAGGTAGGTACTCTGTATGTAAGAATGTATGTACATACAGTATTTGCATCTCCGGTGGTCTCGGACGGACGGCAGCAGGTTGTCTGGGCGAACTTGCGAAGCATGTCGGAAGCGGGCTGGCGACTGGGAAGAAGACAGGACGGATGTGACATCATGTGAGGTCCGAGGAGAGTTGGGAAAGTCTGGGGAGAACCCGTCTGGACAACCACTTGGGCCGTTGGGGAGGAACTGTAGTACATATGTACGGAGTGTACGTACGGAGTAGGTCGTGTGTTGTTTTCCCTCTTCTTGTCTCTCTTGTCCAGCGCTACCTATATTCGTAAGTTCAAGAGCTGGGTTCGTGCGAGGGCCAGTCGGGTCGGGCGATGTACGGAGTACATAATCGCGGAGGTAATCGCGGATTCGCGGATTCGCGGATTCGAATTTCGCACGGCAGACGCGGGCCCACTGGCAACTGGCAACTGGCAAGTTGCAACTGGCAACTGGCAAGTTGCAACTGGCAGTCCACCCATTCGCGAGTGCCCCACAATTATACCTGGCCCCGTTAACAGCATCTCCACCACTCCCCGAGTCTCCGACCGTTGGCCAAAGTCTTCGGCTTCGAGCGGTGCAACAAGACCGACTGGCACCAGATCAAGACGTGAACGCGACGTTGTGCGACGCCTATGCCGACGGTAGCATGGAATCAGGGCAGACAGAACTTAGAAGGCCGAGGTTCAGAGCTGACAAGTTCCAAGTTACAACGGAGAGGATGCCCATTCCAGGCCCTGGGCACGCGTGCATGAGAGACAACCTTTGTCTCCGACTGACTGTGTCTGTGCATTCCGACGTCTACTCCGTAGTCAAACACACATGGACGCATATAAACACCTGCCCTCCTCTACTCCTGCTTCCCGTTCGGGCCCAGCTTACTATTGAACTCTTGCTATTAAACTATTATAATTGAGCCATTGCTTTGTTCCAGTATTTATCACTCGTTCCATCTCGCATTAACAATTACTCTTGTATTGCCACCATCATTACACTATCGTATCGTTCTTACTACATTGTTGATCTTCGCATCACTGTATCAGTCATCTTCATCAACAACAAAGCCGACATCAAATTCAACATTAACTCCAATACCAATTCCGACATCTAGTCTGACACCAGATCCCACATCGAATTCGACACCAAACCCGACATCAACTCCAACGTCAACTAAAAAAGAATCCAACGTATATCAAGTCCAACAACAAAACACATCAACCAGACATACACCACTATTCATCAATCATCAGTCAAAACAGCATCCATCAAACACCATCAAAGCCTGTAATCCATTATCCTGCACCTCACTGCACCAGCCACCAACTGCACCAACATCTCCCAAGCTTCACCAGCACCATGTGCAACTACATCTACGTGCGTTCTCCGTCCCCTCTCTACTACCCCCGTCGCCCGATGCTGACCAGCTGTCTCTCCAGAAAGAGCTGAGCTGCCAGCACCACTACCACCTGGTAGAGTCATGGTGCTCCAAGTACATTGAGACCGAGCGCAGATGTCGTCCAAACATTGTCAGCAAGCAATACTGGTAAGCATTCACCCAAGAGCAGGACGGGCAGTCCCTAAACTTGTTACTTCCTTCATTCAGATCAAAGTCCGCTGACCAGAAGAACTTAAAACAGGGGCAATGAGATCTGCTGTATGTTCAACGTCACCAGAATGCCTTTGATCGATTCAGCTTCGAATCTGTAGCATTCCCAGTGCCCACTTTGAACGAATACTAATAACACCCTCGCCCTATATATGTAGCTGCCTGCCGCGAACGCCAACATCCAAAAACATACCCCTGGATCAACCTGGTCCGACGACCCGCCCCAAACATGGATTCGTTCTATCAGCAAATCTCCGCACGATAGCAGTGAGAAGTGCGCGAGAGCGAGTCCACGGATCTACCTAGGGTGCGGCCTTCAGGGCCCGAAACAAGGAATCGTGCGGACATGGCGGAGATTCAGGAAAATCCTACCTACATACATACCTCCTAGTCAGTGGCCACTGGCCAGTTGGTGATCAGCGAGAACAGCACCCACGGAGTACATAGGTATGTAGAGCATCATGATCTGGGCAGCGCTGTACAAAGAATGAACAACAGATTGGTCGTCTATTTTTTTTTTCCTCCATCCTGATTTCTTGGCGTGCAATAGCGCAAAGTCTGCACAAGTAATACCATGCCAATTTATTCCTGTCTCGTACTACTCCGTACATAGGTGCATTTTGCATTTTTGCATTTTTGCCTTTCAACCTTGATGCGCCAAGAAGTGACAAGATTGACGAGAAGCCGGCAACTCACTGGGCAGCGGGGGACGAAGAAAGCGGCATTGCTGCATAATTGGCGGGGCGGGAGCTTGGCTGGCGTCCAGTTTCTGCTCAGCCCCCCCCAGGGACGGTTCCACTTTCTTAACGCAAATCCGCCTTGTTTTTATAGGAGTTACGGAGTATGTATTGTGCACATGCGCCCAAGAAAAGAGGGCAAAGAATGTCCGTTGTAACTTGTTCTGTTTTCGTGAGACATGGGCTGAGGTTGGTCTTGGGTTGTGATGAAGATGAGATGAGGCTGTCACGTCGGTAGGAATAGAGTTATGTGTGACCCATTTTTGTGCGCATGTACTCGGTATGATGTACGTATGAATCATGATATATGTACCTACCTATGTATGTACGTCTGATGTAGGTAGGCATACATAAGTGTGCTTGCATGACGGGACGCAAAGGTCAGGCACTGCATAAAGATACAGGTACATGACGGCATGTACGATAAATTTGTACTCCGTACAGCATGATGGAAGTCTGAAGCGCAACGATGATCAACCTTTTCAAGCATTGCCCTATCTCTCTCCCCGCACATAACTCCCGGCCGAGTTTTGCTCCCAGCGGCATTAGGTATTTACACAACCAAGTGACAAGTCAAGACCCCGCCCGGTTGCCGAGGGAAACAAGGACCAAGAAAGTTTACGACGATGAAGTCCGATCATGGGGTCTACTGCCAGGGGACGTGGTACGATGTGGGCTCGGCTCTGGACCACAACCCCAGCTGGGCGAAATCGTAAACGTGGGGGTCGTCGCACGGCCATTCTGTACGTGTTGGCAATGGGCATTACATTGTTTTGGATATGGGCGTTGCATTGTAAATTTGTAGGTAACTCATTCGTATGCATGCATTCATCATTGTCGCTGTGGTATGTACGTTGTCGGTCTGTGAGCTCTACCCGTGCTATTCATGTGCGTTCTACATAGGTACCTGCCTACCTTTCGTTACGTTTCACTGTTGCAGTCTGTACCTACCTATGTACCTGCTGTTCTGTGCGTGTGTGCTTTCCAACGCCATGTCGTGCCAATTCGTGTATGAAGCTTACCACACGCTATATTCATTGTATAGAGTATGTGTCGATTGTTTACCTCTCATTATACCTATACATACAGAATACGAGTCCACACATGCGTACGTATTCCTGTATTGCCCATACATACACGTACATACCTAATATGCGCTTCCAAGTTCCAGACGCTATAATCCCCTCATTAATGCCCCATTCAGCCATGAGCATGCAAACACGGACCGCACCGCTTCATCCCACCCTTGCCTTTCCCCCGATACCACCCCATAATCCATCCATAGCCATCTCCCGAAAGAAATCGGCTTTCCGCCTCGTCTCCGCTTCCTCCCGCTCCTCGCCATCGGGACCACCCACAGACAAAAAGGCCCTTTCCTCGATCTGTGCCCGTCTATTACCGGGGGCTGGCTCCATGCAACGAAAGACGTTGCGCTGAAGGCTGTGAAGGCGATCGACTTGGGCTCCCTTGCTGTTGGGGCGGCAATCGGTTCAAAAACGGGGCCTGGGGGTCTCCTGGTGGCTTCCTTGCCAGCGCTGGTCATAATGCCCCGATGATAAGAACGTGGTTTGTCGTTCGACAAGGCACTACATAATGTAAGGTACTCCGTACGGAGAGACATGTCCTGACGGGCAGGATACTTGTATGTCACTGGTGCATTGCGATGGGTCGGAGTCCGGACGCTGCTACATGGTAGCAGGAATAGGTATGTATGTACATCGTACCGTCGTCTTGGCGAGACGGATCAATGGCGCTCACTTGCGTTTTGCCGCGTTGTTGAAGTCCGCAGATGGACAGTGAGTGGCCTTCTTCGCCTTTCCAGAAACCAGGACCTATGTACGGAGTAGCACATCTCTAGACTCTGAGTGCCGCGCCCTCTGCGGATGCAATGCATAGCCCTAGCTTTTGCGTCGTGGTCTCATCTCAATTCTCTCCCGTCCTGCGTCCTGCAGGCTGCGGCATTTGGCTCTGCGCTTGGGCCCTTTGTCATGTACCGTATGATACGTATGTACCTAAATAAGTATGTCAGAATTGTGGACAGGCAATGCAGTCAGGTCCAGTCCAGTCCAGTCCAGTCCAGTCCAGTCATGCCATTGCCAAGTCACAGTCCAATTCAGTTCAGTTATGCTCAGTAAGAACGGGGAGGCGGAGAGGGTGATGACGAAAGCGATACATTCACAACCAATGTCGTGTGCACGCTTGGACTGTTTTGTGTTTTTGTAACCAGAATAGTTCCTAGGTAATCATTAATGCGCTCTTCTTGTTTCTGGCCGCGAGAGTGCATACCTACCTATGGGCTGTTCCAGTAACTTCCAGATGACTTTCATTGAATGCTGGTTGCGTGTTTACTCTGATAATGCAATATGTAGTTATTGGGTACACCTTGCCTCGACTGACCACAAGGCAATGGCATATGTACATACTTATTCCTCTATCCGGGTCCCGAAGGGACGAGTCGTGCTGCGTGCAGCAAAACACAAAATCAACGCCCGAATATAAACTTCGGTCCGTGCCGCCGCCCATAGACCTTCGTGATGCCTCTCGGTCTCTCGGCATCTCGCACATGACACATCTGTCTGCTCATCTGTCTGTCTGCCCTTCATCCACGCATTGGTCACTTGCGTGGCCGCTTCTGGCCAATAAATCGCAGCATGCATGGCATGATCCGCACGCACGACCACCGACCACGGCGCAGCAACGGGCTCGACGTCGACATGAACGGCACATGGCATCGAAACTCCTGCGCCCGCATCCTTCCTACTCAATAGAATGAGCTTGACCCCGCATCGCGACCAACGTTCGGGGCCGGCAAAAGCCCGACCGTGATCTACCTGCATGTCGGAAACATTGGGGCGAGATGCAAGTCTCCAGGTCCATTATGAAAGATATCAAGTTCTCATACGATGCGCCATCGTTAGGCGAACTGGACAAACTGCGTTGCGAAGAAAGCTTGAGAAAAAATACACTGAGCGGGTGAGGCAGTGCCTTGCTGAAAACCCAACCCTCCCATCGCACGACAACGACGACTCTTTCACGAACCCGAGAGTGACGAGTCCTGACAGTGCTACGGGGCCGCAACTCGTCGTGGGCACATCCCAGTTTGAAGTACGATGGCGAATCGGACGAAGAAACTGAAAACTGATATTATGGTCCTATCTTGCCGCAAGATATCCCCGACGCTAGGTAGATACACGTATGCAAGAGCGCAGGCTGTCCTTGGCAATGTGCTAACGAATCTCGCATGCCCGCGGAAAGAACACTCGCGCAGGGTTTGATAAACGGCACATGGCTCGGCGAACGGTGCACGGGTCATAGAGTGATGTTGGCTTTTTCTTGGCTTGGCCCCTGTCCGGACTCCGATCTCGTGGTTTCGCAGCAAGACTCCAGAGCGAAGAGAAGACGATGAACGGCACTACGGAACCCGATTCAGCTGTGACGGCAGCGTTGCGCAGTCAAGGCAGAATAGAATGCAAAGCTGGGGATTTCAGAGCCGGCAGAAGCGCTTAGGATGCCTTACTTACCTACTGGTTTGTCTGGAAAAGCCACAACTTTCAGCATTGTTGTTCTCGTCGGGCCCGAGCCTAGACCAACATCTGCGTCGCGGTGCTCCTGGTTTTGGCCCGGCCATTCAAAACTCCCGTTATGTCTGTTGGTGTTTGGACTCTGGCGAAGTACCTACGCTTATTCCCTCATAGTCTATCTGGGGTGTCTTATGGGGTTCTACATTCCACCATTCCTGTTGGTGTCTGGCGAAAGTCCTAAATTTGGCCTCCGTCATGTTTTGGATCCGAACGCTATTCCGTCACATCTGACCAACATGCCACGTTCGACGCGCGTTCCGCAGTCTTATCCTTGGCATCTCCGCGCATGTTGCCCCGGCGTAGTTCGCAGCTGCCCTGCAGAAATCGCGCAGGCTGCAGGCAAGAAATCTCCGTTGCACATACCTACCTACATACCAGGCCAAGAATGGATAATCATTGACACGCCGAGAGCTTGGTTGACTCCGGCCCAAGAGGTGCCCACTTACCAATCTCGAAGAATACGTAGGTGGCTCAAGCGGCGGGATTCGTGAACAAAGAAACGCTGTGGTCGGACGCACGCCAATCTTGTCGGGTCGCTGGGAGGATCGAGCTTCAGTCTGGCACATCATACGGCCGTCGGGGACGTCCCATGCGCGAACGCTCATGCAAACCCTGCCACTTGGGCCTGTGATATGTTCTATAGCTGTCGATGAGGCTTTTACTGCGCGTGAGGACATAGTGCCAGCTTTATTACTGTGTCCAGCAGTCGTTGTTGTTGTTGTGCACTCCGGGAGCTAGGTATGTACTTTTTTTTGTTGTCGTCTTGCCTGCACGTCCGGTAAATTCCGTTCCAATGCTTTCTTTGCAAGTGACAAAAGTAGGAAATGGAGTCATTAAAGACCCTCGGGCCTCGCACGGGTTCAGATACGGAAACAACCTCTGGTCCTCTTCCGCTGCGGGACATCGCCTGCGGCTGTAGCATTTATCTATCGTCGGGCAAAGCATGGCTGCATGTCATGACCGGTGCAGTTCCCAAAGCGGTGCTTGATTGGGCGGACTACCTATGCATGATATAATCGACAACACACGAGGTGACGAGGACACACATCGCACACAATAGTTTGTGATATTTCTTCTTTCCACACCAGCTACAACGCTTTTGTGTTCCTCGTAAAAAAAATGCCGACTAAAAGCAAATGCCATCTCTCTTCCTTCTTCCAGTGCGGTGCCGCGATCCGGACGGACAGCCTATACATAGATGATAGCCACTGCCATACTGTTGAAGCTTGAGCTCCAGTCGTGACGGTGCTATTTCTTACTGAATCACCTGTGATCTCGGAAGGTTATGTGCTGTTCGAAGAGTCTGCGATAGTTTCGATGAGGACGTCTTTGGCTGAGTAGGTTATCTATGGCGACAATGCATCATAAGAAGATGCAGCCATGGTGTTGGAAGGATAGAAAAAGACTCAATGAGCTGCACAGTGCAAGATGTCTATCCGGATTCCGTAGCAATATGGGTGGTGTACACTGTCCGATGGGCTTCCAGTCTTACGACATATCATTTTGTGCATGAGTACTAGGCGGCAGAATGTTTTCGTACATATTCGCTTGCCATAATCCCATTTCCTGAGTTCCTCTATCTTTCTCGCACGGCTTACACTAAATGGATGATGGATTCTTCGTTTCCTCTACCCCTCTTCTAGATAGTTCCTCTTGAGAATCCCTCTTGTGGTCTCATTGTTTTGTCTTTGAGATGATATTGTCGTCTCGCCTCGTTTAGTTCTTCTACGGAACCTTTGTCTCTCTTTCAGATGACAGAACCTTTTCTTCTATAGGATTTATTATTTCTGTGCCGAATCCTACCTTTCTTAGTTCTACGATACCTCTGACATCCCCTCCCTTTTCTAGCGACAGAGACAGGGTTCTCTAAAACAATCACTTCCTAAAGTGATACTGCCTCGCACTCTGAACTCACCCAGCAAAACCAACGGTTGAAGATTCAACATTAACCACGGACTCCGACACGGAGCTACAGCCTACACACTGCTTCTTTACTCATAGTCTCATTTTCCTTAATGCCTCGACGAGTCGACATCTTCCTTTCAACATTTGCTCTGCATCTGCTAAGGCTCTCATTTATTTGTCATCCCGGAGCTCTCTGCCTCCGCCCACTCTCTGCACTCAATTTCGTCTTCGTCTTCTTCTTATAAGAGTTCTCCGTGTGTTGAAAGCCATCCCTCCTACAGGCTACGGGTTTTGGTTCAACTGACGACAAGTTGAAGTAACTCTGAACACCATCAACCTACTCACTCAAGATTTTGAAGAGCTTTCCTTGAAGTTTCCCTTCCTTCATCATTCAATCGTTCTTGCGCTGACTCTATCTAAATGTCCTGTATTGTTTTCGAGACTTGCGGCGGCCCGCGAGTTTTAAGTTTAATTCCAGCTGGTCGATTTGCGGAGTAGTGGCTATCACCCGTGACCCTCGGCTAATGGGCGACATCTCTGGAGTCTGCGGGCCGAGAAAGTATAAATACCGAGGGTATGTGGTGTAAGCGTGAGGCATCACGACTCATGAGTCATACGGGGTTGTGATAGAACCCCCCTGACAATGATTTGACACAAAATGTAATATTATTAGCCAGAGATACAGTCTACAGACAAGAAGTCGGATTTTGGATGTAGCATTCTCATGTTCCCTTTCAGAATGAAGTAACGCTGTTTTCTTTGCTACGTCGGTCCATGTGCCCGACAGGTCAGTGAAGTCACCGTCTGTCATTTGCAGTGCCACGTTTGGTCGATCTTGGAACACAGCCACAGGCTCTCTAACTGAGCAGTGAGAATGCCTCTGCAGGGAAGTATCATGCGGCCGCGGCGGACACAGCTAGCAGTCGTTGGCGTGTATAATGAGCTACGATATGATCGATATCCCTCTTCTCGACCCTCATCCACTGGCGGGCGCAATACCTGCACGGTTCAACGCTACGACTCTACGAGCCTAGAAGGACGTGGCTGTAAGTGCGAGGGTCCCTGGGTATCTTGTATTAAAATTGCTGCCATATTAATCTCATAAGATGCTAACAGAAAGTCTCTTTATAGAAACGTTCTTGTATATGTTCAGGCTGGTTACTGGTAACCCCAAACAAGCATGCTTCTCTACTTACGACGCGCAGGTCCCCTGGCGATGTATAATAGTCTGTCAGAATAACCCGAACTGCCTGACTGGCCACAACATCATGGACCATCTCTTCTACGGTTCGCCAGGACCAAAGTATGCCTCAACTTGATCCCGCACGCGGCTATTCAGCAAAGACAAGCACCATCATGGCCAGATAGACCGCCAAAACCAGTCGAGATTGCGCCATTAGGGCAGGAGAGTCTGAGGTGGTCTTGAGGGCGCACTCGCGGAAAGCATTGTTCATGGCGCCCTGATGAGATAGGACGCCAGCAGGCGTACAGTCTTTGGTGATGATGACTCGGTCGGGGCCGGGATTTCCTATGCTTATGGTTAGCTGTCGCGCGGGTCTCTGACGTGCCATTCTACTCTTGCACAAGATGGTGATTCTTTCTGGGGCGCTATTCTCCTTTTCGACGAGAAATTGATCTTTGCAGGAAGAGATTCTCTGTTCAACAAGGAATTTCCTTCTCCGGCGTGCATTTCAATTTTCGCCTTTCCAACAAGTTACAAGATGGACTCTTTTCAGCGAGGGATTCTCCTTTCCATCAAAACATCGTCTTTCCAACAGTGTACTGTACTCCCGACCATGAATGCCCCTCTTCCATGAGAGATCAAAGCAAAGCCAAAACAAAACGCCAAAAGTAAAGGGGACGTAAATCTGGCCAAATGCTGCTAAAACGTGCTTACCCCCGTCGTAGATCCGCCCATTACTCAAAATAGGCCACTCGTAGAAAGGCCCCCTCAAGCCCTTGAGGTCAATCTTTTCGCTATTGCGGTACACGTGAGGATACGAGTTGGCGCCGATGGCGGTCCCCTTTTTGACTCTCGAGCACGAAGCGTTCGCGGCTCGGGCGATGGCGTCGCTGCTGTACTGGGCTGCGCCGCAGGAGGCAGATTCGCTGCCGGAAGCAGCCACCACGGCGATGAGGGTCAGTACGAAGGCGAGTGAGAGTCTCATTGTTGACAATGAGCCGGTTGTGTCAGGACTCAGGCTGGACCCAGGGGTTGAGGGCGATGGTTGGGCGAATGTCGAGAGGCCAGGCGGCTACGTAGCATTGATGGATGCCCGACGAGGCAAAGGAACCCGCGATCAACGAGTCATCCAAAATAAAGACAGCTGAAGACACAAAATTGCGCCAGCGCTAGCGTCGCTGAGGATCATGTCGTGGAGCTCGGCGTGGGCCGCTACACTTGTACTTGAAGGCTGAAGGCTGAAGTTGACGCTCCTCATCCTCTTCAACGACGACCATCTCTCAAATCCACCTGTCACACAGTACTTCACTGTTGCGAATACATACATCCATTACCTAGGTACATACCTCTGAGGGCTCCAGCTTCCTAGCCGCCAACTTTGGATGGCTGTCAGGTTCCATAAATACAAGTTCCAAAGAGACTTATCAAAACTAGGGCTGTGCAATTCACCGTCAGGAACGTTACGGTCGTACAACATGCTGTATTTTACCTCAAACGTTTGTGACTTGTTCCGAGTTCGTGACACTGTCACCAACTCCAAGGCCCACTTCTCGGAGCTATTCTGGTCACCTATTGGTCGACCCCATTTGCACAAGTCTTCGATCATCAGACGACTCTTGCTAGACAGCATCGCAACTCGCAAGACAGCATTACGCCTCTACTAGGCAACATCGCAGCCGCAACAAGACAGCAGATCTCAAACTACTCGGTGGACGCTCACGGCATTTTACAATACAAAGGGCGGGTGTGAAACGGGATTTCCTGGGTGCCCCAACATCGGGCTGTCCTGAACGCGTTGGATGAGTGCCGTTGTTAAGGGTTCGTGAGTCGGGACTCACACCCGCCCTTTGTATGTATTGTAAAATGCCGTGAGCGTCCACCGAGCAGTTTGAGATCTGCTCTTTTGTTGCGGCTGCGGGAGGGAACTTCCTTTCGCCTTGTAATACCGCGAGTCGTCTGGGTTCATACGTTGTGTCGGCCACTACTCCCGTCTCCCAGAGTTCGGCGAGGTCGTCGGTCGAAAACAAGCTTGAGCCTCGAGGACTACCCCCATCTGAGGATTCCGGGCTGTTCCTGACCTCCGTTCGAGGCGGTGGGTTCTGAGACATGACAGCCATGTCGCGAAGCATCATGGTCTGCAAGGTTTTGAGATCAATCGCGGGTGGTTCAACCCGCAGGTTAGGCAGCACCCAAGACGAACTGGTCTTCGAGAAGTCGATCGTCCCGAATGGAGGCCACGGGTCTGGCCACGTGGCCGTATTCTCCGAGGTTGGCCTTTTGGGATCCTCCGTCGTAGTGGGAGGGTCCTCCGCTGACGCTGTCTCTAGATGATCATCTTCCTCTGATTCGCCGGGAGTCTCCAAATCCTCTGACCGCTGAAAGGGTCTTCTGTTGATCTTGTGTCCGGATGGTCGCCTGGCAGGGGTGGTAGATTGCCACCCATATGATCCATATCCCCGGAGTGACACAAGCTTCGTACTGTAACGGGTTTCATCAGACTTTGTGTCGTTCCCTAGTCGTCTCCGATGTCCTGTTCTCGTCGCGAGAGGGCATCCCGCCGACTTGCTTGCGATCCAGGCCGGTACTGGAGTTGGTAGTTGAAGAGGGCAAGTGTTTCCGCCCAACGCGCTTGACGTTCCGACATGATTCTTGGCGCGGTAAAGTATTCCAAGTTTTTATGGTCGGTAAATATGGTGAAGGGTTGAGACACACTGCGGAGTTCTGCAGACCAGGCCTTGAGGCACGATATTATACTAAGCAGCTCCTTGTCGTGGATAGTATACCTAGTTCCTTTGTGGTGCCATCAACCTGGTGGAATGATATGCCACCGGGTGCAGGATGCCCCGTGCATCGTACTGCGAGAGGCATCCTCCTATGGCATCACCGGAAGAATCAGCTTCGACTACCGCTTGTCCATCCGGGTCCCATTGAGCCAAAACAGGATATGAGACGAATGCCGCTTTCTGTCGTTCGAACGCATTTGAGGCTTTGAGCAGGCATCTGACCAAGCAAAGGGACACCTTTTTTCGTCAAGGCCAAGAGTGGTCCCGCCAAGTCAGAAAATTTCGGAATGAACTCGCGGTAGAAGTTGGCGAATCCCAGGAAACTTCGCACGCCTTTGACTCTAGTCGGGCGTTCCCACGTTCGAATGGTCGCAATCTTTTCCGGGTCAGGGCGAATTTCGCGGCCCGCTTCCACAATGAAGCCTAAATACTTCACCTCGGTAACACCAAAGTTACACTTTTTGATGTCTAAGTAAAGTCCCGCGGCTTGTAACCGTCGGAGGACATCTCGAGTTTTTCGGACGTGGTCGTCCTTGGAGTCGCTTGAATAGATTAACACATCGTCGAGGTAGGCCGTTGCGTAGTCGTCGAGGATATCGCCCAGGACTTCGTTGATGTATCGTTAGAAAGTTGCAGGCGCACCGGCTAGTCCGAAAGGGCAAACAAGCCACTCGAATAAGCCGAACCGTGTCCGGAATGCCGTGAGATGCTCATCACCATTGGCTACCCGGAGCCTGTGAAAGGCTAATCGCCCGTCTACCTAGTTTAGTAAACCACTTGGCCATAGCCAGCGATCGAAGCGTTTCCTTGATGAGCGGAAGTATCGATCTTGAAGAGTGACTTTGTTGAGCGCTCGATAATCCACGCAGAACCGCCACCCGCCTCCTGCCTTCTTGACGAGAAGGACCGGAGCGGCAGCCGGAGAGGATGAAGCCCGGATCCACCCTTTGTCAGTGAGGTCAACCATCTGCTTTCTGATCTCCAGTAGTAGCTGATCCCGCGGCATGTTATATAGTGGTGCCCAGGGTAGTTCCCGCATGGCTCCGTCAGGATTTCGCTTCAATCGAATGTCACATTCGATTGAAGGTGGTCCTTCTTCCCTCGGTGCGGGGGCAGCCCGTTTGCCTTTTCTTTCTGAAACGAGTCTGCGAAGTCGTGGAATTCTGTCGGTAATGTTGACAACCCCTCGTCCTCTGGCGTCAGTGGGGCAGAGTCATTAAATAAGGTAACACGTCCTTGCTTGGCAACTGATGATTACTCGTCCACTATGTATGTCCTTTTCAAAAGGTTTCACCCACGAGTAATTGTGAGGATACATAGCTTCAACCACCGTCACTGCTGGGTCACGTGTTATGCCTGAACCGAGCGATCCACATACGGCTTGGAAGTTGGCACTACATAGGTACATTAGGCACCTACCTAGGTACCTATGTAGCTTGATCAGAACGACCAGCCGTATGGTCAAAAGTTAAAACCAGCAGAGACCCGCTGTCTCTTCTCTTTCCTTCTTTCCTTCCCTTTTTAGCTTGTGGTCCTCGTTCATAGCGATCAATAGAGCGCCCTTTCGCCTCTCCGACTGTACGATCCGTTGCACTACTACAAGCTCACCATTTCTTACCCCGCCTAACAGCACTTGTAAGTCGGCTGTGAACGACTTTAAACCAAGTTACAGAGCCACCCGCCGATGCCGAAGAAGGATTACGGCGAGCCCACACGCAGATCTGAACGTCTCGGAGCGCAGTCTCTCGAGCGTTCTGTCAAACACGAAGAAGTTGAGGAGCCCGCTCTCAGTACGAGCCGGCCAGAGTCCTCCCCCGCGAGCCCCGAGCTAGTTGAGCCTGCCGCAACCACCGACACAGAGCCAGAAGAGCCAGTCACCAACATCGATATAGAGCCGGAAGAGCTAGTCGCCAGCATCGAGTCCGACCAGTACGACTCAGCTGAAGAAGTCCACGCACAGCTCGTGGCAACATCAAAGCCTCCGCGGAATACGGAGCAAACCCACCACCGCACTACCCCGTCGCCGGCCTCCGAGACCAACATGCCCGCGACCGACAACAACAACGACAACGCCGCCGCCGGAGGCGCGCACGACAACATGGCCAGCATAACCACCATACTTGAGAGCCTGATGGTCCGGCTGGATCGAATGGAGCAGGCGGGAGGCCGCACTCGGAGCTCAGACCGTGAGGCCACGCCCGACGAGAGTGTTTTTGGCGGCAAGGCATTCAGACGAACCGGTCACGCCGCCCGACCGAAGTTTAGTCCGTACGGCGCCGACCACAATGCCAAGAACCCGGCATATGACAACCGTGCGAGGCAGTCACAGTACAAGCCCGGCGTGTTCACTGGCGACCGTGACTACTTCGATAGGTGGGTCATTCAAATCGCTGACAAGTGTCGATGTGACGACGAGACGTTCAAGGTTGAGCGACCGTGACCAGCTTGGACGGCGTCTCATCCAGATAACTGACAATCATGACGATGCGGTCTAGTTCAACCTTGAACGTCTCGTCGTCACATCGACACTTGTCAGCGATTTGAATGACCCACCTATCGAAGTAGTCACGGTCGCCAGTGAACACGCCGGGCTTGTACTGTGACTGCCTCGCACGGTTGTCATATGCCGGGTTCTTGGCATTGTGGTCGTCGCCGTACGGACAGTGTAACGGATCGTACAGTCGGAGAGGCGAAAGGGCGCTCTATTGATCGCTATGAACGACTACAAGTGTGATGGATTCAAGCCTCCGGCTCGGATCTTAAGAAAGCAAGGACCAACAGCGAGGCCATGTGACGAGGGCATGGGCCAACAGAAAGACATGTGACGAGGTAACAGACCAACAACGAGGCCATGTGACGAGGGCATGGACCAACGGCAAGGCCATCAGGGTCGAGGGATAAGCACTTCAACAGTGAGACTATCAAGATTCAGGATCAGGGACCAACAGCGAGACCATCAGGGTCAGGAATGAACACTTCAACAGTGGGGCTATCAAGAGCAGGGAACAGCTCATCATGTATATAAGTAGGCACGAGGGAAGCAGGAAGTTTTCTCCTTTCCTTCCTCTTCATTTTTAAGATAAACAATATCGACGCTAGTACGCAGAAGCCCCTAGGCCAGTCCTTCACATATCTTAAAAATCCTCATACCAGACAAACAATTTTTACCCAAAATATTTACTCAAAAGAATTCAATCATGGATACCCCAATGCAACCCGAGGTATGTAGTCGTGTCGGAAGCCGAACTTGTTTTTAGGGAACTTCAAACCCTCCGGCAGCAAGTCCAGACCTTCGAAGCTCAGCAACGACAGACGCAGCAAGAGAACGTAGCCGCCCAGCAAGAACTTGGAACGCTCCTTCAGCATCAGCAGCAGGAGGCGCTCCAACGAAGCGCTGATGCCCTACAGCAGCGTATTGTGGTTCACCCCAACACCCCGTCCAAAATGAAGTTTATTTTCGATGGGGACAAATCGGAATTTCCGGCGTGGAAACTCACGATTCAACGACGACTAATTAAAGATTTCGCCGGTGAACAATACACTGGCAATGCCGAGGATCGATGGATCTTCATAAGTGATAGCTTGGCCGGACCGATTCGGAAGCGGGTGTCACATTTCTTTGCCAACGGACGGTCTCATGGATGGGAGGCCCAAACATTCCTCGATCACTTAGCTGTTCTTTATGAAGACCCACGTTACGAAGAACGCGCTCGTCTCGAACTTGCTGGGGCACCCAGGGAAGAATACAACGTTTCAGGCGTTTCGGGGGCTGGGATAGGTTGTAGTAGTCCTTGACGAAGCTGGCGGCTCTTCCTACCCGCATTACAATGGCAGTTCTTGACGAACCTAGCCACGTCCGGTGACATCCCTTCCCAATGAAAATCCCGTTTTAACGCCTGAAACGTTGTATTCTTCCCTGGGTGCCCCAGCATCGGACTGTCATGGGTGCGTTGGATCAGTGCTGTGGTTAGGGGCTCGTGCTTTGGGACCCATACCCGTCCTTTGTACTGTAAGATGCCGTGGGCGTCTACTGAGCCCCTAGGCCAGTCCTTCACAACAAGCTAAAGAGGGAAGGAAAGAAGGAAAGAGAAAAGACAGCGGGTCTCTGCTGATTTTGACCATACGGCTGGCCGTTCTGATCAAGCTTAGGTAGTGCCAAGGCGACTTACGCCAAGGGGAGGTCTTTTTCCAGTCCTAAACCCTCCTGGTTCTCGATCGTGGTCTCGGAGTAGACCTCGCAAGTTCTGATACCAGTGTTCGATCCCGATGGTCGAGCTGACCTGAGGCGACACTGATTGGTCTGGTGTCCCTCGGAGGCGCACTTAAGGCACTGTCCCAATGCTCGACGTCGGTCTCTGACATCTTTCGTTACCCATTCAGCCCGCGTGCCGTTTTTTCCGTTGTCATTGCCGGAGAATCCTGTCGTGGATACTCCCGTCATCTTTGTATCTCCTTCCCCGTCTTTTCTGAGTCCTGACCCGTCCTTCGATGTAGGTAGAATCTGTTCGGTTGATATTGCGAGCTTGGGCGCGTAGGACTAGGCGGCACCCCTCAATTTCTACAGCAATATCGCGGAGTTTCTCTACAGCTGCGCGGTAGTTGGTCTTGGATACGCCGACCGTCGCCGAGACCCCGGCACCACGTATCGAATTCCGTGTTCATGGCCTGTCGAAGTTTCTCAATTTTAAGCTGGTCATCCAATCCCAACAATCCTGCGCGTGAGAGCTGGTCTTCGAATCGGATTCAGAATTCACTGAACTTTTCCTTCTTTTCCTGTCGAAAGGCGAGAAGTTCGAAACGAGCGCGGTCCTCATAACGTGGGTCGTCATAAAGAATAGCCAAGTGATCGAGGAATGTTTGGGCCTCCCATCCATGGGACTGTCCGTTCGCAAAGAATTGTGACACACGCTTCCGAATCGGTCCGGCCAAGCTATCACTTATGAAGATCCATCGATCCTCGGCATTGCCAGTGTATTGTTCACCGGTAAAAGCTTTAATTAGTCGTCGTTGGATCGTGAGTTTCCACGCCGGAAATTCCAAATTGTCCCCATCGAAAATAAACTTCATTTTGGACGGGGTGTTGGGGTGAACCACAACACGTTGCGGTAGGGCATCAGCGCTTCGTTGGAGCGCCTCCTGCTGCTGTTGCTGAAGGAGCGTTCCATGTTCTTGCTGGGCGGCTACGTTGGCTTGCTGCGTCTGTTGTTGCTGAGCTTCGAAGGCCTGGACTTGCTGCCGGAGGGTTTGGAGTTCCCTAAAAACAAGTTCGGCTTCCGACAATACTACATCGGGTTGCATTGGTGTATCCATGATTGAATTGTTTCGGGTAAATATTTTAGGTAAAGAAGTGTTTGTCTGGTATGAGGATTTTTAAGATGAGCGTTACTCCGCGAACTGTACGAGTTTACTCGGCGAACTGTTTTTGCCAAAATGCTCCACATTTCTCAGGGTCCTTTGTATCTCCCCGCTCCAAGACAGTGCTTCAGGCAATGCACACTGCTGACACCGTTGGTTTGACATTTCCAAATCATCATTCATCTATCCATCCAAGTACCTGTTCATTTGACATCACCAAAATTCGTCAACGTCGCACATCATGATGGGACCCTCGACCTGCAAAAACGTTTGCCATGCTGATGGCTGAAGAAGTCCCTGGTAAGGCAGATCATCGACTAGGTAGCTAAAGATATCAACTAACCATGACTTCAAGGACTACGGTCAGCCACTCCTCCGAATCCAAGACCCCCTCAGTGCGTCCGTAATCGCAACCAGGGTTGGCAGTCTACCTATGGAATGTAGACGAAATTCTACATAGGTAGAAGTAGCTCTACATCAATCTATCCTACATCACCCCATGTGGGGCTCTATCTATTCTACTGTGACTGCGTCGGGAGACTTTAAACATCCACCACATAACTAATGTAATTGTCCTCCCTTCCTTCCCAAAGGGGTTAGTGCATACAGCCCCCCTGCTAGCGCCTTGGAGGTACTTGGCTGGCTCAGCCACCTCACCAGATAGGTACATCGTGCTTGAAAAGCAAAACACAGATTACGGCACCGCGACTTCCTACCACTACCTGTCAATCATCAGCTTCGCGACCTGGCTTTTGAAGCTATACAAACGACCTCTTTTACTTCCGATTTCTCGACTTGAAAATGAGCTCCTCATCTACCTCATCATCGCCGCGACCTTCGCGCGCGACGCAGCCGTCGTGCGCTCAGCTTGACGCGTCATACAGCCCAGCGCGGCTTGCCTCCCGGAACACATCAGAGGATGAAGATTCCGACAGCTCGGTCAGTCGCCTGCTGCGCCAGGGAGGCCAACGACAGTGACACTGATGTCAATATTGACGGCGACAGCGGTCAGGGCGCTGAAGATAACCTCGAAACCGCACATCGTCGCCGCCGGTCGCGCGTAACAGAGTACATACCGTGTCGCCGCAACCACGGTGAGCTCGGGAGACGATAGCAGCCAGCATTCAGGGCCTCAACTTGGGGCGCCAGTCACGCCTTTTGATATTGATGCCGATGACAGCTTCAGATTTCCTATACCGGCGCGACAATACAGTTGGGCCGGCTGCAGCATGCTGATAATGACAGCACAGACAGTCAGTAGATTAGGTAGTAATAACACGGCCAACACGGCTTTTGTCTGCGACTTTCTATAGAAACCGAGGTTCCTGATTAGTCTTCAAATCTACAATTGGACTATAACGTCAAAATTCAATTCCATCCTTGAGCCTACGGGCGATCATATACCGCCAGTTCGCCACAAGATTATAGTGGTCTCTATCTACATACATGATGATACGTCTCAGGCGAATGTATCCTGTGAGCCAGCCAAGTACCTCCAAGGCGCTAGCAGGGGGGCTGCATACACTAACCCCTTTGGGAAGAGAGGAAGGACAATTACGTTAGTTATGTGGTGGATGTTTAAAGTCTCCCGACTGCGTCTACGTAGACAAATGTAGATAGGTAGAAAGGCGCCACATCTCCTCAGCCACCTGGGTACTTCAGCCACGTGTCTAACCCCTTTTGGAAACGCTCAGGAGTCATGATGGGCAATTTGATGGAGACGATGTCACGACTGAGGCAAAGGGGACAAAGAAGATGTTGATTCCGAGTAATGATTACACAAAAATTTCCATGTACAATTCCTCCATGAGAACTTCCTTTCATGTGAATCTGACAAATGTGCGCGCCGCAATAATTTTGAACTTTGAAGTGCCACGGTCCGCGACCCATAACTCATTTCATGGAATTTGTGAGGAGTACGATGTCCATTTCAAATCTGAACAACATAGAATGCACGCTTCTCCTCAAAAAAAAGCGGAAAGGATGCGAGGCCGGAACATAGGCTCAATGAAATATCCAATTTCCAGGCCCCTGCGAACCGGGCGAACTTCAAAGGCGAGAATGCACTGTACCAGAACTATCAGAATTAATTCTTCAAGGTGCAGGGTGGCAATTGCAATTGCTGTCACCTGTGAGTCTGTGACCTGTAGGCTGTCATTCGTGGAAATTCGGGTTGTTCAGCCTTCAATGGAACGAAAATGTTCATTGACCAATGATGAAAGCGGACCGAGCCCAGTGACCCACAGCAGTGGACCTCTATCTACATGATTCTACATAGGCTACATGTAGTCTATATTTTCTACTCTATCTTGCCATGATGACTAAGCACTTCTATCCATTCTACATCCACCCCATGTAGATAGATGTAGATAGACTGCCAACCCTGATCGCAACCTCCGTGCTCGGCCTCGCAACTCATTCCACAGAAGTACCGCAGTTTCAACCCCGTTTTCGAGTTGCTGTCAGTCATATAGGCTTTAGCGTCGCGGCCGAAAGCGATCCCGATGTGCCTCAACCGTCCCGTCCCATGAGCGATGACGACACGATGGTAAACCACCTGTCGCAGAGTTCCTCGCTGCCAAATCCGCTACAGCCCGTCGTTGCGGCGTAGAGGCAGCCGACGCGCCGCCGTAGCCGATTTTCGAAGCCAAGCCAACGTCACTGACTCACAGTTTGTAAGTGACAAGGCAGAGACATTGTGTGTCTCGAAGAAACAGGAACATCACGCGAGGTCGCGGAAGAGACAAGGGGAGATCACGGCCGTCCTCATCTGTGAAGGCTGCGAGAATCAGTGGCTCGGCATCGCAGGATCTGACCACGCACAGTGAGGACGGTGAAAGCGAGTAATCCATCCCGGCTACGCAAATGATCGAGTAGGCGCCTGGGCTATTTGCCCAGTCGCTAATGTGTCATGGTTCAAAGTAATGATCGAAGACACCGGTGGTGTATCGTTTGAGCGAATTGAGTTGCGTCGAGCCTCAAAGCCCAAAGCGAATGTGTACTGTTTGTCATTCTAATTCCCACTGTAACTCGGCGAGGTACGAAGCAGCCTGGGAAATGTGGAGCATTTTGGCAAAAACAGTTCGCCGAGTAAACTCGTACAGTTCGCGGAGTAACGCTCTTTAAGATATGTGAAGGACTGGCCTAGGGGCTTCTGCGTACTAGCGTCGATATTGTTTATCTTGAAAATGAAGAGGAAGGAAAGGAGAGAACTTCCTGCTTCCCTCGTGCTACTTACGATTCAAAACACTGCATATAGGGTGTCCTTTTTAAAAGGTTTCACCCACGAGTATGTAGGTACATTAGGTACATTAGGTATGTACCTACAACAGTCTGTCCGACTCTGCAGCATCAGTACAAACATATGTGTGGTCCGATTCACGACATGCAAATTCACCAAGATAGCTAGCTACCTAATATGGTGCAGGATAAGCTAAAAAGTTGGGCAGAATATCAAGATACTAGACCCGGCCTGTCACTGAGCCCTATTGATTGGGATGGGATGTCGGTGTCACATAAGATCCAAGTGTAAGATGATATGTTCCTACTCGTACATCGGCGACTGAGCGCGTGCGATATGACAGCTTCGAGTATGTACTGGACGACATATGTACATGATACAGGCACTTTGCCAGGGTGACACTGCATTCAGGACTCAAGGGTGTGATCCACGAGCGGCTGCACAAGTTTACAGAGCTGAAAAGCCAGCTTAATTGCATATTTTTTTGCAGGCTCCCTTAAAAAGATATGGAATTTCGGCTTGAATGCATAGAGCCACTGTTTGCAGAGCGCATGAAGTACCGCGCTAGCCGGGCTCGCTTAAATGCCTGCAATAGGAAATAATGCCAAGATTGCAGAGGATTCTGCCATTTTCCCTTTGCCAAAAGTGAAGGGAGAAATTGCTCCCTTCACTTTTGGCAAAGCAGAGTTGGCAGAGAGGCAAGCACCAAAATTTGGCACAGCGCCCACCATGACAACCATTCAGGGCCTTTTTCAGGGAGCGAATGTCCCTGATCTTTTACGACTCGTGATGGAAGAAGATGCCGATAACGACCTTCGCCTCACAGTATCGATTCTTTGGTCCTGCAGTGCACTCGGAGCAGCGAAAAAGTGCTCTTTCGACCCTATTTTGACGCCTTCAAGAGTACAGCACTGTTTCGGCGCAGTTGCAGCGAGTTTCAGCACTTGCGGGGGTGTTGGCCGCTGTATTGAGGCGCTGGAACGACGGGAAGCACTGTGGAAGCACTGGCGCTTCCACAGCACTGTTGCAGCGCAGTTGCAGCGAGTTTTACCGCTAGAGGCGCTGGAAGCACTGGCGCTTCCACACCCCGCAGCGAGGTACCCGGTCACGAACAGAAGGCGGTGAAAAACAACCACTTGATATGTGCAACGGACGGTACAAAGCGGTCGCCCCACATTGACCCCACATGCATCTTGTACCGATTTTGGCTCTGTAAACTTGTGCAGCCGCTCGTGGATCACACCCCAAGGGCGCGCCGCCGACTTTTTGACGGAAGCCTTATATAAAGCCTTCGGGACTGGTCTAGAACGAAACGGTGAAGGTGGGTCGGGGAAAATAAGACGCATGATGCTAGAGATGTGTTACGCTGTGGCATCATTGCAGCTGATCTCTTGCTGCTTGTTGGCGCCCGGCGATGGCTCCGTTATGTATCCATCTTCTAGACTCGACAAGAGGTGACACGGTGATATCACTTACCAGTCACGGGAGTTTGCTTTCTGCTACTGTGTACGCCTTTGCTGCCACCCAATGAGAGGGGGCATCATACCGTGGCGCGCGTCTACGGAGTAAGCCCATCGTTTCATTGCACGTGCATCCATCGCATCATGCTATCTTCGTCCATTGTTTTTATCGAATAAAGAGAAGTTCGACGCCACATGCCCGATGTTACGACACCTGCAGGATGCAGCTGCTGCAGAACGAAGGCAGCCCAAACACGTCTCCAGTGGCTTTCGAAGTGGCCGCAAGTGGGCTGGTGTGTATGATGCGTGCAACCTCGCGCAGACTTCTCTCCCTGATAGGTATGTAATTGTTGGCAACACCATCTTGGACCTTGTCAAATAAAAAGAAGAAACCAAACGAACAAGGAGAGCCTCCAAAGAAACGGAAAACTGGGGAGAAGATAGAAAACAAACAAGGACGAAACTATTTTTCGCCTTTTTCTCTCATCATCTTCACCAGTGAAAAGCTCTCCAAGCTCTGCTCTGTAATGCGACTCTGACTTGCTTCCTGATTCGGTTTGCACCTCGCCCGCTATTGCAACGTCTCGTCGACGCGACACCAACCACGCCTACCCCGAGGTACAGTATGTACGTGTGCTGGCGCTCTTCCGCCGCCAATTTTGTCATGGCTCATAGCCACTTGCCGCGTCATTCATCTCTTTGCCCGCGCCGTGCGATGCGCGATGCTCTAAAAAGCTCCGACGCGTCGCTGCGGCTTCTGGCCTGCGGCTTCTGCTCCTGCCATCCGGCAAACCGGCAATCCGGGGCCTCGTCTGCAATTCCCCCAACTCAGGGTCGTTCCTTCCCTTCGTCTCGCTTTGTAGCAGCCCACCCCGGGGGCGGCCCTTGAGTGCCCTCTGATTGGCCTGTCGTCACAGCCTAACGCTCGAGTCGGCGGCTTTTGTGATGCATCCTAGACACTGCCAGCCTGCTCCCGTGCCACGGATCCACTCCAGCGCCCACTTCCGCTCCAACGCCAACGCCAACGCAAACTCCATCTCCCAACTCCCAACTCCCATCCTCAACTCCCATTTTGAGTCCCTTCTCGATTCTCGCGACGCCTCTTATTTCGCTCATGCCGGGCTCAACGTGTCGCCGTCCTCGCGAATAGGACATCATCAGCCCAGCGCCGCGCATGAACCCATCTGGCTCTCTGCGTACTTCGCACATCCTGTATGCGCCCGCCTCACGCGAAAGCTTGCCAGAGCTCGGACAGTCACGGGCGCAAGGCGCGTCGCCGCTCAGCCGCCCCATGCCTCCACCGCCGACATCGCCGCCCTCACAGGGCCATGTCGTGATCCAGCAGCAAGGCCTTCATCATCACTCTCATTCACAGCCGCAGGGCTCCATGATCTATGGCCCACATCCGCCTCCGCCTCGACCACCCTCTCTTCCCGTAGGAAACCCGACTTCGTTTGCGTCTGGCCGCGATCTCCCTTCGTTGGCCTCGATCAGTCGAGCAGGAACTGTGCCAAATACGCCTATGTCGATATCAGCGATGTTGGGCGGGCCTTCACTTGCTTCGCGTGACTCTCTACCTCCTCCTCCTCCTCCTCCTCCTCAACAACAGCAACAGCTACAACATCAACAGCAACAGCAGCTACAACAACAGCAACAGCAACAACAGCAACAGCAACAACATCAGCAGCAACAACAACATCAACAGCAACAACATCAGCAGCAGCAGCAACAACATCAGCCGCAGCAACAGCATCCGCAGCAACAACATCAGCCGCAGCAACAGCATCCGCAGCAACAACATCCGCAGAAACAACATCCGCAGCAACAATATCAGCAGCAACAACATCCGCAGCAACAACAGCTTCAGCAGCAACAGCTTCAGCAGCAACATCTTCAGCAGCAACATCAACAGCAGCAGCAGCATCAACAACAGCAACAACAGCAGCAACAGCATCAGCAGCATCAGCAGCAGCATCAACAGCAGCAACCACAACAGCATCACCACCACCACCACCAACAATCGCTACAAGGTCAGCCGTCTATCTCTGGGCCCAACTTTGCGCCGCCGATGCAAGTTTCGCCACGAATGCACTCTGCCTCGTCCGAATACCCCCCGTTTCGTCGACCTCAAACACCCGATCACCCGAGACCCTATGATCCTCGAGGAGGTGCGCCGTCTCCTCGTGGTCAATATGTGACGACTCCTGATATGCATCGATACGGTACTCCTCAGGGATACCATCAGCGCCACCCGTCTGCCGCTGCCGATGCTTCGGCTGCTGGACCTCCACCTGGTGCTAGCAGTCGTGCTAAGGCGTCGTACAGCTCCGTGCAGTCACGTCCTTTGGATTCGGGTCGCCCTGAGGATGGATATTTGCGTCGAGACGATGGCAGGCAATCTGCTGGTGTCGAGTATCACGCTGATCGGTCTGGCTTCAGACCTTACCCATACGATGACCGATACCGAGCGGAAAGAGATCGTCCACCAGTGACTGACCATCAAGAGAGGGACGCCCGTGGGGACAGAGCGTACTCGGGGTCTGCCGACACGCGCCATCCGCACATACCACCTCATGAAGTCGTTCACCGCGATGCACATCCGAACCAGTCATCATACGGGCGGCCACCAGATCCTCGAGATGCTGCTGCGAGAGATCAATGGGGCAGGCCAAACCCAGATGTTGCTAGCTACAGACCTCCTATGGACCATGTACCGCGACAGGTACAGCATGCCGAGTATCCCCCGGCATCAGGACCCTACATGCATCACGGAAATCCATATCAGACTGCTCCTCCTCCACACCATCTCCATTCGTCGTCCGCCGCACCTGCGCCGACGCCACAACAACAGTATGATGCTGATCGCGCCCGTATAGAGCAGACTCACCCACACCCGCACGCGCCGCCGCCACCGCACCACAATATGGCCAGAGTTCGTGAGGACGGGCTTGGACAGACGGCTGGTTTCAACAACGTGCTTGGCCCACCATCTTTCGAGCAACCGCGCAGGGACAGTGATGAGCAATATGGGACCAATGGGTTGTCACGAAACCTTATGCCGATCCAAGATATCAACCGAAAAGGAAGGCTTTCTCCTATGCCACAGGCCGTTCGGGGTGCACAACTTCAGAAGGCAGGACCCGGAACTGAGCCGGGTATCAAAAGCGAGTTTGGCCGCATGTTCTCGGGGATCGGAAGCGGCGTGAGTGGTATTGGCGTGCCCAGCCCAAACACATCTTCGGCGGCCATCTCGTTCCAGAACCAGATGTTGCATTCGGGTGGAGCAAGGCGAGACGATGCGAATACTGTAGGAGAACCCGGGCCCGATCCTAGTGGGAATGCCGGAAACACTGGCAAGGGAGGTAAGGGTGGTGGTAGTAGAAGGCGAAAACCGAAGGAAGAAGATCAACGCGACGATGATGACTCCGGCAGGGTGACGCCTGCTGGGGGAAGCAAGGCTAACAAGAGGCCTAAATCGCATCAACACCATCACCATCAGTAAGTTTCTTTTGACTAGGCGTTTCCCGTCTTCCCTCACTAAAGAAAAATTGAGGAAGGATGAGGAAAGAAAGGAGAATAAGCAGACGAAGAAGAACAAACAATGGAAACCTTTGCTAATTAGTACTCAGTAGTCACCATCATCACCATCATCACGCTCAAGACGCCGCACCTTCGCCACCCGCGGGAGCTGCTACATCCAAAGGTACAAAGGGTGCCACTCAGACAGACTCTTCAGCAGAGAAAGCCCACGCCCACCACCATCATCACCATCACCATCACCATGGCCAAAAGGCTAGCCAACCGGCACAGAACGTCCAAGCCAAACCCGCCGCGGCTGTCATGCCTCCCAAGGCCAAAATTATTGTTTCGTCCCAGCCCGTTCTGGACGCGGTCGCTCATTACCCGAGACATCACCTGGGAGATTTCATATACGAGCCTCAGCTGAAGCCGGGCCGACTAGTCCCAAACGCTCCAACACACCGAGGCTTTTCGTCGAATCCAAAACCGCTCCCTTGGGACGTGATCCGCGACAAGGAAAACTGTACTCTCACAGTCAAGGTACCACATGTTCACCTCTCTACAGTAGCCAGAGAAGAAATCACCGCACGCTCGTACGTATGGGGCACCGATGTTCATACCGACGACTCTGATGTGGTGGCCGCCTGCATTCACGGCGGATGGATCCGGGGCGAGTGGACAGACTACGTCGATCCAGATATGCTAGACCTTGACAAGGACGCGGACGGCAAGCGTGCAGCTACATCGCAGAATGAAATGACTGAACAAGCCCCCAGTTACGAATCCGAAGGCGCCATCACAACACCACCACTCTCAGGACCCATGTCCATCCCACCCGGCCGCGACCTCCACGTCACTGTTCTTATCCTCCCGCGCTTAACCAGATACACAAGCTGTACCCGCTTCGGCATTTCCAGCCGCGAATTCGGCGGCGCACACGGCGAGAGACACTCTATCCACGATGGCCTCAGCTACATGATCCAGAGCATCCGGTGGGTTGAAAACGGGGGAGAACCACAAGCCAGACTCCGGGGCAAGGCTCGAAGAGAACGAATGCGCAAAGTCATGATGGAAGTTTCGGCTAGTTTTGGTAATATTAACGGGCCGGCACAGGAGCATGATAGACGTACTGGGCTCAGGGCGGACTTTACAGGGAGTTGGATGAGAAAGGACCGTCGGCCGGTGGCGCAGGTAGAGCCGCCGGTTGAAGAAGCGGAGAGGACGCTGCCGCACGAGAATGAGGGGGGGCATGGTGAGGGTGATAAGGAGAATCGGGATGGTGTAGCAGGTCCTGTGGAGTCTGTTCTGGAGCCCGCTGTGGAGGCCGTCACGGAGGAACCTGGCAAGACTGCAGCGGCTGCGAAAGCTGTGGAAGATTCGTCTGGGGGTGACGTTGAGATGGCGGATGTCTAAGAAGGGGGCGTTTTTTTTTTTTCAGAAAGCGATTGCAATGGCGTCTGTATTACTTGACTAAGCGAGGAAGAATTCTGGGATGCGAAAAGTGCAAGACGCGCTGCACGGTGCTACCTATGATTACATTTGTTTTGCGAATAACTCTGTGTGTGGGAGGCTAAGAAAGCAAGTGATGTTCTTCATCAATGACATGGACATGGAAACGAATATGAGCACGGATTGGGTATGTGATAACACGGGCACGGATATGGCACAGTATGTCCTGTTAGGTAGTAGTATAACAGTATCAGAAAGTCACGACTCACAAGGCCAGAAGAGAGCCTTGCTTGCTCGCTGTTCTATGGACTTGTTCTCTACTGGAGAGATACCTATCTGCGAGGCCATGCTAGGCAACTAACTACCTAGGCAGAACTCGCATAGTGAGAGAAAATGATTGGAAAAAGACCTTCATGTCGCGTCTGATGTAGGCAAGATATGCGTTGAGTTTGCATCGCTCTTGATTTACCACGAAGGACCGACGTTATATGTAACCTCGAGTGTATGTGCAGGCGTCCTCTACGAGCAGTGGTCAAAACCTTAACAAGGGCAATAGGTGGTGTCTTCGCCCAGGCGTTCTCGACTCTACAGGTCAAGCTACAGATGGGGCATCTTCCACCTTTGCCCCGAAGTAGTCTATATTCTTCACACGCTTTGAATGTAGAAGCACACTGACAGTGACTGACGACAAGTGTTGCAGAAGTTCAGGCGGGTCAGACGATTTGCCAACATGAGGCTCAAGAGTCGAGACACGAAAAGTCTGCTTCCTGAGCTTCTTCAAATTGGCTTTGACAAGGGCCCCACTGCATGAGATTTAACTTGACTCGTGCCGAGACGAATTTCAAGGACAGAGGACTTTCAAGAGTTTGAAGCACTGGATGTCAACCAGGACAAATCCCCCCGTTGACCCGATGCAGTTTGAGTTGAGCGGAGAATTAGAGGCACCTGAAGTCAACATGTCAGTACGCTGTTCCCATACCAGTGTTTGTGTAAGTGAAGGGAGCAGAGAATATAACATATAGAGGCATTGGCTCAGACAGTCGAAGCATCTACTAAAAATTTTCGCCCAAGTTCACATCATATACCGAAGTATAAGCTGTCCCTATCTGGGGTTCATCATTGCGCCTAGGGAAAGAGGGGGTATGTACTTAAGGCGAGTGCGGAAAAAAATACCGACGTACCTTTTGAAGAACTCTGAGTTGCGGCAGCGAAAGGCTTTCAGTGGATTGTCTTCAGTGGTGCGGTATGTCGAAGTTGCGGGCGAAGGGCTGAAACGTGCGAGAGACGATTCGAACGGCATTTTCGTGTCCTCCTGACAAGGTTGCCTGGAGAGTGTTGAAGGACGTTTGGAAATACCACTCTGAATCAGTATCAGCTAGCGAACGGCGCAATGAATGGCATAGCCTGTCCGGTAACGTAATGTTCGTCACTTTGGACCATTGATTGCGTGCCAGGAACATTGTCAAGATAAGGCAAGGCTCAAGAGTCGAGCTTTGAGTTTTCTGAGCTTCTTTGCCATGGACTAGTCTGGTGCTGCATGAAATTCGACTCGTGCCGAGGCGCATTCAGATGAGGGAAAATGCACCTGATTAAGACATGTCAGTACGCTGTTTCCTTCTGAACATGCACAAATTTGTGTCGCAGTGATAAAAATTCAACACGTGTAGGCATTGGCTCAGACAATCGAAGCATCTACTAAAATTTTTCGCCCAAGTTCACATCATATACCGAAGTATAAGCTGTCCCTATCTGGGGTTCATCATTGCGCCTTGGGAATGGAGAGGGTGGTGAAGTGTGCTTGGGTGAGTGCAGAATGCGGATAAACATACCTCTTGACGGTGTCCCGAGTTGCTGCAGCATGAGGCTTCCCGCAACTCATCCTCAGTGGTGCTGTATGAAAAAAATGCGAGTGTAGAGCCGGTATGTGGAAAAGATGGTTTGGACGACATATTCTTGCACTTCCATCTCCAGACTGTGACGCATGAAGAGGAATCAAAGGGCGTTTGAGAGAACCGCTTTGTATCAACATCGAAGAACGTGAAAATAATACACATATGTTGTTCCAGTACGGAACGTTTTGTCACCTTGAACAAGTTGAGTGCGCCAGGACATTGTGTCAAAGTAATAAGGCTCGAGAGTTAAGATTCGACTTCTGAGCTTCCTCGCAAAAAGTAAGAGGCCGGCTGCGGCATGAGTTTGGCTCGTGCCAAATTGAGTGTAAGTACGGGGATGATAGCACCTTGGGAGAAGTGATGCGTTGAGGCGAATCATGTGTTCACTTGAACGTAGAAATTTGCACCGTGCGCGATTGGTATATTGCCTTTGCGTAGCATGGGATTTTTTCTTCATCGTATGGTAAGGATGTGATAATCTTCTCGCATTATGCTCGGTTCTCTGCTCCGCGTTATGAGGAATTTTGTCGCCAGTAATGATTATCGGCAGCCACTCAAAATGGAGGAATCCGGTAGCATAATGTTCGTACCAGACTGTGTTGGATGAAGTTTTGACTATTTTTTTGCGAACTCAATCCCAATTCGAAGATCCCAGAAGTGGATTTGGCGTACGCCCTGCGCACAATGCCTCCGGCACTTCTTACACTAGAATGGTCAAGACGGCATTGCTCCGTCACTTTTTTGTTGCCTCTCCTGTTTTCCGTCCCCCACGATATCCCGTCAAGAGAGCTTTCGCACCGTCAGCGCTATGATAGCACGGACACCCAACCGCCGCCGGACTTAAAAATCAGTCACTCTCCCGTTGTAGCTCCAGTCTGCCTCGCCGCCCCATCGTAACGGCTCGTTCTTGGGACCTCCCACCTCGCCGGTCCGCGGGTTCGTATCGCCAGTGAACTCGGGAGGCGCGCCTCGCCGCACACCTGTAGGAAGGGCGGTCTCCTCGCTTTTCGCTGAGGCTGCCTTCGTTGCTGTCGCCTCTTTGCTGGAGTCTGAGG
The DNA here is from genome assembly GCA_029405325.1 of Claviceps purpurea. Lineage (NCBI taxonomy): Eukaryota > Fungi > Ascomycota > Sordariomycetes > Hypocreales > Clavicipitaceae > Claviceps > Claviceps purpurea. The sequence goes on from CM055785.1 coordinate 2,746,935, forward strand.
ACGGCGGTGTCGGCTGAAAGGCGGGAGACAAGGAGGCGTTGCGCTGCAGGCGCTCAAATTCGGCTTGTTGGTCTGCGGGGAGTTTAGGAGGTGAGGGGCCGGTTGCGAAGGAGTAGGAGCGGTAGGCGCGGGGAAGGGAAGCACGAATGATGTGTCGTGGGAAGAGGCGCTGCATTGTGGTGATGGTGAGGGTGCTGATGAGTGTGTTGGTATCGTGGGAAATGGGTTGTGGAAATTGAAAGGAACAGAAAGGAAGAAAATTGGAAAAGAGAAAGTTCGTTGGTTTTGTGTGGGACATGAATCGTCGACGTTTGGGTGGCGGCTCGGGGTGGAGAACGGGACTTCACGGGTTATTTCAACTTATGTGCTCCGTAGACGGGTCTTGGTCCGGCTTTTGTCGCGACGTTGAGTCAGTTGACCTCCGAGCTCGGCACGGCCCTAACACGGAATGCGATCATGCCGCAAGCGAGAGGAAAAACGTTTGTAACTTGTACGCCGTACGGAGTACTAGTACCTAGGTTTGTAGCTTGTAGCTACATATTATACAATGTACAATGCACATACTCTGTACAAAGCACAGAGTACTCGGGCTGAAAGCGCCGGCACTGGTCACTGTCACTCCCACTGTCCACATAAAATCTGCCCCGCGTCAACTTTTCGCGTCTGCTCCTCCACACTGAGCTAGTCATCCATCAACGTACATAATCCCACGATCCGAGCATTAATCGGTCCGTTGCTTCTCACGAGTCACAACAGCTCGTTGCCGAAAATCACTCTAGTCAAGCAGCATGGCTTCCGAATCTGCCTCCACGTTCCTCTGGGGCGGCCGCTTCAGCAGTACGTCAACTTGTTGACTTCCCCATCCCCAGCACAAAAAGTTTCGGGAGGCGAGTATAAACTCATGCTGATCTAATTTAACCCACTGGTTACAGGCGGTCTCGATGACCTGATGATGCAGTTCAACGAGTCCCTCTCGTTCGACAAGTGCCTCTGCCACGCCGACATTCAGGGCTCCATCACCTTTGCCCGCGCGCTGCAGAAGCTCAACATCATCACCGAGGAGGAGCTCACCCAGATCACGAGCGGTCTGCAACAGGTCGGCGAGGAATGGGACAAGGGCACCATCGTCATCAACCCCAAGTCGGACGAGGACATCCACACCATCAACGAGCGACGACTGGGCGAGATCATTGGCACCCAGGTCGCCGGGAAGCTTCACACGGGCCGGTCGCGCAACGAGCAGATCGGCGTCGACATGCGACTGTGGGCCAGGGAACAGCTCAAGGACATTGCCTCGTCGCTCAAGGACGCCCTGGCCGTCTTCACCGCCAAAGCCAAGGTGACGCTCCCCGTGCTGATGCCTGGGTACACACATCTGCAGCGCGCGCAGCCCGTTCGCTTCTCCCACTGGCTTCTCTCGCACGCCACCTTCCTGCTCGGCGATCTCCAGCGGTTGTCCGGTGTCGCGGACCGCGTCGCCAGCTGTCCCTTGGGCGTGGGCGCCCTGGCCGGCAATCCCTTTGGCATTGATCGTGAATTCATGGCCAAGGACCTGGGCTTTCCTACCATCCACCCCAACAGCCTGGCTGCCGTGGCCGACCGTGATTTTGTTGTCGACATTCTGCAGTGGGCCAGCTTGCTGATGGTGCATCTGAGCCGTCTGAGTGAGGATCTGATTCTTTTCTCCACGGCCGAGTTTGGCTTCTGCCAGGTTGCCGATGCCTACAGCACGGGGAGCAGCTTGATGCCTCAGAAGAAGAACCCGGACAGTCTAGAGCTTATTCGCGGCAAGGCTGGCCGTGTCATGGGACAGGTGAGCCACCACTTCCACTTACCCATGCATCCTTTGTCTTTCTTTGTTCTCCGGATCGTGCTGCATCGTTTTAATAGTGTCTTGCTGAATGAATGCTTACCTGTCAATAGTCATCTGGATTCTTGTCTTCCCTCAAGAGTCTCCCCACATCGTACAACAAAGATCTCCAGGAATCCGTCGAACCCCTCATCGACTCCCTCAAGACCGTGTCGGACTGTATCAAAATCACCGCCGGCGTCGTGGCCACCCTCGAAATCCGCCCCGAGAAGATGAAGGCCGCCCTGACGGCCGACATGCTCGCCACCGATGTCGCTGACTACCTCGTCCTCAAGGGTGTTCCCTTCCGTGAAACCCACCACATTGCCGGGTCCGTTGTCCGCAAGGCTGAGGAGCAGGGCACCTCCATCTCTGAGCTGAGCCTAGAGCATCTCAAGGAGATTACGCCGTTGTTTGAGGCAGACATCAAGGACGTGTTTGACTTTGAGAGGAGTGTCGAGAAGAGGACCTCTACGGGTGGTACGAGCAAGGCGTCTGTTTTGGAGCAGATTGCCTCGATTGAGGCGTTCATCGGTAAAGCGAACTAAAATGTGGAAACTGTAAGGATGTGGAAGATGGAGGAGGAGAAATGAGCTCTTGACGATGTTTCTGAGTAGGGACGAGATGCTTGATCTGTAATTTTCACGTAGCGGGCTGTTTTTGGAAGAAAATGTATATCGGCCAGCCTATTTCTTCATCATGTTCTTTCCAAAAATAAACAAACAACATGTGAATTCATTACCAGACTCTCAAGGAGCAAGACAACGCAGTTCAGGCCATATCATGGGATATCGTGATTAAGATTTTTGAATAAGCATACAGACAAGACTTGTGTGAAAAGGAAGTTTGAGATTATAAGCCGACTTCTGACACGATGAGGGACCTGTTCGCACCAAACGTACGTATGACTAGACAGACTCCTTGAAAAAGTTCGTTCAATATCAGACTACAAGACCCAAGCCAGACTTCCTTGATCACACGAAGACGGGGCCGCACGAGACATGCATGCCATACTTGGCCCTAAAACCTCTGCCACACGCGAAGGGTATCCTCTCCTGATGGACGCACCAGATCAATGTAGTTCTCTCTCTCTTGGCATGCAATACACCGACTGAATGAGGGAACTTCGCCTTTCGGTCATACGATGACTCTATTGACTAAGATAATGGTAGCAGAATATGGCATGGCATGGCATGGCATGGAGCGGAAGATTCCGGGAGCCAGCAGGACTCTAGTTGATGTTTTTTTTGGCTCCTCGAAGCTGATTCCATATACATACAAACACACACATACACACATCTATGCATATACAAAACATAAGCTGCACTTTCATTGCTACCTACAAAACGCAAAATGCCAAACATGTGCCCAATTTTCTAAGACGGGTGGATTGGACCCTTAAAACATACTTATACATACAACCCTTCCTCCCCCCCCCCTTCTGAATGAATCTTTAATTAATGACTGGTATCACATCTACCCGACCCACCGTCGAGCACTCTTGAAGATCCTCACCCAAGGCCCAAAGTCACCCCATTCCTCCGCCGCCTGGCGAGGCATATAACTATTCACACCCGCAGCAATGGTCCTCTCCGGATGCGGCATCATGGCCACGAACCTACCATCTTTGCTCGACACGCCAGCCACACCGCCGGGACTACCGTTGGGATTGTACGGGTACTGATCCGTCACGCGCAGCCTATTGTCCACGTACCGCATAGAGATCATGCCCTGACTAGTAAGCTCATGGAGAGAATTCGGCGAGGGAAACTCGGCGCGGCCTTCTCCGTGCGAGACCACAATGGGGAGCGACGAGCCGTTCATGCCGTGGAAGAAGACGGAGGGTCGTTTTTCGTCCTCGGTTATGGTGACCATGCTGAAACGGCCCTCGAATTGGGCGCTTTCGTTGTGGACAAAGGTGGGCCAGTGCTCGGTGCCGGGGATGAGTTGCTGGATGCGGGTTAGGAACTGGCATCCGTTGCAGACGCCAAGAGCAAAGGTGTCGGGGCGTTTGAAGAATTGCTCGAATTCGCGGCGGGTGTCGCTGTGCATGAGGACGGACCTGGCCCAGCCTTGGCCGGCGCCTAGGACGTCGCCGTAGGAGAAGCCACCCGGGGCGGCTAAACCGGTGAACTCGGCGAGGGATCGTCCGCCCAGGACATCGGTCATATGCACGTCGACGGGCTCGAAGCCGGCTGCTCGGAAAGCAAAGGCCAATTCAGCGTGTCCGTTGACGCCTTGCTCGCGGAGTATTGCCACCCGGGGGGTTCTCCCGAAGAAGCCGGTGATGGAGGAGGTGATGGGGAGGATGGTGTCGGCAGGCGAGTACGTGAGTCTGTATGAGATACCAGGGTCGGATGCGTCAGAGATGGTGGCATATTCGGAATCGGCGCATGCAGGGTTGTCACGGAGGCGCTGCATCTGGTACGACGTCTTGGACCACCACTGCTGCATCTCCGCTCGCTCAAGAGTAGCAAAAGTCGTGGCACCATGTCGGATCGTCAACGTCTGGGTGTTGGAGTCTGCCTTAACCACACCAAACTTGCGGATGAGGCCGGCTGGTGGGCCGCAGGTGGCAAAGCATCGCTTGAAATTCATCTCGTCGGACGCCTTGACCTGGAACACGGCGCCCAACTCTTCGTTGAAAAGGGCTTCAATCATGTCACCCGCCGAGCCGGACTTGGAAATACCGTCCACCATCATATCCACGCCGCATCGGCCAGCAAACATCATCTCTGCAATCGTGGTGATCAATCCACCGTCGGAACGGTCATGGTATGCCAGCACAACTCCGCTCTTGTGGAGCTGCGACAGAGCGTCGAAGTAGTCGGTGATGAGGCCAAAGTTCTTCATGTCGGGGGCTTCATCTCCAAGCGCTCCCAGAGACTGTGCTAAGGCTGAACCTCCCATGGCTCGGCGACCCTCTGCGAGATCAACAAACAAGAGGATCGTTTCGCCCACATCTTCTACCCTTCGGAGCTGAGGTGTCCAGGTGCTGAATATGTCCTCCACCACAGAGAATGCCGATATCGCGACAGAGACTGGTGCTGTCACGCTCTTGGTGCCGTCCTGGTCTTTCCAGACCGCCTTCATGGAGGTCGAGTCCTTTCCGACCGGGATGCTGATGCTCAGTTCGGGACACATCTCCATGCCAATCGCCTCAACAGCCTCGTAGAGCGCAGCACCTTCGCCGGGGTGGCTGACGGCAGCCATCCAGTTGGCCGAGAGCTTGACTCGTCGCAGATCTCCCATGATATCGGCAGCACCGAGATTCATCAAGCTTTCTGCAACCGCCATTCTAGCCGAAGCACCAGGGTTAATCAGAGCAAGCGTAGGCTTCTCACCCATTGCCATGGCCTCGCCGGTCAATTGCTTTCCGCCAAGATGAAACGAAGTGGCAGTCACGGCAACATCAGCCACAGGTGTCTGCCATGGACCAACGAACTGATCTCGTGCGGTGAGACCACCGACAGTTCTGTCGCCAATGGTGATCAAGAAGGACTTTGAACCGACGGCCGGCATCAAGAACACGCGCTTAACAGCCTTCTTGAATAACGAAGCATTATCAAGCTCCTTGCCAAAGGCCTTTTGCAGGCTTGCAAGAGCATTGAAAGGCGTCAAATTCGACTTCTTGGAGGTGACGTTTCGCACCTGTTGGCGCTTAGGAGGGAACAGGGCATCCATTGGAAGATCAATAGGTCGAGGATACTCCTTTGATTCGCGATCGGTGAGTACAAGCTTGGCGTTTCCATTGGTGTCTCTGGTGACGACATTTCCAACATTGGAGAAGCCGCAGCGTTCCCTACGACAGATGCTGGTAAACCGGTTCATGTTCTCGGGGTTAATGAGGAGAACATATCGTTCTTGCGACTCATTGCACCAGATTTGAAGAGGGCTCATGCTTCGATCGGCACTCTCCACTTGGCGCAATTCAAACTTGCCACCATAACCAGCATCCTTGACCACTGCCTACAAGTCAGTTCCGGAGCCTAAGGAATGGAGAGGGAAACAGAGCTTACGTTCTGGTAGAGCGTTGGAAAGTCCGCCAGCGCCGACATCGTGAATCATGGCAATGGGTGTCTCTTCTCCTAGACTTACGCAAGTGTTGATCACCATTTGAGCGCGGCGTTCCATCTAATAGCGTATTAGTAATGCTCGTTGCCACAAAGTGATAATGAGAGAACGTATGGAAAAGGAGAGAAGAGAATACCTCAGGATTACCACGCTGGACACTGTCAAAGTCCAGATCCGCGCTGGTCTCTCCAGAGGCGTTACTGGAAGCAGCACCACCACCAAGACCGATCAACATTGCTGGACCACCGAGGACAATAACGTGCGCGCCTTCGCGTACAAAGCGCTCTTCCTTCAAAGCGTGCTGGGGACGGACGGTTCCAAGACCACCAGCCAGCATAATGGGCTTGTGGTAACCGCGCCATGCCAAACCGCCTGCCTTGGCATCATCGGTGGGGTTTTCGGGAGTGAGCAGAGTTCGGAAGCATCCAGTGAGACAAGGTCGTCCAAACTCGTTGTTGAAACGGGCGCTACCGATAGGGGCTTCTAGCATGATGTCGAGACTGCTGGCGTAGTGTGCGGGTCGGCCAATATCCTTCTCCCAGGGAGCTGTGTGTTCGGGAATGAGCAGGTCGGAAACCCAGAAACCAGCAAGACCGCCTTTGGTCACGGAACCTCGACCAACGGCCGCTTCGTCACGAATTTCACCACCGGAGCCGGTAGCGGCACCAGGGAAGGGTCTGCACCTCGCGTTAGTCATGAAATGCGACATACCGGCCTGTGGCAAGCCTCAACCGCAGAAACTTACGAGATGGCAGTAGGGTGGTTGTGAGTCTGCCGAAAGCGTTGAAAATTAGCAACGGACGCCGCCTCTCAGGATAAAGAATGCGTGACTCACCTCAACCTTGGCCAATATGTGAGCCACCTCTGGAGTCAAGGTCCATGTTCCAGTGGTGAAGTCAGGCGCCCAGAAGTTGGCAGACTCGCCCTGAAGAACCGCCGCATTATCACTGTAGGCCGACACGGTAAAGTCGGGTGTCTTCTTGTGGGTATTTCGGATCATCTCAAACAAGCTCTTGTCCTTTTTTACACCGTCAATCGTCCAGCTGGCATTGAATACTTTGTGACGGCAATGTCTAGTAGATGGGTGAAACGTGAGAGACTTAGTAGTGCTCTAGAGGTATTTGTCGATGGGGTGTAGCTGTGACTGGCAACTCACTCGGAATTCACTTGCGCGAACATGAAAAGCTCGACATCGTGGGGCGATCGGCCCAACTTCTTGAAAACATCGACCAAGTATTGCATCTCGGAGTCGTCCAGACTGAGGCCCTTCTCTTTGTTGTACGCCTGCAGAGTGCGAAGAGGGTCGCCACCGTTGGCAAAGATGTCGACGACGGTGAGAGGCGCGGGAATGCCGGCGGCAAACATGACGTCGAGCTGGGGCTTCTCGAAAGCGAACGTCTCCGTCATGCGGTCGTGGAGGATATCGCGGAACGTTGCGTCTTGTCCGACCTCATATTCATCTTCGAATTCGACCACCAAAAGCCTTCCTCTTTCAACTCGGTTTACTTTGCCGGCCAGGCCGCACACGTGGGCAATGTTGGTGGCCTGGGAGCTCCATGGGGAAAGATATCGAGGGGTGACGTAGACGGTGATTGAGCTAGTGGTGCTCTCGGAGGCCAGGAGGGGCTCAGAGTCGATATCCTGGAGGAGCGTCTTGACATTGTCGATGACAGCTCTGTCGGACGACTTGAGGTCAACGTAGTACACCCATTGGCCTCGGATCTGCTTGATCTTGGGCTGACTGGTCTTGTTGGCGCGCGCCCGCAACTCCTGGGCGCTGGATTCGGTGAAGCACGAACTACCAACGAGGACCTCGTGCGGCATGGTGAAAGACGAGACGGCTCGTCAGCGAGGCAATTGATGGACTTGGCGCGTGTGACGCGTGGTCGTGAACTCGTGAATTGGCGCAAACTCCAAGAAACGGTTCGGCTTGATGCCCCTCCTCGCCTTATCGATAGAGGGGTGAAAATTTGCCAGGCGAAGGATCTCCAGCGGTCTGCACTGTGCAGGTGTGACTTTAAAAGTTTAGGCTACATAGGTACATTGGCGTTATAAACACTTCCACTACGGATACTGGCCCAAAACGAGGAATCAAGACTTCATTTTCACCAGCCTCTGGTTAATTCAATTTCATCTCTAGCAGTTTCAGAAAGCAAACAAATCCTGTTATTCGGTCTAAACGATGAAGCTCAGCCGTTCAGTACAGTCCTCGGCACCTCCCTCTCCACTCAGTCTTCAGATGCCGCATACCATGTCTATCCGACTCTATGCCAGCCCGATTGATCCCGTCTCTCCGGAGACCCAGTTCTTTGGAAGCGAGGGCACCTGAGTACTGTTGTATGCGAGTATAAGTTGGTTTCCCGTGTACATTATAGTCTATAGATACACATACCTATTGGCGCCGCCGCCCACAGAGCCGAAGCCTGACGCCCTGTCCATCTCGTCTACCTAGGAGGCTAAGACTACCTTTTTGGCTAACGCGAGTCAATGAACAAATAGTGTAGGCCTCGGCTTTGCACGAACCCAGTATGCCCCCTTTGTCGGTAATTCTGGGGGTGGGCTCAGTAGAGTACACGTCCTCACAAAGAACGGCGGCCGTGCGGTTTACGTTGATCAAGGAAGCACGCAGCCGAGCCAAGGCGGTTGGCCGCTTCGACAATATCTAGGACTGCCGTCCGGCGCCCTGGAAGGCATCAGGGGCTCGAAAGAACATACGATGGCCTGCGGTGTCGGATTAGGATAGGACTTTTGGAGCTTTAGAGAGCCGTGGTCATCACGGTTCATCGCGCGCGGGCGCGGAAGAAGTAATTGTGCGAGGTATCGAGAGTGTTGCGCCGCGATATGACTTTGGTATTCCAGGCGGACAAATGGGCAGAGGCACTAGCACTGATAGACACGAACAGGCTTGTAAATAGTCAGCTGGCTAAAGACACGCACACGTACAGATGAACAGACGTATATGATCTGGCAAAACAACTGAATGCTCGGCAGACTCACAAACACACCCAGACCAACAATATCATAAACAAAATACAAAGCATGAAACATACAAAACGCCCGCAATAGTAATGGCCAATAGAGAGACAAAAAGTGTATATGTGAGTGTGCGCCAACGCAATACCTAAGCCTCTTTCCTCCTCCAAGCCCCCAACTCCAGGGCAAAGTCGAACATCATCCATCAAGTTGCCCTGTTGCCATTTCTCGTCTGTCAATATGCCATTTTTTCAAGACACGTGTCTACCCCGGGTGATATTCTGTACCGGCTTATAAACGAGAATGATGGCTTTTTTTTTTTTGCTTGCTTGCGGTGCATTTGTGGCAACCCCGTGTTCTGCCTTTTCGTTGCTTTCCACAGCGAAATCCCTTTACAAACCCTAATAAAGCCCCGAGTGAAATGATGAAGTCGTTATTGTACAATCGTGCCGATGAGGTTCCAAGCCAATGCAGACAGAATAAATCATCATGCGAGACCCGATGCAAAAATGCAAGCGCAGATGTTAAAGCAGCTGCAAACGCTAATCCCAATTTCGAAGGGCCCATGCTGGTTGCGTAGCCGGTCCTTCTGCGGTAGCAGACAGACAACTCACATCAGAAGTGGGAGAATCACGAAGCCCTTGGGTAGAACTGCCCGTACGAACCGTCTAGGAATCGTTGGGACGAACCTCCCGGCCGCTGGCCATGGCGGTGCTGGCACCAGGCTTGGATGCTGGGGCGTTGTTCCAGGACAGGTACGTGTGGTCACCCAGTTTTCTGTGGGGTTTCACAAAAGTTAAAATCATGATGCAGATTGGGTGGTGCATGAGCAGGTGCTTACCTCGGTCGGATCAGATGCGTGGCGGTGAAGATGGCGCCAAGCAGGATACACACGCCTCCCACGGCAATGTAAGCGATGCCGAGGAAGTTGTTGCGTCCGCCCATGACGGTTCGGGTGGTGATGAGGACGGACTTGGTTCCTTCGTATTTTTCGGTAGGGAAGACTGTCACAAAGTATCAAAAAAAAGTAGCAATGGCATGTCAGCATCTTGAACTTCAGTCATTTGAGTACCACGGGCAGCGGAACATACAATCATCAATGGCAATTTGATAGGTGCCGGCGTCCATGGGTGTGTCGTCGTTGCGCTTGTACAGTTTGCTAAACGTAGGCAAGCCAGCAGTACGCATCCATACGTGGAACGCCTCCCATTCTCTGATGTTAGGCGGCGGGTTTTGCTCCGTGTAATTTTCAGGATATGCTTTGGCCCAGTTTGGCGGCGGCAGGACATCAGACGGCTTGTAGCTGGTCTTCCCGTATAGATCCTTGTCGCTATCCCAGGCGATTCCTTTTTTGGTCATGTTGTACGGCTTGGGGTCTTTGGAGCCGGGTGCGCTCAACCACATGGGGTCTCCGATGGAGTCGTTGAACATGGAGTTGGCGATGAGGCCGCAGGGATAGTAGGGCTTGTTCGTGCCGTTGCTATCGGCACCGTAGAGGGGCGTGCATTTTGACCCGGTGATGTCGCCGTAAGAGCGAGCATCGCCCCTGAGCTGGCTGAGATCGCAAGACTCGGCGTATCGACGGTGGTTTTGGTAGAAATTCGTCAGGTGGTAGTATAGGAGAACAGGCGCACCCATGCGCTCGGGCGTGGTGAACTGCAGGTAGCAACGATCCCCTGTGGTTTCCACGCCATTATACAGTGTGATGTTGACGTTCTTCTCGGCTGCCCACTTTGCGTTGACTGAGCCGTTGTTGTTTTTAAAGGCAGTCTGGACAGCATTGTCAGGCATGGGCACAAACTCGCTACTTGTAAAGTCGCCGCCATCTTGCAGACACCGGGTATAGTCCAACTTGATTTCTTGAACCTGGAGAATTCATCGCCAAACGAAATGATGGCATTCGTTAGCTACATGAAAACAGGGATCTTTGGTAGATTATGTGCGAGGTGCAGCCCTCCTTACCTGTGAACTGGCGTAAAGAAGCAAGCCACCTATGGGGGCGAATATGATGCCGATGCTGAAGAACAGGGGCAGAACGGTCTTAGGCGTTAAAATAGGTCTATCATGAGATTCAGTATCCAAGAAGTCGACAAAGGCCCGTCACACTTTGACGTATAGGTGTTGAACGCAGAACATACTGCCAAGCCTTCAGACGTTGTTGCCGAAACGCCGTATCTAAAGAGGTGTTGTGTCAGCGGCATTCGCCAGCCCACGCGAGGTCTGCGTTGCGACCATGGGGATATCCAAAGACGCCGTGATTTGCGCGACGGGACTGCGCTCACTTGGTGGTCTGCGACTCTTCTGCTTCTCCGGCTGCTTCGGCGAGGAATCGTGGGAGTGGATGGAATCGGACATTGCGAACGGGATCGCGGAGGCACGCGATGCGCAGGGACGTCGGAATGTGGAAACAAAGAGGCAGAGAAGGACTGACGGTGACGGTCGGTCGCGTCTACCTGGCGGTTCTCCTTCTGATGTCCGGCGTGCTTCTCGTGATGCCTGATGATGCTGGTGATGATGCTGGAAGTTGAGTTGACGTGAGATGCTGAGCCTCGGGGTCGTCACAGTGGAGACTTGTGGCAGGCCGCAGGGCCAGGGGCGGATGTATAGGTAGCCTGTACAGTGTGGGCTGTAGGTATGAGAGGTGTGGCTTGAATGAGATAATGTGGCTGTGCTAAAATGCAATTGGGTGCAGGGTAGGCCCATCAGAGTGATCAAAGGTGCGAGGAATGCTGTGCTTCTTTTCAGGCTTTCTGTCACTCCGTCCCAGCGTTGTTTGCGCCGTCCAATGAGCAGTTTTCCTGCGTTCCCGATCCCTCAGGCCGCTTCGGAGCCCGGACTTCGCGGCGGAGATTTTACGGTCTCCCCCGTTTTTCCCCTGCTAGGTAGGTATGTGCATGCCCTATGTACTTACGGAGTACATACCTGATATGTATGTCCTTTCTTCTATGTACCTCTCTTTCATAGTCTTCTTTTCTTCTGCTTTTTGTACATATGTACTCAAGTAGATACTCCGTACGTACGAAGGCGACTGGAGCAAACGTAGGCAGGCGAATACTATTGCTGTACAGTGTAAAGCCTGTTGGCAACTTAGTCTTGGTGATGCCACCCCTGATGCCAAGTGTCTCGGTCAAATAAGGCAACCAATGCAGCTACATAAGGAGTTTACATATGGATGGAATCGTGTTGGCTCAACATCTTTGTGCGATGGACAAGGCTCGGGTATGTTACGGAACTGTTGGGCTCAAGATTTTGAAATTCTGGTATACATAGGTAAAACGACAGATTGTTTGACACGTTCTTCGCCTGCAGGTGGGCTTTGAATCCCGTCCACACCAAGCCATCTGGTACCTATCACCGGTGACCACAGCTACAGACTTGACACGATTGGCTGTGCCGGTTCAGACGGCAATTCAAGGACAAGAGACGGGAACTATGGTCCTATGCACGTACTGTGTAAATGTACGATCCGATGTGTGGTAGAGTACTGTGTGCCGCCGTGCATGCACTGTATCATAGGCAGAAGAAGTCCATGTGCAGCGAGGCGCAGCAACCGCCATTCATCAATCAATCCACGCCCAACACCGTGACAACGATGCATCAACTCCTGTGACGCCAGAGTTGCCCTCGGAACATTGGCGAAACGGAGCTGCATTCGACATGGATCCTGGGCGATCCCCCGTAGACGAAAGTCCCAGACTCCCAGCCGCCAACTTGGCTTGGCTCGACTTTGGCTGGGCGATTCGCCATGCGGCCATTAGGTCATTATGCATGCCGAGCGCCAAAATGTCTTGCTTTGGATGTTGATGTAAGCTCCATGGTGTCATGGTGCATTATGTACAAAAGGTAACATCCCCCCAGCCTGCCACTCGTCGGACTCTGGTGTTTTTGCTCTTCACATGCTGTTCTCTCTGTACCTCTCTGTTACTTTCCTCGAAAAGAGACAAAGAATATATGCACCAGAACGACAACTCGGAAAGAAGAACGAACTGCCTCGCTGAAAGACGACGAGCGCCAAGCTGAGCGACGCCTTTGTTGGGGAAAACGCCCCTGGTAATTTCCCTCGCGCCCATCATCATCACGGAGGCAACGTACACCCACGTCGTCATCTCGCTACAATACCCGCTCCCCCGTCCGCAGTGTGTCACTCAAAGTCCGTGGACCGGGCACCTTCGTCATCGAAGAACAAGTCCTACCTGGTGTCCCTGGTATCGATTTGATTCACGACTCCTATTTTGCCGAGCGTTCAACGCTGGCGGTCGTGTGTTCGTCTCGAAAGGGTGGGCAAGTTTGAGACGAGGCTCAATTGTAGCCCTGGGCTCTCACAGCGCCGTAGTTCATCTTTGTCTCTTCAATTTTCTCTGAGTATCAGACACATGCGTGGTGGTCGTTGAAGTCGGGCGTCGTCTCTTGTTCATTGGCATCGCGACCAACTGGGACCTTGTCTGGGTTTAAAATCTCACGCCGGTCTCACCCTGCCACGCCCAAGTCCGGATGCCTTTCCTTCCAGTGCCATTCCGACTGCCTTGGTAGGGAAATCTTGAAAGCGCGACTATCGCCGGAATAAAACACCAAGAATCTCTCATAAACGACTCACCTAAATCATCACCCACCCCCAATCATGTCGGTCCGACAGTCACGATCAAGAGTTAGTAGCAGATCGTCCACCATACCACAGATCGAGATACAGGCGCCGCGGACATCGACTTCGAAGCGAGTGCCCAGGGACACAGGATTCCCTGAGCCATTCCACAAAGGTAAGATGCGCATGATCTCGGCCGTGGATGTTGATATGTATTCGAGATTCGTACAAATTCTTACAGCCAGCCGCCGCGTATAGTGTCCAACACCACTCTTCCTCACCCAGATGCCGATCTCTCCCCCAACGCCACCCTCTCCAGCGATGATGTTTCCCCCGAACGAGTTCTCAAGCGGAACCGCCTTTCGTTCTTGAAAAAGAACAACAAACGAACCGTCAGCCACGGGACACTCGATCCCCATTCAGAAGCGCTGCACAGCATCGTGTCCCTCTCCACCATGTCCGTCGCGGGTGCTGAAAAGAAGCACTCTCGTTCTAATGACGATTCCTCAACGCCTAGCATCTGGCTCGCCAAGGACGGAGACGACAGTGTGCATTCCGGGTCCAAGAAGGGGGAGGATGAGACCCCGCCTACGTCGCCAGATATGTCGGAGAAGCAGCGCAAATCGCGAAAGTTTTATAAGTGGAAGCGAAACTAGGGCTGTGCCATTGGCGCGTATGTGAGGAATCGGATATCCCTACCGACCCGACCAAAAGGTCAGAACACTAAGCTGATGAGAACCAGCTTAGTGCGGGATATATAGGTACATGCAACCGACGGACAGAGCAGTTACGGGTAACCGTCACAGCGTATACAGTTGGCGATTGTATGAGATTATTGGCCAGCTCTATTCGCTTGGACTGCAAGAGTCTTTTTCGTCCCATGTCATTATAACCTTTGTTTTCTTGGGTTTGGAGTAGCGAATGGAGCAGCGAAGGAGTTTTGGTGAATTTTGGCTTTTTTATTTCATTCGGATTTATTATGGACATCACGTCACATGTGGACATGCTCGGCTTGGACCGGTGTGACTCGGTCGTAAAAGGATGGGCATTGAGGAAACGAAAATGACTCCTACAAATAAGCTCTGCAAATAGTATTAATAGAAACCTATCATAATTGTTCCGTATTATTGACTTGACGACATTTGATGGCCATCCTGATCTTGTCGGAGAGCCAAGTTCCGCACATTGACTCCGCATGCATTGAACTCGACAAGCTCCATACCGCCCCATTCGAGAAGTCCAAATCGAAGGTGAGCACAGAGAACGAAGATTGAATAAATTTGACTGAAAGTGAGTGAAGGATAGAACTAAAAAAGCATGTCGTCCCCGCTGGGAAGCTCAACTCCCCCGATACGTCGTATAGCTAAACGGCCCCAACAACAACGGCACATGGTACCTCTCCCCCCTCTTCACCCGAAAGGAAACCACCACCTCAGGAAAGAAGGTGTTCTCCATTCCAAAGTATCCCGCCGTGTCGAAACACAGTATCCAGGTCGAGGCGTCCTCGCCGTCCGGCTGGCCGAGGACATCTCCGAGCGTCTGGGTGGTGTTCGAGCCCGAGGAGCTCGCGGGGCTGCTGGATGGCGGCCAGGTGCTGATGCGGCCGTCCTGGTCTGTGGAAGTTTCGAAGTTGAAGACCTTCCCCGGGATAGTGCCGCCTCGGAGGCGGACGCGGATGGCTGTGGCGGGACGGCCGGTGGTGGTGTCGAGGACGTGGCAGGTGATGGGGGCTTTCGCAGACATGGCGGACGTAGGTGTAGGTAGGAGATGAGATGTGGGGGAGATGATATACGTGAGACTAGGTATGGAGGGAGTTGCGATCTCAGGGAAGGTGCTCGGTCACGATTGTCGGGCACGTATCACCGTTTTCTGGTCTCTGTTTCGCCTTCGTCCATGGGATTGTAGTCAAGAGTCAAGAGTCGACTCAAGACTGCATGCAGCATGATGATGCTTTCCCCGCAGCGGGAGCAGTTGTCCGTGGTGGGGCCAATTGTCGACCTCGAGCCCCAGCAGTGAGCAGTGATCAGTGATCACCATCATGATGGCGATGATGAAACTGGGCTCGACTACGATAGTACATCGGTATCCGATAAACTGCAGCGAGTTCCGGACATGTATCTTGGGAGAAAGACGGGAAAATATTGCCTCAACGTCCCGGCGGCACCCATTGTACCTTATCGGCTCGGCGTTGAGGTCCTGGGGACCCGGACTACCTACGGAAGTAGAGCAATAAGCTCTTGGGAAGGCCGTGGCCTTGGCCTTCGCGGGAAATGGACTACGGAGTAAGAATGTATGTACATAGGATTCACATCCACGCGTATGCAATCATGCTTCAAGGCATCCTTGGCCGTGAGTCCGAAGTCGTCTCTGACTTGGACCCCTGTTTCGGCAACCCAATGAGCGAGCTTTGTGACTTATTAGTGCGGCAGGCAGTTGACGACGACGCTCTGGAGCTTTCCAGAACCACCACGGAACAACCACCTATCACCACTAAGAACACCATCACAACGACTATCACCATCGACCGCGGTATCTCGTCTCCAGTGCCACCCGCGCACCGATCCGCGTCCACCTCACTTTCACCCGCATCCACCTCACCATCTCTCTCTCCTGAACCTCCCAACACCACTCCAAACCCCCCACCATGTCGTCCGCCATCGTCTCCGCCGACGACGCCCTCGAGCCCACGCTCCAGAACCTGCTCGACCAACGCTCTCTCCGCTGGGTATTCGTCGGTGGCAAGGGCGGCGTCGGCAAGACCACCACATCATGCTCTCTAGCCATCCAGCTCGCCAAAGTCCGCCGCTCCGTGCTGCTCATCTCCACGGACCCGGCGCATAACCTCTCCGATGCCTTTTCGCAGAAATTCGGCAAGGAGGCTCGCCTGGTCGACGGCTTCGACAACCTGAGCGCCATGGAGATTGACCCCAACGGCAGCATGCAGGACTTATTGGCAGGGCAGAACACAGAGGAGGACATGAACGCCGCGGGCGGTGGTGGCCTAGGTGGCATGATGCAAGATTTAGCCTTTGCGGTGCGTTAAAACACGAGATGAACCCCTCCTCCTTCGCTATTCCGTGATCTAATATCCTCCCCCCCCCCCGAATAGATCCCCGGCATCGACGAAGCCATGTCCTTCGCCGAAGTCCTCAAACAAGTCAAATCCCTCTCCTACGAAACCATCGTCTTCGACACCGCCCCCACAGGCCACACCCTCCGCTTCCTCCAATTCCCCTCCGTCCTCGAAAAGGCTCTCGCCAAAGTCTCCCAACTATCCAACCAATACGGGCCCCTCTTGAACGGTGTCCTCGGCTCCAGCGGCGCTCTGCCTAACGGCCAGAACCTCAACGACATGATGCAGAAACTCGAGTCTCTCCGGGAGACCATCTCCGAAGTAAACACCCAATTCAAGGACCCGGATCTCACAACATTCGTGTGTGTCTGCATCGCCGAGTTCCTCAGTCTGTATGAGACGGAGCGCATGATCCAGGAGTTATCCAACTATGGCATCGACACGCACTGCATTGTGGTGAATCAGCTGCTGTTTCCGAAGAAAGTGAGCGATTGCGAGCAGTGTAATGCGAGGCGCAAGATGCAGAAGAAGTACCTGGATCAGTATGAGGAGTTGTATGCGGAGGATTTCAATGTGGTCAAGATGCCGTTGTTGGTGGAGGAGGTGAGGGGGAAGGGAAAGTTGGAGAAGTTTAGTGAGATGTTGATAGCGCCTTATGTGCCGCCTCAGTAAACCATTTTACGTGTTCTTTTTCCCCTTTTTTTCTTCTTTTTTTTTAACTGTATGTTTTTTCTAACTACATTTCCTATTCTGGAATTTGTTTTGGGTCATGACGAGATGAAGCCATTACGGAGGTGCATGACGGGTGAAAATAGAGATATCATATCGAATGCGGATGGTATTCATGGTCGTTGTGATTCCGTGTTGTGTCTAATTTACCTATTGATCCATCCATCCATCGAGTCTGTAGTCAGAGGATCCTCGTTCAGCGAAAGCTGTACGCTGCGGTTGTATGTGCAGGGCGCGGGCAAGTGGACGTGGTCTTCCGTTGCGTGTCACGTCTCGCCCTTTTCACGCACGAGTTTCTTTGCCTTACTGTATGGAAAAAGGGCCGAGTGGGCATTGTACATATATACGGAAGTAGTTTAGCCGTTTGGTGTAATCAAGGTTTCGGGCGCTCTTCACGACTGAAAGGATGTATAGTTGCAAAGGTACAAGGGCACTAGATCACGGATCGAGTCTCACTTCATTGCTTTGATTTCCTTCTCAATTGCCAGATAAAGATAACACATGCTGCTCCAAAAAAAGACAGTCCAGCCTGCAAAATAAACCATAGACACGACAGTCCAGAGAGACGATAAAAACAACATTCCACCCGGAAACGAAATCAAAAAAAAGACAGTTCCAAGATTCACAAATCTGCCACCCTAACTCATGAGTTTATCCTAGCGCCGACCCAATGCACAAGAAAATACGATACAATAATGAGTGGTCTGCATTTGCTGGTGCAGCTCGGACAAGTCCATGCCAACTGCTCCTAGCGCCATACCAATCCATGAAGATGGTTTAAAAAGTACACTGTGAAAGACCAACGATCAGGACTGGTTAGATAGAAGAAAACCCTGAAGCATTCCACGCGGTGGAAAGTGCGTTAGGGAGTGAATGAAGCCGTGATGAGCGCCAGTTGAATGCGGTCCGGTCCGAAAAGTCTCATTGCGGAGGGGGGGGGTGACGCGAGGAAGTGTAGATCAACAACTATTCCCCCTTGGCCAAGCTCACAGTTCGCGGTAATCGCTGGGCCTCACTCTGCGTTGCTTGTTCTGGTGTCGGTGAGGATTGACCGGTTTTCGGAAATACGCTTCGTCATCGCCGCCGCCGCCGCCGCCCTGGCTGCCGACTTGGCCAAAAGCAGCTATGTTTTGCTGGAATCCGTTCATGCCGCCATTCATGTTTGTCATGCTGGCGCCCATTCCCATGTTTCCGGCCATGCCCATGTGTGACCCCATTCCCATGTTGCTTTGCATGCTCTGCATGCCTTGCATTCCGTTCATGGCGCCCATGCCGCTCATATCCCAGCCGCCGTTCATGCCACCATTCATGCCGCCAAAGCCTCCGTTCATGTTACCAAAGCCGGGCATGCCCATCATCGGCATTCCCATCATTGGCATACCCATACCCATGTTCATGCCAGGCATACTCATCATATTGGGCATTCCCATGCCGTTGAACATCATGGAGTTCATTCCTCCCATATCAGGCATTCCGTTCATCATGCCATTCATACTGTTCATGTTGCCATTTAGTATCGGATTCGCAGTGCCGGAATTGCCGGTTGGGTGAGTTTGCATCGCCTTCGGTCCTTTGGGAATCCTTGTATTTTCAAGCGCGTCTTCAGCAGCTCGCTTCTTCGATGTGGGAACCAAAGCATCTGAAACCTGCGCTGCTTGCGCCGTTTCGCTTATTGTAGGTGATGCGGTGGGCGATTTGGCCTTGGCCATCTCAGTCATCGGCGACTTGATTGTGGCCGATTGTGACGTATTTGAACTGACCTCGGGGTCTTCTTGTTTCTGTTGAACATCATCAACTTCGTCAGCTTTCACGTCAGTACTCGTCTCGAGATCGTTGACCGAGTCCACCTGGATCGCTGGTGGCGAGTTGGCAGGCGGAGATTTAGCCGTCTCTTTGTCCTTCAGGTATTCCTGAATCTTCTTGGAGGCTTCATCGTCAGCCTGCAGGTCGTCAATCAGCACACCCTCCTCTTGACACGCGGGGCAGACGAAGTCGCTTTCTATGAGAGCATTGGTGATGCAGTCATTGCAAAACGTCTTCTGACAGCATGGTGCCTTCATTGGTTCAACCAACATCTTCTTGTCGATCGAACATTGCAGACCCCTCTCCTCCACTTCTTTGTCTTCAGCCTGTGCCTCTTTGTTCGCTGTGGAGGACTTTGTTTTCGCTTGGTACTGCTCCCATGAAGCCTTGTCCGGTTCTGCAATGACGAAATCTCCATCAGCATTGACCATGATACCGGATGGCCGCTTTGCCTCATCGCCGTCGGTCTGGGCCAAGATAACGGACTTGTCGACCTTTTGGAGGAACGACCGAGGAATGCCAGTTGTCCGCTTCACACGGGGGCGATTGTCGAACACTGGGTCATCATTCGTAGGACACAGCTGAATCCAGTGGCCCTTGTTACCGCATCGGTAGCAGATATAGCCATTGGGAGGGTCATGATCAGGAACATTGGCCGGCCGTTTTGCGCCAGGTTTGTAGACTGGGGCTTGGCTATGGTTTGCCGGTCAGTCTATGTACTCACGTTTGGAAATCGAGCATGGGCGCTTATCACAACTCACTGAGACAGCTCTTCCTGTTGAGCAGACCACTGCTCCGACTGGGCAGCAAACATGGCCGCCATCTTTTCCTCCTCCGTACTGGCATTATTCATGTCACTAATCGCAGTCACACTCGGTTTTGAGGAAGACGCTTTGTGTAATTGCTCTTTTCTTCCGGCATTCTTGGAAGATACTGGCATTTTTCCAAATACATATCGCGCCGCTCGACCGGCGCCAGGTTTCGAAGCCGGCTGACGCCGAGCAATGACGGTCGTTGATCTGGAAATGATGGCGGTGTCATCGTCGTATTCTGTCGTGAGATTTGTGTCAGTGACTCATTGATTTTGCGATGGCCCTCAGTCCTTCCTGCACGACGGAACTTACCTTCACTGTTGTCGTCTGTGTATATATGAAGATCGAAGTCTGTACCATCTCCTAACCCGCTTTTGACGATAATCTCACGCTTCAGCTCAAAGACAGAAATACCAGTACCATCAAATTCCACCCGAGTGGGTTCCTTTTGGGACTTAAATTTGAAAAACACTGAAGAAGCCATTTTGTATGATTTGTGATTGTAGCGACTCAGTTAAAATTTCTCTCCACGAAAGGCAGTAATGTAGACAACAGTGACAATGTTGTTTGACGATAGTCGCAAACAAAGAGAACGACTAGCTCAGACCCAATGCGCTCGCCAAGTAAATCACACCAAGATTGAATTTTTTCTTTCTTTCTGTGCACTAACAACACCACTTATTCTTAGACCGCGCGGACCCCTCTCTTGGTATCTCTCTTGTCTGTAGCTTGTTTCCTTTTTTTCTGCTCTGGCTTTTGCACTCGAGTGCTATTTCAGGTCAAGTTGGGAGAATAAATAGTCAATTTTGAAAGTACTTGGAGGACAGAATGATTATCAAGGCCAAGGGGAGACGAAGAACAGAACACAATAGGAAAGGAGTACAGTGAGACAGATGCCTAAAAGGAAATGCAACCGAAAGGCCCCCTAATTTCCCACTCAGCAACACTATGTTTTTCACCCTCTGCACCAAATCACCTCAAAGTCAGCTCAAGACACCTAGCTTCTTGATCTTATGGCGGATACAGGCAAGAATGACGACGAGCTATCAACGACGGATGAGAGGCAAGGTAGCAATAGAAGAGCGCTGTGAGCTAGCAGACCGTGCTCTGATTGTGGCCACAGAACATGCACTGCTCGCGTGACGCAATTAGGTGCGCTCGAAGGTGGCGCGAATTTGTGAGCGTCGAATCAAGCGATACAAATCTTCGAGGGTACAATGATGCTCAAAACGTGGAGTGATCGAAAAAGCCACGGTCGTGAGTGGACGTGGGATGTCGATGGACGATGTATGGGTCGGTCGATGGAGCGGGTGTTGAAGAGAAGAGAAAAAGCGAGGTATCCGTCGCAGGGAGAGAAGTGGGAGGTGGTTAATAACGAGGCGGATCGGCAAAGTCAGCAGGTACAGACGGAACCGGAACAAAGAAAAGCCGTTTCTGCCGGTTTCCGCCAAGTCAGCATGTCCTGCCCCGCCCCGTCAATAGCCGTCACTGACTCAACTTCACATACTAGGTACCGAGGTACGTACATACATATGTACATGTACATAGTTTAGCTCCCTTCCCTCTGATGTCATGGCAACGCCCAAAGGCCAAAGCACCTTCCTGACTTGTGGACGTGGTCGTACAACTCCTTTCCCCTTCCCCCACCTGGCCAAGAAAGGCTATCGGCCGTTTGATGTGTAGCAAAGTGTGATGCCCCGCACCATCTTGCAACAAGCAGTGTCCCGTGGACTTCGTGCAATTTCTTCAAGACCTTCTCGACCCATTTCTCTAGCTCTTTCCTCCTCGTTTGTGGGCTCTCAAACGCACGAGATACGCAATAATCCTCGCTCATACCTCACCGACTCCGTCAGGTCTCATCAAGCAAGGAAGATGGCGCCCCAACTCGATGGTTACTTCAAACAGGTGGACGATTCCGCCCAAGACTTTATCGAGCGTCTTCGCAAGGCAGTCGCGATTCCTTCCGTGTCCGCCGAAGATGCCCGTCGCCCCGATGTTGTCCGGATGGGAGAATGGCTTGGCAAGGAGCTGAAAAGCCTGGGTGCTGAGGTCGAGCTCCGACCCCTGGGCAAACAACCGCACAAAGAATACCTCGACCTGCCTCCTGTGGTGCTGGCCCGTTATGGAAATGACAAGAGCAAGCGCACGATTCTCGTATATGGTCACTATGATGTCCAACCGGCTGAGAAGAGTGACGGCTGGGCTACGGAGCCGTTTGAACTCTCGGTCGACGACAAGGGCCGCATGTTTGGTCGCGGTTCCACTGACGACAAGGGCCCTGTCCTGGGATGGCTCAATGCCATCGAAGCTCACCAGAAGGCCGGCATTGAGTTCCCAGTGAACTTACTCATGTGCTTTGAGGGAATGGAAGAGTATGGCTCTGAAGGTCTAGATGACTTTATCCAGGCCGAGGCCAAAAAGTACTTCGCCGATACAGACGCTGTGTGCATTTCTGACAACTATTGGCTCGGTACCGAAAAGCCATGCCTTACATACGGTCTACGAGGCTGCAACTACTACTCGATTGAGGTTTCGGGCCCCGGCGCCGACCTGCACAGTGGTGTATTTGGTGGCACTGCTCAGGAGCCTATGACTGACCTCGTCCGTCTGCTCGGCTCGCTGGTGGACACTAATGGCAAAATCCAGATCCCCGGAATCATGGAGCAGGTTGCCCCTGTGACTCAGGAGGAGGAGGGTCTCTACGATGGCATCTCTTTCACGATGGACAACATTTTTGAATCACTGGGAAGCAAGACGACGATCTTTGACGACAGAAAGAAGACTCTCATGGCTCGATGGCGCTTCCCTTCTTTGTCGATCCACGGTGTTGAGGGCGCGTTCTCCAATCCCGGAGCAAAGACTGTGATTCCTGCCAAGGTGATTGGCAAGTTCTCGATCAGGACAGTTCCCAACATGGACATTGACACAACCAACAACTGTGTCTACAAGTATGTCGAGGAACAGTTTGCAAAGTTGGGCAGCAAGAACACGATGAAGGTCTACGCCCAACACACAGGCAAGTGGTGGGCTGCCTCGCCGAAGCACTGGAACTTCTCAGCCGCTGCCAAGGCCACCGAGCGCGTCTGGGGAGTACAGCCCGACTTTACCCGCGAGGGTGGAAGGTAAGCAAACGATCTACCTAGCAAGGATAAAGGGTTGTGAGCGTGAGATGTGGACTGACTTTGCCTGTAGTATCCCCGTCACCTTGACTTTTGAGGAGGCTACCGGCAAGAACGTGTTGCTGTTGCCGATGGGAAGCTCCACGGACGGTGCGCATTCGATCAACGAGAAGCTGGACAAGCGCAATTACATTGAGGGAATCAAACTGCTTGGAGCCTACCTTCACTACGTCGCTGAGGAACCCCAATCGTAAATGATGGCGAAATGAACGGGGACGATTCGAAGGGTAAGATGGATAAATCGCGCACACTGGGCCCTGTACGGAGGTAGCATATGTATCATCATGGCCTTGAGGGTCTTGGCTTGACTTGTATTGTGCTCGCATGAGAGCCTGCATCTGTGGTGCCATCTATACCCACTGTACACTATATACACAAAGTACCTGTGTGTGTGCATGTGCTTCCATTGAATGCACCAATTCCAAGCCGGCCGAGTGAAATGCATTACATACTTGATGCGTAGCGCCACCAGTGACAGACTCGCTCACTCGCCAACCCCGTCGGTGCCGCTCCGTAGCTGCGGGGTCTGGTCCGTTCCGACTCCCGAGCCGTCATGTGCACAAATAGTCCGACTTCACCTGCACATGCTCATGCACGATGGCGCAAGCCTTGTCCTGAGACAGTTCCGTCAACTTTGTCCGTCTAATCGTCGTTCATGATCAACGTCGTCCCTCGTCTGTAGCTTCGGAAGGATGATCCGGCGCCTGCACCTCGTTGATCATTGCGCTCTCGCCGAACCCAGCATCGCTCTGCGCAACACCGATCAACACCATTTACATACCAGACGCTCCGTGACGCCTTGATAGACGCCGCGCTGTAACAGACCGTACTCTCTATTCCCAGCGGAACTCTCGGCTTTCATATTCCAAACTAAAGACATGGCCCGTCGACGAAGCAGCACCAGCATCGCGGCCACCCCCCCCATATTCCCCGCCTTTCTGCTTTCCAGTTTCAACTTTGTCCTTCATCACCGAAAGTCCACCGCACCCACCTCGCCCACTGCTTCTACGGCGGCGTCATCCTCGTCATCATCTCCCACGTCATCTCCGGCTTCTTCCCCAGCATCTTCCCTAACAACAATACCTTCCGGCAGCCGCCGACACAGCTCCCCCTGTAGACAAACACCCTCTTTCCCGACGTCTCTCACGCGCCGCACCAGATACTCTGCGCTGCCGCTCGTGCTCCACCGACTTGGCGTTCACCGCGCAGATTATCTCCAAGGGCTTCACGGGCCGCTATGGGCATGCTTATCTCGTTGCGCCGGGACCGGCCCAGTCCCCCGCCACCGAGGACGCGGACGCGCAGCCGAGTTTGCTGAATATTCGGATCGGACGCAGCGAGGACAGGCAGTTGGTGACGGGGTGGCATACCGTCGCTGATATTTGTTGCGCGACGTGTGCGTGCAATTTGGGCTGGAAGTACGTGGATGCGCAGGAGGCGTCGCAGACTTACAAGGTGGGGAAGTATATACTTGAGATGGAGAGGGTGGTGAAGCATCGCAGCTGGGATGACGTTGCGGTACGAGACTTGAGCCTTTTGGAACGTGAGAAGGGGGAGGAGGAGAAGGAGGTGGAGGCTCGTGGGCATGATGAGGGTGATGAGGGTGATAGTGATGAGATTGTGTTTGACTCGAGCGATGAGGAGGAGTGTGAGGATATCTTTTCGGGGACGTGGAATGCTGCTGCGGTGGCGAAGAGGCGTAGTCAGGCTGTTGCGAGGTCCATCTCTTTGGTTCTTTGAGTGGATGATGACTTGGCCGTTCATTTTGTTTACTTATTCGTTTGGGATTGTTTCATGGCGTTTCGGGAGGGCTATGCAGGAAGGGATACCCAGTTTGTGAGCCTTGGAGGAGTCATTGCTGAGATGCCAGGGCGCAGACTTCATGACAGTAATGATGGTTTACATGAGGCGAAGAACGAATGGAGAGTTTATATGTATATACGTACCCTGGGTGGATAGCGCGAGACTAATCACGGGCATAGGATGTTTGGAGCAGCACACTGGCGTTTTGGTGGACTGTAATATGGACTGTGTAAACAGCACACGTCTTTGAACCATATCCCATTTTAATGCTCGAAATGAACTGCGAGCTAAGGTAGTGAGTGAACCCTGGTTCGAAAGTAACATTCTTCTATAGATACTGCGCTCTGTATACGTATTTCATCTAGGTGAGCCTGTGCCTCAGGAAAGGCTGCTTATCGCCAACATTGTGCTGTTTCGATTTCTGCCCTCTACATAGTTCATCTCTCCTTCCCCATGATCATTCTACCCGCCAGGCTATCTTCCCCTATAGCAGCAACTCGGTATATGTACATGCATTCGAAACTTCTTTAGATTGTAATCCACTACAAAGTCCCAGACTCGAGCGACGAATTTCCAAGACAAGCGTCCACCGTTTCACTTTCTGTCTTTTCTGCTTGCATCCTCCCTTCCTTTTCAGCGTTCTTCCCTTCCATGCGGATTTTTTCGATATCTAGGTAAGACACGTCCCATGGCGCGTCAATTTTCCCGAGAGTTTGATTGGCGCAGTTTCAACCGGGCTCGACTAGTATGCAGGCAGCAGCAATGGCCAGACTCCTCGCCACACATGCTGTTGCTATCCTGTCGTAGAGATGGCAAGGTACTGAGTCACGAGAATGACAGCCTCAAGTGTTGATAGCAGCACTGCAGCAGCGCTCGGAGAATACTCAACAAGGACCATCGACACCCTTGAGAGGGAAACCAGTACAGTTCTCTACTTTGTCCCATTGCGTGAGAAACAAGCCCCGCAGATCAGGGTCTTCGAGAATTTTGCAACCGATCTTATGAGCTTTCGTAACCCAGCCAACCATTTGGCAGTCCTTGACAGAAACACATGTTAGCAAAGAGCAGGAAATCGCAATTCAAGAATAAGTGAGGTCAGGGGGAGAAGAAGGAATGTGGTGTGGTGACCCGTCCGACATCCCAGCAGGGGCATACCTTGCTGCAATACCAGAGCGACCGGCATTTGGCGCATCGTTTCATCGAGGATGATGCGGCTATCCTGCCACAACCGTGACAACATCTCAAGTCGTTGCCCTGCGGCGTTGAGAATGAGCGGACCTCATGTTCCAACGCCAGTATTATGGAAAGGGGATGGGGGATAATCTATAAGCAGGCAGATTCAGTTAAGCGGTTGGCAGACACAGGAAAAAAAAAACTTGGAGTATATGGACAGCAACTGGTTCAGGAAATCAGGATGCTGCAGTGGGCATTTCAAACTAACCTTGATCATCCGTGGATCCTCATGGCGAATACCAGGAGGTCCGAAGTGGAAGTCGTGCCGTGTTGCATTAAGAATAGCGACTGTCGATGCCGGCGTCTCAAGGTAGGCTTCAACTTCAGCTCCTTTAGTCTCAGTGTAGAAGTGCACCTTGGTCTTCTTGTTGTACATGTCCATAACCTCAAGACTCAAAGGCTGAATTAATAGGGGATCTTCCAGTATCTGACCCAAGAAGCACCAATGGCGACGGCTCTGGAAGAAAATATCCCCACGAACGCCGTTCTTGTGTGGGAGTTCAGAAAATGGAGAGAAGAAATCTCGGCGCTCCATAATGGTTCCTCTTGGTGCGGCGAGTGTTGGCTTCTCCCTTCTCCAAAGCCAGTCGTCAAAGTCATCCGGTCCGAGTCCCTGCGGAACGTCGTTAACATGCGTAGGCCAGATGGAGAATCTATGGTCATGATTCGGTGAAGGAGATTGTGCCATCACGGTATACGTCTTCGTAAGCGAGTTGCCACTGCCCAGAAGTCTCTGCCAGATAGCTGCGGCCTTTTGGGCGAAGACGCGCCCTCTTGCCAAGTCGCCCATTGTGGTGACGAGTTTCGCGGCATCTGATAAAGCCTCCCCGTAATTCTTATCCTCGCGATCTAGTTCCCGAAGGAGAATGACTCGAGTATCGATACATTTTAACATTGTGAGCGACGGGGTTAGTGTGCGCTCGCGGGGAAACTCGGCGTTGCGTGAGATCAAGCATAGAATCTGGTCAATTTTCAGATCGCGTTCTACTCTCTGCTCGTCCGGCAAAGAGCAGGTACGGCAAATGCATGCAAAGTGGAATTTACGTTCAAGCTTGTTCTGCCGAGTTTCCTGGTTTAAGAGAGAGGGTACGTAGGCGACTGTGATCTCTTCTCCCTCTTCAATGTCTCTCATGGCATGCACCGTATGTCGTTTGGTGTCAGGATTCCAGTCTTTCGTGGCGTTTTCGTCGCAGTCGTGATTGATGCGGCATGCGAGCGGAAAGAAGGCGACTATTTTTCGGGGCTTACTAGCAGCAGATATGCAATTTGTTCTGAAGATGCCATTATACCGCGTTGCGGAATCGCTGAACGCGTATCTGTTAGGAAAAGAAAGGAAGATTTCTCGTTCCTCCTTGTTCAAGGCTTCCACTTGAGGGTAAATAATCGTTTTTCGCTGCTCTTGAGATGAATCGAAGGGAGCATGAATCAAAGGTCGCTCGGAAAGTATTCGCGTGCCTTTGGGGATGTTTCTGGTTGCGACGAGACCTTTGCCTTTGCCTGGGATATCCCGCAAGGCGTACATAGTGTTATCGGCCCCTGCAGTGTCCATCGAAAAGTTATCCAAAGCGCAATTGGCTTCTGTGAATCTGGAAGATAAATTTGGTCGTCGGCATGTATTGTAAGAGACGCTTTGCATGCAAAGGATCGCTCGCCACTCGTCTAATTATCTTATGCCGTTGTTATCGCCCTCAGTACGGGCTCTCGTCAGATGCAAAAAGGAGGCGAGCCCATGTACTTTGCATAAGCTATTAACTTGGGAACTCAATTCTGCAAGCGTTGGGACTTATCGGATCGTCATTGGGCCACTAACTTGACGAAGCCGCCAAACAATGAGGCCATTCTTTTTTAGATTTTATCGCCGACACGTTGTTGCGGGTCTTACGCGTGCGCCACGCGTGACACCCGCACGTGATTGGCTGCGGCAACGCCACGGCCCACCACTCACGGGCCGTCACGGCTCACGAACATTTCCAAGATCCAATCCTTTTCTCTTTTGTCCCCTTCTCCGAGTAGAAGGACTGCCAGAGCCATCTGGCTCGAATCGTATCCACCCACTCGCCAGATCTTGTTAGACATTCTGACATTGTATTGAATTCTCTTGAAAAAGAACGCGAAGGCAAAATCACAAAAGCGCAGGGCTAATACGATGACGACAATAAGGATGGCTCGTGGAACACTCAACATGAGCCATCAGCGACCTTCAAAGGGAAACCAGCACAGTCGTGTACTTCGTCCGTCTCCCACTTCATGAGGAACAAGCCACGCAAATCAGGGTCCCTGAGAGACTTGCAGGCGATGTTGTGGGCTTTCGTGGTCCCTTCGGATGTCTGGCACTCCTTGACAGTACATAACCCACGTTAGCAAAGCATCCTTATAAGTTCCACAGAGAAGTCCGAGATGTGGTGATTTTTCCCACACCTGGAGCGTACCGCGTTGAAATACCAGAACGACAAGCACTTTCTGCATCGTTTCATCGAGACTGCTGCTACGTTGGTGCCACACCCGTGACACGTTCTCATGTCATTGTCCCGCCGTACCGAAACCCGATGAAACTGATCGTACAACGCGAGCATCTTCGCCAGGAAAAGCGGGAAAATGTATCAAGAGGCAGTTTTCATTTGAGGATTAGCGAAAATGCGAACAGCAGTTCGCGTGGAAGTGGAGAATACACTGCTAGAATGTTTGAGTGCTGTAGTCGCCCTTACCTTCATCATCGGAAGATACCCATGGAGAATACCAGGGTGTCCGAATATGAACAAGTGTTGCAATACGTCTGTGATGGCGACTGTAAATAAGCATATTCACTTCCTCGGTCATTGGTGCAAATTGCGCTGGAATCTTCAACTTGCCATCGACTACAAACCACAGTATCAGTACCGAGTGAGAAATTGTCAAGCAAGGCGCCATTCTTCTTCTTTTCTTGCTTTGTTCTTCTCTTTGATACATACTGGCTCCCTCTGCCTCCTTTTTTTTCATTCAACCAATGCTTCTCTCCGAGTCCGTCCATTCTCCTCCCCAGTCAAGCAAGATACCTTCTGCTTGCCAGAGTTTTGCAGACACTGACTGGTGCCGTTTCGCCAAGCTCGACCAGCATGCAGCCGTCGCCAGAGTCTCGCCACACATGCTGTCGAAATCCTATCATGGAGATGACAAGGTATCGAGTCATAAGCAAGACAGTGACACAGTCTCAAGTGTTGATAGCAGCCGGGCTCGGATAATACTCAACGAGGGCCATCAACACCCTGAAGAGGGAAACCAGTACAGTTCTCTACTTTGTCCCATTGGGTGAAAAACAAGCCCCGCAGATCAGGATCCCTCAGGGATTTGCAGTTGAGCTTGTGACCTTTCGTGATCCAGCCAACCATTTGGCAGTCCTTTATGGAAAAACATGTTAGCAAAGAGCCGATCATCGCAATTGGGACATCACGAATTTCAGGAGGCGTAGAAGGATGTGGTGTACCGTGTGGTGACACGTCCTACATGAAAGCAAAGGCATACCTTGTTGCAGTACCAAAACGACCAGCATTTGGTGCATCGTTGCATCGAGGATGATATGGCTGCAGTGCCACACCCGTGACAACGTCTCAAGTCGTTGTTCTTCGGCGTTGAGAATGAGCAGACCTCATGTTCCAACGCCAGAATCTGGGCCAGAGGAAGGGGGAAAATCTATGAGCAGGCAGATTTAGTTAAGCGGTTGGCAAGCACAGAAAAAAAAGTTGGAGTAGATGAACAACAAAGGGTTGCCGATAAATCAGGATACGGCATTTCAAACTGACCTTGAGCATTCGTTTATCCTTATGACGGATAGCTGGAGGTCCGAATTGGAATTCGTATTGTGTTGCGTTAAGAATAGCGACTGTCGATCCCGGACACTGATCGAAGTGATCAAGTTCTCTTCCAACTTCCCCAGTGTAGAAGTGCAACTCGGTCTTCTTGTTGTCCATGTCTATAATTTCAATACTCAATGGTAGAACAAATCCGGAATCTTTCGTTATCTCACCCAAGTAGCACCAATGGCGACGGTTCTTGGAGGAGCCGTCTCCACGAACGTCGTTCTTGTGGGGGAGTTCAGAAAATGGAGAGAAGAAATCCCGGCGCCCTATAGTAGCTCCGAATGGTACAACTATTATAGGCTTCGCCCTTTTCCAAAGCCAGTTGTCAAAGTCATCGGGTCCAAGTCCCTGCGGAACGTCGGTAACAGCAGTCCTCCAGTCGCTGCAGATTCCATATCCACCATGCGTTGCAGGAGAATGTGCCAAGATGGTATACTTCTTAGTTTGCGGGTTGTCACTCCCCATAAGTCTTTGATAGATAGCTGCGACCCTTTGGGCGAAGACGCGCCCTCTCGCTAAGTCGCCCATCGCGATGCAAAACTCCGCGGCTTCTGATATGTTCAACGAGTATACACTATCCTCGCGACCTAGCTCCCGAAAGATTTTGTGTCGAGCATGGAGATTGTTCAGATTTTCGAGCAACGGATCTGGTGCGAGATCGATCATCCCGTCATGGGAGATTGACAACAAGAACATAAGCTGGGCAGCTTTTCGATCGCGCTCTTCTCTCATCTCGTCTGGCAAAGTGCAGACACGACAAAGGCATGTAAAGTGGTAATCACTTTTAAGCTTTTTCTGCCGAGCTTTCTGGTCAGAGACAGACGGTAAGTAGGTAACTGTGATCTCTTCTCCCTCTTCAATGTCTCTCATGGCATGCACCGTAAGTCGCTGGGTGTCGCAGTTCCATTCTTGCTCGGCGTTGTTGTCGCAGTCGTGATTGATGCGGCATGCTTGCGGAAAAATGGCCAACGTTTTCCGGGGCTCGATTAAATCAGCTAAAATGCTACTTGTTCTAAAGATGCCACTATACCGCGTTGCGGAATCGCTGAACGCGTATCTGTTAGGAAAAGAAAGGAAAATATCTCGTTCCTTCTCGTTCAAGGCTTGCACTTGAGAGTAAACCATCTTTTTTCGCTGCTCATTGGATGAATTGAACGGAGCATGTATCAAAGGCCTCTCGGAAAGTATTCGCATGCCGTTGGGGATGTTTCTGGTCGCGACGAGACCTTTGCCTTTGCCTGGGATATCCCGCACGGCGTACATGGCGTTACCGCCCCCTGTAGTGTCCATCGGAATGTTTTCCGCAGCTCAGATGGTTCCTGTGAAGCTGGGGGATAGTTTTGGTCGTTGGCCTGTATTGGAAGAGACGCTTTCAATGCAAAGAGTCACTCGCCAATCGTCTAACTAGGTACCTTATACCGTTATCGTCGTCCTCAGTGCGGGTCCTCGCCAGATGCAAAAATAATGCGAGCATATGCACTTCTGCTTCAGTTACTCGCTTGGGAAGTACTACCTACCTACGATGGTGAGAGCAATCAAGAACATGAAGTAGGTGTATCGTAGGACGAGTACCTAAGTTAGTTCATCCAGCATTTTAATTCTTCATGCTTGGCGGACTTATCGTATCGTCATTTGTGCCACGGACTTTTAGCCGAACGAAGTTATTTTTTGATAATCCTCACATCACGTGTCTGCGCGTCTTACGCGTAAGCCTCGCGCGTGATTGGCTGCAATTGTCTCCAAGGCAGCAACACTTCCAAGATCCGGCCTTTTTTCTCTTTGTTCCCTTCTCACAAGAGAGAAGAATCACCAGTGCCATCTGGCTCGAATCGTATGCACCCACTCGCCAGAACTTAGTCGACATTCTGACATTGTATTGGAATCTCTTGAGCTGGAACGCGAAGGTACAAATCACCAAACCGGCAGGCTGATAAGATTATGACAATGGGGATGGCTCGTGGAACACTCAACATGAGCCATCGACGACCTTGAGAGGGAAATCAGCACAGTTGCGTACTTCGTCCCAATTCATGAGGAACAAGCCACGCAAATCAGGGCCCCTGAGAGACTTGCAACCGATTTTGTGGGCTTTGGTGGTCCCCTCGGATGTCTGGCACCCCTTGAGAGTACACGTCTCAATAAAGCTTCCTTACACTGGGTAATTCAGGACGACGCGGCCTTTAGGTGCCTCGAAAAACCTCAACTTCGAGACCTGCGTTACTACATACCTACAACCAACCCTCGAAAAGCGCGGCTATCTACCGAATGGCAATACTGTCTAGTTACATCAGGACCGGCTATTTCAATAGTGTTTCTATTGTTCAAGATATGATAAACCAGAGTATCAGTAAGATTCACCTGTCGTTCGACATTGGAGTCTTGGACGTCTCGGCAGCAGATTGCGTTCTTTGGTATTCATGCCCATTTCTACCCTCTGGCTACCAAAACATCCTTCTTGCTTCCCCGACAGTCCGGTCACCATACAGGTGTTGCGGCAGGGGTAGAAATGGGCATGAATACCAAAGGACCCAATCTGCTGCCGAGACGTCCAAGACTCCAATGTCAAACGAGAGGTGAATCTTACTGATACTCTGGCTTATCATATCTTGAACAATAGGAACACTATCAAAATAGCCGGTCCTGATGTAACTATTGATAGTATTGCCATTCGGTAGATAGCCGCGCTTTTCGAGGGTTGGTTGTAGGTAGTACAGCAGGTCTCGAAGTTGAGGTTTTTCAAGGCACCTGAAGGCCGCGTCGTCCTGAATAATCCAGTCGAGGAGGAGGCCTCGGAACTCGAGAGGATTGAAGTTTGGATAGTAACGGTCGATGTCGTTCTGAAAAGAGGGTGTAGAAGGGGTAGGAGTGCCAAAGGCTTCCGAGATACTGCATTTCTGAGGGACTTTTCCTTGAGCTGAAAGTCTATGCTTATCTTTGAGGTGATCAAGAGCTCCCCTAGTATCACATGCGATTGAGAAGGGCTTTACAGAGGGTGCAGTTGTATGGCAAATACGGCATAACCAAACAAGCTTCTTATCAACAAGACTCTCAACTTTCCAACCATGTTTCCAGATCCAGCTGCGAAACAGGCCTACACCGTCGGCGGTAGGACCATAGGCACCACGGATATTGTTCCAAGAAAGGTCATTATAATGGCTAGGGGTAGGAGCGACGTTGTTGCCATGATCAGCTGTGTTACTATCGACCGACGACTCGGGAGTCATTGGCAGTTGGGTCTGAGAAGTGAGATACATATAGGCCTTTGCGTAGGGATATCTAGGAGAGACGGGGTAGAGACGGTAGGGGCGGCAGAAGCAGCAGGTCGCCAGCTTGAGAAAGGAAATTGGGTTGACATAGAGATAGATGTGCTAGTTGGAAGATGTCTGGCACAGAAATGCAGGATCGATGTAGATTGTGTTGGTAGGAAGAGATCTACACAGACGCACATTCTACTGGATTCCATGATGTTCCACGAGGCTTGGGCGAGGTGTGCCAACACCACAACACCAGACGCTACCAATGGAGATACACTAAACCACACCATTGGTGGCACCACCCATTGAGCGTCGCGGCCCGCGGGTGGCGAGCGTTGCGTCTGACCGAATGTCTCTGACAGCATGTACCGTATGTCGTTTGATATTGTCCTGACCTCCTTAGGTAAAACTGAAGAAATCGTGCGGCGACGCGTAGCGGAGGCGCACATTTCGTGTTTGCCTCTTTATTACAATCACATACAGCATTGTTGCCGCAGTCGTGATTGATGCGGCTTGCTTGTCGAAAAATGGCCAATTTGTCTAGGCATCTTCCACCAAGGTAGCTACATATTGGTTCGGAAAATAGGTAGAGAGATGATGCATTACGGGATCATCGGACGGGAAGGGGTTCCCGGGTTATAGAGAAAGAGGAAGGCATCTCACTAGCCTTTTTTAGAGCTTCCAACTGCTGGCACATCAATGCTCGATACTTTTCAATGGTCTGGCCGCGTGCGGTCGCATAGTCGCGAACAGAGGCTGCTCGGAAAGAATTCGCGTGCCTTTGGGAATGTCTCTAATCGCAACGAGACCCTTGCCTTTGCCTGGTACATCCTGCAAGGCATACAGAGTTTGGCCTTCTGTGCTTTCCATAGTCGGAGCTGGCTGTAGTCTTGCGTAAAAAATTAAAATGTGTCTCAAAAGGAAAAGGTTCCTATCAAGTGAGAAGAGAGTCTCGACCTTGACCTCGGTTAGAATTTGGAAGCCAATGGCTTTTGATACATACGCATGGAACTTATTCGAGATTCCATTGGTGTCATCAACTATCATGCCAAATGAAGTCCGTTCGCTTCGTTTCTATGGATTTTCCCTCGCTTGAAGGGCATAGGGCTGCGGGCAGACCGGATCCTCGGACCTCGACAACTGCCAGCAGCCGTTGGCGTAGCATTCCCTAGAACAGGCACCTGAGGAGCCGATGTAGTCCTCGCAATTGTCTACCAAGGCTTTACAGGTCGATACGGCCTTGAATATCTCGTTGTCCCGACGGCGGATTTGTCTCCATCGCCGACGCGACGCCATCTCTGCTGAGGACCGAACAACTGGCGAGTTATAGTAGCATTCCTGCTATGCATGCTCTTAGGACACTATCTCATCGCCGTCAACTACAGACCACAGTATCAGTACCGACTGAGAAATTGTCAAGCAGGGCGCCATTCTTCTTCTTTTCTTGCTTTGTTCTTTTCTTTGGTACATACTGCCTCACTCTCTCTGCCTCTTTCTTTTTCTATCAACCAATGCTTTTCCCCGTCCATACTCCCGAGTCCCTCTGAGCCAGCAGATACCTTCCGCTTGCCACTGTTTTCCAGACACTGACTGGCGCAGTTTCGCCCAGCTCGACTAGCTCGCAGCCGTTGCCAGGCTCCTGACCACACATTCTGTCGCAATCCGATAGAGATGGCAAGGTATCAAGTCACGCTAGCGGCGAATGACAGTCTCAAGTGTTGATAGCAGCCGGGCTCGGAGAATACTCAACGAGGGCCATCGACACCCTTGAGAGGGAAACCAGTACAGTTCTCTACTTTGTCCCATTGCGTGAGAAACAAGCCCCGCAGATCAGGGTCCCTGAGGAATTTGCAATTGAGCTTGTGACCTTTCGTGATCCAGCCAACCATTTGGCAGTCCTTTATGGAAAAGCATGTTAGCAAAGAGCCGATCATCGCAATTGGGACATCAGTGAGGTCAGGAGGCGAAGAAGGATGTGGTGTGGTGACCCGTCCTACATCAAGCTTCAAAGCAAAGGCATACCTTGTTGCAATACCAAAACGACCAGCATTTTGCGCATCGTTGCATCGAGGATGATATGGCTATCTTGCCACACCCGTGACAACGTCTCGAGTCGTTGTTCTGCGGCGTTGAGAATGAGCGGACCTCATGTTCCAACGCCAGAATCTGGGCCAGGGGAAGGGGGAAAATCTATGGGCAGGCAGATTTAGTTAAGCGGTTGCCAAGAACAGCAAAAAAAAGTTGGAGTAGATGAACAACAAAGGGTTGCCAAGAAATCAGGATACGGCATTTAAAACTGACCTTGAGCATTCGTTTATCCTTATGACGGATAGCTGGAGGTCCGAATTGGAATTCGTATTGTGTTGCGTTCAGAATAGCGACCGTTGATCCCGGCCTCTGATGGTGAGGTTCAAGTTCAGTCCCTCCAAGTTTCGTGGTGTAGAAGTGCACCTGAGTCTTATTGTTGTACATGTCTATAACCTCAATACTCATGGGTATAATGAATAGATTGTCTTTCAATATCTCACCCAAGAAGCACCAATGGCGACGGTTCTTTGAGGAACCGTCTCCACGAACGTCGTTCTTGTGTGGGAGTTCAGAAAATGGAAGGAAGAAACCCCGGCGCTCTATAGTAGTTCCGACTGGAATAACCAGTCTGGGCTTCTCCCTTCGAAAGAGCCAGTTCTCAAAGTCATCGGATCCGAGTCCCTGCGGAATGTCGGTCACAGCCGTCTTCCAGACCCTGCAGATTCCACATTCATCATGCGTTGAATGAGAACATGCCATCGTGATAAACCTCTTAGTTACCGGGCTGTCACTCCCCAGAAGTGTCTCCCAGACAGCTGCGGCCTTTTGGGCGAAGACGCGCCCTCTCGCCAAGTCGCACATGTTGATGCAAAACTCCGCGGCTTCTGATAGAATCAACGCGTAAAACCTGTCCTCGCGACGTAGCCCCCGAAAGATTCTGACTTGAGTACCGAAGTTTATCATATTCTCGAGGTACGGATCTGGTGTGTAATGCGAGTCTTTGGAGAGAGACCCCAAGAAATAAAACTGGAAAGCTTTTCGATCGCGTTCTTCTCTCACCTCGTCCGGCAAGGAGCAGGCACGACAACTGCATGTAAAGTGGTAATCGCTTTTAAGCTTTTTCCGCCGACTTTCATGACCTTCGAAAAAGGGCATGTATGCAATTGTGATCTCTTCTCCCTCTTCAATGTCTCTCATGGCATGCACCGTTTGTTGCTGGGTGTCGCAGTTCCAGTCATGGAAAGCGTTCTCGTCGCAGTCATGGTTGATGCGGCATGCTTCCGGAAAAATGGCGAACGTTTTGTTTTGGGGCTCAGTCTGATATAAAATGCTACTTGTTCGAAAGATGCCATTGTACCGCGTTGCGGAATCGCTGAACGAGTATCTGTTAGGAAAAGAAAGGAAAATATCTCGTTCCTTCTCGTTCAAGGCTTGCACTTGAGAGTAAACCATCTTTTTTCGCTGCTCATTGGATGAATTGAAGGGAGCATGTATCAAAGGCCTCTCGGAAAGTATTCGCATGCCTTTGGGGATGTTTCTGGTCGCGACGAGACCTTTGCCTTTGCCTGGGATATCCCGCACGGCGTACATGGCGTTACCGGCCCCTGTAGTGTCCATCGGAATGTTTGTCGCAGCTCAAATGGTCCCTGTGAAGCTGGGGGATAGTTTTGGTCGTTGGCCTGTATTGGAAGAGACGACTCGCCAAACGTCGTCTAATATCGTATACCGTTATCGTCGCCCTCAGTGCGGGTCCTCGTCAGGTGCAAAAAGAAGGCGAGCATATGCACTTCTGCTTCAGTTACTTGCCTGGGAAGTGCTACCTACAGTACGATGGTGAGAGCAATCGAGACCATAAAGTAGGTGAAGTAGGACGGGTAAGTTATGTAGTTCATTCAGCATTTTAAATCTTGATGTTTTGTTTCGCCACAGACTTTTATCTGAACCACTCTCGTATGAATCCTCACATCACGTGCCTGCGCGTCTTACGCGTGACCCTCGCATGCGATTGGCTGCAATTGTCTTCAATGCAGCATTGGAACGCCAGGCCCACGACCACATACTCACAACTTCCAAGATCCGTACTTTTTTTTCTTTGGTCCATCTCACAAGAGAAGGATTACCAATGCCATCCGGCTCGACTCGACTCGTATGCACCCACTCGCCAGGACTCGGTCGCCATTTTGACATTGTGTTCAATTCTCTTGAGATAAAACGCGAAGGTACAAATCACCAAAGCGGCAGGCTAATAAGATGATGACAATGGGATTGACCCGTGGAATACTCAACATGAGCCATTTTGACGACGATCTTGAGAGAGAAACAGCACAGTCGTGTACTTCGCCCCAACTGACGTGGAACGAGCCGCGCAAATCATAGTCACTGAGAAACTTGCATGCGATTTGTGGGCTTTCGTGCCTTGGCCCTTGGCAGTACCCCATGCTGCCATGCATGATGCCAGCAAAGCATTCTTATAAGTTGTACCGGAAAGATCGGGGTGTGGTGAATTTTCCTACACCTAGGGCGTACCGTATCAATACCAGAACGACAAGCATTTTCTGCATCGTTTCATCGAGGCTGCTGCTATGTAGTGCCACACCCGTGACACGTTCTCATGTCATTGTCCCGCCGATTCTTCCTTTGCCTGGTACGTCCCGCAAGGCATGCAAAGTTTGGTCTTCTGTGCTTTCCATAGTTGAAGTTGGCTGTAGTGTCGCGAAAGAATGTTTCTTGTCAAGTGTGAGAAGAGAGTTTCGACCTTGACCTCTGTTTGAATTTGAAAGCGAAGGGCTTTTGACACAAACGCATGGAACTTGTCCAAGATTCCTTTGGTGTCAACTCTCATGACAAATGAAGTCCGTTTGCCTTGTTTATGTCGATGTTCCATCGCTTGCAGAGCAAGCCAGCTGCCATTTAGACAGAAAGACCAATTTCGGCATCTTGCTCGGCAATTGCCAGCAGCCGCTGGCGCAGCGATCCCTAAGACAAGGACCTTTTCGACCGGCGTAGCCCTCGCAATTATATGCCAAGGCTTTACAGGCCGATACGGCCTTGGACATCTCGTCGTCCTGGCGGCAGTTGTCTCCGCCCCCGACGCAAAGCTATCTCTGCTAAACATCTACACCGGGTGGACGAAGATCGAAGTTGAAGTTTGAACGAACAGCTGATGAAGTCACAGTAGCATTCTTGCTATGCATGCTCTTAAGACTTGATCTCGTTGCCGTCGACTACAAACCACAGTATCCGTACCGAGTGAGAAATTGTCAAGCAAGGCGCCATTCTTCTTCTTTCCTTGTTTTGTTCTTCTCTTTGGCACATACTGGCTCCTTATGCCTCCTCTTTTTCATTTAACCTATGCTTCTCTCCGTCCATCCTCATTCTCAGTCAAGCAAAATACCTTCTGCTTGCCAATGCTTTCCAGACACTTACTGGCCAGTGGCGCATTTTCGCTCAACTCGCCTAGTATCATTATGCAGCCCTCGCCACACACGCTGTCACAACCCTATCATGGAGATGACAAGGTATCAAGTTACAAACATGACGTTCTCAAGTCTTAATAGTAGCTGGGCTCGGAGTCTGTCCGAGAATACTCAACAAGGGCCGTCGACACCCTTGAGGGGAAAACCAGTACAGTTATTTACTTTGTGCCATTGGGTGAGAAACAATCCCCGCAGATCAGGGTCCTTGAGGAATTTACAAGTGACCTTGTGAGCTTTCGTGATCCAGCCAACCATTTGGCAGTCCTTTACAGAGACGCATGTTAGCAAAGAGCAGGACATTGCAATTGAAAAATCAGTGAGGTCAGGGGGAGAAGAAGGATGTGGTGCGGTGACCCGTCCTACATCACAGCAAAGGCATACCTTGCTGCAATACCAAAACGACCAGCATTTGGCGCATCGTTTCATCGAGGATGATTTGGCTTTCTTGCCACACCCGTGGCAGTGAATCAAGTCTTTGCGCTGCGGCGTTGAGAATGAGCGGACCTCATGTTCCAACGCCAGAATCTGAGCCAGAGGAAGGGGAAAAATCTATGAGCAGGCTTGAGTTAAAAAGCTGGCAACACGGTAAACCACTTCGAGTAAATGGAAAACAAGTAGACGCCAAGAAATCGGGATGCTGTAGTCGGCAGTCCAAACTTACCTTAATCATTCGTGGATCCTTATGGCGGATGCCATAGGGAGGTCCGAATTGGAAGTCGTCTTGTGTTGCGTTAAGAATAGCGACTGTTGATCCCGGCTTCTGATGGTGTTCTTCAACTTCAGTTCCTTCGGTCTCGGTGTAGAAGTGCACCTTGGTCTTCTTGTTGTGCATGTCCATAACCTCAAGACTCATAGGTAGAATAAATAGGGGATATTCCAATATCTCACCCAAGAAGCACCAATGGCCACGGTTCTTGGAGAAGTGGCCGCCTCGACCCCTGTCGTGATTGTCCGGGAGTTGAGAAAATGGACAGAAGAAATCCCGGTGCTGTATAGTAGTTCCGACTGGCACGACGAGTCTTGGCTTCTCTCTTTTCCAAAGCCAGTCGTCAAAGTCAGCGGGTCCGAGATCCTGCGGAACGTCGCTAACAGCCGTAGACCAGATGTTGAAGACTCCATATTCATGATGGCTTTCAGGAAACTGTGCCTTGGCGATACAATCCTTAGTTATCGGGTTGTCACTCCCCGCAAGTCTCTGCCAGATAGCTGCGGCTCTTTGCGAGAAGACGCGCCCTCTCGCCAAGTCGCCCATCTTGATGGCAAGACCCGCGGCTTCTGAAATAGTCATAGCGTAATACCTATCCTCGCGACCTAGTTCTTCAAACAGACTGGCTCGAGCATCGATATAGTTGAGGGCTGTGAGCGCCGGGCTCGGATCGCAATCGCACCACTCCTCTTGGGATCGTGACAACAAGCATACAATCTGGCTAGCTATTCGATCGCGTTCTTCTATCAAATATTTCGGCAAAGAGCAAGCGCGACAAAGGCATGTAAAGTGGTAATCGCGTTTAAACGTTTCCTGCCGAAATTCATGAGTATTAAAGAAGGGTGTGTATGCAACTGTGATCTCTTCTCCCTCTTCAATGTCTCTCATGGCATGCACCGTAAGTTGCTGGGTGTCGCAGTTCCATTCTTTCGTAGCGTTATCGTCACAGTCGTGATTGATGCGGCATGCGTGCGGAAAAATGGCGAATGACTCTTGGGGCTTATTAGCAGCTTGAATGCAACTTGTTCTAAAGATGCCACTGTACAGCGTTGCGGCATCACTGTGTGGGAATCTGTTAGGAAAGGAAAGGAAGATATCTCGTTGCTCCTTGTTCAAGTATTTCACTTGAAGGCATATAATGCGTTTTCGTTCTTCATCAGATGTTTCGAATGGAACATGAATCAAAGGCCGCTCGGAAAGTATTCGCGTGCCTTCAGGGATGTCTCTGGTCGCAACGAGACCCTTGCCTTTGCCTGGGACATTCCGCACGGCGTACATGGCGTTGCCGGCCTCTGGAGTGTCCATCGGAGCGTTATTCGAGGCGAAATTGGTTCCGATGAAGCTGAGAGATAATTTTGGTCGTTGGCTTGTGTTGGAAGAGAGTCGGGACGCTTTGAATGCAAAGGATCACTCGCCAATTGTCAAAGTATCTTAGGCCGTTGTTGTCGCCCTCAGTGCGGTTCCTCGCCAGATGCAGGCGAGCACATGCACTTTGCTTCTGTTACTTGCTTTAGAGGTAGTTTGTTCATTCGGCATTTCAATTCTTCATGCTTTGCGAACTTATCGTATCGTCATTGGCGGCGAAGCTTAGCTGGACGAAGTCATGTCATGTTTCAAGAATCGCTCCTCACATGAGTCACATCACGTGGTACACCCGCGCGTCTTAGGCGTGACCCTCGGACGTGATTCGCTGCAGCACCCATTGTGTCTTCAACGCAAGCAACGCCACGACTTCACGGGTAATTCAAAGATTCAATATGTACAAACTTCCGGCGACGTAAACTTCATTACATCCTACAGA
The DNA here is from genome assembly GCA_029405325.1 of Claviceps purpurea. Taxonomy (NCBI): domain Eukaryota; kingdom Fungi; phylum Ascomycota; class Sordariomycetes; order Hypocreales; family Clavicipitaceae; genus Claviceps; species Claviceps purpurea. Next base: position 2,788,140 of record CM055785.1, read on the forward strand.
CGTTCCCGCGACGGGATATTCTCGCCTTGAACTTTCATTTGGCAGCGAATTGGCGAGGGCGTCGCGTGGCTGGCGAACTTTCCCGACCGACGATGACTTGCGACAGCTGAATCGACGCCTTGAATGGCAAATGCAGAACAAAGGTCGAGGACTACGATACATCCAAGTTGTTGCACAAAAGAATGGGCGCAGCCGTCTGGCCTGGCAAGGTCATTGTTGTCGTCGCCTTGTGCCGTGTCGAGTGTTGTTTGGCCTGGTATGGCAAGGTCATTGTTATCGTCGCCTTGTGTCGTGTCGCGGAAGGAATCCTGTTGATGATGTGTCGACTGAACAGGATTCCTTCCGCGACACGACACAAGGCGACGATAACAATGACCTTGCGTGTCGACTGAACAGGATTCCTTCCGCGACACGACACAAGGCGACGATAACAATGACCTTGCCATACCAGGCCAAACAACACTCGACACGACACAAGGCGACGACAACAATGACCTTGCCAGGCCAGACGGCTGCGCCCATTCTTTTGTGCAACAGTTATGAGCCCGGGAGGTTAACACCTGAAACTTCCGCTTGCCAACGTTGCAAGTTCGAATCCCCTGCGTACATATACCAAACAAACCACACTTTCGTCCCCTTTGCGATGCTGTCACATTGAATTAGGCGCTATACCACTTCTTTGTGTAGCTGTAAAAGTCCTACGCTGACAGCTAGGGGGTGTGTCGCACGGTATATAGGGGTATACAAAGCACATCAGAGTGGCCAGACGGCTGCGCCCATTCTTTTGTGCAACACAAGTCGATCCAACGTCAGCTGTCCTGTATATGTTCGCCGACAGATCACTCGCCAACAACAAAGATTTTAGTTCGCAGATCGGCTCGATTCGACCACCTCGATCAGCCCAAAGGAATCCGCCCGGTTCCTGGGAGTCCATATTACTCGGAATGTACGATGGAATGAACACGAAAAGCAGGTCAAACTGAAGCTTGAACTACAACGCTTCGCCCTCACCGTGCTCGCGGCGTCGACGTGGGGGTGCCCTTTGCGAGAAGCGCGCCTCTTATACACCCACGTCGTACGCAGCACAATGACTTACGGTGCAGGAATATGGCATACCTACGGCAAACCCGGGAAAGCGGCAAGGGGAGTAGCGAACGTTTTCACGAAAGAACAAATAAAGTGCATGCGCGTCGTGACCGGAGCATATAAAGCCACACCCGTCACCATCGTCGAAACGGAGTCTGCAGTCTCGCCTGTCGACCTTTTCCTAAACTACATCAAACGGCGATTCCACAACAGAATTGAGGCGAACGGCATGGCCGAACGGATCCGACAACCGCACATCGCTACGGTCCCCGTTCACCCCATTTCAAGACCGACTGGCCCCCGACCCCGATGGACTCCCGCCGGACAAGATACTCGAAAAGGAATGGAAAGAACGGTGGCACAAAGACAGAGCAGTGGCCAGGGCGAGACGCCCTCAACGGACCATCACAGCCGCTAAACAAAACCCAAGCTTCCACTCTACGCTGGCCTGAGCTTGTCCAGTTCTACAACGTCTACGTGATGACTCATAGGGAAAACCCCTAGGACATGGAGGAAAACCTCTATGCTGTCGTAACGCTGTGCATCGGGCCGATTCGGTCCGACCGCAGTTCCTATCATACATACCTACCTACATACCTCAATGTTTATCTGCTCGCCGGTGATAATATTTTTTTTTCTTTGTCCCCCCTTTCACAAAAGAAGTACTACTGCCTGCTAGTGCCATCTGGCTCGACTCGTGTGTACGCTGTCTTCTCCAGATACTCGCGAAGTACTGTGTTCCCTCTCCATCAAGAAGTGACTTATACCAAAGGTAAACTACTTTGCGACGATGACGAAAAGAAGAGAAGAGGCGTGAAGTGAATACATTTACGTAAAGTCGTGTCAGGTTCAAAGTGGGTTTTGTGCTCGGGGGGAAAACCGGGAAAAGCTGTGGATGTGCTTGCAAGCACAACATCACTAATTCGTCATATTCACACACAAATGGCCTGCCCTTCATACATACATCTCACTTGTCGCACATCGTGTCGTCTTCGAGAAGTCTTTTGCTGATGTACTTCGTAATTTTACGGAGATAGCTACGAGCGTAGCGAGCGACCACGGGCAGGCCCCCTGGAGAAAATTCGTGTCGTGGAACGCCCTTTTTGCTCCCATTTGAGGGCTATCTTCGCTGTCTGTGAGTTCTTGATGATCTGAATCGAAGACTTTGCCTCCTTCCTAGTCTTTCTCTTATCCTCAAGATCCAGAATTGAATGTGGCTCGACATGCCTCCTAGCACATACAAATCCGAAGTAATGCCATCAACTTCCCGAAGCGTTGATAGGACTTTCCTCCTCGACGTCTGTGTATAACGTTTAGTGCGCAGTAATTGTGTTTCTGGCGTATAATGTATTGTCTTTAGTTCGAGTTCTCAGTTACGCCCTGGGTAACTGTGCTTTGCTACATAGGACGGCCCGTATACGGGTGCGATCGACTTCCTGCCAGCATGAGCGGAGGCACCTGCGATGGCTCGACAGACAACGCTGATGCCGTTCCGCTCACGACTATTCTTGGATTTTGCAGAGGCAATAACCCAAATGCACTGACTACCAGCCTTTTTTGGGCGTGTACTATCATGGAAACGTCTTGCAAATTGCAGTAGATTCACTGTCGATTTAGTCATTGTGGGCGCGTGATGCATAGGCGAGGGATACTTCAGCTTTACTATTTTCTAGAGTTGTTAGGCTCTACGGCCCGGCGCGCCGCGCAGGACGTTAGGTACTCTCGGCCCCCTGGGTTCGTAGAATTACGAAAAGCGCCAGAGTCCCTCCTAAAGGGACGAAGGCAATGGGGCTGGGAAATTAGAGCATGGACACCTGTGACCTCTCAACAGTAGCCATCATAGGTCTTGAGAGGAAACCCATCACAGTCCTGTACTTCGTCCCATTTGGTGAGAAACAAGCCTCGCAGATCAGGGTCCTGGAGAAGTGTGCAAAAGGCCTTATGGCCTTTCGTGACCCAGCTAACTATTTGGCAGTTCTTCACAGAAACACATGTTAGCAAAGAGCAGACCATCGCGGTCGGAAGATCAGCGAGATCAGAAGGACAGGAAGGATGTGGTGTGGTGACCAGTCCTACATCTCAGCAGAGACATACCTTGCTGCAATACCAGAACGACAAGCATTTGGCGCATCGTTTCATCGAAGATGATGCGCCTATAGTGTTACACCCGTGACAGTGTCTCAAGTCGTTGTGTGACGTTGAGTATGAGCGGACCTCATGTTCCAACGCCAGTATTACCGGCACGGGATGGTGAAAAATCTATAAGCAGGCAGTTTCAGTTAAGCGGGGTGCAAACATTGAAGAAGAGAAAAACTTGGAGTAGATGGACAACAACTGTTTCAAGAAATCGGGATGCTGCAGTCGGCATTCCAAACTAACCTTGATCATCCGTGGATCTCTATGGCGAATACCAGGAGGTCCCCAGTGGAAATCGTGTTGTGTTGCGTCAAGAATGGCGATTGTTGATTCCGGCCTTGGATGGTAGTTTTGAACTTCAGAGCCTCTAGTCTCGGTGTAGAAGTGCACCTTGGTCTTCTTGTTGTCCATGTCCATAACCTCAACACTCAGAGGTACAATAGAGAAGGGATCTTCCAATATCTCACCCAAGAAGCACCAATGGCGACGGTTCTTGAAGGAGCCGTCTCCGCGAATGTCGTTCTTGTGTGGGAGTTCAGAAAATGGAAAGAAAAAGTTCCGGCGCTTGAGAACAATTTCGCCTGTCATGACGAGTCTTGGCTTCTCCCTTTTCCAAAGCCAGTCTTCAAATTCATCGGGTCCGAGTCCTCGCGGAACGTCGGTAACAGCCGTCTTCCAGATGTCCTGTCCATCTTCATGATCCGTTGGAGGAGAACGTGCCATCTTGGTATACTTCTTAGTTAGCGGATTGTCACTGCCAAGAAGTCTCTTCCAGATAGCTGCGGCCTTTAGCGCGAAGATGCGCCCTCTTGCCAAGTCACCCATCATGATGGCGAGACGCGCGGCATCTGCTAAAGCCCCCCCGTAATTCCTATCCTCGCGATCTAGTTCCTGAAAGACTCTGACTCGAGCATCGATATATCTTAACATTGTGAGCCACGGGTCCGTTGTGCACTCGAGCGGGACCTCATCGGCGCGTTTGATCAAGCTTACAAGCTGGTCAATCTTGTGATCGCGTTCTTCTCTCTGCTCGTCCGGCAAAGAGCAAGTGCTACAAATGCATGTAAAGTGCATTGCATCTTCAAACTTTTCCCGCCGAGTTTCATGGTTAGTGAGAAAGGTTTCGTACGAAACTGTGATCTCTTCTCCCGCATGAATGTCTCTCATGGCATGCACCGTATATCGATTGGTGTCATGGTTCCAGTCTTTCAAACCGTTGTTGTTGCAGTCGTGATTGATGCGGCATGCATGTGGAAAAATGGCGAATATGTGTTGGGGCTCACTGGCAGCTAAAATGCAACTTGTTCCGAAGATGCCATGATATTGCGTTGCGGAATCGCTGAATTCGTATCTGTTAGGAAAAGAAAGAAAGATGTCTCGTTCTTTCTTGTTCATGGCTTTCACTTGATCGTATATGATAGATTCTCGTTCCTCATTAGATACTTCGTTTGGAGCACTTATCAGAGGCCGCTCGGAAAGTATTCGCGTGCCTTTGGTGATGTTTCTGGTCGCAACAAGACCCTTGCCTTTGCCTGGGACATCCTGCACGGCGTACATGGTGTTATCAGCCCCTGTAGTATTCATCGGAATGTTATCCAAAGCAATTGGTTCCTGTGAAACTGAAAGATGGTTTTGGTCGTTGGCTTGATGCAAATGACTACTTCGCCAATTGTGTGAGTATGCCGTTCTTATCGCCCTGAGTGAGGGTTCCCGTCAGGCGCACAAATGAGTCGAGCACATTCACTTTTCTTCAGTGCTTCAGTGAATCAGTATGTAGGTCTTGCTTGGGTGTTTGTTGATTCGGCAGTTCAATTCTTCATGCGTTGGGGACTTATCGTATCCGCCATTGGACCACGGACTTCATTCTTTTTTTTTCTCTTTTTCTCGCCCCTCACGAGGCACGTCACGACACCCGCACGTCATTGGCTGCGGCAATGCCACCACGACACACGTGTCACGCTGCACGCATGTGTGAAGGATCCATAATAATAGTGGATCCGTAACATTGCGGGGGATTGTTGCAGGCTGCAGCATTAGGTACCTATGTACCTACCTCCTTGTAGAAGCTGCAAAATCTAGGAACCGCGCCTTCTCATCATCCCCCGTGAGCTCTGTTACCGTACCAGACAGTTCCTTTCTTTCTTTGATTAACTCTTTGCGAATCATGCAGCCTGATATCATATATGTATGCAATAGTCAGTCAACGTTATTACTCAGTTTTGGCACCACATGTTTCAAAACGTACCATCATCGTCAAAATACGGCTCCCCCGCCCAAAACTCGTTCATTCGTTTAACACTCTTTTCCCCTCTCATTAACAATCGTGGCGCCGAGTTTAACCTTTCGACTCCCTTATGCGCTTATTTCAACTCATTGATCATGGTCTTGATTGTATCAAGGTCGCATCCCTTCAACGGGAAAAGTCTCATGTCGAGAGTAGCTCTCGGTGGCCATATTTTTTTCGTATACTCTGTACACAAAGTAAACGTACTTCCCCGTGCGATTATTCCTGACTATGTAGTTTCATAAAGCAAGGAAACGCGAACCCCATACTGTTCGGTGTTCACTGTTGCTCAAGAACTTTCTGCTTCCAGTTAGGCCCCATTTCCGCTGACCATATGGCAGTGACTTCCTCCACAAGCTCCTCGGTGACGTCGGTCCAGTTCTGACCCGCTGTCAGCTTTTCATGTCTAGTCATAGTGGTAATGTCGAATCGATGTCCTGCCCAAATGGCAAAGGCCTCTGTGGATTCGTCCTGTTGGGTCGTGCAGTGCCACGGACGAATCGGAACTCCATGAAATACGAGACAAAACGACGCATCCGAATCCAATACCTTGAACAAAGGGACCATGAGCCAATCCTGGCTGCAGCTCGAGGGGCTCTCGTCGCACATATTGATGTGTTGTCAGATTACGTAGGATCCAAACTTCATCTCGGGGATAAAAGTCATCGCATTCCATGCAAAATACGTTCCTCACAGTCCGATAGCATGGATCCTGAGCAAGGGCATCCAAAATGGAGTAGTCCCGATCAAAGGATGTGCTTCTGGCATCAGGAAGTCTGGTAAAACTTCTGCTGATCCTTTCGTACAGAGTGAGTGTTTGTTGTTCTACTGGAAGTTGATAAACCTCATCTTCCGATCCCTCATCTTCTGATTCCTCATCTTCTGGTCTTCTCTTGAGAAGGTTTTCCTTGTCTTCCTCCGTAGCAAAAAGGCCTGGGGGATAGTCGTCAACTTTGACGTAATCTCCCACCGTGATGAGCTGCTGGCCAGCCCAAACGCCGAAAGTTTGCGTGAAATCCCGTACGACATACTCTCTAGCGATGCTCCAAAAATATTGATTCGTGACACCTAGAAAAACCACACTTTTCAGATCGTCATCGTAACAATGTTCGAAGATTAGGCGATGGATTTCAGTGGGGAACCGAGAGAAGCTCCCAGGCTTTCGGTCCATAGTTCCAACTACATGAACGTGTAAGTCAGTAACTTGGAACAATAAAGGTCTATAGTGGAAACTTTGAACAGACCACCTGCTGCACTATGATGAGACTTCACGTTCTCGGGTCTAGAGTCATGATAAGTAGGTACGACAGGAACCGCCAGGGCTCTTTCGACATCTTCGGCCACGGCAGGCTCAAAGAGAAGCTCTCCAAGCTTTATATGTGCATTAAACAACAGTTTTTTACTGTCGAGAGCAGCAATGATCCAGTACTGTCCCATGTTTGCTATCGAGGTGATTTGTCTCAACACGGCGACCAGTGTTTGGAGCAGTGTTTGGAGTAGAGCTTGAGCAAAAGCTCTGAAAGAGACGGCTTTCGCAGTCAAGACCACGAAACTCTTTTCAAGATGGAACTGGAGATTTTTTGAAACCACAATTGGCAAACTTGAAAGGTCAAACAAGTTATGTACATACATACAAAAGCCGCGAATTATAGACAAAGCAGTGTAGCACAAACAGTCAACAATGGCCCCACTTTCAATTCACGCTTTAGGACGGTCTTGAGACTCACTTCAGGTCACCTGACAGAAGGTTAAACCCAATCGCGTTCGCAGCGTGATGAGTTACTACCTCCTAGAACCTAGGTCCTACTGCATAATTAGCGGAGTGGTAGCAGTACATACGTACATAGGTACATATGTATGCGCTCCAGGGCGAAGGAAGACTCGCCTCGCGGTATGTACTGGCAATTTTCAAGTGAACAAAGTTTTGGACCACTCCACATGTCAACTCGAAGTCTCGAAGTCTCGAAATCGCGATCGTTGAGCAGGGGTGTGTGGAGTGTGTCACTGTGTGACCTGAAGCGAGCCTTGAGACCGTTCATGGGATATGGTACGATGCCCGGCAACCATCCCGCATTAGGTACTCCGTAGATAACATAGCTGCGAGCCCCCGGAGGGAAGTCGTGCCGTCAAAAGGCTTCTTTGCTTCCCTTTGAGAGCTCTAGATATTCGCTGTCTGTGATTGTGATGGCTCTTGATGATCTGAATCGATGACTTCGGCTTCTTAATAGCCTTTCTCTTACTCATTTCCAAGCTCCGGAACTGAATGTGGCCCGATATCTCCCAGCACTTTACATGCGCCAATGCGAAATATGCCAGACGCCCCGGAAGAGTTCAATATAAATACCGAAGTCATGTCATCAACTTCCCGATGCGTTGGGTGCCCTTTGGCTGGTCAACGTCTATGTACAACGTTCAGCGCGCAGAAATTGTGTTTCTGGCGTATAATACGCCCTGGGTAACTGTGCTTTTGCTACGTAGTACACGTAGGACGGCACACCGTCACACACGTATACGGATGTGCCCGACTTCCTGTCACTATGAGCGGAAGCACCCGCGATTGATCGACAGTCGACGTTGATGGCGTACTGCTGACGGCTATTTTATGTTTCGCAAAATAAAATTAAGTCCAATGCACTCACTAACTACCACCCTTTTGTGGGCGTCACCGTGCGTGTCATGTCATCTACTATTACGGCAACGTCTCCCAGATTGCATTTGCAGTAGATTCACTGTTGATATAGTCATTGTAGGGCCGTAGGCGCGTGATACAAGGGAGGCGAATGCTTCAGTTTTACTATCATAGGCTCTACGGCCCGGCACAGGAGGTTAGGTACTCTCGGCCTCCCCCTTATGGAATTGTGAAACACGACAGAGTATGTACCTACATAACGGGACGAAAGCAGTGGGGCTTGGAAAAATGAAGCATCTCAAGTCTCAAAAAGAACCATCAGAAACCTTGAGAGGAAAACTAACAGAGTCCTGCACTTTTTCCCATTCGGTGAGGAACAAGCCTCGCAGATCAGGGTCACTGAGAGCTTTACAATTGAATTTGTGGAATTTCAGGGTCCAGCCGACCTTTTGGCAGTCCTTGAGAGGAATATATGTCAGCAATTCACAAGGAAAGCGCCCGAGAATCAGCGCAACACCGGGAGGATCAGAAGGGCAAGAGGGAAGAAAGGCTGTGATGATCTATCATACATCCCAGCAGGCGTACCTTGTTGCAATACCAGAGTGACCAGCATCCGGTGCATCGTTTCATCGACGCTGCTGCGGCATCGTTGCCACAACCGTGACAAGTTCTCATGTCATTGTCCTGTGGCATTGAGAGTCTGTGGACCTCGCTGCTCATCGAGAGAATCGTGGCCAGGCGAAGCGGGAAAACCTATGAACAGGCGATCTCAGTCAAATAGTTCAAAAATCCTGGAACAAAAGCTCGAGTATAAATGGACAAGTTGTCACCAAGAACTTAGGATGCTGCGATCTTCAATTTAAACTTACCTTGATCATCCGTGGATCCTTGTGTCGAATACCAGGAGGTCCGAATTTGAAATTGTACCGTGTTGCGTCGATGATAGCGACCGTGTGACCCGGCTTATGTTGGTCGGCGTCGATTTCAGTCCCTGCACCTTCGGTGTAGAAATGTACTTTTGTCTTCTTGTTGTGGATGTCAACAACCTCAAGATCGAAAGGTAGAATGAAGACAGGTTCCAGAATTTCACCCAAGAAGCACCAATGACGGCGTTCCTTGGAGGAGCCGTCTGAACAAACGTCGGTATTTCGTGGGAGGTCAGAAAATGCAGAGAAGAATGCTTGTGTCGGTGGAAGCAAGACCTTTGGTACGACGATCTTTGGCTTCTCTCTTCTCCAAAGCCAGTTGTCAAAATCATCGGGTCCAAGTCCCTGCGGAACTTCGCTAACAGCCGTCCTCCAGACGCTGGAGGTCCCATATTTCTCGTGAGTTGAAGGGTCCCGTGCCAAATCTGCGTACTTGATGGCTCGCGTGCTGTCACTCCCCAGAATTGTCGTCCAGATAGCTGCCGCCTTTTGCGCGAAGACGCGCCCTCTTGCCAAGTCGCTCCGCGCGATGGTAAGAGATACAGCTTCGGCGTAGGTGGACGCGGTATTCCAGTCCTCCCGATCTAGGTCGCGATAGATACTGACTCGACCGTCGAGATAGGTCAGCAATGTGAAGTCCGGACATGATGTACATGAGCACGGTGGCTCATTGTAGCGTTGGATTAAGCTTCGAATCTGGTCCAGTTTTCGATCGCGTTCTTCGCTCTGCTCGTCCGGCAAAGAGCAGGCACGGCAAAAGCATGTAAACCCAAAATTCTCCCTAAGACTTTTCTGCCGAGTTTGCCGGTTATTGTAGTAGGGTTCGTACGAAAGTGTGATTTCTTCTCCCGCATGGATGTCTCTCATGGCATGCACCGTGTGTCGCTTAATGTTTTCGTTCCACATTTTCCAAGCATTGTCGTCGCAGTCGTGATTGATGAGGAGTGCTTTTGGGAAAATGGCATTCTTTTTTCCAAGCTCATCATCAGCAGGTAGAGAGTTTGTTTCAAAGATGCCGATATAACGCGTCGTGGTATCGATGAATCGGAACTCGTTGGGCATAGAGAGGAAGGCATCTCGTTGCTTCTTCTTCAACGCTTTCACTTTCTGAGTTATGAACTTTCCTCGCCACTTCTCGGATTTACCGAATGGTACAGCGATCAAAGGCTGCTCGGAAAGAATTCGAGTGCCTTTGGGGATGGTTCTGGTCGCGACGAGACCTTTGCCTTTGCCTGGGATATCCCGCAGGGCGTACATGGCGTTATTGGCTCCTGTAGTATCCATCGGAATGTTCTTCACCGCTTAAGTGGTTCCTGTGAAGCTAAAGTATAGTTTTGAGCTTTGATATGTAAAGTTGGAAGTTTACTGGAAGAGGCGCTTCCAACCTGGTATGCGGGTGATGCCGTGCTTAGTGCAATCCTTGTCAGATGGAAGAAAGTGGCGGGCATATGCACTTTGCTTTGGTTACTTGATTGATATCTGTTGATTCGAAAACGAAATTCTTCACGCTTTGGCGTATCGTCATTGAGACCATTAACCACGGAGTTCCTACAACGAAGTTGGCCCAGAAAAAGTCGTCATTCTTTCGTGACTCCGTGCGCGAGTCTCACCGGTACGCGTGAGTCACGCGTACCGGCGCGTCGTTCGAATCCGCACGTATGTACGCTGATTGGCTGCAGTACCTGCCATCAACGACACGGGCCACTTCTTTGTGTCCTACAGGTACCAGGTAGGCAGGTACCTACATTGTACTTTCTACCTCTATCATTACTGAGGAAACAGACAACAAAAGATACATAGATCTCACCGGGATAAAATGAGCACACAAACAACGGCGAACCCCGGAAAGAAAGAACAAACTTCTGTAGGTATTCAATTCGACTCAACTAGCCCCCCCTTGCCTCCTTCAACTCCATATGTAAATGATGTGAAAACATTCTCTTGATATATGTAGCCTGTAGGTATAGCAAAATGGAGAAAAACAGACTCAACCTGAATAGGAAGAGAAAACAGGAGGAAGACGAAGAAGAATGGTGGTTTTTGAGCATCTCTCCCTTCATTCCTTCATCACATACATAGGTACCTAGATATTTCCATATAGACCACCTCCATATTCTCACTTCGAATCATCGAATTATTGCCAGAGACAACTGGCTCGGATTCTCGCCACTGGCCAGATATCCTCTTCTGTGTAGCACTCTGCGCTTAAATCATGACCAAGCGCCAGAGTGATGGGATGGAAGCAGTGGGGCTTGGACAATGGACATTGGAGCATACTCAACAGGAGCCATCGGCGACCTTGAGAGGAAACCTGACACTGTCCTGTACTTCATTCCATTCGGTGAACAACAACCTCCGCAAATCAGGATCCTTGAGAGACTTGCAACAGGCCTTGTGGCCCTTCGTGACCCAGCCAACCATTTGACAGTCCTTGAAAGAAGCACATGTTAGCATTGCACAGCGCGTCGTGGATGACGACCCAACTCTGGGAAGATGACAAGGTCAGGAGGACAAGTCGAAGTGATCACTAGTGACCTGTCCTACATCGCAGTAGGCGTACCTTGTTGCAGTACCAGAACGACAAGCATCCGCTGCATCGTTTCATCGACGCTGCTGCGGCAATATTGCCACACCCGTGACAATTTCTGCAGTCATTTTGCTGTGGCTTTGAGAATTGGCGGACGTCGTTGTCCAACTCGAGTATCTTGGTCAGGGGAAGCGGAAAACACTGTAAACAGGATTTTTTTGGTCAAATGGCTGGCAAACACTGGATCAAACGTTCGAGTATTGATGGTCAAGTCGATGCCAAGTAGTCAGCATGCTGCCTTCACCACTTCAAACTTACCTTGATCATCCGCGCATCCTGGAGTCGGATACCGGGAGGCCCGAATTTGAAATCGTGTTTTGTCGCGTCGAGGACGGCGACTGTATGGCCCAGCTGAGCTTCTTTGGGTGCCGATTTTTCCAATCCCTTTTTTTCAGTGTAGAAGTGCACTCTCAACTTCTTGCCGCGGACGTCCATGACCTGCACATCTAGAGGCACAATATGTATAAAGTCCGTCACCTGGCCCAAGAAGCACCAATGACGTTTCTTGAAGGAGCTGTTTGTGGCAATGTCCTCCTTGTATGGGAGGTCATCAAATCCAGAGAAACATGATTGTTTCGAAGGAATGAGCGCCTTTGCCGGGGCGAATGACTCTTCTCTTTTCCAAAGCCATTCTTCAAAGTCATGAGGCTCAAGTTCATACGGAATGTCGTCCACGGTCGTTCTCCAGCACATGAAGCGTCCATACATGTCATGAGACGAAGGATCCCGAGCCAGATCTGCGAACTTGATAGCCATCGGGCTATCACTGCCAAGGGTTGTCTTATGGATAGATTCGGCCTTCTGTGCAAAGACGCGACCTCTTGCCAAGTCGCCTTGCGAGATGGTCATGTCCGCGGCAAATTCATATACCAGTGCGACGTCATGGTCCTCTCGGTTCAGCTCGCTGTAGATACGGATTTGAGCATCGAGGTATTGCAGCGACATGATCGGGGGGCATAGGTACACCGTTTCGTGGAAAAGTTTGCTTAAGTTCATTAATTGCAGCAGTTTCCGATCTCGTTCTTCCCTCTGCTCGGCCGGTAAGTTGCAAGTATGACATGAGCATACAAAGTGGTACTCTTTTTGAAAGGCCCTTCGCTCAGTGGTCCGCGTGTCGTGATAGGCTGCGTAACAAAGTGTGATTTCTTCTCCCGCGTGAATGTCTCTGATGGCATGCACCGTGTGTCGTTTGATATTGGAGTTCCATTCTCCCTCGGCGTTGCTTTCGCAGTCGTGATTGATGCGGCATGCTTCCAGGAAGACGGCCACCTTGTCCCCGCGCCCAAATTCTCGGCAATTTGAGTAGAAGATGCCGACGAACTGCGATCCACCCTTCTTGATCCCGTTCGCAAAATTGTTGTGCAAAGATAGGTAAGCAGTTCGTTGGTCAATGTTCACTGATACCCACTGCCGACATAATATGTCTGGTACCATCTCGCCGGGTACTGTGGCTGGTAAAGTGATCAAAGGCTTCTCGGAAAGAATTCGCGTGCCTTTGGGGATTTCTCTGGTCGCAACGAGACCTTTGCCTTTACCTGGGATATCTTGCAGGATATGCATATGTCCGTCGGCCGAGCATGGTTCGCTGAGGTTCCCTGTGGTGTTCTCTGGAGCGTTCTCTAGGAAGTTCGTCATCTCTTGTCTGTGAAGCCGGAAGGCAGTTTCAAGCAGGACTTGTATTGGAGGAGAGGAGTTTGATGCAACTGCTCACTCGGCAGTTGTCATTACCGATGGCGTTATTATCGTCCTGAATGCAGCCCACCCAAAGCACAAAAGAGGCGAGCACATGCACTTTAGCTTAAATTTTGTGTTTTTGCCGATCTTGTGTGTATTTGTCGTTAATAAAAGTGCTATGTATCAAGATTCAATTGTTTTCTCGACGAAGTCGTCATTTCCCCGCTGAACCCTGTCGCAGACTTGCAGCTGGACCACAATATTTATCTAGGTACATCACGTGACTTCGATCGTTATTAGGCAAAACTGAAGAAATCGTGCAGCGACGCGCACATTTCGTGTTTGCCTCTTTTTGGCGCGCACTGGCACAGCTTCGCGTCACTGCATTTTTGGTTATCAGCACTCCAGGAGTGCCATTGTCACATTCAGACATCATAACATACATTTTCAAGACATTTATCTGAGCATTTATCTCCATGCATCAATAGCACCTTGGCCATAGTCTAGGTACTCACCCACCTTCGGCATCACTCTCACATGCCAATACATAGATCCACAACTCATCTACCGACATATCCACCAAATGTGCCGAGGATCGTTACTAATACCTGTCTAATTCCGATAGGGCAATCGCTGACTAGGCAACTGCCGACTATGCAGTACAACACTTCTTAGGATAGAACGTTGGGGAAGATCACTTTTCGGAACATTGGAGGATACTCAACAGGAGCCGTCGGCGACCTTGAGAGGAAAACTAACACAGTCATGTACTTCATTCCATTCGGTTAACAGCAAGCTCCGCAAATCAGGATCTCTGAGAAACTTGCAAGAGGCCTTGTGGCCTTTCGTAACCCAGCCAATCATTTGACAGTCCTTGAAAGAAGCACGTGTTAGCATTGCACAACGCGTCACGGATTACATCGTAACGCTGGGACGATGAGAAGGTCAGGAGGAGAAGTCGAAGTGATCACTAGTGACCTGTCCTACATCGCAGTAGGCGTACCTTGTTGCAGTACCAGAACGACAAGCATCCGCTGCATCGTTTCATCGAGTCGGCGGCGGCACTATTGCCACATCCGTGACAATTTCTGCAGTTATTTTGCTGTGGCTTTGAGAATTGGCGGGTTTCGTTGACCAACGCGAGGATCTTGGCCAGGGGAAGCGGGAAGCACTATAAACAGGAATTTTTTGGTTAAACGGCTGGTAAACAGTGTATCAAAAGTTCGAGTATAGACGGACAAGTAGGTGCCAAGAAGTTAGGATGCTGCCTTCATCATTTGAAACTCACCTTGATCATCCGCGCATCCTGAAGTCGGATACCGGGAGGTCCGAATTTGAAATCGTGTTTTGTCGCGTCAAGGACTGCGACCGTGTGGCCCAGCTGAGCATCTGCGGGTGGCAATTCTTTCACCCCCTCTTTCTCAGTGTACAAGTGCACTCTCAACTTCTTGCCGCGGACATCCATGACCTGCAGATCTAGAGGTATAACAAGTAAAGGTTCCATCATCTGGCCCAAGAAGCACCAATGGCGTTTCTTGAAGGAGCTGTTTGTGCAAATGTCCTCCTTGTATGGGAGGTCATCAAATCCAGAGAAACATGATTGTTTCGAAGGAATGAGCGCCTTTAACAGGGCAATTGGCTCTTCTCTTTTCCAAAGCCATTCTTCAAAGTCATGAGGCTCGAGTCCGTACGGAATGTCATCCACGGCCATCCTCCAGCACATGGAAAGCCCATACCTCTCATGGCGCGAAGGATTCCGTGCTATATCTGCAAACTTTATAGTCATCGGGCTATCACTGCCAAGAACTGTCTTATAGATGGATTCGGCCTTCTGTGCAAATATGCGACCTCTTGCCAAGTCGCCATGCGAAATGACGAGGTCCGCGGCAAGTTCGAAGACCAGTGCGAAGCCAAGGTCCTCTCGGTTTAGCTCGCTGTAGATACGGGCTTGAGCATCGAGGTATCGTAGTGACCTGATAGGAGGGCATTTGTACGCGGTATCTGTGTAGATCCATCTTAAGGTGCTTATCTGGAGCAGTTTCCGATCTCGTTCTTCCCTCTGCTCGGCCGGTAAGGTGCAAATATGACATGAGCATACAAAGTGGTGGTCTCTTTGAAAGGACTTCTTCTCACTGGCTCGCGTGTCGTGATAGCCTGCGACTAGGTAACAAAGTGTGATTTCTTCTCCCGCGTGAATGTCTCTGATGGCATGCACCGTGTGTCGTTTAATATTGGGGTTCCATTCTCCCTCGGTGTTGCTTTCGCAGTCGTGATTGATGCGAGATGCTTCCAAGTAAATGGCCGATTTGTCTACGGGCCCAAATTCTCGGCAATTTGAGTAGAAGATGCTGATCAACTGCGGTGCTGCCTTCTTGCTCACGTTCTCAAAATTGTTATGCAAGGATAGGTAGGCAGTTCGTTGATCAAGTTTCAGTGATTTCCACTGCCGAGATAATAACTCTGGCGCCTTCTCGGCGGATACTTTGACTGGTAAAGTGATCAAAGGCTGCTCGGAAAGAATTCGCGTGCCTTTGGGGATGTCTCTGGTCGCAACGAGACCTTTGCCTTTACCTGGGATATCTTGCAGGGCATACATAGCTCCGTCGGCTGAGCATGGTTCGCTGAGGCTCGCTGCGGTGTTCTCTGGAGCGTCTTCTAGGAATGTCGTCATCTTTGTGAAGCCGGAAAGCAGTTTCAAACTAGACTTATGGGAAGAGAGAAATTTGATGCAACCGCTCACTCGGCAATTGTCATTACCGATGGCGCTATTGTCGTCTCGAATGCAGCTCGCCAAAAGCACAAAAGAGGCCAGCCAGCACATGCACTTTAGCTGATATATTTTGTAATCGTTGATGTTAGTCAGTGCTATCAATTCTTTTCTAGACGAAGCCGTCATTTCCCCGTTGAGATCTCCTTAACTACATACCTGATAGGTGCATACATCACGTGGCTCGGGTCGCGTTTCAATCCTCACTTACCTACGTTGATTGGCTGCAGGCTGCAGGCTCAGGCTGAGTCAGCAGCTACCACAAGACTCACAACGACCGAGGTACGTGAGGAACGCATAACCACCCGTTCCGCCCGAAAGGTCAAGTGACCAAGTTGCATGGCAGCAGCTTCATCATGGTTATATAGTGCATTGTAATTTGTCAGTACTGCACAAACGGCGCTGTATAGACCGTGACACTTTATGTGCTTCTTTATTCAATTCGACTCAACTGGCCCCCCCTCGCCCTCTCAACTGAATGATGAGAGAACAACTCTCTTAACATAGCAAAACAGAGTAAACAGACTAAATCTAAATAGGAAGGGAAACAAGAGGAAGACGAAGAAAATGGTGGTTCCCGAGTATCTCTCCCTTCATTCATTCATCCATTCATCACTAAGCAGGTACGTACTAATGTATGCGCCTCTTCGCACCACCGAAAACCTCTAGTCGTACCACCTATTCCCCATCGCTTTACAACAAGAGCCAAGTGACTCGAATACTCGGCGAATATGATATTGCCTCGTCCGCGTAGGTCTCGACGTTTCAAATCATCATAAAGCGCCGGAGTGTTGAAGAAGTGGGGCTTGGACAATGTACATTGGAGGCTTGGAGCATTAGGTACTCAACAGAAGCCATTGGCAACCTTGAGAGGAAAACTAACACTGTTCTGTACTCCATCCCATTCGGTGAGCAACAAGCTCCGCAGATCAGGATCCTTGAGAAACTTGCAACAGGCTTTGTGGGCTTTCGTGACCCAGCCAACCATTTGACAGTCCTTAAGAGAAGCGGATGTTAGCGTTGCACAAAGCGTTACGAATCCCAACGCGATCAGAACGTCGGGAGAAGAAAAACAATGTGATCACTCGTGACCTGTTTTTGCATCCCAGCAGGCGTACCTTGTTGCAATACCATAATGACATGCATCCGGTGCATCGTTTCATCGAGTCGCCGGCGGCACTTTTGCCACACCCATGACAAATTCTCCTGTTATTGTGCTGTGGCTTTGGGAATTGGCGGACCTCATTGAACAACGCGAGTATCTTGGCCACGGGAAGCGGGAAAGACTGTGAACCGGGAATCTTTTGTTAAAAGGCTGCGAAATACTGGATCACAAGTTCGAGTATTGATGGACAAGTCGGTGCCAGGAAGTTAGAATACCGGGTTTATCATTTTAAGCTTACCTTGAGCATCCGCACATCCTGAAGTAGAACACCAGGAGGTCCGAATTTGAAATCATATTTCCTCGCGTCGAGGATGGCGAGTGTGTGGCCCCGATCAGCTTGCTGGGGTGACAATTCATACATTCCCATTTGCGGAGTGTAGAAATGCACTCTCAACCTCTTGCCGTGGACGTCCATGACCTGCAAATCTAGAGGCACAACAAGTATAGGTTCCATCACCTGGCCCAAGAAGCACCAATGACGTTTCTTGAAAGAGCTATTTGTGCCAATGTCGTCCTTGTTTGGGAGGTCAACGAATCCAGAGAAGAAGGATTGTTTGGGTGGAATGAGCGCCTTTGCCGGTGGGTCTATTGGCTCTTCTCTGCTCCAAAGCCAATTTTCAAAGTCATGAGGCCCAAGTTCATGCGGAATCTGGTCCACGGGCAGTTTCCAGCGCATGGAGTGGCCATACTTCTTATAACGCGAAGGATACCGTGCCAGATTTGTGAACTTGATAGTCATCGGGTTATCACTGCCAAGAAGTGTCTTACAGATGGACTCGCCCTTCTGTGCAAACACGCGACCTCTTGCCAAGTCACCATGCGAGATGACGAGAAACGCGGCAAGCTTATATACCATTGCGAGTACAAGTTCCTCTCGGTTTAGCTCGTTGTAGATACGGACTTGAGCCTCGAGATGTTGCAGCGACCTGATCGGGGGGCATAAGGACACGGTATCTTCGTAGACCTGGCGCAGGGAGGCTATCTGGAAGAGTTTACGTTCTCGTTCTTCTTTCTGCGTGTACGGCAAGGCGCAGGTTTGACACAAGCATACAAAGCCATGCTGTTTTTGGAAGAACCACTGCCTAGTGGTCCTCGTGCTGGGAAGGCATGCGTAAGGTAATGTGATTTCTTCTCCCACGTGAATGTCTCTCATGGCATGCACCGTGTGCCGTTTTATATTGGAATTCCAGTCTTCCTCAGCGTTGCTTGCGCAGTCGTAATTGATACGGGATGCTTCCAGAAAGATAGCCATGTCGTTCTTTCCGCGCCCAAAACGCCGGCAATTTGAGAAGAAGATGTTGGAGAACTGCATTTTCCAAGTATGGATCGCGCAATTGTTATGCAAGGATAGGAAGGCAACTTTTTGGTAATTGTTCAGTGCTTTATAACGCCGACGTAAGAAATTGGGTATCAACTCATCAGGCACTTTGACTGATAAGGCAATCAAAGGCTGCTCGGAAAGAATCCGCGTGCCTTTGGGGATTTCCCTGGTTGCAACGAGACCCTTGCCTTTGCCTAGGATATCCCGCAGGGCATACATAGGTCCGTCAGCCGAGCATGGTTTGTTGAGGCTCCCTGTGGTGTTCTTTGGAGCGGTTTTTAGGTCGCACATCGTTTCCGTGAAGTCGCAAGGCGGTTCAAACTTGACTTGTATTGGAAGAGATGAGTTTGATGCAACTGCTCATTTTTGGCGCGCACTGGACAGCTTCGCGTCACTGCATTTTTATTGTTCGACTTTACCTAAAACGCGTACCTCCAACAAGCGCTTAGGTAACTCTGTCTAGGTACCTACGCCACCTACGCAACCTACCATCTCATTAGCGCGTATTTTTTGAAACGTTAATAGTAAGCCTCAAAGAGCGCTTCAGCGATGGCAACGCCTTTATCCAGACTCGCAACACCGCAATACCAAAGGCCGGGCCCCAAGATCGCGGCCTTAGCCACGCGCCATCTCATCCCTTCAGCGCCTACTACAGCCATCAAAAGAATTTATTCAACACGTCGAAAGATCGAGGTGTTGTTATG
The DNA here is from genome assembly GCA_029405325.1 of Claviceps purpurea. Classification (NCBI taxonomy): domain Eukaryota; kingdom Fungi; phylum Ascomycota; class Sordariomycetes; order Hypocreales; family Clavicipitaceae; genus Claviceps; species Claviceps purpurea. The sequence continues at coordinate 2,807,419 of CM055785.1, forward strand.
GTTATTACATCACCGAATTACTGACCCGGAGGCACCCAATACCGAACACTATGTACAGGATGGCTTGCGAAGACCCTATCTTCGTGAGGCGTCCCAGTGGTTCCAGATACCCGAACGCACCATCAATCACTGGTGGACCAACCGGGACTCATTTGAGGAAATACGAACGAACAGTCCTCGGCCTTACTGGCCGGAGTTGGAGGAGAGACTATGGGCTGACTTTACCGCCCGAAGGGAGGAAGGTCACCTAGTTCGTACCGGTTGGTTCCGACAACGTGCGCAGGAACAATTTCGGGAGTTGTACCCAACAGTGGCTCACGATTTTATTTCTCCGAAGGCAGGTTCAACGGCTTTAAGCGTTGATAGTGCGTTCGGGTATCTGGAACCACTGGGACGCCTCACGAAGATAGGGTCTTCGCAAGCCATCCTGTACATAGTGTTCGGTATTGTGTGCCTCCGGGTCAGTGATTCGGTGATGTGATAAGTTAATAACCATGAACGCTCAGCCACTATAGAGCATCAACGTCTTGAGGGTTTCGTCTGCGTGACAGGAGAAGCTATTCGCAACGTTGCGGCGAGGTGAGTAACACCACAATGCTGTACCGTCAAAGTCGCAATTATCGCAAATCGGCGAAGAAAGATGTCTACTAGTACTCAACGTCGTCATACAAGTCCAATTGCCCATTTCGGGCACGCATTCTTTTGAACAGGCACGACGGCTCTTTCAATCTGAAAGTTTCGCAGCCGTCGCACAGTCACGACCGAATTGACGGTTCGGTTGCGAAGTCAGAAGCAATTTGGCCCTGAGGAACTCCTTTCACTTGTTGAAAAGAAGTCGAAGGCAACTCGACTTTCAGCAAGGCAAATTGCAGAGCAGATACAAGGAGAAAACTCGGAATTGATAATTCATCGCCAAGATGTAATCAATCTGCAGCAAAAACTTCGTCTCAATGCCTATGACGCCGAGACATCAACTCACGCTTTCGTCGACTTACTGTCCAGAAGTGAAGACATCTTTCACTTCGCCATCGATAGAAACCATGATACAGGCATGATTTGGCGTGTGTTCTGGACATCAAGGATTGTGTTCAGCCCTGGACAGTGGAAACAGAACCCTGAGGTCCTCATCATGGACAATACTTACAACGTTAATCGCTTCAACGTGCCGTTGATGCAGGTGATAGGCGTCTCGGCAGTGGCTAAAAACTTCAGCGTTGCCCTCGGCCTTGCCGCGCGTGAAGATACGGACGCTTACACGTGGTTCTCCCAGCAAAAATGACCTCTGCAATCGAGAAGAGCGTGGACGATCTTAGGGTGTGGATAGAACAGAATGCATCCCGGCTCAGCCTCGACAAACTCGTAGAGGGCGAGGGCACGCTAGGGACACGGCTCGCGCCGACCAAGTCGGCCGACAACGACCGCAGGATTGGGTGCCGACTAGACTTTGGCAGCAAGTTCGAACAGGACGGACGGACTATGAGACGATATCAATTACAGATAAATTCGGGAGCAAAAACCCCGACCCTAAAAGCCCTCGCAAGCGAAGACACGCACGCGACGTGGTCCTACGCAGACATTCCCTTGACGACAAGCCTTCGACAGGAAGCTTCGAGGCTAAGACAGAGTCGAACAGAAAAAAAGCCGAAGTCCCAAGAGCTGCCCCAGAATTGCAAGGTACCTACCTAATGATGTGACGCCGTGGGCGAAGGGGCGAAGTTTCTGCAAGCACGAAGAAAGTTCGAACCTGGACTTTGTAAAAGCGAGATACTTGAACGCCAGAACCACGGAACTAGGTGGTTCGTTCGATTCATTGTCGGCTGTTGCTCATGAAAGAACTAGGTCCGTCTTTGTCCTCGTGAGTCGTGACATAGGAATTGCTATAGAGCTGACCAGGCTGCTGGTCTTCAATCGTGCCCAGCATCTAATTCATGGTTATGGGCTGAAAAGCAGCCTGCTGATTTGTGTCGCTCACTTATTCTGGAATCCTCGAGGAAAAAATGCCAGCGAAAGCCAGTGGCTGTAAGATTGCGAATGCATCACGCCCGCATTCGTCAAAGCTGGCATCGTTTTGAACAAGAAAAGGTTCGCTTGCTGAGCGACTAGGCTGTACTTGTGGACGACTGAATGGGCGAGTATCTTTATGGCTACTAAACGCGTTGATGTCGGCCTCTAGCAGAAGGTGCCTATCCGTATTGTGTATCTTAGCATGGTACTCGATGCTGGCTCTAGATATCTCAATCTAATGTGCTGATTTGGATCAGTACGTCAGCACAGCCACCAATAGGTACATGCATGACTCCGGCTGCCTGCTATGAACTTGACTACTCTGAACTCTTCATTTCTTACTTCTCTTTTCATGACCATGTCTACTTCTTTTCATTCCCCTACAGAAATAGGCCGATGTGTTTGTTTTGTGAAGTTGTTCGCATTGTCCTCGACTACATATTCTTAGTATCGCCTAGGCGAGGTGGTGCTCCTCTTCCTACGTGTTTTCTTTTTTGCTTTTCCTTTTGTTCATCTTTCTTCCTGTTTGTATAAGATACATGCGGCTCCGTAAGAAATTGCCTGAACAGGGTCATCCAGCTCGACTCGTATATTGCCATCATCAGATACGCGCAGAGCAGTATATTGCAATTTCTTCAGGCAGAGGCTATGCGTGATCACGGGAAAGTGGCCAGTGCTAGGGTAATATGCCAATAGCAGTGAGGCCTGGTACATACTCAACAGGAGTCATCGGCGACCTGGAGAGGAAAGCTAATACTGTCTTGTGCCTCGTCCCAGTTATGGAAGAACAAGCCCCGGAGATCCGGGTCTCTGAGAGACTTGCAGTCGGTCTTGTGAGCTTTCGTGGTCCAGGCGGCTGTCTGGCACTCCTTGACAGAAAGCCATGTTAATAAAATGTTCAATCCGCTTTTGGATCACCGTTAGATTTGAGAGGGGCAGGAGAAAAGGATGTGTTCACGAAACCTGTCCTACATTCCCGCAGGCGTGCGTACCTTGCTGCAATACCAAAATGACAAGCACAAGCTGCATCGTTTCATCGAAGCTACTGCGGCTTTAGCGCCACATCCGTGACACTTTCTCTTTCCATCATCATGCCGAATTGAGAACTCGCGGACCTCTTTGTTCAAAGCCAGTATCTTGGCCAGGCGAAGCGGGAAAATCTGTCAACAGACGGTTATAGTTCAAATTAGCAAACGCTGGATCGAAACGTCGGGCATACGATGAGGGGGACAAGTCCACTGCCTTCAGGTCGTGATCCTGCAGTCATCCTTTACCTTCATCATCCGCAGATCCTCTTGATTAATGCCGCAACCGAATTCGAATCTGTATTGTAAAGCGTCAAGAATGACGACTGTGTATCCCTTCTGGTATTGGCCGGGTCTCAAGCTGTTTCCGGTGTCGCTCGTATTAGAGCTGTAAAAATGCAGTGCAAGTTTTTTGTCCCCTGAGTCCTTGACCTCCAACTGCACAGGATGGAGTAATTTGGTTTTCACAATCTCGCCCATAAAACACCAATGTCGTTTCTTGGACGTTCCACCTTTGACAAAGTGCTCTTTGCTTGGAATGTCAGCAAATGGTGCTATCCCTTCTGGAATCAGTCTTTCCCAACGCCAGTTTTCTAAGTCAGCAGACCCAAGTCCGTACGGGATCTCATCCACAGACGTCTTCCATTTCATAGAGAAGCCATATTGCGGATGGCGCGAAGGATCTCGTGCCATAGCTGCAAACTCGGCAGCTTCGTTGCTGTCACTTCCAAGGAGTGTCCTGAAGACGGATGCAGCCTTTTGCGCAAAGTAGCGCCCTCTTGCCAAGTCGCCATACATGACTAAAAGCGTTGCGACATCCCCATGGGCCTGCGCATACTCACAATCCTCTCGTCCGTATTTGCTAAGATGGTACGCTAGTACACAATGATAGCACTGCAGCGACTGCAGCGGGGCCGTCGATCTCTGGTGCTTTGCGACTTCGTCCAAGGCGGCAACCCGTTGCACATTCCCATCGCGTCTTTGGCTTTCCCGAATTGGTAATGAGCAGAGGCGACACGAGCAGGTAAAGTTGAATGATTTTTTGAGTAGTGCCTGCCTGCCAGCCCGGTCTAGCAGAGAAAAAACGTACGAAAGAGTAATTTCTTCGCCTTCTTGAATGTCTCTCAACGCGTGAATATTGTGTCGTCTGGTATTGTTATTCCAGGATTGCTGAGCGTTATTTTCGCAGTTGTGGTTGATAAGGCTCGCGATAAGAAAAATGGCAGCCTGGTCTACAAACGACCCCTCGTCTGTGGAAGTTTTAATACACAAGCTGTTTGTGTTGAAGATGCCGACATATTGCGATTTGGTCGGGAAGCGATTCTGCAAGGATAGGAAGGCATTTCGTGCATCATTATTCAAGGTTTTCAATTGCTGTGATATAATCTTCCGTCGCTCCTTGTCGGGTAAACCAAATGGTAAAGCAATCGCAGCCTGCTCGGAAAGGATTCGCGTTCCTTTGATGATATTTGCGGTCGCAACAAGACCCTTGCCTTTGCCTGGAATATTCTGCACGGCGTACAGAGGTTTGTCTGCCGGCCTGTTCATTGTTGACGTTCCCTGTGGTGTTATTTGGAATGGTTTGCGAACGACCTGTAAAGCCAGAAGAGAGTTTCGGGGGAGGGTTTCGAACCGTGCTTCGATCAGACGCGAGAATGCTTTTGGGTTCAACTTTCGCCAAACCTTGGTTAACGCGTGCAGCGGCCTGTCACGTGCACAATGAAGATGAGCTCCTACATCATACACAAGGTCCTTTCCGGCGGCCCTACGCTGCGCTCCGGGGCCGGGACCTTGCTTCGCGGCGGTCTGGGAGACAGTCGAAGGGCGGTGATTTCTGTCAGTGTTCACTTGCAGGGCTTTCGAATTGATTTTCTTGTGATCTTCGTCGATTTATCACACACCTTTGTGGGACGTTTTGCAGCGGCCGTTGAACTTGAGATCGGTAGATTCTTCTTCTGCAGGCGTGAATCTGTCGCTCCACTAATTTCTTCGATGTATGTAACGATTCTACTCAGGGGGGTGCTGACATGATGCATACCCTATATGAAGACGCTGTAAAAAGAAAATTTATGGTACCAACTCTCTCCTTTACACAATTTTCTCGGCAACGGTGCACGGACCACGTCCGCCCACTTCTGTTATGATTTGGCTGTTATTATAGATGTGGAACCTTACACAACCGCGTACTAAGTACAGCATGCGCATGTACATAGGTACTCCGTACACTGGTACGGTGTACCTGTGTATTGTTTACTACTCGCACACTGCACCGACGGTCGGCAGCATCTACATATGTACTCTGGACGATGTGCTCATACATACCCAGGTACCTACCTAGGAGGTACCCCGCAGGTACTTTGCACTTCCGATCCCGGGTTTTTCAGATGGCCTCGGCACTCATTGCAAGCTCGGAGTAAGATGTTGGGTAGGTACCCCTTCAAATTCATCATCGTTTCTCACGCCTCTACCTGTTGTAACAAGTCGATACTCGCGCTTGTGAAAGCATCGTCATCTGACGTCAACCAAAGAGTCTGCTACCGAGCGGTAAATTGCCTTTTATCTTCCGCCATCTCACTTCTTTTCATACTTGATCTTGTCCATGAAGTTTATAAAGATGCCAGCACTTCCTGATCAAGGCTCTTGGGACACTGTCTGAGCGAGGTCATCTGGCTCATATTGCTTGCACATGACAGGTCACAGAACCTTGCGACGAATGATGTTGCAATCCCTTCAGGGAGAACATGACATGTCGAAGGACAAGAACTACGTGCTCGCAAGACGATGATATGTAGCAGGGGCTCAGGGAACCTTCATCATCAGTCATTGGAAAAGCAAACCAGTACTGCACTCGATCCCCGTTCAAGAGGAACAGGCCCCACAGATCCTGATCGGGGTCCTTGATGTACTTGCAATCGACCTCAGGCCCTCGTGATCCAGCCGAACGTGTGGCACTCCTTGACGTGTTACACATGCCAGCAACGCGCGAAGCACTACTGGTCCAAGATGTCACCGAGAAAGTCAGGGAAGCAGGAGGGCCAGGGCAGCAGGATGCCGAGACTTGTCCTAAATCTCGGTAGGCGTACCTTGTTGCGATACCAGAATCACAGGCACTTGCCGCATCGCTTCATCGAGGGCCCGAGGCTGGACTGGCATTGGTGCCACACTCATGACACGATCTCATGGCATTGTGGTTCCAGACTGAGAATCGGTGGACCTGATTATTTAACACGAGCATGTCGGCCAGAGAAAACAGGCAATCTTACCAACGGGCGGACCGCGGTCAGCGAGCGGTCTCGATTCAAGCATTAGCAAAACTTGGTCCAGAACCTCGTAAAAAGATCAAGATTCTAACAGCGAGGGAGTTCTTGCCGAGACGAGACGGACGCCTTCCACCTTTGTCCTTCGCTTGTTCCATTGTACCAATTTTTTTCTTCCTTTCTGCACAGCATCCCTACAGTCACGCATCAAAAACAGTCGGACACGATCTGCACATTGCCATCTGGCTCGACTCGTGTCGCATGGGCCCCTCGCGGCCTCGACAACTTGCAAATACTCCAAGAAGTTATCACAGGGCCGGATCAACTGTACAGTGTACTCTGCCCAGGGAAAACGGAAAGAGTCAAAGACTGGAATCCCAAAAAGCGCCAATGTAATCATTAATGCGACAATGGAAGTAGGGCTCGGCACGTACTCAACAGGAGTCATCGGCGACCCGGAGAGGAAATCCATCACAGACCTGTGCTTCGTCCCATTTGAAGAGGAACAGCGCTCGAAGATCGGGGTCCTTGAGAAACTTGCAGTCGGTCTTGTGACCCTTCGAGTCCCAGCCAGCTTTCTGGCACCTCTTGACAAGTTGACAAGAACACACTTAGCAAAATGTTACGTCCCGTAATGAAACATGCTGAGATTGGGGAGAATGGGAGGAGAACAGCGTGGTGACTTGTCCTACGTCCTAGCAAGCGTACCTTGTTGCAATACCAAACAGAGAAACATATACCGCATCGTTTCATCGAGTCTGATATAGCACTAGTGCCGCATCCGTGACACTCCCTCACGTTGTTGTGTTGTCGAATTGCGACGCGAGGGACCTGATCTCTCAACTCGAGCATCTTGGCCAGGGTTAGCGGGAAAATCTGCCACGGAGCGAGTTGAGTTCAAGAGTTAGCAAAAGTTGGACAAGTCACTGCCGAAAGTGAAGCTGCACAACTGCAGTCGTCGTGTACCTTGATCATTCGCGTGTCCTCGAGGCGGATACCAGGCTGGGTTTCGGAATCTCCGGCCTCGAATGCGTCTTGTACTGCGTCGATAACGGCGACCGTGTATCCTTCCTGACATTGGCTGGTTGTCAACTCACGGCCTCTTTCGTTCGTGCAAAGTGCAGTGGTCTTTCCTTGCCGTGCATATCCCTCAGCGAAAACACCAAATGTTGAAGGTGTTCAACACGCAAGATCTGGCCCAAGAAGTACCAATGGCGTTTTTGACGAGGCGCCTTTAATAATGCGGAGCTGGTAATGGTATTGGTAAGGGAGGACAGCAAACCCTGCTAGACCATCTGGTATCTGTCTTCCCCAAAGCCAATCTTCGAAGTCAGTTGGACCAAGTCCTTGCGGTGCGTCCTCCACAGCCGTTTTCCATTTCATGGAGAATCCATATAGCGGATGACGCGAAGGGTCGAGCGCGATGGCTGCTAAGTCGGCAGCTTCTGGGCTATCACTGCCAAGAATTGTACTGAAAACGGCTGCGGCCTTTTCCGCAAAGAAGCGTGCTCTTGCAAGGTCGCCATACATGATGAATACCGTCGCTGTATTTTTACACGATAGCGCAAAATTGCCATCATCCCGTCCTTCCTCGCTATTATAGAACAATAGTAAAGCGCGGCAGCACTGCATCGTCTCGAGCGGTCGAATTCGACATATGGCGGTCCCTGCTAGGCCAAAAGTGACAACATTCTTTATCAACTCATCGCGTTGCTGGCTCTCCGTCTCCGGCAAAGAACAGATGCGACATGAGCAGGTAAACCCGAAAGAATCTTGAAATATTGTCTGCCGGGACTTCCGATCTTTCAGGCCTGAGACGTATGATATCGTAATTTCTTCGCCCGAACGAATGTTTCTCAAGGCATGTAGTGTATATCGCTTGATATTCTCATTCCAGTTATTATAAGCGCTATTTGCGCAGTCGTGGTTGACGCGACATGCTTTTAGGAAAATGCCCCAGCTGTCGTATTTCTTATCAAGAGGCAGGCAGTTCGTTTGAAAAATACCGTAATACTGCTCTGGAGCATTGTCGAATGGGAGAGCGTTGTGCAGGGACATGAAGGTATCTCTTTGGTCATCGCTCAGGGCGTCCATTTGCTGGCATATTGATATCTTCTGTTCCTCGAGACTCAAAGCGTCCCAGCCTGGAATTGTGAACAAAGCCTGCTCTGCAATAATCCGTGTTCCTTTGGGGATATTTCTAGTCGCAACGAGACGTTTGCCTTTGCCTGGGATGCCATGTAAGACGTACAGAAATTCGTCCATCGGGCTGCTCTGGCTCATTTTCAATATCGACGCTCTCTGTTGTGCTATTTGGAATGTTGTCAATCGGCAAATGGCCCTTGTGAGGTGAGAAGAGAGAAATTTTGGAACGTGCTTGTTATTGGCAAACGCGCTGTGGTGGGAAGTCTGACTCTGACCCGTGTCGCTGCCAGCTCGTCATGTAGCACAAACGAGGCAATCACATAATATGCACATGCACGTGCCACTTGATTACCTTTTCTAATACGTATGCTATTCTTCTTACTGTTGAAGACTAAGGAAGTCTCGGTTTTATGCATTTCTAAGCTAATCAATTTTGACCTATGTGTTATCTTCTTTCTTGATGCTTCTTGTTAGACCCTTGTTTTCGCGCTCCGTACATATGAGCAAGTTCGGTGTGCAGCATTGACTCTTCGCATCGTGATCGGTCAGCAAGTTGCATAATCGAACGATGAGTCACCCGCAGGAGGCGCCCTTCTTGTTCTATCACCCCGCCTCCTTTTTTAATCATTTACAGATGCCGTCTGTTCCAGCTGGCAGCCATCTGGCATCTTGTCGATCTGTCCAGTGTCGAGATATGATGGCGATTTGCGTATGATCATCTCTCTCGTCAGACGCCCCCTGAAATGCGACCAACATCAGGCTTTACTCGTGAGACCTCTCTCCAGACCCTCGCTACAGATCAACTGAAGCCTTCGAAGAGAACACCTACTTTTCCAATTGCAAAAGATGCCAGGAAGATCAGATGATGGCAGCAGGGTTTGTGGCAGACTCAGCAACAGTTGTCCGCAACCCGAACTTCTGAAGGAAGGGGAAAGCGAACATAATCCTGAGCCTGTACTTCATCCCAGTTGATCAAGAACAAACCCCGAAGATCAGGATCCTTGAGAAACTTGCAATCGTTCTTATGTGCTTTCGTCGTCCAGCCAGCCATCTGGCACTCCTTTCAAGAAACACAAGTTAGCAAACCACGAAGTAAGCATCACACGCTCAACACAACAGCAGGATACGGAAAGTTGCCCGTAACGGTGAGTCATGACTTGTCCGACATCCCAGACTCTAGCAAGCGCTTAGCGTACCTTATTGCAATACCAGAATGACAAGCACTTGCCGCACCTTTTCATCGAGGCTGGTGCGGCGTTGGCGCCACAGCCATGACACGGTCTCATGCCATTGTGCTGTCGGATTGAGAATAGGCGGAACTTATCATTTAACGCGAGGATCTCGGCCAGAGAACGCGGGAAAATCTTGTCAACGGGCGGTCAGCGAGCGGTTAGAATTCAAGCATTATGAAAAGATAAAGTATTTCAAGTCACTGCCAAAAGGTCGAGGTGCTGCAGGCAGCAGTCTTCACTTACATACCTTGATCATCCGCGGATCCTCATGACGTATGCCAGTAGATCCGGATTTGAAGACGTGTTTTTGTACATCGAGAACGGCGACTGTGTGCCCCTTCTTAACTTGGCTGAATGGCAGTTCACCTCCTCTCTCGATGGTGTAGAAGTGCAGTGAAATCTTCTGATTATGGATGTCCTTCAGCTCTAATTCTAGACGATTGAGGAAAACTATATCCACAATCTCGCCCAAGAAGCACGAATGACGTACATTGGGGGAGCGATTGTGAGTATTGTATGGAAGGTCAACCACGCTAGAAAAGAACGATCGGTTTGATGGATTTGTCGGCTTCGCTAGGCTTATCGGCGGCTCTCTCTTCCAAAGCCAGTTTTCAAAGTCATCGGGTGCAAGCCCCTGTGGAATTTCGTCCACGCTTGTATTCCATCTCATAGAAAACCCATATCGGTCCTCACGCCAAGGATCCCGTGCCAAAGTTTTGTAATAAATAGCTCGCGAGCTGTCACTGCCAGCGACTGTCGTCCAGAACAACGTTCCTCGTTTGATGTTGTCATTCCATTGATGAACAGCATTGTTCTCGCAGTTGTGGTTGATGCGGCAAGCTTCTAGAAAAATGACACTTCTTTGTGGCTTATTCTGAGTTGGCAGGGAATTCGTTCGAACGATGCCGATATACTGCTCTGCGAAATCTTTGAACGGGTGGACGTTGTGAAGAGATAGGAAGGCGTCTCGTTGATCGCTATTCAGAGCCCTCACTTTCTGGCAAATAATTTGTTTCAGCTGGTCTTCGCCACCATGGAAATCCCCTGGAAACGAAAGCAGAGCCTTCTCAGAAAGTATTCGCGTGCCTTTAGGGATGTTCCTCGTCGCAACAAGCCCTTTGCCTTTGCCTGGAACATCCTGCAAGGCGTACATGGAACTTTTAACCGGAGTCATCATTGTCGAGGTTTTTCTTGCATTTTCTCCCGATGAGTAAAAAGCTTGTATGAAGATGAAAGATCGCTTCGGACTGGGCTTTCCATTGGGAATGAGACAGCTTTAACACAAACGAATGGAATTCGGTTCGAGCTTGCGCTTGCCCGTTCGGCGTTTGTAGCATTGTTGTCAAACACCATGGCTAATAAGGTGTACTTTTCTCGTTTGTGGTGGTGTTTCGAGACAGGCCACAGCGCAGACCTGATTGCTGTTTGTCTGTGTAAACGCTCAAAGCTCAAGCATCTGCCTTGCAGTTCTGAGTCCATCGTAAGCAGATTGCTCGCCTGAATGCCAATTACTCATTTAGTGAAGTTGCTTAAAATGCATCATTCGGGACATGACTTATCTCATAAGCTGGAATCATTTTGAACGAGCGAAAGCTGCGATTCCCGAACGGTCATGCTATTGCTACATACTACAAGCGAGTCGCGGCCGAGCCTTGACACTATGAGACTCAAATGTTCGATATCTTAGCACTGAATGATTCTTTTATTCATTCAAACGGTACCTGTACTTCTTTTTCCGTTCCCAGAGTCACATGTCAATATTGCACTATTGGGAGTACAGATCCTGACACCGAGGGAGTTGATGGCAACTTGATGCCGAGAGTCGGCCCGAGACGGGGTGAACGTCTTCCTTTTTTTGTTAATCCTTCATTCTGTCGGGTTCGCAAAGGAAAGCAAAGAAAGCATGCATGCATGCAAATATAGAACACACGATATATCAAACCGTCACACAGATCGTATCTTTTGGTCTTAGTTGTCTTGTCTTGGCTATTAAAAGAGTGAAGGAAAGGGACTCGAGGGGACGAGCCCTTTACAACTGGGATCGCAGCTCGTCACGTGCAATCTCACCTAACCTGAAATGGCCGAGGTTGTGGATTCCAACACATTCCATTTCGTCAATTTTCTTCCGTACAAGATATATTAGGTACCTACCCGCATCAAAAACAGTCGGACACGATCTGCACATTGCCATCTGGCTCGACTCGTATCGCATGGGCCCCCCGCGGCCTCGCCAATTTGCAAATACTCCATCAAGTCATCGCAGGGCCGGATCAACTGTACAGTGTACTCTGCTCAGGGAAAACGGAAAGAGTCAAAGACTGGAATCCCAAAAAGCGCCAGTGTAATCATTAATGCGACAATGGAAGTAGGGCTCGGCACGTACTCAACAGGAGTCATCGGCAACCCTGAGAGGAAATCCATCACAGACCTGTGCCTCGTCCCATTTGAAGAGGAACAGCGCTCGAAGATCGGGGTCCTTGAGAAACTTGCAATCGGATTTGTGCGTTTTCGTGGTCCAGCCGGCTGTCTGGCACTCCTGGACAAAGAACAAGTATCAGCAAAGTGTTACGTTCGCTCATAAGAACCGTGAGAATCGGAGGGATAGGAGTGGAAGGATCCTAGCAAGCGTACCTTGTTGCAATACCAGACCGAGAAGCAGATGCTGCATCGTTTCATCGATTCTGCTGCAGCATTAGTACCACATCCGTGACACTTTCTCATGTTGTTGTGTTGTCTGATTGAGAATGCACGGAATTGATCTCCCATTGCGAGCATCTTGGCCAGGGAAAGCGGGAAGATCTATCGCCAAGCAAATATAGTCCAACAGTCAGTAAAAGCTGGAGCAATATTGCGCGAACATCATCAAAGACGGATAGGTCACTGCCAAAAGTGATGCTGCACAGCTGCAGTTGTCATTTACCTTGATCATCCGCGGATCCTCGAGGCGGATAGGACACTGGGAACCGGGTTCTCTGAACTTGTGTGGGTATTTTACTGCGTCGATGACGGCGACTGTGTATCCTTTCTGATATGGGCTGGTTGTAAATTCACGGCCTCCTTCTTCGGTGCAGAAGTGCAGTGGTCCGTCCTCGCTGTACAAGTCCCTTATCGAAAACACCAGATGTTCGAAAGAGTGTTCAATACTCCAAATCTGGCCCAAGAAGCACCAGTGGCGTTTTTTGGGCGAGCCACCTGTGAGAATGTCGAATTTGAAAGGGAGAACAGCAAACCCTGCTAGACCAACTGGAAATTGTTTTTCCCAAAGCCAATTTTCAAGGTCAACTGGTCCAAGTCCTTGCGGCTGTTCGTCCACAGCCGTCTTCCATTTCATAGATACGCCATAGTCGGAATTACGCGAAGGGTCGAGCGCCATGGCTGTAAAGTAGACAGTCTCTTCATTGTCATTGCCAAAAATGGTCCTGGCGACGGCTGCGGCCTTTTCCAAAATGAAGCGCGCTCTTGCCAAGTCACCATACAAGATGAACAATTTCGCCGCATTTCCATGCGCCACCGTAAAATCACCATCCTCTCGTCCTTCCTCGCTATTATGGAACGCTAGGGAGGCACGACAGCACCTCAGCGCCTCGAGCGGTGATTTCCAACGCATTTCTCCCGCTTTTTCGTCCATATCGATAACCATCTCTATAATCTGATCGCGTTGCTGACTTTGCGCCTCTGGCAAAGAACAAATGCGACATGAGCAGGTGAATCCGAACGACTCTTGGATAGTTTTCTGCCGGGCCTTCTGCTTGATCAGGCTCGAGACATAGTTTATCGTAATTTCTTCTCCTATACGAATGTCCCTGATGGCATGTGTCGTCTGTCGTTTGATATTCTCATTCCATACATTGTAAGCGTTGCTTCCACAGTCGTGGTTGATGCGCGATGTTTCTGGAAAAATACCCGCGCTGTCTGATTCTTGACCAAGATGCTGCCTGCTTGTAAAAAAAATGCCGAAACACTGCTCTCGAGAATCATCAAATGGGCGAGTGTTGAGCAGGGACATGTAGACATCCTTTTCGTCCCTGCTCAAGGCGTCGAATTGCTGGCATACCAATCTCTTCTTTTCCTCGAGACTCAAGTTCTCATAGTCTGGAATTGTGAACAAAGCCTGCTCTGAAATGATCCGTGTTCCTTTGGGGATATTTCTATTCGCAACGAGACCCTTGCCTTTGCCTGGGATATCCTGCAAGACGTACAGAGATTTGTCCACCGTGCTGTGCATGTTGGTGTTTGGAATGGTGTTAATCGGCAAATGACTCTTGTGAGAGGTAGAAGAGAGAGTTTTGTACTGTGATTGTATTGGAGGTGACATTTCATGCAAACAGCTGCTGTGAGGGGCTTGCATGACCCTGCAGCTGCCGCCAGTTCGTCATATAGCACAAACGAGGCAGTCACATGACATGCACATGCATATGCTCCTGCCATTCGAACTTTGATCAACTTTTTGTCGATACGTAGGGATGTTATTCTTCTCATCTATCAGTTTCGTTTTAATATGTGTTTAAATGTTTCCAATCGTCTTGCTCCTTTCTTGTTTCTCGGTCTCCCGCTACAGAGTATTAGCCAGTCGGGTTGCTTGATTTTGGGACGTCTTTGCATCGTCTTCGATCAGCAAGTAGCATCATCGAACAGATCACCTGCAGAAGGCGGCCTTCTTCTTCTTTCATTCCACCTTCCTTTTCAATTATCGATATGTTTTTCTAACCCAGCAGTGGGCCAGGCTCCGACCACTTTGCCTTCTTGTCTATGGACACTGGAGTCTATCAAGGTATGATTGCGCATGATCATCTTTCTCGTCAGACGCCCCCAGAATAGTATCATCAGACTCGACAGTCGACTTGTTAGAAGTCGACTTGTTAGAGCGCTCTTCAGGCCCCCGCAACAAATCCACTGGACTGGACCGCCTTCAGAGAGGAAATCTACGCATTCAATTGGAGAAAGTGCTAGTATAGTGACATGATGGCGGTAGGGCTCGTGACAAACTTAGGAGCAGTCATTCACAGCCTTGAGGGGAAATTGAATAGAGTCCTGTACTTCGTCCCAGTTGATCAAGAACAAACCCCGCAGATCAGGATCCTTGAGAAACTTGCAATCGCCCTTGTGGGCTTTCGTGGTCCAACCAGCCATCTGACATTCCTTTACAGAAATAAAAGTTAGCGAAGCGCAGAGCGTCACGGATTCAATAAAAGAGCAGGATAAGCGGGCCGATACGGCGACTTTCTCTACATCCGATCACTGATCAGGCGTACCTTGTTGCAATACCAGAATGACAAGCACTTGCCGCACCGTTTCATCGAGGCTGGTGCGGCATTGGCACCACACCCGTGACACGGTCTGAAGCCATTGTGCTGTGGGATTGAGAACTGGTGGACCTGAATTTCTAACGCGAGCATCTCGGCCATGGAAAGCGGAAAGATCTTGTCAACGAGGGATTTGGAAATTGGACTCACGTATTAGCAAAATTTATTATTTGGAACAAAAGCTTGCAGACTTACAACCAGAACTTACCTTGATCATTCGCGGATCCTCATGACGGATACCAGGAGGTCCCGATTTGAAGACGTGTTTTGATGCATCGAGAACGGCGACTGTGTAACCCCTTTTGACTTGGTCGGCGGTTAGCTCACTTCCTCTGTCTTTGGTGTAAAAGCGCAATGGAATCATGTGGCCTTGCATGTCCTTGATCTCAAACTCAAGAGGATGGAGAAAGATGTCTTCCACAATCTCGCCCAAGAGGCACCAATGACGTTTCTTGGAGGTGCAACCTGTAGTTGTACCAGCATCGGTGTTGCATGGAAGGTCAGCAAACCCAGAGAAGCACGATCGACTTGGTAGATTCGCCGGTGGCGCTAATTCTGTCGGCTTCTCTCTCTTCCAAAGCCAATTCTCGAAGTCATCGGGCCCAAGCCCCTGTGGTACTTCGTCCACAGCTGTCTTCCAGCTCATGGAGTAGCCGAATCGCTCATGTAGCGAAAGGTCCCGTGCCCGAGTTCCCCACATGATAGCTCGAGGGCTATCACTGCCCCAAATAGTCGTCCAGATAGACGCGGCCCTTTCCGAAAAGACGCGACCTCTGGCCAAGTCGCCATGTGCGATGACAAGACACGCAGCCTCTTCAAGGGCTTGCGCGAAGCCAATATCCTCTCGTCCCAGCTCACTATAGAGACGTGTTTGAGTATAAAAGTAAGCCAGCGTCTGGAGAGGGGGCGTCGTAAACTGCAGCGCGGTGAGTTGGTCCAAGGAAACGATCTGTTCGAGTTTCCGGTCGCGCTCTTCGCTCTCGTCTTCTGGCAAGGAGCAGAGGCGACATGAGCATGTAAAATCGAAGGAATCTTTGAGTTGCTTCTGGCGGGTTTCACGACTCTTGAGAGAGAAAACGTATGAAATGGTAATTTCCTCGCCTGGTTGAATGTCTCGCAGGGCATGCACCGTCCCTTGTTCGATATTGGCGTTCCATTGATGAACAGCGTTGTTTTGACAATCGTGGTTAATGCGGCATGCCTCGAGGAAAATGGCTTGTGTGTCTGGGTATTCTTGAGCTGGCAGGGCATTTGTCTGAATGATGCCGAGGCACTGCGCTGGTAAATTCTCGAACGGGTGGATGTTGCGCATGGAAAGAAAGGCATCTCGTTGGTCATTGGTCAAGGCTTCCACTTGCTGTCGAATCAATTCATCTCGCTTTCCAGAATACATGCCCTTCGGAACTGAAATCAAGGCCTTCTCGGCAAGGATTCGCGTGCCTCGAGGAATGTGTCTGGTTGCAACGAGACCCTTGCCTTTGCCTGGAACATCTTGCAAGGCGTACATAGAAGTTTCCGCCGCGCTGATGATTGCCGAGGTTCCCTGCGATTCTTCTTGGACCATTTTCTTAACAACATATGGTCCCTGATGAGAAAAAGAGATCTTCGGACTTTTTTGTTTCTATTGAAAGCGAGAAATTAAACGTGAACGCGTTCGATGTTGCACAGAAGAGTTGGCCAGCGGATTGTGCTTTGCATCGCCCTGAATGTCCTGCGATAATATGGAATTGCCAAATTAGCCACGTGATCCTATGAAATCTGATGGAAATGTGAAGACCTATGGAGTTGTTCTCCTTTGTTGCCAATTGTAAGCTTCTGTCCATTGGCCTCACCTTATGTACGAGATGGTTCGTGGAACCTCACTTATGCTTGGTAATCTGTTTTACCTCCTAGCGCCTCTCAACACTTCTGATATCTGACAGGAATACGATTTCCAACGAGTCGTATTTTTTCCGTTTCGGTTGGCGCTTGCGGCGGCCTGCCGTTGTTACACGACATCTCGATGGGACAGTGCAACGCTTAATGCATCTCACCTAGCGTTTGCCGTCACACTTGCCACTCCGAGACATTTTAGCGCAGCATTCGCCGACACTTTCGGGATATTCAGGCAGGTAGTCGGTGTACACGGCAGGTACGATCTACAGAGGGAAGGACGCTTGAGCTCCATGTAGGTACATCATCGCAGGCCCTCAAGGACTAAGAGAGACTCGGGAGCACATGCGGCTCTGGAGATCCTTGTAGAGCCACTGTCAATCGCTGTGTTCTGAATTGACGCTCACATTAGTTCCAAGCCCCAAACATTTGCCCTCGCACAGAGTACACTTGTAGGTTGTTGTCGTTGCTATCGTATACAGATTCTAGCACGAGGGAGTTCTTGCTGAGACGAGATGGAATATTCTTACGTTCCTCTTTCATTTGCCTTTTGGTGGAGTCATTTTTACCAATGTCTTACCGTTTTCGCAAGATACCTTCACTTATGCATCCAGACTTATTCCCTGAAGAGTGTCCTCTGGCTCGACGCGTCACATTGTTTTCTATTCCTTCGGAGAGACCGCGACGATTGAAAGCACGAAAAGCGTCGGAATAATGCGAGAATGAAAGTAGCGCCCGGAGCACACTCAACAGGATTACTCGGCGACTCTGAGAGGAAATCCATCACAGACCTGTGCCTCGTCCCATTTGAAGAGAAACAGCGCCCGAAGATCGGGATCCTTGAGAAACTTGCAATCGGATTTGTGCTTTTTCGTCGTCCAGCCGGCTGTTTGGCATTCCTTTACGAAAATAAATGTTAGCAAAGCCTTATGTTCGCTTCTCGCAACCGTGAGAATCGGGAGAGTAGGAGTAGAAGGATGCGGCGACTTGTACTACATCCTGGCAAGCGTACCTTGTTACAATACCAGACCGATGAGCACTTGCCACATCTTTTCATAGAGACCGCCGCAGCATTTTTACCACACCCATGACACTTTCTCATGTTGTCTCGTTGCCGGATTGAGAATCGGCGGACTTGATCCCCCAACGAGAGCATCAGGGCCAGGGGTAGCGGGAAAATCTGCCACGAAGTGAAGTTGGTTCAAGAGTTAGCAAAGGCTGGACGAGTCATTGCCAAAAGTTATGCTGCAGCTGCAGAGGTGACCGCTGCAGTCGTCGTTTACCTTGATCATTCGCGGATCCTCGAGGCGAATACCAGCACTGTCAACGGGCCCTCCGGCATCGAATACCCATTGTACTGCGTCGATGACGGCGACCGAGTATCCTTTCCGATATGGGCTGGTCGTCAGTTCACGGCCTTCTTCTTCGGTGCAGAAGTGCAGTGGTCTCTCCTTGCCGTGCATGTCCCTCATCGAAAATACTAGATGATCAAGAAATTCAATATCCATGATCTGGCCCAAGAAGCACCAATGGCGCTGTTTCGACGAGCCACCTTCGATGATGCTACTCTTGAGTGGTAGGACAAGAAATCCGGCTAGACCATCTGGAATCTGTCTTTCCCAAAGCCATTTTTCAAAGTCAATTGGTCCAAGACCTTGCGGTGCTTCGTCCACAGCCGTCTTCCATTTCATAGAGAAGCCATAGTTCCGATAACGCCTAGGGTCACGCGCTATGGCTGTGTAGCAGGCAGTGTCTTGGCTGTCATTACCAAAAACGGTCTTGTGGACGGCCGCAGCCTTTTCCGCGAAGAAGCGCGCTCTTGCAAGGTCGCCATGCAGGATGAAGGAGGTCGCTACATTCATGTGTGCTTGCGCAAAGAAAGGGTCCTCTCGCCCATGCTCGCTATTGTGAAACATCAGTGAAGCTCGGAAGCACCTCAGCGCCTCGGTCGGTAATTTCGAACAGATTCCCATCCCCATTTCTTCCATAGCGACAGTCTGATGAACCATGGCATCACGTTCCTGGCTTTCCAGCTCCGGCAACGTGCAGATCCGGCACACGCAGGTGAAGCCGAACGATCTGTTGAGTGTTGCCTGCCGGTCCTTCCGACTTTTCAAGCGCGAGACATAGGATGCCGTGATTTCTTCGCCTGAACGAATGTCTCTCATGGCATGTAGCGTCATTCGCTTGATGATATTATTCCAGCCATATACAACGTTGTTTTCGCAATCGTGGTTGGCGCGGCATGCTTCTAGGAAAATACCCGCCTGGATTTCGTCAAGAGGCAGGCAATTTGTACTAAAAATGCCGTAATGCTGGTCTGCAGCATCGTCAAATGGGTGAGCGTTGTGCAGTGACATGAAGGCATTCCTTTGGTCACTGCTCAGGGCGTCCAGTTGTTGGCGTATCAATCTCCCCTGATCCTTGACACCCAAAGTCTTGTAGCCCGAAATCGTGAACAAAGCCTGCTCTGAAGTAATCCGCGTGCCTTTAGGGATGTCTTTGGTCGCGATGAGACCTTTCCCCTTGCCTGGAACATCCTGTAAGGCGTATAGAGTTCTGTTTGCCTGGTTCTGCATCGTTGAAGCTCTCTGCGATGCTGTTCAGATAATGGTTCGATCAGCACGCTTATGAAGCGTGAAGAGGGTTTGAAACGGGACTTTTATGGAAAGCGAGATTCGTTTGCATGCAATGCTGCTGCGGGGGTTCTCTCAATGTGACACAAACGGGTGGTTGGTTACACGTGCACGTTTGTTCACCTGTTTGCCAATAGGTACGTACTTTTCTTCGTCGCATTGTTTGCTTGACTTTTATTGTTCTCTCATCCGCTTCGTCGCTTTTATGCTTACATTTTGCTCCTCATTCTTCTCACTCTGTAGTATTAGCAAGTCGGTGTGCTGGTTTTTGGGACGTCACAGCATCGTCATCGAACACCGAGTAGAATTATTGAGCAACGCTCCACCCCGCACGAAGCGCCCTCCTTATCCCTTACTAACGTTTCTGCAGTGTCACTTTTTAGAGAACACGTCAAAGTATCTATCTGCAAGAAGGTGAGGAAAATGATATGATGGCAAAATTTAAAAACAGGGCTCGTACCTTACTCAGCAAAGTCATCGGCGACCTGTAGAGGAAAACGAACAGGGTCCTGGACTTCGTCCCAGTTGATGAAGAACAAGCCTCGCAGATCAGGATGTCTGAGATACCCGCAATCAATCTTATGACCTTTCTTGGTCCAGCCAGCTGTCTGGCACTCCTTTGCAGAAACACAAGTTAACAAAGCGTCACAGGCTAACACCACAGCAATGTACGATGACTTTTGTTACATCCCGACAAGCGTACCTTGTTGCAATACCAGAAAGATAGGCACATGCTGCATCGCTTCATCGAGGACGCTGGTGCATCTTTGCCACAGCCATGACATGTCCTCGTATTGCTGTGCTGCCGAGTTGAGAGACGGCGGACCAGATCATTCAAGGCGAGCGTCTTGGCTAGGGAGAGTGGGAAAATCTGTCAACGTGCGTTTAGTATTTGGACAATTAGCAAGATCTCAAATAAGACCTCGCCTCTGGATTTTAAGGACGACGCGGGATTGCCGGGATGCTGCAGCCTCATTTACCTGGATCTTACGCGGATCCTCGAGACGGATGCCAGGAGGTCCGAATTTGAACGTGTATTTGGTTGCATCGAGGACGACTATTGTGTGTCTCTTCTGACTGTGGTTGGGCATGAACTCTAATCCTTTATCTTTAGTGTAAAAGTGCAGTTCAACCTTCTCCCCGTGAATGTCCTTGGTGTCCAAAAGTAGAGGATGAAAAAGGCTGTCTTCCGCAATCTCGCCCAAGAAGCACCAATGACGTTTCTTGGAGGAGCCGCTTGTGCCAACGCCGTTATTGCTTGGAAGGTCGGCAAACCCAGAGAAATGCGATTGGCTTGATAGACTCGTCGGCCTTGCTAGGCCTTTTGGTGTTTCATTATTCCATAGCCAATTTTCAAAGTCATCGGGTCCAAGTTCCTGAGGTGTTGCGCCCACGGCCTCCTCCCACATCATGGAGAAGCCGTATCGCTCATGACGCCTCGGTTGCTCTGCCAGAGCTGCGTACTTGATAGCTTGTGGACTGTCACTGCCAGCGACTGTCGTCCAAATGGACGCGGCCTTTTGCGCAAAGACGCGGCCCTTTGCCAAGGCGCCATGCGTGATCGTGATAGATGCAGCGTCTTCATAGACCTGCGCGAGGCGAATATCCTCTCGGCCCAGCTCTTTATAGACACGTGCCTGAACACGAAAGAGACCCAGTTTTATGAAAGCAGGATGTTTGTCGGACCCTTTTTGGAGAGATCGCTCCGCATGGGTAAATTGTGCGACTTTCCGGTCGCGTTCTTGCATTTGGTTGTCCGGCAAAGAGCAGAGGCGACATGAGCAATGGAAGCAGAACATTGCTTCAAACATAGCCCGGCGCACGTTCTGGCTATTTAGAAAGGAGCCATATGAAGTGGTGATTTCTTCGCCTGGTTGAATGTCTCTCAAGGCATGTACAGTCAGTCGTTTTATGTCGTCATTCCAGTGATGCTGAGCATTGCTATCGCAGTCGTGGTTGATGCGGTTTGCGTCTCCGAAAATGACGTCCATTGTTGATAACTCTTTAACAGGCAGGAAATGCCTTGGGGAGTTGTCTCTTTCAATACCCGGAAGGCGGAACCATTCGTATACGCTGATATGTCGGAGGGTTTCTCGTTGACCATCAGTCATAGCATCCAGTTGCTGGTCGATCAATTTTAGTCTTTCCTCCGTAGAGTACATGCGTTTTGGAACCGAAATCAGAATCGGCTCCGAAATAATCCTCGTGCCTTTAGGTATGTGCCTGGTCGCAGCGAGGCCAAGGCCTTTGCCTGGATAACGGCACAAGGTATACATATTCGTGGTGTGAGACAGTGTACGTGATTTTTGATGAATGGTTATAGAATCTAGGCTTTGCAAACTCGTGGTATAACGAGGCTCATGTGCATGGAGAGGCAAAGACCTTGCTCAACAAGCTCCTCCAATAACAAAACATCGAAGGGATGAGCGATGCCTAAAATCTGAGGCAGCTAACATCCAATGCTGCCCAGCGGAACATCAGCGCTAATTGCTGATGCTGTAGATAGTGTCTACCGAAGAATTGTTTTCGAAGAGAAATCTCGAGCCCTCGTCATGCGAAGAAGGCGCAAGAACTCAAGGATCCATTGACGAAGGAGTCGTCAAGTACCTAGCCAGAGATTGAACTTTACTACAGTATATGGTACGTACTCCGTACCTATGTAACTAACCTTGTACAGTAAAACTCCGATATAACGATCCGCTGTAAATCATATCCGCGTACCCGATCAACGAATATGGAATTGCTCGAAAAATAGCACCCGGACAGCCAGAGACTTGTGAAGGGGGCAATTGGCACCGTCGTTGGCATAGCCTGAAAGGACAGGTACTGCAAGTCACGAATCACGATGCAAGCGATCTGCGCAAGAAAGCCGCCAACTGTAGTGTTACTCTTATATGCTGAACCGCTCGTCACGGAGTTATTGGAACTTGGAAGACCTCAACCCCAGCACGCACATTGAGCAACATTTCGGTCAAATTCGGTGCCGAGACGGCGAGGAGGCCAGGCAGCATCTTTATCCTCATACTCCGCTCTCGTCGAGAGTTCTTCCACGCAAAGGATATGTGCACACGCATCCAGTTCCCGTTGACCGTGCCATAGCGATTACGATATATAACAAGTCCCAGGGATGCGCAATCGAGAACGCGGCACCGCGGCCACAGACATCTCGGGCGAGGGCTTTCCTCCAGGGCTCACCTACGTCGCCGTCTCTCGTGTAAAGAGGCAAGGAATTACATATACCTGATGCCTCTTTGACCTGCCAGAAATCATGAAGATGCCAAACACGCAACGGGTATGTATGTAGCTGATCTCGAGCGTCGCACCGCTTGATGCTCTTCTGCAAAACGAGACTTATGTACATGATGAGGCAGTAGGTACCTATGTACCTAATCGTAATGCAGAGTCCCGATATAACAATCCGCTGTCAGACGATATCCGCCACTCGCATTCGAGGTGCTATACAATCCTCGCATTCTACTCTGTACCAAGGGAGGGATCCAAAAGTGCTCACAAAGTTCAAACTGTAAATCGTCAAAAGCATGCTTCGCCAACACCACCTGGAAGGGGACGCCACGTTATGATTCTTCAGATCTTTGAGATTTTACTTCATCGCAAGTATCTAGAACGCCGAATGGTCTCAATACAGTGAACAAGTAAGTTACTGCCTGTGAAAGTGGACATATTCGCCCGATGTCGGTACATAGCGATTTGCGTCATGTTTGCGGCGACGGCCGAGGCGAGGGGGTCAATCTTGTCCTCGTTCCTATTCGCTGCTCCTCTTCGCTTTGTTCTACCTATTGATGTCCCTTGACCATGCTTCATTCTTTCTGTGAAGAACACCTGCCTACATTTGTGCGCCAGAACTTGTTGGACACTGTCTCAATAGTACCATCTGGCTCGAATCATGTGCGCTACGTGCCATGTCCTCGCCGCAGTGCACACAATGAACTACCATCCATTGAACCACCACGCGACAAATAAAACCACAAAAAATGCCAGCCTTACATCACGCGGGGGATAGGGCTCGAGAGGCTCAGGTCGTGCTTGATTGGGGCTAGCGGCGACCTCGACAGGAACACGAACACGGTCATGTACATCCTCCGCATAGATGAGGAACAAAAGCCGAAGATCGGGGTTTCTAAGAACCTTGCAATCGACCTTATGGGATTTCTTGGTCCAGCCAGCTTTCTGGCATTCCTACACAGAATCTTATGTTAGCAAAGCAATACCGGCCCAAAACAACATCGGAGATCAGGAAAGCTGGAAGGGGGCGGGATCGGGGATGATGTGGGCAATTTATTCAGCATCCCAGGAGGCGTACTTTATTGCAATACCAGAATGAGGAGCACATGCCGCATCGTTTCATCGCGGCTACCGCGTCAATGTTACCACACCCATGACAAGTTACCGTATTGTTGCGCTGCGGTATCGAGAATTGGCGAAACTCATTGCTTAACTTTAACATCCTGGCTAGGGAGAGCGGGAAGATCTGTCAATAGGCGATTTGAGGTTCAAGTATTAGCGAAAATGTGAATTAGAAGCTCCCGTATCAATCAAGTCGTTGCCATGAGGTCGGGTTATTGCAGTAGCAACTTACCTTTATCATTCGTGGATCCTCATGTCGGATACCAGGAGGTCCGTATCTAAACACATATTGCAATGCGTCGAAAAGGGCAACTGTATACCCCGTCTGATATTGGCTAGGCATCAATTCACGTCCTTGATCGGGGGTATAGAAGTGCAGTGGAATGATCTTCCCATGGATATCCTTGATCTCAAACTTGAGATGGCCGAAAAACAGAGTTTCCACAATCTCGCCCACGAAGCACCAGTCGCGTATCTTGGAAGTGTCACCTATGCCAATGCCTCTCGTGTATGGAAGGTCGACAAACCCAGTGAAGTACGCTTGGCGCGATGGACCAGTCAGATTTATTTGACCTTTTGGCTTCTTTGTTCTCCAAAGCCATTCTTCAAAGTCATCGGGCCCAAGACCTTCAGGTGCTTCCCCCACAGCCGTCTTCCAGGTCATTGAGAAGCCATACGTTATATAAAGCGAAGGGTCCTGCGCTAGAGCCGCCCACTTGATCGCTCGAGGGCTGTCGCTGCCAAACACAGTCGTCCAGATGGATGCCGCCTTTTGCGCAAAGACGCGGCCTCTCGCCAAGTCGCCATGCGTAATGGCGAGAAGTGCGGCCTCCTCGTGTGACTCCACAAAACCATAGTCCTCTCGCCCAAGCTCAATCCAGTAACATGTTTGAGCATAAATATAGCCGAGTTTCATGAGCGAGGACGTGGTAGGCTGTGCAGCGCAGAGTTGATACAAGCGGGATATCTGTTCGAGTTTTCGATCGCGTTCTTCGCTCTCATAGGCCGGCAAAGAGCAAATGCGGCACGAGCATGTAAAGCCAAAGGATTGCTTCAGTGCTCTCTGCCGCCATTCCCGGCTCCGGAGATATGGAATGTATGATGTCGTGATTTCTTCGCCCTTGTCAATGTCTCTCACGGCGTGCACCGTGTGTCGTTTAATGTTGTCGTTCCATTGATGCAGAGCGTTATGATCGCAGTCGTGGTTGATGCGGCATGCTTCTCGGAAAATGGCCGATGTCTCCGGTACATCTTCAGCAGGCAGACAGTTTGTCTGGAAAATGCCAAGATATCGCTCTTTAGTATTATTATGCGGGCGGACGTTGTGCATGGAAAGGAAGACACCTCTTTGGCCGTTTCTCAGGGCTTCCACTTGCTCGCAGATCAATCTTTTTTTCTCTTCGACACTCGTAACGCATGGAATCGTAAACAAAGCCTGCTCGCAAAGAATCCGCGTGCCTTTAGGAATTTTTCTAGTCGCAACGAGACCCTTGCCTTTGCCTGGAACAGCCTTCAAGGCGTAAATAGGTTTTTTTGTCGAGCTTTTCATCGTCAAGGCACCCTGTCGTTTTCTTTCGAATGTATTCTCAAGTTGCACGTGGTTTCCACGAAACCAGAAGATGATTTCCAGATGAGCTTCTTCAGCTAGATGCTTTTTGTGTAAACGCACCGAATAATGAAACGGTGCCTGTTCCAATCACTATTCATATCCCCGATTCCCCCATGACAAACGAAGTCTTTGTCCGTTTGCTCGAAGTCACGGTCGGGCTGCGTACATACGCAAAGGGCGGGGCTCCAACTGCTTGAAGTTGAAGTACTTGGGCCTGAGTTTCTAATGTCAATGTTTCAGTAACGAGCCCTCAGTATCGCGTTTTCAGGCATGATCATTTATGATGCAGGCCAATCCACTGTGTTTATCTGGCCCAGCGCGCCACAGACCTCGTACTCAAGATGTATGGGGAAGTCAGGGTTAATTCATCAGTCTCGACATCTGTACACACTTTGATCCATTCTGGTCTTTCGCTATTCTGCCAATTTGTTCTCCTTTGTCGATAACAACACGCCTGTAAGCTGTGAGCCCGCCTTGGAATTGGACAATCTACACTGTCTTAGTACAGATATTAATCGCCGAAGCGAATTTTCCTTTTCTTATTCTCTTCTTTTTACCGATAATTTTCATCATGTTTTCCCTATTCGTGCAAGTTTCTCACACTGACGCATGGCGACATGCCAGATTCCCCCACACACTGTACACACACACTGTACACATGTCATTGCGACATGTAATCACCGGTGGTAGGTCCGGCATATATCATCAAGAGGCATCAATGACCTTGAGAGGAAAATGAATATGGTTCTGTACGTCCTTCCATTTGATGAGGAACAGCGCCCGAAGATCGGGATCCTGAAGAAACTTGCAATAGTCTTCGTGGGTCTTCGTAATCGTGTTTCGGCCAACATCCTGGCACTCCTGGACAGACAAACATATTAGTCAAGTGAAATGTCCGCTAGTGGAACACAGTGAAATTCAGGAAACCAGGAGGAGCAGCGGTGATTTTTCCCTTTTTCTAGGAGGCTTACCGAGTTGCAATACCAGAACAGCAAGCACTTGTCGCATCGTTTCATTGAGGCTTCTGCGGAAGTTCTGCCACAACCGTGACACTTTCTCGTATTATTCTGTTGGCGGAATGAGAATTCGTGGACCTGATCGTTCAACGCGAGAACCTCATCCAGGCAAAGCGGGAAAACCTGTGAAACGGGCGATTTTGAGAATTAGCAAAGCTTGTATCAAAAGGCTTGGATACCGCAGACTCGCAATCGCCCTTTACCTTCATCATCCATGGCTCCTCATGACGAATCCCTGAAACTCCGTCTTCGAATTCATATCGTGATGCGTCGAGAACGGCTATCGTGTCTCCCCTCGAGTATTCTTCGGGCGGCAATTCGGCTCCTTCACCATTGGTGTAAAAGCGCAGTGGTATCGTCTCGTCATAGATATCTCTGATCTCGAACTCTAGACGATGACAAAAATCCACGGCGACGATCTCGCCCAAGAAGCACGAATGGGGTATCTTTACGGAGCCACCTGCGTAGATGTCGTCTCTGTGTGGGAGGTCAGCAAACCCAGAGAACCACCCTTGATATAGTGGACTCATCGGCCGTTCAAGACCTTCTGGCTCCTTTGTTTTCCAAAGCCAGTCTTCGAAGTCATCGGACGTAAGGCCGTGCGGTACGTCGCCAACTGATGTATGCCACATCATGGAGAAGCCATATTGCGGATCGCTCGCAGGGTTCCGTGCCAGACATGCGTAGTGAATGACTTCTATGCTATCATTTCCAAGGAGAGTCTCGAACATGGATGCGGCCATTTGGGCAAATAAGCGCCCTCTTGCCAAGTCGCCATGCTTGATGAATAACGAAGCGGCATGTCCATGCACCCGAGCGAAATCATAGTCCTCTAGTCCTAGCTCGTTATAGAGGCATACCTGAGAGCGAAGGTAGCTCAGCGCCTCATCTGGGGATACAGATTGCGATGATCTCTCGAGTTTGGCGAAGTGGAGAATCTTTTCAATCACTCGGTCGCGTTTTTGGGATTGCTTGTCTGGCAAAGAGCAAGGGCGACACCAGCAGGTAAATTTGAATGATTGTCGGAGTGTTTCCCGTCGGGCATAATATTTCATCATAGATGAGACGTATGAGATTGTGATTTCTTCGCCTGACTGAATGTCTCTTGTGGCATGCACCGTGTGTCGTTTGATGTTGTCGTTCCAGTAATGAAAAGTGTTGCTCTCGCAGTCATGGTTAATGCGACATGCTTCTTGAAAAATGGCCAAGTCCCCAGACTTTGTAAGACATAGAAAGTTTGTGCGAAAAATGCCAATAATCTTATCTCCAACAGACGGGTGGACGTTTTTCATGGATAGGAAGGCATCTCGTTGCTCTTCGCTTAGGGCCTCCAATTGCTGCGATATCGAAAAATAGCTCACGGGTTTGCGGGCCGGTATTACCATCAAAGGCTTCTCGGAAAGAATCCGCGTGCCTTTGGGAATGTTCGTGGTCGCAATAAGACCTTTGCCTCTGTCTGGAACATCCTGCAGGGCGTACAGACCATTCTTCGTCGAGATGGGCATTGTTGCCGCTCCCCGCGTATTGTTTCAAATACTCTGTATCCAGCACAGGGATTTGTGAAGCCGTAAGGAATTTCCGAAGTCTGAATCGCCCCTTTATTTAAATAGAGATGTTGTTGATGAGAATGCCGCGATGCCTGCGTAATGCTGGAACATGGATGCGGGGTCTGTCCTTCCGTTCAGCTGTAGCGAACGTCATGTACAGAGAGAAGGCGAGACCGAACACACACATCATACATGCATACTCATATGCACAATGCTTTAGGCGCGCGCTCTCGTGATATCATCACTCGCCAACTTGTCTGCCTTGTGCAATGCCATGATGTATGGCTCCCGTAGCGTTGGCCCACTGGCCATGTCCTTGTTCGCACTGATCCACTCAATTGTTCGTTCTTTCGTTCCATGAGAGAGAAAATGAGTCGTATTTGTTCACTACGCCAACACCGATGCAGAAAGGGATTGGATTAAGGAAAACTTGATTGAGAGACGTAAGCCGCATGTGAGCCTGCTGCCTGCCGGAAGACGCTGGCAAGCTCACGGCCACGCCCTGTTGTCGGAACTCTTTGAAGCGAATTTTTCTGGAAATCGAATGGGTGTTTGCATTTCGTCCGAGTCATTCCTAGATCATGCATGCTACGCCGAGCCTCTACAGAAGCTATCTTCAGTCAGATGCATGGCCGGTTCCCCAATCAGGGCCTGACCAGACGGCGTCAGAGGGCCGCGAGGACGGGGTCGCATTCGAAACCTTCCCGGGAGATCGTGAAATGTCTTGAGTTCGGAGGGCTCCATGGACGAGCGAGTGCTGGGAAGCAGGGCGGCCTCTTTTTCTGGACAAGCCAAGACACCGGTGGCAGCCATGATAATGATGACGCCGTTACGAGCTCTGCCGTTCTTGCTCCATGGGTCGTGGGAGGAAGAACTTTATTGAAGTGCGCCCGCGCGAGCGGAGGTGTGAGACACCTGTCGCCCCTTCGTGGGGCAGGGTGCTCAGCAATCAGTCAGAAGTCAATCAGTCAGAAGTCCAGACAATGTGGACGGGATTCTCCTTTGTGGGCAGTCTTCGTCGCCACGGTTGTGTTTTCCGGTCGCGCATCGACCGTGGCCAAATTTGAAGCATCGGTAGCTCTGCCTTGGATTGACAGCTGCGTTGTATGGCTCCGTGTCGAAGGTTTCGGATTGGTAGATGATGCCGTTGCGACCGCGATGATGAGAGGGGAGAAACGTGGCGGAGCCCCTCCAGTCTTCGACTTCCTGGTCTTACCTAACCCTTGGCGATCCCGGGGCCGTTGA
The DNA here is from genome assembly GCA_029405325.1 of Claviceps purpurea. Lineage (NCBI taxonomy): Eukaryota > Fungi > Ascomycota > Sordariomycetes > Hypocreales > Clavicipitaceae > Claviceps > Claviceps purpurea. The sequence continues at coordinate 2,836,675 of CM055785.1, forward strand.
AGGCAGTCAATTGTTTGGCCATTTCGTTAGTGTCCTGTTCGTCGGACAAGTGGACGGGGAAAGACTTGACGATGATTGTGAACAGTCAACGGCTCAGGGTCGCTTCCGGGCCGAAAGCCGCCTTTACCGATGGCGTCGAAACAGCAAACAGACTGTGCCACAACGGCATCATCTACCAACCCGAAATCTTCGACACGGAGCCATACACCACAGAGCTACCGATGCTTCAAATTTGGCCACATCGCCGCCCACTGCGAAGCCCCAACGAGATGCGGTCGATGCGCGACCGGGAAAACACGAATATAGAAGGTTGACACAAAGTGGGCCACGTGGACGTAGACCTAACACGTTCGAGTCGCGACAGAGGCGTCATTGTTCTTCTTCTTTTCTCTTCTCAATTGAAGTCTGCAACCCTTTTTCTTTCTATCTGTACACGATATCTACACTGACATATCAAGGACTCGTCAGACAGTATCTGAGAAATGCCATGCGATGAAGCTCGCATGTTCTCCTCTTCAGAACCCCACCGCGCCTGATGGTTGCCATCTCTTCCGATAGGACACGAAGCCATCCAACCACAAAATCGCCAGGGCAGTAAGACAATGGCAGCATGACTTGGCACATGCTCAGGAGGGCGCATCAGGAAAACGAACAAAATCATGTTCTTCGTCCCATTTGATGACGCACAGCGCCCGAAGATCGGGGTCCTTAAGAGCCTTGCAGTTGACTTGATGGGCATTCGTCGTCCAGCCAACTATCTGGCATAGCTGGACAGAAATGCACGTCAGCAAAGTCTTGCATCCACCAAATAGGATCAACGTTGAGACATCAAAAGGCACAAGGCACAAGCGTTGGTCAATTCAAATTCGCCCAATAGTTGGAGATGGAGACTTGGAGTAGGCGTACCTTGTTGCAATACCAGTACAGTGAGCACCTGCCGCATCGTTTCATCGTGGCTGCTGCTGCATTCTTGTAGCACCCATGACACTTTCTCATGCCATTGTCCTGCCGAAGTGAGAATTCGCGGACGTTATTGTTCAACGAGATAATTCTGTCCAAAAGATGCGGGAAAATCTGTGGAGAGACGGTTTTGACGTAAAGAATTAGCAAAAGCTGAGTCAGAAGAAATCTACACATAGACCGAAATGAGTCAAGACAAGCGCGAAAAAACCGCAGACACCTTTTACCTTTATCTTCTGCGGATCCTCGATACGGATACCGGAAGTGCCGGATTCAAATACGTCCTGCGATGCGTCGATAATGGCGACTGTGTTATCCCTATGGCATAGGCCGGGTGGCATCTCAGTTCCTCGGCCCTTGGTATAAAAGTGAAGTGGAACGATCTGGTGGTGGATGTCCATGATCTCGAATTCTAGACGATCAGAGATTTTCACGCTCGTAATGACTCCCAAGAAGCACAAACGGGTTTTCTTGGAAGAGCCGTCTGCGTCAATGCCGTTCTTGCGAGGGAGGTCAACAAACCCAGAGAACAACGACTTTCTTGGTGGACTCAACGACTGTGCTGGGCCCACCGGCTTCTCTCTTTCCCAAAGCCAATTCTCAAAGTCATCGTGCCCGAGTCCCCTCGGTGTTTCATGCACAGATGTGTTCCAAATCGTGGAGAAGCCATATTTCGGATGAACGGCAGGGTCCATTACCGCAGCGTTGCACACGATAGCTTGGTAACTGTCCATGCCAAAGACTGTCTTATATACAGATAGAGCCTTTTGGGCAAAGACACGCGCTCTTGCCAAGTCGCCGTACGTGATGGACAATGTCATGGCATCTGAATGGGCCGTCGCGAAACCATGATCCTCTCGTCCTAGCTCGATCCAGAGACGTGATTGCGCATGAAGGTAGCCTAGCGCCTCGTGCGGGGGCATCGATTCTTTTGCCTTCAGGAGTTCGCGGAGGCGGGACAGCTTTTCAAGTTTCCGATCGCGGGCTTGGCTCTGTTCGTCCGGCAAAGAGCAGAGGCGGCAGACGCATGTAAAGTTGAACGATTTTTTGAGTGCCTCCAGTCGGGCGTCCCGCGTCCTCACAGGTGTATGGTACGAGATGGTGATTTCCTCGCCTGGTTGAATATCTCGCAGGACGTGCACTACGTGTCGTTTGATATTGTCGTTCCAGCTGGAACCGGCGTTGTAGTCGCAGTCATGGTTGATGCGGGATGCTTCTAGGAAGATGGCAATTTCATCGACATCATCCATAGGCAGGCAATTCGTTGAAAAGATGCGGACATACTGCTCTGGAAGATGCTGAAACGAATGAGCGTTATGCAAAGACATGAAGGCATCTTGTTGCTCTTCACTTAAGGCTTCCAGTTGATACCGTATCGCTAACGGGCTCATCGTATTATTTTCGTTCTTTGGCAATCTCATCAAAGGCTCCTCGGACATGATTCGCGTGCCTTTCGGAATCTTTCTGGCCGCGACGACACCCTTGCCTCTACCAGGAATATCCTGCACGGTGTACAGTGTTTTCATCGCCGGTCTTTTCATTGTCGACGTTTCCTGTGGTGTTGTATGGAGTACTTTCTGACCAGAAAAGGCTTTCTGTGAAGCCAAAAGGGAGCACTTATCGGAAGTGAGATGTTTGTTGATGATACAAACGCCGCCTTTCGAGAGTGAATCGTGCTGGATCATTGATGCGGGGTTCGGCCCGTTCGTCCAGTTGTAGCGGCCCGTCATGTTTACGAAGAAAGCGCGACACGAGCACATGCATATGTACATTATTAATGTGAGTTGTTACGCGTTACACGGGCTAGACTCCGGAGTCCGATTCATAACACAGCCATTGACTTCTGCTCTAAAAAATGTAGTTCGCTCTTCCTCTGAGCCTTGGGGAGTCTGCGCTTCTGAGTCGATACACAAGCTTAAAACATCAACTACTGCTGAAATACCTCACATGAGTCTGGTGGTCCTGCACGAGGTGCGGAGGTGCTCTTCATTCTGGCTTTTATGATTGTCATCGACTACATAATCTAAGTGCTGAGATCTCCGACGTCATTGAGACATTTCGTCGGACTGCGTGTGATCTGTCGCACACGCTCAGCCCATTTTGCGCCGCACACATTTAGTCGATGTCGTGATTTGTTTTGCAGAAAGAGCGGCACGGAGACCATCTTCGGACCGCGGTTGACTGGGAGCATTCAGCGAGGGAGCCTTCAGCAGGAAGCAGGAGGGGAAAGCATTGGCGAGCCGCGAACCCCGGACATATTAGGCTGGGCTCCTTGTGTTTTAAATGATAGAGTCGGCCTCTCAAGTCTCGGGGGAGGACTGAGTTCTGCAGAGATCCTTTTGAGAGCCAAAGCCGTTCATCGTGTTATGAACCGATGATTTCGTCGTTCCCAGCCCCAAATTATTGGCCGCTGTCATAGCCGTTCTCTGTCACGTCGTTAGATGAAAATCTACTCGTGCGACAAGGCGAAGTGACCTGTCCGACATCAAGTGGCCTGCCACACGGGTTACAGTATGGCATGCATGCTGCCATGTGATTTGCATCGTCATCGGCCACAATATCGCTCTAGACTACTCCGTAGGCGTGATTCATCCGTTTTGTATTATTTTTTTCTTGCTGTCTCAAATGTTTGTGGATTTGTTTCTACCGCTGTTTCCATTCATGATTCTCCTGATTCTTGGAAATACCAAGACTCGGCAGACAATGTCTGAACAGGGTCATGTGGCCTCGGCTGGCTCAGATGCCACCCTCGTGACTCGTCACGCATTGTGTCGTAATTCTTTGGAAAATAAAGCCACATAGCAACCAACAAAAACGTCATTTCAAAGAATTATGGTAGTAGGGTCCGAGGCAGACTCATCAGGAGGAGGAGGAGGCGATCTTCAGAGGAAACCGAATACCCTCCTGAATTTCAGCCCATTCGACGAGAAGCAAGCCTCGCAGATCGGGGTCCCTAAGAAACTTGCAATCAATCTTGTGGGCTTTCGTAGTCCAGCCAGTCGCCTGGCACTCCTTGACAGAAACCCATATTAGCAAAGCGTCACAGGCCCAATGCGGCATAGAGATTCGAGAATACCAGAAGGGCAGGAGGACTCAGGAGAGGAGCTTGGTCAGCGCGCGTACTTTATTACAATACCAGAACGAGAAGCACATGCTGCATCGCTTCATCGAAGATGCTGGAGCATTGACGCCGCACCCGTGACACTTTCTCGTGCCGTCGTGCTGCCGAACTGAGAACTTGCGGACCTTATCGTACAGTCCAAGCATCATGGCCAGAGAAAGCGGGAAAGTCTATCAACAGGCGGTCGTAATTCAAAGGTTAGCAAAAACTGGAGGAAAGGCTCGCTTATGGACGCCGGACGGACAATCGACAGCCAAGAACTTCGGGTGCTGCGATCGTGTTTACCTTGACCATGTGCGGATCCTCATGACGGATACCGGGAGGTCCGAATTTGAACACGTATCGTGCTGCGTCGAGAACGGCGACTGTGTGCCCATTCTGATATTGACTGGGTTTCAATTCACTTCCTTCATCCTTTGTGTAGAAGTGTAGCTTGATCTTCTTGCCGTGGATGTCCTTGATCTCCAGCTCTAGAGGATGAGGAACTTGCGTGTCCACAATCTCGCCCAAAAAACACCAATGACGTTTATTGGAGGAAACCCCTGTGCCAACGTCGTTTTTGGTTGGAAGGTCAGCAAACCCAGAGAAGTGCGATTGGTTTGGTAGACTCGTCGGCTGTGCTAGGTCTTTTGGATTCTCTCTTTTCCAAAGCCAGTGTTCGAAGTCATCGGGCCCAAGTCCTTGCGGAACCTCGTGTTCAGCCGTCATCCATTTATCGGACTCATCGCCATATAGCGGAAGGCGAGAAGGGCATTCCGCCTGGATTCTGCACCGGTGAGAGAATGTGTGATCCGCGCCAACAACTTTTTCCCAAACGGATAAGGCCTTGAGCGAAAAGAGGCGCGCTCTTGCCGCGTCTCCGTGCAAGAGGACGAAGTACGCAGCGTCTTTATAAACCGTTGCGAAACCATCATCTTCTAGTCCTAGCTCGCTGTAGAGACGTACTAGAGAGTGAAGGTAGCCCAGCGTCTTGAGCGGCAACGTCGTAAACTCTTCTCCTCCGGCGTATTCCCAGAGCTTGTTCAAGCGGGCAATTTGGTCGAGTTTTCGGTCGCGTTCTTGACTCTGCTCATCCGGTAAAGAGCAAAGGCGACACGAGCATGTAAAGCCGAACAATTCTCTGAGTGTCTTCTGCCGGCTTTCCCGCTTCTCTAGAAGTTCCACGTACGAGATTGTGATTTCTTCGCCAGCATCAATGTCTCTAATAGTGTGCACCGTGTGTTGTTTAATTCTTGCGTTCCATTCATGGAGAGCGTTGTTATCGCAGTCGTGATTGATGCGAGATGCTTCTAGGAAAACAGCCTCTCTAGGTTGATCGTCGTTATAGACTACAGATTCGAGGGTTGACAGGGCATTTGTTGAGAATATGCCAAGATATTGGTCTTCAACATCGTCAAACCGGTGGATGTTGTGCATAGACAGAAAGGCATGTCGTTGGTCGTTGCTCAGGGCTTCCACTTGCTGACGAATAAATCTTCGCCGCCTCCCATCATCCATATCAGCTAGGATTGATATCAAAGGCCTCTCGACAATTATTCGCGTGCCTCTAGGAAGTTTTCTGGTCGCAATGAGGCCCTTGCCTTTGCCTGGGACATCCTGCAAGGCATACATCGAACCGCTCGCCGGGCAGTTCATTGTCGACGGTGGTTCTAGTTGCGACATTTTCCAGATAGCGCATCGGTCTCCTTGAAGCCAGGAGAGAGGTTCGAGCTGAGATTGTCTCAGAAGGAACATGTGTTCATGCAGACGCCTTTGTGTATGTATGTACTGTACAGAGTACTCTGTATGTTCTTAGTGAATTCGATCCTTGAACACGACGCCCAACAACGCGCTTTTGTGTGGGATCCAAAGATATCACTAAGCACCTAGGTACATAGGTACCTAGAAAAGGTCACATACCCTAGGTACTGATTCCCTACCTAGGTAGGTACCTAGGCTATAGATGCATAGGTGCCTAGGTATGTACAGAGTCCATTAGCCGGGTGGACAATGGCATTTCCAGTACCTTGCTACCAAGTATCTCTATGTCGGCTCGTAAGCGGAAAGCAATAAAAAGGAGCATGCATGCAATAACGAAGTATAACGAGTCTGGATTGTTCTTGTCTTCCTTCCTCCAGAGTGAGGAAGGGATCTAGTGATATATACCTGTGGCTCGTGGTGTTGGACCACGAGCCAAGGTATGTTGCTAAGCTGGCAGCGTTCCTTTCTCGTTCCCTCACGATCGGTCTCACCCTCCGTGTGAGACCTCCGTGAGACCGCCGTGATGCCACCGTGATCCTCCGTAGTCTCTCCGTGGGACAGTCTAAGACAGTTGCGACTATCGATAATCGGTGTTAGAGCCGTTCCAACACTCTACACATCTCGCAACTTGCCATTTTCGACGACTCCGAACGAGCTCTTGACATTGAAAGCAATCCGGCCGCTAGAATTCAATGGCCTTTGTAAACAACTATCGCGAGATTGACGGGCAACCTAAAGGCACCTACCTAGCCTAATGATGTTCTCTGGTATGGAAGATGATAATTGGTGCATGAAATTCTTCCACATGAGTACAGGCTACCCTAGCGAATCACGGTCGCACGCCTGAACGAAAGAAGAGGAGATGACATATTGATCTCCTATTTGAACAAGAGACGCGCTGATTTGGTGGAAGAAGTGCCTGCTCGTGGCTACCAATCTAGGCATCTCGGCCTCCGTAATGAGGAGAGCTGCAGCTGATGCTGCTACTCATCATGTACCAAATGCTGAATCGTTTAGGGTAGCATAACTCCACACGAACAGTACATAGGTTCCTACCTAATACGATTGGTGACGTGCCATATATGTACGCACCTACTTCTATCAACAAGGGGTGTTTAAGGTGGGAAAGAAGGTCAGGAATGGGTGGAGTGAGCCAAAACAATTGTGTCGCGATGAGTTGGGGCAGATATTGCGTGAGGAAGTGGGTGGAATGGGCCAAAAAATTGTGTCGCGATGACCCCGATAAAACGATATCACGTGATTTTTCGAGCAAAATCGTATCGGTATCGCTATGGCGGGGTTTATCGTTATTTGTATATGGGGATTTCGGAAAATGAGGCCCAAGTTTATCGTTAGAGTGAGGATATCGTTTTGTAGCGGATCGTTTTAGCGGGGTCAGACAGTAGACCGCCCTCCCGACAGTGGACACACACACTCTTCCTTTCCTCCTTTTCCTCCTCATTAGCTCGACAGAGATAGATTCTATTTGAGTGCCTGTTTGAACTCCCGTTCACAGCCATTTCGTGACATATCTCTGTCGATCTTTCTCCCCCTTACCAGGCCATGTTCGCATAACTCTCACGACTGCCACCCCCACCACCGGCCCCGTCGCGTCCAACGACCCCCCTGCGAGCTCTGCCACGCCGCCCAAGCACCTTTTCTCTGGGTACCCGACGTGGGACGGTGACGCTGATTCCTTCGAGAATTGGCTTCTCACCGTCAACGCCCGCCTGCGGGACCCGGGGATGCAGACCTATCTCGGCACCCCGTGCCACGTCTGCACCTCGCTGTTCGCCCGCATTCCCCCGTCCCGCCAATCCGAATGTTCCGAGTATATCCGGTCCAGGATTCCGGACGGCGCGGACGACGGCGCCTCGCTCCTCCCTTTCATCGTCCTTGACTTCATTGAAGTCCTCAAGACCGCTTTCCTTCCGAAGGACATCGCCTCGCGGATGGTGAAGTTCCGGGTACGGCCGAGTGTCAGTTGAAGAATTACCGCGGCGTCCGGATGCGCTGCTCTGGAGAGCGGCAATCTGGGTGGCGACGTCGGTGGCCGTGGACATGGCATTGACGCCACCCATGACTGTGTCGCCATCGCGGTCCATGCGCGGCGCCGGGAGAGAGGGGGCAGGGGCGGGAGAAGGCGCTTGGGCGGAAACGGGAGCGCCAGACAGGGTGACGTACGTGGATATGCTGTGGACATCGACGTACAACGATATCTTCGAACCTTTCATGGTTCGAAACGCGGGGAGTAGCTCGCGCTCGGTGGCCAGCTCTAATAACAGCGCTTTGCTGTAGGTGTCGAAGTCCGTCTCTGAGGCGTATCCGCGAGTGGCGGCGGCGTCCCGGATGGTGAAGTTCAATGCCATTTTGTTAGTCTGGATCCGTGACTTGCCCACGGGGGCAAGTGATCGCGGATACGCCTCAGAGACGGACTTCGACACCTACAGCAAAGCGCTGTTATTAGAGCTGGCCACCGAGCGCGAGCTACTCCCCGCGTTTCGAACCATGAAAGGTTCGAAGATATCGTTGTACGTCGATGTCCACAGCATATCCACGTACGTCACCCTGTCTGGCGCTCCCGTTTCCGCCCAAGCGCCTTCTCCCGCCCCTGCCCCCTCTCTCCCGGCGCCGCGCATGGACCGCGATGGCGACACAGTCATGGGTGGCGTCAATGCCATGTCCACGGCCACCGACGTCGCCACCCAGATTGCCGCTCTCCAGAGCAGCGCATCCGGACGCCGCGGTAATTCTTCAACTGACACTCGGCCGTACCCGCCAGCTGTCTCTTTTGACGTCCGACAGCTACGTCTCGCCAACAAACGTTGCGAGCGCTGCGACGCCAATCCGTCCCACAGGTGGTCCGACTGCCAGTACCGGAATTTCCAGTCGGCACCGACGCTCCCCGGCTCGCGTCGAGCAAACGTGAACAACTTCGCCGCCGCTTCGGGAAATGCATAGCCTCTGACGCAAGTCGTAGTCAGGGGCCTTGGAGGAGGACTGTAGGCGCACTTGATCTCGACAAGCCGCCTACCACGGAGGAGATAACGAAAGCAAGATGTAATCTAGACAGTAGACCCTTTTCAGTAGACTGTCTGATCAACAACCACGTTATGCTTTCAGCTCTGTTTGATACTGGTTGTCTCCCGTACACAGCAATCAGTGACTCCCTCGTGAAACGCCACCATCTCCCACGCATCCCAGTCGAGTCCCGCGAGCTCAAACTCGCTAAGGACGACGACCACTCACATCCCATCGACTCAATCACATACCTCAACCTGGACATCAACGGCCGCCGAGAGCGTATCTTCGGCTACGTGATCAAAGACCTTCACTACGACCTCATCCTCGGCAAGGGCTGGGCTGAGGCCAACCACGTCGTCTACAAAGCAGGGAAACGCCTACTCCGCATCGGTGATGGCCCTACGCGCATCAACGTCTGCGAGGCGGGCTGGATGAACAGACCGTCGTCTCGGCGCGGCTGTTCAAGGCCCTCACAGAACGCGCGCATCGTCGTAAGGAAGTGATGCAGCTCTGCTCGGTCAGCATCTCCGATATCAATAAGGCCCTGGACAAGCTCGCCGAGTCCAAGCAGCCCATGACTCTCACGGAGATCCGCGCCATGTTGCCGCCTCAAATCCTCCCTGAGAACGCCCCTGCCTTCCTCGAGGACCCTCACCGCCCTGGTTTTGACATGAGCATTCCTCTGGAAAAAGACGAGAATGGGAAGGACCTCCAACCGCCGCACGGCCCGCTCTACGATATGTCCCATGAAGAACTCCTCGTACTCCGAGCTACTCTCACTGACCTTCTCGACAAAGGCTGGATCCGTGCCTCCGCCTCTCCCGCCAGCTCGCCGGTGCTGTTCGCGCGCAAGCCCGGCGGCGGTCTCCGTTTTTGTGTCGACTACCGCGGCCTCAACGCCATCACCTCCAAAGATCGCTACCCCCTGCCTCTCATCCGAGAGACCCTCCGCCAGTTAGCTAAAGCCCTCCACATGACGAAACTCGACGTGCGCGCCGCGTTCCACCGCATGCGCATGGCTCTAGGCGAAGAATGGAAGTCATCCTTTCGGACGCGCCTGGGTGCCTACGAGTGGCTTGTCTGCTCTTTCGGCCTCACTGGCGCCCCGGCACACTTTCAACGCTGGATCAATGCAGTGCTGGGGGACGCCTTGGACGTGTTCTGCTCCGCCTATATGGACGACGTCATCATCTACACAGACGGTGATGAGGCCGACCATTTCGCCAAGGTAAACCTCGTGCTCAGCCGCATGTTGGCCGCCGGCCTGAATATCGACCTTGCCAAGTGCGCCTTCAACGTCACGCAAGTCAAGTACCTCGGATTCATTGTTGAGGCAGGTGTCGGGATTAAGGTGGACCCAGAGAAAGTCGAAGCCATCAGCGCTTGGGAAGAGCCTACCAACGCCTCTGCAGTCCGCTCCTTTCTGGGTTTTGCCAACTTCTACAGGGAATTCCGCACTTCGCAGACATCGCCGCTCCCCTTAACGAGCTCACGCGCCGCGGCAAGCTCTGGCGGTGGGACGAAGTCCACCAGACCGCTTTCGACCGCATGGAAGAGATCCTCATCTGCGCCCCGGTCCTCGCGATGTACGACCTGGACCTCGAAACCGTTGTCGAGGCTGACAGCTCGGGTTACGGACTGGGCGGAGTTGTCTCACAAGTCGGTCAAGATGACCTCCTGCGCCCCGTCGGCTTCTACTCACGAAAGCTCACGGCCGCGGAGATCAATTACCAAATCCACGACAAGGAGCTCCTGTCCATTATCTCGACCATCAAGCACTTTCGGGGTGAGCTCCGTAGTTGCCGGAAGAAGTTCACCATTCTTTCCGACCACCGCAACCTTCAGTATTTCATGACCACTCGCATGCTCTCTGAACGTCAGGTACGCTGGGCGGAAGAGTTGTCTTATTACAACTTCACCATCAAGTTCCGCGCTGGCAAGGACTCCGAAAAACCCGACTTCCTCTCACGCCGCGACCAGGTGATGCCGAAGGACGCGTCGGACGAGCGCCTCAGCAAGCGTAAGTTTCAGCTAATTCGCGACCGCTGGCTCACCCCGCCCATGGTGACAAAGGAAACTGTTCATGGCGACATATGTGCAGTCCTCCAGATCTCGGCCGTGCGCACCAGAGCCGCCCTGCGTGCCTCAACGTCACCGTCACTTCCCCAGCCCCCTCCGCCCGCGCCTGATACAACGGACGCACGACTCCTACATCACCGGCCACCCGGGCCGCGACGCGACGCTCGCCATCCTCGCCCGCGGATACTTCTGGCCTCAGCAGTACCTTACCGTACGCCAATTCGTCCGCAACTGCGCAGTGTGCAACCGCTCCGAGGTGACGCGCCAACAGGGCCGGGGTCTCCTCCGCCCTCTTCCCGTCCCAGACCGCTTTCACAGTGAGATCGCTATCGACTTCATGACTGAGCTTCCGGCGGAGAACGACGGCGACCCGCGTTTTCTTATGGTGATCTCCGACCGCCTCCTTCACTCGGTGACACTCGAGGCCATGACCACAATGGACGCCGAGGCGTGCGCCCGCCGCCAAGGTCTTTGTCAACAGTCACTGGCGCTTCCACGGGTTCCCCGCGGCCCTTACCTCAGACCGCGGCTCTAACTGGACCGGCCGCTTCTGGCGGCGATTGTGCCACGTGGTTGGCATCGAACAACGCCTATCAACCGCTTTCCATCCCCAGACGGACGGCGCCACAGAGCGCTGGAATCAAGAAGTCCTGGCAGTGTTGCGCGCATTCATCTCTTACTCGCAGACTGACTGGCCACAGCTACTCCCTTGCGTACAGCTCGCCCTCGCCAACCGCGACAGCGCCAGCACGGGTATGAGCGCCTTTTACCTTACTCACGGCTACCACCTCGACCCAATCCAGCAAGTCCACTCACAAGCGAGCCCTGCCACAAAGGACCCCCAGGCGCGTGCAAACGCCTTCGTCAGCCGCTTGTACGAAGGACAAGAGATCGCCAAGGCCGCAATGGTGACCGCCCAGCAGATAATGGAGGGCCAGGCCAACCGCAAGCGCCGACCGGCGGAGCAGCTCCGCGTCGGCGACCGCGTGTGGCTCAACTTGAGAAACGTTACCACACCACAGCTCAAGAAGAAATTGGCCTGGACACAAGCCAAGTACCGCGTCACCAAGGTCATCGCTCCGGATGTGTACGAATTGGATGTCCCGAGCAGCATACACAACAGATTTTTCGTGGATATTCTTCGCCGTGACCCCGGCGACCCACTCCCCTCGCAAGTCACGGACGACGCACAACCACCGCCCATGTCAGACGGGCTGTTGCCGGACGACGAAGCGCCCATGTGTGCAGTCGAGCGCATCTTTGCGCGCAGGGCCATGGAAAGGGACCCGCGGCATGTTAGTCAAGTGGGCGGGTTACAAGGAACCGTCGTGGACGTACCGCGCAAATCTCACGCTGACGGACGCGTTTCGGGACTTTGTCAAGAAATATGGAGAAGGTGACGACGTGGGGGAAGCCGGCACAGGCGGCTATACGGGCTCTACGGGAAAGAAGCGGAAGGGCAGGGCTATTCCATTACTACACAACGTTGAACTTCAGTCGTTAGAAATCGCGGGGGACGACGCCGATAGAAGGGGTAGGGAAGGGGGGTAGGTAATGTTACGGATCCACACCATTACGGATCCTTCACACATGTACCAGGTATGTATAGACCGCCCTCCCGACACACACACTCTTCCTTTCCTCCTTTTCCTCCTCATAACTCGACAGAGATAGATTCTATTTGAGTGCCTGTTTGAACTCCCGTTCACAGCCATTTCGTGACAGCTTGTGGTCACCGTCCAACACGCCCATCCAATATTGTTGAAACCGCTCTAATACCGATAGTCGCAACCGTCTTAGATTATTCCAAGGAGGTCCCACAGAGGTCTCACACGAAGGGTGAGACCGATCGTGACTCGTGAGGGAACAGCGCCTGGAATGCAATCGGCTGCTGGCTTGTGGTCCAACACGTCCATCCATATTTATGACACAGGTGAACGCGTAGGAAGATGGTTGATCTATTCTGTCTATGGGATAGATCACCCCTTTTATACATCGCTGATCAGTGTGAAAAGAGCTCAACGAAGCTCAACGACCGATCTAACTAGAGCGGGAGTTGCTCATCTTCCTATTATCTATAGCGTCGGGAAATGAAGCGGCTAGTCGGCTAACGAAGACGTTTAATAAAAGGAGAGAGGATGTTGACATCGTGATGTCTCGTCCTCAGTGTAACGGCCAGTCAATGTGCTATCCAACTGAGCTACACACCCCACAAAAGGGTACGATTCCAAGACAACTGCTGTCTTGTCTTGGAATTTTCAATTAGCACATAGACGACTGACTGACTTTGTGACACTTCGTCACACTCAGGCTCACATTTATTGAACGTAAAAGCTGCTGACTAGCGCGCAGCACGACCAATGCATGTGCATACCACCTACGGAGGTCTCGCAGTTACGCAATCGGTTGCTAGCTTGGCAACATACCTTGGCTCGTTGTTGGACCACGGGCCATAGGCAAATTAGGTATATATCTCTAGATCAAGAATACAGAATTGGTTACCCTTCGTCGACGCTATTGCATGCAACCCTTATTTGTTTTCCCCTTACGAGCCGACACATATCGTTTCTCATCTCCCTTCTCTAGAAGACGGAAAAGATTTGAACAATACAGTACCTAGTACATAACAGTCTGTCAGTACTCGTTCATGCTCCGTTTTGCGCGCGTGCCCTTATTTGCTTCAACTTTATCCTACGAGCCGACAACTCATTTCACGTTTCTCCAGACACTCTTTTACCATGACTACCTCCCTATGCCCTGAGTCAGTTTAACGTGGCAACCCAATGGCGCATTCAGTCATGTGGGTGTTACTTCGGGGAGCGGAGAAATGTCCATATTGTCGTCAACTGAACCCTGAGTTTGATGAGGGACAAGAAACGCGGTCGCAGCCGCAGCAGTCATCACAAGTGACTGCCGCGTCTCTCCCCCGACATACAGTCAAACCCCGATATAACGATGCGTTATAAAACGATATCCTCACCTTAACGATAATTTTGGGCCTCATTTTTTGGAATTCCTCACAGGACCCATCCGATAAAACGATATTTCGATTTAACGATGGGGTTTTGGTCACTTTTACGTTATAGCTATATCGGGGTTTGACTGTAAAACCAGCATCAACCTCGAACAGTCGCGGCAGCAGCCGTCAAAAACGATTCCCGAGTCTTACCCCCCCCCCCCCCCCCCCGCCATCAAGGTTGACTAAACAACTTGAGTCAGGCGCAAGTTCTGCCGACGGCACCCCTCGCTAACCATCGGAACGGCTGGACGATTACAAGCAGGTCACGAAAAACTTGCGGCGTCGCGCCAAAGAGGCGGGACGACAGACTAGGGGCAAGAGGGAGACAGAGACAGAGGCAGACGCAGACGCAGATCCATCGCCATCGCCTTGGAGATTCGACACGCAAGGTCATGATCGCGTGTTTTTTTTGGTGAATGCCGTTTTGGAGCAATGCGTCAGAAGGGGCGAAATTGAGACTCTCGGAAAGAGTCCGCACAGACTTGGTACGTCATTACTCATTATCTTGTTATGAACTCGGCCTTTCTAACAATATTTTAGGTGAACTGGAAATTGATCTGACTAACCCGTTCGAATGGCCATCAGATACTATGGACTGGTGGATTGACCAGCATGTAAGACCTCATTACAAGACGATCGGGCACGACACGCCGTACGCCATTGGCGCACGCTGGGATGCGAAGGGAGCGCTTAGAAAGCTTCCTGGGTGGAAGTATCCCGAACTCCGTGATATCGCCGAACTTTTCGATAGACGAAAAAGTGCGATTTCGAGGTGAAGGACGGCAGGCTTCTTGTCCAAGTGTCCTTTTACGTCGTCGAGGAGCAAACTGTTGCTACTCCAAGAAGCAGACGTAGGGACAGGCGAAAGCGACGACCAACCGTTGGCTTCGAGGACGAGGGCGAGGGCGCGGACGAGGACGAGGGCGCGGAGCCAACGGTTGGTCGTCGCTTTCGCCTGTCCCTACGTCCGCTTCTTGGAGTAGCAACAGTTTGCTCCTCGACGACGTAAAAGGACACTTGGACAAGAAGCCTGCCGTCCTTCACCTCGAAATCGCACTTTTTCGTCTATCGAAAAGTTCGGCGATATCACGGAGGTCGGGATACTTCCACCCAGGAAGCTTTCTAAGCGCTCCCTTCGCATCCCGGCGTGCGCCGTGCGCCAATGGCGTACGGCGTGTCGTGCCCGATCGTCTTGTAATGAGGTCTTATATGCTGGTCAATCCACCCGTCCATAGTATCTGATGGCCATTCGAACGGGTTAGTCAGATCAATTTCCACTGTCCAGTTCACCTAAAGTATTGTTAGAAAGGCCAAGTTCATGCAAATGACGCCGTCCCACCTGTCACGCAAACGTTCTGCTGCGGATCCAGATTGTTTACCATCCCGGGAATTGTCCCAGGACTCCCTGGAGGCTGGAATCGCTCCATGTGATTATGGGATTCAGTAAGAGTAAGACCGGACTCGCCGCCACGGCTTCCGGCCCTCCCGGGAGCGCATCCTCCGGCGATACCACCGCCACCTCACTGTCATTGCCACAGGACTCTAGGGGGTCTTCCGTTCCGCGTCGTTCGGGCAGAAAGCGGACTAGACGTACGAAGTCGTAAACTCGTACCTTGACTCATTAAGCTGAACTGGCCATGACTGTGTACAAGTATCTTGGTGCTACTAGATTTGTTACTATAGCCGACGGACGAAATTACAGTCTACATACGTGTCTCGTGAATCAGAAACAGAATCCGTGACCTTGACAAAGATTTGCCCAATGCCGCGCCAACCTGTAATCCCAGCATCATCTCTCGATGCGCCCTCCTTCTTCTCCCACCAACAACACAAACTACATGTCTAAAACTGATGAGATCTTGTTCAAATTGTGCGCGTCTGCCATTACAACACATCGTCCCAGTCAGACAGTCAGATCTCTCGTAGTGCGCGAGGTGGAGGCGGGAACGTCAGACAAAAGGTTAACGCCGATGCAAGATGTTATGTTCACCAACCCAAATCTGTGTGAGATCTCATTTCTCAACGCTCGATAACTCAACAAGAGCTGGTTCAAAAGCCAAATCATTGACTTCAGAAGATGCCTGTGAGTCGGGGGGCCATAGGGGTATTTGTTTCATTCCAATACAGCCATAATATCATATGCCTAAGCTTGTCAATTGTCTGGGTGGTAAAATCTTGATACACTGATTGTGCCTTTCCAGGCTCGCCTTGCTACCTGCATTGACAGACGATGCTGCGATATTGGAAACGTATGTTATTCCACGTGCATTCGATTTCAAGCTCAACAGTAACTGATTACAATCCTAATTTATACCAGCGTGTTTCGTATGACGATGACCCCCCTTCAGATGACTGTGAAGATGTTAGAACCTGGCAATAGGCCCCAGAGACCAAGTCATGTGATCTCCGGCCTCAGTCATTATATAAATCCCGGACCTCTCCAGTTCTATAGTTGCTCCTTCAATCAACATCTTCATCTGTCATCCTCTCATTGAAACAGAAGAGGCTGCTGAGCTCGCGAACGGTGAGTTTCAAGTCCACTTCTATGGCAATAGACAATGCTAGGTAGGTAACGGACTTAGAATGGGGCCCAACCTGCCGGCCACTTCGTTCAGAACTTCAAACCCTCATCCTCATGTCTATGCCTATGAAGGCCGATGGCTCAGGTCTCTCAAAGCCCGCCGTCCAGACTTTGATGAAGGCTTTGGACTCAAAGTCAACCTGCGCCAATTAAGCTTGTGTCAAAGCTCATCCGTGCCTTCAGAACTCTTGCCAGCCTTTACAGCGGCCTTGCCATGTCCTCGTAGACGTTGATTATGAGAATTGGACTGATATTGCAGTAGAATTGGACTCGCATACCGATGGCGAATAGAGGAACGGCGGAATTATATATATAGCCGGCTCTTCTGTGAATCAGCGGCGCCGGTGCACTAAAGCCGCTAGACCACAGGCGCTTACAGCGCATTGAGGCCGCTGGCTTACAGGCACTTTCAGCGCATCAGAGCTGTCGGCTCATGTTTCATCATGTATGTGGGATATCAGCTCTTTCTGGACTTATAATGTACCAAATCATGGATTAACATGATCCGGGATATGCAGGAAATTGGTATTCGGGATATGCGAGGACAGACAGGAGGACATTGAATATATCGCTGGCTCTTCTGTGAATCAGACGGCGCTAGTGCACTAAAGCCGCTAGACCACAGGGTCTTTCAGCGCATCGAGGCCGCTGGCTTACAGGCACTTTCAGCGCATCAGAGCTGTCGGCTCATGTATCATCTTGTATGTTGGATATCAGCTCTTTCTTGACTTATCATGCATTCAGGATACCAGATCATGATTTATCATGATCCGAAATATTCAGGAAATTGGTATTCGGGATATGCAAGCATTGCCGAGGACAGACAGGAGAGGAGGACATTGTATATATCGCTGGCTCCTCTGTGATTCTGTGAATCAGCGGCGCCAGTGCACTAAAGCCGCTAGACCACAGGGGCTTACAGCGCATCAGAGCTGTCGGTTCATGTTTCATCAGGATATCAGATCGTGATTCATCATGTATTCGGGCTGTGTATATACATCGCTGACTCTCCGAGTCTCCCCTTCGTCTTAGAGGGATATCACACACCTCGTATACCTGACGTTCAACTTCAGCTTCAGTTTCGGCTGCTAGACGCTGAGCCTTTGCTTCAATCATAGCGGCAATTTACCGGAGCAAGTCTTTCGAGATATGTCCATGATAGCGGCACAAATTCCCCCTGGATCTGAACTATCTTCATGAAGGGCTTTGGTGGCCCACCAGTGAGATACTGTAGTACTATACCTAGGGATGCGATCAAAGTAGTGAAGATACGTGGAGTTGCCTTCCAAGTTGTAGAAGGTTTGAGCTAAGGCGAAAACTGTATTACAGTAGTAGCTAAATTCAGTACGTTCTCAACACAATTGAGAAAAAAGGCTTTCTTTTCCACAGAGATAGTATTGGCATGCAAGTCTGATCTCCCTACTAGCCACACCCTTGAGTATTTTAATACTCGCCTTGACGAATATCATCTTCTAAAATAGTTCAATATCTGTTGTTTTGGCGTACAAACCACTAGAAAGCGTTGGTCTAGAAAGCCTTATGAAAAGACATCTTGAATATAGTCCTCATCTTGTAGCTTTGCTCTATTAGCACACTAATCAACTGATGTCGTTTAGATTTCCCTCATGATTCCTATTTGTCGGTCTAGTCTTACTGCAGCAAGATCAAGTCCGCTTTGGTAAGTATCGATCGACGATCTTCCAAAACCGAATGAGATTTTCGATACGGGTCTTTTGGAGCAGCCCTGGATATCCGGCAGCAACGGCTTGCAGTCCAGCTTCATTTAAGGCAGACTTCCTCCCTTGGAGGGCTTGTGTGCAGTGTGCGAGAAACTTATCTCTTCAAGCCGGTATTGTTAGTTTAATATTTATGAGACCAAGTAATCGTACCTAAGGTACCTTAGGGTCCTTAGGTACCTCTATGGAGTCCGTTACAACTTACAGGTGAAGCCTGAAGGCCCCACATCAACATCTGAGTCTTTCCAGCGTCGCGCTGAATGATATCGTGATAAAAAGAGGCAAAAGAGGGACTTAAACGTAAGCGGCAGGCCCAGATACCTGAATACGAAATGCTGTCATCTTTGGGCATGGGTTTGAAGTGTCATGGGCGTTGCGAAAAAAAAAATGGAAATTTAGAGTTGACAGTTTGGCGGGATGGGGTAATTTGATGGAGCGGGCCTAAGGTTGGGCCGTACCTACAGACAGACAGGCGGACAAGTGAGGTCCAAGTATATTTATATCATCGCGCGAGGCCTTCCCCAAGGACTCAGAGTGAGAACAAACAGCACTTAAGATCCTTGGAAAGCCAAAGTCGATTATTGCGTTCTGAATTGACATTCATCAGTCCCAAGCCCCAATCATTGCCTCTTGTCACGGTGGAGTCAGCCTCCTACCATGTGCCACAACTTCCAAGGGCCAATGTTTGAGGCTCGGAACTGATGAATGTCAATTCAGGACGCAATAATCGACCGTGGTTCTCCAAAGGTCTCTAGAAGTGTTAGCTCTCCCTCTGAATTCTTGGGACGGCCTGCCATGATATTTAATGTACTTGGACATCAGATGCCCCCTGTGAGAAACGCATAACCACCCGTTCCGCCCAAAAGGTCAAGTGACCAAGTTGCACGTCTGCAGCTTGATCGAGGTTATATAGCGCATTGCCACACCCTGCTGGTACAGGTCGTGACACCCCCCTCTCTGTCTTTGCCACGGATTCAGCTGAATGTCTGAATGGCCCAACTGGATCCAGAATGCGCCGCACGATATTCGTAGATGCCTTCAATAGTAGCAGGCGTCAACCGCTGGCGGCTGCGATTCCTGTAACTGTCGTATGGAGTACGCTAGAATGAACCTGGATTGCCTACACATGTGGCACCACGAGACTGAATTCTGCATGACATACAGGGGTTGGCGACAGATACAGCGGTACGTGATCCGACAAGAAAATGTACCGAGTCTGGCAAGACACGGCGCAGCAAACGGTAGATTTCAACTATTGTAGCCACATACCTAGTTAACGTTGCTCTGTCGAATGATGGGACGGAATTGTCGCGTTGTGATTCGCCACATCGGATACAGTAAAACAACAATGTTGCCATATACTTCGCAGCGTCATCAATCATTCGTCCCACCCAGGCCTCTTCTCATTCATATCATTCATATCATTCAGGAATATGCCTACCCTTGCCCGCCAAGACTCGTCGGACACCATCTGAACAGTGTCATCTGGTGGCTCGTATGCATACCTCACCAGACCCTTTCCAGAGAACGCCGCGTATCGAATCGCAAAGCGCCGGGCTGATTGGACGATGGTAGCAGGGCTCTGCTCATACTCAGGATGAGTCATCGGTGACTTTTAGAGGAAATCGAATATCGTCTTGTACTTCGTCCCAGTTGATGAGAAACAAGGCTCGCAGATCCGTGTCCTGGAGAATTTTGCAATCGACCTTGTGAGCTTTCGTGGTCCAGCCAGCCGCTTGGCACTCCTAGAAACAGGTGTTAGCATAGTGTCACAGGGCCAACACGATATTGAGAAGAAGGTGTTGGAAATTTGCCCGAGGTCCCGTCAGGCGTACTTTATTACAATACCAGAACGAGAAGCACCTGCTACATCGCTTCATCGAGGCTGCTGGGGCTTTGACACCACACCCGTGACACGTTGTCATGTCGTCCTGCTGCCGGCTTGAGAATGTGCGGACCTTATCGTTCAGTGCGAGCATCGTGGCCAGGGAAAGCGGGAAGACCTATCAACAGGTAGATTTCGTTCTAGGGTTAGCAAAAATGGGAACAATGGTACGCTTATAAACGGAGAAGCTACAGCCAAGAAGTTGGAATGCCGCAGTCGAATTACCTTGGCCATACGAGGAGCCACATGACGGATACCGGGAGGCTTGAATTCGAACACGTGTTGTACTGCGTCAAGAATGGCGACTGTGTGCCCGTCCCGATATTGACCGGGTTTCAATCCTTTTACTCTGTCATTGGTGGCGAAGTGCAGTTTTATCTTCTTGCCGTGAACGTCCTTGACCTCCAACTCTAGAAGGTGAGGAGATTGGGTTTCCACGATCTCGCCCAAGAAGCACCAATGCCGTTTCTTGAAAGAGCTGCCGGTGCCGACATCGTCTTTGCAAGGAAGGTCGGCAAATCCAAGGAAGTGAGGTTGGCTTGGTAGACTTGTCGGCTGTTCTGAACCCTTTGGTGTCTCTCTTTTCCAAAGCCAGTTTTCAAAGTCATCAGGCGAAAAGCCTTGCGGAATGTCGTCTATAGCCGTCTTCCACTTTTTGGGCAAGTTGCAATATAGCTGATGGTCCGCAGGGTCTTGCACCTCATTCACAAACCACCGAGTAGACTGGTGATCAGCGCCAACAAGTGTTTTCCAAAGGGAAACCGCCCTTTGCGAAAAGACGCGCGCTCTGGCCGAGTCGCCATGTAAGTTGGCGATCCACCAACAGTCCTGATAAATCTCCGCGAGATCTACGTCCTCTCGTCCTATTTCGGTATAGAGACGTGCTCGAGAATGAAGGTAGCCCAGCACCTTGAGCGGGGACTTCGTAAAGTCTTTTTCTCCGCAGTGCAGGTAGGGTTGGTGCAAGCGGACAATTTGCTCAAGTTTTCGGTAGTGTTGTCGGCTCTGCTTATCCGGCAAAGAGCAGAGGCCACACGAGCATGTGAAGTCATAATAATCTTTGAGTGTTTTCTTTCGCCTTTCTCGACTCTGCAGATAGTCCACGTATGACAATGTGATTTCTTCGCCTGCATCAATGTCTCTGATGGCATGCACCGTGTGTCGTTTAATGTTGTTGTTCCAGTGATAAAAAGCGTTGTTCTCGCAGTCGTGATTGATGCGAGATGCTTCTAGGAAGATACCCTCTCTTCCCTGGCCATCTTGAAGACCGTTGAACTTGGTAATTTGAAGGGCATTTGTTGACCATATCCCAAGATATTGGTCGGCATCATCGTCAAATCGGTGGATGTTATGTAAAGACAGAAACGCACGTCGTTGGTCCTCGCTTAGGGCATTCACTTCCTGTAGAATAAATGTTCGCCGCGCCTCTTCATCCATTTCTGACGGCATCGTAATTAAAGGCCGCTCGGCAATAATCCGCGTGCCTTTAGGAAGTTTTCTGGTCGCAACGAGACCCTTGCCTTTGCCTGGGACATCCTTCAAAGAATAGAGGAAATTATTCGCCTTACTTTCCATTGCTGATAAATTGCGGGCCTTTTGTTGCAGTGTATTCCGATTAGCGCATCAATTCGTTTGAAGCAAGAATGAGAGTTTCAAATTGGGTTGAATCGGGAACAAGATGGTGGTTTTGGTGCAGACGCGTATGGTTTTTTTACGCGTCTCCTCAGCTCAGGTGGAACCTTCGGGAAAAAACCAGCGGAAGACAAACGGTGAACCGTGAGGGGTCAGGCACAGTGCTAGCACAGTGTGCTAGGTTAGGTAGGTTAGGTAGGTATGTAGGTACATATGTACACATCACGTGCTCGCCGAACTGCAGTCTTGCAACAGTTGCAAGAATGTCGGAACCAGCAGACAGCTTCAAAATATTTTGCCACAAGGACCTAGAGCTTCTGCTTGGCACAACATCATGTGCACCTATTCGAGAGCTTTGGTGAAGTGGAATACCAATCTCCACTAGAGCAAAATGCCAAAAGGAAGCCATGAGAAGAACCGAGCGGCCTCGTATCAACTCTGCAAGGCTCGAATGATTGACTGATATTGTGATCCTTCACGAGATCCTATGGAAGGAATGTGACTATATATGATACCAGATACATTAATGACCCCTAGTGATTCCAGTATCCTGATGACGTGGCTACGATACCATGTCGTGAACGTCATGAACTGGATACCAATCGTGAACGTCATGTGACATGAACTACTCACTACATCTACTTTTTAGGTTTCACCTACGAGTAGATACCATGCCTATCGTGAATGAACGGTCGCGGAAAAATTCTTGACAGGCAGTGAAGCTGTCATGATGGCTGAAAATTGAGGCCAGTATGAAGAGCTGTGAGTGTACCGATATCTTAGCTTGCACGTGCTCAGATCGTCAGCAATTGCCGTCTGAGGGAAGGGAAGAGGTTTATTAGAACCAGAAGAGCTTCCCCTCTTCTGCTGGTCCGATCAACGTCATTCAAAGTCATCTGATGACGCAGCGCCCGCACGCCCAAGCTTTCGTCTTTCATGTAAGCAGAGCCGACCACCCCCATATGCGAAGATTACTGGGTACCTAACCTAGGTACCTAATGTATGTACCTCGTGGCGCCATTTAGCTTCAATACGCCTCACTTGCCACATGGCCATTGGCATTGTCGGAGAGAAATGCGAGGCTTCCGTTCAAGGCTCCCTCATGACAAAAGGATAGGTACCACTTCATTTAATCAGCCTAGTTCAACTTCAGGCCGATCAAAGGCATGCTTCAAGTCTCCACGAGTCGCAGACTCACAGTTCATGCATCACGGCCCCAGCCCCCGCAGGATTGAAGGCTTCCCCACCTGCATCTTTGCGAAAGCCGTTTCTCGTGAGGGTCGCTAACGCGTAGGTACTTTTCATCAGCACGCATCGAGCTTCTCACATATCATCGGTCAGATCAAATCACCACACCTTACAGGCCAGCTCTTCAACTTCATCGAGTAGCGGACCCAGAGACTGCGGAGTACAGTTCAGCCTTCGATAGCACCATGCTTGCAGTCCATTTTCGACCCCCACGTAAGATCGAGGCTTTATGCAAAGTGTTGCAAGTTTGCCAGTGTCTCCGAAAAAACGACACATCGTAGCCCGGACACCAAAGGATATCCCCCCCCAAGAAGTCTCAAACGTGTCGATGAACATGGCAGTCGTGAAAGTTATAAAAAGTGGGAATGTCTTTCTACTTTTCAGTCCAGCTTTCCCATCAACTCACGATTTTAGCCCTTCTTGACTTGATAAAATAACTGGACATCCTTTCGAACATTCTTCTCCAGTTCTGGTATCATCAACATGAGATTCTGCGACCTCTTTACGTCCCTGCTGCTGGGCATCAGCGTCACGAGCGTCACCCTTGCCTCACCGTTCGACAATGAGGGTGATCTTCAGGACCGCGCCGTTATTCTCGACGCCAGAGCGCTGAGGCTCGTAATTGCCAAGGAGCCGGGCGAGGACGCCACATGTCCTCCCAGGTCGCGAGTGGGAAACTTTGGACCATATTACCAGCACACGTTTACCAAGGAGCTGATCAATGCCGCCTTCACGAGGGCAGCCAATTATGCTGCCGCTGGCAAACAGGTGGGCGATTGTACGTGGCCAATTTTCTTTTTTGTCATTTATTGTGCTTCTTAAATTTCTGCAATGACCATTTGAGACCCATCATTTGAACATCTTTTCTTGGCCTCTTGCCTTTCTGACCATTTTTGCGTTCGTCGTGGTAGTCAACTACCCCCATGACTTAGTCAACGGTAGAAAACTCCCCTTCTCCTGTGGCAAGAACAAGATGGAGTTTCCCATCAAAATCAACAACATTCTCTACAGTGGTGGGTCCTCGGGCCATATTCCAGACCGCGTGGTCTTTGAGTATGAGAAGACGAGGAGGGACTTGGTGGTCAAGTACTGCGGAGTGATGCGGCACGGGGTTAGGAAAGATTTCCTCAAGTGCACCTAGGCTGTTTTTCGGAGACATGTGATGACAGCTGATTTATCATTTAGCTGAGGCTTGAGAGTATTCACAACTCACCAGACTGTATTTATGCTGGCCATCAGGGCAGTTTTCGTTCAGGAACGCCATACGATAGGGAGAGGTGCTGGTATGCGGTCGCGCTCCAGTCCTGATGTTACGACGCTAATCATACAACAAAGCAAATACATGCATAAAGCAAGCATTCACCCGTTCAATTCACTGTGACTCCACGTCAACCCAGGTCAAAAAGGGTCCCCTTTTCGCTTCAGGGCGTATACTGTCGTTGCGCGGCACACCACGACATCATTACGTAGAGCAAAAAGACCAGTTCGCTATTTGCCAACGCTCCAAGCATCCGCCTCGTAGCTCTGAAGTTCAGTACGGGGCGGTTCCGGAGTTCTGGAGTAGTTCCCTCTTCGAAGAATCGCTTGCTCATTGCGGAATACTGTCAATGATCTGTGACATAATCGGTCTGTTAGCCTTGATCAGGTTTCTCAAAACAGGGCAAGCTGCGATTTCCGAACGGCCAGGATGTGAACTCCGGCGACCGTTATGCGAGATGCGGGCTCGACCACTGAGGTCTCAGGAACAACAAGCAGATGGAGAGCGTCCGCATTGGGCTACTAAATACAATGCTCGCTCAAAGTTGTCTTAAGCCATTACTCTGCATTAGCACACCAGGATAGTCGTCGGGTTGTAGAGGTGTGACGTTTGACCTCCTCCCATGAGGCGACCATGAGCATGGAGGAGCTAGCACCCGACACAGCGTCAGCGGTACGCGACTCGAAAGGCGAGGCAAGTTGCTGAGTAAGTACATCAAGTCTTGGAAGGTACGTCGCAGCAGAGGGTAAACATCAACATTGTGACCAATCCGGTAATTAGACGAAGGTGTTCTCGTCGACATAAATTGATCCGCCAAATCAGGTGGATTCTGCCATGTAATCCGCAGCTCATCAATGTTTCCGTTCCATCGATTCTACTTCTGTTTAGTAAAGATACTAACCCTTGCGCGCCAAGACTCGTCAGACATTGTCTGATCAGTGTCATGACTTGGCTCGTCTGTACGCTTCGGAACCTCCCTTCACACGTGGTCACTGGTGTTCCAATTCCTCCAGAGGGGAAGAGTACCTAATCACAGAATGGCCAGGCAAAAAAGACGATGGTAGAAGGGCTCGGGTCATACTCGGGTCATACTCGGGGCAAACTCAAGAGGTCGTCGGCGACCTTGAGAGGAAAGCGAACAGAGTCCCGTACTTCGCCCCATTTGGTGAGAAACAAGCCTCGCAGATCGGGGTCTCTCAGAAACTTGCAATCGTCTTTGTGGGCTTTCGTGACCCAGCCAACCATTTGACAGTCCTTGAGAAGAACAAATATTAGCAAAGAGAAAATGATCACAGGTCTGGTCCGTCTGGACTCTGACGCAAGTTACACAAACTGGGAAGACCCGGAAGATTAAAAGGGCGGGGGCACCAGGATGTAGTGACTTGTGCTACTTGCCAGTAGGCATACCTTGTTGCAATACCAGAATGACAAGCACATGCTGCATCGTTTCATCGAGGCTGCCATGACACTGGTGCCACACCCGCCACATGTTCTGGTGTCATTGTGCTGCCGGAATGATAATTCGTGGACCTGATTGCCCAGGGCCAGCATCTTGGCCATAGAAATTGGAAAAATCTTCAAATAGACAGATTCGAGAACTTCATTAGCCGAAAGTGGAACAAGACGTCGCGTATAGGTGAGCGACGAACAATGCGGGTGCTGCAATTGTAGTTACCTTGATCTTCTCCGGATCCACATGACGGATACCGGGAGGCCCGAATTTGAAGGCGTGTTGTGATGCATCGAGAATGGCGACTGTTTGTCCTTTCTTGTATCGACTGGGTTTCAACTCGGTTCCGTTGTCCTTGGTGTAGAAATGCAGTACAGCCGTCTTGCCGTGGATGTCCCTGATCTTCAAGTCTAAAGGATGAGGAACTTGCGTTTCCACAATTTCGCCCAAGAAGCACGGAGGGCGTGTTCTACAAGGGTCACCTGTGCTGATGTCATTCTTGCTTGGAAGGTCAACAAATCCCGAGAAGAATGACTGGCTTGGTGGAAAAGCCGGTTGTGCTAGGGCTGGGGCTATGGTTTCTTGCCTTCTCCAAAGCCAATCTTCAAAGTCATCAGGCCCAAGTCCCTGTGGTGTTTTGTCCACAGACATGTCCCATTCCATGCAGGGGCCATATTGCGGATGAATCGCAGGGTTCTCTGCCAGACGTGCATAAAATACAGCTTCGAAGCTATCACTGCCGAGAGTTGTCTTGTAGATGCAGGCGGCCCTTTCCGCGAAGATTCGACCCCTCGCCAAGTCACCATGCGCGATGACAAGCGTCATGGCATCTTCGAAGACATACGCGAGGCCACAGTCCTCTTGTCCTATCTCGCCATAAAGACGTACCAGAGAGTCAAGGTGGCCCAGCGTCTGAATCGGTGGCATTACAGACTGCTGTTTGCAGAGTCTGGTCAAGTAGACAATCTGTTCGAGTTTCCGGTCGTGTTCTTGTCTCTGCTCGTCCGGCAAAGTGCATAGTCGACACTGGCATATGAAGTCGAAATACAATTTAAGGTCTTTCTGGCGGGCTTTCCTGCTCCTTAGAAAATGGTGGTATATGAGCGTAATTTCTTCGCCCGAATGGATGTCTCTCATGGCATGCACCGTCCCTAGCTTGATACGGTCATTCCAGTAATGCACAGCGTTGCTGTCGCAGGCGTGATTGATGCGACATGCTTCTAGAAATATAGCATATTTGTTATCGTCGTCTCCCAAAGGCAGGGCATTTGCTGAAAATGTGCCAAGATATTGATATGCCGTATTGTTAGATGGGTGGCAGTTGGTCAAGGATAGAAAGGCACGTCGCTGGTCGTAGCTAAGAGCTTTCACTAGCTGAAGAATAGTCCTTCGCCGTATCTCATCGTCCGGATGTTGCGACATTGAAAACAAAGGTTGCTCGGAAATAATTCGCGTGCCTTTAGGAATGTTTCGGGTCGCGACGAGACCCTTGCCTTTACCTGGGATATCCTGCAGGGAATACATAATATTGTTGGCTGAACTTTCCATTGTTCTCTGTGGCTTTCGTTGCAATATGTCCTCAAAATTGAGCACATCAATTTATTTGAAACCAGAAGAGAGGTGCGAGTCGCGACGCGAGCTAGGGTTTTGCGTACACTGTACGGAGTACAGAGCCGCGAACAAAAAAAAAATCCAACTCGCCCGCCGTCGCGTCGCGTCATTGCATTCTTAACCGCGTATAGTGCATTTATCAATGCGTCTTCTAAGTTCTTCCACGCACGAACATCCAACATACTTAGCGCAAACGCGACCTTCCAAAATTATGTCAATAGAGTCCTTGGGGAATTCTTAGAAATCATCTGTACTGTAAACCTGGATGATATCCTTGTATACAGTAGCGACGAAGCGGCGCACACGGAACAGGTACGGCAAGCAATCCAGAGGTCACGCGCAGCAAAGTTGCAAGCCAACCCCGCCATGTGTTATTCAGGTAGTTAATTCTCAACCAAGCGAGGCAAATATTTGGGGGTCGTGATCACGCCCGAAAGGATCGAAGCTCAGGCCAAGTGGCCCATGTTTGATACCCCAGATACAGCCTATGTCGGGAGACGAGACAACACGCTCTGTCCGACTGTCGACATGAATTAGTCCATTCACGGCGGGTGCATTTTCCTGTCATTCCATTCGCAAGGTCAGCGACCACAGTATTTTAGGACCGACCGGCTCATTGTTTTACGTCAGACGTCCCTTTTCTTCTTCCTAGCTTTTCCCAACTAAACATCTCGGGTTCTCCCCCTCCCTGCTCCCTCTTATCCGTTGAGATATCTTCAAGACTCGTCAGACACCACCTGAGCACTGTCATCTGGCCCGGTCTGCCTGTACGCGTCCACAGGTCCTCACCAGTGGCAGACATGTTGCAATCCCAAGCACAATGTGACGCATCGATTCGAACACCGGCGGTCCAGTGGGATGACGGTAAGAGGGCGCGGCTCGTACTCAATAGAATCAATCAACGAGTTTCTAATTCCTCTTCAACAACAAAGCACCAGGAAATAATAAAAAGAGAGCGAGAATGGACAAAGGGAAGACGAAAACGATGGCACACGGAGTGAAAAGAGCGCCACAGGCCACATGCAGAAATGGGCGCGGGGACTGTCCGAGGCGGCTTGGCAAGGGAGGTGGGAGGGCTTCCGGAAAGACTTTGTGAACCGAGTGGCTCCGTGCCTTGAGGGGAAAGCAAACAAAGTCCTGTACTTCGTCCCATTCGATGAGGAATAAGCCTCGAAGGTCGGGGTCTCTCAGAAACTTGCAATCGTTTTTGTGGGCTTTCGTGGTCCAGCCAGCTATTTGGCACTTCTTTGACAGGAACACATGTTAGCAAAGTGTTACAGGCTTGAAACAAGGAAAGTCCGCGGTGCAACAGGAGGAGACGAATCCGGTGGCCTTCTACATCAACGATCCAACAGTCGTACCTTGCTGCAATACCAGAATGACAAGCACATGCTGCATGATTTCATGGAGGCTTCTGGGCCATCAGTGCCACACCCATGACACGTTCTCGTGTTGTTGTTTCGCAGTAATGAAAACCGGCGAACCTGGTCGTTCAATGCGAGCATTTTATCGAGGGGCAGCGGGAAAGTCTGTTCACAGGCAAATTGCGTTCAAACATTAGCAAACTTTAGAACAGACCTGAAACGGTCGCCCAGATATGGACAAGGGAAAAGGGAATGGAAAGGATCCGAGGTGCTGCAAACGCAATTACCTTGATCATCCGTGGATCTTCAAGACGGATACCAGGAGGTCCGAACTTGAAGTCGTATCGTGATGCTTCGAGGATGGCGACTGTGTATCCCGCCCGAAATCCAATGGCTCCAAATTCATGTCTATGGTATTTGGTGTAGAAGTGGATTGTAGTCTTCTTGTTGTGAATATCTTTGATCTCCAAATCTAGAGGATCATGGCAGGTCATTGCCACAATCTCGCCCAAGAAACACGGATGGCGCGCCTGGGAGGAGACACCTGACACACCTGCGTCAATGCCATTCTTCGACGGAAGATCGGCAAATCCAGAGAAGCACGATTGGCTAGATGGGGTCGTTGTTTCTGCTTGGGGTTTTGGCTTCGGTCTTCTCCAAAGCCAGTGCTCGAAGTCATCGGGCTCAAGTCCATAGGGCACTTCTTCGACAGCCGTCTTCAACTTCATGGAGACACAATACAGCGGGTGACACGAAGGGTTTCGCGCCAGTGCTACATACTCGTCTGTTTGTGGATTATCGTCCCCGAGAAGTATCTTCCAGAGGGATGCGACTTTTTGCGCTAGTAAGCGTCCTCTTGCCAAGTCTCCATGCGCGATTAGGATAGCCAAGGCCCTCTCAAGGGTCTGCACGTAACCGCAGTCTTCTCGTCCTAGCTCGGTATAGCGACGTGCTTGATTGTGAAGATGGCCCAGAATCATGAGTGGGGACAAGGTAAATTGCAACTTGCAGATTTTCAGCAGTTCCTCTGTGCGGACGATTTGTTGGAGTTTCCGATCACGCTCTTGACTCTGCTCGTCCGGCAAAGAGCAGACGCGACACAAGCATGTAAAGTCGAATTGTTCTTTGAGTAGGCTTTGCCGGGTTTTCCGATCGTCGAGAAGGGAGACATAAGAAAAAGTTATTTCTTCGCCGTCTTCAATGTCTCTTATGGCATGTACCGTGTGCCGCTTAATCTTTTCATTCAATTTCCAGTCATGTATAGCGTTATTGTCGCAGTCGTGGTTGATGCGACACGCTTCTAGAAAAATGGCTGCTTCGTCCGGGAACTCTTTGGTAGGAAGACCGTTTGTCCGAAAGATGCCTATATACTGTTCTGCAGTATCGTTGAACGGGTGGACATTATGCATAGATAGGAAAGCATGTCGCTGATCATTGCTTAAAGAGTCCATTTTCTGGCATATCAATTTTCGTCGCTCCTCCATGGTCTTACCAGTTGGCATTGTGATCATGGGCTTTTTGGAAAGAATCCGCGTGCCTCGAGGGATATTTCGGATCGCAACGAGACCCTTGCCTTTGTTTGGGACATCCTTCAGGGCGTACCAAGCTTGCTCCGCCGGACGTTTCGTTGTTGGCTTGCGCTGCGATTTCTTTCGGGGCATCTTGGGAAGGGAACAGTCGATGTTTTCTATGAAGTTAGAAGAGACTTTCAGAACTGGATGATGGATCATTGCTGGAGGCGAGATACTTCTAACGTAAAAGCATGGCGCCAGATTGCCCATGCCAATTTCCTGGCAGCTGTCAACTCCCATTACAAACGACGTCCGTTTGCTTCGCTTCGGCTGCGTTTTCTGTGATTATACCGCCCATCATCGGGATGGACCAGATCATTTTGCCGTTTTCTCACGCGCCAACTTGCCAAGAGTCGCGACAAAGTGCGATAAGATTGGTCTACAGTGGAAGCAGGAATTTGGAAATCGGATTCCCTAACGACTGTTTATGCAGGCGATCAAATTCACTGCAACACTCCTAGCTGGGAGTTTCTTGACCACTGTGGCGTTGACGCTCAGCCCCAAATCTCAGAATCTATCCGAAGAAGCTCCATGTGGGCCCGTGCTGTGTTCATAATCATCGTGTTCGATGTTGTCTTTGCTCCTCAGTTAAGTCGACATATCGTAATTGGATCAGTTCCAGAAAGATATCGAGATGTATAGACACAGTCTATATGGGGATTCGGTACTGCCTGGAATCGGTCGGCCTTACGATTCGAAACAACGACAGTCCAGTGCAAATTTGCAATGATGGTGACAATACTCAATAGAATCAATCGACGAGTATCTTATTCCTCCTCAAAATACAAGCACCAGGAAACAAGAAACAGAGAACGACAACGAACAAAGGGAAGAGTACAACGATGGCACGCGGAGTGCAAAGAGCGCCGCAGGCCACATTGAGAAAGGTGAGGGGGAAATGTCTTAGCCAGCTTGCCAAAGGAGGTGAGCGGATTTTCTGAAAGGCTTTTCAAACCCAGTGGCTCCGTGCCTTGAGAGGAAAGCAAACACAATCCTGTACTTCGTCCCATTTGATAAGGAACAAGCCTCGAAGATCGGGGTCCCTGAGAAATTTGCATTCGTCTTTGTGGGCTTTCGTGGTCCAGCCGGCTCTTTGACACTTCTTTTACAAAAACGCCTATTAGCAAGGCATCACAGGCTCAAGGCAACACAATGAAAGCCAGGGGTGTGGTAGGGAGAGAAGGATTTGGTGACCCGACAATCGTACCTTATTGCAATACCAGAATGACAAGCACATGCTGCATGATTTCATCGAGGCTTCTGGGGCAATAGTGCCACACCCATGACACGTTCTCGTGTTGTTGTCCCGCCGCGTCGAAAACCGGCGAACCTGGTCGTTCAATACGAGTATCTTGTCGAGGGACAGCGGGAAAGTCTGTTGACAAGCAATTTGCGTGAAAGCATCAGCAAATTGTGAAACAGATGATCGTCCCTGAATGGAAAAGGCAACGCAAAAGAAATGAGGTGCTGTGGACAAAATTACCTTGATCATCCGTGGATCTTCATGACGAATACCAGGAGGTCCGAATTTGAAGTCGTATCTTGATGCATCGAGGACGGCTACTGTGTATCCCGCCTGAAATCCAATGGCTCCAAATTCACGTCCTTGGTCTTTGGTGTAGAAGTGGATCGTAGTCTTCTTGTTGTGAATATCCTTGATCTCCAAATCTAGAGGATCACGGCAGGGCATCGTCACAATCTCCCCCAAGAAGCACGAATGGCGCGCCTCGGAGGAGCCACTTGACACACTTGTATCAATGCCGTTCTTGTAAGGGAGATCAATGAACCCAGAGAAGTTCAATTGGCTCGATGAGCTCATTGGTTGTACTAGGCTTTCTAGCTTCGGTCTTCTCCAAAGCCAGTCCTCGAAGTCATCGGGCTCAAGTCCCTGCGGTACTTCTTCGACAGTCGTCTTCAACTTCCCGGAGACACCATACAGCCGGTAACTAGAAGGGTCTCGCGCCAGTGCTGCATACTCGTCTGTTTGTGAGCTATCATTTCCGACAAGTATCTTCCAGAGGAACGCGACTTTTTGCGCTAATAAGCGTCCTCTTGCCAAGTCTCCATGCGCGATTAGGATAGTCAAGGCCTCTTCAAGGGTCTGCGCGTAACCACAGTCTTCTCGTCGGAGTCCTATCTCGGTATAGCGATGTGCTTGATTGTAAAGATAGCCTAGAATCATGAGTGGGGACATAACCGATTGCAACATGCAGATTTTCAGCAGTTCATTCGTGCGGACAATTTGTTCGAGTTTCCGATCGTGTTCTTGACTCTGCTCTTCTGGCAAAGAGCAGACACGACACGAGCATGTAAAGTCGAATTTTTCTTCAAGTTTGCTTTGCCGGGTTTCCCGATCCGCGAGAAGGGAGACATAAGACAGAGTTATTTCTTCGCCTTCTTCAATGTCTCTTATGGCATGTACCGTGTGTCGTTTAATCTTTTCATTCCAATTGTGTATAGCGTTATTGTCGCAGTCGTGATTGATGCGGCATGCTTCTAGAAAAATGGCCGCTTTGTCGGGGAACTCGTCGGCAGGTAAACAATTTGTCCGAAAGATGCCGATATACTGTTCTGCAGCATCGTTGAATAGGTGAGCGTTATGCATGGACAAGAAAGAATTTCGCTGGTCATTGCTTAAGGAGTCCATTTGCTGGCATATCAACTTTTGTCGCTCCTCCATGGTCTTGCCCGTTGGCATCGTAAATACGGGCTTTTCGGACAGAATCCGCGTGCCACGAGGGATGTTTCGGGTCGCAACTAGGCCCTTGCCTTTATCTGGCACGTCCTTGAGGGCGTACCAAGCTTGCTCCGCCGGAAGTTCCATTGTCAACTTTCCCTGCGATTGTTTTCGGGGCGTCTTGTGAGCAGAGCAGTATATGTTTCCGGTGAAGTCAGAAGAGACTTGAGAATTGTGCCGTTGCCCGACGCGAGATGCTCTATACAAAAGCATGGTACCAGTTTGCCCATGCCATTCACTCGTACTACTGTTATATCCTATTACAAACGACGTCCGTTTGCTTCGTTTCGGCTTTCTACCTATTTACACGGCTCATCATCGGGAAGGACCAGACCTTTCTGCCGTTTGCTCACATGCTGTGAAATATGCGACGAGATTTGTCTGCTTGGGTGAGGCCGGAATTGAAAAATCGGAATCCCGAAATTCTTCCAGGGTCTCGAAGTGAATGTCTCGGAATAGTCCTTAAAGACCCATGGCTTGTTCTGTCGCTTGTTGGAGGCCTAACAGTAACAGTTCCACCTCGGTCAAGGAAGTTGTTGCGGCAGGCTGCTTGGTTGCTTTCCGGATGATGAGTCCTCCGATGAAGGTAATCGAATACCGTTGGGAAGATTATCGAGCATCGCTGTTATCCGCAATTGATGCATTGTTGGAAATCGCGAGAACTCGCGTATCAATGATATTCTCGTCACCCCCGAAGGCTGGCCGCTGAAGCTCATAAAGAGGTGCTTGGTCAGGACCGTATCGAATTGCTCGATCGGCGGCTTTCATGTGCTCGGGGCCTGGAATGATGATGTACAGAGATAGATTTGCTGCTACAAAAGCCAAATCCAGTCGTACCATAATGGCACAGGGCAGTGTACAGGTTCGGACTTACTTTTTCTTGATATAATTTGATCCTTTTCTTGTCGGCTAAGTCGACCTTCAAACTTTCGATATTCAACCACGGAAATCGGGATGGCGGGAAATCATCAGCATGTCTTTGGAGGCTTGAGCAATTTTGTCACTGAGTTTGTTCATGTATGCCGCGTGACTAAAATAGATTCTTCGGTTGGGAAGATGTCGAAGAACCTAAAAACCGAAAAAAAAAAGTGAACTACAGCTTTGCCGTCGAGTTCGAAAGCGTCCTGGAGTCCACCAGAAAATCATTGATGATCATGTTATACCAAGAAAAAGTAGGTCCCTTCCTGTATACTACGATCATGAGACGGCCGAATTTAGCTTTTGCAGCAGCAAAACTATTCCAAAGCCTCGGGAATTCAGGTCCCGAACGCATGAAAGCAGCCGATCAAGCAATTCGATACTTGGTCCTGACCATACACCTCTCTGAGTTGCGGAGGTGACGGTGATATGCCAGTTCTTGAAATTTCCAGCGATGCATCATTTGCAGACGACAACGACACTGACGATATTCCCAGAGTATTTGATTGCCACGTTCGGAGGACCCAGCATCTGGAAAGAACCAGGCAGCCTACCTACCGTAACAGCTTCCTTGACCGAACAGACGGAAAAAGAAGCCAAGTCTTCAGCGACTATTCCGAGACATGCACTTCGACACCGAGGAAGATGTCGTCATTCACTGGGATAACCAGCAGACATTTCGACTCGTAGTGAACGAAAATGAGCGACTCAACACTCGTCCTCGCCACGTGGACATTCACAACATGCGGTTGTAGCAGGTTCGGAAGGCTTTGAAGTTTGAACTCGACTTCCCACGCCGGACGCGGCCACAGTAAAGCTGAACTAATTTGCGACGATTACTGAACGATCGGCGGTCTGAACTGAAATGCGGTAATGATCGGCGGTTTGAAGGGCCCCCGGATGAAAGTTTACCCGTTCGGGGCACGAAATATCTTCGCCCCAGACGTCGGTGGAAAGTACTCCCGCTCCGAGGCTTGATAATCCTTCTTAGCGCGTTGCGTCAAATAGCAAGAAACAAAACCCGTCGACGCGTGCTCCCAGCTGTCAATGACTCAATGAGTCAATACGGAGCAGAGTAGTAGATGGTACCAGCTGTCATACGAGTAGAGTAGATGGTAAAAGAACAAAAGAAGAATAAAAACAATACAAAACAACAAAAAACAAAAGTCGACGCGTCCCAACTCTCAACAATGCAACATCGCCCCCTTTTTCAATTCTTCGCTATCTCCATCATAAAACTTTCACTCGATTGAACCGACCACTTTGCCCTCTTCCCATCTCCTTCTGACGTCTACACTGAAGTCTCACCACGGTACACGAAGGCATGCACTAAGTGCACTGTTACGAGACCACTCGATGACTTTGTCAGCCGACGCCGTTCTACGTCAGACAATGTCCAATATATGTACTTCCCAATGTGACGCCTGCCGTAACGACTGGACAGCGGTTAGTTGAGTTCTTCCTGGGTCATCTTACCGAATAACTAACTCATCAGTTCGAACAGCCATCAACAATGACCGCGAATGCATTCTCAGATGCGGCGTCGAAACGCCCCATCGCCGACGTACAATCGCCTCAAGCAGAAAGTACGCCGTCGAGACACTCGGCCGGGCCTCCTCACGCAGAGTCTGTCGCCGTCAGGCCCAGGCCACGCACACCGACAAGACCGGCCATCAAGAGTGCTTTCCTCACCTGCGACGACGGTCATCTGCAGTACCACCGCCACGGAGCACGTCCAGGCGAGTCTTCGTCTCAGGCAGCAGCGAGAAACGAGCGCGAACGGATACAGCGCCACCATCGGTCTGTCAGGAGAGCTTCTGATGCACAGCCTCCGTCACTTACCCCAACGACGAGTGAAATCTATGCGAGGGATCATCGTATGCCAGCTTCGCCAATGCTTCAGCAAAGTGGCGGCCCTGATCTTGACGACGTCTTCGCACCAACCTCCGCCCAGCCACAAATTGATTGAGCTGGTGAACGGAGCGAAGTCCATTGTCTTTAGGAGAGATCTGTGATTGATAGTAAAAGATTTTGTGACGATGCGAGCGCAGCGAGGACAGCCCGTGGCAGCGCCCCTGGAGGGCCCCGGAGGGTCGCCGAAGACACGGAGGGAAGGGTAGGTACGTAGGTAGGAGCCGGAGGTAGGATAGGTACATTAGGTAGGTATGTACGACTACGGAGAGACCCCTTCAGTTTTGCCTGGGGTATGTACTGTCAGTGCGCTCACGTGAATCCTTGGCACCTGCCACCGGGACCCTTCAGCTTTACTACGTATAGTCCCTTCCCATTTTATTCGTATGTATCGGCATTGCACTTTCCTTTGACTGTCTGACTGTTTATGCCGTGGTACTTAAAGCTCCCAACACTCACATCCACACTCGCACGACTTAACCCTCCACAAGCTCAGTTATCACTCTACCCAAACGTCGACACGGCTCTGAGCGACCAGCGGGTTATCTAATAGTAATAAATATCTTGACCAATCTCTTTACCCCCCCCCCCCCCCCCCCCCCCCCCCTCCCCCCCCCTCGCCATACCTATAATTATCACTAATCTCATTCTTTAGCCCTCGCTGTGACAGCCGCCCGCAACCATGTCGGAGTCCGAACCACAACCGCCAACACCATCACCATCCCTTCCATTGCCTCCCGGACCTGATCCGTCCGAGGGGGCAATGGCCCTCGAGCCTGTCCGGCTCTTATTTCTCGCCGACGCACCATCTTCCAGGCCCCCGTCGCCCCCATTGTCTCCGGAGCCAGAAACTTCGGAGATGATGGAAGAGCCGTCTCCTGAGTCTTCTGACTCTCCCCCGGCTGCCGAATCGGCAATGGGGGCGAGTCGCGACGGGGGCCTGGAAGATGGTGCGTCGGCGAGAAATAAGAGCCGGACAGGCTCGAGGGCCATTGCCCCCTCGGATGGATCAGGTCCGGGAGGCAATGGAAGGGATGGTGATGGTGTTGGCGGGTGTGGTACGGACTCCGACATGGTCGCGGACGGCTGGCACAGCGAGGGCTAAAGAATGAGATTAGTGATAATATCATAATTATAGGTATGGCAACATCACAAAAGTCTCACGCTCCATCATCTCTGTATGCTAGTGGGAGTCCGTCAAAGCCTCAACTTTGAACTACGCTTGTCCTGTTTATCCAACAAGCAATTGCTCTCAAAGTTCTTTTTATTTCTATCGAAATTGGCACGATGACATATTCTCGTACGACATCGTCATTATCGTACCACTTCTTGACCTTGTACACCTGTCACCGCTAACCATTCAGCCATCATAAATATGGTCCAACTCTGAAACTTATAAAATCGCATGAGGCATTCTTTGACTCACGTCTCCGAAATGCCACAGTGTAAGCACCACAGTCATTATTGAACGGTTCAACACAATCGATATGTAGATTGGAACCTTGCAGAGTTTTCTCTTCTCACACTATGTATAAGTTAGCTCTTCTCTCTGTTGTGTGGATAGAAGAAATGAAGCAACAATCCGTACACACGTTTCAAAGTTGGACCCTATTAGCAGCTACAAGAATCAGCAGGGTTCCATAGGGAGCAAAAAAGCGCAAACACCACTCTTTTTGTGCAACAAAACCTGTCCGACGAGTTGACCAATTAACAGTGCATTTTTTGTAATTTCATTGATATGATCTGAGTAGGTACCGAATGACGAATCGCCTTTTACTTCTTCCTTGCTTTTCCAACAAGCGTTTTTCTCTCTAGCGAATTCTGTCCATCCCTGCTCGGATCTATCATCCTTCTGATCCATGGAGATATGATGATATCAACGCTTGCGTATCAAGAGTCCAAGACTTGTCAGACGCTCACTGGAGAGTGTCATTTGGCTCGCCTTCCCGGCCCTTTCTTGCACTCCTCGACGAGTCGACAGGCACAGCGTCACAGGTCCTCACCACACCTGGTATTGGTAAGTGTTATTCAATCCCTTCAAACCTCAAGCCTCAAGGACAACGTGACGTATCGATTCGAGATAGCGGCAGTCCTGCGGCTAGTGCTACCGAAATGATGGCAGCAGGGCGCGGCTTATGCTCAATAGGATTGATCGGCGACGTTTAGAGGAAAGCGAACACAGTCTTCTGCTTCGCCCGATTTCATGAGGAACAATCCTCGCAGATCGGTATCCCTCAGAAATTTGCAATCGGATTTGTGGGATCTAGTGGTCCAGCCAGCTGTCTGGCACTCCTTGGTTGAGTAAGAAACTCTTGTTAGCGGAGCGCAAATGGTCACAGATCCAAAACAGGATCAAAGACCCAAGGGACAATCTGTAGTAACGCACTCTATTGCAATACCAGAACGACAAGCACATGCCGCATCGTTTCATCGAGGATGCTACGGCATTTTTGCCACACCCGTGGCACGATCTCATGCCATTCTCCTGCCGAAAAGAGAAATTCTGGACCTCATTGTTCAGCGCCAGCATCTTGGCCAGAGAAATTGGGAAAATCTTTCGACAAACAGGTTGGTAACAACACTCAATTAGCAAGAGCCAGAACAAAATTTTCGCGAATAGGTGCGCAGCCTGCAGGTTTCTGGTTGATGAGAACACGCCATATTCTGGAATCATATTCACCTTGATTGACTCCGGATCCGTATGGCGGATACCATGAGGCTTGAATTTGAACACATATTGTGATGCATTGAGGATAGCGACTGTGTTTCCTCTCTGATACTGGCTAGGTTCCAGTTCAGTTCCTTCACCTTTGGTGAAGAATTGCAGTTCAACCATCTTCCCATGGATGTCTCTGATCTTCAGGTCTAAAGGATGAGCAACCAGAGTCTCTACAATTTCGCCCAAGAAGCATGAATAGCGCGATTGATAAGAGCCTGCGCCAATGTCGTTCCTGTATGGCAGGTCAGCAAATCCAGAGAAGAGCGATTGGCTTGGTGGACTCATCGGCTGTGCTGGGGCTAAGGGCGCCGGTTCCCTTCTCCAAAGCCAGTCTTCAAATTCGTCGGGCCCAAGTCCCTGTGGTATTTCGTCCACAGACGTCTTCCATATCATTGACGAGCCATATAGCTTTTTTTTGCTTGCAGGATCCTTTGCTATTCCTACGTATTCTATAGTCTCGGGGCTATCGCTCCCAAACATTGTCATAAAGCCGCGGACGACACTCTGTGCAAAGACCCGTCCCCTGGCCAAGTCACCTTGCGAGATGGAGATCGCCACGGCATGCTGATAGGAAGCTGGATGACCACAGTCTTCTTGGTGTAGCTCTTTATAGAGACGTGTTTCAGCATCCAGGTAGCCTAGACGCTGGAGCGAGGGATACGGGGATGTCTTGCACTTTGAGGTGTAGAGCTCTCCCAAGCGGATAATTTGGGCGATTTTGCGGTCGCGTTCCTGGCTCTGCTCGTCCGGCAAAGAGCAGAGACTGCACACACATGTAAAGTGATATGAGGTTTTGAGCATTCTCTGCCGGCCCTCACGATTTCTGAGATAAACCACATATGAGACTGTTATTTCTTCGCCTGCATTAATGTCTCTGACGGCATGCACCGTGTGTCGTTTAATATTGTCGTTCCAATCATATAGAGCGTTGTATTTGCAGTCATGGTTGATGCGGCACGCTTCCAGGAAAATGCCCTTTGTGTGTTCAATTGGGAACCCTCCAGCAGGCAGACAATTTGTCAGAAATATGCCGGCATACCCCTCTGCAGTATCCCAACCATCGTTGAATGCGTCAGTGTGAATGTTACGCATGGACAGATAATCTTGTCGTTGGTCATTGCTTAAGGAGGCCACTTGCTGACGTATCAATCTAAGCCCCTCCTTGGCATTCCTGACGTTTGGTATTGTAAACAAAGGCTCTTCGCAAAGAATCCGAGTGCCTTTCGGGATGTGTCGGGTCGCAACGAGACCCTTGCCTTTGCCTGGGACATCCTGCAAGGCATACATCGAATCGCTCGCTGGGTTGTTCATTGTTGACGTTCCCTGTGGACAAGGTTCCCAGGAAATCGGGAGAAGGTAGTTTGGACTGGAAAAAAGTGAGAGTGAGATGCGTTTTATGCAACGCCGCTGCGGGGGTCTCATCATGTGCCACAAACGGGCGTGATTCACACGTGCATTGCAGTTTTGTTCCTCGCATTGTTCAGTTTTAGGATTATTGTACTTGTACATCCTTACTCTTTGTTTTTCCCACTGTGCTCGCTTCAGGGACGTCGTCTTGTCATCCTCGTCGACCACCGAGTAGAATTATCGAGCAACCAATTTGCTGCCATTCTTTCGTCTGCATTGATATCTCGATACCATGCACCGTGTGCACAGTCCCGGTGAATATCTGTTCCAGCGATACATACCTAGCTTGGCTCTCGCAATCGTCAATCTATTTTCCTCATTGTGTGGGACCATGACCTTCTTGTAGTAGGCAGGCCATTTTCATGATTCCGATGAAGGCCTCTATCTGTGAATGGCGGCGCTGGACGGACCCAGATCTGGACTCGCCGTTAGAGAGGTCGAAATCGCACGCTTGACTTGTGAGTTGCAACCACGATGATTTGGTCCACAACCGACGCAAGCTGCGCATTCTATAGGCGAATATCTAACGTCAGATTTGCACAAAACAAGACAATCCGCACCCGTCATAGTCGCATGTTCCGGAGCGACATTCACTACGGCAATCAGGGTCCTCTCATCGTTCTCCCAGCGAGACCAACTCAAGGAGACGCCGCGTGGCATACATTGTTATTCGTGGTAAAGTTGAGAAATGTCTTCAAGAATATGCTCAACGACGAGAAGGTCTTCATGTACTTTCAAGATCCCGTTCACGCAGCTGGAATCGTCACGAACTGCCTCGAGAAGCCACGCGCAGCGGCGCAGTTCCTCTGGACTGGCCGCCGCTGCCCGCATAGCCCTATCCTTGGCCCGTTTTTTTTCTGCCAGGGAATTGTAATTCACAGCGGCGAGCGACTTAATTCAGACGTCATGAGTTTCCTCATTTCCTGTTTCTTTATCTTTATATCTTTTTATCCACGCTTGCGCAAGCCTCACCAGACGACATCTAATCAGCGTCATCTGACTCGACTCTTATGAAGCCCTCGCCATACCCTCACCGCGTGCTTTTTATACCACATCTTCTGGGAGAATGCGAACGCATCGAGTCACAAAACCTCAAGGCTAATGAGACGAGGACACCAGGTCGAGTCCACACCAGAATTATCAATAGGAGCCATTGACGACCTGAAGAGGAAAACGAACACAATCCTGTACTTCGTCCCATTTGATGAGAAACAAGCCCCGCAAATCAGGGTCCTTGAGGAACTTGCAATCAGCCTTGTGAGCTTTCGTAGTCCACCCAGTCCTTTGACATTGCTATTTGCAGAAACAGATGTTAGCAAAGCGTTTTCGGATCAAAACAACATAAGAAAGGTCAGGGTTGCAGTAGGAGGAGGAGTATGCGATCATCGATGGCTATCGTAAATCCAGCAGTCGTACCTTGCTGCAATACCAGAATGACGAACACATGCTACATGATTTCATCGACGCTGCTGGGGCCTCAGTGCCGCACCCATGACACGTTCTCGTGTTTTTGTGTCGCAGTAGTGAGAATCGGCGAACTTGGTCGTTCAATGCGAGTATCTTGTCGAGGGACAGCGGGAAAATCTGACAAGCGAGTTGCGTTCAAGCATTAGCAAATTGAAACAGGCAATGGCGCATTATACTGGCCAAGGCCAAAGCGCTGAGGCGCTGAAGACGCAATTACCTTGATCATCCGTGGATCCTCATGACGGATACCAGGAGGTCTGAATTTGAAGTCGTATCGTGATGCGTCGAGGACCCCGACTGTGTATCCCGCCTGAAATCCAATGGCTCCAAATTCACGTCCTTGGTCTTTGGTGTAGAAGTGGATCGTAGTCTTCTTGTTGTGAATATCCTTGATCTCCAAATCTAGAGGATCATGGCAGGTCATTGCCACAATCTCCCCCAAGAAGCACGGACGCCGCGCCTTGGAGGGACCACCTGACGCACCTGTGTCAATGCTGTTCTTGGATGGAAGATCAACAAACCCCGAGAAGTTCGATTGGCTGAATGGTCTCGTTGGATTTGCTAGGCTTTCTGGCTTCGGCCTTCTCCAGAGCCAGTCCTCGAAGTCGTCGGGCTCAAGTCCCTGCGGTACTTCTTCGACAGACGTCTTTAATTTCATGGAGACACCATACAGCGGGTGACGCGAAGGGTCTCGCGCCAGTGCTACGTAATCGTCTGTTCGTGGACTATCTCCGAGAAGTGATTTCCAGATGGATGCAACTGTTTCCGCTAATAAGCGTCCTCTTGCCAAGTCTCCATGCGCGATGAGGATAGTCAAAGCCTCTTCAAGGGTCTGCGCGTAACCATAGTGTTCAGGTACCAACTCGTTATAGCAGCGTACAATAGTATTAAGATATCCCAGAGTGGTAAGCGGTGACGCCATAAATTGCGAAATGTCAACTTTCAAACGTTCATTCGTGCGGTTGATTTGTTCCAGTATCCTGTCGCGTTCTTGACTTTGGTCTTTCGGTAAGGAACAGAGACGGCACATGCAAGTAAAGCTGAAGAATTCTTTCAGTTTTTTCTGTCGGGTTTTCCGGTCATCGAGAAAGGGCACGTAGGTCAATGTGATTTCTTCGCCTGCGTCGATTTCCCTGACGGCATGCACCACGTGTCGCTTTATTTTATCGCTCCAGTGATGCAAAGCGTTGTTGTCGCAATCGTGGTTGATGCGGCAAGCTTGTAGAAAAATGGCTGCTTTGTCCGGGGACTCTTCAGCGGGCAGGCAATTTGTCTGATAGATGCCAAGATACTGTTCTACAGCATCGTCGAAGGCGTGGGCGTTTTGCATGGAAAGGAATGCATTTCGTTGATCTTTGTTTAAGTCACCCAATTGCTGGCATATCAACATTCGTCGCTCCTCGATACTCCTACCAGTTGGCATTGTAATCAAAGCCTTTTCAGAAAGGATCCGCGTGCCTCGAGGGATTTTTTCGGTCGCAACGAGGCCCTTGCCTTTGCCTGGAACGTCCTGCCAGACGAAGCAAGTTTTTGTCGTTGGACATTTCGTCGTTGAAGTTTTCTTCGATTTTCTTCTGGTCATTTTCTGAAAAGCATCGGTTTCCGATGGAATGTCGGAAGAGACTTTCGAACTTGGGCATGGCTGGACGGATGCTTTTAACTAAAGCATAGTGCCAGGTTGCCCATGCTATTCACTGTTGTCATCTCCCATTACAAACGACGTCCGTTTGCTTCGTTTCGGCGGCATTTTCCCTGCTAATACGGGTCATCAACGGAATGGACCGGACCAATTCGGCGTTTGCTCAAGCCGCGCCAAG
Source organism: Claviceps purpurea (assembly GCA_029405325.1). Lineage (NCBI taxonomy): Eukaryota > Fungi > Ascomycota > Sordariomycetes > Hypocreales > Clavicipitaceae > Claviceps > Claviceps purpurea. Next base: position 2,879,930 of record CM055785.1, read on the forward strand.
GGTCGCAAAGCCATCCGCTCTTTGGGCATACTGCGACAATGTGCGATAAAGTTTGTCTGCGAGGTCGGAGGTTTGGAATTTGTAAATCAAATTCTGAAATCGGATTCCCTAACGACTGTCCATGCAGGCCTGAGGCGATCGAATGGGCTCGTCGCTGGGAGCGGCTTGACCACTGCGGCCTTGACGCTCAGCCCCAGAGCATCAAGCCGACGAGGTTCCTCTGTATTGGGTTCATTGTCATCGTGCTTGATGTAGTCTTCGCTCTTCATTCAGGTCAATACCTTGTATCTGGATCAGTACTCCAGCACGAGTGTCGAGGTTTGCACATAATGATGTAGCCTATGTCGGGAGACATGACCAAGCAATCGGTTCGAAATGGGCTGGCCCATTCACGCGGTTCAGTTTCCTAGCATCGTATTCGCAGCGTCGTCGATAACAGTATTTTAGCAAATTGCAGACTTTGTGATGGTCGGAGCTCTGCCCAGTCCTCAGCAATATGACAGGTATGTAGGCTGTTGGAATCGCACGACACGGAATACCCTCGGCCATTTCATGTTAGGCGGAATCGCACGTGACGAGCTGTGATCGCAGGATAGCTCGAGGGCTCGCCCCTCACCGTTGGATAGGTAGGTAGGTAAGATTACGAGATAACCCTACAATATCGTGTGATCGATCCTTATATGCATGCATACCTTCTTCTCTTTTCCTTCGCGAATGCAACAGTGCCAATTGTACAGGGTTCAGGAACTTGTCCAATGCGTGTCCTTTCGTTGTCTTCCATGGCGCGGCGCAGACACCCGCGATTAGCTTTTCGAGCTAGGCCATCAGAGAAGTCCATTTTCTTCTTCCTTGCTTTTTCAAATCCAATGTAGTATCTTTTTTCTCCATCGGATTTGTCCCTTTCTGCTCCTATTGATCCATGAGATGCCTACGCTTGCGCATAAAGACTCGTCCGACACCACCTGAGCACTGCCATCTAATTCTAGCCCGGCTTGCTTGCACTCCTCGACAGGTCTTCACCACACATCTTGTTGCAATCCGTTCAAGTATAACGTGACGCATCGTTTCGAAACAGCGATAGTTATGAGTCTACCGAGACGATGGCAGCAGGGCGCGCCAGCTGGCTCATAATCAACAAGATTCATCAGCGGCCTTAAGAGGAAAGCGAAAACAGTCTTGTACTTCGCCCCATTTGATGAGGAACAAGCCTCGCAGATCGGGATCCCTGAGAAACTTGCAATCGGCTTTGTGAGATTTCGTGGTCCAGCCAGCTGTCTGACATTCCTTGATAGAAACTCTTGTTAGCGAATCGCAAATGGTCACAGGTTCAACCCATACCATGAAGATCAAACGGCAGGATGCAGAATGTGGTGACTTATTCCATATCCCCGGAAGCGTACTCTATTACAATACCAAAACGACAAGCACATGCCACATCGTTTCATCGAGGATGCTGCGGCATTGTTGCCACACCCGTGGCACGTCCTCATGCCATTCTCCTGCCGAAATGAAAATTTCCGGACCTGATCATTCAGCTCCAGCATCTTGACCAGGGAAATAGGGAAAATCTGTCAACAGACGGGTTCATAACAACACTCAGTTAGCAAGAGCTGAAACAAAATTTCCGGATAGGTGCCAGAGCAGATTGATGCAGAACAAGCCATGTGCTGCAATTGTATTCACCTTGATCATCTCCAGATCCGTCTGGCGAATGCCGCGAGGCCCGAAACTGAACACGTATTGGGATGCGTTGAGGATAGCGACAGTATGTCCCCTCTGATATTGACTGGATTCCAATTCAGTTCCTTCCCACTTGGTGTAGAAATGCAGTTCAACGATCTTGCCGTGGATGTCCCTGATCTTCAAGTCTAAAGGATGAGGAACCAGGGTTTCCACAGTTTCGCCCAAGAAGCACGAATGGCGCGACTGAAAACAGCCAGCTGCGTCAACGCAGTTTTTGTACGCAAGGTCAAAAAATCCGGAGAAGAGCGATTGGCTTGGCGGACTCATCGGCTGAGCTGGGGTAACGGGCGGCTCCCTTTTCCAAAGCCAGTTTTCGAATTCATCGGGCCCAAGTCCCTGTGGTATTTGGTCTACAGACGTCTTCCATTTCATGGACATGCCAAATAGCGTTGAGGAGGAACTCTCAGTTACCAAATCTGCGTATTCGGCAGTCTGGGAGTTATCACTGCCTAGGGTTGTCACAAAACTGCGGACAGCTCTTTGCGCAAAGACCCGTGCCCTCGCCAAGTCGCCGTTTGACATGGTGATCATGACCGCATATTGATAGGAATATGGATGACCACAGTCTTCTTGGTATAGCTCGTCATAGAGCCGTGTTTGAGCGTCCACATAGCCGAGAGCCTGGAGCGGGGATCTCGCGAACCTCGACAAGTAAAGTTCTCCCAAGCGGACAATCTGGGCGATTTTGCGGTCGCGTTCCTGGCTCTGCTCGTCCGGCAAAGAGCAGAGTTCTCTGCCGGCTCTCACGATTCATGAGAAATTCCACATATGGCACTGTTATTTCTTAGCCTGCACTGATATCTCGGATGGCGTGGACCGTGTTTCGTTTAATATCGTCTATTCAATCATACATCAACGCCTCGCAAGTAAGCACTGCGAACGTTGCGACGCAAACCCATCTCATCGATGGTCTGAATGCCAATATCGGAACTTCCAATTGGCGCCCACGGTCCCTGGCGCACGCCGCGCCAATGTCAGCACCATCGTGGCAAATTCGGGAAATGCATAGCCTCTGACGCAAGTCGTTGTCAGAGGCCCTGGGGAGGGGCCGTAGGTGCGCTTGATCTTAGTCAACCACCTACCACTGAAGAAATCACCCTGGCTAAGGCTAAGCATTTCCCTAATTCGCCACGATGGTGCTGACATTGGCGCGGCGTGCGCCAGGGACCGTGGGTGCCAATTGAAAGTTCCGATACTGGCATTCAGACCATCGATGAGATGGTTTGCGTCGCAACGTTCGCAGTGCTTACTTGCGAGGCGTTGTTGGCGGACATCAACGGAGACGGCCGGCGGGTATGGGCGGGGGTCGCCCGTGGAACCGCCACGACCACCGTTGCGCTGCCCGGGCTGAGGCTGATTGCCTTGGATGCTGGCGATCCGAGACAAAAGTCTTGATTCCATCGCAGCGATGTGGGCGGCGAAGTCAGTGCCCGTGGAAATGGCGTTGACGCCACCCATGACGGTGTCGCCGTCGGGATCCATGCGTGCTGCTGGGGCGGGCGTCGCAGGAATACCTAACGGGGTGGTTTCTGGGGTCAGCGAGAGACCGGTAAAAGCGGAGATGAGCCCGTCGTCTACCAGGTAAGTCGTGACCGGCGGGACTGCTCATAAGGGTGTGTACCACGAGATGGGCGGCGAGCTACGTCGCGGGCCTATTCACCTGTGGTTGGCGATAGCAATGGTTGTTCTGGTTGGGGCTGTAAGAGCAGCGGTTTGGTGAGCGAGCGCAGGAACGCGCGAGGCTGGTTGAAAGGGTGCTGGAAGGGCGGACGCAAAAACGCGTGAGGCCGGTGATGACGGTGGCAGTCGTGAAAATTACACAAACATGGCCTGGGATGGTGGAAGAAAGATTGACAGAGATATGTCACGAAACGACTGTGAACGGGGAGTTCAAACAGGCGTTCAATAAAGTCTATGTCTGTCAAGCTATGAAGAGGAAAGAGGAAAGATATGTGGCAGGAGGGGATCTATATATACATAATATACCTCTAGGTACCTAATGTGTGTAGGATCCATATAATAATAGTGTGGATCCGTCACAATATCTGTCATGTTCGTTTTGCCAACCCTTCATAGCGCTGTTCTCGCAGCCGGAGAAAAAGGTTACTTCTCATGAGTTCTATTCAGGAGGCAGGCCATTACGAAGAGCGTTTCTTTTAGTTGAGAACGGCGCGTCGCGCTGGACAGCGAATCTGGACCCGGCGTCCGAGATGTAATCCGCACGCCTGAACACTTAACTATGTAGTAACTTCGATGACTTGGTCCGCAACCAATTGGAATGGCGCATTCAAGAGGCGAACACAAATTAGAAGGGAAGAAAATGGCGCGGAAGAAAATGGCGCCCCTAATATCGTATGTTTCGGAGCGGTAATCACTACGGTAATCAGGGTCCTCTCATCGTCCCATACCCAAGCTCAACGATACGCGGTGTGACATGTACCATTCATCAATCAAATCGAAGAATATCTGTGAAATACTAAAAACGTCGAGAAAATGTTTCACTAACATAACGAGATCTTTCACACATCTAGATCCGTGACAGTTGCCCAACGCCTCGAGAGGCTAGTGGTCGTTCCACTGCACCGGCCGCCACATACCCTGACTTTGACTCCACGGAAAACATGTCATCTTGCCTGGCAGAGCGTATTATGGATGCGATTCAAAACTGGAATACCTGATGAAGTCCCCGGCTTCTGAAAGCAACTCAATGAGGTTGCGATGAATGTGTAAGAGAATATTTAATTGGAGCTCTCCAACATGCCCATCCACAGCTTGCCTAGCCGTTTCGAGGTATTCAGGCGGTACATGAAGTATGGATTGGACCTTGGTGAATTCAATGACTTTGTTAAAAATCTGTGGCATGCGCTCAACTTCGTATCTGGAGCATGCGAATCGGCCTAAATATGTATGAAGATACCTAGTACGAAGCATTCCCTACCCGTTCTTTAAACTCCTCAGACAATGTCTAAAGAGCATCATCCATTTCGTTTCGTATGCAGCCCTCGCCTTACAGTCTTTTTTAATACCTTCTGAGAGAACGCGAACGCGAACGCGTCGAGTCACAGACTCACAAAGCACAGAGGCCAATGAGACGAGGATAACAGGGCGAATTGACA